>JALAZF010000255.1:4282500-6682500 GCA_022829125.1 Lathyrus tuberosus
AGCATTGTGAAGACTTCGGTAAAATCCAAGAGCAGTTGAAGAAGATTAGAGATGAGTTGAAAGATTCCAAGAAAGAACTTGAAGATGCTATGGCAGAGACGGAAGAGCTCAAAATACGAGTTGGTGTGAAAAAGTCTAAGGAGGTGAGTAATGACGAGGCTCTTTTGATGCACATGGATTCATTAGCTAAAGCTCTGAAGAAGAGGGATATTTTGATCAAAGAAATTATTGAAAGGCCAGACCATCAGCGCACCAGAATACTCTTTGAAGAAATCAAGTATTCTAGTGAGAAACTGAAAGATTTGGAGTTAAATGATTGATAGTCCCCCTTTCTTTTTCTTAGTCCAGCTTTTGTACCGTGGTTACCATCAGGCTTGTTGATGGATCCACTCTCTTGATGTATTTCCAATTTATGAACTCGTTGTAGAATACTTCAGCACGTATTGGCTTTATGAAATGAATGGTTTATTCAGAAATGGTTCCTTGGCAGTGTTCTATTCACAAGCACATTATCACAGCACATTTCTTCTCAACGAATTTCTATCAACAATATCTGTATATTGCTTTGCTTCATGTGATTAAGACTGGAATCAGGGTGTAAAACGTCTTGGGAATGGAAAACATGTCATATGCATACATTTCATAATTTATCATTTTGCATAACAGGTACTCGTCCCGGGATTTTCTAACCTTTATTTGGTTGCAAGAAGAATAGCGGATTTCCACATTCATCGTTACGCGACCCGACGAAATCAGGCCAGAATCATGGAACAGATACAGGCTGAACTCACTGAACTAAGGACCCGTATGGAGCAATTCATGAATCTCATGCAGGGTGTCTCCCAGGGGCAGCAAGATCTGAGAGCTTCAGTTCAAAGGCTGGAAGTGGAAACCCCTGTTGGAGATAATCAAAGTAATCCTCCTGGCGGAGTGGCAATTGATCCTTCTGGCGGAGTGGCAGTTAATCCTCCTGGCAGAGTGGCAGTTGATCCTCCTGGTGGAGTGACGGTTAATCCTCCTAATGGTGATGTGGGTAATCCTCCTGTAGGGGTCCATAATGGCTTTATTCCTATCCCTAATCCTCATGTGGAGGACCATCAAGATGATCAGTTTTCTGTACTAAATGCTGACATGGGGTTTCGTAATGATGGTAATGATAGAAAGTGTGAAGCATTGGCTGAAAAGGTAAGAGCTATAGAATGTCAAAACTCCATGGGAATTGATGTTGCTGACATGGGGCTGGTGCAAGGGGTGAGGATCCCTCCAAAGTTTAAACCTCCGACCTTTGACAAGTATAATGGCAGTACTTGTCCCAAAACTCACATTCAGGCATATTTCAGGAAGATTTCTGCATATTCTGATAATGAAAAGCTATGGATGTACTTCTTTCAGGATAGTTTGTCAGGAGCTTCATTAGAATGGTACATGAAGCTAGAAAGAGCCTATATCAGGAACTGGAAGGACTTAGGTGTTGCTTTCTTGAAACAGTATTAGTATAATATTGATATGGCCACCAATCGTACCCAATTGCAGAATATGACACAGGATCCGAAAGAAAGTTTCAAACAATATGCCCAGAGGTGCGTGAGCTAGCCGCTCGAGTGCAACCCCCGCTGATGGAAAGGGAGATGGCCGATATGTTTATGAACACATTATAGGGCCCGTATCTGGATTGTTTGGCTGGATGCCCATCCACTGGGTTTCCTAATATTGTGATAGCCAGTGAAAGGATAGAAAATCTTTTGAAATTGGGAAAAATTCAAGATGGAAGTGGGGCAGGCCCTTCCAATGCAAAGAAGCCTTTTAGGAACGCATCGAGGAAGTGTGAAGGTGAGACGAGCACGACGTATGAACAAGGGGGCAAGGGAAAAAAGCGTCAGGGCCCATACCATCAAGCAGCGGCTGTAACTATTCTGGTTCCAACTGCCGAACCTCAGCCACCGTCTCAGAGGCAATACCAACCAAGGCAAAGAATGAGCGATTGCTATTTTGATACTTTGCCTATGACCTATAGTCAGATGTTGCAGAATTTGCTTCTTTTATAGTTGGTGCAGTTAAGAACTCTGGCCCCACCTGCTGGCAAGTTGCCTTATGGTTATGACGCTAATGCAAAATGTGAGTTTCATTCAGGTGCGCCTGGCCACCATATAGAGAATTGCAAAGCTTTTAAGCACGTAGTTCAGGACCTGGTTGATTCGAAAGCTATCAACTTCGCTCCTAATCCCAATGTGATTCAAAACCCCGTGCCCCCGCATGGTGGACCAAAGGTCAATGCAATAGAAGAGGACAGAGGCTTGAATCTGGTGTCAGATGTCAACAAAGTCATAACATCTTTGGGAATCGTGAAAGAGCGTTTGTTGAAAGAAGGCGTGTTCCCTGGTTGTCTGGAAAATTGTTCAGAATGTTTGACTGCAATGAATGGTTGTGATGAATTGAGGAAGGGCCTTCAGAGGTTGATAGACGAGGGTTGTTTACAGTTTGATCAAATGAGAAAGAAGGACGATACGGTCTCGACATTTACCATTTACTTTACTCCAACAGAGATTCTCGTGCATACACCAGTACAGATCAGTTAGCCCCTGTGACTATAATTGTTCCGGGCCCTATGCCATACGATAGTACAAAAGCGATCCCGTGGCATTACAAAGCTGATGTTTATTACCAAGGGCAGAAGCAAGAAGTAGAGACTCCCAAGGAAATTGGTTCGAGGGTGGGGAATGTAGGAGGAATGGGTGGTTTTACCCGTAGTGGAAGGCTATTTGCTCCACAAACGCTCTGAAATGATGACGCTGAAGCTTTGGTGAAAGCCAAAGGAAAGAAAGTAGTAAATGAAGAGCCCGTGCAAAGGGCGGAGCCTGGTAATTCCTTTGAAAAAGATGTTTAAGAGTTTATGAGGATTATTCAAAAGAGTGACTATAAAATAATGGATCACCTGCATCAAACTCCCTCCAAAATTTCCATCTTATCCCTACTGTTATGTTCCGAGGCACATCGCAACGCCCTGCTGAAGATCTTAAATATGACGTATGTTCCACAGGAAATATCGGTGAACCAGCTTAAGGGTGTTATCGCCAACGGCAACGCCAGCAATGGGTTAAGGTTTACTGATTTTGATCTAACGCCAGAAGGAAGAAATCATATCAAAGCTCTCCACATCTCCATGGAGTGCAAAGGGGCTGTCTTGTCCCATGTGTTGGTAGATACTGGCTCATCCCTGAATGTGTTGCCGAAGAAGGTTTTGGTAAAATTAGATGTTGAGGGGGTTGTACTCAGACCATATAATTTAGTTGTGCGCGCTTTTGACGACTCCAAGAGATCAGTTTTCGGGGAGGTAGAGTTGCTTGTGAAGATTGGACCCCAAGTGTTTAATACAGTTTTCTGTGTGATGGAAATCCAGCCAGCTTACAGCTGTCTGTTAAGGCGCCCATGGATACATGCTGCAGGGGCTGTTTCGTCAACACTCCACCAGAAGATAAAGTTTGTCATGGATGGTCAGGTTGTCACAGTATGTGGAGAGGAGGATATATTTGTCAGTCATTTGTCGTCGTTCAAATATATGGAGATGGACGACGAGATTCATGAAAATCTTTGTCAAGCATTCGAAGTAGTGAGTATTGAAAATGACTCTCCTTTCAGTGAAACAAAAGCGGGGACTTCTATAGTTTCTTACAAGCAGGCTCTCGAAGTAGTACAGTCGAGTCGTACTGAAGGTTGGGGTCAGTTGATTGAGTTACCTTTCAAAGAAGACAAGGGTGGAATTGGTTATCGGCCTCCTCAAGCTTCGCAGTCAAAAGGCCAAGAGCGTCAAGGACCTATCTCTTTTTCTAGTGGAGGGATCATCAACCATAGTCAAGTCTTTGCTACAAATAAGGATGATGGGGATAACGACTATGATATGGACAATTGGGTGCACCCATGTGTCCCGGGGCAGGAGCTGAATAATTGGTTCTCTGAAGACCTCATCCAAGTCACCCTGCAGAAAGAGTAATTTTCTTTGTTTTTTCATGTTGTATGTAAAATCCTATGCCCTTGCCCAAGGCTTAGTGATTTCATTGTAGGGCCACCTTTGTTTCATATGCAAGTTTTTCATCAATAAAAGGACATTTTTGTATTCAAAAATTGTGTACCCTGTCTTTCATTTTACACTTTTAATTTTATTTCAAATAAAAATGGCAATGTTTTCTTTTTCCATAATTTGTTTTCTTTCTTTTCAAAAGGCTCTTTCTAAAATAAAGCATGAACCATCATTCATGCAGAAACAATCCTCCGGATCCTGTTGATAACGGTCCTGCTATGGTTCAATATGACTTTGATAATCCAATTTACCAAGCTGAAGAGGGGGGTGAGGAAGACTGCGAACTTCCCGAAGAATTGGCCAGATTATTGAAACAGGAGGAAAGAGCTATTCATCCTCATCAAGAGTCACTAGAAGTTATCAACCTTGGCACCAAGAATGCGAGAAAAGAAGTCAAGATAGGGGCAAGCCTAGTAGAGAACATTAAGAAATAGCTGATTGATATGCTACGTGAATATGTTGATATCTTCCCCTAGTCTTAACAAGATATGGCAGGATTAGATACCGATATTGTTATGCATAGGTTGCCTCTCAAAGAAGGTTGCTCTCCTGTTAAGCAGAAGCTCAGAAGAACTAAACCAGAAATGGCCATTAAGATCAAAGAGGAGGTGCAGAAATAGTTAGATGTAGGTTTTTTGGCTGTCACTAGCTATCCACCATGGGTTGCTAATATTGTCCCGGTACCTAAGAAAGATGGTAAGGTCTGAATGTGTTGACTACCGTGATTTAAATCGAGCAAGTCCAAAAGATGATTTTCCATTACCTCACATTGATGTGTTGGTAGATAATACAGCTCAATTCTCGGTATTTTCCTTTATGGAGGGCTTTTCCGGTTATAATCAGATTAAAATGGCGCCGGAAGACATGGAGAAAACAACATTTATTACCCTATGGGGCACGTTCTGCTATAAAGTGATGCCTTTTGGTTTGAAAAACGCAGGGGCAACTTATGAGCGTGCTATGGTGACACTCTTTCATGACATGATTCATAAAGAGATTGAGTTTTATGTGGATGATATGATTGCTAAGTCGCAGAGTGAGGAAGAGCAATTGGTAAATCTGAAAAAGCTCTTTGAACGGTTGAGACAATTCAGACTGAGGTTGAACCCGAATAAGTGTACTTTTAGGGTGAGATCTGGTAAGCTGTTGGGCTTTATTGTTAGTGAAAGAGGAATCGAGGTTGATCCAGCAAAAGTAAAAGCAATACAAGATATGCCCGAGCCAAGAACAGAAAAGCAAGTTCGTGGTTTCTTAGGGAGATTGAACTACATTGCTAGATTCATCTCTCATCTTACAGCCACTTGCGTGCCAATATTCAAATTGTTGAGTAAAGATCAATCAATTCATTGGAATAATGATTGCCAAAGGGCATTTGATAAAATAAAAGAGTATTTGCAGAAGCCTCCAATTCTTATGCCTCCAGTTCTAGGGAGACCACTGATAATGTATTTGTCGGTACGTGAAAATTCAATGGGTTGTGTTCTCGTTCAACACGACGAGACAGGTAGGAAAGAACATGCCATATACTACCTGAGCAAGAAGTTCACAGATTGTGAGTCTAGATACTCAATGCTTGAGAAGACATGTTGTGCAGTTGCATGGGCGGCTAAGCGTTTGAGACAATATATGCTGACTCACACAACTCTATTAATATCAAAGATGTATCCAGTCAAGTACATTTTGGAAAAGCCAACTCTAACCGGAAGGGTTGCCCGTTGGCAGATGGTGTTGACAGAGTATGACATACAATACACTTCCCAAAAAGCCATAAAGGGTAGTATTCTGTCTGACTATCTTGTTGAGCAGCCAATTGATGATTATCAGCCAATGAAGTTTGAGTTCCCTGATGAAGATATCATGTATTTGAAAATGAAAGACTGTGACGAGCCACTAGTTGATGAAGGACCAAATCCTGATGACAAGTGGAAATTGATGTTTGACGGGGCTGTTAATGTGAATGGTAGTGGCGTTGGGGCAATTCTCATAACTCCGAAAGGTTCCCATATACCTTTCACTGCCAGATTGACTTTTGATGTCACCAACAATGAAGCCGAATATGAAGCCTGCATCATGGGTATCGAAGAAGCCATTGATTTAAGGGTCAAGACCCTAGATGTATTTGGGGACTCTGTTCTAGTGATCAATCAGGTCAACGGAGATTGGCACACCCATCAACCCAACTTGATCCCTTACAGAGATTATACGAGAAGACTGTTCACTTTCTTCAAAACAGTAAAACTGTATCATTTACCTCGTGATGAAAATCAGATGGCAGACGCTTTGGCAATGTTATCTTCAATGATTCAAGTGAATTGGTGGAATCATATACCCAAAATTGATGTGATGCGGCTTGATAGACCTGCTCATGTGTTTGCAGCAGATACAGCGACCAATGATAAACCTTGGTAACATAATATCAAGCGTTTTTTGATAAGTCAAGACTATCCAGCTGGGGCATCCAATAATGATATGAAGACTTTGAGAAAGTTGGCGGGCAGTTTCTTCTTGAATGAAGATGGTGTATTGTACAAAAGAAATTTTGACATGGTCTTGCTCAGATGTGTGGATAGACACGAAGTAGACATGTTAATGCAAGAAGTGCACGAAGGTTCTTTTGGTACCCATGCTGGTGGACACGCCAATGTAAAGAAATTGTTGCGAGCTGGTTATTACTGGATGACCATGGAGGCTGACTGTTTTAAATATGCTCGAAAATGCCACAAGTGCCAGATTTATGCTGATAAAGTGCATGTGCCACCAAATCCTTTAAATGTGATGAGTTCTCCTTGGCCCTTTGCCATGTGGGGCATTGATATGATTGGGAATATTGAGCCCACCGCCTCTAATAGACATCGTTTTATTCTAATTACCATCGATTATTTCACCAAGTGGGTGGAGGCTGCTTCGTTTGCAAATGTCACCTAGCAGGTGGTTGCCCGGTTTATCAAGAAAGAGATTATTTGCCGATACGGGGTGCCCGAGAGGATCATCACTGATAATGGTTCTAATCTTAATAATAAAATGATGCAAGAGTTGTGCCAGAGCTTCAAGATTGAACATCACAATTCTTCTCCATACCGTCCAAAGATGAATGGTGCCATTGAGGCAGCCAATAAAAACATCAAGAAGATTGTGCAAAAGATGGTTGTGACGTACAAAGATTGGCATGGAATGTTGCCTTTCACTTTGCATGGGTACCGTACTCAGTAAGTACGTCTACTGGGGCAACCTCATTTTCTCTTGTGTATGGTATGGAAGCGGTCTTACCGGTTGAAGTTGAGATTCCTTCTCTGAGGATAATGATGGATGTCAAGCTTGATGAGGATGAATGGGTTCCAATGAGGTTCAACGAATTGAGTCTCATAGAAGAGAGGAGGTTGGCTACAGTATGCCATGGGCAACTGTATCAGAGAAGGATGAAGCGGACATTCGATCAGAAAGTACGTCCTCAGAATTATCAGACAGGTGACTTGGTGTTGAAAAGGATTCTTCCTCCTAATACAGATCATAGGGGCAAATAGACTCCGAATTATGAAGGTCCATATGTTGTTAAGAAGGTTTTCTCGGGCGGAGCCTTGATGCTTACAACTATGGATGGTGAGGATTTTTCGTCGCCTGTGAACTCAGACGCAGTCAAAAAATACTTTGCATAAATGGACCCGCTGGACAGTAAATAGAGAGTCCAGGCAAAAAAGGGCATCCGGACGAACCATAAAAAAGGAAAAAGGTTTGGGCAAAAATTAGGGATAAAATTAAAAAAAACTGAGTACACCCGGTAAGTTGAAAACCCGAAAGGGTAACTTAGGCAAAAATGGGTATCCCAGTGGATTGAAAACCCACAAAGGGTGATCCAGGCAAAAGATGGATTTAAAAGCGAAAGGTTGCGATCTGAGTAACCTGTATCCTGTCTCATTTCAACAAGAGGCATTCTGAAGGATAGGAATCGGTCCAATCATCTCCCTCGGAAAGCAAAGCACTTGGAGAGTTTTGAAGACATATGAACCATAGCCGGATTGAGACTCAATGGATTTCTGTTTTCCACATTCCCATTAGGATAATTTCTTTTCTCTTTTAAGCAATTACCTCTTTCCAGGAATTGCCTCTTGATGTAAACGCCTATTTTTGGGATTTTCAATCAATGAAATTTTCTTTATTCAGAATAGCCATTTCTTTTGTTTTTTTACAGTCTGTTTTGATTGAAAGAAATGTCCGAATTTTTGACAAACGTTACATTTGAAAACATCGAGGCTCTACGATAACATGCGCGAATAAAGAAAATAATTAAAATTGCTTTGAATGATAGGTGTTCTTGGGTGGTGAATTCAAAACCCATGATACCCCGAGGCATGTATGTACACCCTTTTGTTTGTAGGTGTTAATGTTCGCTGGTTAGCCCATCAATAACATGTGATGTCTTTAGTTTCTTTTCCAGCAAAACTCAAATAATAGTTCTCCCCAAGCAGAAGCGGTTGCCTCAACAGGAAAATTCTTCCTCGAGGTTGTCATTCCCAGCAGAGTTCTACGATTTTTCCTTAAACAGATTGTTTCAGAGGATGCTTCCCTTGCAAGGTTATTATTTCTTACAACAATCATTAACGAGATGAATAGTTCAAAGCTCAGAATGTTGCAATGTTGATCCCCAACTGAGAGGATACTTCCTCACAGGTTTTCGTGAGATTAGGTTAATTTGTCTTCCTTGGTACAGTTTGCGATCGCGAGGATAATCCAGTTTATTACCCCCAGCGGAGTTGCCTTCTTTTCCTCAGCATTTATTTTGCTGAGGAGCCTCCTTGCATCTTGCATATAGTAATCATTGCATCTGCAAAAACGCGTAGCATTTCCATTTGAGATGGAGCATTACGCCATGGAAAAATTCAAACATATGCATACGAAGCATAAGCCAGTTTTGATACCTCGTGCGAGAGCCCAAAACTATTTTTTCTTCGATCAAATTGACAAAGCCAAAAAGAATGCCTCGTTCACTCCCCAACAGATATCTCAAAACAATACTAGAGTTTCACCACTATTCTCCCCACAGAGTCCTATTCCTCGGTTTACAGATCTTTTGATCACACCTCTCAACCGTACCTTTCAGGAACCATTCTCGATAGGATTCCTTTAGCCGTTCCCGAAAGGAAAACTGGAACCATTCCCGATAGATTTCTTTAGCCATTCCCGATAGGCACCTTCTAAGTTTTGAACCTTAGTTATTCCTGATAGATGTATAGGTCAACCTTATCTTTTAGGAACCATTCCCAATAGGATCCCTTTAGCCGTTCCCGACAGGCACCCTTTAAGTTTAAAACCTAGTCGTTCCCGACAGGCCCATTTACCATTCCCGATAGGTAACCATAGGTTTTCAACCTTAGTCGTTCCCGACAGGTGACCTTTAGGTTTTAAACCTAGCCGTTCCCGACAGGCCCATTTACCATTCCCGATAGGTAACCATAGGTTTTCAACTTTAGTCGTTCCCGTCAGGCGACCTTTAGGTTTTAAACCTAGCCGTTCCAGACAGGCCCATTTACCATTCCCAATAGGTAACCCATAGATTCAACTTTAGCCATTCCCGACAGGAGACCTTTCAGTTTGGACCTAGTCGTTCCCGACAGACCCATTTACCATTCCCGATAGGTAAGCCATAGGTTTTCAACTTTAGTCGTTCCCGACAGGCAACCCTTGAGTTCAACTTTAGCCATTCCCGACAGGCGACCCTTGAGTTTAAGCTTAACCGTTCCTGACAGGCACACCTTAGATGTTCCCAACAGGCACACTTTAAACGTTCCCGGCAGGCACCCTATGTCCCTTGAACGCCTGATAGCCTTTGCTCTCATCCCTTCAGGTCCACAGTTGATTGAACAGGGGGAGCTGTAATACCTCAAAATTTGCCCTCTCATTTATTACCTTAATCAGTGGCTTATGCTTCACTCATTTGCATTTTATATAAATCATAAAACATCATACATGCATCATTGGTTTTCCTAAGGCATGGGATTATAGTGTTCTTTAAATAAAGGTTTCCATGCCTATTCATCAATACAAGAGGTTGAAAATCGAAGCCAGGACCATAACACCTTTTCAAAGCAAAATTGGACAAGTTCTAGACTGGTTAATCGGTTAACCATTTGGGTTAATCGATTAACACCCTTTCACAGCGCCAAATTCAGCTTTTTAACAGCTGTTAATCGGTTAACCTGTTGGTTAATCTATTAACACATGTTATTTCAGCAAAAATTCAACATTTCCATCATATTTCAGCAACTCTCTCCACTCTCTTTTGGTTTATTCTATTCTAGCATCATGTGGAACATTCTAGAGAGTTCAAGACCATTCAAGACATTTCCCCTACATTTGTTCCAATGCATTATTTTCAAATGAGTACACCATATTCCTTGTTTTCCAAGCATCTCCACCTTTGGATGTTGAAGTTCAGCTTGGGATTGTTACCGAGTTGATCCTAACTAACCGAGTTAACTACCTTGACTCGGTGAGTTAAGTGCAACTAACTCCGATCCTAGCTCCAAACCCAAGGTTAAGTCCAAAGCTGATTCCAAACCTCTCAAACTCCAAGCCAAAAGTCTATATAAGAAAACCTTCACTCATTTTTCAGGGGAGAACCATTTTTCACCATTCTCTAACATTTCACTCTCAATTCTCTCATTTCTCTCTCAACTTTCTGCAACTTCTACATCTTCATCTCAATTCTCTTTCCAAAACCTCACCAAAAGCTCTTATTTCTTGAAGGATAATCACTTTTCACATTGAAAAGTGATTAATTCTTGGGCTTAGCCTCCATCATTTGGTATTCTTTGGTTGGATTTCTGGAATTACATCTTATTCTACTTCAATCCAAGAGTTTCACAACATTCGATTTGGTGCAAGTTCGATTTCGGTGCATTTTTGCATTTTTTGCTCGGTTTTGACGCGTTTCGGATACTAATCAAGGATCCTCTGGTTTTCTTTGATTCTCTGCATCAAGATTACTTTGCAACATTTGCCAAGCTAAATCTCCGGCTTGTAGGTTGGTGGATCTAACTAATTTTACTGTTTCGCGCATTTTCGCATCGTTCGCAATGTAGTCGATACTTTTTGCATGTGGATTGTTTATGCTTGTGCTTGATCCATGATTTTGATTGTTAATTGATTCTTTTGATTGATTATTTGCTGTTTTTAAACTTTATTTTCATGCATAATTGTTGCCCTAGCATTGGAGTGATTGCACAATAAAAAGTTGGCCAAAAGCACTTTTCAAAACTGATTTTCTGCTCTCTGTCCAGTGTTAATCGATTAACCAATTGCAGTGCAATTAGGTTAATCGATTAACCAGTGTTTTTTTTGCAATTTTTCAAGTGTTAACTGATTAACCAATTGCAGTGCAATTGTGTTAATCGATTAACACTGAACCAGAAGGCCATTTTCCTACATTTTTAAGTGTGTTTGCCATGCTTTCTCCTTCTATCTTCATGGACCAATATATTGATGATTGGTGGATTATTTTTGAGCTGTTTCACCTCACACCATGGCATGAACATGTTTTTTTTTGACACGCGATCCTTGGTCTCTCATTGTCGAATGTTCATGTTTAAATTGATGTTTCTTGAGGTGATGAACACATTGCACACACAATTGGATCATGTTGAGTGTTGATTAATGCTTGTGTTGCTGGAATTATTATGTGTATGTTCATTTGCTTTCTATTTCAAGAGGTGCACACTTGCTTCAACTTATTCATATGTTTAATAATGTGCATACTTTCATGATGTGTTGCATTCTTCCAGGATGATTTCAAGAGTTGTTTACCATGATTTATGGTGTGATTGTGATCATGTTTGATTGAAGAATATGTGAGGCTTGATGCATGATTGTTTTTCATGAATGAATCATTTTTTAATACATGTTGCCCAAATTTTCTACAGATGTCTATGTGCACACATGTTGTTATATGTGATGCAGTTTGACTTTTCATAGCTCCTTTTGTGCTGAATCATGTGCTGTTATAAGTTGTCTTGCTTGTATGCCACTTTTTACTGCTGTATGGATGTTGTAGCGCTGTTGTAGCCGCTGCTTTTCTTGTCTATTCATTTCTTATACTTATGTGGATTACATGGTATAATGCTTAATTGTGTATAACTTTCTCACATCCTTTTGGGATCCTAGCTCATCCTTAATTTTTTATTAAGGTGAGGTAGGATAAGCATTAGATAGTGTTATCCATCTCTTTTCTTTAGACTTAGGTGGTTCTTATACTCCACATAACCATAGGACATCCATGCATGACAACATTAGGATTATTATTCTTCCCCACTTAGATTATTTTCCTTTCTTAACACCTTTGAGTCCCTCTTTCTCATCTCAAAACGAAAATCAAAACATGTAATAAAAACAGCAAGTATTGGGTGCCATGAGCCTTAAGTACATGGGAAATGGAAGGAGGAGGGTTTCCCTTCACCTTTCTAGAGTGTTAGCATGCGTCCTGTTAGGACGACCATGCGACGCATTCGTTCCTATGTCATAGACTTTAATGCGATACTTGTTATAAACACAAAATAAAAAAAACACTTCTTCTTAAAAGACAAAAAAAAAACACTCGTCTTCCTTCGGGATTCTCTTCTCATCTCATTCACTCCCTTCGTAAAGGATGCGTCATGCCCGTTCTACCGCAAACAGGTAAATGCCTAAGACTCCGTACAACGAACTGCGACACCTAACTGCTAGAACGCGAACCTTGTCGTACTCCACTTAAAAAACATAAACAAATCAAAGTCATCCCTATTGAGGGGAACTACGTCGCTCTGATTCTCGCCTACGAGCGAGATACGTAGGCAGGAGATCGTGCGAGATCTCTCCGAGAATAATCCTTTCCCCAAACAGTAGTCCGAACTACGTTGACTCTGGCTTTCCCACTCCCGAGGGAATACGTAGGCTTAGGACACGACGTCTTATCGAGTCACTTCTTTTTCTTTTCTTCCTCGTTTCTTCGTTCTTTTCCGTTCCCGCTCCTTCTCCTTTCCAGTAGCAGTTGAGTTTCAGATACCCTACACCCTTTGATCAATAACAACAAGCGTGGATCCCATTGAGTACGATGGACGTGTGGGGGTGCTAATACCTTCCCCTCGCGTAACCGACTCCCTTACCCGTTTCTCTTGATCACGAGACCATGTCTTTCCTTTCCCTCAGGTTTATGCAGTGTTTCCTTTCCCTCTCTTAGGATAAATACATATGTTTCCGCCCCACTTTCGTGTTTGCACTTGGATGAAAATCCCTGGAGCGACACATACTAGCTCTATGCACTCCTTGAATGCTTCATGACAAAATTGAAAGTTTTGGATTTGCAACATTGAATTTCACATGCCTACATTATGATCTTTTGTCATGGGAGGCTTATGGCTCAGAAATTTTTTGTTTTGATCTGATCTTCAATGTTTCAAGAAGGATTACAAGGCTTGTAATTGCACAAATTATCCAATTCGAGAAAATGACCTATAATCTGCCTTGGGAAGAAACCAGTCTTTGATGCCATGTTCCAAGGGTTGTAACTCCCTACTCAAATTAAATTTGGAGAAGATCTGGTACTTGTTGGAAAGCTCTCATGACATACTTTAACTTTGATGTACACCAATGGACCTGGTTAAGCTTGGATCAAGGTGAGAAATGGCCTCAAAGTTGGTAAAAAATGAAACAGATTCTGACTTGAAAATTTCACTAAGTGTTGGAAAAAGTGGTCATTTTCATTTTTGTGATTTTGATCAATCCATAACTCAAAATCCATGAGGATTTGGAATCTTTTGTAGTTGACACTTTTGAAGTATGTCAAGTGAACTTTCATTTGAGAATTTGATGGAAGAAAAAGGTCCTAGGGTTTGGGAGTTATCACCTTGCAAAGTTGGTACCAAATCCATTTTGTTCCATAACTTAGAAAATTTTAAGTTTTCTATGGTTGCCCCTTTTGCAAGAAACCTCACTTTTCTTGATTTTTCTTGATGAATGATGATCAAAACCATACATTAACATTGTTTTTGAGTTAGGGGAGCCACATTTGTGAAAAAATCCTAAAGTCAAACTTGATTTTGGGCACAGTTGACTTTTTGTCTGATGAATTTCAAACTGTGTGATTCTTTATGTAATCAAGTACATGACCTAATTCAAACCTAATGGATGGATTCCATAGGTGTTTTAGGGTGTCTTGAATCATTTTCCAAGGTTTGGGAGCATGTCTTGGTCCAAAGTCAAAAGTACAGTTGACTTTTTCTTCAAAACCCTAATTGTGGTCTAGATGAAATTGAAACTTGTGAATCAAGCTTCTTGGATCAATCCATTGTTGTAAATGGATCAATGTGGTGTTTTTGAGGCCCTTAAATCATGCCTTGAGGTCTTGGTTCATGTCTTGCCTCAAAAGTCAACTTAGGGGTGAATTAGGTCAAGAAACCCTAATTCCTGATTTTTTATGAGTGCTTCCCCTGAGGCTATTTTGACTTAATTATTGGATCCATGAGGTCCCTTGGAGCATTTTGGATCATGTTTTGAAGTATTGGCTCATGCCTAGAGGAAAATTTCCATCTGGAGGCCTTGGTCGACCAAAACCCTAATTTAGTGACACTGGCGATCTCGAGACTTGATCCACTTGGAATGTTGCAACCTTGTGCTTGATTCTTGATATGGGAGTCCTCTTGATCCTTTATGGGTGTTTGAAAGGCTAGAAAAGTTGAAGATCATGTCATTTCGTGATTGATCCTTTGTCTAAGTGCTCTGAGAGGGCTCAAAACCCTAATTCTTGATTGTAGTGAATGCTCAACAATTCTTAAAGAGATTGATGAGGCATGAAGGTACATCTATATTATGGTAATGATTTGCACAATGATGGGAAATATTGTGGTCAAAATTTAGGGTATGACAGTACCTAAATCTCAAATAATCTTTGCTGCAGATATGCCCAAAGGAACAGATGGAATGCCAATCCTAGTACCTAGATAGTGGCTGCTCACGACATATGACAGGAGAAAGGCGTATGTTCCAAACCCTGAATCTGAAAGAGGAAGGAAATATGGGTTTTAGAGGTGGCCAGAAAGGGAAGGATCATCGGAACAGGTACCATAGGTAACTCTCAAACTATAATTAATAAGATATGGCTTGTAGATGGCCTAAAACATAATCTACTCAGTATAAGCCAGTTGTGTGATGATGGTAGAAAGGTATTGTTTGACAAGGATTTATATTATGTTGTCAATTTTGACAAAACTATAGTATTCAAAGGGAAAAGAAAAGGGAATGTTTATAAAATTAATCTTTCTGAATTGGCTGTTTAAAAGGTCATTTGCCTAATAACAATGAGTGATGAAAAATTGGTCTGGCACAAAAGGTTAGGTCATGCTAACTAGAGATTAATATCTAAACTTTCAAAGCTAAAACTTGTGAAAGGGCTGCCAAATATTGATTATCACTCAGATGCTCTTTGTGGAGCATGTCAAGTTGGGAAGATTGTAAAAACTTCTTTTAAAAACAAAAACATTGTTTCTTCTTCTAGACCCTTGGAATTGCTTCACATTGATTTATTTGGTCCTATTGGGACTGCTTGAATCAATGGAAAGAAATATGGTTGGTCATAGTTGATGACTTCAGCATATGGAATTGGGTGAAGTTTCTCAAATCCAAAGACAAAATATATGAAGTCTTTAGCACCTTTTGCAATCAAGTACAATCTGAGAAAGAATTGAAAATTCTAAAGGTCAGAAGTGACCATGGGGGTGAGTTTGAAAATGAATCATTTGAATCCTTTTGTGAAAAATATGGAATTATCCATAAGTTCTCTTCTCCTAGAACTCCACAACAAAATGGAGTTGTTGAGAGAAAGAACAGATCTCTGCAAGAAATGGCAAGGACAATGATTCATGAAAATAAACTCCCTAAGTACTTGTGGGAAGAAACTATTAACACTGCTTGTTACATTCATAACCGAATTTATATCAGACCAATTCTGAATAAAACATCATATGAGTTATTTAAAAGTAGAAGACCTAGTATCTCTTATTTTCATCAATTCGGATATACATGTTACATCCTGAATAACAAGGTCTGCCTAAAGAAATTTGATGTTAAAGCTCAAAAGGGTATCTTTTTAGGATACTCTAAACGTTCAAAAGCATACACAGTGTATAACTCTGAAACCAGCATGGTTGAAGAGTTTATGCACATTAAATTTGATGACAGTCTACCTGACCATGACAAGTCAGAGTATGTGGTTCAAAATGATTTCTCTGCATGATTTCAGAATCACGTAGAACATTCTGTGGTATGCGTCCGTAAAGAAAAAGATATAGTGAATAATGATCTTGAATCTGTCACTATATCTAAAGCTATACCGGAAGCTGTAGAAACTGAAGTTACTCCAACTGGTCCTTCTTCTACTGATTCGGTGATTGCTCACAATGGCTCAAAAGCCTTTATTCAACCTAAGAGAACGTTTAAGTATAAAGCATCTCATCCAGAAAAACTGATCATAGGTAATAAGGAAGAGCCGTTGAGAACCAGATATCCCTTTAGAATTGATCACTCAATAATTGGACTTATTTCACTAATTGAATCTTCTTATATTGATGATGCCTTAACTGATAATGGTTGGATCTTGGCTATGCAAGATGAATTTAATCAGTTTCAAAGAAATGATGTGTGGGATCTTGTTCCAAGACCATAAGAGATAAACATCATTGGGAGCAAGTGGGTCTTCAAAAACAAACTCAACGAACTTGGTGAAGTCTTTAGAAATAAAGCTAGACTTGTGGCTCAAGGCTATAGTCAGCAAGAGGGAATAGACTTCTTTGAAACCTTTGCTCCTGTTGCAAGGTTAGAAGCGATAAGACTACTTCTCTCGTATGCCATCAACCAGACATAATTCTCTATCAAATGTATGTGAAAAGTGCTTTTTTGAATGGAGTCATTACTGAAGAAGTGTATGTCAAACAACCTCCAGGATTTATTGATTTAAATCATCCAAATCATGTATTCAAGTTTAAAAAATATCTTTATGGTCTAAAACAAGCTCAAAGAGCTTCGTATGAAAGTTTGAGTGTTTTTTTGCCTGAAAACGGTTTTGCTATAGGAAAGGTTGACACTACACTTTTCAGGAAGACATTAAAGGAAGAAATCTTGATTGTTCAGATTTATGTTGATAACATAATTTTTGGTTGCACTAATGCATCTCTTTGTCAAGAGTTTTCCAAGATCATGCAGGCTGAATTTGAGATGAGTATGATGGGCGAATTAAAATAATTTCTTGGTATTCAGATTAATCAGAAGTCTAAAGGTATTTACATTCACCAGTCTAAGTATACAAAGGAGAATTTGAAAAAATTCAATCTTGATGAGTACAAAGTCATGTCAACTCCTATTCATCCTACATGTATCCTTGGTGCTAAAGAGTGCAGTTCCAAAGTGGATCCAACTAAATATTAAGGTATGATAGGTTCCTTACTTTATCTCACTGCTTTTAGACCTGATATTTTGTTCAATGTATGTTTATGTGCAAGGTTCCAAGCAGATCCTAGAGAGACTCACTTAATTGTTGTTAAAAGAATCTTTAGGTGTCTGAAAGGAACATTAAATCTTGGACTTCTCTATAAAATGTACTCATACTATAAATTGGTTGGATTATGTGATGCTGACTATGCTGGAGATAGAATTGAAAGGAAATCCACTAGTGGTTCATGTCAATTTTTAGGTGAAAACCTTATCTCTTGGGGTAGTAGAAGACATGCAATTGTTGCCTTGTCTACAGCAGAAGCATAATACATCTCAGCTGCTAATTGTTGCACTCAACTACTGTGGATGAAATATCAACTTGAAGACTATCAAATATATGGAAACAAAATTTTAATCTTTTATGATAATACTGCCGCTATCTTTCTAACAAAGAATCCAATTCAACATTCTAGAACCAAGCACATTGAAATAAAATATCACTATATAAAGGACTATGTTCATAAGGGTGTTATAGATATTCAGTTTATTGATTCTGAACATCAATGTGCTGATATATTTACAAAACCCCTGGCAATCAATCAATTTGATTTCATCAAGAAAAATTTAAACATGGTTTATGTCACATAATAAGTGCTTGTTCTCTTAATGATGTAATGGAATATTCATTGGAATCTTTTAATAGTCAGTTAAGTTACCTCTGATAGTTTTTTAAAGTATGGTCTTTAAGTGTGAATAGAAGTCAAATGATATCTCTCTTCCTTGTCTGCTTTATTTAAAGCATACAGTAATAAGTTAATTCTTTGCTATGTACCTTGAGTTAACTATTGGATTATTTCTTAAGTTCTGATAAAATAAAATCCTTGTTTTAATACTCTGATTTTCTGAATTTGCTCTAAACAGATTGGTTTATTAAAAGAGGAGTGTTCTGATAATATTTTAACTTGTTTTTATTCAGACTTGGGGTTGTCCAAACATTTTATTACATACTTGCTTAAAACTCTAGCATTTTATGTATAATGTTGCGAAGCTGTTTTTCTCCTCACAGATTGTCTTCTACATAAGATAATTTTGTGAATTCAATTCTTCATCTTAATACTTCTTCTTCAAAAGGTCTTGTTAGTACATCAAAGAAGAATGTTTTGATCTAGACTTTCTAAAAAGAAATGTACAACTCTTTTTAACAATTTGACGATGATTAATCCTTCACAGTTTATTGTGAAAGAATTTTTTTTCTAGGCCAATGCTCATATTCATCAGAATAAGCAAAATAATTGTCTGATTCTGTCTGTTATAACAGCTCAAAAAGTGATTTACACATCATCTATTGTAACAAAGGCCCGACTGAAAGTTATTCTACTCTTTCTCTTATGGAAAAAGTGTGGTAAACATTCTAAGGCCTAGAGTACAGAGGTCAGGATGACTTTCTCTGATGAGAAAACAAACCATTATTCTTTCTAAAGTTTTATTTCTTCTCTTCTCTTTTTGATTGATGACAAAGGGGGAGAATGGATTGAGTATTTTAGGCTAATAATGGTTCTGAATATGGTTAGCAATCCTATTTAGGGGGAGTTTGTAAATTTCACCCTTAGAGTAGATTTGTTGTTCTGCATGGAGAGGAGCTTATAAATCTCAACTTCTAGAATTTACAGACAGGACGCAGGGGGAGCTTACAAACCTCATCTCTTAGACTGTTTGACTCAGGGGGAGCTTACAAACCTCATCTCTTAGACTGTTTGACTCAGGGGGAGCTTACAAACTCAAACCCTGAAAGTTGCTGAGTAATTTATTTTTACTTCAGGTTATTTTTAAAATACTTAATTTTGTCATCATCAAAAAGGGGGAGATTGTTGAAACAAGTTTGGTTCATATCATGAATCCTCCAAGGTTTTGATGATAACAAAGTATTTGAAAAAAATAATTAGGATCTCTAACTAGCCAGTTTCTGTGTGCATGATTATATTTACTTGATGGTACTAGTTCTGACACTTAAATGGCTTTGATTCGGTTCTGGTCACACTCTTGCAAGGATGTCTGATCAGAACAGCTGTTACTAGTACATTTTAGCTCAGAAGCGTGTTATGTTGCCTCTGATGCTGAGTAATGTCATATCAGTTCTGCTTACACGGGACTCAAGATTTATTGAAATTATCTTCTGCAGGTTGTATTGTACTTGAATCAGAGTTGTATCCTATGGAAAAAGGCCTTGTTTCACGGATACTCTTGTGACTGAAAGTCCTAACACTTGCTCCATTTGAAAAATAAGATGTACTAGAAGATTTGGTCTTGTTTGTAGCCGTTAAAGATCTTTAACGTCTCTATTTTCCTTGGCTATAAAAAGGAGCTGAAGATTTGAAGATCTCTCAAGAAATAACGCCGCAAATACAAACTAAGATATATAAGCACTACCTTCAGAAAAGTTAAGTGTGTTAAGAGTCTTTGTAATAGTGTGTTGTATTACTTGAACACCTCTGATATTTTATCAAGTATTTTTCTTTTGTAAGTTATTCCTTCTCTAAACTAGCTGTTTAGATTAAAGTCTTAGACACGAGCTCTAAGTAAGGTAAAAGTCTTAGACATTAGCTCTAAGCAAGGTAAAAGTCTTAGACATGAGCTCTAAGCAGGGTTAAAGTCTTAGACACGAGCTATAAGCAAGGTGAAGTCTTAGGCAGGTGGTCTAAACAAGAGAAGTCTCAGTCAGGAGCTGATTGAGCCGAGTGAAGTCTTAGACACGATCTTTAAGTAAGGGAAGTCTTGGGCAAGTGGTCTGAGCAATAAGAAAAGTATTATACAAGTGTGTATAAGCAAATGTAATATGGTTGATTATAGTGGAAAATCTCTTGCTTGGCAAGGGGACTGGAGTACTCTCAGGTGGGAGAGGAACCAGGATAACTATTGTGTGTTCTCTACTATTTTACTTTACTTTTGTCTTTATTTTCGCTGCACCTTATCAGATATTGAATTCAATTTTAGAATCTGAACTCTGGTTCAGAAGTAAATCTAACTTTTACTAAACATAATTCAACCCCCATTTCTTGTGTATTTTTCTCACCTTGACGCTTCAACTATGCTTTATACTTAAGTCTCATTTTCCAATTTTTCCTTCCCTTTTCATTCTAACAATCAAATTAAGGCATTTGGATTTATTATAATCATTACAAGCATAAGTCCGGACAATAATATTTGCTTAGACACCAGATAAGCAACAATTTCCTTCTTTATTTACCGATGAAGTTACACTTTTGTGTGTGTTTATTTATTTGCCCACTTTAGGATGATGTTTGGGGTTCAACCACCGTTTGGTTGAATAGTCAGGTGAGGGTTACCCAACTTAGAAGGCGTAATTGTTTTTTACCACCTTCTCGTTATTTCGGTGCTAAAATTATTTATTTCTCAACCAATCATACATGCTCTGTGAATCTATGTTATACACGACTGTCATATTAAACTAATTATGAAAAAAATTTCAGAATCCGAGTACTATGGTACAAATCTACACGTTAGACTCGCATCTTACTTTGAGGAAGTTAGGGTGTTCGAGCAATACCTATGTTGTCAAACTTTTCCAGTGTCGCTAGACTTAGCTTCTCATCCCTCTAACTATATATACTTTCTCAGTTTCCTCTTGACCAAAGGTTTTTCATGATTTTTTTAACGGACCTAATTCAAGATTTTCTTTAAAAAGTAGTCTTTTTAAAGGAAATAACTAAAATTGATGAAAATAACTAAAAGAACAAAAAGCATAAACAAACAATATAGAAATAGAAAACGACCCCCCCTCCCCCCCCCCCCCAAAAAAACTTGAACCAAACATTATCCTCAATATTTTAGCGCAAGTAGGAGGGAGTGAACTCACAAAGGCCTAATTCGGGATTCTTTACTTTGAGAGCCATGTCATAATATGGATCAGATTCCTCGGCTTTGAGTGCTAGACTCTTATGTTTGTTTTCTCCTTCTTCATCTATGGAAAGTCTTTTAAGTTCTATTTCTATTCATGTAATTTACCAAAGAGATTATGTGTGTCCATAGTCGCTAAATCCTTAGATTCACAAATTGCAATGACTAATTACTAATTTGAGAATTTCTTCCCCAGAGTTCTCATATGACTCACGATATGGGTGAACCACGTTTGCATTTGACTTATGTTCTCTTTGGGTTTCATTCTAAAGAGTTCATACTCATGGGTTAATGTGTCAAACCTTGTCCTCTTTATCTCAGTAGTGCCTTAATGGGTAATTTGGACAATGTTCCACATTTGTTTAGCAGTTTCACAGTGAGAAACTCTCAAAAACTCACCAAGACCGAGAGCGGTAGTGATGATATTTTTTTCTTTCAAACTACATTGTACATTCTGTTTGTTATATTTGGACCAATCCTTTTCAAGTTTGTCTACTACAACGCCATCAACATTGTGTGTAGGGACAAATGGTCTTTCTTTCACAGGCTTCCAAATACCACATTTCTTTCCTTATATGAAAATTTTCATTTTCTCTTTCCACAAACTATATCCATTCTCCATTGAAGGATGGGGATTTGTTTAGTGAATATTTGAAGATATTTTTCCTCATGAGATGATTAGTTCTTAATAGGAGTTAATATCTAATTCTAGTTGTTGGACAAATTACTTCAAGCACAACAGGGGGAGTAAATTGTGGTCTTTAAAATTCGTGATTAATTTTACACTTTTGTTGATTAAGATTGTGTTAGTAATTTTGGTTGAGTGAATTGTAGCTGTAATAAATAATGAAATTAAATAGAAGAATTTAAAAATATAGGGTTAGAGATATTTCATAAGAGATTTATACAGGTTTGGTCGAACGTTGGCCTAGTCGTGTCCCTAAGAATTCTTCTTGAGAGTTTGATTATAAACTTTGAGCTTTTGAAGGTTATGCCTACGAACCTTTGTACAAGATATTCTTGAGAATTTTATAGGCTTATCCCGAACCACAAATAGCTTTTACCACAGGCTAAACTAGAACCTTCTTAGAGATTTTTAGGTTGATCTCAATAACGATAAGTATAAATTTTTCTGGCAAAGCTTAATAAACCATAATAGATATTTTAAGAAAGGTTTTTCAAACGAACCAAACTCAATCCTCTCAAGAGTATCACACTCTCAAGAGTTAAACAAATAACATAACCACTTACATATTTTCTTCCCCATAAGCAAAGCTTCACTTGCAAGTACTAAGGCAATATCAAGTGAAAGAAATATTTTCTAGAGAGAGAGAGAGAGAGAGAGAGAGAGAGAGAGAATTTAAAGAGATAAATTCCAAAGAAAATGTTAAATGTTGGAAAGTGGTGTGTAATGAAGTGGTGGTGAGCCTCCTTTATATAGGAAAAGGAAAAACTAGAAAAGGAAATAATCTATAGGCTGAATCAATGAGCCAATCGATTGTCACAAAGCTCTAATCGATTGTCTCGTTCATTTTTAATCAATTATCAAGCACAAATAGGAAATATATGATATAGAGTCGTTGCAAGTCATTAATGTGTTATCATAATTTCTCGATTAATCGATTAGCTCTTCTCCAATTGATTACCTCTATGCTCCAATCAATTGGCTAACTCAAAAAAAAATTTTCCAATCGATTCACACAACTTACCAATTGATTTATTAGTTAAAAATGGTTTGAAAAAGGTTTGGACAACATTTTAATCACTTGTAATGATTCAGAAAATAGTTTTCAAGATAAAATTGGTGAAAATATATTTTTAGGTGTGTGTGAGTTGCCTTAGTACTTCTAAGATACTTCCTTACTTTTACAATACTCGGGTCACTCAGGCAGACTGAGTAACATTACCTAGTGAGCTTTCTCACTTTATCTGAGGCTTCAAGATTCTTTACTAGGTTCTTCTGATCATATAAGCACTTTGATCTTGAGTCTTATTTTGTTGATGAGGCTTAAGATGTTTCTCTATGTTAGATCGCTATCACCAAAGTTGAAAGCTATTTCCAGCAACTTTAATCATCGTTTTCATCATCAGAACTTCAAATAGATCTTCTGTGGAGTTTTCAACTTTATACATGCAAGCACATAGATCCACGAAATATATAATAAAATATCGAGTATTGATTACTTTGAGGTATTTGCTCCTGTTGCAAGGTTGGATGCAATTCGAATACTTATTTTGAACTCAACTCAATATAATTGGTAAATACATTAGTTGGATGTTAAGTCTACATTTCTAAACAGTAAATTGAAAAAAAAAATGTATGTTAAGCAGCCCATGGGATATATAATCAAAGGAAATTGATTCTTATACCTAATGAGCATGATCCAATACCCGATGGTAATAAAAAGAAGGAGAGTGAACATGATTTAATACCTAATAATCATTCTACAAATTGAATAAAGTATTATATGGATTGAAATAGACGCCAAGAGCTTGGTTTAAGAAGATTGATTCTTATTTTGTATTGGATGATTTTCAATGATGTTCGTTTGAGCACGCGTTTTATATTAATTTTTTCGAGCCTGGAGATGTTTTTATTTTCTCTCTGTGTGTTGATGATCTTAGTTTTACTGGAAATAATTTAAGGATGGATGCACAATTAAGGGGAGCTAATGATAAGTTATTTTGAAATGATGGATATGGGTCTAATTTTCTATTTTATTGGCATTAAGGTAGTTTACCAAAATAATGTAATTGTTTTTTCTCAAAGAAACTATGTAAATGATATTTTGAAGAAGTTTAAGATGGAGCGCTAAAATCCAATTTTCACACCTGTTGAAGAAAGGTTGAAGTTGACAAGAGAAAATGATGGCACGAGGGTATACTTAACTCAATATAAAAGTTTGATTGAAAGTCTATGATATTTGACTACGACAAGACTAGATACAATATATGGAGTTTGTTTGCTTAGCAGATTCATGGAAGAATCTCGTGTTAGTCATTTGTAATGAGCTTAGAGGATTCTTCGTTACATAAAAGGTACATTGACATATGAAACTTTTTATGCTTGTAATAATTATGTGGAGCATGTTGGATACACATATAGTGATTAGCAAATAAGTGTATTTTAAAATACAACTTAATTTGCAGATTATAAGTAGAAATGTCAAATTAAATGAGTGTATTTTAAGTGAGGGTTAGTGAAACAAACAATCTACATAGAATATAATAAACTCAAACAACATCCTATACCAGAACCAGATATTATAAACTCATAAAATACGCTTGCTACCACCAGCATCATCACCATGTATCATCCCCTTAACATGTAAGGAAACACAGCAAACTTCAACAATGAGCATCCTTAGTTGAAACCAAACCCTAAAACCATAATCTAGTGAAGAGTAAAAAGAGATCGAGAGAGATTTATTATAAATTTTCAAGACGCACCTTTTAATGAAACTAATCGCGGAACAAGAATCAATTATGATGTTCATCTAGTTTGGGAAGCAATGAAAAAGAAATATAAGGAGGAAGAAGCTTACACAAAAGTTTCATACTTCTTATATTTTTTTTTCATTGTTTCTAAAACTAGATGAAGTTTGTTGACATTGTTGTTTCTTCTTTACTAACATCTTGTTTGTGAAGTTATGAAGAAGAAGTACAAGGTGGATGAAGTTTCCATCATAGCTTCATGCTTCTTATACTTTTTTCCATAGCTACACAAACATTATGCACCATAGCCAAAGTGTGGTCTTTGTTAAGGCAGTGAAGACGAATCTGAAAAAATGAGAACAATTAACAAAAACAACATGCAACAAATGAGATAATGGGAAATATCTAACAATAGATGGAAGAAGAAAAATACCTTAATGTATGAAGAACAAGATTCACGGCTAATGGTGAAGACGAAGAAAAAAAATGGATTCGAGGGTTTCACTGTGAAGGCAACGACGCTACTATCAATAAGTGAAAGTTAATTCGCGTATATATGGGTAAACTATTTCACAACGGTTAACAATATCAACCGTATAGATAAGTATTTATTTATTATAAATATATCACTACGGTTAACTAAAAGAACCATAGTGATAACCCTTTTATTTGTAAATTTTAAAATAAATAAAAAAGAAAAGGTGCGCCTAACGTTAAAGGAATAAAATATTTTATGGCGCTGAGATTCGAACCGACGAAAGTTTGATTGTATCACAGCAGTTGGTTTTGTAACCGCTGTTATATACACATAATTTTTAATCAAAAAACAAAATAAATATGGTAGCGCCTTAGTTAAGATATGTCACCACGGTTTAGGGAAAAACTGTGGTGACCATGGCGTTGTTAAATGCGTGTTTTGTAGTAGTGCATGTTCAATTTCAAGGTCTTCAAAGAACAACCAATAGCCGCGCTTTCTACTACTATAGCAAAATACATATCTACTACCAGTTGTGCTACTAAAATAGTATGAATAAGAAGAATTTTAGAAGTAATACATCAAAACAAAGATACTTTAAAAGAGATATATTGTGATGACAAGTCAGCTATTGCACTAAAAATCCAATTTTCTACATATGATCCAAACATATTAATATTCAATTTCACAAGATTCGAAAACTAATTGTTAAAAAAGAAGTGGTAATCAAATATTGTCCCACTGAACAATAAATTACAGACATGTTTACAAAGCCTCTAAATATTGAGTTATCTTACAAATTAAAGAAGTTGCTTGAGATAAGTTAGAGATCTTGATTTAAAAGAGAAAATGATAGAAATTAAATTAAGTTTTTTCTAGAATGAATAAGATGCTAGCCAAGATATATGAACCATCATGTATCATTTCACTTTCTTATCCATTAAGTAAGCTAGCATTCTTATCGATTAGGTAACTTAGGTTTCTTACCCATTAACTAACCTAACATTCTTATTAACTTAGGTTACCACTATTAAGTAACCTGCTGCTTTTTCATGTATTAAGAAATACTCCAAATACTCCATCTATCTCAAATGATAATTTACAAAATAAATTATTTCAAATTATAAGTTATTTCAGTGTGACATTAATATATTTTCTAATATATCATTTATCATTCATTATTATTTTTTTTTTCTAGTTCTTAAAATTTCTCTTTAACGTGTAATAAATAAAAGACAATATTGTAATATCATAAGTAATTTCTCATTCTCATAAGTGTATTATAATTTGTGATAAAAAGAAGTAAATAACTTAGATATTAAGATTGCTTAGAAACCAAGCAAATTTAGCTATGAAGAAACTATAAAAACTTTCCTAAAAAAAAAAACTTGTATGCATTGTAATTGTAATTGTATCAATTCAAGTGAATGAAATTGAGTATTAAAAAAGCTCTCTCGTAAGTCCTAATTTACACTATATTTATTGACAATATTTTTAGTTATTGATTGCAAAGAAAGAAATAGATAAAATGAAACAACAAATATTTAAGAGTATTATAGAGAAAAAAGAAATACGGATATTAAAAGTATTCAAATTTATTGATGGCACAAGTATGTGTAAAAAATAATTTAAAAAAAAAACATATAAAAAGAGACGGAGAAAATATAAAATTATAAAACATAATTCTTTTTTTAAAATTCTCATTTGTTATATTATTACTTGTACATTTAATTATATAGAAGTCACACTTCTTTTTACTAAATTTTTTAAAATATTCTCAATATGGTAAAGTTTGTATGAAAAATATATTAAGAGATAGAAGTAGCACATAAAAAAAATTAAAATAAATTTATTGTCTAATAATCTTGTTTACCATATATCGGCATTAATCAAATTTTTTAAATAAAAAATAATCAATTTTTCTAAAAACCATAGGTTTCTATTATTGCTCTTTAGATAAGACACGACTTTATTATTCATGTTCATAAAGCTATTTTTACTTTAGTCACAGCAACTTTTACGTTGTTTTCTTTATAAAAAAATTTGAACATTTTTTAATACATCACCTAAGTTTTTTAGGCACTACGTGAAATTTTTTTTTCCCCCCAATTTTAAATGTGCATATTCGGACGCACCAATTTTTTAAAAAACACTGATGTGTTTCGGATGTGCACATCCGAAAAAATAGCATAACTTTATTTTTTTTTTTAAAAATCGGTTTTGTCGGTTGGTCGTATATGTTATTATTTCATCGCAAGTTAATATATATTCGAATGAGGGGAGAGAGAAGGTCTTGACAGCATGATGAAGATCTCGAGTCAAGGGATTAGGTTTCCCGCCAATAGAAAACTTTGTTCTTCGTATCTCTTCAATGTGTTGTTTCGGTGTAGCCATTAATCTTCAGTCAATGTCAATAAAGTAAACATGCATTACAGAGTGAAACATTGATGAATAAAAAAAAGTTTGTATGCATAAAAAAAACTCATTATTATTTACCTGTAAGGGCACAAAGCACCGAAAAGACTGAGCTTTTTGGAGAAGAAAGATTAAGAATGGAGTAGTTAGTAACTTACATGATACAAGAAAAGTGTTTGTATGCATAAAAATTCATTATTATTTACCATTTTGGACTATTAAAAAATATAAATATAATTGTTGATAGGACAAAGCAGGAGGGAAGACTTCAATTGTTGATCATAATTTTGCCTGATTTTAAGGGCAAATCATATGGTAAGTTTTGTAAGGTGGTGGCCTCAGAAGGGAAATCGGGCTGCTGCAATTATAAGATAATTTTGTTAGATTTGTGGATTCCTCATGATTTTCTTTTGATTTTCAAGGAGTGGCGTGTGGCTTTCTATAAATCAACTGGGTTTAAGCCTAAAAGGATTATATTTTATAGGTTCGAAGATTGCAGGACAAATGAAGATCAACAGTAAAATATTACTTCTTTGACGTTATCCAAGATAAATGGCAGCAGAGTCGACACAAAGTTGGTGGTGCTCCTATTACCACTTGCAGAACCAGAATCAGAATTTTCGACTTCACCTATGTAGTATCGAGCGCGGAAAGCTAGCAAGTGTTCCTTGGTTTTAGCCACTATGATAACAACTAAAAAGTTAAAGTTAGCTATGTCATACCTTCCGAATTGCATCCATCTCATAAAGCAAAACGTGACTGAATTGACCCTCACTTACTCCATCTCTGGTAAGCAGAAATTAACAATGCAAAATGAATCATATATAAAATTAAAACAAGTTATAATATATACATATACATAAATATACATCAACATGTATCATTTTGGCACCACGCTCGATACTACATAAGTGAAGTCAAAAATTCTGATTCTGGTTCTGCAAGTGGTAATAGAAGTACCACCAACTTTGTGTCGACTCTGCTGTCATTTATCTTGGATAACGTCAATGAAGTAATGTTTTACCGTTGATCTTCATTTGTCCTACAATCTTCGAGGATAAATTTGGGATTCAGATATATCTTTTAAGTATATCTTTTAAGTTTCAGCCATTTTTCTGGATGTGCACATCCGGATTACGCGTAACTTGTCATTCCGGATTTGCACATCCGGAACAAAACAATGTTTTTAAAAAAAACGGGTGCGTCCGGATGTGCACATCCAGAACTGGGGGCAAAAACGAAATTTTACGTGGTGTTTAAGAAACATGGGTGGTGTGTTAAGAAACTCTAAAAAAGTTTATGTTATTTTCATTAGACGACAAATTAAAGGTAAAGTTTTAGATTCGTAGCACATGTATAATTTTAGATTTTTTTTAGTAACAACCTAGCTCTTATAACATAAAAAAATCATGGAAGAAAGTATCAATTTTAGAGTCAAACTTAGGGGTTATTAGACTCGTAACAATAATCTTTTTTTACAAATAATGGGAAAAAAATTAAATTCACATTAGAGCAGCTATTTCTACTGAGTAAAATAAATTCGTTAAGATCATTTTGGTACATAAATTGACAAATAAAAACTACAAGAACTATTATCAACTACTTGAATGTGTTGTGTATCAGAGTAGCAAGATAAATATCACAAAAATAAGAGATCAAGGAGTAGGAAATTGACACAGAATATTTACGTGGAAAACCCTTAACAAATAAAGGAAAAATCACGGGCACCGGTAGAAAAGATTTTCACTAAGTGGAAAAAATTACAACACTTCTCTCTAAATACAAGGAGAGAACAAATTACACTCTCTCTTATAATAGGAGAACACTTACTAAATGTACCTTATAGGAGAAACTACAATATATTCTTTCTCTCTAAATTTTTCTTTTATGTTATGTTGCAATACTTTGTGTTGTTGTTGTGTTAGGAATAAGAAATGCACCTCTATTTATAGGTGCTCATCTTCACAAAATCATGAGAGTTATCACAAAACCATGGGTGTTTCTTTCTTGGTCCACAAATTGTGACTTTATTCAACCACAATCATTGACCATAATCTTTTACCGTGACCACAATATTTGACTATGGCCACAATCTTTGACAATCTCCCACTTAAAGTCGCACTTGTGATCTTCTAAAGTAATTTCTACCTTTCCAACTCCATGGTGATTACGCCTCTAATAGGTTATAGGAAGACCTATACCATGCAAACTTATCGAAGTTAATTGGCTACGTCATTGCATCTGCTAGGTTATCTTTAGTGTGAATTTTTGGCATATCCACACTTCCATCTTCTACTACCTCTTTGAAAAAATGGTATTGAACTCCTATGTGTTTTGTCCTAGAATGAAAAGCTGGATTCCTTGCAATATGCAAGGCACTTTGACTGTCACAGTACACATCAATCTTTTGTTGCTTTTGTCCGAGTTCTTCCAATAACCTTTGAATCCAAATTGCTTCCTTACATGCTTGAGTAACGACCATGTATTCAGCTTATGTAGTAGACAAAGCTACAATAGTCTGCAATTTGGATAACCAGCTTACCTCTCCTCCTGCAAGTGTAAACACATAGCCAGTAGTATATTTTCTTTTATCAAGGTCGCCTGCAAAATCTGAATCAACATAGCCTCTAATAGTGAATTCTGATCCCCTAAAACATAATGCAGCACCTGAGGTTCCTTTGATGTATCTAAGGATCCTCTTAACAATATTCCAGTGTTCATTGCCTGGATCTGCCATAAACCAACTGACCATTCCTATTGCTTGAGCAATATCTAGTCTAGTATATATCATAGCATACATAAGGCTTCCCACCGCTGATGCATACGGTACTCGAGACATTTCCATCCTTTCCGCTTCATTGCTAGGATTCATACTTGAGGATAATTTATAATTGACATAAAGTGGGGTAGAGATTGGCTTACAGTCTTGCATGTTAAAGCGGCGCAAGACTTTTTGAAGATAATTTTTCTGAGAAAGTCAAATCCTTATGTCTTTCCTGTCTCGGTGATTTTGCATCCGTAAAATCTTGTTTGCTGGTCCCAAGCCCTTCATATCAAACTCCCTAGCCAATTGTGCCTTCAATTATCGAACTCAATCTTTATTGGGGCCTACCACCAACATGTCATCCACATACAACAGCAAAATGATAAAATCATCATTATCATCAAACCTTTTGTAATACATACAATGGTCTGAACTTAATCTGTTGTATCCAATGCTCGCAATAAAGGAATCAAATCTCTTGTACCAACACCTTGGTGCCTGTTTTAAACCGTACAGAAACTCGGTCAACTTACAAACCAAGTTTTCTTTTCCATGTTCTTCAAAGCCTTCGGGTTGGAGCATATACATTTCCTCTTCAAGTTCTCCATGGAGAAACGCAGTCTTTACATCAAGCCGCTCTAGATTTAGATCAAATGCATCACACATCGCCAAGACCACTCTGATTATGGCGAATCTTACCACTGGAAAAAATATCTCATTGAAATCAATACCTTCTTTCTGAGCATATCTTTTGACTACCAGTCTTGCACGATATCGTTCCACCTGATTGTTTCCATCTCGCTTAATTTTGAACACCCATTTGTTACCGATGCCTTTCAACCTTTAGGAAGTTCAACAAGTTCCCAGGTTTTATTTGTATGTAAGGCTTCAATTTCCTCTTACATTGCTGTCATCCACAGAGAAGCATCTGAACCATTTTATGCCTCATGAAAGGTTGATGGTTCTCCATCTTCTGATAGAAGACAATATGCATCATGACTTGCCATCACATATTCTGATTGCCAGGATGGTTTTCTTATCTGACGTGTGGTTTTTCTGGGGTCTACATTATTGACCTCAGTTAATTCTTGTTCTTCGTGCTCTGGCTCTGCTTCAGAAGAATCATTTTCTCCTGATTTTTCCTCCATCTCCATTATAGTAGTCTCCTTTATAGTGTTGTCTTCTTTTTGCTCCTTTTGTAGTTCATTTTCTACAAAGATTACATCTCTGCTAACAATAATCTTGTGGGCAGCGGGATCGCACAGACGATACCCTTTCACATTGTCAGCGTAACCTATGAATATGCATTTCCTGGATTTTGGGTCCAGCTTTGTTCTTTCTTGGGAGTTATACATCACGTACACAGGACATCCAAATACATTCAAAGAAGAATAATCATCCGGTTTTCCCTTCCACATCCCCATTGGTGTCTTTAAATCATTCACAGTTGATGGCGATTGATTTATCACGTAATAGGCAGTTTTGACAGCTTCTGCCCGAAAGAATTTGCCAATCCTGTTGTTTTCAGTATAGATCTCGTCCTCTCTAGGAGAGTTATATTCATTTGCTCCTCTACACCATTCTACTTAGGTGTATGAGCAAAAGTAAACTGCCTCTTAATACCTTATTGCCTGCAGAATGTTAGGAAATCACCATCTGTATATTCTCCTCCATTATTTGTCCTCAAGCACTTAATTCTTTTCCCAGTTTCAAGTTCCACTTGTGCTTTAAACTCCTTGAATACTAAATACACATCTGACTTCTTCTTGATTGGGTACACCCATAGTCTCTGGGTGTAATCATCAATGAATGATACAAAATATTTTTCTCCTCCAATGGACATTTATGGTGACTCCCACACATCAGAATGAATCAAGTCTAGTATGTGTTTTCTTATAACAGTTGGCTTAGCAAACTTTAGTTTATGCTGCTTGCTTATCACACAGTGCTCGCAAAAAGGTAAATTTACCAACTTGAGCTCGGGTAAGAGATTACGTTCTGCAAGAACTTTCAAGCCTCGTTCTGACATATGGCCTAGTCTGCGATGCCATATCATCGTTGTTTCTTCCTGGTTTCCAGCTGCTACTAATGCATCCGATCCTTTCATTGTGCCTCCCTAAAGCATGTATAGATTTGCAGCGACCTTCTCTGTTTTCATCACTACTAGCGAACCTTTCACCACTTTCAAGATCCCACCTTGAACACGGGTCTTGCATCTGAGGTCATCTAGTGGCCCAATATACAACAAATTCTTCGGCAATCCTTTCACATGTCGTAACCCTTGAAGTGTGGGGATAATACCATCATACATTTTCATTTTGACAGTACCAACTCTAGCAATTTTTAAAGCATGGTCATTCCCCATCAATACATGTCCTTTCGAGATAGGTTCGTAAGTGCAAAACCAGTCTCGTCGTGGAGTCATGTGCCATGTTGCTCCTGAATCTACTATCCAACCATTAGTGAGTTGAATTTCGCCTTTGGTACTAACTGCTGCTCCGCTGTAAAGGATTTCTCCATCATCGGAGGTACTAGCATTCTTCTTGAGATGTACTTCCTTCAGAAGACTTCTCGCCATTCTTCTTGTTGAACCAACATTCTTTCTTCAAGTGCAATCTCTTGCCACAACTGTAGCATTTGAGGTTTGTTCTTCTTTGAGATTTTGATCTACCATGATTTTGACTCTCACTGGGACCACGTTCCGTTGATCTACCTCTCGTAATCATCAAAGCTTCGATTCGTTTTGAGCTTTCTTTCCGATCTTCCTTATTTTTACGCCTGGATTCTTCTTCAAGAATAGCTCCGACAACATCATTAAAGGATAGATGGTTAACAATATTATTGTTTTTAATATTGATGACGAGTTGATCATACGAATCTAGTAAACTCTGAAGAAGAAGAAGAAGAAGCTCTGCTCGTTCATTTTTCACTATTGTGAAATCTGATGCAGATAGCTGAGCAAATAATGTATTCAAATTGTTGATGTGACCCGACACTGAAGTGGTTTCACTCATTCGAAGAGTGTAGAATCTCTTTAAGAAAATTCTGTTGTGAAGTGATTTGACCTCGTACAGTTGGATGAGAGTATCCCAGATCTCCTTTGCAGTTTTCATTTCTGCTATACTTGACAAAACTGAATCTGCCATTGCTAAGTGCAAATTGGCAACAACATTGTCATCCATCTCTCTCCGCTTTTCATCAGTTATATATGTAGGTCTTCCTTTAATTGTTGGTGAGTAATTATCCTTCCTCAGGATTGCATGCATCTTCAATTTCCACAGGGAGAAATTACTCCCACTAAATTTTTCAATCTCAAATTTTGCAGCAATTTTTTTCACTGAACTGCTTTAAACAATTTCACCATCAATATCACAGTATACGTGAGCAATATTGTATATTTTTACCGCACACTAGAAAAAAATATAGTATACGTTAACAATCATTACAAAAGTATACAACCACACGTGTGAATAGTAATCGTACGCCGCAGCAGAAATAAAGACCTACACCAACAGCTCTGATAACACTGTTGGGTATCAGAGTAGCAAGATAAATATCACAAAAATAAGAGATCAAGGAGTAGGAAATTGACACAGAATATTTACGTGGAAAACCCTCAACAAATAAGGGAAAAACCACGAGCACCGGTAGAAAAGATTTTCACTAAGTGGGAGAAATTACAACACTTCTCTCTAAATACAAGGAGAGAACAAATTACACTTTCTCTTGTAATAGGAGAACACTCACTAAAGGAACCTTATAGGAGAAACTACAATATATTATTTCTCTCTAAATTTTTCTCTTATTTTATGTTGCAATGCTTTGTGTTGTTGTTGTTTTAGGAATGAGAATTGCACCTCTGTTTATAGGTGCTCATCTTCACAAAATCATGGAAGTTGTTACAAAATCATGGGTGCAAAACCATGGGTGTTTCTTTCTTGGTCCACAAATTGTGACTTTATTCAACCACAATTCTTGACCATAATCTTCTACCATGACCACAATATTTGACTATGACCGCAATCTTTGACAGAATGTTGTCTTCTTAGGATGAAAACCAGGGCCGACCCTAGGGGTAGTCCACCAAGGCTACCGCCTAGGGCCTCATTTGTTTTAAAATATTTATATAATTTTAATTAATTAATTTTAAATAATATTTAAAAAAAATTATTTTCTATACAAATTATATAATAGTATTTATTAAGATTTTATGATAATAACAATCATTTATATACGTCGTATAATTTATTAATTTAAAAATTAAGTCGGTCTTAAGTTTTCGGAGGTCTTATGTAGATTAATCATAATTTAACTACAAAAATTATATAGGGACATATTTTGTTATTGTTTAAACATAATAGATACCTTTTAGGCTTTTTAGCCACGATTTAACCGTAAAAAATTTTGAACCCGGTCCGGTAATCTGTTTTGCACTCTAAAAAACGTTGTTAAAAGTCATACATATAATTTAAATAACAAACTTTTAAGTTCTCTTACATAAAAGAAATTTGAAATTTAAGTTTATTTTTTTTAAAGAATTTTGGTAATATTTTTTCAATTATGTTTTTTTTAAATGATTAGCGAAGTGTTTAGATGTGTTGATTTTATTATCAACTGAAAACAAAATATTAAATAAAACTGATTTGAATAATTTAATAATTTTATATTTTGAAAAACCTAAAATTAAAAATTCATTAATTTAAAATAAAACTATTTTTATTATATTAAAATATTTAATTTAAATTCTTGCCTTAAGCCTCAAAATGTGTTGGACTGACCCTGATGAAAACCAAATTATGTATTGATGTAATTTACAGTGTACCTAATGTATTTAACCTACGCATTTTGAATTTATTTGTGTGTGTAATTTTTTTATTTAAACCAAAATAACTTTTATCATTATTAAATAGTAATATTATCGGCATAAGAGATAAACGTTCTTATTAAAGTATGAGCATTATCATTGTCACTTGATAAAAGCATTTTAAAATTATGTGTCTATTTAGACGGAAAAAAATGAATATCCATAATATAACTTATAATAGATTAGAATATGAATCTATTATTTACGATTCATTGTAGCGCGTTTTATAAATCCCAAACCTCATACTCTACCATTTGAAGATTCATGTCACACCAATCTATTATAGGCATAACAAAACAACCACAATCATCTTGCATACACATCCCAATGACACAATCTACATTACATTTAAAAGAATCAAAGGGGAGATATCCAATGAATAATTGATGAATGATTTAACCTAGTTTGAGTCATTTGAATTTTGTGAACATGTCTCCATGAGCTAGAAAAATGTTATTCGAATAATAACATCTTTAATAAAATCATGTTTATCATTCCAAAGCTTTAAATTCCTCTCTTTTTTTTTCAATCACTCCATTTTATCATTGAAGACATGGACATCTGATCAGGATTAAAATGACTTAAAACCTGCACACACAAAAAATTATAAAAACTATCGGGTGAGAGCATCAAGTTATACAAAGGAAACTAAAGAGAAACCTTATTCTTGTTAGTGCGTGAGACACTTTTAGTGAGGAGAGAAAGAGAGAATAAGAAAATATTATTGAATTGTGTAAATAATGATACAAGTTATGCCTATTTATACACAACCCTATTTGGGCTTGGGCTAACACAACTTGGATTAAATCATATCTAATCAAATCTAATCATATCAAATCTAATTTAATATTTCAACACACCCCCATAATCCAAGTTGTCGAACCTACGCTAGTCGATCTGAACTATTCCTAATTTCTTTCTCAAATTCAGGAATCTGTCGATCTTTAATCCTTTGATGAAAATGTCGGCCAACTGTGCTTCACTTGAGCAATGCCTAACTTCAAGTTCACCTTGATTTACCTTTTCCCTCAATAAGTGAAATCTGGCTTCGATATGCTTACTCCTTCCATGTAGAACTGGATTCTTCGCCAGATTTATAGCTGACTTGTTGTCGATTTGCAACACAAGAGGTTTCTTTACTTCGACCTACATTTTTTCAAGTACTGATCTGATCCAAATTGGTTGACATGCAGCATATGATCCTGCTATATATTCAGCTTCACACGATGACAATGCCACCACATGATGCTTCTTTGAACACCATGAGATTGGGGCACCAAATACTTGAAAGAAATAGCCAGTTGTACTTCTCCGATCTTCCTTATCTCCACACCAATCAGCATCTGAAAAACAAATAACTATATCTCATTTGCCTTCAGGATCCCGTCGAAATATAATTCCAAAATCTGTTGTTCCTTTTAAGTATCTTAGAATTCTTCTTGCAGCTTTCATGTGTGACACTCTTGGTTCACCCATGAATCTGCTCAATAATCCGACTGCGAAACCTATATCAGGTCGACTATTGCACACATATCACAGAGATCCAACTATTTGTTTGAACAAAGTTGCATAAACTTTATCTTCCTCTCCATGCTTCTCCAACTTTAAGTTTGGTTCGACAGGTGAGGATGCAGGATTCGAATCATCCATTCTGAATCTCTTGAGTATCTCTTTGACATACTTCCTTTGATGTAGCACCATACCTTGCTTCGACATATGAAATTCCATACCTAGGAAATAAGACAATTTTCCCAGATCCGACATTTCAAATTCCTTCTTCATCAGCTCTTTGAACTTCGACAAGTTCTTCAAGCTATTTCCAGTTACTAACAAGTCATCGACATATAAGCAGATAATTGTTATATCTTGTGCTACAACCTGAACATAGACACCATACTCAGACTTGCATTTGACAAATCCCAATTCGACTAAGTATGAGTCGATCTTCTTGTTCCATGCCATAGGTGCCTGCTTGCGACCATAGAGCGCTTTGTGCAACTTATATACTTTACTCGCTTCCTTTTGAATCACAAACCCAGGAGGTTGTGTGACATAGGCCTCTTCGTCTAACGGACCATTCAGGAAATATGACTTCACATCTAAGTGAAATGTCGACCAATCTTGGTTACATGCTAATGCTACCACTAGTCGAACGGTTTCCAGTCTTCCTACTGGAGAAAATACTTCAGAGTAATCAAGTCCTTCTCTTTGAAGAAACCCTCGAGCTACTAATCTTGCTTTATGTCTTGCTATCGTCCCATCAGCATTGTGTTTCAACTTGAACACCCACTTTACTTCGATAGCTTTTGTATGTGCTGGCAATTCTACTAACTCCCATGTGTTGTTTCTTTCGATTGCCTGTAACTCTTCGACCATAGCTAACTTCCACTGTTGAATTTTTAAAGCTTCGTTATGGTTGATTGGTTCAGCACCTGCGAGTAAAGCAAAATGAACTAATTCGCCATCTGGTGTGACGTCATTATCACCAGTCACTTTATAATCATGAAGTCTTGTTGGAGGAACTCTATTTCGCCTAGGCCTTTGACTTGTTTCAGCCGCAGCCTCTATTTCGGGAATGTCAGCAACTGCTTCTACTTCGACTTCGACTGGATTCTCAGTAATTTCTTCAACTTCGACTTCATCAGTTTCTTCGTCGAAATCAGAGTTCATCAATGGGTTGTTAATTGAATTTCCAGAATTCCAATCCTAGGAAGAATTTTCATCAATCACAATATCTCGACTTAACACAATCTTCTCATTAATTGGATTAAATAGCCTGTATGCACCAGTCTTATGATATCCTACCAGAATCATAGGTTCACTCTTGTCATCAAGCTTCCTTCTTCTTGCATCAGGAACATGCTTGTAACACATAGAGCCAAACACCTTCAGATGACTCACTAATGATCGTTTGCCACTCCACACTTCTTCAGGAACCTTGTTCTTTAGCTTTTTGGTAGGGCACCTGTTCAGAATATAAACAGCTGTCGAAACAGCTTCACCCTATAACGATTTTGGCGAATTCTTCTGCTTAAGCATACATCTCTCCATATCCAATATGGTTATGTTTCTTCTTTCAGCAATTCCATTATGTTGAGGAGTATAAGGAGCAGTTATCTTTTGGTCAACAACAGTTTTTAGACATTGTACTTCAGTCGAACTGATCATGGTCTTAAACGTCCTGTTCTTCGACAACGGAGATTTCAAGACCAAATTATTCTGGGTGTCGAACAATTTCAAAACTCCATCTTTCATGACAACTGAGAAGCCTTTTTCGACCAGTTGTCCAACACTTAACAGGTTGCATTTCATTCCAGGTACATAAAACACATCTCTGATCATAGCTTTCGCTCCATTACTTAGATGAAAAACTATGTTGCCAGTACCTTCTGCTTGCAACGAACTGTTATCAGCAAGTTTTATCTTGCTCTTCTTCGACTCATCAAAATCTGCCAACCACTCCTTTCGACCAGTCATGTGATTTGAGCAGCCTGAGTCGAGGAACCAGATCTTGGATTCGACATGGTTATCTGCTACTGCAGCCATAACCACCATACCACCTTCAGAATCATCTGAATCTTGGCGTGCAAGGTTCACTCCTTCTTCCTTGCCTTTTTCTGACCCATTGTCTTTCCTGTACCAACAATGTTTGGCCAAATGACCCCTCTTTTCACAGTTATAACACAGTATACCTTTCTTATCTTCTTTGTCCTTTCGATAGTTTCCTCCTCCTCTTTTTCAGGATTCAGAAGCTCTATCTTCGACCTGATTCTTGTGAGGGTTCGACCAAGACTTTTTTCCTTGAGTCTTGTCGACTTTCCCTTTGAATTTGTTGGACCTACCATTCTTTTTCCATGACTGAGCCTGCAGTGCTTGTATCGAATCCTGAACTCCCTTTCTTTCGACAATCCTCATCTCATGCGCCTCCAACGAACCAACCAAATCTTCCACTTTTAGGGTTTCAAGATTGCTGGATTCTTGAATAGCTACGATAACGTGATCAAAGTGAGAGGTCAACGTTCTCATTACCTTCTCAACTATCATCTTATCAGTTATGGTTTCACCACAACCCTTCATGAGATGGACGAGTTTCTGAACCTTCGACACATATTCTGCAACTTTTTCGTCTTCTCCCATCGACAACAACTCATATTGTCGACGCAAGGTTTGCAACTTGACAACCTTGACTTTCTCACCTCCTTCATAATACTTCACCAGAATATCCCATGCCTCTTTCGCCATTTCAGCATGAGAGATTCTGTCGAAGTTAGCAGCATCAACCACCGTCTGTATGCAATAAGCAGCCTTGCAATCTTTCTTCTTGACTTCGTTGTGGTTTTTTTTTTCTGTTCTTCGGTTGCATTTTCAGCCAACACAGGAACGCCACCGTTAACCACTTCTAGGGTTTCATGGAAGCCAAATAAGGATTGCATCTGTTTTTTCCATCGGATCCAATTCTTGTCGTCAAGCATTGGAAGGGAACTCGGAATGCTCTTATCACCAGTCATCTTCGCAGCGGTTGATTTACTTGCTCTGAAAACACGATCTCTGACGTGAAATTCTTGAAAACTCGATCAAGAACAAAACCGGAAGCTCTGGATACCAATTTGTTAGTGTGTGAGGCACTTTTAGTGAGGAGAGAAAGAGAGAATAAGGAAATATAATTGAATTGTGTAAATAATGATACAAGCTAGGTCTATTTATATACAACCCTATTTGGGTTTGGGCTAACACAACTTAAATTAAATCATAACTAATCAAATCTAATCATATCAAATCTAATTTAATATTTCAACAATTCCAACACCGTGCCCTATTAGGACAAATAAGAAAAAAATGCCAGAAGTTCTTAGTATCTCAGCCACAACAAACACAAACTAAAGGACAACCACACCTTTTGTCCAGAGTTTTTCCCACTACGTGAGACAATTCCATCCTAGTCTTCACAAAAAAAAAAAAAGAATTTAGGTGGGATAGATAGATTCCACAAGTGTTGTTAATCACTTGAGACTTTTAAATCATCTTTGTTGACAAAAAGCTCCGCACACACTCTATAGCCACTTATGACACCATACTCACCTTTATCATCAAATCTCCATATTATCTTTTATGGCTTATGTAATCTTCAAAGAGGGATCTTTAAAAACACAATCACATCTCTAAGGACAAAGAGAGATATAATAAATGTGTCATTTCAATTACTTTGTTGTGAATCGGATACCTTAGAAACAAAGTATAATTGGTTCCTTGATCTGTCAAGAAACCCACAAGGGTTAGGGTTAATAAAGAAAACAAGAGTAAACAACAAGGATTGGTTATAAAACTGTTATTATTTCCTTTCTCCTTAAAACAAGGATTACAAGTATACAAGAATAACAAACTAACCACTCTCACTCTTTCTAGGTTTTTGTCACACTCTAGAACGAGAGACTAGCATGCTATTTATAATAAAACCTAGCACACTAAACTAATGGGCTTTTTAAACAATTACCCATTACAAGCTAACTTAGGGTACAAGCTAACTTAAACAATTGGATCCTCAACACAAGGCCCAATTCAATATGCTAACAAACCTAGCAATATTAACTAATACATGTTAGAACAATCTTCGACTACAAACATGCATTATTTTCGACAGCAGCATGTGATCCAACTTCGACGGCATAATTCTTCGAGAGTTCAATCCAAATTCCATAAATCTCCACCTTGGATCTAACTCTAACAACAAGAAAACAAACTAGCTTTCTTCATGCAGCTTTATCAACTGCATACAGTGGAAAAACTTGCAACTTGGCAATGTCTTGGTGATCATATCAGCAGCATTATGATCTGTCGAGACCTTCAGCACTTGGACTTCTCCACGCTCGATTACCCCTCTGACGAAATGCAGTCTCACATCAATGTGCTTGGTTCGCTCATGATAAGTTGAGTTCTTCGACAGGTGTATTGCACTTTGACTATCACATTTAACAGTGATACTTCGACCTTGAAGTTTCAGCTCCTTTGCAAAACTTTCAAGCCACAATGCTTCCTTCACAGCTTCAGTGATGGCAATATATTTAGCTTCAGTGGTTGATAAGGCAACAACTTTCTGGAGCGTCGCTTTCCAACTGATTGATGTGCCAAACATTGTGAAAACATATCCAGAAATAGACTTTCTAGAATCCGTGCAACCTGCATAATCAGAGTCAACAAATCCTTCGACTGCTGCTTTACTATCTTCACCCAAGGCTCCACCATAAATTAGGACTCTATTCAGAGACCCATTTATGTACCTTAAAATCCACTTCAATGCTTGCCAGTGAGCCTTTCCAGGGTTCGACATGTACCTGCTCACAAGACTCACTGCATATGCTATGTCAGGTCTTGTACAGACCATACCATACATCAAAGAACCAACTATATTAGCATATGGAATGCTATTCATATAAGTTCTTTCGACATCAGTACTGGGACACTGATCTATACTCAGCTTGAATTGAGGGTTTGTCGGAGTTACAACAGGCTTTGAATTCGACATACCATACTTTTCGAGAATCTTCCGTTGGTATGCCTCTTGAGATAAGCATAATTTCGACTGATTTCAATCTCTTCGGATGTCAATCCCAAGAATCCTGGACGCAGCTCCCAGATCCTTCATTTCGAACTCCTTACTGAGCTCAGCCTTCACCCTCATTACCTCTTCGACAGTGTTGCTTGCTATTAGAATATCATCCACACAAAGCAACAAAATAACAAATGAATTACCCGGTCGAAATCTGAAGTAAACACAGTGGTCGAACTGACTTCTGATGAAACTTATGCGAGCCATGAACTTGTCGAATCTCCTATTCCACTGTCGAGGAGATTGTTTCAGTCCATATAAAGATCTCTTCAGCTTGCACACATAATCTTCCTTCCCCTTTTCGACATACCCTTCAGGTTGCCTCATCAGGATCGTTTCATCTAGGTCACCATACAAGAATGCAGTCTTCACATCCATTTGTTCCAGTTCAAGGTCGAACTATGCCACCATGGCAAGCAACATTCGAATGGACCTGTGCTTCACAACAGGCGAGAACACATCATTGAAATCGACACCTTCTTTCTGAGTGAACCCCCTAGCAACTAATCTTGCCTTGTATCTTTTCGACGCCACTCCTTTGATTCCTTCCTTGACTTTGAAAATCCATTTACAGCTGACTAACCTGGCTCCAGCAGGTTTCTTTTTCAGTTCCCATGTGTCGTTATCATGAAGAGATTTCATCTCGTCATCCATGGCTTTCAGCCATTCAGCCTTCTTTCGACTCCTCATAACTTCCTTATAGTCTCTAGGTTCTTCGTCGAGAACCTCACTTGCAGAGATTAAGGCATAAGCTATAACATCTGCATACCCAAGTCTTTGAGATGGCTTGATAACTCTTCTCGACCTGTCTCTTGCTAACAGGTAGTCATTATCAGTTTCCTCATCTTCGACAACATCTTCTGTTTCGTCTTCGACTTCATCTGGGGTACGCACTTCAGCATCAACATGCTCCACCTCAACAGGAATCTCTCCCTGTTCCAGCTCTTCGTCAGCAACATCAATTTTCTTGAAAGCCATCTCAACTTCATTGAAAACTAAATCTCGACTGGTGATACACCTCCTATGACCTGGCTCTAGGCACCATAGCCTATAAGCTTTGACTCCTTCAGGGTATCCCATGAACATGCACTTCAGAGCTCTAGGTTCGACCTTGTCTTGCCTAATGTGAGCATAGGCCACACAGCCAAATACTCTCAGTCTGTCGAGACTAGGTGGATTTCCCGACCAAACTTCTTCAGGTGTCTTCATATCTAATGCAGTCGAAGGACATCTATTTATCAGATATGCAGCTATCGAAACAGCTTCAGCCCAAAACACCTTCTTCAATCCAGCACTAACCAACATGCATCTAACCCTTTCAAGGATTCTCCGATTGAATCTCTCAGCTAAGCCATTTTGTTGAGGAGTACCTGCTACAGTCTTATGCCTTGAAATCCCAGACTCAACACAGTAATTGTCGAATGCTTTGTTGTAGAACTCAAGGCCATTGTCAGTTCTCAACCTCTTAACCTTTCTGCCAGTTTGAGTTTCGACCAGAATCTTCCAACTTTTAAAATTCTCAAAAGTTTCATCCTTCGTCTTCTGAATGAATACCCATAGCTTTCTGGAATAGTCATCAACAATGGATAGAAAATACCTTGCACCTGAGTGTGAAGGATTCCTTGCAGGCCCCCAAAGATCAGCATGAATGTAGTCAAGGGATCCATGTGTTCTTTGCTTGCCTTTGTTGAACTTCGCCCTACAGGATTTACCAAATACACAAGATTCACAAAACTCCAACTTTTCGACTTTGTCACCACCTAGCAGGTTCTGCTTCCCCAATTCGACTAGGCCTCTTTCGCTGACATGGCCCAATCTCATGTGCCATAACTCTGTCTTCGACATAGGTTTCGTGGATACAACATTTGTCGAACCACTTACAACCTCAGCCTCCAGGGTATACAAGCCTTGGTTTTTCACGCCTCTCAAGACTTCCTTCGACCCTTTCATGACTCTCAGGGTACCTTGCTCTCCTTTGAAAACATATCCCATCCTGTCGAATTCACCAAGAGAAATTAAATTTCTCTTCAAGTCAGGTACATACCTAACTTCAGTCAATAATCTTCTTGACTCATCATGGAGCTTGAATCTCACGGATCCAATACCTGTAATTTTGCAAGCTTTTTTGTTTCCCAGCAGCACTGATCCTCCATCTTGATCACATAATTCTTTAAACACATTCTTGTTTGGAGTCATGTGCCAAGTACATCCAGAATCCATAATCCACTCTTTTCTTGAGTCGCCGCTTGAAACTACAAGAGCATCAGATGAGTCGAAGTCATCTTGAACAATGGCTGCATTGCCATTATCCTTACCTCCATGATCTTTCAGGCGTTCAGGGCACACTTTTCTTGTGTGGCCCTCCTTCTTACAGTGATAACATCGAAAACCAGATGTTTCACCACTAGAAGACTTCTGCTGACTTTTACCTTTCTTCTTGTCGAACCTACCATCCTTTCGCAAGAATTTTCCCTTAACTGCCAAACCTTCACCAACCGTCGAAGGTTTATGCTCCTTTCGTTCGTTCAAGTCCTTAGAGTACAAGGCTGCTTGAACTTCTTCAAAGGTCAGGGACTCTCTTCCATACAAGAGAGTTTCTTTGAAGTGAGCATGCGATTTGGGCAAAGCACACAACAACAACAATGCTTGATCTTCATCATCAATCTTCACATCAATGTTTTCAAGATCAAGAATCAGTTTGTTGAAAGAATCCAACTGCTCAGCCAAAGCCTTTTCTTCATTCATCTTGAACGAATACAAGGCTTGCTTCAGGTAAAGACGATTCACCAAGGATTTGGTCATATACAAACTTTCCAGCTTCGTCCATAATCCCGCCGCCGTCGTCTCTTTTGATACCTGTCGAAGAACCTTATCACCAAGGCTCAACAATATTGCATTGTGTGCTTTCTCGATCATGGTAGTCTTTTCTTTTTCCGTTAACGCAACATCCATGGCTGCCATTCCCTTCAACGCTTCCAAACAACCCTGCTGAACCAGTAGGGCGTTCATCTTCAAGCGCCACAGACCGAAGTCGTTCACTCCGGTGAACTTCTCGATCTCATACTTTGTTGAAGGGATCTTCTCCATGCTCACTGCACCAATTTGCTGTGAATCGGATACCTTAGAAACAAAGTATAATTGGTTCCTTGATTTGTCAAGAAACCCACAAGGGTTAGGGTTAACAAAGAAAACAAGAGTAAACAACAAGGATTGGTTATAAAACTGTTATTCTTTCCTTTCTCCTTAAAATAAGGATTACAAGTATACAAGAATAACAAACTAACCACTCTCACTCTTTCTAGGTTTTTGTCACACTCTAGAATGAGAGACTAGCATGTTATTTATAATAAAACCTAGCACACTAAACTAATGGGCTTTTTAAATAATTACCCATTACAAGCTAACTTTGGGTACAAGCTAACTTAAACAATTGGATCCTCAACACAAGGCCCAATTCAATATGCTAACAAACCTAGCAATATTAACTAATACATGTTAGAACAATCTTCGACTACAAACATGCATTATTTTCGACAGCAGCATGTGATCCAACTTCGACGGCATGCTTCTTCTAGAGTTCGATCCAAATTCCACAAATCTCCACCTTGGATCTAACTCTAACAACAAGAAAATAAACTAGCTTTCTTCATGCAGCTTTATCAACTGCATACAGTGGAAAAACTTGCAACTTGGCAATGTCTTGGTGATCATATCAGCAGCATTATGATCTGTCGAGACCTTCAGCACTTGGACTTCTCCACGCTCGATTACCCCTCTGACGAAATGCAGTCTCACATCAATGTGCTTGGTTCACTCATGATAGGCTGAGTTCTTCGACAGGTGTATTGTACTTTGACTATTACATTTAACAGTGATACTTCGACCTTGAAGTTTCAGCTCCTTTGCAAAACCTTCAAGCCACAATGCTTCCTTCACAGCTTCAGTGAGGGCAATATATTCAGCTTCAGTGGTTGATAAGGCAACAACTTTCTAGAGCGTCGCTTTCCAACTGATTGCTATGCCAAACATTGTGAAAACATATCCAGAAATAGCCTTTCTGGAATCCATACAACCTGCATAATCAGAGTCAACAAATCCTTCGACTGCTGCTTTACTATCTTCACCCAAGGCTCCACCATAAATTAGGACTCTATTCAGAGACCCATTTATGTACCTTAAAATCCACTTCAATGCTTGCCAGTGAGCCTTTCCAGGGTTCGACATGTACCTGCTCACAAGACTCACTGCATATGCTATGTCAGGTCTTGTACATACCATACCATACATCAAATAACCAATTATATTAGCATATGGAATGCTATTTATATAAGTTCTTTCAACATCAGTACTGGGACACTGATCTATACTCAGCTTGAATTGAGGGTTTGTCGGAGTTACAACAGGATTTGAATTCGACATACCATACTTTTCGAGAATCTTCCGTAGGTATGCCTCTTGAGATAAGCATAATTTCGACTGCTTTCTATCTCTTCGGATGTCAATCCCAAGAATCCTGGACGCAGCTCCCAGATCCTTTATTTCATACTCCTTACTGAGTTCAGTCTTCACCCTCATTACCTCTTCGACATTGTTGCTTGCTATTAGAATATCATCCACACAAAGCAACAAAATAACAAATGAATTACCCGGTCGAAATCTGAAGTAAACACAGTGGTTGAACTGACTTCTGATGAAACTTATGCGAGCCATGAACTTGTCGAATCTCCTATTCCACTGTCGAGGAGATTGTTTCAGTCCATATAAAGATCTCTTCAGCTTGCACACATAATCTTCCTTCCCCTTTTCGACATACCCTTCAGGTTGCCTCATCAGGATCGTTTCATCTAGGTCACCATACAAGAATGCAGTCTTCACATCCATTTGTTCCAGTTCAAGGTCGAACTGTGCCACCATGGCAAGCAACATTCGAATGGACCTGTGCTTCACAACAGGCGAGAACACATCATTGAAATCGACACCTTCTTTCTGAGTGAACCCCCTAGCAACCAATCTTGCCTTGTATCTTTTCGACGCCACTCCTTCGATTCCTTCCTTGACTTTGATAATCCATTTACAGCTAACTAACCAGGCTCCAGCAGGTTTCTTTTTCAGTTCCCATGTGTCGTTATCATGAAGAGATTTCATCTCGTCATCCATGGCTTTCAGCCATTCAGTCTTCTTTCGACTCCTCATAACTTCCTTATAGTCTCTAGGTTCTTCGTCGAGAACCTCACTTGCAGAGATTAAGGCATAAGCTATAAGATCTGCATACCCAAGTCTTTGAGGTGGCTTGATGACTCTTCTCGACCTGTCTCTTGCTAACAGGAAGTCATTATCAGTTTCCTCATCTTCGACAACATCTTCTGTTTCGTCTTCGACTTCATCTGGGGTACGCACTTCAGCATCAACATGCTCCACCTCAACAGGAATCTCTCCCTGTTCCAGCTCTTCGTCAGCAACATCAATTTTCTAGAAAGCCATCTCAGCTTCATTGAAAACTACATCTCGACTGGTGATACACCTCCTATGACCTGGCTCTAGGCACCATAGCCTATAAGCTTTGACTCCTTCAGGGTATCCCATGAACATGCACTTCAGAGCTCTAGGTTCGACCTTGTCTTGCCTAATGTGAGCATAGGCCACACAGCCAAATACTCTCAGTCTGTCGAGACTAGGTGGATTTCCCGACCAAACTTCTTTAGGTGTCTTCATATCTAATGCAGTCGAAGGACATCTATTTATCAGATATGCAGCTGTCGAAACAGCTTCAGCCCAAAACACCTTCTTCAATCCAGCACTAACCAACATGCATCTAACCCTTTCAAGGATTCTTCGATTGAATCTCTCAGCTAAGCCATTTTGTTGAGGAGTACCTGCTACAGTCTTATGCCTTGAAATCCCAGACTCAACACAGTAACTGTCGAATGCTTTGTTGCAGAACTCAAGGCCATTGTCAGTTCTCAACCTCTTAACCTTTCTGCCAGTTTGAGTTTCAACCAGAATCTTCCAACTTTTAAAATTCTCAAAAGTTTCATCCTTCGTCTTCTGAATGAATACCCATAGCTTTCTGGAATAGTCATCAACAATGGATAGAAAATACCTTGCACCTGAGTGTGAAGGATTCCTTGCAGGCCCCCAAAGATCAACATGAATGTAGTCAAGGGATCCATGTGTTCTTTGCTTGCCTTTGTTGAACTTCGCCCTACAGGATTTACCAAATACACAAGATTCACAAAACTCCAACTTTTCGACTTTGTCACCACCTAGCAGGTTCTGCTTCCCCAATTCGACTAGGCCTCTTTCGCTGACATGGCCCAATCTCATGTGCCATAACTCTGTCTTCGACATAGGTTTCGTGGATACAACATTTGTCGAACCACTTACAACCTCAGCCTCCAGGGTATACAAGCCTTGGTTTTTCACGCCTCTCAAGACTTCCTTCGACCCTTTCATGACTCTCAGGGTACCTTGCTCTCCTTTGAAAACATATCCCTTCCTGTCGAATTCACCAAGAGAAATTAAATTTCTCTTCAAGTCAGGTACATACCTAACTTCAGTCAATAATCTTATTGACTTATCATGGAGCTTGAATCTCACGGATCCAATACCTGCAATTTTGCAAGCTTTGTTGTTTCCCAGCAGCACTGATCCTTCATCTTGATCACATAATTCTTTAAACACATTCTTGTTTGGAGTCATGTGCCAAGTACATCCAGAATCCATAATCCACTCTTTTCTTGAGTCGCCGCTTGAAACTACAAGAGCATCAGATGAGTCGAAGCCATCTTAAACAATGGCTGCATTGCCATTATCCTTACCTCCATGATCTTTCAGGCGTTCAGGGCATACTTTTCTTGTGTGGCCCTCCTTCTTATAGTGATAACATCGAAAACCAGATGTTTCACCACTAGAAGACTTCTGCTGACTTTTACCTTTCTTCTTGTCGAACCTACCATCCTTTCGCAAGAATTTTCCCTTAACTGCCAAACCTTCACCAACCGTCGAAGGTTTATGCTCCTTTCGTTCGTTCAGGTCCTTAGAGTACAAGGTTGCTTGAACTTCTTCAAAGGTCAGGGACTCTCTTCCATACAAGAGAGTTTCTTTGAAGTGAGCATGCGATTTGGGCAAAGCACACAACAACAACAATGCTTGATCTTCATCATCAATCTTCACATCAATGTTTTCAAGATCAAGAATCAGTTTGTTGAAAGAATCCAATTGCTCAGCCAAAGCCTTTTCTTCATTCATCTTGAACGAATACAAGGCTTGCTTCAGGTAAAGACGATTCACCAAGGATTTGGTCATATACAAACTTTCCAACTTCGTCCATAATCCCGCCGCCGTCGTCTCTTTTGATACCTGTCGAAGAACCTTATCACCAAGGCTCAACAATATTGCGTTGTGTGCTTTCTCGATCATGGTAGTCTTTTCTTTTTCCGTTAATGCAGCATCCATGGCTGCCATTCCCTTCAACGCTTCTAAACAACCCTGCTGAACCAGTAGGGCTTTCATCTTCAAGCGCCACAGACCGAAGTCGTTCACTCCGGTGAACTTCTCGATCTCATACTATGTTGAAGGGATCTTCTCCATGCTCACCGCACCAATTTGCTGTGAATCGGATACCTTAGAAACAAAGTATAATTGGTTCCTTGATCTGTCAAGAAACCCACAAGGGTTAGGGTTAATAAAGAAAACAAGAGTAAACAACAAGGATTGGTTATAAAACTGTTATTCTTTCCTTTCTCCTTAAAATAAGGATTACAAGTATACAAGAATAACAAACTAACCACTCTCACTCTTTCTAGGTTTTTGTCACACTCTAGAATGAGAGACTAGCATGTTATTTATAATAAAACCTAGCACACTAAACTAATGGGCTTTTTAAATAATTACCCATTACAAGCTAACTTTGGGTACAAGCTAACTTAAACAATTGGATCCTCAACACAAGGCCCAATTCAATATGCTAACAAACCTAGCAATATTAACTAATACATGTTAGAACAATCTTCGACTACAAACATGCATTATTTTCGACAGCAGCATGTGATCCAACTTCGACGGCATGCTTCTTCTAGAGTTCGATCCAAATTCCACAAATCTCCACCTTGGATCTAACTCTAACAAAAAGAAAACAAACTAGCTTTCTTCATGCAGCTTTATCAACTGCATACAGTGGAAAAACTTGCAACTTGGCAATGTCTTGGTGATCATATCAGCAGCATTATGATCTGTCGAGACCTTCAGCACTTGGACTTCTCCACGCTCGATTACCCCTCTGACGAAATGCAGTCTCACATCAATGTGCTTGGTTCGCTCATGATAGGCTGAGTTCTTCGACAGGTGTATTGCACTTTGACTATCACATTTAACAGTGATACTTCGACCTTGAAGTTTCAGCTCCTTTGCAAAACCTTCAAGCCACAATGCTTCCTTCACAGCTTCAGTGAGGGCAATATATTCAGCTTCAGTGGTTGATAAGGCAACAACTTTCTGGAGCGTCGCTTTCCAACTGATTTCTATGCCAAACATTGTGAAAACATATCCAGAAATAGACCTTCTGGAATCCATACAACCTGCATAATCAGAGTCAACAAATCCTTCGACTGCTGCTTTACTATCTTCACCCAAGGCTCCACCATAAATTAGGACTCTATTCAGAGACCCATTTATGTACCTTAAAATCCACTGCAATGCTTGCCAGTGAGCCTTTCCAGGGTTCGACATGTACTTGCTCACAAGACTCACTGCATATGCTATGTCAGGTCTTGTACAGACCATACCATACATCAAAGAACCAACTATATTAGCATATGGAATGCTATTTATATAAGCTCTTTCGACATCAGTACTGGGACACTGATCTATACTCAGCTTGAATTGAGGGTTTGTCGGAGTTACAACAGGCTTTGAATTCGACATACCATACTTTTCGAGAATCTTCCGTAGGTATGCCTCTTGAGATAAGCATAATTTCGACTGCTTTCTATCTCTTCGGATGTCAATCCCAAGAATCCTGGACGCAGCTCCCAGATCCTTCATTTCAAACTCCTTACTGAGTTCAGCCTTCACCCTCATTACCTCTTCGACATTGTTGCTTGCTATTAGAATATCATCCACACAAAGCAACAAAATAACAAATGAATTACCCGGTCGAAATCTGAAGTAAACACAGTGGTTGAACGGACTTCTGATGAAACTCATGCGAGCCATGAACTTGTCGAATCTCCTATTCCACTGTCGAGGAGATTGTTTCAGTCCAAATAAAGATCTCTTCAGCTTGTACACATAATCTTCCTTCCCCTTTTCGACATACCCTTCAGGTTGCCTCATCAGGATCGTTTCATCTAGGTCACCATACAAGAATGCAGTCTTCACATCCATTTGTTCCAGTTCAAGGTCGAACTGTGCCACCATGGCAAGCAACATTCGAATGGACCTGTGCTTCACAACAGGCGAGAACACATCATTGAAATCGACACCTTCTTTCTGAGTGAACCCCCTAGCAACCAATCTTGCCATGTATCTTTTCGACGCCACTCCTTCGATTCCTTCCTTGACTTTGAAAATCCATTTACAACTGACTAACCTGGCTCCAGCAGGTTTCTTTGTCAGTTCCTATGTGTCGTTATCATGAAGAGATTTCATCTCGTCATCCTTGGCTTTCAGCCATTCAGCCTTCTTTCGACTCCTCATAACTTCCTTATAGTCTCTAGGTTCTTCGTCGAGAACCTCATTTACAGAGATTAAGGCATAAGATATAAGATCTGCATACCCAAGTCTTTGAGGTGGCTTGATGACTCTTATCGACCTGTCTCTTGCTAACAGGTAGTCATTATCAGTTTCCTCATCTTCGACAACATCTTCTGTTTCGTCTTCGACTTCATCTGGGGTACGCACTTCAGCATCAACATGCTCCACCTCAACAGGAATCTCTCCCTGTTCCAGCTCTTCGTCAGCAACATCAATTTTCTTGAAAGCCATCTCAGCTTCATTGAAAACTACATCTCGACTGGTGATACACCTCCTGTGACCTGGCTCTAGGCACTATAGCCAATAAGCTTTGACTCCTTCAGGGTATCCCATGAACATGCACTTCAGAGCTCTAGGTTCGACCTTGTCTTGCCTAATGTGAGCATAGGCCACACAGCCAAATACTCTCAGTCTGTCGAGACTAGGTGGATTTCCCGACCAAACTTCTTCAGGTGTCTTCATATCTAATGCATTCGAAAGACATCTATTTATCAGATATGCAGCTGTCGAAACAGCTTCAGCCCAAAACACCTTCTTTTAATCCAGCACTAACCAACATGCATCTAACCCTTTCAAGGATTGTTCGATTGAATCTCTCAGCTAAGCCATTTTGTTGAGGAGTACCTGCTACAGTCTTATGCCTTGAAATCCCAGACTCAACACAGTAACTGTCGAATGCTTTGTTGCAGAACTCAAGGCCATTGTCAGTTCTCAACCTCTTAACCTTTCTGCCAGTTTGAGTTTCGACCAGAATCTTCCAACTTTTGAAATTCTCAAAAGTTTCATCCTTCGTCTTCTGAATGAATACCCATAGCTTTCTGGAATAGTCATCAACAATGGATAGAAAATACCTTGCACCTGAGTGTGAAGGATTCCTTGCAGGCCCCCAAAGATCAGCATGAATGTAGTCAAGGGATCCATGTGTTCTTTGCTTGACTTTGTTGAACTTCGCCCTACAGGATTTACCAAATACACAAGATTCACAAAACTCCAACTTTTCGACTTTGTCACCACCTAGCAGGTTCTGCTTCCCCAATTCGACTAGGCCTCTTTCGCTGACATGGCCCAATCTCATGTGCCATAACTCTGTCTTCGACATAGGTTTCGTGGATACAACATTTGTCGAACCACTTACAACTTCAGCCTCCAGGGTATACAAGCCTTGGTTTTTCACGCCTCTCAAGACTTCCTTCGACCCTTTCATGACTCTCAGGGTACCTTGCTCTCCTTTGAAAACATATCCCTTCCTGTCGAATTCACCAAGAGAAATTAAATTTCTCTTCAAGTAAGGTACATACCTAACTTCAGTCAATAATCTTATTGACTCATCATGGAGCTTGAATCTCACGGATCCAATACCTGCAATTTTGCAAGCTTTGTTGTTTCCCAGCAGCACTGATCCTCCATCTTGATCACATAATTCTTCAAACACATTCTTGTTTGGAGTCATGTGCCAAGTACATCCAGAATCCATAATCCACTCTTTTCTTGAGTCGCCGCTTGAAACTACAAGAGCATCAGATGAGTCGAAGTCATCTTGAACAATGGCTGCATTGCCATTATCCTTACCTCCATAATCTTTTAGGCGTTCAGGGCACACTTTTCTTGTGTGACCCTCCTTCTTACAGTGATAACATCGAAAACCAGATGTTTCGCCACTAGAAGACTTCTGCTGACTTTTACCTTTCTTCTTGTCGAACCTACCATCCTTTCGCAAGAATTTTCCCTTAACTGCCAAACCTTCACCAACCGTCGAAGGTTTATGCTCCTTTCGTTCGTTCAGGTCCTTAGAGTATAAGGCTGCTTGAACTTCTTCAAAGGTCAGGGACTCTCTTCCATACAAGAGAGTTTCTTTGAAGTGAGCATGCGATTTGGGCAAAGCACACAACAACAACAATGCTTGATCTTCATCATCAATCTTCACATCAATGTTTTCAAGATCAAGAATCAGTTTGTTGAAAGAATCCAACTGCTCAGCCAAAGCCTTTTCTTCATTCATCTTGAACGAATACAAGGCTTGCTTCAGGTAAAGACGATTCACCAAGGATTTGGTCATATACAAACTTTCCATCTTCGTCCATAATCCCGCCGCCGTCGTCTCTTTTGATGCCTGTCGAAGAACCTTATCACCAAGGCTTAACAATATTGCGTTGTGTGCTTTCTCGATCATGGTAGTCTTTTCTTTTTCCGTTAACGCAGCATCCATGGCTGTCATTCCCTTCAACGCTTCCAAACAACCCTGTTGAACCAGTAGGGCTTTCATCTTCAAGCGCCACAGACCGAAGTCATTCACTCCGGTGAACTTCTCGATCTCATACTTTGTTGAAGGCATCTTCTCCACACTCACCGCACCAATTTGTTGTGAATCGGATACCTTAGAAACAAAGTATAATTGGTTCCTTGATCTGTCAAGAAACCCACAAGAGTTAGGGTTAACAAAGAAAACAAGAGTAAACAACAAGGATTGGTTATAAAACTGTAATTCTTTCCTTTCTCCTTAAAACAAGGATTACAAGTATACAAGAATAACAAACTAACCACTCTCACTCTTTCTAGGTTTTTGTCACACTCTAGAATGAGAGACTAGCATGCTATTTATAATAAAACCTAGCACACTAAACTAATGGGCTTTTTAAACAATTACCCATTACAAGCTAACTTAGGGTACAAGCTAACTTAAACAATTGGATCCTCAACACAAGGCCCAATTCAATATGCTAACAAACCTAGCAATATTAACTAATACATGTTAGAACAATCTTCGACTACAAACATGCATTATTTTCGACAGCAGCATGTGATCCAACTTCGACGACATGCTTCTTCTAGAGTTCGATCCAAATTCCACATACTTGTTGACCAAGTAACTTTAAACAAAAAAAAAGGGAGAGATGAATTGTGATAAATGGTTTTTAAATTTTTTTATAAAAACAATTGATTTTATTTTGTAATTTTTAAGAAGTGATATGAAGCAAAGATTTAAGTGCAGAAGATAAATAATAAGAAAATAAACGAGAAGAGATAATAAATTTGCAACCTTTATAACAACATAATTGTTACAAGAGAATGATACTCTTGATTTACAATTATAATACAATTTGATTTAAACAATAATTACACAACTCTTACTTAAGTATTTCACTCTCTCAACACTAAATAATTTTAAATGTATAAAAATGTTTTTAATAAGAGACTGACAAAGAGAGAAGAGTAGAATATTTGATTTCTTGTGTTGTTAAGAAGTAAACACAATTTCTCCTTAAACAGAAAAACAATTTGGCCAAAAATGAAAGAAAACTAGGTAGGAGTCACACTCTAATGGAATGGATTGCGGTGGCAATCGACTATGACCTAGATTTTTAGGTATGAAAACAGAAATTTATGGCTTCCTAGGGGATGCTTCCTAATAGATAATCTTTAGAACAAAGTTGATTTTAAAAACATTTTGAAAATAGGTGAATTTTGTAAAACAAAACAACATTGTGTCAAGCTAATAGGTGGTATCAAACATCTCTAATAGGTGGAAGTATATGTTTCATAATCGATGGCTTGACAATGTTGTTTTGTAAGGGAAAAACAAGCAAATATCCAACAAGAGAAATATGGAGAGCAAAAAAACAACATTGTCAAGTCACCGATTATGAAACACATACTTTATCCATGTAAATCCACCAAGAAAAAAAAAAAAAAAGGAAATTCATAAGATTTTTGGATATCTTCAAAAATATGTGTGTTAATATTCTCTTCTCAAAAGCACTTCAGTGTGTCACATAATTACAAAAGAAATATTTTAATGTAAGCAATTAATACAAATAATATGTTTAAATATAATCATAGAAATGATATATAAAATTTAATTAAATATTTACCGTCTTATGCCATATATGAATAACATTATGGTTGACATAAAGAAAAAATACTTACATGTTTGATGAACCCCAAAAAAATGCTATATTTACAGGAGCCTGGGTCAGAGCCCGAGGTTGAGAATGGAAATGAGAGCTCGCATGAGACAGACATTAAGATATATAATGAGATCCAATTTAGTTTGTGGCGGAGGGGATATATTATCATGTTCTTAGGCGACTTCTCTGGACCTTTCTGAGATGCTTATGGAAGCTCTCCATGAATAGGAGCATGTTAAGAAACCTTATCATGTCTTAAACGTTCTTATTGATACTCCATTTTACTGTAATTTAAAATTTAAAATCAGAAATTATAACTATTGTCACATCTCAATTTTAATCTTGAATCTCCGAATCAATACATATATAGAAACATTCACACCATATGCATAGTATGAGATGCATTTCATGCCACACAATGCTTAAAATGTCAACCGGAATATTTTTTCAAATATACAGACAGTCCAGTTGAATCATTTCTCAATTGTGCGTGAAATTAGCAAGCGAAATTTTTAAAATTGAGCTTGTAGACATCAATTTTATTAATCAACGGTTCTCGAGTAGTTTAACTTGGTGTTCTCATTTTATTTTTTCGACTATTTTTTCGATCGCATTTTGATCAACCTAGACATTTTAACCGGTCAATTTTTATTTCTAAATTTTATTAAAACATGTATATTTCCATGAAATTTATTTCGCGCTGATAATTTTAAGATATTCATATTAATTTTTCGGATATTTTTGCGCTCGATTTTTACTCATTTTTTATCGGTTTATTTTTGTTTTTTTAACCAAAATAATTGTTTTGAATTATTTAAAATTAATTGAGCATTTAATTTAAACTTGTATTATTTTATTTTATTTCCAATTGAGTTACTGAGACCTATTTTCAAATCCAATATAAGAGAGATAAATAACGCAAAATAATAATAAAGGAATTAGTGACCAAGAAGAATAAGGCATGTGGCGCCTCTCTCTCATACTAAGACGAACCAGGATCCTCTCCTGCTCTCCCTCTCATGCTGTGTGTGCAGCACTAATTCTAACCATTGGATGAATGTTTTGTGTCTCTCTTTCAATTAATTACACTAATTAATTTTTTTTCAGCCATTGGATTTAAGGCAGGATGATGGCTGAATGAAAAAGGCAGGAGATGATCCTTGTGCTACTAAGACTGATCTCACCAAATTCCAGCTAGCAGTATCTTATCCAATGCTCTATCAAAAGCGCGTGTAAAAAAATGAGAGGGGAAAGGGGACACTTTGTGAAAACATGTAACTCTTGAAGAATGTTGTTGTAGACGAAATAATGTAACTTTTGGTATGTAACTTTTGACAAAAACTTGTAACTCTTGGTTTTTTTTTCTTTCTGAAGGCAATTTATAAAACAATGCTGCACAAGGGGTGCAGAACCCTAAAAAAAACTACACTATATCCCTTTACAACTCAAAACAGGGACCGTGTACGAATCGTAAAAAGGAATCGCCTTAGACGGCCTACTTTGAACACACCACTTCCAACTAAAAAACTTACTCTTGGTAAAAGGAAGTTGTTTCACCAATGGTCGCAACTTTGTTAAAAAACACCAATATAGCTTATAAATACTTCATTCCGAATTAAAAAAAACATCACAAAAACCTACATCCTATTAACTAAAATTCCAGATACTCTTCCCTACATTTGAGTTTTCATCGGTTTTATGCAAATTCGAGTATAGGCTGAAATATCTTGGATATTCCTGCGTTCCAACTCTAAGACATTTGAGAGTTCTTGAAATACTTATAAGAAAAATAATTTCGTTCGCGATTCTAGCCTCTCGATTTATAATTTAATTTTCTAACACCATTCGTTGTAGGATACAGTGCACAGTGAGAAGCGATTGAAGAAGCATATGGATTCATCTCTCGAGTTTGTCGACAAGTAAAAGTGAGCAGTTTCTATGACTTTCTTATCTCTCCCTGTCTCTGTTTCTTTTAAGATATCACTCATGCTTTTGCAACTCAAGTTAATACTAAAAGAGTGGTCAAGAATCTGATTTGACAATAAATTATATGGTTTTCTTTTCCTATGTTTTGTCCTTCCTTTGACAAATCAAATTTAAACAATGAGTGTGATTGATGAATGCTTATAAGCTTATGGTTGGCAGCAAATAGTTTAGCTTGTCAAATTGCAAATGTATACCAACAAATTTAATGCATTTCTCCCGAGTTTTATGACCAGATGCAGATTTTAGTAGATGACAGTTTCTTGGTTATTATAAGATGATTTGATTATGTTTGACCGCTATAAATTTTGGTTGGAACCGCCTTGTGCTTATAAATAAAGTTGTTCAAATCCCATTTCATGTATATAGTAAAATAGAACTCCACTATGTTTGTTCACATTGATGTAGCATGGCTTATGACCATATAGATATTGTGCTAAAATTAGATGCAACCTTGCTTATTTCTTTGGTTACAAATCTCTGTCATATTGCTTGCTCAACTGCCTTGTTACATTAATGTATTATCCAAGTGTACCTAGATATGTATGTGCCTTTACGTGCCAAATCATATCTATACCCCTCTTTTTTTATTTTATTTTTAGTTTAATTAGCAATTAATTAATTAATTAAATATTTATTTGATTAAATGATTAATTGTTTATTTTTTAAAATTGGTTAATCAATTAGTTTATCTCATAAATTGATTAATTAGTTAATTTCCTTTTCAAGTTGATTGTTTGATTAATTAAATGTATAATTTGGTGATTTGATAGAGGTATTAATCTTAAAATCGATGATTTTGAACATTTAATTAATTTATTGCTAAGTAGATTGCTTGTTTATTTGTTTAGTCAATTTTATTGTGTTTAATAGATTAATTAGGTAATTTCTCTTTTGACCTATGTCCATACCCTCGTATGTAAGTATATGTTTGCGTTAGATTCTGCCTCTTATTGCGTTGCGATTTCGGAAGTTTGAATCTAATTTAGCTTTTGAACACTGCTTGGATGCATAGTTTTTTTACTGGTCTTATAGAGTGATTCCTACATGAATCACTTTACGATTGCTTAACATAGCGGTAAATTCGGTTTGCTTTAGATTTCGGTTGGTTTTCGAGTCCCGTGGCTTACTCTTGGCCCTTCTTACAATGAGTTCGATTTATTTCTAGTCTCTTGACTCACTTTTGAGCCTTCTTACAATGAGTTCGGTTTATTTTTTATCTTGTGACTTACTCTTGGGCCTCCTTATAATGAGATCTTTTTGTTCGCATTTACCCATTGATTGATTGGGTTTGCTTTTAATCATTTTATTATATCCTCATTCGACAAAAAGTACCTCCATTCCCATGATGTTTAATAAATTTACCGCTTTCTTAACTCAAGAGTAAAATCATTAATCTTTCAAAAAGAACAAAAATAAATGTTTGATCCAATATCGAGTAACTTTATCAAATATTTCACCTTCAAATCATTTTTCAAACCCTCAAAACACTTCAAACCTTTTTCATAACCATAATTAAACCTCGATCAACATTGAGTGCATTTTCTCAATTAAAACTTCAAAACACCTAAAAATATCAAAACTCTTTTCACAAATAAGATGAAAAAGGGACGGGGTGTAGCCCACGAGCTCCCGAGAGTTGGGAAACGAGATGTAGTTCTCGCCCTTCCGAACTCTCTCATCACCCAAAAATACTTCAAACACATCAAAAAATCCTTTTCACAAACGTAAGATATTTTTTCTCGAGACGACACAAAACATTGCTTCGTCCAAAACCACTTAAGTTGAGATAATTAGCGCTTTTCCACAACCATTGTAGAAATCCATTCAATGCGGTGCAAACAGCCGTTCCTCACCTGTTTTGGGTAAAACAATGTTTTTTGTCGAATGCGACTAAATACCTTTTGCTAAAATCAACCAACAAACAAACATTTTATACTCAGAACTACTTAGCCTTAAATTCTCTATTGCACCTGGAGATACGTAGAAGCAAGACCCGCAATCTTGTCAGGTATCCTAATAAAAAACTTTTTTGCGACCCCTTTCTTTTTCTCTTTAATCTTCTACTATTCAAAGAAAACAAATGACATAAGCTAACATTCAATCGCAAATTTAACTAAAAGGTTTCCGTTGAGTACAACGGGCGTGAGGGGTGCTAATACCTTCCCCTTACATAGACGACTCCCGAACCCAAATTTGGTTGCGACAACCATTTTTATTTTGAATGGTTTTATCGATATTTTCCTTTTCCTTCAATGGATTAAAAAAATTTCGGTGGTGACTATGTTCGAACTATTTTCCGCGAGCATCGCGAAGATCCAAATTTTCAGGGATGCATTTCTCCCAAGGGAAATATCAAACCCTTGCCTCATATTGCCTAAGAACTGTTAAACTTTCCTGATGAAAATCTCACAGTTAAACAAATTTAGCGATTTCTTGGCATAATTAATTATATTATAAATTTCTACCAAAACTGGCGAGATGCACGAGTCTCTATCCTAAATGCTGAAGAAAAAACCTCCACCATGGGGAATAAAGCAAACTAAAGCAGTCAAAGCTTTGAAGAAAATTGCACAAACTCCAACTGCACTGAAAATCCTTGGGAATGGAAAAAGAATTCTGCAGATTGATGCCAATGATAACTATTGGGGAGCAGTCCAGATAGAAGAACTTGAAAGAAAAAGATACTACTATGGTCATGCCAGTGGCCAATTTAAAGAAGCTGAAAAACACTATCACACCACCTACAAGGAAGCTCTCGACGTAAAAATGAGAATCCAAAAGTTTGACTTCCACCTAAGAGGCTATCAGTTTAAAGTCCATATATACATTTCTTTTTTTCCAAAGATCCTTGAATTCAAAAATAAGATGCCACCAGATCCTCAAACCCTTCGCCTTAAAGATTGTTTTTCGTATATGATTTCTCTATAAAACATATCAAAGGAACTCAAAATGTAATCCATGGTCTACTATCCCGACTTGAGAAACCTATCCAAATCATCACAGCCAAACACATTTTCCATATAATTCTTATGGTCAAACCACTACCAGCCTATGCATCCACAACCAAGAATCTTCCTCTAAGAATAACAATATCCTATTCACTGTCCCATCTCAAGTAGTATGCAAGAAACAATCTCTTTTATTATATGACAAATATCATAAGTAATAAACTACCAGATCATAGTCCTTATTTCCCAGACACACCTTTCCTTCTACCAATTTTAATAAACCCAAATGTTAAATTCATAAAAACCCATTTGTGGTATATCAGGTGTGCCACCAGTTTGTATTTTATGTCTGTTCTTATTCCCACTAAGGCCATGTATCAACACATAATGGATCTTGAGAACCACAAGTCTTTGATTTGGATTACTCTTGAATGGTATTTTCCATTACAATGGTGGAGAGATCAATTAAAACCAGTCATAGACGAGGTCAAAGAGCGAAATTATCTCAGAAGATATTGGCAAACTCAAGTTTGTTTTCTTTCTACACATGCCTGTCATACCTCAAATTTGTCCTACCTGTATATTTTTCATCTGTACATTCCATCCACCTGCCATTATTCAGAAAAATCAGAAAAATATGTTGCCTTCAACTTCATCCCTCTTTTATTTTTTATCCATATATATTTAACCTTTTTTAGTCCTTAATCCATTTCAAACCAATTATCCATCCATATCCATTTATTTATTCATTATCCAATTCTATTCATCATATTTCTATTCACAAAATCCATTTTTCAATTTTCATTTACATAAATCTCTACAAAATACATATCCATTCAATATCCATAAATATCCATAACAATCCATTTTTGTTTAATGTCCATAATCCAAGTCCATCAAACCTTATTCCATTATCCATTTTTATTATCTATAATCCATTCTTCCAAATCCACATTTTCATACCCAATTTTCAATTTCTAAATTAACCAATTCAATAATCCATTGTCCGTTTTAATTTCACAATCATTTCAATAAAATTCAAAAGAACAAAGAAAGATCAAGATCAAGACCATTGCCATTTTTTTTTATAGCCCATTAAGCTTTTTACAAAATTGCACCAAAAAAGAATGAGTCCATTATCATCATACATCCAATTTACATCTTGTTCTTAATAATCTTTTTTTTTCTTTGTCCATTATCCACCTTGCAATTTTCTAAACGCATTTTAAATATCCAAAACCTTTTTTATTTTTATCTTTTTTCTTCCATTTCGAAAAATAACACAAAAAGATGTCATAAACCAAAACCAAGTCTGCGACCTCTGCCCATCAACAACAACAACACGTCCCTGTTACTGCTACAACAACGCTGAAAGCTCTGCTACACACCGTACCCGTGTGATTAAAGCCTAAACCATAGACCAAAAATCCTGCACAGCCTGTATCCGAAAGCAATTCGTCATCAAGATTTTGGGACTTGGAAACTTGAGGGAGAGAAATTGGAAATAAAGAGAGGAGAAAGGATCAAACACAGAGAGACTGCTACCACAATTTTTTTGCAGAAAAAAAAACAAAACTGATGAGGTCACCTCCTCAACATCACAAACCTTCCCTCCATCTTCCGTCTTCCATCTATCCCTTCCCGTAGTCAAACTACGATCGCTCTGATTTCTCATTCTCGTCCGAATGAGCATACATAGGCCCGAGGTCGCGATGATCTTACCGAGCACCCTATCCTTAAAACCACCCCATTTTCCCTTAGCATTCGTTCCCTCTTATCTTTACTTTCCCGCACTTATTTTATAGAAGAAAATAGATAAACTTAGCTAACGAGTATTGTGATTCGAATCAAGAGGTTCCCGTTGAGTACAACAGACGTGAGGGGGTGCGCGTACCTTCCCCTCACGTAACCGACTCCCGAACCCGAAATATGGTTGCGACGACCATGTTCTTATCCCCTCCTTTAAAGGTTTTCTCGATATTTTCCTTTCCCTCTTTTTGGGATAAATAAAGTTCGGTGGCGACTCTGTCGAACCGTTTTCCGCGCCTTTCGCGCGAAGGGTCGTATTTTCGATGAATTTTCGAGGTACGACAGATGGCGACTCTGCTGGGGATTATTTGCTCCATGCAAGAGAGAGTCGATCCTATCTTGATTCGAATCACTAGCTCTTTAGCTTTGTTTATCCTCTTTAGCTTTGTTTATTTACTTTCTTCTCGTTTATTCGTTTGCTTATTTACTTGTTTTCCTATTCCTTATTTGTGTTACCTTTTGTAACATTGTTGGGTTGTTATGATATTGGGAACTTTGTGAGATGGCTCTATACCCGAGTCTGAGTATAACCCTAGGATTAGGATGGTGGTTGTGTAGTGTAGGCTTGCGTGGTCTCTTCTGCGTGAGTTGAAGCGAAAACCACCGCTTGGAGTAGATTCCCTTGGAGATATTATTGTTGTGGTGAATCTTTGCCATGGTGGTAATATCTTCGAGGTGGGTCGTCGATCCCAAGGACCATTAACCCAATTTACCCATGGTGGTTGGTAGCGAGTCCATTATCATCATACATCCAATTTACATCTTGTTCTTAATAATCTTTTTTTTCTTTGTCCATTATCCACCTTGCAATTTTCTAAACCCATTTTAAATATCCAAAACCTTTTTTATTTTTATTTTTTTTCTTCCATTTCGAAAAATAACACAAAAAGAAGTCATAAACCAAAACCAAGTCTGCGACCTCTGCCCATCAACAACAACAACACGTCCCTGCTACTGCTACAACAACGCTGAAAGCTCTGCTACACACCGTACCCGTGTGATTAAAGCCTAAACCATAGACCAAAAATCCTACACAACCTGTATCCGAAAGCAACTCGTCATCAAGATTTTGGGACTTGGAAACTTGAGGGAGAGAAATTGGAAATAAAGAGAGGAGAAAGGATCAAACACAGAGAGACTGCTACCACAATTTTTCTGCAGAAAAAAAAACAAAACTGATGAGGCCACCTCCTCAACATCACAAACCTTCCCTCCATCTTCCGTCTTCCCTCTATCCTTTCCCATAGTCGAACTACGATCGCTCTGATTTCTCATTCTCGTCCGAATGAGCATACGTAGGCCCGAGGTCGCGATGATCTTGCCGATCACCCTATCCTTAAAACCACCCCATTTTCCCTTAGCATTCGTTCCCTCTTATCTTTACTTTCCCGCACCTATTTTAGAGAAGAAAATAGATAAACTTAGCCAACGAGTATCGCGATTTGAATCAAGAGGTTTTCGTTGAGTACAACGGACGTGAGGGGGTGCGCGTACCTTCCCCTCACGTAACCGACTCCCGAACCCGAAATGTGGTTGCGACGACCATGTTCTTATCCCCTCCTTTAAAGGTTTTCTCGATATTTTTCTTTCCCTCTTTTTGGGATAAATAAAGTTCAGTGGTGACTCTGTCGAACCGTTTTCCGCGCCTTTCGCGGGAAGGGTCGTATTTTCGATGAATTTTTGAGGTGCGACAGATGGCGACTCTGCTGGGGATTATTTGCCCCATGCAAGAGAGAGTCGAGCCTATCTTGATTCGAATCGCTAGCTCTTTATCTTTGTTTATCCTCTTTAGCTTTGTTTATTTACTTTCTTCTCGTTTATTCGTTTGCTTATTTACTTGTTTTCCTATTCCTTATTTGTGTTACCTTTTGTAACATTGTTGGGTTGTTCTGATATTGGGAACTTTGTGAGATGGCTCTATACCCGAGTCTGAGTATAACCCTAGGATTAGGATGGTGGTTGTGTAGTGTAGGCTTGCGTGGTCTCTTCCGCGTGAGTTGAAGCGAAAACCACCGCTTGGAGTAGATTCCCTTGGAGATATTATTGTTGTGGTGAATCTATGCCATGGTGGTAATATCTTCGAGGTATATCGTCGATCCCAAGGACCATTAACCCAATTTACCCATGGTGGTTGGTAGCCTTAATTCTATATGAGTTAATGCGAACGCCCCAATTAGATGAGATCCCTCGAACGTATTCCTAACAGTAATATTTTCAACCTCGATCTAGGATTCTGAGAACCCTATTTAGAACCCGTGTGTCGACGGTTGTGTAGTAGGCGCCTCTGAGGAATCTTTCTCGTGGGGAAGAAACGAAGACCTCACCTAGACGAGATTATTTTGAGAATATTATGGTCGGAAAAATCTTTGTCTTGGTTATAATTTTTTCGAAATATATCCATAACTCTAGGCACTTACCTATTTTAGAAACCTACCCGTGGGCTTTCTTGATCCTAGTTGTGGTTCTCGACCCGTTCCTCTGGCCACCCTCAGAACTGTTTGAAGCTGTTTGATCCTGCGATCCTGGATCTTGCATCTTGCATTGCATCTCATATCATTGCACTGCATTGCATCTATTGTGCATCTTGCATTGCATTTTTAACCTCAGAATCTCACTTCAACTTCCTTCCTTCTCCAGTAAATCAAGCTGATTCCTCGACACCAGTACGCAACTCGGTGTAATACCCCAAATTTTGACCACTAAAGTTTCCCATCATTGTGCAAATCATCATCACAATATGGATGAATCATCATGCCTCATCAATTTCCTCAAGGAATTGTTGAGCATTGACTACAATCAAAATTAGGGTTTCAAGCCCTCTCTGAGCTTTAGACAAAGGCTCAATCAAGAAATGACTTGATTTTCAACTTGTCTAATCTCTCAAACATCCTCAAAGGATCAAAAGGACTCCCACTTCAAAGATTAAGCACAAGGTTGCTCCCTTCTAGGTGGATCAAGCCTCAAGATCGCCAGTGTCACCAAATTAGGGTTTTGATCACCCAGGGCCTCCAGATGAAAAGTTTCATCTGGGCACAAGCCATTGATCCAAAACATAACCTAATATACTTCATGGAACCTCATGAACCCATGCATCAAGTCAATTTTGCCTCAAGGGATGCATTCATCAAAAATCAGGAATTAGGGTTTCTTAACCTAATTCACCCCTAAGTTGACTTTTGGGACAAATCATGAGCCAAGACCTCAAGAGATGATTTGAAGGTCTCTAATATACCATATTGATCCATTTGGGACAATGGATTAATCCAAGAAGTTTGAGCAACAAGTCTCAATTCCATCTGCACCACAATTAGGGTTTTAAGGGAAAAGTCAACTGTAACTTTGACTTTTGACCAAGACATGCTCCCAAACCCTAATACATGATTGAATATACCCTATGACACCCATGGAACATGTCCATCAAGTTTGATTTAGGTCAAGGACATGATTTCCTGAAGAATTGCACAGTTTGGAATTCATCTGATAAAAAGTCAACTGTGCACAAAAGTCAACTTTGACTTTTTGAGATTTTTCACCAAAATGGATTTTTAACCCTAAAATGATGTTAATGTATGATTTGAATCATCATTCATCAAGAAAAATCAAGAAATGTGAGATAACTTGTAAAAGGGGTAACCATAAAACTTAGAAATTTTTCTAAGTTAAAAATAAAGTGGCAAGGGTACCAACTTTGAAGGACCATAACTCCTAAACCACAAGGCCATTTTTTGTCATCCAAAGATGGATTTGTAGCCCTCATTATCACCTACAAAAAATTCAACTACAAGTCATTCCAATTCATTAAGGATTTTGAGTTGTGGAGTGATCAAAGTGGCTGAAAAGTGAAAATGTCACTTTTTCCAACACTTAGTGAAATTTTCACTAAGTCCAAATCTGTCTTCACTTTTTGCCAAATGTAGGGGGATTTTTCACTTGGAATCAAAAGAGATCAAAACCAAACTTGTTCAAACAGTTGTTGTATCATGTAAGAGCTTTCCAAAATGGCCAAGAACATTGCCAAATTCAACTTACACCATGAGATATGACATTGCCAAGTTGCCTTGCTAAAATCTGTCAAGGCAAGGCAGAATTTGCAACTTTGGTCGATTTGCCAAAATCAGCCAAATTCAATTGCTCCTATCCACTTGGACACCTCAGAGGATTGAATCTAAAGGGGACAATCACTGAGCCAAGCCTCCAAAGTCCATGGAACAAGAAATAGCATGTTGAACCTAGAATGGCCAAAATAGGGACAAGACTTCAAATTTGGAATGAGGCATTCAATGGAACCATCAAGGTGGCATGGACTGAGCCATTCTCATCTGAAATCAGTCAAGACTTATCCAAGACCAAGGGGACCATAGCTCTGTGCCCTAACCTCTAGTCAATGGCTAGAGGAGACTTGCATTTCCATTGGCCAACATTGAGGAAACACCTGCTGCAGTTGCCATTCACTGTGGATCCCAAAACAAACTTGCTCTACTATAAATAGAGCTCAATTGTGGTCAGTTTGAGTACACCAAAGCCATCAAACAGATGCTTTCCTCAAAATCTCTTCTTTCACTCCAATTTTGCCTTCTAAGGCAAGTCACTATCGGGTTTTGAGTTTGAGAGCAATTCCAATCAAACCAATCACTCACACACCTCACATACATCACATATGAGTTGATCAAACACTTAGATTACTTCTAAAACATCAATTTCACAAAATCATCAGCTGGTTGCTCAAGGTTTTAACCAAAGTGCAGCTGAGGTACCACAAAATGATCCAGCCAATTTCAATCAAGTCCAACCATCCAAACACAATCCATAGGGTGTAGGGAAGCTGTTCAGATCATCACAACTCATCTGTAACACCTCCAGATCAAAAATCACTTTGAACTTGCTGTCACGGCCTAGAGGTAAGCACATGCTTGGTCATCTCTCAATCTATGCATATTTCCTCGCACAATAATTTGGCCATATGTTCATAATCATGCATGGAATGTTTTCCCTCAATTAATTGCATTGTTTGAATCGTGTATCAAAAATCCTAACCTTCATGCAGAAATTAGGGTTCTTGAGGTCTCTTCGTGATTTCTTGTTGTATGTTTAATTTAAATGAAATTAAAGTACATAGACATGATCGTGAGGTTGAGACGAGCGTAATGATATGTGGATTGCATGATATGATTACGTATTCATGGAGATTGGATAGAAAATGCAAATCTGAGAAACCAAGAACACGCGCGTGTTCTTCAGCTTGTTCTTGGCGCCATTTTTAGAAATTCAAATATTTGAATTTTGTGATTTTGTTTAATTGATTCAAAAAATTAATTTCTCTCTGAGTTTTAATGATTTTGAGTTGATTCTTTTTTTTAATAATTCACAAAAATGTTAAAATATTTTATTTTATCAAAAAATCCCAAAAATATTATTTATTTCATATAATTGATATTTTTGTAAAGAATTAATATTTTGATTATTTTTGGCATTTTAAATATTTTTTCTACATTGATTTTGCAACTTTTAATGCTTTCTAATTATTTTGTAGGTCAATACTTAATTTTTGAAGCATTAATCCAAGATCACAATTTATTTTCCATGTGTTAAACAATTTTTGATCATTTTAATTGAATTTTTATTCAATTAAATACATTTTGAAAACAAATTAGGGTTTTGGATTAATTCAACCCTCATAAATCATTTTCAAAACATTTTGGGCCTCTTGAGAGAGTGTAAGACCCATCCCCCTTGTACAAAAACTTTTTGGGCCTCATTCATTGTATAAGTCCCTCTGTACAAGTAAACGGCGCGATCGTCGCCTTTTTTTAAATAAATATGGGCCTACCCTCGAGTAGTAAGACCCATTTCTTTTTCTTAAAACTTGTTGGACCTCTAATAGAGTGTAAGACCCAATCCTTTTTTTGACCAAATCATTTTGGGCCTCAGTATATTGTATAAGTCCCGATACCGTCAAAAACAAATGGCGCGATCATCGCCCTTTTCAAAATAACCCTTGGGCCTCTCCTTGAGCTATAAGACCCATTAAAAACACTTTGGGCCTCTATTAGAGTGTAAGACCCAATCCCCCTTTTAACCAAAACATCTTGGGCCTCACTTATTGTATAAGTCCCTCCGCGTTAAAAGAAAACCTCGGCGCGATCGCCGTTTTTAAACGAAAAATCATTTGGGCCTACCCTCGTGTTATAAGCCCCACTCTTTTTCCTTTAAACCTTTTTGGGCCTCTTGAGAGAGTGTAAGACCCATCCCTTTGTACAGAAAACCATTTCGGGCCCCAGTCACTTGTATAAGTCCCTCTGTACAAAGTCAAACAGTGCGCTCACTGATAAAACCCTGGGCCTCTCCTCGAGCTGTAAGCCCCAAATCTTTCTTTTTCAAAGCACTTTCTCCTTTGATTTTGAATATACTGTTGTTTTCAATCTTTCTTTGTTGAACAACTAACCAAACAGCATGGAAGCACTCCAACCGAGTAAGTGGTAATCGCTTTCGTTTACTGCTTTCATATTATAAACTGTATTGTGGGGCTGCTCACTGTAAGTCTCCTTTAATAAACTCATATCAACTGTGTAATAATAGTATAGATATTTCGAGTTTCCCCGGCAACTACTTCTAGAACTAGGTGACGCCGTTTCATTTATTCGTAGAAATAGACGCCTAGATCCCCAATAGGAGCACCAGATACAGTCTTCTCTTCGGCTGTCCTCCTTAGGAATCGTCAAGAAGCTCTACTCCCCAAGATGAATGTATTCTCCGTGAATGGCATCTTTGAGTTTCTTCCAAATTCTCGAACTTTCCTGACTTGATCTATTCCTTGTGGATAGCTTGCCTTGAATGTCTCGGGGTTTGGGTACCCACTACGGTCATAATCTTGGACCTTAACTAAGGAACCCTCTTTAAAAGCTAAAAGTCGCTGGATAGTAAACCTCGCACGTTTACCAGTGGTTTTTATCTTTAAAAGAGTTATCTCTCCTAATGGAAAGGAGATGATAGACCCACGGGCTTCTTAAAATCATCGGTCTCCTCTTGGGCATTATACAAGGACCCACAGGCTTCCTAAAAGCAACCCCGCCTCCTCTAAGGCTTCGTACAAGGACCCCACGGCTTCTTATAAGTATTCACAGCCTCCACTTAGGCTTCGTATAATGATCTCTTCCTCCGGGAATGATAGCCTCCTCTTGGGCATTAGTACAAGGACCCGTCGGCTTCTTAAAAATTTCCAGCCTCCTCTTGGGCTTCGTACAAATTGTCCCGACGACCTCCTAGAGGTATAGGAACAGAACTTAGTCATCTGCATAGAACAGTCCTTTCATAGAGTCTACTACTATTTCTCACAGCATAGTACAAAAGATAAAACTCTAGACACGGACAGTCTAACTTCCTTGAGTCTCAAAGACATTCTCAAGTGACCCCTTCGTTAAATAGGAAGGAAACCCGCAGACTCGGACAGTCTCAATACCCTTTGGATTTCCAGTTTCCTCAAAGAAAAGGAAACAACCCCGATCCTCAAATCTAACCCATGAGTACAGTGATGCTCATATAAGAACTGATTTTCTCTTTCAAAATCAGTATACTGGATCTGTCACTTAACTGACACAGTAACCTTAGCCTTCTCTTGGGCTTTGTACAATGATTCTCCCCGGCGGAGTCAAACAACGTTTTAGCCTCTCTCTCGGGCTTCGTACGAGACACATAAAGACTCCCTCGTCGAGTCAAACAAACAATAGCCTCCATCTCGGGCTTCGTAAGAGACACAAAGACTCCATCGACGGGTCAAAAACTTTTAGCCTCTCTCTCGGGCTTTGTACGGGACACAAAATAGCCTCCTCTTAGGCTTTGTATAATGATTTTCCTAGCGGAAATTAGCCTCCTCTTAGGCTTTGTATAAGAAAACCACCGGTTGATCCAATCAACCTTTTAGCATCAAAGCAGTGCCTCGTTCACAGTACACAAACATCAATAACTCCTTTCCCTTCATCTAATCGCTGTAAGCGACAAGCCTCTGGATCATCTGTATCCACGCCACTGTCCCTCTTTTAGCATGAGAAATTCCTAAGGAAAGATGGCATTGCTCTACACTGAGTTAAAGTCTTCTCCTTCAGGTTAAAACCCTTTCTTCGGAAATTATGGCATTGCTCGGATCCGCGTATCCCAGTTAAAGTAATTCTCCTTTTCCCCTCTTTAGAGATGACAAATTCTCTCTAAAAACCGAGGTCTTTCAGCTTCACGTCTTGGGCTTTGAACAAGACACAAATAGACCTTTCAGCTTCACATCTTGGGCTTTGAACAAGATACAAACTACCTTTCGCTTCACGTCTTGGGCTTTGAACAAGACACCAAAACAACCATTTCCTCCCATTGAATAGGAGGAACTACGAACGCTCTGATTTCCCTGTTTCGGTAAACGGGAATACGTAGGCATAAGATCGAAAGAAAAGATCTTAGCGAGCGCAATCAACAAAAAACCCAAATCCCATATCTCCATCAAACAAAAGCAGTAATTCAAAAGCATCAGTCCTAACATCCTAATCCTTGTTCCCCGCCAGAAACCTTCTGCCTAGGTAAAAAGAAAGAAAATAGTATTGGCGAAAATACAAATAACCAGTACAAGGCCCCCCCACATTGATAGTATTCGTAACCTAACAGACCGCTATTTAAACTCAGTATGCAAAGCAGGGTTAATTGGAGACATCTATTTCCCTTCCTTATTCAGCTCACAATAGGATAAAAAATGAATTGACCTGTAGTCAAAACTCAAACCGCAGAGAGCGACCAGCGCTTAAGAACCACGTCCAAAATCGCTCGCTACAGAAAAATGGCGCCCACCGTGGGGCAGATCAAAGTTAGATCTAGGCACGGCCTTCCTTTTCACCTCTTGTGTGAAAAACTACAGAGTGGTAACTCAGCCGGGGAGCCATTTCTGTCAGGAACTTAGGATTCTTAGCTTTATAAGTCTAGGATGATTAGGACAAATATATATACTGCTTTTCCTAATTGCTATACGTGTTTATTTTTCTGCTACTGGGAATGCGTGTGATGCCGCATGTGGTGAGAATGAGTATACACTTAAGATAAGTGATGGCGACGGGGTAGACCATCAACCTCAGTGGAGGCTGACCAACGTAACCCATTCACTCTTCTAGCCAATGGGCCGGTTGTTAAGTCTGAGGAGCCAAACCCTTTTGTAGTACGGAAACTATCGAAAATAGTTGTTACGCGATACTACCCTCATTTGAGGCTGGTGATCTATTCTCGGTGAATGGTACTTACTCTAAGATTGCTCTACAACTCGCTGGCGATCCGCTTGTTGTCTTGCTTTCCTGGGAGGAGCTGATGATAATGAGTACAGGTATAAAAAATCACCCTAGTATAAACCTTTGGGGATGGGTAGAGCCTTGACTTCATGACAACGACCCTTTGACCCCATGTTTTTTCTATGTTTTTGTGTGCTGCATTCATGCATCCATTTAATAAAACATTAAAACATTCAAAAACTTCTCTTCTAGTCTCTCTGTTTTTCAAATTAAACTAAGATTGTGATTGCAAATATCAGAGAAAAAGATTGCATTAATGGATTTCGGTAGAAGGATAACTCACCAGTATACCTTCAAGGTTCCAAAGCTAGAGGATTTGAGAAAGTTAGCAAGGATGATCATTAACCCAGAGGCTTTCAGAGCCAAGCACGGTGGTTTGCTACCACTGTTAAGAGTCCATGTGATTAAGGGGATCATGGACGCGCTCATTCAGTTCTACGATCCGGTTTATCATTGTTTCACATTCCCGGATTACCAGCTATCACCAACGCTGGAGGAGTATTCTCATCTGACTGACTTACATATCACTGATCGAGCTCCATTTTCTGGACTGAAAGAAATTCCAAAGAATCAGACTATTGCAATAGCAATTCATTTGGACGAGTCTGAGGTCAAGACTCACATGACCACTAAGGGTGGTGTAGCGAGCGATTTTGGACGCGGTTCTTAAGCACTGGTCGCTCTCTGCGGTTTGAGCTTTGACTACAGGTCGATTCATTTTTTATCCTATTGTGAGCTGAATAAGGAAGGGAAATAGATGTCTCCAATTAACCCTGCTTTGCATACTGAGTTTAAACAGTGGTCTGTTAGGTTACGAATGCTATCAATGTGGGGGGGCCTTGTACTGGTTATTTGTATTTTCGCCAATACTGTTTTCTTTCTTTTTACCTGGGCAGAAGGTTTCTGGCGGGGAACAAGGATTAGGATGTTAGGACTGATGCTTTTGAATTACTGCTTTTGTTTGATGGAGATATGGGATTTGGGTTTTTTGTTGATTGCGCTCGCTAAGATCTTTTCTTTCGATCTTATGCCTACGTATTCCCGTTTACCAAAACAGGGAAATCAGAGCGTTCGTAGTTCCTCCTATTCTATGGGAGGAAATGGTTGTTTTGGTGTCTTGTTCAAAGCCCAAGACGTGAAGCGAAAGGTAGTTTGTATCTTGTTCAAAGCCCAAGATGTGAAGTTGAAAGGTCTATTTGTGTCTTGTTCAAAGCCCAAGACGTGAAGCTGAAAGACCTCGGTTTTTAGAGAGAATTTTTCATCTCTAAAGAGGGGAGAAAGAGAATTACTTTAACTGGGATACGCGGATCCGAGCAATGCCATAATTTCCAAAGAAAGGGTTTTAACCTGAAGGAGAAGACTTTAACTCAGTGTAGAGCAATGCCATCTTTCCTTAGGAATTCCTCATGCTAAAAGAGGGACAGTGGAGTGGATATAGATGATCCAGAGGCTTGCCGCTTATAGCGATTAGATGAAGGGAAAGGAGTTGTTGATGTTTGTGTACTATGAACGAGGCACAACTTTGATGCTAAAAGGTTGATTGGATCAACCAGTGGTTTTCTTATACAAAGCCTACGAGGAGGCTAATTTCCGCTAGGAAAATCATTATACAAAGCCTAAGAGGAGGCTATTTTGTGTCCCGTACAAAGCCCGAGAGAGAGGCTAAAAGTTTTTGACCCGTCGATGGAGTCTTTGTGTCTCTTACGAAGCCCGAGATGGAGGCTATTGTTTGTTTGACTCGACGAGGGAGTCTTTATGTGTCTCGTACGAAGCCCGAGAGAGAGGCTAAAATGTTGTTTGACTCCGCTGGGGAGAATCATTGTACAAAGCCCAAGAGAAGGCTAAGGTTATTGTGTCAGTTAAGTGACAGGTCCAGTATGCTGATTTTGAAAGAGAAAATTAGTTCTTATATGAGCATCACTGTACTCATGGGTTAGATCTGAGGATCGGGGTTGTTTCCTTTTCTTTGAGGAAACTGGAAATCCAAAGGGTATTGAGACTGTCCGAGTCTGCGGGTTTCCTTCCTATTTAACGAAGGGGCCACTTGAGAATGTCTTTGAGACTCAAGGAAGTTAGACTGTCCGTGTCTAGAGTTTTATCTTTTGTACTATGCTGTGAGAAACAGTAGTAGACTCTATGAAAGGACTGTTCTATGCAGATGACTAAGTTCTGTTCCTATACCTCTAGGAGGTCGTCGGGACAATGTGTACGAAGCCCAAGAGGAGGCTGGAAACTTTTAAGAAGCCGACGTGTCCTTGTACTAAGCCCAAGAGGAGGCTATCATTCCCGGAGGAAGAGATCATTATCCGAAGCCTAAGAGGAGGCTGTGAATACTTCTAAGAAGACGTAGGGTCCTTGTAAGAAGCCCAAGAGGAGGCGGGGTTGCTTTTAGGAAGCCTGTGGGTCCTTGTATAATGCCCAAGAGGAGGCCGATGCTTTTAAGAAGCCCGTGGGTCTATCATCTCCTTTCCATTAGGAGAGATAACTCTTTTAAAGATGAAAACCACTGGTAAACGTGCGAGGTTTACTATCCAGCGACTTTTAGCTTTTAAAGAGGGTTCCTTAGTTAAGGTCCAAGATTATGACCGTAGTGGGTACCCAAACCCCGAGACATTCAAGGCAAGCTATCCACAAGGAATAGATCAAGTCAGGAAAGTTCGAGAATTTGGAAGAAACTCAAAGATGCCATTCACGGAGAATACATTCATCTTAGGGAGTAGAGCTTCTTGACGATTCCTAAGGAGGACAGCCGAAGAGAAGACTGTATCTGGTGCTCCTATTGGGGATCTAGGCGTCTATTTCTACGAATAAATGAAACGGCGTCACCTAGTTCTAGACGTAGTTTCCGGGGAAACTCAAAATATCTATACTATTATTACACAGTAGATATGAGTTTCTGAAAGGAGACTTACAGTGAGCAGCCCCACAATACAGTTTATAATATGAAAGTAGTAAACGAAAGCGATAACCACTTACTCGGTTGGAGTGCTTCCATGCTGTTTGGTTAGTTGTTCAACAAAGAAAGATTGAAAACAACAATATATTCAAAATCAAAGGAGAAAGTGCTTTGAAAAAGAAAGATTTGGGGCTTACAGCTCGAGGAGAGGCCCAGGGTTTTATCAGTGAGCGCACTGTTTGACTTTGTACAGAGGGACTTATACAAGTGACTGGGGCCCGAAATGGTTTTCTGTACAAAGGGATGGGTCTTACACTCTCTCAAGAGGCCCAAAAAGGTTTAAAGGAAAAAGAGTGGGGCTTATAACACGAGGGTAGACCCAAATGATTTTTCGTTTAAAAACGGCGATCGCGCCGAGGTTTTCTTTTAACGCGGAGGGACTTATACAATAAGTGAGGCCCAAGATGTTTTGGTTAAAAGGGGGATTGGGTCTTACACTCTATTAGAGGCCCAAAGTGTTTTTAATGGGTCTTATAGCTCAAGGAGAGGCCCAAGGGTTATTTTGAAAAGGGCGACGATCGCGCCGTTTGTTTTTGACGGTATCGGGACTTATATCATATACTGAGGCCCAAAATGATTTGGTCAAAAAAAAGGATTGGGTCTTACACTCTATTAGAGGCCCAAAAAGTTTTAAGAAAAAGAAATGGGTCTTACTACTCGAGGGTAGGCCCAGGTTTATTTAAAAAAAGGCGACGATCGCGCCGTTTACTTGTACAGAGGGACTTATACAATGAATGAGGCCCAAAAAGTTTTTGTACAAGGGGGGATGGGTCTTACACTATCTCAAGAGGCCCAAAATGTTTTGAAAATGATTTATGAAGGTTGAATTAATCCAAAACCCTAATTTGTTTTCAAAATGTATTTAATTGAATAAAAATTCAATTAAAATGATCAAAAATTGTTTAACACATGGAAAACAAATTGTGATCTTGGATTAATGCTTCAAAAATTAAGTATTGACCTACAAAATAATTAGAAAGCATTAAAAGTTGCAAAATCAATGTAGAAAAAATATTTAAAATGCCAAAAACAATTAAAATATTAATTCTTTGCAAAAATATCAATTATATGAAATAAATAATATTTTTGGGATTTTTTGATAAAATAAAATATTTTAACATTTTTGTGAATTATAAAAAAAAAGAATCAACTCAAAATCATTAAAACTCAGAGAGAAATTAATTTTTTGAATCAATTAAACAAAATCACAAAATTCAAATATTTGAATTTCTAAAAATGGAGCCAAGAACAAGCTGAAGAACACGCGCGTGTTCTTGGTTTCTCAGATTTGCATTTTCTATCCAATCTCCATGAATACGTAATCATATCAAGCAATCCACATATCATTATGCTCGTCTCAACCTCACGATCATGTCTATGTACTTTAATTTCATTTAAATTAAACATACAACAAGAAATCACGAAGAGACCTCAAGAACCCTAATTTCTGCATGAAGGTTAGGATTTTTGATACACGATTCAAACAATGCAATTAATTGAGGGAAAACATTCCATGCATGATTATGAACATATGGCCAAATTATTGTGCGAGGAAATATGCATAGATTGAGAGATGACCAAGCATGTGCTTACCTCTAGGCCGTGACAGCAAGTTCAAAGTGATTTTTGATCTGGAGGTGTTACAGATGAGTTGTGATGATCTGAACAGCTTCCCTACACCCTATGGATTGTGTTTGGATAGTTGGACTTGATTGAAATTTGCTGGATCATTTTGTGGTACCTCAGCTGCACTTTGGTTAAAACCTTGAGCAACCAGCTAATGATTTTGTGAAATTGATGTTTCAGAAGTAATCTAAGTGTTTGATCACTTCATATGTGATGTATGTGAGGTGTGTGAGTGATTGGTTTGATTGGAATTGCTCTCAAACTCAAAACCCGATAGTGACTTGCCTTAGAAGGCAAAATTGGAGTGAAAGAAGAGATTTTGAGGAAAGCATCTGTTAGATGGCTTTGGTGTACTCAAACTGACCACAATTGAGCTCTATTTATAGTAGAGCAAGTTTGTTTTGGGATCCACAGTGAATGGCAACTGCAGCAGGTGTTTCCTCAATGTTGGCCAATGGAAATGCAAGTCTCTTCTAGCCATTGACTAGAGGTTAGGGCACAGAGCTATGGTCCCCTTGGTCTTGGATAAGTCTTCACTGATTTTAGATGAGAATGGCTCAGTCCATGCCGCCTTGATGGTTCCATTGAATGCCTCATTCCAAATTTGAAGTCTTGTCCCTATTTTGGCCATTCTAGGTTCAACATGCTATTTCTTGTTCCATGGACTTTGGAGGCTTGGCTCAGTGATTGTCCCATTTAGATTCAATCCTCTGAGGTGTCCAAGTGGATAGGAGCAATTGAATTTGGCTGATTTTGGCAAATCGACCAAAGTTGCAAATTCTGCCTTGCCTTGACAGATTTTAGTAAGGCAACTTGCCAATGTCATATCTCATGGTGTAAGTTGAATTTGGCAATGTTCTTGGCCATTTTGGAAAGCTCTTACATGATACAACAACTGTTTGAACAAGTTTGGTTTTGATCTCTTTTGATTCCAAGTGAAAAATCCCCTTACATTTGGCAAAAAGTGAGGCAGAATCTGACTTAGTGAAAATTTCACTGTGTTGGAAAAAGTGACATTTTCACTTTTCAGCCACTTTGATCACTCCACAACTCAAAATCCTTAATGAATTGGAATGACTTGTAGTTGAAGTTTTTGTAGGTGATAATGAGGGCTACAAATCCATCTTTGGATGAGAAAAAATGACCTTGTGGTTTAGGAGTTATGGTCCTTCAAAGTTGGTACCCTTGCCACTTTATTTTTAACTTAGAAAAATTTCTAAGTTTTATGGTTACCCCTTTTACAAGTTATCTCACTCTTCTTGATTTTTCCTGATGAATGATGATTCAAATCATACATTAACATCATTTTAGGGTTAAAAATCCATTTTGGTGAAAAATCTCAAAAAGTCAAAGTTGACTTTTGTGCACAGTTGACTTTTTATCAGATGAATTCCAAACTGTGCAATTCTTCAGGAAATCATGTCCTTGACCTAAATCAAACTTGATGGACATGTTCCATGGGTGTCATAGGGTATATTCAATCATGTATTAGGGTTTGGGAGCATGTCTTGGTCAAAAGTCAAAGTTACAGTTGACTTTTCCCTTAAAACCCTAATTGTCGTGCAGATGGAATTGAGACTTGTTGCTCAAACTTCTTGGATTAATCCATTGTCCCAAATGGATCAATATGGTATATTAGAGACCCTCAAATCATCTCTTGAGGTATTGGCTCATGATTTGTCCCAAAAGTCAACTTAGGGGTGAATTAGGTTAGGAAACCCTAATTCCTGATTTTTGATGAATGCATCCCTTGAGGCAAAATTGACTTGATGCATGGGTTCATGAGGTTCCATGAAGTATATTAGGTTATGTTTTGGATCAATGGTTTGTTCCCAGATGAAACTTTTCATTTGGAGGCCCTGGGTGATCAAAACCCTAATTTGGGGACACTGGCGATCTTGAGGCTTGATCCACCTAGAAGGGAGCAACCTTGTGCTTAATCTTTGAAGTGGGAGTCCTTTTGATCCTTTGAGGATGTTTGAGAGATTAGACAAGTTGAAAATCAAGTCATTTCTTGATTGAGCCTTTGTCTAAAGCTCAGAGAGGGCTTGAAACCCTAATTTTGATTGTAGTCAATGCTCAACAATTCCTTGAGGAAATTCATGAGGCATGATGATTCATCCATAATGTGATGATGATTTGCACAATGATGGGAAATCTTAGTGGTCAAAATTTGGGGTATGACAGATGCCCCTATTTAATCTTCTTGGACCCGAAGGTGTGAATGACGAAGGTGTTCAGGCATTCGGGGTGCAAGAGGATTAAATATCGGAATACCCGAAATTTTGATGGTGGTCATGAATGGTAGCTTACGCATTCATCTTCTTTAGCTAAGAGATGATGCTTAGAAAAGGTAAACTTCCTCTCGATCCTGGTCTCCTACCAAGGATCTGGTTTTAGTTTCTTTTGTCAACTTCCCCTCGTTCTTGGTTTCCTACCAAGGAACTGGTCTTAGTTTCTGATTTAAACATCCCCTCGATCCTGGTTTCCTACCATGGAACTGGTGTTAGTTTCTGATTTAAACTTCCCCTCGATCCTGGTTTCCTACCAAGGAACTGGTCTTAGTTTCTGATTTAAACTTCCCCTCGATCCTGGTTTCCTACCAAGGAACTGGTCTTAGTTTCTTTTGTCAATAAACTTTACTGACAAGGGACGTTATTCGTAGCGGCTTTCCTTCAAACTTCTCGCTGAATTTTCCTGGGGAGATGCCATTTACGTGGAAAAAGTTTTGATGTCAGACTTGCTGGGGAACCCATTCGTCTGAATTGTAGAGGTACACAAACTTCTCTGTTTTGGAGACGCCATTTGTCGATTCTACTGGGGAAAGCGAGTCTCTTGAGAGACTGTTTTCGTTTTGGGTTACATCATACTTTTCTCGGGATCTTCCCGGAGAAATGCCATATGATGGGATCCAATTTTGAGGTGCCAATGACCTTTTCATCAGTGGTTTTTTGGAGCAAAACTGGCGTGCTGCCGAATCTCTGATCACGAGGCTTTCTCTGTGGATTTTCCTTAATCCGGGAAAGCAATGATATCATCTTCAATGGCGAAGAGTGATGTTTATTGAAAGTTTTCTCTGACTTTTCAGAGGTTCAAGTTATCAAAGTGGTCAAGGACCAACTTCTTTCCAGAATTAAACTGGAAGCGAGGTTGTTCAGACACAGTATTTCCTGACGAGGCAAGAACTGACAACTCGATTGAGAGGACTTCTACCACTAGGGGACAAGACCGACTAGAGTGATAGTGATGCAATATGAAATGTGAATGCAAATAAAAAATGCATGATGTATGTATGTATATGCTGACAAAACAGACGCGACATACAGACTAATGGATGAACACAATTGGATACTCGGCCATCGCGGGGCGAAGAAGTACCGCTGGTTCAAGATAGCAATTCCACCTTGCTTAGGAGAGATAGTCCCTGCGGGGAATACCGTTGATCGGGCTTAGGAGATAAGAACTCGGCCGAGATGTGTCAGACAAAACAAGGTCTCTGACACAGTTGATCCTTCATTCAGGCGTACTGGGTTAGAAGGAGTACTTTAATTCTGCACTTTGAGGCTCGAACGCCTTTGGAGACGCAATCGACGTTCTTTCGATGTTCAACAGTCAAAATAAATGCCATCTTTATTTTTAAAAGCAGAAAAAGTTTAACAAGTAAATTCATTTTGTTTTATTTCAAGAATCGTTGATCATGTTAAAATGTCGTTCTATAAAGCTAAAACAATCAAGAATTACAAACAAAAGCACAAGGGCTCAAATTTTATTGATAAGATGGAGATCAGCCAAATGCGTGATTCCAAAGAGTATATACAAAGTTTAAAAATGATAATTTACAGGGAAAAGGGCTACGTTGAAATATAACGACCACTATCCTTCTACCAACTTTGAGTTCGGGACATCCTGAGCTTCTGTCGAAGATGACCTTTGACGGGAGATTTCCTCCGATGGATGATGCAACTGTTGTTGCTGCTGAGGGACTTGCCTCTGTTGAACATAGTTACTTGCCATTATCCCTAATTTTTTCCTGGATTGTACTATTAGATTTCCAATCCATCGGGATGATTTTTTCCATGTCTCTAACTTTTGCCTGGACCGCCCTTTCGGGTTTTCAATCCACCGAGACTTTTTTTTTTTTTTTTTAGTTTTAGGCGAAGTATTTCTTGACTACATCAACATTCGTGGGGTAGGCAAATTCCTCTCCGTCCATGGTTGCAAGTCTCAAGGCGCCGCCTGAGAAAGCTTTCGTGACCACATAGGGGCCATCATAATTTGGGGTCCATTTGCCCCGAGAATCAGTGAGAAATGATTGTATCTTCTTGAGTACGAGGTCTCCTTTTCTGAAGACACAAGGTCGGACCTTTTTGTCAAACGCCCTCTTCATTCTCTGTTGGTACAAATGACCATGGCATAGTGCCGTGATTTGTGACGCCCCCAATCTATACCCCCAAATAACAGGCAATTAAAGCACTAAAGGAAAATTCGAAATTTCGTCAGAGTACATTTGAAATCGCGGCATAGAAAAGGAGGAATCACATCAACTTAAATCAAACATACACATAACATGCAACACCTGCCCATAAAGATATGCAACTGTGGGGTAGCAATCAACAGAGGAAACTTAATTCCGTACACCCACTTTTCAGAAATTAGAATTAAAGTGGAAAATCTAAAATCTGAATAACATATATACATATACACATGTAAACAGTTTGTCATACATCAGGTAGCATATGTACAACCAGAACATATCATCAGATATACAAAATAATAACACGCGGCCACCCTAACTACCCGGAGTCACATATCAGAGCCGACCGACCAAAATAATGAAGGCGCAAAGCTTCACAAAAGAATACCTCCAGCAACTCTAATCTGCAACGCCTCATAGAGCGTTATAAAACAGCAGAAGGATGAGAAAAACAACCATAATATAAATGCATAAAATTATATATATAAACACAAAAATGTACTAGTAACACATTCTCACCACAACCACATATAACATAATACCGCACAATTCTCAAACATCGAATACCATTACACACCACACATATACCATACAAGCATCAATCACATTCACAAATTTACACACAATTAATTCATGATTTATGCAATGCACATAGACCGACACAACGACTCTATGCACATGCCATGCGGGTACCGACTTTCAATGTCTCATGTCTCATCATCAGTTCACTCAGGAACTATTGGAACCATCGCTCGTTACTGAGAATCTCAAGTAACTCCCCGTCGGGCCTACGATGTTCACCCGTCGCTTTAGGTCCTCAGGCATCGCCTCATATTTTCGAGGCACACGACGTTAAGGATTGCTTTAAGTCTCCAAAGGAGCCCACAATCGTCTATAACCACCGCTTTAGGTCCTCAGGCAGCGCCTCATATTTTCGAGGCACACGATGTTATAGCATATTCCCCTCGAAAATCAAACCGTCTCTCAGGACGTTTCCACAATGCACATTATGATGCTTGGCATACAATGACTCATGACACTCACATTGCATCCATGCACATATTCATAATCATGCATATATTATCAAATACATCACTTAACATTTTCTTACCTTTCGGCCACAATTCATCCCCACAACAGCACATAAGGCATACACATCCAATTCACCAACTTATAACATAATACACGTCAAATGCGCACCCTTTAAAACAACAAAAGTCGAGATTTGACACTATTCACATTTCCTGACAAAATTTAATCGGCTAACAATTCTCAAAACCTCATAATCATAAAGTACGACTCGACACCTTTCCAACGACTCCAAGAATTCAAAAATCGGATAATCGGAACCAAAGTTACGGACGAAAACGAAAAATGATATTTTGAAAAGTCACATTTTGCAAAAGCTCTGCCCGTACGCGTACCACCATGAGCCATACGCGTATGAGCAGAGACTCATTTTCCCAAAGTTCACGTGTAAAAAAACCCATACGCGTAATTCCCTCTCTCGTACGCGTATTGCCATGAAATGCTACGCGTATCGTACGCAAATGGGCAGATGGCCGAGAAAACAAGCAGCCCATACGCGTATTGCCCTCATGGCTCGCCCTCCATACGCGTAATGCCAAGGTTCATACGCGTATGAACATGCCCCATACGCGTATGACGTGGAAAAAACCAGAAAAATTCCTGCATAATTTGTTCCACGATTTTCTACCCAAAAACCTCCAATTCATCATCCAAATCTCAGAAAAACAGCAATTTGAAGTGTATTAACATACCACAAACATGTATGAACAATCAACAATGCATTCAACAAGATTTTTACCACAATCAAATTCATTTCTAATCAATTTTTACACAATCTAGGTTTTACTAATATTCTCCAAATCAATCCAAAAACAAAAATAAAACACATACATAATCGTATACAATCATAGAATAATCGAGTTTCGCACCCTTACCCGATTTAATCGACTTTACAACTTGCTCTTGATGATTTTTCCACTCTTTTCTTCAATTTCTCTCTTTTCTCTCTTCTCCTCTTTTCTTCTTTCTCTTTTTCTTTCTATTTTTCTTTTTCTTTCTATCTTACTAACTTAATGAAAATAAGTGGGAAAAGACCAAAATACCCCCACACTCAAATATCTCATAAACGATCCCAAAACGCGATAAAATATATTCCCGCCGAAAAATAACATATTTCCACATAAAAGTCGAAATAAAATAAAATAATAATAAAATAATCCAAAAAGACTCCATAAAATAAAATTGGCAAAACGGGGCGTTACAATTCTCCCCCACTTAGAAATTTTCGTCCTCGAAAATCTTACCTGATACAAACAACTCCGGATACGATTCCCGCATCCTACTCTCCAATTCCCACGTCAAATTACCCTCAGCAGCGCCTCCCCACGCCACTTTCACAAGTGCAATCTCTTTACCCCTCAACCGCTTCACCTCGCGATCCAAAATCCTAACTGGTAATGCCTCGATCGTAAGGTTATCTCTTACCTCAACCTCGTCCATTAGAATAACATGTGAAGGGTCCGAAACATACTTCCGAAGCTGTGAAACATGAAACACATCATGCAAATTCGACAGATTCGGCGGTAACGCCACACGATACGCTACAGCACCAACTCTCGCAGATATCTGGTAAGGACCAATAAATCGAGAAGTAAGCTTCTTAGATTTCAAAGCACGACCAACACCCGATACCGGCGTAACTCTCAGAAATACGTGATCACCCTCTTGAAACTCAAGATCCTTCCGTCTCCGATCATGATAACTCTTTTGCCTATCCTGAGAAGCCTTCATTTTCTCACGAATAAACTTTACCTTTTCCGTCGTTTATTGCACCAAATCCTGTCCAACCACCGAACTTTCACCTGTTTCGTGCCAACACAACGGCGTTCGACATCTTCGTCCATATAAGGCCTCAAAAGGTGCCATTTCAATACTAGAATGGAAACTATTATTATACGTGAACTCAACCAAAGCAAGATAACCGTCCCACGCACCACCTTGTTCCAAAACACACGCTCTCAACAAATCCTCCAAAGACTGAATCGTTCTTTCGGTCTGACCATCAGTCTGCGGATGATAAGCCGAACTCAACCTCAATCTAGAACCCAAAGCCTTCTGTAAACTTTCCCAAAATCTAGATGTAAACCTAGGATCTCGATCCGAAACAATACTCAATGGAATCCCATGCAATTTCACAACCACATTGATATAGATCTCAGCTAACCGTTCCAAAGAAAAACTGATGTCAATCGGAATAAAATGCGCCGATTTAGTCAGCCTGTCAACAATCACCCAAATAGCATTATGCCCACGCTGAGTGTTCGGTAATCCCGTCACAAAATCCATCGAAATGCTATCCCACTTCCACTCAGGAATATCCAACGGTCGCAACAAACCACTAGGCCTCAAATGTTCCACTTTTGATTTCTGACAAGTTAAACATGCATACACAAACTGAGCCACATCTCTTTTCAAACTAGACCACCAGAAAATCTTCTTCAAATCTTGGTACATCTTATTCGCACCCGGATGAATACTTAAATTACTCCGGTGTCCTTCCTCCAAAATCATTCTTTTCAACTCCGCATCATCAGGAATACAAATACGACCACGAAACCTCAAAACACCAAAATTATCCACCTTGAAATCCACATTCTCCTTCCTCATCAAATCAACGAATTTCAAATCCAGCTTTTGTTTCTCAGTAACCGACAATAAAAATTCATTAGTAACCTTCAACATTCCAAGCCTTACACTAACCGAAGTCACTTCACATACCAAACTCAAGTCTCTAAACGACTCCAAAAGTTCCCACTCTTTCACCATCAATGCGGACATATGCAACGATTTCCGGCTCAATGCATCGGCTACCACATTAGCTTTACCAGGATGGTAATTTAAGCCAAAGTCGTAATCTTTCAAGAATTCCAACCATCTCCGCTGCCTCATGTTCAACTCTTTCTGATCAAATAAATATTTCAAGCTTTTATGATCACTAAAGACTTCGAACCTCGCACCATAGAGATAGTGCCTCCATATCTTCAACACAAAAACTACAGCCGCTAACTCAAGATCATGAGTAGGATAGTTTATCTCATGAACTCTTAACTGTCTTGAAGCATAAGCTACAACTTTACCTTCCTGCATCAGAACGCCACCCAAACCAATTAAAGAAGCATCACAGTACACAACAAACGGTTCATTAGGATCAGGTAAAATCAGAATAGGAGCTGTCGTCAATCTTCTCTTCAGCTCACAAAAACTTTCTTCACATTGAATATCCCAAATGAATGCTTTGCCCTTACAAGTCAACTGCGTCAAAGGAAGAGCTAGCTTAGAGAACCCTTCAATGAACCTCCGGTAATAACCAGCCAAACCCAAAAAGCTTTGAATCTCGGTAACGGATCTAGGAGCCTCCCATTGTAGAACTGCTTCTACTTTAGATGGATCCACAGCAATACCATTACCTGAAATTACGTGCCCAAGAAAACTCACCTCAGACAACCAGAATTCACACTTGGACAATTTGGCAAAAAGCTTCCTTTCCTTCAAAACCTGCAAAACAATACGCAAATGCCCTGCATGTTCCTCACGAGACTTAGAATAGATTAAAATATCATCAATAAACACCACCACAAAATGATCCAAATGCTCGTGGAAAATCCGATTCATGTATTCCATAAACACACCAGGCGCATTAGAAACCCCGAACGGCATCACTGAATATTCATAATGACCGTAACGTGTCCTAAAGGCCATCTTCTGAATGTCTTCTTCTTTCACCCTTATCTGTGGTACCCCGATCTCAAATCGATCTTACTAAATACACAAGCACCAACCAACTGATCCATCAGATCATCAATCCTTGGAAGCGGATACTTATTCTTAATCGTCACTTTGTTCAACTGGCGATAATCAATACATAATCGCATACTCCCATCTTTCTTTTTCACTAACAAAACTGGAGCACCCCAAGGAGAAACACTTGGCCTCACGAACCTCTTCTCCAACAACTCATTTAACTGCTTTTTCAACTCTACCAATTCAGATGCCGACATTCTATAAGGTGCCATAGAAACAGGTCTAGTACCAGGAACTAGATCTATCGAAAATTCAACTTCTCTCTCTGGCGGTACATCTGAAATATCATCAGGAAACACCTCAGGAAATTCGCACACTACAGGAAACACCTCCAATGAAACTTGACTATCCACAGTCAAAGATGCAAATAATCCAAACAACTGAGCTTCATCCGCCAAAAGTTTCTTCAACTCTTTGGTAGATAAGAAACTCGAGTCTTCATCTTCCTCAAGAGAAGGAAATCTTACAAGCTTATGATAACAATCAATGTGCACCCGATTGAATTGCAACCAATTCATTCCCAACACCACATCTAAACCTTCCAATGGTAAACACACCAAATCCATCGCAAAGTCTTTACCATAAATGGCTAAAGGACAACTCAAACACACCAAAGAAGTAGTTACTGACCCCATCGCTGGAGTATCAATAACCATCTCACCATCCATCGAAGACAACCCAAGATTCAAACGTTCCGCGCACTCAGACGAAATAAACGAATGAGTCGCTCCAGTATCAATAATAGCAATTAAAGGCGTATTATTAATAAAGCAAGTACCTCTTATCAGACGATCAGCACTTGAAGTCTGAGTTCCCGCCAATGAAAACACTTTCCCACTAGTCAGAGCTTTCTTCTGATTAGGACACTTCGAGCTAATGTGACCAGGTTCCCCACAGTTATAACACTTCACTACATTCTTCCTTTTACAATCAGCTAAAACATGTCCGATACCACCACAATTAGAACACTTATCCACTTTCTTCCTACATTCCATCTGGCGATGACCCAATTCACCACATTTAAAACACCTAGGAGCATTAGACATACCTCCTCCACTTGACCTTCGATCAAAAATACCCCTTTGTTTACCTTTATTAGCCGGTGACACATACGGACCACCACGAAACTGTTGTTTCCCTTTTCTGTCACTTACACTTTTATAGTGAGCAGAACGAGCCTTACTATCTTCATCATAAATCCTACAGCATTCCACCAAATCAGCAAACCTTCGAATCCTCTGATATCCAATAGCCTGCTTTATCTCAGGACGCAACCCACTTTCAAACTTCACACACTTAGAAAATTCAGTTGTCGCTTCCACATAGTGAGGATAAAACTGCACAAGTTCCACAAACTTATCAGTATAGTCAATAACCGACATATTACCTTGTTTTAGCTCTAAAAACTCAATCTCCTTCTTTCCTCGGACATCCTCCGGAAAATACTTCCTTAGAAACTCTCGGCTAAACACCTCCCAAGTGATCTCTTCTTCCTCCTCATCAGCTTCCAACGCCTGACGAGTACTGACCCACCAGTCATCAGCCTCTTCGTGCAACATATGAGTGCCCAGCCTCACCTTATCATCATCTTCATCACAATCCATCACCCTGAAAATCCTCTCAATCTCTTTCAACCACAACTGTGCACCATCTGGATCATGCTTCCCTTTAAAGACCGGCGGCTTATTCTTTCTAAACTCATCATTTCCTGCAGCATTCGGTGCACCCTGCACAACTCGTGCCATCGCTTCCATCGCAGCAGCCAAAGCAGCATCATTACGACCAGCCATATTCTGTTCGTCTAAACACAGAAACTATGGTTAAACAACAACTCGTCCAACACAACTCGCCCAATATGCCAGACACAACAGACACAAACGACACAACTGACACGGACTAGCTCTGATACCACTTAATGTGACGCCCCCAATCTATACCCCCAAATAACAGGCAATTAAAGCACTAAAGGAAAATTCGAAATTTCGTCAGAGTACATTTGAAATCGCGGCATAGAAAGGGAGGAATCACATCAACTTAAATCAAACATACACATAACATGCAACACCTGCCCATAAAGATATGCAACTGTGGGGTAGCAATCAACAGAGGAAACTTAGTTCCTTACACCCACTTTTCAGAAATTAGAATTAAAGCAGAAAATCTAAAATCTGAATAACATATATACATATACACATGTAAACAGTTTGTCATACATCAGGTAGCATATGTACAACCAGAACATATCATCAGATATACAAAATAATAACACGCGGCCACCCTAACTACCCGGAGTCACATATCAGAGCCGACCGACCAAAATAATGAAGACGCAAAGCTTCACAAAAGAATACCTCCAGCAACTCTAATCTGCAACGCCTCATAGAGCGTTATAAAACAGCAGAAGGGTGAGAAAAACAACCATAATATAAATGCATAAAATTATATATATAAACACAAAAATGTACTAGTAACACATTCTCACCACAACCACATATAACATAATACCGCACAATTCTCAAACATCGAATACCATTACACACCACACATATACCATACAAGCATCAATCACATTCACAAATTCACACACAATTAATTCATGATTTATGCAATGCACATAGACCGACACAACGACTCTATGCACATGCCATGCGGTACTGAATTTCAATGTCTCATGTCTCATCATCAGTTCACTCAGGAACTATTGGAACCATCGCTCGTTACTGAGAATCTCAAGTAACTCCCCGTCGGGCCTACGATGTTCACCCGTCGCTTTAGGTCCTCAGGCATCGCCTCATATTTTCGAGGCACACGACGTTAAGGATTGCTTTAAGTCTCCAAAGGAGCCCACAATCGTCTATAACCACCGCTTTAGGTCCTCAGGCAGCGCCTCATATTTTCGAGGCACACGATGTTATAGCATATTCCCCTCGGAAATCAAACCGTCTCTCAGGACGTTTCCACAATGCACATTATGATGCTTGGCATACAATGACTCATGACACTCACATTGCATCCATGCAAATATTCATAATCATGCATATATTATCAAATACATCACTTAGCATTTTCTTGCCTTTCGGCCACAATTCATCCCCACAACGGCACATAAGGCATACACATCCAATTCACCAACTTATAACATAATACACGTCAAATGCGCACCCTTTAAAACAACAAAAGTCGAGATTCGACACTATTCACATTTCCTGACAAAATTTAATCGGCTAACAATTCTCAAAACCTCATAATCATAAAGTACGACTCGACACCTTTCCAACGACTCCAAGAATTCAAAAATCGGATAATCGGAACCAAAGTTACGGACGAAAACGAAAAATGATATTTTGAAAAGTCACATTTTGCAAAAGCTCTGCCCGTACGCGTACCACCATGAGCCATACGCGTATGAGCAGAGACTCATTTTCCCAAAGTTCACGTGTAAAAAAACCCATACGCGTAATTCCCTCTCTCGTACGCGTATTGCCATGAAATGCTACGCGTATCGTACGCAAATGGGCAGATGGCCGAGAAAACAAGCAGCCCATACGCGTATTGCCCTCATGGCTCGCCCTCCATACGCGTAACGCCAAGGTTCATACGCGTATGAACATGCCCCATACGCGTATGACCTGGAAAAAACCAGAAAAATTCCTGCATAATTTGTTCCATGATTTTCTACCCAAAAACCTCCAATTCATCATCCAAATCTCAGAAAAACAGCAATTTGAAGTGTAATAACATACCACAAACATGTATGAACAATCAACAATGCATTCAACAAGATTTTTACCACAATCAAATTCATTTCTAATCAATTTTTACACAATCTAGGTTTTACTAATATTCTCCAAATCAATCCAAAAACAAAAATAAAACACATACATAATCGTATACAATCATAGAATAATCGAGTTTCGCATCCTTACCCGATTTAATCGACTTTACAACTTGCTCTTGATGATTTTTCCACTTTTTTCTTCAATTTCTCTCTTTTCTCTCTTCTCCTCTTTTCTTCTTTCTCTTTTTCTTTCTATTTTTCTTTTTCTTTCTATCTTACTAACTTAATGAAAATAAGTGGGAAAAGACCAAAATACCCCCACACTCAAATATCTCATAAACGATCCCAAAACGCGATAAAATATATTCCCGCCGAAAAATAACATATTTCCACATAAAAGTCGAAATAAAATAAAATAATAATAAAATAATCCAAAAAGACTCCATAAAATAAAATTGGCAAAACGGGGCGTTACACGATTCGCTTCTCTTCGATCAGGTTCAGTTCGTCGTGTCGATTTTGACACCATTCAGCTTCGGTAAGCTTAGCTTCCATCAATACCCGGATTGATGGGATCTCTACTTCTATGGGGAGCACTGCTTCCATGCCATATACTAGAGAGAAAGGGGTTGCCCCTGTTGAAGTGCGGACAGATGTTTGATAACCGTGAAGAGCAAAGGGTAGCATCTCGTGCCAATCTTTGTAGGTTACAACCATCTTTTGAACGATCTTCTTGATGTTCTTGTTAGCCGCCTCTACCGCTCCGTTCATCTTGGGTCGGTAGGGAGATGAGTTATGGTGTTCGATCTTGAACTCTGCACACAACTCTTTCATCATCTTATTGTTCAAGTTAGATCCATTATCGGTAATGATCTCGCTTGGAACACCATAACGGCAGATGATATTGTTTTTGATAAATCGGACCACCACTTGTCGGGTTACATTGGCGAATGACGCTGCTTCGACCCACTTGGTGAAATAGTCAATGGCTACAAGGATGAACCGATGTCCGTTTGAAGCCTTGGGCTCAATCATGCCAATCATGTTGATTCCCCATATGGAAAAAGGCCACGGGGAAGAAAGAACTTTGAGATGTGATGGCGGTACATGAATTTTGTCGGAGTATATCTGACACTTGTGACACCTCCTCATGTACTTGTAGCAGTCGGATTCCATGGTTAACCAATAATACCCTGCTCTCAGAATTTTTTTGGCCATTGTGTGTCCGTTGGCATGAGTGCCAAAGAATCCTTCATGAATTTATTTCATGAGCATGTCTGCTTCTGGTCTGTCGACGCATCGGAGCAAGACCATGTCAAAATTTCTCTTATAAAGAGTGTCACCGCTCAGGAAGAAGTTTCCAGCCAATCTTCTGAGGGTTTTCCTGTCTTTTCTGAGTGCCCCAGATGGGTACTCTTGTTTCTGAAGGAAGCATTTGATATCGTGATACCAAGGTCTGTCATCTATGACTGCTTCAATCGTGAAGACGTAAGCGGGCCGTTCAAGGCGCATGATGTCGATCTTAGGTATGTCATTCCATCGACCTACACTAATCATGGAAGAGAGAGTGGCTAATGCATCAGCCATGTGATTCTCATCACGAGGGATGTGATGAAAGTCGACTCTATTGAAGAAGCGTAACAACCTTCTTGCATAGTCTTTGTAAGGAATCAATCCTGATTGGTATGTGTTCTAATCTCCTTTTATCTGGTTAATAACCAAGGCTGAATTGCCGTATACTTCCAAGTTTTTGATCCTTAAATCAATCGCTTCTTCGAGACCCATGATACATGCTTTGTATTCGGCCTTGTTGTTCATACATTTGAACATAAGTCTGGCAGTGAAAGGAATGTGGGAACCCTGAGGGGTAACAATGATTGCCCCAATTTCATTTCCCTAATGATTAACTACTCCGACAAAGATAAGTCCCCACTGGGAACCTGGTTCTGGCCCTTCACTGGGTAGCGGTTCATCGCAATCTTTCATCTTTAGATACATGACATCTTCGTCTGGGAAGTCAAACCCGATTGATTCTTGATCGCCAATCGGTTGATGAGCCAAATGATCGGCTAAAATACTTCCTTTAACGGCTTTCTGAGCGTGGTACTCTATGTCATATTCTGATAACAGCATCTGCCAACGGGCAATCCTTCCCGTGAGAGCAGGTTTTTCGAAAACGTACTTGATTGGATCCATTTCGGAGACCAACCAAGTAGTATGACGAATCATGTACTGGCGAAGACGTTTGGCTGCCCAAGCCAAAGCGCAACAAGTTTTCTCAAGCATTTTGTACCGAGTCTCGCAGTCGGTGAATTTCTTGCTTAGATAGTAAATGGCAGACTCTTTCCGTTTAGTTTGGTCTTGTTGGCCAAGTACACATCCCATTGAGTCCTCTAGGACTGTGAGGTAAATGATCAGTGGTCTTCCTTCCACTGGAGGTGATAGAATCGGAGGATTCAACAGATATTCCTTGATACTGTCGAAGGCAGTTTGGCAATCATCTGACCAAACGCAATCCTGATTCTTTTTGAGTAATTTGAAAATTGGCGCACATGCCGCGGTCATAAGGAATATGAATCTGGAGATGTAGTTCAAACGTCCCAGGAATCCTCTGACTTGTTTTTCAGTTTTCGGAGAAGCCATTTCTTGAATGGCCTTGACCTTGTCAGGATCAACCTCAATTCCTTTCTGGCTGACGATGAACCCTAGTAGTTTCCCTGAACGGACACCGAAGGTGCACTTGTTGGGATTCAAGCGGAGCTTGAATTTTCTTAGACGTTCGAACAATTTTGACAGATGTTCAACGTGCTCATCCTCTGTTCTTGATTTTGCAATCAAATCATCGACATATACCTCGATTTCTTTGTGTATTATGTCATGAAATAGAGTAGTCATGGCCCTTTGATAGGTTGCCCCGGCGTTCTTCAAACCGAACGGCATTACCTTGTAACAAAAGGTACCCCATGGGGTAATGAACGAAGTTTTCTCCATGTCTTTCGGCGCCATTTTGATCTGATTATAGCCCAAGAATCCATCCATGAAGGAGAATACTTTGAACTTTGCTGTGCTGTCAACCAGCATGTCAATGTGTGGTAAAGGAAAGTCATCCTTTGGACTTGCCTTGTTTAGATCTCTATAATCAACACACATTCTGACCTTTCCATCCTTTTTGGGAATGGGTACGATGTTGGCTAACCATTGAGGATATTCAGATGTAGCAAGGAAACCCGCGTCAATCTGTTTCTGTACCTCCTCCTTGATTTTGATAGCCATGTCCGGGTGAGTCCGTCTCAACCTTTGCTTTACTGGCAGACATTCTGATCTCAACGGTAAGTGATGTTCCACGATGCTGGTATCCAACCCTGGCATATCCTGATAGGACCAAACGAATACATCGGGAATTCTTTGAGAAGCTTTGTCAAACCCTCTCTGGCAGTTGGACTGAGCAGTGCCCCAATCCTGATTTCTTTTCTCTCTTGCTCTGAACCCAAGTTTACCGTTTCCAACGGTTCTTTGTGAGGTTCAATGGACCTTTCCTCTTGTCTGAGTAGTCGGGAGATCTCTTCTGGAATTTCGTTGTCATTTTCTTCTTCAGCCTCGAATACCGGGAACTCAAAGTTGGGAGAAGGCATCGGATCATGTGTTTCAACTGGGTTTAAAACAAGCAATCTGCATGACGTGATGATTCGTGTTTAGAAGAGATAGAGAAAATGCAAGTGTGTGCAGTGTATTTGTTTTACTGCTTGTTTTTATTTTTGAATGTTTTTTAGGATTACCATTTTCTGAAAAAGCAAAAAGAGAAAACAGTAATAATGCGAAAATTACAGAACGACGTTATTTTATTAATAAACAAGTCGAATCTTGAAACTACAACCCTATAAAACAAAACTCTGTCGCTTTGGGCAAAGCGAAGAGGGAAATTTATAGAAAACGAGCCCTATCAAAACATCCGTTTCACCTGGGCAGGGTGAAAGGTTAAAGATGGTAATTACTTTGACTGATGAACGACCTTCGGAACCTCGACGGCAACCCATTGGCGGCGAACTCCTCGGTGAATCACAAAGTCTGGCACCTTCCTTGATTTGTCTTCATAAATGACGCTGATTTCTGGTGGAGCAGGATCGTTGGAATCTGTCTCCCAGGCAGAATTGTCGTAGGAGGATTCCTCTGTTGCATTTTGCATAGCATTGGTGCTCTCAGCTGTATCTCCCTATCCAGTTGGCTGGATATCTTCGAGCTTGATACGAGAGCTTTCGGGAGCAGTGTACTTGACCATAAAGTCGTATTTTCCACTTGGTTGTCCCAGAGTGTCCCAAACTTCTTTGGAACTGGAGAAGTCATCCCTCTCGATGACGTTGACCTCAGAAAAAGCATAATTGATGAATTCTAGTCCTGCAAACGTTGCGAATTCATCGTCATGTTGAGTAATTTCTGAATGACCTGAGTGTTGATCCCATGACATGGTGGGGACATAGGTATTCTGTTCAATGACGCTCAGCTGAGTTTCATTGTTCGGCTGCCTCTCTTGCCCCAAGTTTCTTGGGTAAGGCCGCCACATTGGCAGGCCATCCATCGGGCCATAGTAATTGTGGTCAAAGTTGTCTTTCATCAAAGTGTCCTCCTCTAATGAATTTGGCGGAGCACGGCATCCTTCCGGATCACAATCTCTGTAGATCATTTCGACATCTGATCTTGGTATAAATCTCAAACTTTCTATAGGAAAGCAAAAAGGCATAGGCACCTCTTCCTGAGACATATGCCCGTCCTTGTTAAGATAGGACTTCCATTCTTCATCTGTGTCAGAGGGATCTTCCTCATTGATAGCATGAACTGTCTGAGACACTGGGTGAAGAAAACCTCCACTGTGGAAGAAATTTTGAAGGGGATGAAGACTTTCATCGTTGGCAACTGTCTGGGTACAGGTTGCAGAAAAACCAAGACCCTTCTTCGTTTTATTGTCAATAGGAACGACAAGCCGTCCCCATCCTGTCGTATCGGTACTCTCGACCGCTTTGATAGCATCTTTGTATGAAGAAATTGAGGTTCCTTCTTTGAACTGATTGTCCTTGCTCACCGATAGTGCTTGGAACTGAGTTCCAATAACCTCCTCGGGTTCCGCACAAGTAGATGATGATAGGTTACTCACAAGCAAGGCTTGTTCCCCACAAACCGTGACAAGTTGATTGTTCTTGACGAACTTTAGCTTTTGGTGGAGGGTCGAAGTAGCCGCTCCAGCCTGATGTATCCAAGGTCTTCCTAATAAACAACTGTATGTTGCCCGGATGTCCATGACCTGGAAAGTGATTTGGAAAGTGTGAGGACCAATAGTTATGGGAAGATCAACTTCGCCGATAACTGTTTTTCTGGATCCGTCGAATGCTTTGACGACGACCTCGCTGACTCTCATCGGAGGGCCCTTGAATGATAATTGCATCAAAGTGGACTTCGGTATAACATTCAGGGCTGACCCTGTGTCTACCAGTACGTTGGCTAAAGCATCGCCCTGGCAGTTAACTGTAATGTGGAGCGCCATGTTATGACGGCGACCTTCTTCAGGTAATTCTTCATCACTAAATCCAAAATTATTGCAGGAAGTGATGTTAGAGACAATGCTATCGAATTGTCTGATTGTTACATCCTGTTCCACAAAGGCTTGCTCCAAGACTTTCTGTAGAGCCTCTCTATGTGCTTCTGAACTGAGTAACAGTGATAATACTGAGATCTTTGAAGGAGTCTATAACAGTTGATCAACAATGTTATATTCACTCCTTTGGATGAGCTTTAGCATCTCATCCTTGTCTTTTGAAAAGTCGGGATTACTAGATTGACCGACTGGCGGATCAGGAATTTCTGCCCGAAGTTCCTTTTCTTTGTTGGATTCTCCGACCCCTCGGTTGAAGATTCGACCGCTCCGTGTTACACGACTGATGTCTGCAATATTCACGACGGAGGGTAATGGAATTTCCTTTCCATTCTCGATTATTGTTGCACCGTATTTGTAAGGGATTGCCTTAGCTGATTCATACGGTAGTGGCCCCGGTAGATAGATGACTATGGGAACCTTCTAATTTTTCTGACTATCATAAGTAATCTCGATCCGTTCCTGGTTGGGAACTTTAGATTCGTCAACTAGAGGAATGATGGCAAAAACATCCCTGGTCCTATGATGACCAGAGATTGCGACAACATCCTCAACTTGATCGGCAAGGTAGTTCGGCGTCAAGTTGATGGGTCCAGAACTTGGATATGGACGAATTTCTCCATGATCGACCCGACCCTGAAGATCTGCTCGCACAAGGTAGCACCCTTGGTTACTTTCCGAACAGATGCTACAACTGTCATAGTTGTGTGGAGGCACCTGGCCACGCCCACTTTGAATACAATGTAACCTCACTAGGTTACCTTCCATTGATCGGACATCTTGACTTTGACGACGAGTAGGATTCCTGTTATTGATACTAATCTGCTGAGTATCTTCATCCATGTAGATTGGCATCCACCAGTGATTTAACAAGTGCTGAAGCGCCTCCTGGACAAGGGTACAACCTCGATCGTTTTCGCAACCCGCTTTACAATTTTGATAGTCATGTGATATTAAGAATCCAAGTCGGACCTGCTCAGCATGTAACTCTACCAGGTTGGTATTCATTACGCGGATATCGAAGATCTGAACCATGTTGATTTGATAGGAGTTCCTATCATGGTAGTCTTGGATCCATCCAAGATCCATCCGACGCTGGAGGGCCTCTTGTATGAAAGAGCATCCCTGTTTGTTTACCGAGCAAATCAGACAGGAACTGTAATCGTGTCGCGGCAGATTATGAAACTGGCTTTGCCTTGAGTGCATCGCCACCAAGTTAACATTCATTACACGGATGTCGTGGTTTTGAATGACGTTAGAATTCGTGTAAACCATGTTAACTCCACGAACTTGGTGCTCTTGGATCCATCCGAGATCCATCTGTTCCTGTAGAGTTGATTGCACTACCGAACATCCTTGGTTATCTTTAGAGCAGATATCACACTGGTGATAGTTATGAGGTGGCACATGGCCATATCCACTCTGTCTACAATTCATCTTGACCAGATTGGTTTTCAACAAGAGTTCATCGTGAATTTGATAGACATTGTTAGTCTCTTTCTCAATCAGATTGACTGCAGCTTTCTCATGTTGAGGCAGCGGGTTCGTAAGAACATTAGGATTCGTATCTTTGAAAGATAAGAGCCCGCTCCTAACAAGCTTTTGCACGTCGGATTTGAAATTGAGACAAGTCTCAATGTTATGCCCTGAACCTCCTTGATGATAAGGGCATGTTTGATCCGCCTTAAACCAAAAAGGAGGATTTTCCGGAACTGTAAGAGGAGACTTAGTCTGAATGTGCCCCTTAGCCAGTAGTAACGGAAATAATTCTGCATACAACATGGGTATAGGATCAAACCCTGATGGCCGTGTTGTACGGTTGTTGTTATATGGAGGACGAGCCTGCTGAAGAGGCTGTTGTGTCCTTTGTTAGTCAGGTTGGCTCTGCGCAACCTGAGGTTGATACATAGGAACAGGCGCGGGGCCGATAGTAGGAGTTACAGCTGCTACTGGCTGATAACGTCGCCTTTGCTTTCCGAGAGAGATATTCCCAATATCTTGCTCTTTTTTCTTAGGGAGAGCACTACCGTATTTTTTAGTACCGCTCGTTGATCCAGTGCCTTTTACCAAACGTCCTTCTCGGACGGCTTCCTCAAGACGTACACCCATGCCGACCATTTCGGTGAAATCACTGGGCGCACTGGCAACCATTCGGTCATAGTAAAATGAGCTTAAGGTCTTTAAGAAGATTTTTGTCATCTCTTTTTCCTCAAGAGGTGGACAAATTTGAGCGGCAATTTCACGCCACCTTTGAGCATACTCCTTAAAGGTTTCTTTGTCCTTTTGCGACATTGATCTGAGTTGATCTCTGTCGGGTGCCATGTCCAAATTGTACTTGTATTGTTGGACGAAGGCAGTACCAAGATCTCTAAATGTACTGATCGTAGTACGGTTTAAACCCATGTACCATTTGAGTGCGGCACCGGTTAAACTATCCTGGAAGTAGTGAATCAGCAGGTCCTGATTCTCCGTCTGAGCTGACATCCGCCGAGTGTACATCACCAGATGGCTCTGAGGGCAAGAGTTACCCTTGTATTTTTCAAAGTCGGGCACTTGGAACTTGTGCGGGACTTTCACATTTGGGACCAAGCAGAGGTCTGCGGCGTCCTTTCCAAATAGATCCTGACCCCGAATGGGTTGCAGCTCTTTCTGCATTTCCAAGAACTGTTCCTGGAATTCCTCCATTCTGTCAAACATAGTTTCCTTCTTACCAGAAGGTGTCTGTGGAATCTGTCCTTCCGGACAGTGTGCACCACAGGGGGTGGTACCGTGACTACGGCAGTAAGCCTTGGCGCCTCCCGAAGTTTGTAACCTTCAGGAGTCTTCAGTATGCCCCTGGCATCTTCGTTTTCCCGAAGTTTGTAACCTTCAGGCCCAGCAGCTTCTGTTGCGATTCCCTGATCTTCAGTGATCAGCGGAACATATCCTTCCGGGATATAGTTAACAGGCATGCCCCATGGACGATCTTTCGGCATCTGATACCTAGGATCATACTTTTCTATGATGGCCGTTGAGGTGATCTCTGAGATCACAGTTCTTTGTAGCTGAGCTTCTGCCATGGCTTGCATGTCGTTACGAAGCTTTCTCATATCCTCTCTCAGAGCGTCGATCTCTTCTTTCAACTCTCTATTTTCTTCCTCAAGATCATCCATCTTTTTCTGACGATTGGCCCGAGTATTATACGAATGAGACAGTTTGACTCTAGAATCGAGACACAAACGTGAGATTCGTAGGTAAGAAGAATACGCGATGTGAGAATGATGAATGCAATGATTATATTAATTGTTGTTTTGTTTTGTTTAATCAAAATAAACTTCGACAATTAGATTGCAAATATCAAACAGTGGGGAAACCCCTTTTTATTGAATTCCAAAGGATTACAGAAATGGAAATACAGTAGATTACAAAGTGCAGAAACAGAACCTAAAATAATGGGTCCCGAGTCCTCTTCTTTGACCGGGGCGCTTGGGCCATTGTCGGGTTGTCATTCCTTTGCCAGGTGAAAGGAGCAAGCAAATTCCTTTGGTCATCTTGATTCTCTATAGCATGCTGCTCCAAAATTTCAATCAGAGCAGCTTTCTCTTTTAGTAGTTGCTGTATTTGGATACACTCTACGTCGAGGGTGCGGTACTTGTTCTTCCAATATCTTCTTTCCTTTTGAACTTTGTTGAGAGAAACCTGAAGCTTTTCAGTTTCCTTCATGAAGTACATGACAGTTTCCCTCGGTGGAAGAATTCCGTAATGAGGATAAGGCATCTTTAGCTTGAGAGCTCTAGTTTGTACCCAATGGAGATAAGGCTCCACCGAGACACAGTCCGGTTTTCCCAGAGACTCTCATCCTTTCTTATGAACATGTTTCCAAGCTTGCACTATTTCCATCTTTAGTGCTTTGTCATTTTCTCCTTCTTTGAAGAAAAGACCTTCCAGATGAACACCCAGTGGGATGTGTCTCATCGGGTATCCAAATTGACGAAGAACCAATGTCGGATGATAGTTGATTCCTCCTTTAGCTCCTATGAGGGGTACGCTTGGGAAGTTTCCACAACGGTCAATGATTCTGATTCCCTCATAAATCCTATTACACCAATCTATATCGGAATTGGTGAGAGACATGATCTTCTGTGACCAACGTAAGACACTCTTGCAATCCCAAAAAGCAGCAGACTTGGGCAAGTGAGAGATAAACCATTTGTAGAGCAAAGGTACACAGCATGTGACCTCCCCTCCACTGTACAAATTTCCCAAGTGTACAGAATGATACACATCTGCGAGGAAAGTCGGCACAGGGTTTCTAATGAGAAAATCCTTAATAGCGTTGATATCGACGAAGTTATTGATGTTAGGAAACAAAAATAACCCGTAGGTGAGCAAGACAAAGATGCTTTCAAAAGCAGTTGTGCTCCCTATACTAGCAAAGTACAGGGCTTTCTTTGTCAAGAACTGGGCTGGCAAACCTTGGATGCCACCCTTAGTGGTCATGTGAGTCCTGACCTCAGACTCGTCCAAATGAATTGCTATTGCAATAGTCTGATTCTTTGGAATTTCTTCCAGTCCAGAAAATGGAGCTCGATCAGTGATATGTAAATCAGTCAGATGAGAATACTCCTCCAGCGTTGGTGATAGCTGGTAATCCGGGCATGTGAAACAATGATAAACCGGATCGTAGAACTGAATGAGCGCGTCCATGATCCCCTTAATCACATGGACTCTTAACAGTGGTAGCAAACCACCGTGCTTGGCTCTGAAAGCCTCTGGGTTAACGATCATCCTTGCTAACTTTCTCAAATCCTCTAGCTTTGGAACCTTGAAGGTATACTGGTGAGTTCTCCTTCTACCGAAATCCATTAATGCAATCTTTTTCTCTGATATTTGCAATCACAGTCTTAGTTTAATTTGAAAAACAGAGAGACTAGAAGAGAAGTTTTTTGAATGTTTTAATGTTTTATTAAATGGATGCATGAATGCAGCACACAAAAACATAGAAAAAACATGGGGTCAAAGGGTCGTTGTCATGAAGTCAAGGCTCTACCCATCCCCAAAGGTTTATACTAGGGTGATTTTTGTACCTGTACTCATTATCATCAGCTCCTCCCAGGAAAGCAAGACAAGAAGCGGATCGCCAGCGAGTTGTAGAGCAATCTTAGAGTAAGTGCCATTCACCAAGAATAGATCACCAGCCTCAAATGAGGGTAGTATTGCGTAACAACTATTTCTGATAGTTTTCGCACTACGAAAGGGTTTGGCTCCTCAGCTTCTCAGACTTAACAACCGGCCCATTGGCTAGAAGAGTGAATGGGTTGCGTTGGTCAGCCTCCACTGAGGTTGATGGTCGACCCCGTCGCCATCACTTATCTTAAGTGTATACTCATTCTCACCACATGCGGGATCACACGCATTCCCAGTAGCAGAAAAATAAACACGTATAGCAATTAGGAAAAGCAGTATATATATTTGTCCTAATCATCCTAGACTTATAAAGCTAAGAATCCTAAGTTCCTGACAGAAATGGCTCCCCGGCTGAGTTACCACTCTGTAGTTTTTCACACAAGAGGTGAAAAGGAAGGCCGTGCCTAGATCTACATTTGATCTGCCCCACGGTGGGCGCCATTTTTCTGTAGCGAGCGATTTTGGACGCGGTTCTTAAGCGCTGGTCACTCTCTGCGGTTTGAGCTTTGACTATAGGTCGATTCATTTTTTATCCTATTGTGAGCTGAATAAGGAAGGGAAATAGATGTCTCCAATTAACCCTGCTTTGCATACTGAGTTTAAACAGCGGTCTGTTAGGTTACGAATGCTATCAATGTGGGGGGGCCTTGTACTGGTTATTTGTATTTTCGCCAATACTGTTTTCTTTCTTTTTACCTGGGCAGAAGGTTTCTGGCGGGGAACAAGGATTAGGATGTTAGGACTGATGCTTTTGAATTACTGCTTTTGTTTGATGGAGATATGGGATTTGGGTTTTTTGTTGATTGCGCTCGCTAAGATCTTTTCTTTCAATCTTATGCCTACGTATTCCCGTTTACCGAAACAGGGAAATCAGAGCATTCGTAGTTCCTCCTATTCTATGGGAGGAAATGGTTGTTTTGGTGTCTTGTTCAAAGCCCAAGACGTGAAGCGAAAGGTAGTTTGTATCTTGTTCAAAGCCCAAGATGTGAAGCTGAAAGGTCTATTTGTGTCTTGTTCAAAGCCCAAGACGTGAAGCTGAAAGACCTCGGTTTTTAGAGAGAATTTGTCATCTCTAAAGAGGGGAGAAGGAGAATTACTTTAACTGGGATAAGCGGATCCGAGCAATGCCATAATTTCCAAAGAAAGGGTTTTAACCTGAAGGAGAAGACTTTAACTCAGTGTAGAGCAATGCCATCTTTCCTTAGGAATTTCTCATGCTAAAAGAGGGACAGTGGCGTGGATATAGATGATCTAGAGGCTTGCCGCTTACAGAGATTAGATGAAGGGAAAGGAGTTGTTGATGTTTGTGTACTGTGAACGAGGCACAGCTTTGAGGCTAAAAAGTTGATTGGATCAACCAGTGGTTTTCTTATACAAAGCCTAAGAGGAGGCTAATTTCTGCTAGGAAAATCATTATACAAAGCCTAAGAGGAGGCTATTTTGTATCCCGTACAAAGCCCGAGAGAGAGGCTAAAAGTTTTTGACCCGACGATGGAGTCTTTGTGTCTCGTACGAAGCCCGAGATGGAGGCTATTGTTTGTTTGACTCGACGAGGGAGTCTTTATGTGTCTCGTACGAAGCCCGAGAGAGAGGCTAAAACGTTGTTTGACTCCGCTGGGGAGAATCATTGTACAAAGCCCAAGAGAAGGCTAAGGTTACTGTGTCAGTTAAGTGACAGGTCTAGTATACTGATTTTAAAAAGAAAATCAGTTCCTATATGAGCAACACTGTACTCAGGGATTTGATTCGAGGATCAGGGATATTTCCTTCTCTTTGAGGAAACTGGAAATCCAAAGGGTATTGAGACTGTCCGGGTCTGCGGGTTTCCTTCCTATTTAACGAAGGGGTCACTTCAGAATGTCTTTGAGACTCGAGGAAGTTAGACTGTCCGTGTCTAGAGTTTTATCTTTTGTACTATGCTGTGAGAAACAGTAGTAGACTCTATGAAAGGACTGTTCTATGCAGATGACTAAGTTCTGTTCCTATACCTCTAGGAGGTCATCGGAATAATTTGTACGAAGTCCAAGAGGAGGCTGGAAAACTTTAAGAAGCCGACGAGTCCTTGTACTAAGCCCAAGAGGAGGCTATCATTCCCGGAGGAAGAGATCATTATACGAAGCCTAAGAGGAGACTGTGAATACTTCTAAGAAGCCGTAGGGTCCTTGTACGAAGCCCAAGAGGAGGCGGGGTTGCTTTTAGGAAGCCTGTGGGTCCTTGTATAATGCCCAAGAGTAGGCCGATTCTTTTAAGAAGCCCGTGGGTCTATCATCTCCTTTCCATTAGGAGATATAACTCTTTTAAAGATGAAAACCACTGGTAAACGTGCGAGGTTTACTATCCAGCGACTTTTAGCTTTTAAAGAGGGTTCCTTAGTTAAGGTCCAAGATTATGACCATAGTGGGTACCCAAACCCCGAGACATTCAAGGCAAGCTATCCACAAGGAATAGATCAAGTCAGGAAAGTTCGAGAATTTGGAAGAAACTCAAAGATGCCATTCACGGAGAATACATTCATCTTGGGGAGTAGAGCTTCTTGACGATTCCTAAGGAGGACAGCCGAAGAGAAGACTGTATCTGGTGCTCCTATTGGGGATCTAGGCATCTATTTCTACGAATAAATGAAACAGCGTCACCTAGTTCTAGACGTAATTTCCGAGGAAACTCGAAATATCTATACTATTATTACACAGTAGATATGAGTTTCTGAAAGGAGACTTACAGTGAGCAGCCCCACAATACAGTTTATAATATGAAAGCAGTAAACGAAAGCGATAACCATTTACTCGGTTGGAGTGCTTCCATGCTGTTTGGTTAGTTGTTCAACAAAGAAAGATTGAAAACAACAGTATATTCAAAATCAAAGGAGAAAGTGCTTTGAAAAAGAAAGATTTGGGGCTTACAGCTCGAGGAGAGGCCCAGGGTTTTATAAGTGAGCGCACTGTTTGACTTTGTACAGAGGGACTTATACAAGTGACTGGGGCCCAAAATGGTTTTCTGTACTAAGGGATGGGTCTTACACTCTCTCAAGAGTCCCAAAAGGGTTTAAAGGAAAAAGAGTGGGGCTTATAACACGAGGGTAGGCCCAAATGATTTTTCGTTTAAAAACGGCGATCGCGCCGAGGTTTTCTTTTAACGCGGAGGGACTTATACAATAAGTGAGGCCCAAGATGTTTTGGTTAAAAGGGGGATTGGGTCTTACACTCTAATAGAGGCCCAAAGTGTTTTTAATGGGTCTTATAGCTCAAGGAGAGGCCCAAGGGTTATTTTGAAAAGGGCGACGATCGCGCCGTTTGTTTTTGACGGTATCGGGACTTATATCATATACTGAGGCCCAAAATGATTTGGTCAAAAAAAAGGATTGGGTCTTACACTCTATTAGAGGCCCAAAAAGTTTTAAGAAAAAGAAATGGGTCTTACTACTCGAGGGTAGGCCCAGGTTTATTTAAAAAAAGGCGACGATCGCGCCGTTTACTTGTACAGAGGGACTTATACAATGAATGAGGCCCAAAAAGTTTTTGTACAAGGGGGATGGGTCTTACACTCTCTCAAGAGGCCCAAAATGTTTTGAAAATGATTTATGAGGGTTGAATTAATCCAAAACCCTAATTTGTTTTCAAAATGTATTTAATTGAATAAAAATTCAATTAAAATGATCAAAAATTGTTTAACACATGGAAAACAAATTGTGATCTTGGATTAATGCTTCAAAAATTAAGTATTGACCTACAAAATAATTAGAAAGCATTAAAAGTTGCAAAATCAATGTAGAAAAAATATTTAAAATGCCAAAAACAATTAAAATATTAATTCTTTGCAAAAATATCAATTATATGAAATAAATAATATTTTTGGGATTTTTTGATAAAATAAAATATTTTAACATTTTTGTGAATTATAAAAAAAAAGAATCAACTCAAAATCATTAAAACTCAGAGAGAAATTAATTTTTTGAATCAATTAAACAAAATCACAAAATTCAAATATTTGAATTTCTAAAAATGGCGCCAAGAACAAGCTGAAGAACACGCGCGTGTTCTTGGTTTCTCAGATTTTCATTTTCTATCCAATCTTCATGAATACGTAATCATATCATGCAATCCACATATCATTATGCTCGTCTCAACCTCACGATCATGTCTATGTACTTTAATTTCATTTAAATTAAACATACAACAAGAAATCACGAAGAGACCTCAAGAACCCTAATTTCTGCATGAAGGTTAGGATTTTTGATACACGATTCAAACAATGCAATTAATTGAGGGAAAACATTCCATGCATGATTATGAACATATGGCCAAATTATTGTGCGAGGAAATATGCATAGATTGAGAGATGACCAAGCATGTGCTTACCTCTAGGCCGTGGCAGCAAGTTCAAAGTGATTTTTGATCTGGAGGTGTTACAGATGAGTTGTGATGATCTGAACAGCTTCCCTACACCCTATGGATTGTGTTTGGATGGTTGGACTTGATTGAAATTGGCTGGATCATTTTGTGGTACCTCAGCTACACTTTGGTTAAAACCTTGAGCAACCAGCTGATGATTTTGTGAAATTGATGTTTCAGAAGTAATCTAAGTGTTTGATCAGCTCATATGTGATGTATGTGAGGTGTGTGAGTGATTGGTTTGATTGGAATTGCTCTCAAACTCAAAACCCGATAGTGACTTGCCTTAGAAGGCAAAATTGGAGTGAAAGAAGAGATTTTGAGGAAAGCATCTGTTAGATGGCTTTGGTGTACTCAAACTGACCACAATTGAGCTCTATTTATAGTAGAGCAAGTTTGTTTTGGGATCCACAGTGAATGGCAACTGCAGCAGGTGTTTCCTCAATGTTGGCCAATGGAAATGCAAGTCTCCTTTAGCCATTGACTAGAGGTTAGGGCACAGAGCTATGGTCCCCTTGGTCTTGGATAAGTCTTGACTGATTTCAAATGAGAATGGCTCAGTCCATGCCACCTTGATGGTTCCATTGAATGCCTCATTCCAAATTTGAAGTCTTGTCCCTATTTTGGCCATTCTAGGTTCAACATGTTATTTCTTGTTCCATGGACTTTGGAGGCTTGGCTCAGTGATTGTCCCCTTTAGATTCAATCCTATGAGGTGTCCAAGTGGATAGGAGCAATTGAATTTGGCTGATTTTGGCAAATCGACCAAAGTTGCAAATTCTGCCTTGCCTTGACAGATTTTAGCAAGGCAACTTGCCAATGTCATATCTCATGGTTTAAGTTGAATTTGGCAATGTTCTTGGCCATTTTGGAAAGCTCTTACATGATACAACAACTGTTTGAACAAGTTTGGTTTTGATCTCTTTTGATTCCAAGTGAAAAATCCCCCTACATTTGGCAAAAAGTGAGGCAGAATCTGACTTAGTGAAAATTTCACTAAGTGTTGGAAAAAGTGACATTTTCACTTTTCAGCCACTTTGATCACTCCACAACTCAAAATCCTTAATGAATTGGAATGACTTGTAGTTGAAGTTTTTGTAGGTGATAATGAGGGCTACAAATCCATCTTTGGATGAGAAAAAATGGCCTTGTGGTTTAGGAGTTATGGTCCTTCAAAGTTGGTACCCTTGCCACTTTATTTTTAACTTAGAAAAATTTCTAAGTTTTATGGTTACCCCTTTTACAAGTTATCTCACTCTTCTTGATTTTTCTTGATGAATGATGATTCAAATCATACATTAACATCATTTTAGGGTTAAAAATCCATTTTGGTGAAAAATCTCAAAAAGTCAAAGTTGACTTTTGTGCACAGTTGACTTTTTATCAGATGAATTCCAAACTGTGCAATTCTTCAGGAAATCATGTCCTTGACCTAAATCAAACTTGATGGACATGTTCCATGGGTGTCATAGGGTATATTCAATCATGTATTAGGGTTTGGGAGCATGTCTTGGTCAAAAGTCAAAGTTACAGTTGACTTTTCCCTTAAAACCCTAATTGTGGTGCAGATGGAATTGAGACTTGTTGCTCAAACTTCTTGGATTAATCCATTGTCCCAAATGGATCAATATGGTATATTAGAGACCCTCAAATCATATCTTGAGGTCTTGGCTCATGATTTGTCCCAAAAGTCAACTTAGGGGTGAATTAGGTTAAGAAACCCTAATTCCTGATTTTTGATGAATGCATCCCTTGAGGCAAAATTGACTTGATGCATGGGTTCATGAGGTTCCATGAAGTATATTAGGTTATTTTTTGGATCAATGGCTTGTGCCCAGATGAAACTTTTCATCTGGAGCCCCTGGGTGATCAAACCCCTAATTTGGTGACACTGGCGATCTTGAGGCTTGATCCACCTAGAAGGGAGCAACCTTGTGCTTAATCCTTGAAGTGGGAGTCCTTTTGATCCTTTGAGGATGTTTGAGAGATTAGACAAGTTGAAAATCAAGTCATTTCTTGATTGAGCCTTTGTCTAAAGCTCAGAGAGGGCTTGAAACCTTAATTTTGATTGTAGTCAATGCTCAACAATTCCTTGAGGAAATTGATGAGGCATGATGATTCATCCATATTGTGATGATGATTTGCACAATGATGGGAAATCTTAGTGGTCAAAATTTGGGGTATGACAGGTGGCATCCAAGGTTTGCCAGCCCAGTTCTTGACAAAGAAAGCCCTGTACTTCGCTAGTATAAGGAACACGACTGCTTTTGAAAGCATCTTTGTCTTGCTCACCTACGGGTTATTTTTGTTTCCTAACATCAATAACTTCGTCGATATCAACGCTATTAAGGTTTTTCTCATTGGAAACCCTGTGCCGACTTTGCTCGCAGATGCGTATCATTCTGTACACTTGGGAAATTTGTACAGCGGAGGGGAGGTCACATGTTGTGTACCTTTGCTCTACAAATTGTTTATCTCTCACTTGCCCAAGTCTGCTGCTTTTTGGGATTGCAAGATTGTCTTACGTTGGTCGCAGAAGATCATGTCTCTCACCAATTCCGATATAGATTGGTGTAATAGGATTTATGAGGGAATCAGAATCATTGACCGTTGTGGAAACTTCCCCAGCGTACCCCTTATAGGAGCTAAAGGAGGAATCAACTATCATCCGACATTGGTTCTTCGTCAATTTGGATACCTGATGAGACACATCCCACTGGGTGTTCATCTGGAAGGTCTTTTCTTCAAAGAAGGAGAAAATGACAAAGCACTAAAGATGGAAATAGTGCAAGCTTGGAAACATGTTCATAAGAAAGGACGAGAGTCTCTAGGAAAACCGGACTGTGTCTCGGTGGAGCCTTATCTCCATTGGGTACAAACTATAGCTCTCAAGCTAAAGATGCCTTATCCTCATTACGGAATTCTTCCACCGAGGGAAACTGTCATGTACTTCATGACGGAAACTGAAAAGCTTCAGGTTACTCTCAACAAAGTTCAAAAGGAAAGAAGATCTTGGAAGAACAAGTACCGCACCCTCGACGTAGAGTGTATCCAAATACAGCAACTACTAAAAGAAAAAGATGCTCTGATTGAAATTTTGGAGCAGCATGCTGTAGAGAATCAAGATGACCAAAGGAATTTGCTTGCTCCTTTCACCTGGCAAAGGAATGACAACCCGACAACGGCCCAAGCGCCCTGGTCAAAGAAGAGGACTCGGGACCCATTAGTTTAGGTTTCTGTATCTGCACTTTGTAATCTACTGTATTTCCATTTCTGTAATCCTTTGGAATTCAATAAAAAGGGGTTTCCCCACTGTTTGATATTTGCAATCTAATTGTCGAAGTTTATTTTGATTAAACAAAAAAAAAACACAACAATTAATATAATCATTGCATTCATCATTCTCACATCGCGTATTCTTCTTACCTATGAATCTCACGTTTGTGTCTCGATTCTAGAGTCAAACTGTCTCATTCGTATAATACTCGGGCTAATCGTCAGAAAAAGATGGATGATCTTGAGGAAGAAAACAGAGAGTTGAAAGAAGAGATCGACGCTCTGAGAGAGGATATGAGAAAGCTTCGTAACGACATGCAAGCCATGGCAGAAGCTCAGCTACAAAGAACTGTGATCTCAGAGATCACCTCAACGCCCATCATAGAAAAGTATGATCCTAGGTATCAGATGCCGAAAGATCATCTGTGGGGCATGCCTGTTAAGTATATCCCGGAAGGATATGTTCCGCCGATCACTGAAGATCAGGGAATTGCAACAGAAGCCGCTGGGCCTGAAGGTTACAAACTTTGGGAAAGCGAAGATGCCAGGGGCATACTGAAGACTCCTGAAGGTTACAAACTTCGGGAGGCGCCAAGACTTACTGCCGTAGTCACGGTACCACCCCCTGTGGTGCACACTGTCCCAGAAGGACAGATTCCACAGACACCTTCTGGTAAGAAGGAAACTATGTTTGACAGAATGGAGGAATTCCAGGAACAGTTCTTGGAAATGCAGAAAGAGCTGCAAGCCATTCGCGGTCAGGATCTATTTGGAAAGGACGCCGCAGACCTCTGCTTGGTCCTAAATGTGAAAGTCCCGCACAAGTTCCAAGTGCCCGACTTTGAAAAATACAAGGGTAACTCTTGCCCTCAGAGCCATCTGGTGATGTACGCTCGGCGGATGTCAGCTCAGACAGAGAATCAGGACCTGCTGATTCACTACTTCCAGGATAGTTTAACCGGTGCCGCACTCAAATGGTACATGGGTTTAAACTATACTACGATCAGTATATTCAGAGATCTTGGTACTGCCTTCGTCCAACAATACAAGTACAATTTGGACATGGCACCCGACAAAGATCAACTCAGATCAATGTCGCAAAAGGACAAAGAAACCTTTAAGGAGTATGCTCAAAGGTGGCGTGAAATTGCAGCTCAAATTTGTCCACCTCTTGAGGAAAAAGAGATGACAAAAATCTTCTTAAAGACCTTAAGCTCATTTTACTATGACCGAATGGTTGCCAGTGTGCCCAGTGATTTCACCGAAATGGTCGGCATGGGTGTACGTCTTGAGGAAGCCGTCCGAGAAGGACGTTTGGTAAAAGGCACTGGATCAACTAGCGGTACTAAAAAATACGGTAGTGCTCTCCCTAAGAAAAAAGAGCAAGATATTGGGAATATCTCTCTCGGAAAGCAAAGGCGACGTTATCAGCCAGTAGCAGCTGTAACTCCTGCTATCGGCCCCGCGCCTATGTATCAACCTCAGGTTGCGTAGAGCCAACCTGACCAACAAAGGACACAACAGCCTCTTCAGCAGGCTCGTCCTCCATATAAAAACAACCGTACAACACGGCCATCAGGGTTTGATCCTATACCCATGTTGTATGCAGAATTATTTCCGTTACTACTGGCTAAGGGGCACATTCAGACTAAGTCTCCTCTTACAGTTCCGGAAAATCTGCCTTTTTGGTTTAAGGCGGATCAAACATGCCCTTATCATCTAGGAGGTTCAGGGCATAACATTGAGACTTGTCTTAATTTCAAATCCGACGTGCAAAATCTTGTTAGGAGCGGGCTCTTATCTTTCAAAGATACGAATCCTAATGTTCTTACGAACCCGCTGCCTCAACATGAGAAAGTTGCAGTCAATCTGATTGAGAAAGAGACTAACAATGTCTATCAAATTCACGATGTACTCTTGTTGAAAACCAATCTGGTCAAGATGCATTGTAGACAGAGTGGATATGGCCATGTGCCACCTCATAACTATCACCAGTGTGATATCTGCTCTAAAGATAACCAAGGATGTTCGGTAGTGCAATCAGCTCTACAGGAACAGATGGATCTCGGATGGATCCAAGAGCACCGAGTTCGTGGAGTTAACATGGTTTACACGAATTCCAACGTCATTCAGAACCACGACATCCGTGCAATGAATGTCAACTTGGTGGCGATGCACTCAAGGCAAAGCCAGTATCATAATCTGCCGCGACATGATTACAGTTCCTGTCTGATTTGCTCGGTAAACAAACAGGGATGCTCTTCCATACAAGAGGCCCTCCAGCGTCGGATGGATCTTGGATGGATCCAAGACTACCATGATAGGAACTCCTATCAAATCAACATGGTTCAGATCTTCGATATCCGCGTAATGAATACCAACCTGGAAGAGTTACATGCTGAGCAGGTCCGACTTGGATTCTAAATATCACATGATTATCAAAATTGTAAAGCGGGTTGCGAAAACGATTGAGGTTGTACCCTTGTCTAGGAGGCGCTTCAACACTTGTTAAATCACTGGTGGATGCCAATCTACATGGATGAAGATACTCAGCAGATTAGTATCAATAACAGGAATCCTACTCGTCGTCAAAGTTAGGATGTCCGATCAATGGAAGGTAACCTAGTGAGGTTACATTGTATTCAAAGTGGACGTGGCCAGGTGCCTCCACACAACTATGACAGTTATAGCGTCTGTTCAGAAAGTAACCAAGGGTGCTACCTTGTGCGAGCAGCTCTTCAGGGTCGGGTCGATCATGGAGAAATTCGTCCATATCCAGGTTCTGGACCCATCAACTGGACGCCGAACTACCTTGCCGATCAAGTTGAGGATGTTGTCACAATCTCTGGTCATCATAGGACCAGGGATGTTTTTGCCATCATTCCTCTACTTAAAGAATCTAAAGTTCCCAACCAGGAACGGATCGAGATTACTTATGATGGTCAGAAAAATCAGAAGGTTCCCATAGTCATCTATCTACCGGGGCCACCACCGTATGAATCAGCTAAGGCAATCCCTTACAAATACGGTGCAACAATAATCGAGAATGGAAAGGAAATTCCATTACCCTCCGTCGTGAATATTGTAGACATCAGTCGTGTAACACGGAGCGGTCGAATCTTCAACCGAGGGGTTGAAGAATCCAACAAAGAAAAGGAACTTCAGGCAGAAATTCCTGATCCGCCAGTCGATCAATCTAGTAATCCCGACTTTTCAAAAGACAAAGATGAGATGCTAAAGCTCATCCAAAGGAGTGAATATAACATTGTTGATCAACTGTTACAGACTCCTTCAAAGATCTCAGTATTATCACTGTTACTCAGTTCAGAAGCACACAGAGAGGCTCTACAGAAAGTCTTGGAGCAAGCCTTTGTGGAACAGGATGTAACAATCAGACAATTCGATAGCATTGTCTCTAACATCACTTCCTGCAATAATTTGGGATTTAGTGATGAAGAATTACCTGAAGAGGGTCGCCGTCATAACATGGCGCTCAACATTACAGTTAACTGCCAGGGCGATGCTTTAGCCAACGTACTGGTAGACACAGGGTCAGCCCTGAATGTTATGCCGAAGTCCACTTTGATGCAATTATCATTCAAGGGCCCTCCGATGAGAGTCAGCGAGGTCGTCGTCAAAGCATTCGACGGATCCAGAGAAACAGTTATCGGCGAAGTTGATCTTCCCATAACTATTGGTCCTCACACTTTCCAAATCACTTTCCAGGTCATGGACATCCGGGCAACATACAGTTGTTTATTAGGAAGACCTTGGATACATCAGGCTGGAGCGGTTACTTCGACCCTCCACCAAAAGCTAAAGTTCGTCAAGAACGATCAACTTGTCACAGTTTGTGGGGAACAAGCCTTGCTTGTGAGTAACCTATCATCATCTACTTGTACGGAACCCGAGGAGGTTATTGGAACTCAGTTCCAAGTACTATCGGTGAGCAAGAACAATCAGTTCAAAGAAGGAACCTAAATTTCTTCATACAAAGATGCTATCAAAGCGGTCGAGAGTACCGATACGACAGGATGGGGACGGCTTGTCGTTCCTATTGACAATAAAATAAAGAAGGGTCTTTCTGCAACCTGTACCCTGATAGTTGCCAACGATGAAAGTCTTCATCCCCTTCAAAACTTCTTCCACAGTGGAGGTTTTCTTCACCCAGTGTCTCAGACAGTTCTTGCTATCAATGAGGAAGATCCCTCTGACACGGATGAAGAATGGAAGTCCTATCTTAACAAGGACGGTTATATGTCTCAGGAAGAGGTGCCTATGCCTTTTTGCTTTCCTACAGAAAGTCCAAGATTTATACCAAGATTAGATGTCAAAATGATCTACGGAGATTGTGATCCGGAAGGATGCCGTGCTCCGCCAAATTCATTAGAGGAGGACACTCTGATGAAAGATAACTTTGACCACAATTACTATGGCCCGATGGATGGCCTGCCAATGTGGCGGCCTTACCCAGGAAACTTGGGGCAAGAGAGGCAGCCGAATAATGAAACTCAGTTGAGCGTCATTGAACAGAATACCTATGTCCCCACCATGTCATGGGATCAACACTCAGGTTATTCGGAAATTACTCAACATGACGATGAATTCGCAATGTTTGCAGGACTAGAATTCATCAATTATGCTTTTCCTGAGGTCAACGTCATCGAGAGGGATGACTTCTCCAGTTCCAAAGAAGTTTGGGACACTCTGGGACAACCAAGTGGAAAATACGACTTTATGGTCAAGTACACTGCTCCCGAAAGCTCTCGTATCAAGCTCGAAGATATCCAGCCAATTGGATGGGGAGATACAGCTGAGAGCACCAATGCTATGCAAAATGCAACAGAGGAATCCTCCTACGACAATTCTGCCTGGGAGACAGATTCCAACGATCCTTCTCCACCAGAAATCAGCGTCATTTCTGAAGACAAATCAAGGAAGGTGCCAGACTTTGTGATTCACCGAGGAGTTCGCCGCCAATGGGTTGCCGTCGAGGTTCCGAAGGTCGTTCATCAGTCAAAGTAATTACCATCTTTAACCTTTCACCCTGCCCAGGTGAAACAGATGTTTTGATAGGGCTCTCTTTCTGTAAATATCCCTCTTCGCTTTGCCCGAAGAGACAGAGTTTTGTTTTATAGGGCTATAGTTTCAAGAGTCGACTTGTTCATTAATAAAATAACGTCGTTCTGTAATTTCCGCATAATTGCTGTTTTCTCTTTTCGTTTTTCAGAAAATGGTAATCCTAAAAAACAATTCAAAAATAAAAACAAGCAGTAAAAATAAAACACTGCACACACTTGCATTTTCTCTATCTCTTCTAAACACGAATCATACCGTCATGCAGATTGCTTGTTTTAAACCCCGTTGAAACATACGATCCGATGCCTTCTCCCAACTTTGAGTTCCCGGTATTCGAGGCTAAAGAAGAAAATGACAACGAAATTCCAGAAGAGACCTCCCGACTACTCAGACAAGAGGAAAGGTCCATTGAACCTCATAAAGAACCGTTGGAAACAGTAAACTTGGGTTCAGAGCAAGAGAGAAAAGAAATCAGGATTGGGGCACTGCTCAGTCCAACTGCCAGAGAGGGTTTGACAAAGCTTCTCAAAGAATTCCCCGATGTATTCGCTTGGTCCTATCAGGATATGCCAGGGTTGGATACTAGCATCGTGGAACATCACTTACCGTTGAGATCAGAATGTCCGCCAGTAAAGCAAAGGTTGAGACGGACTCACCCGGACATGGCTATCAAAATCAAGGAGGAGGTACATAAATAGATTGACGCGGGTTTCCTTGCTACATCTGAATATCCTCAATGGTTAGCCAACATCGTACCCGTTCCCAAAAAGGATGGAAAGGTCAGAATGTGTGTTGATTATAGAGATCTAAACAAGGCAAGTCCAAAGGATGACTTTCCTTTACCACACATTGACATGCTGGTTGACAGCACAGCAAAGTTCAAAGTATTCTCCTTCATGGATGAATTCTCGGGCTATAATCAGATCAAAATGGCGCCGAAAGACATGGAGAAAACTTCGTTCATTACCCCATGGGGTACCTTTTGTTACAAGGTAATGTCGTTCGGTCTGAAGAACGCCGGGGCAACCTATCAAAGGGCCATGACTACTCTGTTTCATGACATGATACACAAAGAAATTGAGGTATATGTCGATGATTTGATTGCAAAATCAAGAACAGAGGATGAGCACGTTGAACATCTGTCAAAATTGTTCGAACATCTAAGAAAATTCAAGCTCCGCTTGAATCCCAACAAGTGCACCTTCGGTGTCCGTTCAGGGAAACTACTAGGGTTCATCGTCAGCCAGAAAGGAATTGAGGTTGATCCTGACAAGGTCAAGGCCATTCAAGAAATGCCTTCTCCGAAAACTGAAAAATAAGTCAGAGGATTCCTGGGACGTTTGAACTACATCTCCAGATTCATATTCCTTATGACCGCGACGTGTGCGCCGATTTTCAAATTACTCAAAAAGAATCAGGATTGCGTTTGGTCAGATGATTGCCAAATCGCCTTGACAGTATCAAGGAATATATGTTGAATCCTCCGATTCTATCACCTCTAGTGGAAGGAAGACCACTGATCATTTACCTCACAGTCCTAGAGGACTCAATGGGATTGTACTTGGCCAACAAGATGAAACTAAACGGAAAGAGTCTGCCATTTACTATCTAAGCAAGAAATTCACCGACTACGAGACTCGGTACACAATGCTTGAGAAAACTTGTTACGCTTTGGCTTGGGCAGCCAAACGTCTTCGCCAGTACATGATTCGTTATACTACTTGGTTGGTCTCCAAAATGGATCCAATCAAGTACGTTTTCGAAAAACCTGCTCTCACGGGAAGGATTGCCTGTTGGCAGATGCTGTTATCAGAATATGACATAGAGTACCACGCTCAGAAAGCCGTTAAAGGAAGTATTTAAGCCGATCATTTGGCTCATCAACCGATTGGCGATCAAGAATCAATCGGGTTTGACTTCCCAGACGAAGATGTCATGTATCTAAAGATGAAAGATTGCGATGAACCGCTACCCAGTGAAGGGCCAGAACCAGGTTCCCAGTGGGGACTTATCTTTGTCGGAGCAGTCAATCATTAGGGAAATGGAATTGGGGCAATCATTGTTACCCCTCAGGGTTCCCACATTCCTTTCACTCCCAGACTTACGTTCAAATGTACGAACAACGAGGCCGAATACGAAGCATGTATCATGGGTCTCGAAGAAGCGATTGATTTAAGGATCAAAAACTTGGACATATACGGCGATTTAGCCTTCGTTATTAACCAGATAAAAGGAGATTGGAACACATACCAATCAGGATTGATTCCTTACAAAGACTATGCAAGAAGGTTGTTACCCTTCTTCAACAGAGTCGACTTTCATCACATCCCTCGTGATGAGAATCACATGGCTGATGCATTAGCCACTCTCTCTTCCATGATTAGTGTAGGTCGATGGAATGACATACCTAAGATCGGCATCATGCGCCTTGAACGGCCCGCTTACATCTTCACGATTGAAGCAGTCATAGATGACAGACCTTGATATCACGATATCAAATGCTTCCTTCAGAAACAAGAGTACCCATCTGGGGCACTCAGAAAAGACAGGAAAACCCTCAGAAGATTGGCTGGAAACTTCTTCCTGAGCGGTGACACTCTTTATAAGAGAAATTTTGACATGGTCTTGCTCCGATGCGTCGACAGACCAGAAGCAGACATGCTCATGAAAGAAATTCATGAAGGATCCTTTGGCACTCATGCCAACGGACACACAATGGCCAGAAAAATTCTGAGAGCAGGGTATTATTGGTTGACCATGGAATCCGACTGCTACAAGTACATGAGGAGGTGTCACAAGTGTCAGATATACTCCGACAAAATTCATGTACCGCCATCACATCTCAAAGTTCTTTCTTCCCCATGGCCTTTTTCCATATGGGGAATCGACATGATTGGCATGATTGAGCCCAAGGCTTCAAACGGACATCGGTTCATCCTTGTAGCCATTGACTATTTCACCAAGTGGGTCGAAGCAGCGTTATTCGCCAATGTAACCCGACAAGTGGTGGTCCGATTTAACAAAAACAATATCATCTGCCGTTATGGTGTTCCAAGCGAGATCATTACTGATAATGGATCTAACTTGAACAATAAGATGATGAAAGAGTTGTGTGCAGAGTTCAAGATCGAACACCATAACTCATCTCCCTACCGACCCAAGATGAACGGAGCGGTAGAAGCGGCTAACAAGAACATCAAGAAGATCGTTCAAAAGATGGTTGTAACCTACAAAAATTGGCACGAGATGCTACCCTTTGCTCTTCACGGTTATCAAACATCTGTCCACACTTCATCAGGGGCAACCCCTTTCTCTCTAGTATATGGCATGGAAGCAGTGCTCCCCATAGAAGTAGAGATCCCATCAATCCGGGTATTGATGGAAGCTAAGCTTACCGAAGCTGAATGGTGTCAAAATCGACACGACGAACTGAACCTGATCGAAGAGAAGCGAATCACGGCACTATGCCACGGTCATTTGTACCAACAGAGAATGAAGAGGGCGTTTGACAAAAAGGTCCGACCTCGTGTCTTCAGAAAAGGAGACCTCGTGCTCAAGAAGATACAATTATTTCTCACTGATTCTCGGGGAAAATGGACTCCAAATTATGATGGCCCCTATGTGGTCACGAAAGCTTTCTCAGGCGGCGCCTTGAGACTTGCAACCATGGACGGAGAGGAATTTGCCTACCCCACGAATGTTGATGTAGTCAAGAAATACTTCGCCTAAAACTAAAAAAAAAAAAAAAAAAAAAAACGTCTCGGTGGATTGAAAACCCGAAAGGGCGGTCCAGGCAAAAGTTAGAGACATGAAAAAAATCATCCCGATGGATTGGAAATCTCATAGTACAATCCAGGCAAAAATTAGGGATAATGGCAGTAACTATGTTCAACAGAGGCAAGTCCCTCAGCAGCAACAACAGTTGCATCATCCATCGGAGGAAATCTCCCGTCAAAGGTCATCTTCGACAGAAGCTCAGGATGTCCCGAACTCAAAGTTGGTAGAAGGATAGTGGTCGTTATGTTTCAACGTAGCCCTTTTCCCTGTAAATTACCATTTTCTAACTTTGTGTATACTCTTTGGAATCACGCGTTTGGCTGATCTCCATCTTATCAATAAAATTTGAGCCCTTGTGCTTGTGTTTGTAATTCTTTACTTGTTTTAGCTTTACAGAACGACGTTGTTTAAACTTAATCAGCGATTCTTGAAATAAAACAAAAATAAATTTACTTGTTAAACTTTTTCTGCTTTTAAATTAAAGATGGCCTTTCTTTTGACTGTTGAACATCAGAAGAACATCGATCGCTTCTCCCGAAGTAAGCGAACTTCAAAGTGCAGAACCAAGGTACTCCTTCTAGACCAGTACTCCTGAATGAAGGATCAATAATGTCAGAGACCATGTTTCGTCTGACATCCTCGGCCGAGTTCTCATCTCCTAAGCCCGATCAACATAGCTCCCAACGGGACTATCTCTCCTAAGCAAGGTGGAATTGCTATTTTGAATCAACGGTACTTCTTCGCCCCGCAATGGCCGAGTATCCAATTGTGTCCATCCATTAGTCTGTATGTCGCGTCTGTTTTGTCAGCATATACATACATACATCATGCATTTTTTATTCGCATTCACATTTCATATTGCATCACTATCACTCTAGTCGGTCTTGTCCCCTAGTGGTAGAAGTCCTCTCAATCGAGTTGTCAGTTCTTGCCTCGTCAGGAAATACTGTGTCTGAACAACCTCGCTTCCAGTTTAATTCTGGAAAGAAGTTGGTCCTTGACCACTTTGATAACTTGAACCTCTGAAAAGCCAGAGAAAACTTTCAATAAACATCACTCTTCGCCATTGAAGATGATATCCTTGCTTTCCCGGATTAAGGAAAATCCACAGAGAAAGCCTCGTGATCAGAGATTCGGCAGCACGCCAGTTTTGCTCCGAAAAACCACTGATGAGAAGGTCATTGGCACCTCAAAATTGGATCCCATCATATGGCATTTCTCCGGGAAGATCACGAGAAAAGTATGATGTAACCCCAAACAAAAACAGTCTCTCAAGAGACTCGCTTTCCCCAATAGAATCGACAAATGGCTTCTCCAAAACAGAGAAGTTTGTGTACCTCTACAATTCAGACGAATGGGTTCCCCAGCAAGTCTGACATCAAAACTTTTTCCACGGAAATGGCATCTCCCCAGGAAAATTTGGCGAGAAGTTTGAAGGAAAGCCTCTACGAATAGCGTCCCTTGTCAGTAAAGTTTATTGACAAAAGAAACTAAGACCAGTTCTTTGGTAGGAAACCAGGATCGAGGGGAAGTTTAAATCAGAAACTAAGACCAGTTCCTTGGTAGGAAACCAGGATCGAGGGGAAGTTTAAATCAGAAACTAAGACCAGTTCCTCGGTAGGAAACCAAGATCGAGGGGAAGTTTAAATCAGAAACTAAGACCAGTTCCTTGGTAGGAAACCAGGATCGAGGGGAAGTTTAAATCAGAAACTAAGACCAGTTCCTTGGTAGGAAACCAGGATCGAGGGGAAGTTTACCTTTTCTAAGCATCATTGCTTAGGAAAAGAAGATGAATACGTAAGCTACCATTCATAACCACCATCAAAATTTCGGGTATTCCGATATTTAATCCTCTTGCACCCCGAATGCCCGAACACCTCGTCATTCACACCTTCGGGTCCAAGAAGATTAAATAGGGGCATCTATAATACCCCAAATTTTGACCACTAAAGTTTCCCATCATTGTACAAATCATCATCACAATATGGATGAATCATCATGCCTCATCAATTTCCTCAAGGAATTGTTGAGCATTGACTACAATCAAAGTTAGGGTTTCAAGCCCTCTCTGAGCTTTAGACAAAGGCTCAATCAAGAAATGACTTGATTTTCAACTTGTCTAATCTCTCAAACATCCTTAAAGGATCAAAAGGACTCCCACTTCAAGGATTAAGCACAAGGTTGCTCCCTTCTAGGTGGATCAAGCCTCAAGATCGCCAGTGTCACCAAATTAGGGTTTTGATCACCCAGGGCCTCCAAATGAAAAGTTTCATCTGGGCACAAGCCATTGATCCAAAACATAACCTAATATACTTCATGGAACCTCATGAACCCATGCATCAAGTCAATTTTGCCTCAAGGGATGCATTCATCAAAAATCAGGAATTAGGGTTTCTTAACCTAATTCACCCCTAAGTTGACTTTTTGGACAAATCATGAGCCAAGACCTCAAGAGATGATTTGAGGGTCTCTAATATACCATATTGATCCATTTGGGACAATGGATTAATCCAAGAAGTTTGAGCAACAAGTCTCAATTCCATCTGCACCACAATTAAGGTTTTAAGGGAAAAGTCAACTGTAACTTTGACTTTTGACCAAGACATGCTCCCAAACCCTAATACATGATTGAATATACCCTATGACACCCATGGAACATGTCCATCAAGTTTGATTTAGGTCAAGGACATGATTTCCTGAAGAATTGCACAGTTTGGAATTCATCTGATAAAAAGTCAACTGTGCACAAAAGTCAACTTTGACTTTTTGAGATTTTTCACCAAAATGGATTTTTAACCCTAAAATGATGTTAATGTATGATTTGAATCATCATTCATCAAGAAAAATCAAGAAGAGTGAGATAACTTGTAAAAGGGGTAACCATAAAACTTAGAAATTTTTCTAAGTTAAAAATAAAGTGGCAAGGGTACCAACTTTGAAGGACCATAACTCCTAAACCACAAGGCCATTTTTTATCATCCAAAGATGGATTTGTAGCCCTCATTATCACCTACAAAAACTTCAACTATAAGTCATTCCAATTCATTAAGGACTTTGAGTTGTGGAGTGATCAAAGTGGCTGAAAAGTGAAAATGTCACTTTTTCCAACACTTAGTGAAATTTTCACTAAGTCCAAATCTGTCTTCACTTTTTGCCAAATGTAGGGGGATTTTTCACTTGGAATCAAAAGAGATCAAAACCAAACTTGTTCAAACAGTTGTTGTATCATGTAAGAGCTTTCCAAAATGGCCAAGAACATTGCCAAATTCAACTTACACCATGAGATATGACATTGGCAAGTTGCCTTGCTAAAATCTGTCAAGGCAAGGCAGAATTTGCAACTTTGGTCGATTTGCGAAAATCAGCCAAATTCAATTGCTCCTATCCACTTGGACACCTCAGAGGATTGAATCTAAAGGGGACAATCACTGAGCCAAGCCTCCAAAGTCCATGGAACAAGAAATAGCATGTTGAACCTAGAATGGCCAAAATAGGGACAAGACTTCAAATTTGGAATGAGGCATTCAATGGAAGCATCAAGGTGGCATGGACTGAGCCATTCTCATCTGAAATCAGTCAAGACTTATCCAAGACCAAGGGGACCATAGCTCTGTGCCCTAACCTCTAGTCAATGGCTAGAGGAGACTTGCATTTCCATTGGCCAACATTGAGGAAACACCTGCTGCAGTTGCCATTCACTGTGGATCCCAAAACAAACTTGCTCTACTATAAATAGAGCTCAATTATGGTCAGTTTGAGTACACCAAAGCCATCAAACAGATGCTTTCCTCAAAATCTCTTCTTTCACTCCAATTTTGCCTTCTAAGGCAAGTCACTATCGGGTTTTGAGTTTGAGAGCAATTCCAATCAAACCAATCACTCACACACCTCACATACATCACATATGAGCTGATCAAACACTTAGATTACTTCTGAAATATCAATTTCACAAAATCATCAGCTGGTTGCTCAAGGTTTTAACCAAAGTGCAGCTAAGGTACCACAAAATGATCCAGCCAATTTCAATCAAGTCCAACCATCCAAACACAATCCATAGGGTGTAGGGAAGCTGTTCAGATCATCACAACTCATCTGTAACACCTCCAGATCAAAAATCACTTTGAACTTGCTATCACGGCCTAGAGGTAAGCACATGCTTGGTCATCTCTCAATCTATGCATATTTCCTCGCACAATAATTTGGCCATATGTTCATAATCATGCATGGAATGTTTTCCCTCAATTAATGGCATTATTTGAATCGTGTATCAAAAATCCTAACCTTCATGCAGAAATTAGGGTTCTTGAGGTCTCTTCGTGATTTCTTGTTGTATGTTTAATTTAAATGAAATTAAAGTACATAGACATGATCGTGAGGTTGAGACGAGCATAATGATATGTGGATTGCATGATATGATTACGTATTCATGGAGATTGGATAGAAAATACAAATCTGAGAAACCAAGAACACGCGCGTGTTCTTCAGCTTGTTCTTGGCGCCATTTTTAGAAATTCAAATATTTGAATTTTGTGATTTTGTTTAATTGATTCAAAAAATTAATTTCTCTCTGAGTTTTAATGATTTTGAGTTGATTCTTTTTTTTAATAATTCACAAAAATGTTAAAATATTTTATTTTATCAAAAAATCCCAAAAATATTATTTATTTCATATAATTGATATTTTTGTAAAGAATTAATATTTTGATTGTTTTTGGCATTTTAAATATTTTTTCTACATTGATTTTGCAACTTTTAATGCTTTCTAATTATTTTGTAGGTCAATACTTAATTTTTGAAGCATTAATCCAAGATCACAATTTGTTTTCCATGTGTTAAACAATTTTTGATCATTTTAATTGAATTTTTATTCAATTAAATACATTTTGAAAACAAATTAGGGTTTTGGATTAATTCAACCCTCATAAATCATTTTCAAAACATTTTGGGCCTCTTGAGAGAGTGTAAGACCCATCCCCCCTTGTACAAAAACTTTTTGGGCCTCATTCATTGTATAAGTCCCTCTGTACAAGTAAACGGCGCGATCGTCGCCTTTTTTTAAATAAATCTGGGCCTACCCACGAGTAGTAAGACCCATTTCTTTTTCTTAAAACTTTTTGGGCCTCTAATAGAGTGTAAGACCCAATCCTTTTTTTGACCAAATCATTTTGGGCCTCAGTATATTGTATAAGTCCCGATACCGTCAAAAACAAACGGCGCAATCGTCGCCCTTTTCAAAATAACCCTTGGGCCTCTCCTTGAGCTATAAGACCCATTAAAAACACTTTGGTCCTCTATTAGTGTGTAAGACCCAATCCCCCTTTTAACCAAAACATCTTGGGCCTCACTTATTGTATAAGTCCCTCCGCGTTAAAAGAAAACCTCGGCGCGATCGCCGTTTTTAAACGAAAAATCATTTGGGCCTACCCTCGTGTTATAAGCCCCACTCTTTTTCCTTTAAACCTTTTTGGGCCTCTTGAGAGAGTGTAAGACCCATCCTTTTGTACAGAAAACCATTTCGGGCCCCAGTCACTTGTATAAGTCCCTCTGTACAAAGTCAAACAGTGCGCTCACTCATAAAACCCTGGGCCTCTCCTCGAGCTGTAAGCCCCAAATCTTTCTTTTTCAAAGCACTTTCTCCTTTGATTTTGAATATACTGTTGTTTTCAATCTTTCTTTGTTGAACAACTAACCAAACAGCATGGAAGCACTCCAACCGAGTAAGTGGTTATCGCTTTCGTTTACTGCTTTCATATTATAAACTGTATTGTGGGGCTGCTCACTGTAAGTCTCCTTTCATAAACTCATATCTACTGTGTAATAATAGTATAGATATTTCGAGTTTCCCCGGCAACTACGTCTAGAACTAGGTGATGCCGTTTCATTTATTCGTAGAAATAGACGCCTAGATCCCCAATAGGAGCACCAGATACAGTCTTCTCTTCGGCTGTCCTCCTTAGGAATCGTCAAGAAGCTCTTCTCCCCAAGATGAATGTATTCTCCGTGAATGGCATCTTTGAGTTTCTTCCAAATTCTCGAACTTTCCTGACTTGATCTATTCCTTGTGGATAGCTTGCCTTGAATGTCTCGGGGTTTGGGTACCCACTACGGTCATAATCTTGGACCTTAACTAAGGAACCCTCTTTAAAAGCTAAAAGTCGCTGGATAGTAAACCTCGCACGTTTACCAGTGGTTTTTATCTTTAAAAGAGTTATCTCTCCTAATGGAAAGGAGATAATAGACCCACGGGCTTCTTAAAAGCATCGGCCTCCTCTTGGGCATTATACAAGGACCCACAGGCTTCCTAAAAGCAACCCCGCCTCCTCTTGGGCTTCGTACAAGGACCCTACGGCTTCTTAGAAGTATTCACAGCCTCCTCTTAGGCTTCGTATAATGATCTCTTCCTCCGGGAATGATAGCCTCCTCTTGGGCTTTAGTACAAGGACCCGTCGGCTTCTTAAAAGTTTCCAGCCTCCTCTTGGGCTTCGTACAAATTGTCCCGACGACCTCCTAGAGGTATAGGAACAGAACTTAGTCATCTGCATAGAACAGTCCTTTCATAGAGTCTACTACTGTTTCTCACAGCATAGTACAAAAGATAAAACACTAGACACGGATAGTCTAACTTCCTTGAGTCTCAAAGACATTCTCAAGTCACCCCTTCGTTAAATAGGAAGGAAACCCGCAGACTCGGACAGTCTCAATACCCTTTGGATTTCCAGTTTCCTCAAAGAAAAGGAAACAACCCCGATCCTCAGATCTAACCCATGAGTACAGTGATGCTCATATAAGAACTGATTTTCTCTTTCAAAATCAGTATACTAGACCTGTCACTTAACTGACACAGTAACCTTAGCCTTCTCTTGGGCTTTGTACAATGATTCTCCCCAGCGGAGTCAAACAACGTTTTAGCCTCTCTCTCGGGCTTCGTACGAGACACATAAAGACTCCCTCGTCGAGTCAAACAAACAATAGCCTCCATCTCGGGCTTCGTACGAGACACAAAGACTCCATCGTCGGGTCAAAAACTTTTAGCCTCTCTCTCGGGCTTTGTACGGGACACAAAATAGCCTCCTCTTAGGCTTTGTATAATGATTTTCCTAGCGGAAATTAGCCTCCTCTTAGGCTTTGTATAAGAAAACCACTGGTTGATCCAATCAACCTTTTAGCATCAAAGCTGTGCCTCGTTCACAGTACACAAACATCAATAACTCCTTTCCCTTCATCTAATCGCTGTAAGCGGCAAGCCTCAGGATCATCTGTATCCACGCCACTGTCCCTCTTTTAGCATGAGAAATTCCTAAGGAAAGATGGCATTGCTCTACACTGAGTTAAAGTCTTCTCCTTCAGGTTAAAACCCTTTCTTCGGAAATTATGGCATTGCTCGGATCCGCGTATCCCAGTTAAAGTAATTCTCCTTCTCCCCTCTTTAGAGATGACAAATTCTCTCTAAAAACCGAGGTCTTTCAGCTTCACGTCTTGGGCTTTGAACAAAACACAAATAGACCTTTCAGCTTCACATCTTGGGCTTTGAACAAGATACAAACTACCTTTCGCTTCACGTCTTGGGCTTTGAACAAGACACCAAAACACCCATTTCCTCCCATAGAATAGGAGGAACTACGAACGCTCTGATTTCCCTGTTTCGGTAAACGGGAATACGTAGGCATAAGATCGAAAGAAAAGATCTTAGCGAGCGCAATCAACAAAAAACCCAAATCCCATATCTCCATCAAACAAAAGCAGTAATTCAAAAGCATCAGTCCTAACATCCTAATCCTTGTTCCCTGCCAGAAACCTTCTGCCCAGGTAAAAAGAAAGAAAACAGTATTGGCGAAAATACAAATAACCAGTACAAGGCCCCCCCATATTGATAGCATTTGTAACCTAACAGACCGCTGTTTAAACTCAGTATGTAAAGCAGGGTTAATTGGAGACATCTATTTCCCTTCCTTATTCAGCTCACAATAGGATAAAAAATGAATCGACCTGTAGTCAAAGCTCAAACCGCAGAGATCGACCAGCGCTTAAGAACCGCGTCCAAAATTGCTCGCTACACTCGGGCCAACATAAGAAGAATGATGGAGCAGATTCATCAAGAGCAAGCTGCCTTCAGAGAAGAAATTGACTCTATGAAGGGAAAGATTGATCAGATTCTTGAAGCCATCATGGCGGCCAGAAGAGAAGAAGAACTGCGTGAAGCTGCTGCTGCCAACAACAATGCACAGGTTCAAGGGTCACCCTCAAGGCTCTCAGCTCATGTTCCCAACCCCATCACTTATGGGATACCAATGAACTCCACTCCTGCCGTTGAAGGAGCCACCACTCAACCACGTCCAACCCTTGGAGTTCCTGTTGGTGCTATTCCACAAACTCCACCTGTTATCACTCAGGTTCCTATTCCTCATGCCGAAGAAAATCTGGTGGATCAGTATGATGAGGTACAGAACTACCATGCTGCTATCCCAATTGGCAATCCTACTGCTGCTCAGGATTCTGAAGCCATGAAAATGTGACGTGATCTAGCTGAGAAACTCCGAGTCATGGAGGGGCGCAACTCAAAATCTCTGAACGCTCTGGATATGTGCTTAGTGTCAGATGTTATCATTTCTCCCAAGTTCAAAGTACATGATTTCCCGAAGTACAAAGGCCTCAGTTGTCCCCACATGCATCTAAGGATGTACTGCCGCAAGATGGCTGCCCATGCCAAAGATGAAAAGCTGATGATCCATTGCTTCCAAGACAGCTTGTCTGGGGCATCTCTTGAGTGGTATATGCAGTTGGAGCGTAGCAATGTGCGCACTTGGGATGATCTAGCTGATGCATTTGTCAAGCAATACAAGTACAACACTGACCTTGCTCCGAATCGTACTCAACTTCAGAGTATGGCTTAAAAGGACAACGAATCCTTTAAGGAGTACGCGCAACGCTGGAGAGAGCTAGCTGCAAGGGTGCATCCACCTCTGGTTGACCGTGAATTGATTAACATCTTCATGGGTACTTTGCAAGGCCAATACTATGAGAAGTTGATTGGTAATGTTTCTGTTGGATTCACTGATTTGGTGATTGTCGGTGAGAGAATCGAAGAGGGTCTGACGAGCGGAAAGATCCAAGGAGGTTCTAGCAGCCAGTCTCAAGCCAAGAAACCTTTCAACAATGGATTCAAAAAAAAAGAGGGCGAAACAAATGTTGTCTATGCTCAGAAGGGGCAAGCTCCACAAGCTCCAGCTCCAATGCCTTATCAAATGCCATACTTCCAGTATCCGTATGTTGCTGCTGTGCAATACGCTCCAATGCCTTATCAGCCAACTGTTCAAGCTGTTCAAACTCCAATGCCTCAACAACAATCGTATAACCAGCAAGGGTATCAGTATCCTCCTCAACATCAACAACAGAGAGCTGCTCAACAACGTCAGCCTAATCAACAAAGGACAAGGAGGTCTGATAGAGACTTTGATCGTCTGCCAACATCTTATGCTCAGATATTTGCTCAGTTGATGGAGAAGAGGGCCATTACTCCAAGAGACTTGGCTCCTCCAACTGTCATTCCCCCAGATTATGATGCTAATGCTCATTGTGAGTTTCATAAGGGTGCTCCAGGGTATATGATCGAGGACTGCAGAGCTTTCAAACACAAGGTTCAAGACATGATCGACTTAAAGTATCTCGTGTTCAATGGGAGGGCTCCAAATGTCATCAAAAACCCTAGGCCGCCGCCAAACTAGTGCCAGCATCAAGTCAAGTCAAGTCAAGTCAAGTCAAGTTCATTCCCCGAAGAAGGCAGTCATGTTGCCATCCCATCATTTGCATTCTTGTATTTTTCGTCTTTATTTGTTTAAGTACTGTATGCTTTGAACATTGTCATTTGTATTTGGTTTTCTTAATGTAGTGATTATGCATGTTTTGAATCAGTTATGTCGTATTCACTCATTTCTTCCATTTACTGCAAAACACCGACACATTTATCCATTTCAGTCTCTATATCAAACCGTTGTTAGCAATGATCGCAAAGGGAGGATGATGAAAATGAAGTACCCATAATTGCATATCGTATGCTTTTAGACAGAATCTCGTCGATGATGTATAGGCATTGTTTCAACCCCCAAACACCGGAGAGGCAATGAGTTAATCCCTAGTAAACCACTTCGAGCCTAGAAGTAGTAGTTTCCTTTGGATATTCAAACCCTTACACTCAACCTGGGGTAGGGTAGTGTTCAGCTAATCCAACTACGCACTCGAATCACAAAGCAAAATTCCACAAGACATGACGGTTGTTCATCAATAACCATGACTTGGCAGTCATAATCAACAACAAAATCAACAAAGAACAAAGAAAAATCAAAAGCCTGCTAAGTCGAACACCTCAAAGGAGACTTAGGCAAAAATCAAGGCAATCCCGATGGACTCGACAAGCGAAATCCGTCCATGCAAAAGTTAGGGATCAAAAAACAAAATCAAAAGAGGCCCTCGAATCCTCAACAAAAATAGAATAAGATTCAGCGACCACCAAATCAAAACCAAAGGGCCACTGACATCCACCAAAAACAAAATAAGGTGACTGCCAGTTCGAGCAAACCTTGAGCCATCACTCTTACACCGTCAACCACTTTGGAAGACAAACCTGTGCAGAATTAACTGAATGTAGGACTGGAGTTCATCACAAAGAAGGGGTGGGTACAAATCATACTTTGAGCCTAATATCCTTTGTTTCTTAAATCGTAAACCAGACCACGTTACAACCCTCGAAAGACCTAATTGAGGCGAGGTTTATTCTGAAAGCATACTATTGAAAGGTTGCGTAAACTGACTCCCCATATTTTCTAATCTTCAGCATTAGTGTCATTCTCCTTGCTATATCTTTCACACCATCAAAATCAGCACACGTTTGGGCTAACGGTCCATTCGTCTCACTATCACGAAACTCCAATAAACGATTATTTTTCAAAACTTGCATGAGTATTGCATTAAGATTACCATTTGTGAAGGTGCAATTTTAATTGTAAATCGGTACTAGACATCAAAGCAATTCCAACGAAGGGCAATCAAAGAGGAAATTGAACTTTCAGTGGTGTCAACCCGAAGCAAGACTACCTCAACAACTCAATCAGAGGGAAAAATCTTCAACTGCTCAATCAGAGGGAAAAATCTTCAACAGCTCAATCAGGGGCAAGCTACCTCAAAGCACATCAAAGTTCATCTTCCAAAGATCAGACCACTTCAGAACTGGTTAATCAGGGGCAGACCATTACCATGTTAAGACTGAGGTAAGACCAATTACAGCAAGCAATCCTGACTATCAAGCACTAAGTGGTGGTCCTCTCAGGAACAAGTCAATAAGTGATCAAACTCAGAGCTTCAAGAGCATCTTTCTCTGCTTCGATCATGGCGTCTTCAACAAACTGAGTGTCGAGGAAATCAAATCCCTCCCACCGCCCAAAAGTTCAATCCGCATTGGCAACTACTAAAAAGTCCACCATGCTGGCACCCTCTCCAAATTTATCCAATCACCCGTCTGTAATCATACGCATCATACGCATTATAAGCATCACATTCAACATCATATGCATCATAGGCATACCAAAACTAAATCTGACTTCCCCAATACCTGCATCTCCGCGCGTCAGCATTTGCATTGCACATCATTACAAAATCAAGCATTCGAACATACGCATAGTCAAGATCCAGGATCAATCTCGAGCTCAAGACAATCTTCAGCCCAGTCAGGGGCATCTCCTTCAAATCCTTAAACTTTCCTCCGAGTCAGTGGGCGTTCCTCATTGAATCATTTCTTCAAGTCGAACTACGACTGCCCTGATTCTTTATTCTCGTCCGAGTAAAGATACGTAGGCACAAGATTGCGTAGATCTTGGCGGGTTACCTTCTTCTTTTTTTGCTGTCTCCCTTTCTTTTTTGTGGGCTCTCCTTATTGATTTCTTTACTTCAACCTCTGTGTTGTGTGCCCTATTATCTCGTCGATAATAGCAGGTTGTGTTGTGTGCTGTATTATCTCGTCGGTAATAGCAGGCTGTGTTGTGTGCCCTATTATCTCGTAGATAATAGCAGGCTGTGTTGTGTGCCCTATTATCTCGTCGATAATAACAGGCTGTGTTGTGTGCCCTATTATCTCGTCGGTAATAACAGGATTTGACCTTATTTCCATCCTTTTGGTAGAAAGGTCTTTTGGCGTGTGTGTTCACTATCACCCTTTTGGTGATAGGCCTGTTATCCTTTTGGTGTTAGATTTCTTGTATTTCAACTTCCCAATCCCTTTTCTTTCTTTCAGACAAATTTGTGGTCTTCTTCATATCTAATTGTCTTATACCTCGAAAGAACGAACACCGCAGCAGTTCATCTCACTCGGTTTAAGCCAATTAGATAGGGGAATCTGTCATACCTCAAATTTGTCCTACCTGTATATTTTTCATCTGTACATTCCATCCACCTGCCATTATTAAGAAAAATCCGAAAAATATGTTGTCTTCAACTTCATCCCTCTTTTATTTTTTATCCATATATGTTTAACCTTTTTTAGTCCTTAATCCATTTCAAACCAATTATCCATCCATATCCATTTATTTATTCATTATCCAATTCTATTCATCATATTTCTATTCACAAAATCCATTTTTCAATTTTCATTTACAGAAATCTCTACAAAATACATATCCATTCAATATCCATAAATATCCATAACAATCCATTTTTGTTTAACGTCCATAATCCAAGTCCATCAAACCTTATTCCATTATCCATTTTTATTATCTATAATCCATTCTTCCAAATCCACATTTTCATACCCAATTTTCAATTTCTAAATTATCCAATTCAATAATCCATTGTCCGTTTTAATTTCACAATCATTTCAATAAAATTCAAAAGAACAAAGAAAGATCAAGACCATTGCCATTTTTTTAAGCCCATTAAGCTTTTTACAAAATTGCACCAAAAAAGAATGAGTCCATTATCATCATACATCCAATTTACATCCTGTTCTTAATAATATTTTTTTCTTTGTCCATTATTCACCTTGCAATTTTCTAAACCCATTTTAAATATCCAAAACCTTTTTTATTTTTATCTTTTTTCTTCCATTTCGAAAAATAACACAAAAAGAAGTCATAAACCAAAACCAAGTCTGCGACCTCTGCCCATCAACAACAACAACACGTCCCTGCTACTGCTACAACAATGCTGAAAGCTCTGCTACACACCATACCCGTGTGATTAAAGCCTAAACCATAGACCAAAAATCCTGCACAGCCTGTATCCGAAAGCAACTCGTCATCAATATTTTGGGACTTGGAAACTTGAGGGAGAGAAATTGGAAATAAAGAGAGGAGAAAGGATCAAACACAGAGAGACTGCTATCTCTTCCGTCTTCCGTCCATCTTCCGTCTTCCCTCTATCTCTTCCCGTAGTCGAACTACGATCGCTCTGATTTCTCATTCTCGTTCGAATGAGCATACGTAGGCCCGAGGTCGCGATGATCTTACCGAGCACCCTATCCTTAAAACCACCCCATTTTCCCTTAGCATTCGTTCCCTCTTATCTTTACTTTCCCGCACTTATTTTAGAGAAGAAAATAGATAAACTTAGCTAACGAGTATCGCGATTCGAATCAAGAGGTTTCCGTTGAGTACAACAGACGTGAGGGGGTGCGCGTACCTTCCCCTCACGTAACTGACTCCCGAACCCAGAATGTGATTGCGACGATCAAGTTCTTATCCCCTCCTTTAAAGGTTTTCTCGATATTTTCCTTTCCCTCTTTTTGGGATAAATAAAGTTCGGTGGCGACTCTGTCGAACCGTTTTCCGCGCCTTTCGCGCAAAGGGTCGTATTTTCGATGAATTTTTGAGGTCCGACAATGCCCTATCTGACAGATCCTACAACTAAGCTACTTAGTTGTAAGAGTTATGTTCATCTATTAGAAACCATTGATGATTATCCTCCCAATCTAAAAATCACAAGGGAATTATTAGAGTCTGTTAACTGCATCAATCTCTATGATGCAAAGGACCTCAAGGATAATACAACTTGTATAAGTCATGAAAAGTTCAGAAAACTAGAAGTTGGAGAAAGCTCGACTCAAGCCACACAAAAGAAATCAGATTCTCCAATGGAAGCTAAATTCTCAGAAGGATAAATGGAATAAGCTATTTTCAAAGACTAATTAGACAAGTGTCTTTCAAAGATCACATACATGTTTATGAATAGTGATTTTTCGTCTTTTTATGCAATAAGACTACAATAATGTATCCATAAGTGATTGGTGTGTCGGACTTTTGAAAAGGGGATTCCTATAGTATTAAAAATGCTATGCTTATAAATAGTGTTGCTTTTGTCCTATATGTACCTCCTTGGCTATAAAAGGAGAGCTATTGTAACATATTTTCATCAAGCAATCACAAATAAACTCTCTTATGTGCTTAAGAACAAACATATTCTAAAAATATTTTCTTTCTCCCTCAAAGCTTTAATTATCGTATTCATCTAATAATCCCCCCATAGATGCAAGTATGCTCTAAACCTGCCTCTAAATGAGAATCTTGTGTATTAGAATACATCTGACCATTGATCCATACTCCGGTCCTTGCTATTATGAAATTTTAGTTATAATTGTTAGTTTATGTTATGCCTATGCGTGGCTATTTGATGACAATACAGTTAAGGTTGGTTTCATGATATGTGAGGCTCCAGGACAAATTGGTATTAGAGCTTGTATAGATAGAAGGGGTGCATATGGTATGAATATTATAAAGAGAGTGAGTAAGGCAGAAAACTACTTAAACATGGAAACACGTAAACCAAACACTCAATCTATTACTACTACTTCTTCTTTATCGCTTCCTAAACTCTGTAAAAAAGACTACTTCTCATAAAATAGAAAACTTTATTGAGTATTTTCATGTTCCAGAAGATGCTCAAATTTCTGAAAAAAATACCTCCTCTACCGAAACAAAACTGTATATGTAGATATGGAGATTCCCTAGTATCTCATGAACCACTGGAAGACTTAAGGATATACAGTCATACACTTTGGGGCTGTCAGGCTCATCCTTTCTCTTCATGGAAGGGAGAACCAACCTGTTTTTTGCAAAATAGCTATAGTGGACTCAAGCTACCTCCACTATGAAAACGCTATGATAGGAACTATTATAACCACACTTCATGCAGGAAGTGTTGTCCTCACCATTTTTCCAAACTATAACGTCAGTCTTAATGATAATACTTTATCCACAAGACTAAAAGTATAGGTCCAGATCACCGGATCTGACCAAGTGCCAGAAGCCATGCCAAATACACTTCATTACCAGATAATATAACGCTTACAGAATCCCTCGATATATCTTTCTCTCTAAGGATGCTCTTCTGATTCAATATTGGTTATCACAAACAGTTAAGAAGACATACCATCTATAGTTCAGATTCCGAGAAGGATCACAAGGGAAGAATTAACTCATCTAATTCTCCTTGAATGAATGCCCAACAATGAAAGACTCCATGTTGACAGAAGACCTATCCAATCCCAAGAGGCTACTTTTAAAAGATCCATTGACAAGACGGCCAAGATGATTTTCAAGAAGCTATATAAAGGGTTAAGCGCAATGTCTCCGATCTTCTAGACAATGATGATCCTAAAAGTTCTCAAAGAAGACTGGTATCATGTCTATGCTGTTACAATAAAGGGAAAACCCATCTACATTGATAAAATAGATGGTGACTTCTTCTGTGTATCATACCCTAAATTTTGACCACCAAGATTTCCCATCATTGTGCAAATCTTTACCACAATATGGAGGTACCATCATGCCTCATCAATCTCCTCAAGGATTGTTGAGCCTTCACTATAATCAAGAATTAGGGTTTCCATTCCTCTCTGAGCATTCAGACAAAAGATCAATCAAGAAATGACATGATCTTCAACTTGTCTAACCTCTCAAACATCCATGAAGGATCAAGAGGACTCCCATATCAAGAATCAAGCACAAAGTTGCAACATTCCAAGTGGATTGAGCCTCAAAACACCCGGTGTCACCAAATTAGGGTTTTTGTCGATTGAGGCCTCCATAGTGAAATTTTCATAGGGGATTGAGACAATGCTTCAAAATATGACTCAATATGCTCAAAATAATCCTAGGAGTCCCTTTGCAAAGTTAAATCACCCTCATAGAATGCATTCCTCAAAAGTCGGGAATTAGGGTTGAACAAGAATTGATCAAGAAATCATGATAACTTGTAAAAGGGGTAATCTTGAAAAATTGAAATTTTTTCTAAGTTACTAAATTTTAATGGTTTTGGTGCCAACTTCCAAGGACCATAACTTTTGATCCGAGCAGCCATTTTGAGTGATCCAAAGCCTGCTTTGTAGATCTTCCTACATTCCAAAAAAGCTTTAACAACATGAAACTCTAATTCTTCAAGGATTTTTAGTTATGGATGGATCAAAGTGGTGAAAAATCAAAGACTTAACACTTAGTACAAAACTGTCTAAGTTTTAGCCTTGAACATCAATGTTCATGGGGATTTTTCAACCAAGTCCAGATAGTTTCAAGATAAACTATGACCGCACATGAATTGTACCATATAAGGGATTTCTAAAAAGTACATGAGCATTCCATAACTCCATTTGAGCAAGGAGATGTGATCCTCCCAAGATGGCACTTTCAAACTGTATTGTACAAGACAGATTTGTGCAATTTTGCTCGAATTGGCTAAGTTAGGCAATTACAAGCCTTGTCATCCATTTGGACACCTCAGGGGATAACATCTAAGGGAAAATGTATGATCCACAAGCCTCCCAAGTCCAAGGATCTACACGTAGCTATGTGTCCCCTAAAAAAGCTAAAAATCTCAAAGACTCCAATTTTGTTTCAATGCATTTAATGGATTCACAAGGTGGAAAGCATCAAGACATTGCTAACTGAATTGAGTCAAGCCTTATCTCTAAACCAAAGCAACAATAACCTGCTGCACTGAGACAAGTTAATGTCTATAGAAGACTTGGATTCCTTTATGCAACCATTGTCCAAAGACCTATACCAGTTGCCATTCACTATTGCTTAGAAAACAAACTTGCTCTACTATAAATAGAGCTCATTTGTGATCAGTTTGAGTCCACCAAAGCACCCAAACTGATGCTTTACTCAAAATCTCTCTTTCACTCTAAAAATGCCTTCATTTGCAAGTCACTATCGAATTTTTCATTAGAGAGCTATTCCATCACCACTAATTGTTCTAACACATCCCATACAACATATGTAAGCTGATCAAACACTCCTCACCCTTCTGAAACATCAGGATCATCATCTCCATTTCTCAATTGGACCAATTGCAGTCAGAGTTGAGCCAACCTATCCAAAGAGTTCCAAAATATCCTGAAGGTTGCAACACAATCCTTGAGGCCTAAGGAAGCTATCCAGATCATAGTTTCACTTCTGTAACATCTCTACAACGGAATTCGATTCCTTCTTGTAGAGGTAAGCCTTGAACTTTCAAACTCATTAATGCATGCATCATAAATATGTTTTCAAGTTACCAATGTGTTTCTGAATGTTCATAGGTCATTAACCCTCAAACAATTGTTGTTTATCTTATATGTATGAGATTTCATTTAGTTCTTGCACTTTTTAGGGTTCATCTGATTATAACATGATATCTCTTGATACACTTGATTTAAATGAAATTGAAAAGAACCACTGTGTTCGTTGTTCCAAAACGAGTGATTTTCATGTTTACATCATCCCATTTCATTACGTATTGAGTGAGATAGCATGGCTTTTGCAAATCCGACTTAAGGTTGAAGATGAATTCTTCGCGCGAATTTTTGAATTTACCACGCATGTATCATATATTATGTGTTGGTTGTGTTTCAATATCACCAGCACACGCTGGCTCTGTTGGCAAAGGCGTGTTTTGCTTATGTGTGGGTGAGAGGTTGTGGGTTCAATCCCCACCCATGACAAATTTTTATCACTTGTCCAATTTCATTCGTTTTTCATATTATTTTCTTAAATGATTTGAAAAATTAATTTTTCTCTCATTTTTTATTGGTTCTTTTTTTAAAAAGTCACAAAAATGTTAAATTATTCTCTTTTTGAAAAAAAATTCAATTTATATTATTTATTTAATATAGTTAGAATTTTCTGTAATTAATTTCATTTTATTTGTTTTTAAACATTTTAAAATGAAGTTTTCACGTCGATCTTTTCATTTCAAATGAATTTTAATCTTTTATGTGATTAAATATGATTTTTCAAACATTTATCCAAGATCACAACTTATTTTTCAGACATGTTTGATAATTTTGATCATTTAAAATGTTTTTTTATTCAAATTAAAATACATTTTTATCAAATTAGGGTTTTGATTATTTTCACCCTCGCAAACATATTTAAAACACTTTTGGGCCTCTAATAGAGTGTAAGACCCATCCCATGTCACACACAATATTTTTTGGGCCTCAGTCATTGTATAAGTCCCGATACATTTTAAAATCTCAGCGCGATCGCAATTTTCAAAACAATTTTCAACTGGGCCTCCCCTTGTGTTGTAAGTCCCATTTTTCTTCTTTTTTTCAAATAACTCTTTGAGCCTCTAATAGAGTGTAAGACCCAACCCCCTTTGTACATAAATAAATTTGGGCCTCAGTCATTGTATAAGTCCCAGTACAGTTTCCAAAAGGACGGTGCGATCAATGTCTTTCATTGGGCCTCTCCTTGAGTTGTAAGCCCATGTCTTGTAAAAAAATAAACTTTTGGGCCTCTATTAGAGTTTAAGACCCATTCCTTATTGTACATAAATGTTTTTGGGCCTCAGTCATTGTATAAGTCCCTCTGTGATTTTCAAAACTACGACGCGATCGTCGCCTTTTCGAAAGAATTCATCTGGGCCTCTCCTTAAGTATAAGCCCCAAGCTTCCTTTTACAACAATTTTCTTTGTTTGATTAAGATTCAAATTCGTAGTTGTTATCAAAAACTTTCTTTAATTTCTTGAACAACTAACCATACAACTGTGTTTATAACACTGGAAGCTTGCTCACCTGTAAGTTCTACCAGCTTTCTTTTACATATTTGCTTATATATATTTCATCTGTATATATATGTCTGTATATCTGCTTAGAGTTTTCCCCAGCAACTAGGTCTAGGATTAGATAAAACCAGTGGTCACTCTTTCAACACAGTCAAAACTAGTTCCCCATAGGAAATTCCAGATATAGTCTTGCCTCCTCTTGGGCTTATACAATATAGAACAGAGAAAGACATTATTTCCGGTGAAACTTTTCTCAAGACTGTCACTATTAGAAATTTTTCAAGAAGTTCATTTCCCTAGAGAGGATTAATTCCCGGTGAAAACTCTCTTGAATTTCTTTAAACCTTAGAACTGTTCACTAAAGAAAGGATTATTCTCGGTGAAACCTTTCTTGAACTTTTCTTAGGTTTGAACCCACAGGCTTCCTAAAAGCATCCCCAGCCTCCTCTTGGGCTTTGTACAAGGACCCTGTCATACCCTAATTTTTTACCATAAGATTCCACCTCTCTGTGCATCATTTTGCATATCTGCATGCTTTATCACTAACGAGTTTGTGCAGGAATTTTAATTTTTGAGTGGAGATGGTTTTCGTTTTCTCAGCTATACTCCAAGATGTGACCGTTGAATTCTGGTTCAAAGGGTTCCTAAGGTTTTCTACTGGTCGTTTCTCTTCAAGATTTCTCAGAAGCTTAGCGTATGCCCCAGAGATTTAGGTTTTTTCTACTATTGGTATTGAGCATGATCATTTATGGACTGGTTGTGATTTTTGTAGCAAGTTATATCTTCATGGTTTGTGTGTCGGGTCCGTCATCATCCAAATCATTCTCTGATGGTGCAAGTTCATCATTTTTGTTTTAGAATGAAGTTTGGATTTTTTTGTTGAAGGTTTGAAGTTGTAAATTTGGATTAAAATCCTGAAGCAAGTAGGCGAGAAAATCTAGGTGAAGTTTAGAATGCACATTTTTTTTTATGAAGCTTAGATTCTAGCCATTTATTCAAGTTGAATTATTTTTTTTCATACTCAAGTTCAAGCAATCTTTCATGAAGATCAAGGTGCCAAAGAATATATATTGTACAAAATTCATTCAAGATTATAACATCTTTTTATCATTCAATCATGGTGAGATTCAAGAGATACAAGTTAAGGGACCTAATTAATTTAAGGGATGCAAATGGAAGGTTCAAGTTGATTTTTAACTCCAAATTTAAATTCAAAAAAGATTTTGTGTAGCATTACAATTCAAGTCTCAATCAATTCAAAGAAAGCAAGCTACTGATAAGGAGAATCAGCCAACCGAATTTCTTTGTGATCAGAGAGAATTATCAATGATTATTGCGGCAGGCCCTTTTACTACAACCGATAATTTACTGTTTGAGCTCCTTGTAGGACCGCTGGCATATGCAAAATGAACATCATCGCAGCTGCTTGTATTACTGGGGCCATTTATTGACTTTGAACACCACATCATCCAACACAAATGCCAAGTGCCTCAGATCAGCAATCATCTCAGTCCTTATCAAGTTGGAAATATACTTTTCGGGTCTGATTTTGGAAGTCAAGCTGGAAATGAAAAAAAAAGGATAAAACACGTATCATTATTAATCGTGGAGACAACAAGGTGGATTATAGGCTTATGGGAAGAAATCAAATAATTCTGAACATCAATACCTTTCCAAATTAGAAAATCAGCAAGTTTTCACAACCTTTATTTTCTTGCCAAAACAAATCATAAACATGATCCTTCAAAAGTCAATCATTATAAATCATGTGCCAAACTAAATCAACATCATCAAGAGTGATTTAATCCTTTCCAAATATCCACAGACCCGTCAAGATGAAAAGAGAAAGAAATCAAAACATGTCGAACCGGAAACAGAAACGTATTCATCATGAAATTCAATAGGTCAAGACAAAAATCAGCAGCAAATCAAACATATTCTAAGACAGTCCAAACATGTTCAAATTCAAAATGGAAATGTCATTATCCTTCATCAATCAACAGTTTTTCTCAGCTTATATAAAAGGGAAAGGTTCACGCATCAAGGAGGGGAAAAAACAACACACACAAATTGATCACAGAGGAAAATTCACAGTTCCCTCACAGAAAAAACCTGAACTTACATCAGAAAAAGTTCACAACCTTATCATTCACTGAGAACAAGAAAACACTACCTCACACACTTACAACAGGATTCAGAGAGAGCAGAGAATATCACATTAGAAGAAGAAATTGAGAGCTGCATACACAAGTCACAGAGAAGACGAGGAACCTGAGTTCGGAGTGGCTTCACCTTCCACAACCATTGTACGACCGCCGCGAGTATCCATCAACAACAAACCATTCCCGTTTGTGATGCCACGCTGGTATTTGCTAATCCGCTCCCGATCCGCGTGAATTGTTGGGTTCGATTCGTGCTGAAAGTGGGCAAGAAAAGAAAGCCGACTTCGACGAAAATAACTCCAAGCCACACGCTACCACTCCCTGCAACATAACTACCACAGTTACGACGACGAAGCCATCACCACACCGTGCATCCCAAATCGATGGTGACAACACCAATTCATAGCTTCACGTTGGAGATAACATACAAACGCCCTGTCTTCGCGCGCACCTCCGTCCGATACACTCTATCGCCCTCCGACAAGCCGCGTTCTCCATCGTCGTGAGGAGATCTCCAGACGACATGCCACTGCCGTTTGTTTCAGATCAATCACACCTCTGTAAGTTCACCTTCAGTTCTTTTATTATTAGCTATTGTTTTTTCTATGAGTGATGCTATTGTGGTATTTGAGTTGTATTTGAAACCATTTGAGGAGAGAGATTGAGCCGAGAGGACCGGGGATGCGACGAGAGAGAAGAGAGTTGAAATGGAGTGAACAGTGAGAGAGAGGAAAATGTCGTGAGAAAATGCTGAGAAGGAATGATGTTGTCTCAAGGGACCGTCTTTCCTCTTGAACGCTATGTTGTTGTTGTTTGATTTGGGTCGGGGATGGTTAGATCGAACCCGACCCATTTTCTCTTTTATTTACTTTTATTTTATTTTTTATATTTTTTGGTCTTGTTTCTAAAAAAAAACTTAGAAATATATTTCCTATATAAAAATAAAAAAAAACAATTTTATTTATGTTTTAGAATTTAATCTTGTCTTTTTCTTTGAAAAATTTAATTTGGTACTCTTTTAAGTTTTTGTGATTAATTGAATGTTTAGTGGAATGATTAGAATTCTTAGGATTCTAATAACTTAGTTTCTTTATTTAATCTTAATTAGAATTATAATTCCATTTTGTTAGTCATTGAAATTTCTCGTGAATTATGATGTGTGTTTTACTGATTCTATTTCCATGTTCCCTTGGGTTTCTGGTTCAATTTATTTCTGATAAAATTAAATCAGGTTAGATCTTATGATTAATCCTTTGCATACATCTTTAAGATAATTTCCCATGTCACAATTTAGCCTAACTTTAGGACACGTTCTACCCTTTTCAATTCAACTATTAACTTCGGAGTCACCGCACTCCATGTAAGCATCATGCTACGGATGCTTACCTCCCCCTGGAACCTTGACCACAGTCAAGAGTTCCTCACCCTCTTTGAGGGGAACTACGAATACTCTGATTCCACTCCCGTCAGGATACGTAGGCACAAGATGCGATGTCTTGGCGAGTATACTTAGATATTAACCCCTAGGTCTTTCCCTTAGCACATACCCTTAGCAAACAAGCAATAGCTAACATAAATAATAACAAGAGGTTCCTGTAGAGTACTACAGACGTTTAGGATGCTAATACCTTCCCTAAGCGTAACCAACCCCGAACCTATATTCTCTTATTAGGATTTTCGATCGTTAACCCTTTCCTTTGGATAAAATAAAGATCGTTGGTGAACATTAAGATTTGTGATCCTAGTTAACATAATTCCTATGGTATCCGATTCTCACCGCGACAGAACTGGCGACTTCACTAGGGACATTTTATTTTTATTGAGGGTTTCCCCTAACTTGTTTATTTATGTTATTATATATATTATTTGCTTGCTTGGTTTTATTTTTTGTGCAGGTTTGGCACTTAGTGTGGTGAGACAAAGTCCTACACCCGGACTAGAGTGAAATTAAGATAGGAAAACGGTGAGAATTCAAGGATACTTTGAGGGAGTCGATTCCTGAAAAAGTGAATTGAGACTTCACCACTCAGTCTAGGCCCTCTCGAATAAAATATTTGTCCAACGAGTTCATTCATGAAGACGATATGGTTTCGATCTAAAGGCCGTCGGGACTGGGGACCGTAGTTACCTTTAAACCAACTTGGCCTATTAGGGCGTAGTGCGGGGACTATACGGGAGTCTATTTCTGCAATAGTCGCTACGCGATACTACACTCAGACGAGATTCTCTTGAGGATATTATTGACTACCAAGTGATCTAGAAAATCGATAATATCCGAAAGATGGGTTGCAGACTCTGGGAACTTGGTAGAACCCATTTGGCAGGTACAAATAAACCTCTAGTACATACCCTGTGGTTGGTTTGTCACCCATAATCCATGCTGTGATCTCAAACCTTTAATCCTACTATGTGTGATTTGCATCCTATCATGCGTTGCATTGCATATCATTTGCATCTTTGCATGGTTCATTGCATACATCTGTTGTCCAACACCTCATTTCCAGCTGTCTATATCTTCCAGTGCCACCTGTGAGTCGTCAAGCTGATTCCTCGACACAGATACCAGACTAAAGCTAACTACATACGCATAATGGCAGAGCAAGAAGCACACAATGCTGAGATGCGAATGGAGATCGACGACCTTAAGTCAAGCATGGCAAAGCTCACTGAAATGCTCCAAGTTTTGATTGCTAGAGGAGAGCAACCCCAAAGTAATGTCATCCAAGAAGTTCCAACTACTGATCCTTAACCTATTCAGGTGCCACCTTCAACTTGGCCAGAGTTTGGTTTACCTCCCAACTACTCACCACCTCTTGCATCTACTGCTATGATTGGTCAGACTTCTAGACCAGTGTTTCAAGCTCCTATTTTTGCTGAGCCTCAACCTATAGTCCAGTCTACTCGAGCTCCTTTCGAGAACCCTCTTTACGAGTACAATGCTGCCAGTGCTCAGGGTGAAGACCGTGAAGACTTTGTTGAACCTGAGATTGTCCGTGAACAGTTTCAGACCATAGACAAGAGACTCAAAGCCGTAGAGGGTACTGATTTCTTCAACATTGATGCAGAAAACATGGGTTTGGTTTCTGACCTTGTTATGCCTGCTAAGTTCAAGGCTATCGATTTTGTGAAGTACAAAGGTGATTCTTGTCCAAGAGCTCATTTGGTCATGTATACCTGAAAGATGGCTGCTCATGCCAAGAATCAGAAATTGCTTATCCAATGTTTTCAAGATAGTCTGAGTGGAGCTTCTCTTAAATGGTATATGAATTTTGAACAGAACAACATTCACTGTTTCCAGGATCTTATTAATGCCTTCGTGAAGCAATACAAGTATAACCTCGACATGGCTCCTGACCGCCGTTAGCTGCAAAACATGTCTCAGAAGGATAAAGAATATTTCAAGGAATATGCTCAATGCTAGAGAGAGTTGGCTTCCCAAGTTGAACCTCCTTTGGAAGAGAAAGAATTAACTGGACTATTTATGGACACCTTGTCTCCATTCTACTGAGAGAAGATGATTGGTAGTGTTTCATCTAGCTTCACTGATTTGGTTACTATTGGTCAGAGACTCGAGGAAGGACTTAAGAATGGTAAAGTATCCAAAGCTGCTGAATCTTCTAATGGAGCAAAGAAATCCTATGGGAACTTCCAGAAGAAGAGAGAAGATCAGACCAATGTTGTTATGTTTGAAACCAGAAGGTCTCGTCCTCAACCCCAGTATGTTGATCACTCCGCTATTGCTACTGTTACTCCTGTTGTTGCTGCTCCACGACCAGGTCAAGCTCCTCAACGTCCAGCTGTTGGACATAATCAGTACCGTAATAGGAATAATTTTGATCCTATTCCAATGACATACACTGAACTTTATCCTGGGCTAGTTCAGAAAGGTTTGATTACCACAAGGCCTTTGCCTCCTCCTCCAAATCCTCTTCCAGCCGATTATAGGGCCGATCTTCATTGTGAATACCATCAAGGTGATGCAGGTCATAACTTGGAAGGTTGCTTTGCGTTGAAGGCTAGAGTACAAGAGCTGATCAGAATTGGTATTCTCTCCTTTTGTGACACCAATCCGAATGTCAAGAACATTCCTTTCCCAGAGCACGCTAAGTGAGGCTTCAGCTGACTTCAGCAGGCTTCAGTGTTTCAGAAAGGACAACTCACTCTTGTTTCTGACTAGTCACTAGACTTTTGTTTCTTGTTGTTTGCATTTTCCTTATCTTGTATTAGCTGTTTGCTTTCAAATAATGTTTGTACTTTCATAATTAATAAAATGAGCATTGCGACTTTTGGATTCAATTCATTTGTGTTTGTTATTTACATCTTTATGCCTTCCTTTTCAAAAAGAAAAAAAAAACAACAAAAACAAAAACAAAATTATTATCTCTTTTCCACTTTCTTTTCGATTATGCAAAGATTGGAGGGAGGATGATGAAAACGTAATACTCATAATTGTTGTCGGTATGCTTTCAAATCAAAACTTTGCTGAGGATGTAAGGCATTGTTTCAATTCCCAAACACTGGAGAAATAAGGAAGATAAACCCTCGTCAACCCCTTTGAGCCTTGAAGTAAGAGTTTCTTTTCTTTACAAATAAAAACCTGCGATCTTTAACCTGGGGCAGGGTAGTTCTCAATTAACTTGATTGTGCATTTAAATACAAAAGTTTCATGCAAGACACCTTTCAGCAAAAGTTTGCATTCACACTTTTCCTTCGCACACAACAAGCAAGTGTCGAAGATGTTTTTCAAGTCAAGCACCAATGATGGTTCACTGTAATCATTAAGCCAGGCATTCATAAATTTTCAACTCTTCCAAATAAATAAATTTTATACAAGTTGTTCCCAAAGTGATAAATGAAAAAGGATCGTCAAGAAATCCTCACTCAAAGAATGAGCCGAGTCTCTTTCAAGGCAAAAGCTAAGAAAGATGGAAAGCTCATGACCTTACCTTATGCAAAGAGAAATAAGAACAAGCTTGTATGATGAACAAAAGTTATAAGGAAGCAGTGACGGTCATCTCAAGAGTCCCTTAACTTCTGAACCATCATCATTATCATCAGTGTAATTTCCAACCTCTTGGGAATCTGAGTGCATAGTTTGAGTTAACTGAGCGTAGGACTGAAGATCATCACGAAGATTGGGTGGGTACAAATAAACTTTGAGCCTTTATCTTTTGTTTCTTAAACCGTGAACCAGGCCACGTTATAACCCTCAAAAGACCTAATTGAAGCAAGGTTATTTTGAAAGCATACTACAACAAGGTTGCGTAAACTGACTCCAAAAGATCTTTGCAGATCATTTGTTTTTGCATCACGCCCTTTTGATTTACCTTTGACTTTTAAATGTCTTGAACCGCAGTGTTCAGATCGATGACTCGTTCGCTTTGCATATTTCAAAAAATGATTTTGATTTCAAAAATTGCATGAACTTTGCATTTACTATGTTTGTATGAACACTTTTGCTTGCAAACTAGCTTTCCTCTTAAGAAATTTTTAAACATTTGAGAAACTTGGTCGGTGATCCAATCAGGGGCAAGTCCTTTCCAAATTCTGTTGAAGAATCAATTCAAGATATGTTGTTCAGGGGCAAGTCCTTCTCAGAATTAGTTTATACAGAAGACTTTTTCAAGACTCATGCTGGGGCAAGCTTTCCAAGTGCACAGTAATTTAGTCATTTATAGAATCAAACAAGCTGAAGTAATAATCAGCTCATCTACCACAGTCAGCTAATTTGGGGCAGTTTACTTAAAGAATCCCCAAGCAGCTCTCCATCCTTCCTATAAGGATCATCAATTTGATACAGTTTACCAGTGTGGCAGATGTGTGCTCAGTAGCAGCGTCTTTAGTCCTAAAGTAGAATGGCAGTGATCTCTGTGTTAAGGAATCAGTCTTCCAGTCATGTCTTCTCCCCAAAAGAGTCGAGTCGTCTGCATTACATATGCATTTACATTTGATCATATATCATGGCATAATTCATATACATATGCATAGCAAAAGTGTCACCCTTATTTGCACTCATTTGCATTCTGCATAGGTCGTGTCGTTATCCACGTCTTACCTTGGGGTCAAAGTCCAACTCACTTGGCACCTACCAAACAGATATTGTCGTGTGTATCTAATGCTTTCTTGGGTATCTCCTTGTTCATATTCGTTCAATGCTTTCTTGGACGTTATGATTTCTTTACATCCAATGCCTTCTTGGATTGCGTTTTTGTCTCATTTGCGTCTAATGCCTTCTCAGATTTTGAGTCGTACCCTTCATTCAAAGCTATTATTAGATGATTGGTTTTCTTTTGCATTCAATGCCATTCTTGAATGTAGTCTTTGTTCACAGTCATCTAAAGCCATTATTAGATACTGTGATTATACCTCTCATTCAAAGCCATTATTGGATGTCTGGTTTCTCTACTTTGTTCACTTTGTCTAAAGCCATTATTAGATATTGTGAGTTTACCTTTCATTCAAAGCCATTATTGGATATCTGGTTTCTTTACCTTGTTCACGTTGTCTAAAGCGATTATTAGATATTGTGATTATACCTCTCATTCAAAGCCATTATTGGATGACTGGTTTCTTTGCATTCAATGCCATTCTTGAATGTAGTCTTTGTTCACATTCATCTAAAGCCATTATTAGATATTGTGATTGTACCTTTCATTCAAAGCCATTATTGGATGTCTGGTTTCTTTACCTTGTTCACTTTCGTCTGAAGCCATTATCAGATATTGTGAGTGTACATTTCGTTCAAAGCCATTATTGGATGACTGGTTTCTTTGTGTCTGATGCCTTCTCGGATTACATTATTTTGTCTCATTCTCATCTGTTGCCTTCTTAGATATTGTGATTTTACCTTTCATTCAAAGCCATTATTGGATGACTGGTTTTTTTGCATTCAATGCCATTATTGAATTTAGTCTTCGTTCACATTTATCTAAAGCCATTATTAGATATTGTGATTTTGCCTTTCATTCAAAGCCATTATTGGATGTTTGTTGCTTTTTTTTTTCATCCAATGCCATTCTTGGATGATGTTTTCCAGATACTTTGCTTTGTCTTCAATTCGTTTCTGACACAACTGTAACACTTTTTCCCTTGTGGTACCCTTCCCCATAGGCTTCTCTGTCTTTCATTCATTTCATATCATATCATTTCATGTTATATCATATGCATTTGTGGCATCTTAGGGTCAAAAATTGTGCATGTTTATATTTAAGTCTCTCCTATCACATCGAGACGAAGATTCTAATCTCTATATCTCCGAATAGAAGAAACTTAAATAGGGGCATCTGTCATACCCTAATTTTTTACCATAAGATTCCACCTCTCTGTGCATCATTTTGCATATCTGCATGCTTTATCACTAACGAGTTTGTGCAGGAATTTTAATTTTTGAGTGGAGATGGTTTTCGTTTTCTCAGTTATACTGTAAGACGTGAACGTTGAATTCTGGTTCAAAGGGTTCCTAAGGTTTTCTACTGGTCGTTTCTCTTCAAGATTTCCTAGAAGCTCAGCGTATGCCCCAGAGATTTAGGTTTTTTCTACTATTGGTATTGAGCATGATCATTTAGGGACTGGTTGTGATTTTTTGTAGCAAGTTATATCTTCATGGTTTATGTGTTGGGTCCGTCATCATCCAAATCATTCTCTGATGGTGCAAGTTCATCATTTTTGTTTTAGAATGAAGTTTGGATTTTCTTCTTGAAGGTTTGAAGTTGTAAGTTTGGATTAAAATCTTGAAGCAAGTAGGCGAGAAAATCTAAGTGAAGTTTAGAATGCACATTTTTTTTATGAAGCTTAGATTCTAGCCATTTATTCAAGTTGAATTATTTTTTTTCATACTCAAGTTCAAGCAATCTTTCATGAAGATCAAGGTACCAAAGAATATATATTGTACAAAATTCATTCAAGATTATAACATCTTTTTATCATTCAATCATGGTGAGATTCAAGAGATACAAGTTAAGGGACCTAATTAATTTAAGGGATGCAAATGGAAGGTTCAAGTTGATTTTTAAATCCAAATTTAAATTCAAAACAGATTTTGTGTAGCATTACAATTCAAGTCTCAATCAATTCAAAGAAAACAAGCTACTGATAAGGAGAATCAGCCAACCGAATTTCTTTGTGATCAGATAGAATTATCAATGATTATTGCGGCAGGCCAATTTACTTCAACCGATAATTTACTGTTTGAGCTCCTTGTAGGACCGCTGGCATATGCAAAATGAAGATTATCGCAGCTGCTTGTATTGCTGGGGCCATTTATTGACTTTGAACAGCACATCATCCAACACAAATGCCAAGTGCCTCAGATCAGCAATCATCTCAGTCCTTATCAAGTTGGAAATATACTTTTCGGGTCTGATTTTGGAAGTCAAGCTGGAAATGAAAAAAAAAGGATAAAACACGTATCATTATTAATCGTGGAGACAACAAGGTGGATTATAGGCTTATGGAAATAAACCAAATAATTCTGAACATCAATACCTTTCCAAATTAGAAAATCAGCAAGTTTTCACAACCTTTATTTTCTTGCCAAAACAAATCATAAACATGATCCTTCAAAAGTCAATAATTATAAATCATGTGCCAAACTAAATCAACATCATCAAGAGTGATTTAATCCTTTCTAAATATCCACAGACCTGTCAAGATGAAAAGAGAAAGAAATCAAAACATGTCGAACTGGAAACAGAAACGTATTCATCATGAAATTCAAATGGTCAAGACAAAAATCAGTAGCAAATCAAACATATTCTAAGACAGTCCAAACATGTTCAAATTCAAAATGGAAATGTCATTAACCTTCATCAATCAACAGTTTTTCTCAGCTTATATAAAAGGGAAAGGTTCACGCATCAAGGAGGGGAAAAAACAACACACACAAATTGATCACAGAGGAAAATTCATAGTTCCCTCACAGAAAAAACCTGAACTTACATCAGAAAAAGTTCACAACCTTACCATTCACTGAGAACAAGAAAACATTACCTCACACACTTACAACAGGATTCAAAGAGAGCAGAGAATATCACATTAGAAGAAGAAATTGAGAGCAGCATACACGAGTCACAGAGAAGACGAGGAACCTGAGTTCGGAGTGGCTTCACCTTCCACAACCATTGTACGACAGCCGCGAGTATCCATCAACAACAAACCGTTCCCGTTTGTGATGCCACGCTTGTATTTGCTAATCCTCTCCCGATTTGCGTGAATTATTGGGTTCGATTCGTGCTGAAAGTGGGCAAGAAAAGAAAGCCGACTTCGACGAAAGCAACTCCAAGCCACACGCTACCACTCCCTGCAACATAACTACCACAGTTGCGACGACGAAGCCGTCACCACACTGCGCATCCCACATCAACGGCGACAACACCAATTCATAGCTTCACGTTGGAGATAACCCACAGACGCCCTGTCTTCACACGCACCTCCGTCCGATACACTCTATCGCCCTCCGACAAGCCGCGTTCTCCACCGCCGTGAGGAGATCTCCAGACGATAAGCCACTGTCGTTTGTTTCAGATCAATCGCACCTCTGTAAGTTCACCTTCAGTTCTTTTATTATTAGCTATTGTTTTTTCTATGAGTGATGCTATTGTGGTATTTGAGTTGTATTTTAAACCATTTGAGGAGAGAGATTGAGCCGAGAGGACTGGGGATGTGACGAGAGAGAAGAGAGTTGAAATGGAGTAAACAGTGAGAGAGACGAAAATGTCGTGAGAAAATGCTGAGAAGGGATGATGTTGTCTCAAGGGACCGTCTTTCCTCTTGAACGCTATGTTGTTGTTGTTTGATTTGGGTCGGGGTTGGTTAGATTGAACCCGACCCATTTTCTCTTTTATTTACTTTTATTTTATTTCTTTATATTTTTTGGTCCTGTTTCTAAAAAAAAAGACTTAGAAATCTATTTCCTATATAAAAATAAAAATAAACAATTTTATTTATGTTTTAGAATTTAATCTTGTCTTTTTCTTTGAAAAATTTAATTTGGTACTCTTTTTAGTTTTTGTGATTAATTGAATGTTTAGTGGAATGATTAGAATTCTTAGGATTATAATAACTTAGTTTCTTTAGTTAATCTTAATTAGAATTCTAATTCCATTTTGTTAATCATTGAAATTTCTCGTGAATTATGATGTGTGTTTTACTGATTCTATTTCCATGTTCCCTTGGGTTTCTGGTTCAATTTATTTCTGATAAAATTAAATCAGGTTAGATCTTATGATTAATCCTTTGCATACATCTTTAAGATAATTTCCCATGTCATAATTTAGCCTAACTTTAGGACACTTTCTACCCTTTTCAATTCAACTATTAACTTCGGAGTCACCGCATTCCATGTAAGCGTCTTGCTACAAATGCTTACCTCCCCCTGGAACCTTGACCACAGTCAAGAGTTCCTCACCCTCTTTGAGGGGAACTACGAATACTCTGATTCCACTCCCGTCAGGATACGTAGGCATAAGATGCGATGTCTTGGCGAGTATACTTAGATATTAACCCCTAGGTCTTTCCCTTAGCACATACCCTTAGCAAACAAGCAATAGATCATAACATAAATAATAACAAGAGGTTCCTGTAGAGTACTACAGACGTTTAGGATGCTAATAACTTCCCTAAGCGTAACCAACCCCGAACCTAGATTCTCTTATTAGGATTTTCGATCTTTAACCCTTTCCTTTGGATAAAATAAAGACCGGTGATGAACATTAAGATTTGTGATCCTGGTTAACATAATAGCTATGGTATTCGATTCTCACCACGACAGACCCTCAGGCTTATTATAAGTTCTCAGCCTCCTCTTGGGCTTAGTACAAGGACCCAAAAGACCTCCTATAGGTATAGGACATAACCTAGTCATCATTTGTTAGAGCAGTCCTCTCAAGAGTCAAAACATCAGACCAACTTATGGTTGATTCTCATCCCTTAAAAATATCAGCCTCCTCATAGGCATCATACAAAGATAAACCTTCTCATGCCAGTAGACTTGGACAGTCTCACCTCCTTTTGGATCTCAAAGAAACCCTCAAGTTTCCTAAAAGCACAGGAAAAACCCTGGTCACCTCATCAATTACCAACAGAGTTAAGACCTCCACATGTTTCAAAACTCAATCTTTAAACTCTCACTTTTAATTCCCCCAGCTAGGGCCAAATTATCATCAATAAACCCTAAATCAGAACCTCAAGGCATCTGATATCTCAACTCTTCTTCAAACCTCAGCAAGAGTTAATTCCCCAATTTGGACCTGTCTCTGGATCTCAATAATCCTCAGCAGAAGATTAGCCTCCTCTTAGGCTTCATATAAGGAATTCCCCAACCAGCCTCCTCTTAGGCTTTGTATAATGATTTTCCCTCAGCAGTTTTAGCCTTAATCTTGGGCTTTATACAAGACACCTATAAATATTCTCCAACTGAGCTAGTCAACTCTTTTTAGCCTCAATCTTGGGTTTTGTACAAGACATATAAAACCTCTCCCCAGTGGAGTCAATTCTTTTTAGCCTCAATCTTGGGCTTTGTACAAGACAGACAAAATATTCCCCAAAAAGTGTCAATCTCCTTTTTAGCCTCAATCTTGGGCTTTGTACAAGTCAGATATAAAACTCCCTAAACAGAGTCCATCTTTTAGCTTCAACCTTGGGCTTTGATCAAGGCACACAAAAGACCAACATCCCCTCAGAGGAAATAAAAAATCTCTTTGTAGGAAGACACTTCTCTGTACAATCACACATCAAAGCAGACAATCAAACAAACCATAAACCCAGATAATTGCTGTAAGTGGCACACTTGTTGATGCAAAAATCTAAGTTGTAGTCCATCTCTTATCTTGGTAAATTTCCTCTTCCATCTAATTGTTGTATATGGCAAGCCTCTAGATTATTTACATCCAAGCCCATGTCCCTCTCTTAGCATGGAAGATTCCTAAGGAAAAATGGCATTGCTCTACACTGAGTTAAAGTTTTCTCCTTCAGGACAAATCCCTCATAAAAGAAATTATGGCATTGCTGGATTCCATACATTCCAGTTAAAGTAATTCTCCTTTATAACCAGTTACCCAACAACTGAGATAAACAGATGAGATATCTTCCTTTAGAGATGACAATTTCTCTCTCAGTTAAACCTTTTAGCTTCAATCTTGGGCTATGAACAAGACACCAAACATTTCTTTCCTCCCATAGAATAGGAGGAACTACAATTACTCTGATTTCCCTATTATCTTTAACGAAAATACGTAGGCATAAGATTGCTAAATCTTACCGAGCACACATATCAAAAACTTAGGTCTAGTACCTAACCAAAAACATCAAAAAACCCGAAAATCAACAAAAACACCCTCTGAACACTCCCAAAGGAGAAACTTTCCCACTTTATAACAGACAAACACCAGTAAGTAGAATAATAGAAGAAAATGCTAAACAGTCTATGGATAACCATATATAGGATGGGTAATTGACAACTCCCTATTGTATAACCTGACCCCGGACCCCCCAATCTCTTAGCATTTGTTAAAGAAAAATTTGCGTGCAAGGTTAGGATTTGATAGCTTCCATTTCTTTGCCAGCTTCATAGGATAAATAAGATATCAAAAAGTAGCACCCAATTCCATCCAATGCAGTAAGGTGGTCGCGTCACCGAAAAAAATCACACGCTATAGAAAAATGGCGACTCTGCTGGGGAGCCAAACTAGGATTAGAATTCCTAAGAGGTCTAGGTTGTTTAGCATTTTCTATACTATATATATATATATATATATATATATATATATATATATATATTGTCATTCCTACTTGATATCCATGTTTATTTTTCTGTCAAATGGGAATGCGATTGATACGCATGTGGAAAGTTTGAGAGAACATTAAGATAAGTGGTGGCGTCTCCAGGAAAGGCTTATAGGATGTGAATCCCGACCAAGCTGACCTGGCAGACCACCAAATCAGGCGAGGTACCCGTGTGGATTCTCTAATGTTGAACGAACGATTGTCGTGAAAGCATAGTGTTCCCAATGCGGTACCCATGACCCTGAGGATTTAGTAGACATCAACCATATGACCACTTGGTAGTGCGGTGACTATCGGGAATAGTTGATACGCGATACTACACTTAAATGAGATTCATCATAGGATATTATAGTTCGCTCGAGTGAATCAGCTTACTGTTGATATCCCTAGGGGGGTCAATGATTTTGGGAACCTTGGAACCCGTTCTACAGGTACAAAAATTGACCAAAATAGTACAACCTTTGGGGATGGGTAGAGCCATGACTCCATGCTCGTGATGTTGAACCTTTGAACCCATGTTTTTTCAATGTTTTTGTGTGTTGCATTCATGCATTCATCTAAAAGACTCTTTTCAAACAAGAAAAAAAATCTTTTTCTCAAAATAAACTAAAACAATAATTGCAAATATCAGAGATTGCGTTATGGATTTCGGTAGAAGAAAGATGCACAAGTACACCTTCAAGGCTCCAAAACTAGAGGACTTAAGGAAGTTGGCAAGGATGGTTACCAACCCTGAGGCTTTCAAAGCTAAGCACGGAGGATTGTTGTCTCTATTAAGGGTCCACACAGTCGAAGGAATCCTGTCTATGCTGATACAATTCTACGATCCGGTTTATCACTGTTTCACTTTCCCAAATTACCAACTAGCACCAACGCTAGAAGAGTACTCTCATCTGATTGATTTAACTATCACTGACCAAGCTCCATTTTCTGGACTAGAAGAAATTCCAAAGTAACAAACCATTGCAAGAGCAATCTCTTTGGATGAGTCAGAGGTTAGGACTCACATGACCACTAAAGGCGGAATCCAAGGTTTACCAGCCAAATTCCTGATGGAGAAAGCTCTATACTTTGCTAGTATAATAAACATAACTGCTTTTGAGGATATCTTTGTTTTGCTCATATATGGGTTATTCCTCTTTCCCAACATCGACAATTTCGTCGACACCAATGTTGTTAAGATATTTCTAATTGGGAACCCCGTACTAACCTTGCTCGCAGATGCTTATTATTCTGTACACTTAAGGAATTTGTACAGCGAAGGAATGATCACATGTTGTGTACCCTTAATCTACAAATGGTTCATTTCCCATTTACCCAAGTCTGCTGCTTTTTGGGATTATAAGAGTACTCTACGTTGGTCACAAAGGATTATGTCCCTTACCAACTCTGATATAGATTGGTACAATAGGATTTATGAAGGGATACAGATCATCGACAGATGTGGGAACTTCCCTAACGTACGCCTCATTGGAACTAAAGAAGGAATCAACTACCATCCAATTTTAGCTCGCCGTCAACTCGGATACCCGATGAAGAATATTCTACATAATGTTCATCTAGAAGGTCTTTTCTTCAAGGAAGGGGAAAATGTCAGGGCACTAAAGAAAGAAATAGTGCATGCCTGACAACATATTCACAAGAAAGGCAGAGAGTCTCTTGGAAGACCAAACTGTATCTCCATGGAACCTTATCTCCACTGGGTGCAAACTAGAGTCCTCAAACCGAGGATGCCTTACCCTCGCCAAGAAGTTTTTCCATTAAAGGAATCTGTCCTTTATTTCATGTCTGATACGAAAAAACTCCAGGTTGCCCTCAACAAAGTTCAACGTGAAAAGAGCTCTTGGAAGAACAAATACCGAATCCTCAATTTAGAGTGTACCAAGATTCAGGAACTATTAAAGGAAAAGGATGCTCTGATTGAGATATTAGAATAGCATGCTATAGAGGGTCAGGAAGATCAAAGAAATTTGCTCGTTCCTTTCACTTGGCAAATGACTGACAACCCGACAACGGCTAAAGAGCCCCGATCAAAGAAAAGGAAACTATTGGAACCAGTATCTGAGCTCTCTTCGGAGAGGACTCAGGATCCATGAGCTTCTCCATTTTCCTTACAGCACTTTGTAAAATACTATACTTTTCCTTGTAAAATAGTACAATCTTTCGAATTCAATAAAAGGGGTTTCCCCTCACTATATGATATTTGCAATCTATTTGTTGAAGTTTCTTTTTAAAACAAAAAAACTAAAAATATGTCATTGCATATCATTCATCATTCTCACATAGTGCATTCTTCTTATCTTCGAGTCTCACGTATGTGTCACGATTCTAGAGTCAAACTGTCTCACTCATACAATACTTGGGCCAATCGACAAAAGAAAATGGACGATCTCGAGGAAGAGAACAAAGAGCTGAGAGAAGAAATCGATGCTCTAAAGGAAAGTTTGGAAAAATTTCACGGTGACATGCAATCCCTGGCAGCAGCTCAGGAGCAGCGGCATCAAAAGACTATAATCTCGGAGATCACATCTACACGAGACACATGAGAATCATCCTCGGTACAACATGCCTAAAGGTCGTCCCTGGGGAATGGCTCTCAACTTTATACCTGAAGGATGTATCTCGCCGGTCACTGAAGACCCAGAAGCCGTAGCAGGAACCACTGGACCTAAAGGTTACAAACTTCGGGAAAGTGAAGATGCAAGGTTTACAATAGCAACCCCTGAAGGTTACAAAGTTCAGGGCACTGAAGCACCAAGAGTCACCGCTGCAATGTCTATACCACAATCAGTGGTACACACTGTCCCAAAAGGACAGATTCCACAAGAAATTTCTAGTGGAAATGAAGACATGTACGAAAGGATGAATGAGTTCCAAGAGAAATTATTGGAAATGCAGAAGGAATTGCATGCCATTCGCGGTCAAGATTTATTCGGAAAGGACGCTGCAGACCTCTGTTTGGTCCCTAATGTAAAGATACCGCACAAATTCAAGGTGCTTGACTTTGAAAAATACAAAGGAAACTCTTGCCCTCAAAGTCATTTGGTGATGTACGCTCAAAAAATGTCAGCTCAGCCAGAAAATCAACAACTACTAATCCATTACTTCCAAGATAGTTTAACCGGTGCCGCACTCAAATGGTACATGGGTTTAAACCGCACCAAGATCAGTACTTTCAGAGATCTCGGCGCAACCATCGTTCAATAGTATAAATACAATTTGGACATGGCACTAGATAGGGATCAGCTCAGAGCAATGTCACAAAAGGACAAAGAAACTTTTAAAGAATATGCTAAGAGATGGCGTGAAATTACCACCCAAATCTGTTCCCCTCTTGAGGAAAAGGAGATGACCAAGATCTTTTTGAAAACCTTAAGCTCATTCTATTACGACCGAATGGTTGCGAGTGCGCCCAGTGACTTCACTGAGATGGTGAACATGGGAGTACGCCTTGAAGAGGCAGTCCGAGAAGGATGATTGGTCAAAGATACAGAGCCATCTAGCAGTACCAAGAGATACGGTAGTGCTTTCCAAAAGAAGAAAGAGTAGGAGATCAGTAATATCTCTCTCGAAAAGCAAAGGCGAAGGTATCAACCAGTAGCTACGGTAACTCTCGCTATCAACCCTACGCCAGCTCCGGCTTATCAACCTTAGGTTGCTCAGAGCCAACCAAGTCAACAACAGTATCAGCAAAGGACACAACAGCCTCTTCAGCAGGCTCATTCTCAGTACAACAATAACAATAGTACGACACAACCATCAGGGTTTAACCCTATACCGATGTTGTACGCAGAACTATTTCTACTTCTACTGACCAAGGGGCATGTCCAAACCAGGACTCCTCTTACCGTACCAGAAAATCTTCCTTTTTGGTTCAAAGCGGATCAAACTTTCCCTTACCATCAAGGAAGACAGGGGTACAACATTGAAAACTGTCTCAGCTTCAAGTCTGATGTACAGAAGCTTGTCAGGAACGGGATCTTATCTTTCAAAGATACTAATCCAAATGTTCAGACGAACCCATTGGCACAACATGAAAAGATTTCAGTAAGTTTAATAGAAGAAGAACTTAGCCGCAGTTAACAAATTCACGATGTACTCTCACTAGGAACAAATCTGGTGAAGATGAGCAGGTACGGTCATGTACCATCTCACAATTATCACCAGTGTGATATCTTCTCAAAGAATAATTAGGGGTGTTCTGTTGTGTAGTCAGCTCTATAAGAACAGATGGATCTGGGCTGGATTCAGGATCACAGGATATGGGAAGTCAACCTGGCCCGTGCACGTCCCAACATTGTTCAGACCCACAACATTCTCGCAATGAATGTCAATTTAGTGGCGATGCATTCAAGGTAGAGTCAATATCATAATCTGCCACAACACGATTACAACACCTGTCCGATCTGCTCAACAAGCAATCATGGATGCTCTTTCATACAAGAGGCCCTCCAACGTCAGATGTAACGCCCCAGACTGCTTTTAGGAACATCGATTGACCCCACAAACCAACACTAATCTTTTCAGCATGTTTTGACCTCACTCACACACTTTCCGAGAAACTTCCCAGAAGGTCACCCATCCCAAAATTGCTCCAAGTCAAGCACGCTTAACTATGGAGTTCCTATGGAACGGGCTACTGAAAAGAAGATACATCTTCTTTTCGGGAGCCCGTTCCATAAGAACTCCACAGTTAAGTGTGCTTGACTTGCAACAATTATGGGATGGGTGACCTTCTGGGAAGTTTCCCGGAAAGCATGTGAGTGAGGAAAAAACATGCTGAAAAGACCCGTGTTGGTTTGTGGGGTCAGTCGATAATCCTAAATGCAGTCTGGGGCATTACAAATGGTATCAGAGTCAGACCTCTCCCAGTACGATGTGGTTCGAGGACGAACCAAGCGGAAGTTGGTGGGCATGTAACACCCGATGCCGAAGAGGACAGATATTAGTTACATGTAACTTCCGAGGGCGAGGGAGTGGTTGTCGGTGCACGAGGCATGGCAATGAGACACTCCTAGCAACTTCTAGGGAAAAACCGAATTCACATAGGAATGAGAGGGATCCTAGGGCTGTGCAGGTATGGGACTGCATCATTAAAGGAATGCTTATAAGGATTAATTGGTACTACCTATACCAACAAGATGCATCTTCTTTTCGGGAGCCCGTTCCATAAGAACTCCACAGTTAAGCGTGCTTGACTTGCAGCAATTATGGGATGGGTGACCTTCTAGGAAGTTTCCCGGAAAGCATGTGAGTGAGGAAAAAACATGCTGAAAAGACCCGTGTTGGTTTGTGGGGTCAGTCGATAATCCTAAATGCAGTCTGGGGCATTACATCAGATGGATCTCAGATGGATCCAGGACTACCGTGAAGGAAATAACCATCAAGTCAATATGGTTTAGATCTTTGACATATGCTTGATGAATACCAGTTTGGTAGAACTACATGCTAAATAAGTCAAACTCGGCTTTCTGGCTTCACACGATTATCAAGATTGTGAAGAGTGTTGTGAAGACGACCAAGGGTGTGCACTTTTACAAAGAACACTCCAACATCTGTTGGAGCACTGGTGGCTTCCAATCTACTTGGATGAAGCCACACAACAAATCAGCATGACCGACGGGAATCCTTGTAGACATCAAAGTCGGGATGTCTGTTCAATGGAAACATATCTAGTAAAGATACACTACATACAAAGCGGGTGTGGCCTGGTGCCACCCCACAATTATGAGCGCTGTAGAGTTTCCTCAAAAAACAACCAAGAATGTTATCTCGTACGAGCAGCTCTTCAATATCAGTTGGACCGGAAAGAGGTTCGACCATGTTCAAGTTCTGGGTCAATCAACATGGTACAAGACTCTTTCCCTCATCAAAACGAGAACGTTGTCGTAATCTCCGATCATGGGAAGACCAAAGACGTATGCGCCATAATCCCTCTACTCAATGAATCAAGAATCCCTCTTGATAGTAGAAAAGTTCCCAACCAGGAACTTATTGAGGTTGCCTATAACGGTCAGAGAAACCAAAAAGCTCCTGTGGTTATCTACTTGCCAGGTCCAAGACCGTACAAATCAGAAAAGGCTATCCCTTACAAGTACGGTGCAACGACAATCGAAAATCGAAAGGAAACTCCATTACCCTCCGTTGTGAACATTGCCGACATCAGTCGAGTCACCCGGAGCGGACGGATCTTCAACAGAGGAGTTGGAGAACCTGCCAAAGAAATGGAACCTCAAACAGAAGTTCCAAATCAACCAGCCAGGCAATCCAATAATCCCGAACTTACAAAGAATAACGATGAGATGCTGAAGCTCATCCAAAAAAGCGAGTACAACATTGTAGACCAATTATTGAAAACTCCGTCTCGAATCTCTGTACTGTCTCTCCTACTTAGTTCCGAAGCTCACAGGGAAGCTCTGCAGAAAGTCTTAGAGCAAGCCTATGTGGAACAAGAAGTGACGGTAGGACAATTTAACAGTATCATTTCCAACATCACTTCCTACAATAATTTATGTTTCAGTGATGAAGAACTGCCAGAAGAGGGAAAAAATCATAATATGGCGCTTAACATTAAAGTCAACTTCCAAGACGATGCTTTAGCCAGCGTATTGGTAGACACAGGATCATCTTTGAATGTTATGCCAAAATCAACTCTGATACGACTATCATTTCAAGGAGCTCCGATGAGGGGCAGTGAGATCATCGCCAAAGCCTTTGACGAATCTCAAAAAACAGTTATCGGCGAAGTCGATCTTCCCATAACCATCGGTCCTCACACTTTCCAAGTCACTTTCCAGGTCATGGACATCTGGGCAGCATACAGCTGCTTATTAGGAAGACCTTGGATACACGAAGTTGGGGCAGTCACTTCGACACTTCACCAAAAGCTGAAGTTCGTCAAGAATGATAGGTTAGTCACAATCTGCGGAGAGCAAGCCTTAATTGTGAGCCACTTATCATCATTTTCCTATTTAGAACTGGAGGAGGTTGTTGGAACCCAATTCCAAGCACTCTCAGTGAGCAATGAGGATCGACCCAAAAAAGGGACGTCTATTTCCTCATACAAGGACGCTCTCGAAGTGATCAAGAGTGATAACGTAAAGGGTTGGGGACAGCTTGTAATTCCTACAGATAACAAGACAAAGAAAGGTCTTGGTTTCTCTTCAACCTGTACCCAGACTGCCAAGAAGAACGAAAGTTTTCGTCCCATTCAGGATTTCTTCCACAGTGGAGACTTCCTCCACCAAGTGTCTCAAGAAGTACACACCATCAACAAGAGTGATTCCTCTGATACAGACGAAGAATGGAAATCTTATCTCAATGACAATGGTTATATGTCTCAGGAAGAAGCGGATATGCCATTCTGTTTTCCAAAGCAGAACTCGAGATATATACCAAGGTCAGACTTCCGGATGATCTATGGAGATTGCGATCCTGAGGGATGCCGTGCTCCACCTAAGTCATTAGAAGATGAGCTAATGAAAGACGACTTCGATCAAGATTATTTTGATCCCTTGGATGACTTGCCTATCTGGAAGCCATACACAAAATGCTTGGGGAAAAAGAGTCAACCCAACGATGCCTATCAGCTGAGTAATATTGAAAAGAATATTCACATCCCCATCGAGTCATGGGGTCATTACTCAGGACATTCCAAAAATATCCAGCACCGTGATGATGAGTCTGCAAAGATTGCAGGACAAGAGTTCATCAACTATGCTTTTCCTGAGATCAACGTCATCGAGGAAGACGACTCGACCACTCCTACAGAAGTATGGGACACCTTAGGACAGCCGAGTGGCAAGTACGACTTCTTAGTCAAGTACACTGCTCCTGAAAGCTCTCGCAACAGATGGAAGGATATTCAGCCAATTGGATGGGGAGATCCTCTTGAGAGTGAAAACACTAGGGAATATACAACAAAAGAGTTCATTTATGATAACTCTGCATGGGAGGAAGACTTCAATGATCCTACTCCGCCAGAAATTAGCGTTGTTTCTGAGGACAAACCAAGAAAGAAGGTACCAGACTTTGTGACTCACCGAGGAGTTTGCCGCTAAAGGGTTGCTGTCGATGTCCCAAAATTCATCCATAAGTCTAAGTAATTACCATCTTTGTTTTAACCTTTCACCCCGCCCAGGTGAAACAGATGTTTTTATAGGGCTCACCTTTCTGTAAATGTCCCTCTTCGCTTTGTTTTATAGGGCTGTATTTCAAGAATCGACAAATCGTAAATAAACAATGTTATTCTGTAATTCCCGCATTAATGACAGAGTTTTGTTTTATAGGGCTGTATTTCAAGAATCAAAAAATCGTAAATAAACAATGTCATTATGTAATTCCCGCATTTATGGTTATTTTCACTTTTCGTTTTTCAGAAAATGGTAATCCTAAAACAACCCAAAAATAAAAACAAGCATTTTTCAGAAAATACACTGCACACACTCTTGCATTCTCTCTGTCTTTGCTAAAAAAATGAATCATCACGTCATGCAGATTGCTTGTTTTAAACCCCATTGAAACATACGATCAAATGCCTTCTCCCAACTTTGAATTCCCGGTATTTGAAGCTGAAGAAGAAGAGGACAAAGAAATTCCAAAAGAGATCTCCCGATTACTCTGGCAAGAGGAAAGGTCTATTGAGCCTTACAAGGAGCCGTTAGAAACGGTCAATTTGGGATCATAGGAAGAAAAGAAAGAAGTTAAGATTAAAGCACTACTCAATCCAACTGTCAAAGAAAGCATGATAAAACTTCTCAAAGAGTTTCCCGATGTATTTGCTTGGTCCTATCAGGACATGCCAGGGTTGGATACCAGCATTGTGGAACATCATTTACCGTTAAAAGCAGAATGTCCTCTGGTAAAACAGAGACTGAGACGGACTCACCCGGATATGGCTATCAAGATTAAGGAGGAAGTGCAGAAACAGATTGACGCAGGTTTCCTTGCCACCTCAGAATATCCTCAATGGCTAGCTAACATAGTTCCAGTTCTGAAAAAGGACTGAAAAGTCAGAATGTGTGTAGACTACAGGGATCTAAATAAAGTAAGTCCAAAGGATGACTTCGCCTTACCACACATAGACATGCTGGTAGACAGTACAATAAAATTCAAAGTCTTCTCCTGCATGGATGGATTCTCGGGCTATAATCAAATCAAAATGGCTCCGGAAGATATGGAGAAAACTTCATTCATCACCCCATGGGGCACCTTTTGTTACAAGGTAATGTCGTTCAGTTTAAAGAACGCGGGGGAAACCTATCAAAGGGCCATGACAACTCTGTTTCACGCATGATACACAAAGAAATTGAAGTGTATGTCGATGACATGATCGCCAAGTCTAAAACAGAAGAAGAGCATGTGACACACCTGTCAAAGCTATTCGAGCATCTGAGAAAATACAGACTCCTCTTGAATCCCAATAAGTGCACATTCGGTGTCTGCTCAGGAAAACTCTTAGGGTTCATCGTCAGCCAGAAAGAAATTGAGGTTGTTCCCGACAAAGTCAAGGCCATTCAAGAAATTCCTTCTCCAAACACTGAAAAGCAAGTCAGAGGATTTTGGGACGTTAGAACTACATCTCAAGGTTCATATCCCTCATGACCGCGACATGCGCGCCAATCATCAAGCTACTTAAAAAGAATCAAAGTTGTTTGTGGACAGAAGACTGCCAAAAAGCTTTCGACAATATCAAGGAATATCTGTTGAATTCATCAATCCTGTCTCCTCCAGTGGAGGGAAGACCACTGATCATTTATCTAACAGTCTTGGAAGACTCCATGGGTTGTGTACTTGGCCAACAAGACGAAATGAAAAGAAAAGAGTCTTCCATTTACTACCTAAGCAAGAAATTCACTGACTGTGAAACTTGGTACTCCATGCTCGATAAAACTTGATGCGCATTGGCTTGGGCAGCCAAACGTCTTCACCAGTACATGATTTATCACACTACTTGGTTAGTCTCAGAAATGGATCCAATTAAGTACGTCTTTGAAAAGCCTCCTCTCATGGGAAGGATTGCCCGTTGGTAGATGTTGTTATCGGAATATGACATCGAGTACCACACTCAGAAATCCGTCAAAGGATGTATTTTAGCCGATCATTTGGCCCACCAACCGATTGACGATCAGGAATCAATCAGATTTGAATTCCCATACGAAGATGTCATGTACTTGAAAATGAAAGATTGCAATGAACCGCTACCCAGTGAAGGGCCAGAACCAGGTTCCCAATGGGGACTAATCTTTGACAGAGTTGTCAATCATTATGGAAACGGAATTAGGGCAATCATAGTAACACCTCATAGTACCCATATTCCTTTCACTTCCAGACAGACATTCAAATGCAAAAACAACGAGGCTGAATATGAAGCTTGTATCATGGGTCTCGAAGAAGCTATTGACTTAAGGATTAAGAACTTGGATGTGTATGGAGACTCAACCCTGGTTATCAATTAGATCAAAGGAGAATGGAATACATACCAATCAAGACAGATTCCTTACAAAGATTACGCGAGAAGGTTGTTACCATTCTTCAACATAATCGAGTTTCATCACATTCCTCGTGAAGAAAATCACATGGCTGATGCACTAGCCACTCTCTCTTCCATGATTAGTGTAGGTCAATGGAACAACGTACCTAAGATCGGCATAATGTGCCTTGAAAGGCCCGCTTACATTTTCATAATTGAAGCAGTCATTGATGACAGACCTTGGTATCATGATATCAAATGCTTCCTTCAAAGACAAGAGTACCCACCTGGGGCATCCAGGAAGGACATGAAGACTCTTAGAAGACTGACAGGCAAATTCTTCCTAAAAGGTGATACACTCTACAAAAGAAACTTTGACATGGTTTTGCTTAGATGCGTAGATAAACCAGAGGCAAACATGTTGATAAAAGATATTCACGAAGGATCATTCGGCACTCATACCAACGGACACACGATTGCGAGAAAAATTTTGAGAGCAGGATATTATTGGTTGACAATGGAATCCGATTGCTACAAGTACATGAGGAGGTGTCACCAGTGTCAGATATACGTAGACAAAATCCATGTACCGCCAACGCATCTCAAAGTTCTTTCTTCTCCATGGCCTTTTTCTATATGGGGAATCGACATAATTGGCATGATCGAACTCAAGACTTCAAACGAACATCGGTTCATCCTGGTAGCCATTGACTACTTCACCAAGTGGGTCGAAGATGCGTCATACGCTAATGTAACCCGACAAGTGGTGGTCCGATTTATCAAAAATAATCCCATCTGCCGTTATGGCATTCCAAGCCAGATCATTAATGATAATGGATCTAACTTGAATAACAAGATGATGAAAAAGTTGTGCGTTGAGTTCAAGATCAAACACCATAACTCATCTCCCTACCGACCTAAGATGAACGGAGCGGTAGAAGCGGCTAACAAGAATATCAAGAAGATTGTTCAAAAAATGGTTGTAACCTACAAAGACTGGCATGAAATACTGCCCTATGCTCTTCATGGTTATCTCACATCCGTCCGAACTTCAACAGGGGAAACCCCTTTCTCTCTAGTATATGGCATGGAGGCAGTTCTCCCCATAGAAGTAGAGACACCATCAATCAGGGTGTTGATGGAAGCTAAGCTAAAAGAGCTGAATGGTGTCAAAGCAGGCACGATGAACTGAACCTAATCGAAGAAAAGAGAATGACAGCTTTATGCCATGGTCAGTTGTATCAGTAAAGAATAAAGAAGGCGTTCTACAAAAAGGTCTGACCCCGTGTCTTCAGAAAAGGAGACCTCATGCTCAAGAAGATACAATCGTTCCTCACTGATTCCCAGGGCAAATGGACTTCGAATTATGACGGCCCTTATGTGGTCAAGAAAGCCTTCTCAAGCGGCGCCTTAAGACTCGCCACCATGGATTGAGAGGAGTGTTCCTACCCCACGAATGTTGATGTAGTCAAGAAATACTTCGCCTAAATAAAAAAATGACTGGTGGATTGAAAACCCGAAAGGGCGGTCCAGGCAAAAATTAGAGACACAAGCAAAAATCATCCCGATGGATTAAAAGCCTAAAAAAACACAATCCAGGCAAAAGTTAGGGATTCATGGTAAATAACTATGTCCGACAAGGTTAAATCCCCAACGGTGACACCATCCATCAGGAAAACTTCAGTCAAGGTCACCTTCGACAGAAGCCCAAAATGTCCAGAATTCAAAGTTGGTAGAAGGATAGTGGTCGTTATGTTTCAATGTAGCCCTTTATACCTTAAATTACCATGTTTCTAAACTTTGTAATGCTCTATGGGATCACGCGCTCGGATGATTTCCATCCTATCAATAAAATTTGAGCCTTAGTGATTTTGTTTTCAATTCTAATTTATTTTTGCTTTATAGAATGACATTTTTAAACATGATTGACGATTCTTGAAACAAAACAAAATTGAATTTACTTGTCAAATTTTTTTCTGCTTTTAAAATAAATATGGCAATTACTTTTGATTGTTGAACATCAAAAGAACATCGATGGCTTCTCCAGAAGTGATTAAATTTCAAAGTGCAGAATCAAAGTACTCCTTCTAAACCAGTACACCTGAATGTTGGATCAACTATTTCAGATAAAATGTCTCGTCTGACATCCCTGACAGAGTTTATACCTCTTAAGACCGATCGAAAATTCTTTTTCCCACACAGGGACTACCTCTCCTAAGTAAAACAGGATTGTTATTTTGAACCGATGGTACTTTTCATCCCGCCGCAGTGACCGAGTATTCAGTCATGTTCATCCACAAGTCTGTATATCGCGTCAGTTTTGTCAGCATAAACATACATACATCATGCATAATATATTCACATTCATATTCATATTGCATTGCTATCACTTTGGTCACATTCATCCCCAAGTGATAGCATCATCTCGCCAATAAGGCTGTCAGTTCTGCCGTCGTCAGGAAATGTATCGTCTGAGCAATTTCTTCCTCTGTTTATTTCGGGATTGGAGACTATTTGAAGGCTCTGCAGATTTGAGAAAACTTTTGGTAAAACAAGGCGTTGAATGAAGTGTTCCAACATGTAGAAGACATGATGTCCTAACGAATGTTCTGACATCTTAAACTGATACAGCAAGCTAATTTTAAGTCTGTTCCAAGAATCATGGAAGCAATCAGAACGTGGATTATGGATCAAGTAGACATAAGATTGAAGCCCAAGGAAGTAGAAGCCTATAAATAGAAGACTTAGACCTAGGTTTTTGATATGCCTTTTGTACGCCTTTTGCAACCTTGTGTTCTCGCGTAAGAAACAAGGGTTTAGGGTTTTGAGAGTCGTTGGCTCTCTAGGTTGTAAGTCTCCCTTTGTATCAGTTGATACATTGTGGCAGATATAGGTGTCGCACAGATCCATAAGCCTTGAGGTATTGGATTGTGTATTGTTCTTGGATGAAGCTTTTAAGCAAATTCGAGTTAGCTTGTTTGTCAAGAAAGCTTGACAGATTTTTGTATTGACAGGGATGATGTAGAAATCACAGTTGGTGATTAAGGGAAGTGAGTGGGGTATCTCATATCAGAGTTGTAAACGTTAGAGTTTAGCTTTGGTAAAGATGTTCATTGGGTAGATGTTAGGTATAAAGTTGTAAACGACAGAGTTTAGCTTTGTAACTGTTCTACAGACAGTGAAGTCTTTTTCCTGGATTGGTATCCCCCTGATGTAGGTGAGTTACACCGAACTGGTTAACAATTGTTGTGTTCTTTATCATTCTGCAGATTTACGTTTTCTATTAGGGTTTATGATAAACATGTTGGATCAGATGTCGTTACATCTGTGAGTGTGCAGTTCTGATATTCAAGGTATCAGTCTGCTATTGCGCCTCTGAGTTTAAAAGAATATGTAGCACAATGTCTTGACATGTGTTAGGACATCTACTGTCTGTATAGGCCAGAATTTTAATTGGCATCAGTGAAGGCATCATGTCTGGTTCTGGATGAGATCTTTAGGAGATAATTTTTGCCGTTTAAACAAAGAGGAGTTTTGAAGATCAGATCAATCAACTTAGATATACTCAAGGGTATTAATGGATGAGATGGATGTTCTAGATCGAAGGTAACAACCCGTTGGTAGTTCGTGTTGCTGAGGAGGTTCTACAATAACTGCAGGAGAAATGACTAGTTCTCTTGTTGGGGTGTTTTATAAGATGTTCTGACATCTTATTAGGGCAAGCAGGATCTATTTCTTGGTGGTTCCGCTGTATGTGTTGTAGCGGTAAAATTTGTGAGTGTAAGCTATTGATTAACTTAACTCATAGAGCAAGAGTCGCCACCGCGCTTTTATTTATTCCACAAAGGAAAAGGAAAAAAGAGTGAATAAATCCTAAGAAGTCTAAAAAAGCAAAAACTAAAAAAGACAAAGAGAAATGGGTAAGGGGGTCGGTTACGCAATGGGAAGGTATTAGCACCCAAAACGTCTATAGTACTCTATAGGAACCCTTTGAAATATCTAACGCTTTTTGGTCTGAAAAGGTTTGCTTGAAAAGAGGTTGGGGAGATGAGAAGAGAAATATTTTTTAAGATTTTTGTGTTTGGAGAGACTTATTGCCTCATGCCTACGTACCCATGAAGTGTAATGTAGGATCAAAACCCCGTAGTTCGTGGTACAAAGAATGAAATTTGTTTGTTTTGGTTGATTTTAAGTGTAAAGACAAGTCGTCATTTCCAAGCGAATAATTCTGCTTAAAGAAATGAATTATGTCTAAACTTATGAAAAAGTTTTAAAGGAAAAGCGCCTAAAGCACAAAAAGAGTTTGATGAGTTTGGGTGTTTTTTTATGTTTTTATGAAATGGTCAAAGCATGATTAACATTGATTGACATTTATTTAAAGAAAAGAAAGTTTAAAAATCACTTGACCAAAGTCAAGGTTTTATTATGAAAGCGGTTTTGAAGTTTTAAAAACAAGAAGGTTTTTGAAAAAGGGAGGAGGTTTTGAAAATTTAAGAAAGGGGTGGAGAAGAAGTGACTATCGTAGTGCATAAATAAAAGCTAGAGTAAGAAGGATCTAACCACATAGAGGCACTCATCAAAGCATAATAAGAATAGAATTCCGTCCTCTTGAGCCAATAAGCAAGCCAAATAAAGGCTAGAATATCAAACTCCATAATGGTCCAAAGCACAAGGGAGAGAGTCCTAAGTCTAAGTCCATAAGTCCATAATCAAGAGCATAGGTCCTCCAATGCAAAGGATAGTGACCATAGTTCAACAATTAAGAGCACAAGTCTTTTAGTGGTTTAATCCTTTATTAATGTTTTTTGAGTCCAAAAGGACAAAAGGAAAAGGCATAAACATGTGTCCAACGGACAAAGGAAAAATTGCATAAAAGTAAAAGAGAGATAGGGAGCGAGAAGGAAATATAAAGTTAGAAGTTAGTGGTTAGTAACACAAGGCTCTAGTGCCATAAGCCTTCACCGATTATTCTGTTTCGTGTCTTGAACTATAGTGATTAAACAACGCACTTAGGCCAATGTTTTTGAACTTGACAGAAGATTGGTAAAACCAAAGCCTCTACAACGCCAAGTTTAAAAGATTATGGACCTAATGCAAAAAATTAATCAACATTGGGTTGACGCGACAAATCAAGTTCCGGACCACGAAAGTTCAAATTCCGAGTTGGATAAAGAGGGACAAATGTTGCGCTATGTTAAGCAATCGCCGAGTAATTTACGGGGTAATTACCCTACAATGAGGTCGGTCAATAGATCTTTGTGCTAATGCATGCTAGATGAACGATATGTAGATCGTCATCCGAAAGCAATACCACATGAAAAGAAAATAGGTAACGATATTGTCTTGATCAAGAATTCAACAAAGAAATTCTAAGATCCATAAGACTTTCATCGATCAAAAGAAAAGAGAAATAGATAAAGAGAAATCCAAATTAAACCACAAAAATATGTGATCTAAGGCTAAGAACAAAAGGAAAGGGAAGAAAATGGAAAAGGAACCAAAACAGTCCAAAAAACAAGCCAAAATGTGCATTCTGTTTCGAAGTAACTGGTTACTGCATATCTGCTAACCGGTTACTTAGTTAATAATAAGCGCAGTTTTTCAAAATTAACACAGAGTAACCGGTTACTGCATATCTGCTAACCGGTTACTCTGCACCAGAATGCATAAAATTGTGCAAAATTCAGCATGATCCACTTTTAAACTTTTTTACAAACACCTTATGATCATGGAACTGGAATTGCACGAAATTTAAAGTAAAACAATAGTGAAAAACAGAAATTAAACACAATTACAAGATCCAAAGGATCAAGTAACAAAGATCACCAACGATCTACATTATGGAAGATGAAGATGAAGCTTCACAATGGTGAAAGATGAATTACCACTTCAAATCTGAAAATTCCTTCAAATTGCTTCAAGATCCAAACTCCAAAGCCTTGATCTATGAGAATTGATAAAGAAAACAAGTTTGGATGAAGGTTTAGCTCAAAGTTGAACAAGATTCAATGTGAATTCTTGTTAACTTTTAAGAGAAGAAAAGTGAGCTTTGAGTGAATTTTGTGGTTGAGGAGAGAAATTACAAGAGGTTTGTTGGCTATCAAAAGCTTGAAGAATGAATGAAATGAAGCCTCTATTTATAGAGTTTAGGCTTGGGAAATTTGGTGGTTTGGAATTAGGCTTGGATGATCAAAATTAGGATTGGAATTCATATTTCGAGGGAATTATCAAAAGAGTGGTGATTAGTGAAGGTGCATGGTGGAAAATGATCAAAGTGATGTAGGGGAATTAAAATGTGGTGGTCTAGAATATTCTAAATGTGATCAAGGGCTGAGATTGGCGCCAATTGCTGAATTTGAATTTGCCACCATTTTTCAAATTTTCACGAGGGTAACCGGTTACTGCATATCTGCTAATCGGTTACTTAGTGCAAATTTTGAAAAAAAAAACTCTTTTTGAATGCATTGCTGTGGTACGGCTCGATTCTTTTGCTCGTCAAAGAAGGCATGGAAATAAACACATGAACCTTGGAGTCTCTTGGAATAATAATCAATTAAAATCTTGGAAACTCTTGATCAGATGATTCTTGAATTAATTGCGGATGAACTTTGACTTTGTTCAGATGAAATTCATTCGAGTCGAGGGACTGTTGTTTTGGTATTTTTAACCTGTTCTTCCCCTGAAAATGTTAGTGAAAGAAAACAAAAATATTTTTTTAATTTTAATTAATGGTTAGTAAACATAAACAAATTAAGCAATAAAACAACTAACAAACACACACACACACACACACACACACACACACACACAAAGATCCCTGCAAGGCAGAATCCTACAAAAGGGGGAACCAATGTGTGATCTTGTTTGTGGTATGAAATGTAAAAGGACATGTGGGATCTTAGGGGTAAAAATTAGGGTATTACAGCTGCCTTTATTTAAGTTTCTTCTATCCGGAGATACGAAGACGGGAGTCTTTGTCTCAACGAGATATAAGAGACTTAAATATAACAAGAAACCCAATTTTTGGACCAAAGAGACCACACACTGATATCATCATGTAGATGATATGCAGTCACAAGACCTCTGTAGGGAGAAAACACCACAGGAGACAAACAAAAGCTGGGGAGCAAAGAGAAAAGACTCCATAGGGAAACCAAAGGGGGAAAGCACATCCCAACAAGGGAGGAAACAATCTCCGCTGGGGAAGAACAAAGAGATAGTAAGATTCCACTGAGGGAAAATTACCAACACCAGAAAATAAAAGAAGGATAACATCGTCCCAACATAGAGAAAAAATCCGATGGGGAAAAGATCGTCTAATACCAGACATCCAGTAATAGCATGATCAAAAGGAAAGATTGCCAAATACCAACCAAGTGATAGCTACAACAAGGCAGTCAATCAAAAGGATATAGGAAGAATTACCTACTACCAACAAAGGCCAGGACGACAAAGGTAATAATCCCAGAAAGGGAAACGATTACTAGCTATCAACCAAGTGACAACTGTAACAAGGCAACCAAATTGGGCTATATTACCTACTACCAACAAAGGGCAGGACGACAAAGGTAATAAGCCAGCTAAAGAAAGATTACCAACCATCAACCAAGTGACAGTTATAACAAAGTAATTAACCAAGGGTACGAGAAAGATTACCTACTACCAACAAAGGGTAGGACGACAAAGGTAATAATCTAAAAGGGGTCGAGAAATATCACCTACTACCAACACAGGGCAGGACGACAAAGGTGATAAACTCGAACAAAGAAAGGAGAGATTACCAACTATAAAACAAGTGATAGCTACAACGAGATAATCAAACCCAGCTATATTACCTACCACCAACACAGGACAGGACAACAAAGGTAATAAGCCAACTATATCACCTACTACCAACAAAACGGGTAGGACGACAAAGGTGATAAGCTTCCATTGCCAAAGCAAGGGACCAAAATTTAATCCGAGAATAAACCAGAGAGAAACGGTCAAACAAGACTCATCCCGAGAAGGAAATATCTCAACTGGGGATTAATTCCATCCAGACAAATGAACTGGGGAGGAAGGCTTAAACAAATATCTTCCACGAGGCATAAACTCAGTGTGGAATTATCAAAGATAGGCATTTTCTACTTATGGGTCAACACTCTAAATGGAGAGAGGACACACATGCTCTGCGGGGATAATAGCACCAGAGAGCAAAGAAGCACCAACACAAATGCAACATGCACAATGCACCAACAATATGCCATGCACAACAAATGAATGCACATGCAATGCGTATGAGCATGAATATGCTGACAAAACAGACATAAGGATACACAGAGGGTGGAATGAACATCACAACACCACTGACTACTCGGCTAATCTCAACAAGATGGAGATATCATTAGCAATTCTGCTAGGGATTCATCTGAAGAAATCCTGCAAGAGATAAACAAAAGCTATCAAAGGAAAACAAATCCTACTACAAGGCTCAAGTCTTGCTGGAGAAAAGATGATACTCCTTGGGGAAAAACCCAAATATCAATCTTCTAACATCAACGATCCACGAAGAGGACAACAACATAAACTCTGCTTCGAGGATGGCAGGAAGGCTGTTGGAGAATCATAACAACCCAAATCTTTTCTGACTTTTCCTGGGGATAATAAAGAATTCACAGGAACTTCCACTTCCATAAGATGAGGAGATCTGCTGCGGAAAAATAATGAACCTGCTGGGGATGGTAGACATATAAACATCTACGCAAAATCCACTGGGAAAACAAGGAAAATCTACTGGAGATACAAGAATACTCTCAGGGGATTATCCAAATCTGAGTAAAGCAACCTGGACTTGCTGAGGAAAACATCAAAAGGTCAAACTGTGGGGGATTTTAGATCAATACTCATCATAAAAATGAGATAAAACCCTACAGGTGATTACAGAGATGCCATCAGCGACTTCATTGGGGAACACCCGAAATAGTGATGCACAATCTTCTCTTGAAAACAAACAAACTAGAGAGAAGTACATTCTGGACTTGTCGGGGATGATAAAAATAACATCACAGCTCTATGATCAGGAAACAATAAAAAAAAAATGCACAGCCTCTGTTGGAGAATTAGCAAAACTATCATCTCTGGGTAGAACAACCTGGAGAGGAAGACATCCACAAGACAAGATAAAACCCGACAAGCGGCCACTATGTCAATGCTTCTTAGAGAAAAATAACAGTGTTCTGCACTTGGGGACATCCAAAGAAACAAAAACACATCTAGAGGATGAAACTCTGAGCGAGGATTCTTCATATGACTTTTGCTGGGGACAGCAAAAATGAATCTCTAGATGAGGATTACCATCAAGGAGAGGTGGACCTCAACACTACTCAACTACCTGACCTGAACATAATCAGCTGGAGAAGATTCGGATCAAGACCTAGCTGGGGAAAAACCAAACAACATTGGGCCTTATAAATTCAACACACCATAATAAACCTTTGAAGGGATCCATCATCTTGTCAGTAACTGGTTATATGAACAAACTCTGCTGAGGAAATATCAACAAACTCTACTGGGGAGATATCGACAAACTCTACTAGGGAGCTGTTAATAAATTCTGTTAGAAGAGTAAGAACAAACCCTACTGAGGAAAAACATCGATCTTACCATCCTTGGAATAACTGTTGACATTCCTTTTTTGCATTCATAAATCAAAGGAAAATGTTTTTATAATTTTCAAAAATTTAAATCAATTATTTTCATTTTGTTTCAAAAATCATCATAAAAAATAAATGAAATTCTGCAAACAGAAACAAAATAAGAATTGCAAACAAAGGGATAAAGACCCAAATTTTATTAATAGAATGATAGTCCGCAAATGGCGTAACTTCATAGATCATTACAAAGTTTGAAAAATGGTAAATACATGGAAAGGGTTACATTGAAATACAATGACCACTATTCTCCCTAACAACTTTAAATTCCGCTGTGCTCAAAACTTCAGTTGAGGATGATTGAAACAGAATCCTTGATAGACAATATTGCTTTCAATGATCAAGACTGGCCAGATGCAGTTACTTGCCATAATCCCTAACTTTTGCCTAGATTGCCCTCTCGGGTTTTCAATCTACCAGGATGATTATTCTGTTTTTGTCTCTAATTTTTGCCTGGACCGCCCTTTCGGGTTTTCAGCCCACCAAGATGCTCATTCTTGCCTAAGCCGCCCTTTCGGGTTTTCAACTTAGCGAGCTGTTCTTTTATATTTTAGGTGAAGTATTTTTTAACTGTATCGGCATTCACAGGATGAGTGAACTCTTCACCATCCATAGTTGTAAGAAGTAATGCACCACCAGAGAAGGCTCTCTTGACAACATATGGGCCTTCATAATTAGGAGTCCACTTGCCCCTAGAATCATTGGTAAAAGTTGAGATCTTTTTGAGCACGAGGTCGCCTTCTCTGAAAACACGGGGTCGAACCTTCTTATCAAAAACTTTCTTCATTCTCTGTTGATACAATTGGCCATGACACAAGGCCGTCATTCTTTTCTCTTCAATCAAATTCAACTGATCATATCTACTCTGACACCATTCAGCCTCAGACAATTCAGCTTCCATCAAAACTCTCATAGAAGGGATTTCAACTTCTACTGGGAGCACTGCTTACATACCGTAAACAAGAGAGAAAGGGGTTGCCCCAGTTGAAGTGCGGATGGATGTACGATACCCATGCAAAGCAAAAGGGAGCATCTCATGCCAATCCTTGTATGTAACAACCATCTTCTGAACAATCTTCTTAATATTCTTATTAGCAGCTTCAGCAGCTCCATTCATCTTAGGTCTGTAAGGAGAAGAATTATGATGCTCAATCTTAAACTCATCGCATAATTCCTTCATCATCTTGTTATTCAAATTAAACCCATTATCAGTGATAATCTTGCTCGGAATATCATACTGACAGATGATTTGGTTCTTGATAAACTGGACCACTACTTGCTTGGTCACAATAGCATATGATGCCGCTTCAACCCACTTGGCAAAATAGTCGATAGCCACCAATATAAAATGGTGTCCGTTCGACGCTTTAGGCTCAATCATTCCAATCATATCAATACCCCACGTGGAGAAAGGCCATGGAGAAGAGATAACATTGAGAGGAGTTGGGGGCACATGAATTTTGTCAGCATAAACTTGGCACTTATGGCACTTCTTCATAAATTTGCAACAGTCAGATTCCATCGTCATCCAATAGTAACCTGCTCTTAACATCTTTTTAGCCATTGCATGCCCATTGGCATGGGTACCAAAAGATCCTTCATGAATTTCTTTCATCAACATGTCTACTTCGTGTCTATCCACGAATCTGAGCAAAACCATGTCATAATTTCTTTTATACAGCACATCATCATTCAAGAAGAAACTACCAGCCAATCTTCTCAAGGTCTTCTTATCTTTCTTGGATGCCCCAAGCGGGTACTCTTGATTTTGAAGAAAGCATTTAATATCATAATAGCACGGTTTATCATCAACAACCTCTTCAACGACAAATACATGAGTTGGTATATCAAGCCGCATAACATCAATTTTGGGCACATCATTCCACCGATTCACCACAATCATGGAGGATATAATGGCTAAAGCCTCCGCCATTCGATTTGCTGCTCTGGGTACATGGTGAAACTCAACCTTCTTGAAGAAAGTTAACAACCTTCTTGCATAATCTTGATAAGGAATCAAATCAGGTTGACGTGTCTCCCATTCTCCTTTAATCTGATTAATCACTAGGGCTGAATCTCCGTATACATCAAGAATCTTGATTCTTAAATCAATAGCTTCTTTCAAGCCCATAATACATGCTTCATACTCAACTGCATTATTTGTACAAGTGAACATCAACCTTGCAGTGAAAGGAATATGAGAACCATGAGGAGTAAAGATTATCGCTTCAATACCATTTCCATACTCATTAACAGCTCCATCAAAAATCAAACCCCAACGGGATCCAGGCTCAGGCCCTTCATCAGGTAATGGTTCTTCACAATCTTTAACCTTTAGATACATCACATCCTCGTCAGGAAAATCAAACCTGATAGGTTGATAATCATCAATTGGCTGGTGTGCCAAATGGTCAGCCAAAACACTTCCTTTTACTGCTTTTTGAGTTCGGTACTCGATATCATATTCTGACAACAACATTTGCCAACGAGCAATCCTCCCAGTTAAACCAGGCTTTTCAAAGATATACTTGATTGGATCCATTTTGGATATCAACCAAGTTGTATGATTCAACATATACTGGCGGAGGCACTTGGCAGCCCAAGCTAAAGCACAACATGTCTTTTCAAGCATTGAGTACCGAGACTCACAATCGGTGAACTTCTTGCTCAAATAATAAATGGCAAACTCTTTTCGACCAGATTCATCTTGTTGACCTAGAACACAACCCATAGACTCTTCCAGCACAGTCAAATACATGATCAAAGGTCTTCCTTCCACGGGAGGACACAAAATCGGAGGTTCAAGCAGATACTCTTTAATTCTTTCAAAAGCTTTCTGACAATCCTCTGTCCAGACACATCCCTGATGTTTGCGAAGAAGCTTGAAGATTGGCGCACATGTGGCAGTCATATTGGATATAAATCAGGAAATATAATTCAAACGTCCCAAGAATCCTCTTACTTGTTTTTCTGTTTTGGGCGCAGGCATTTCCTGAATAGTTTTAACTTTGTCAAGATCAACTTCAATGCCTTTTTGGCTGACAATAAAGCCCAACAATTTTCCAGAACGGACACCAAAAGTACATTTATTAGGATTCAAACGGGGCTTAAACTTTCTCAAACGCTGAAACAACTTCAATAAGTACTCAATATGATCTTCAGTCTTCGACTCACAAATCATATCATCCACATAGACCTCAATTTCTTTATGCATCATATCATGGAACAAAGTAGTCATAGCTCTCTGGTACGTTGCACCAGCATATTTAAAACCGAAAGGCATCACTCTGTAACAAAATGTTCCCCTGGGTGTAATGAATGTTGTTTTTTCCATATCCTCGGGTGCCATCTTTATCTGTTTATAACCGGAAAATCCATCCATAAAAGAGGAGATACTGAATTTAGCAGTATTATCTACCAACATATCAATGTGTGGTAATGGAAAATCATCTTTTGGACTTGCTTTATTCAAATCTCTATAGTCAACGCACATTCGGACTTTTCCGTCTTTCTTTAGAATAGGCACACACTAGTGCAAAGTGACGAATATAATTTTAAAATTTACATCCATTATACTGAAAACGGGTGTAAATAATAAACGCGGTGGCAAATTTGTAAATAAAATGTAATTTATAGTAGAAGTACGTGACAATAGACACCCTATTTAAAAAAAATGGTGTAAACTAAAAATATTATTATAATAAATTAAAATCATTACTATAATAATATCTCTATTACTCCCTTTAAAAGAAAAATGGGTGTAAATTAAGATTGACTGAAAAATAATTATTTAGTTTAATAACTCTAAATATTAACCTTAAACATATTAATAAACCACACTATATTTTATTAAGTGATATTTGGATAAATAAATAAATTAATGGGTATAAATTTATTAATTATTATTTTGTAAATAAAATAATAATAAAACACATATCAATATCAAATTTAATTATGAATATCAATCAAATCCATTTCTCTCTAAACCCCATTTCTCTTCATCTGTTTTCATCGCGAGTTCAATGTCTTCATTCATCGCGGTTTTGATCCTCTTCATTCATCGTGAGTTTCATCTCCTTCCTCTTTTTGTCAAACTCCATCTCCTTCATCTCATCGGACACCCATCGCACGGCCATTGTCACACATACGAGGAACCTAACTCAGTCCAATAAAGAAGAGAAGAATTGAAAGTCGGCAATAATAAAACCCGCACGACCGAATAAAGTAGAAAGAAACGGCGTCGTATCAACCATCTTCGTCGTTTCACTCCACCATCAGAACCACCTTCAAATTCAATTTCAACTTTAACTCTCTCTTTCTGTAAAACAAACCCTAATTTCTTCAATCCAATGACACCACGCACGGACAAATGTGAACAAGATAATAATAACCTAAACGCCACCGACGACAATGACAGCGACGAAGACGGTCTCAAAGAAGAAATGGTCGCCGTTGCGCGAGCCTGTAAGTTCAAAGTAGATGAAATTCAATCCGAAGAAGATCCTCTTTTGGCTGCTGGAGACGAAATTCCGTATGAAAAATATCCTCTTTTTGGCTTCTGGCGACGCTATTGTCCCATTCATCGGTACTGTGGACTCTGACTCTGACGGACAGAGTGACCTTGAATGTCTCAAAAGAGTTAAGAGTCTCTGTCTGCATATTGATTCTATTCCTCGACTGCCACCGATGGCAGTTGCACGATGATGAAGATGACATGGAAAAGTTTGTGCCATCTTCAAATGGTTTTCCGCTTATGATAGAGGTAAGTTACTGTGCATTTGTGTTGGGGTTGTGACTTTCTGTGATAATTTGTTTGTTTTGTTTAGTGTTAAGGCGTGTTGACGGAAAAAAATGTAGCTTGTGGGTTAAGTAATCATTGAATCTATAATTTGTTTAGTTCATGTGTATGGTGATAAGAGCTTAACATTGTTATCTGTTTTTTGTTTATGCATGTAGAAAAGTTAGTTCTTTTTTTTTTGAAAAATAATCGGAAAAAAATAGTTTTTTTGATTGACATGAATAGCCAAGTATGTAGCGGCACCTCTAAAATGAGGTGTGTCTATGTGTCCGAACACTTACACCAACACCGACACTGCTTAATCTCTTCTCAGATCCATTTTCACTCTTCCCTCTCTCAATCTCATAGAACAATCCTCTAAGATATTTTTTTCCTATTATTGTTCTAATTAATTACCAGTACTTGTGCTTTATGTATTGGAAGCTCAATGGAATAATGAGCATTAAGAAAAAGAGTAACTTGTGGAAAAAATGGTTCAATATGCTGTCTTTACTTGACTTTCCTTTATGCCATAAAACATATCAAGTAATCTTCTTTGTTATTGTTTTAGTGTCTAGGCATCGAACCCTGATGAACGTATTTGATAAGGCTCTTGTTGTTGATAAAGATGCATTTATTGCCCCAAGTGCCTCCGTAATCGGTGATGTTAACATTGACAGAGGATCATCTATTTGGTATGGATGTGTCATGAGAGATAAGGTCTTTAACTTTACTAGTTAGACATTAAATTTTTGACAGGTTTATCATTTGGTACTTTAGTTAAGTAACTAATCAGATCAATTCATGGAAAAAAGTTTTAAAGCATTTTCTTTAACTACTGAGGCCATCCTAATTCCAATACAAATTTTCATTGCTTTGATCGTCTAATGTAATTTAAAGGTGATTTTTTTGTCAGTCTCTATTTTGTAGCCATGAATTGTAAGCATGTTTGAACTTCACTTTATGCTTAGGTGACGTGAACAACATTAGTGTTGGAAGCGGAACCAACATTCAGCATAACTCCTTGGTTCACGTTGCGAAATCAAATTTAAATGGGAAGGTGTTTCCTACTATTATTGGGGACAATGTTACTGTAGGTGAGTCTGTGAGTAATATTTTTTCCACGATCATGAACGATATCCCATTTTTCTTTTAACCTGTAATAAAATTTGCACTTGCAGGTCATAGCTCGGTTTTACATGGTTGCACTTTTGAGGATGAGGCTTTTGTTGGTATGGGTGCAACACTAATTGATGGTGTTGTTGTTGAGAAACATGCCATGGTTGCTGCTGGTGCCCTTGTGAAATAGAATTCACGGATTCCATCGGGAGAGGTATGTATGCGTACTTGTTCAGGTTATTATGTGTGTCTGGTTGGGATTAACAAATTACAGTGCCGGAGATCTAGGTATTGGGGTGAAATATAATTGTAACTTTGGTATTAATGGAAAAGACATATAGAAGATAGTGTTATTGAAAATCGGCCATGGTGGCCCTATGGTTGATATACGTGGCATTTTTTTAGGCTCGCCCCAATGGTAAAATCGGCCAATACTGCAGGTTTTTCCACCATAATCCACTATAGCTGCACCGCAAAGCGGCCGATATAGAGGGATTTTGGCTCTCTGCCATGGACCTCCATCCGCCATTAAAAACACGGGTATGTGCACTCATAAGGAGATAGTGTTGGGCTATCAGCTACCCAAGTATACCATTCGAGGTAAAAGTACAAGCAACAAGAGTGAGTGGGAACAGTAATGAGCAAGACTGCAATAACATTATGTGTTTGTGAAATACTTCTATGTTGGTGAAAATAGATTAAGAAATTACCATACTATGATCAATTACATTGAAAACACATTAATTGCCTTAGATATAAAATTTGGAGCATGGATGGACAATTTTCAAGACTGAAACTATTTTATGAGCTGAAAATGTTATCCTTATCATGCGGGATGATTTTGTTTCAATGAAAATACATGATATGAGGAAACCATCTTTGCAAAATTGCTCCTGAAACAAAGCAAGATTAGAAATACAATCATTTGAGAGAAAATTGAGGTCGTAAATGATTCAGTAGGGAGGAACTTTGCACCCCCTTAAAGTGTTGTTTATCAAGTACTTTCAATTTCTATTCTATTCTTCATTTCCTTGCGCGTGTCAACTTCTTCCATTGTTCAGAACTCTCAGCATCCTGTCCATGCTTCATATCTCGTCTGATGAATATGAGGACTACATCGACTCTGTTATTTAGTTACTATGATTTGAACATTTTGTAATATGATATTTTATATGTTTAATAGATGAGAGATGCTAACATAGATTTTGAAGTTGGTGAAAGAAAAAATTAAGATAGTACTACTATGCTTTAGTCCCATCGTGTATAATGGCTTACTTTTTGATAGGACCCTGAGTCTGGGCCTTAGTCTAATAAGAGTTTGTTAGGATGTTTCCTTAATTTTAGGGAATATTCCGTCATAAAAGAGAATGAAAAAGATTAAAGAAGGCATTCAGAAAGTTTGTTAGAAAGCAGTTAGGACTTAAGAGAGAATTCTCTCTTGTTTAGGATCTTAGCTCTCGATTAGAAATTTATAGAACTCTGGTTTACATATTCTTGTTCCACTTTCACCATTGTAGAGCCTTGAGCTCACCAATTTCATTCAATAATATACAGTTTCTTTATTTTGATTTTACTGGTTCTATGACTTTGTTTGGGTTCGGGAGATCGTGACTAGATAAGGTTCTAATTGAATTGAAATAGAATTCTGCATATGATTATAGTGTATATGTATATTTCATACCTGTTCAGTAAATTAGGTTTGGGTATTGAAAATGTTCTAAATCCCATACCATTCCTTTAGGGAAGATCAGCTTGTCTCTTATTATGCTCGATTGATGTGCTTTCAGATGCTTAATTATAAGTGTTATATTATTTGTATATTCAACAGTTGTTTGACTATTTTTTCATGTTCACCGCCTTTCTATGAAGAATATCTTCCTGGGCATTGCAGACATCTATGACGATCACCATCACAGACAGTTTATCCTTTTTGGTTTTCAAAAAGAGTTCAAGATCAACATAGATCATGCAGGTGGGACTGTACGTGAAATGATTTTTATAATGGTGGTGCTTAACGTGTCTGTGATGATTGTCATAAGAGATGTCTGTTTGAATCTAATGTAGCCCATAGAATAACATATATCTATGAATTGATGGATTCTCATACTTATATTTGACAAATTCTTTTAACATTTGCAACCATAGGTGGTTGAATTGTGAAGACCCTTTGATCAATCATGGCTCATGGACTGGTGAAGAGGATATATCTCTTTTGATTATTGTCCAAGAGACGGGCATCAGGAAGTGGTTTGACATTGCTGCATCATTGGCCACAAACAGGACTCCATTTCAATGCTTGGCACGATACCAAAGGAGCTTAAATTCTTCGATGATAAATAGTGAATGGACTAAGGAAGAAGATGCTCAACTTTGTTCTGTTGCATAGTTTGGATCCTTCTTTGAAATGGGGGATGGATGGACTGAGGAAGAGGATTTAAGATTAGAAGCTGCATTCACCAAGTATGGATATTGCTGGTCTAAGGTGGCTGAAAATGTACCTCCCCGCACTGATTCTCAATGTCGGAAGTCTGATTCTAGCTTTAACTTTGATTAAATTATTTGTTTTAAAAATATTTCAGTTTTGTTATATTAGAATACTTACATATTTATTTCATTGATCAGGAGATGGAAGGCGATATGTCCTGAACAAGTTCCTTTGCTACAAGAAGCAAGAAAGAGGCAAAGGTCTCTTCTTGCTAGGAACTTTGTCGACTGAGAATCAGAACATCCAGCCCTTACACTGAATGACTTTATTCCCTTATGAATGGTAGTTCCACCACCATCTGATGTTGATGCTGAGAAACTCCAAAAGAAATGGAAGAGAATGTCGCGGTACACTCTCTTTAAACTCCCTTTCCTTTTCCCATTGATTCTTAACTTGCATATATATATATTTAATGCCAGCTTTGTTAGAAATATTTTTCCAGAAAATTATGCTGGCTGGCCATATAGTGTTTGAAATTGCAAGTTGCTTTATACCTTTGTTTCTAACTCCCATTCATTGCATGCAGCGGCATTCGCAAGGAAGAGAGGTCCAAAAAACATGGAAAGGAGACTGAACTTTGTACTGTGGAAGCACGAGGTGCAGATCCCAAGAAAGAGAGGCGTAAAAGACATGAAAAAAAAAATCATTTTATCCTGAGGATGTAGAAGATATAGTTCCCAAGAAAGAGAGGCCTAAAAGACATTCGAAGAAGGCTAGAATTTGTCCCGAGGAAGTACAATATATAATAGCATATAATGATAGGGTCAAGACTTCGGGTGGTGGTGGTGTTCCATTCTCTGTACCGAGCATTATTCCCAAGAAAATGAGATCTAAAAGAGGTGCTAAAAAGGCTCAGCCCAAGGAAGTAGACAAGAGTTCAGAAAGTCAAGATGAAGACAACATAACACATTTTCGACCTAGCCAATATATGTATACATACCGTTGATCTGCTCGAATTATCTGATTAGTAATACACTAACAAACTTAACGCAACTAAAAGTAAGCATGTGAAATTTTAACATGATAAATAGAATCAAATTGGATTTAAAACCGGAAAGACTTCAAGAAACCATTAGAAATGCGACAAAAATACGTAACATTATTGACATTGGGATATGAATATTATCAGCACCCTTGGTTGTTTATATAGGGTAAGTCATTTTACTTATAAGGTTTGCCGGCCCAGTTCTTGACAAAGAAGGCCCTGTACTTTGTTAGTATAGGGAACGTGACTGCTTTTGAAAGCATCTTTGTCTTACTCACATACAGGTTATTTCTGTTTTCCAACATCAATAACTTCGTCTATATCAACTCCATTAAGGTTTTTCTCATTGGAAACCCTGTGCCGACTTTGCTCGCAGACGCATATCATTCTATACACTTAGGGAATTTGTACAACGGAGGGGAGATCACATGTTGTGTACCTCTGCTATACAAATGGTTTATCTCCCATTTGCCTAAGTCTGCTGTTTTTTGGGATCAAAACAATACTTTACGTTGGTTGCAGAGAATCATGTCTTTTACCAACTCTGACATAGATTGGTGCAATAGGATTTATGAGGGAATTATGATCATTGACCGTTGTGGAAACTTCCCCAAAGTTCCCCTCATAGGAACTAAGGGAGGAATCAATTACCATCCCGTATTAGTTTGTCGTCAATTTGGATACCCAATGAGGCATGTCTTAGGGAATGCTCATCTGGAAGGTCTTTTCTTCAAAGAATGGGAAAATGACAGAGCACTAAAGATGGAAATAGTGCACGCTTGGAAACATGTTCATAAGAAAGGACGAGAGTCTCTAGGAAAACCAGATTGTGTCTCGGTGGAGCCTTACCTCCACTGGGTACAAACTAGAGCTCTCAAGCTAAAGATGCCTTATCCTCGTCACGAAGTTCTTCCGCCAAGGGAGTCTGTCATGTACTTCATCACTGAAACGGAAAAACTCCAGGTTACTCTCAACAAAGTTCAGCGGGAGAGGAGGTCTTGGAAGAACAAGTACCGCACTCTTAATGTGGAGTGTATCAAAATACAACAACTACTGAAGGATAAAGATGCCCTGATTGAAATTTTGGAGCAGCATGCTGTGGATAATCAGGATGACCAAAGGAATTTGCTCGCTCCTTTCACCTGACAAAGGAATGATAACCCGACAACGGCCCAAGAGCCCCGATCCAAGAAAAGGAAAGTACCAGAATCAGCACTCGGTTTCTCCTCAGAGAGGACTCGGGACCCCTTATCTTAGGTTTCTGTTTCCGCACCTTGTAATCTACTGTATTTCTATTTTTGTAATCCTTTGAATTCAATAAAACGGGGTTTCCCCACTGTTTGATATTTGCAATCTAATTGTCGAAGTTTATTTTGATTAAACCAAAAAACAATTAATATAATCATTGCATTCATCATTCTCACGTCACGTATTCTTCTTACCTACAAATCTCACATTTGTGTCTCGGTTCTAGAGTCAAACTGTCTCATTCGTACAATACTTGGGCCAATCGTCAGAAAAAGATGGATGATCTTGAGAAAGAGAACAGAGAGTTGAAAGAAGAGATCGACGCTCTGAGAGAGGATATGAGAAAGCTTCGTAACGACATGCAAGCCATGGCAGAAACTCAGCTACAAAGAACTGTGATCTCAGAGATCACCTCAACACCCATAGTGGAGAAGTATGATCCTAGGTACAAAATGCCGAAAGATCGTCCCTGGGGCATGCATGTTAACTATATCCCTAAAGGATATGTTCCGTCGATCACTGGAGATCCAGAAACTTCAGCAGAAGCCGCTAGGCCTGAAGGTTACAAACTTCGGGAAAGCGAAGATGCTAGAGGCATATTGAGGACTCCTGAAGGTTACAAACTTTGGGAAACGCCAAGATTCACGGCCGTAGTCACTGTACCACCCCCTGTGGTGCACACTATCCCGGAAGGACAGATTCCATAGATACCTTCTGGTAGAAAGGAAACTATGTTCGACAGGATGGACGAGTTCCAGGAACAGTTCCTGGAGATGCAAAAAGAACTGCAAGCCATCCGCGGTCAAGATTTATTTGGAAAGGCGCCGCAGACCTTTGTCTGGTCCCCAATGTGAAAGTTCTGCACAAGTTCCAAGTGCCCGACTTTGAAAAGTACAAGGGTAACACTTGCCCTCATAGTCACTTGGTAATGTATGCTCGGCGTTTGTCGGCTTAGACAGAGAATCAGGACCTACTGATTCATTACTTCCAAGATAGTTTAACCGGTGCCGCACTCAAATGGTACATGGGTTTAAACCGCGCTATGATCAGCACATTCAGAGATCTTGGCACCGCCTTTGTCCAACAATACAAATACAATCTGGACATGGCACCATACAGATATCAGCTCAGATCAATGTCGTAAAAGGACAAAGAAACCTTTAAGGAATACGCTCAGAGATGGCGTGAAATTTTTGCTCAAATTTGTCCACCTCTTGAGGAAAAAGAGATAACAAAAATCTTCTTAAAGACCTTAAGCTCATTTTACTATGACATAATGGTTGCCAGTGCGCCCAGTGACTTCACCGAAATGGTCGGTATGGGGGTATGTCTCGAGGAAGCTGTTCGAGAAGGACGTCTAGTAAAAGACGCTGGATCATCAAGTAGTACAAAATGATATGGTAGTGCTCTCCCTAAGAAAAAAGAGCAAGATATTGGGAATATCTCTCCCAGAAAACAGAGGCGACGTTATCAACCAGTAGTAGCTGTGACTCTTGCTATCAATCCCGCGCCTACGTATCAACCTCAGGTTGTGCAGAGCCAACCTAATCAACAGCAATTTCAGCAAAGGACACAACAACCTCTTCAGTAGGCTCGTCCTCCATACAACAACAACCGTACGACGCGGCCACAAGGATTTGATCCTATCCCCGTATCATATGCAGAACTATTTCCGTTACTACTAGCCAAGGGGCACATCTAGACTAAATCCCCTCTTGCAGTACCAGAAAATCTGCCTTTTTGGTTTAAGGTGGACCAGACATGCCCTTATCATCAAGGAGGATCATGGCATAACATAGAGACCTGTCTCAGTTTTAAATATGACGTGCAAAAGCTTGTTAGGAGCGGGGTCTTATCTTTCAAAGATACGAATCTGAATGTTCTCACAAACCCGCTGCCTCAACATGAGAAAGCTGTAGTCAACCTGATAGAGGGAGAGTCTAACAACGTCTATCAAATTCACGATGTACTCTTGTTAAGGACCAATCTGGTCAAGATGAATTGTAAAGAGTGTGGGTATGGCCACGTATAGTTATCACCAGTGTGATATCTGCTCTAAAAACAATCAGGGATGTTCTATGGTGTAATCAGCTCTACAGGAACAGATGGATCTCAGATGGATCCAAGAGCACCGAGTTCGTGGAGTTAACATGGTCTAAACGAATTCCAACGTCATTCAAAACCACGACATCCGTGCGATGAATGTCAACCTGGTGGCAATGCACTCAAGGCAAAGCCAGTATCATAATCTGCCACGGCACGATTACAGTTCTTGTCTGACTTGCTTGGTAAACAGACAGGGATGCTCTTTTGTACAAGAGGCCCTCCAGCGTCAGATGGATCTTGGATGGATCCAGGACTACAATGATAGGAACCACTATCAGATCAACATGGTTCAGATCTTCGATATTCTCTTAATGAATACCAACCTGGTAGAGTTACATGCTGAGCAGGTCCGACTTGGGTTCCTGATTTCACATAACTATCAATGTTATAAGGCGGGTTGCGAAAACAATCAAGGTTGTGCCCTTGTCCAGGAGGCGCTTTAACACTTATTAAATCACTGGTGGATGCCAATCTATATGGATGAAGATACTCAGCAAATTAGTATCGATAACAGGAACCCTACTCGGCGTCAAAGTCAGGATGTTCGATCTGTGGAAGCTAACCTAGTGAGGTTACATTGCATTCAAAGCGGGCGTGGCCAGGTGCCGCAACACAACTACGAACGTTGTAGAGTCTGTTCAGAAGATAACCAAGGGTGCTACCTTGTGCGAGCAGCTCTTCAGGGTCAGGTGGATTGTAGAGAGATTCGCCCATATCTGGGTTCCAGACCAATTAACTGGGCGCCGGACTACCTCGCTGAGCAAATTGAGGATGTTGTCGTAATCTCCGATTATGAGAAGAACAAGGATGTTTGTGCCATTATTCCTTTACTTGACAAATTGAGAGTTCCCAACCAGGAACGGATCAAAATTGCCTACGACAATCAGAAAAATCAGAAGGCTCCCATAGTCATCTAACTACCGGGACCACTACCGTGTGAATCAACTAAGGCAATCCCTTACAAATACGGTGCGATGATAATTGAGAATGGAAAGGAAATTCCATTACCCTCCGTTATGGATATTGCAGACATCAGTCGTGTAACACGGAGCGGTAGAACCTTCAACAGAGGAGTTGGAGAGTCTAGCAAAGAAAAGGAACCTCAGACAGAAGTTCCCAATTCACCGGTCGGTCAATCCAGTAATTCCGACCTTTCGAAAAACAATGATGAGATGCTGAAGCTCATCCAAAGGAGTGAATACAATATTGTCGATCGGTTATTACAAACTCCTTCAAAGATCTCTGTGCTGTCACTTTTACTCAGTTTAGAAGCGCACAGGGAGGCTCTACAGAAAGTCTTGGAGCAAGCCTCTGTAGAACAGGATGTAACAATCAGACAGTTCGATAACATTGTCTCTAACATCACTTCCTGCAATAACTTGGGATTTTGTGATGAGGAATTACCTGAAGAAGGTCGCCGTCATAACATGGCGCTCAACATTACAGTCAACTGCCAGGATGATGCTTTAGCCAGCGTACTGGTAGATACAGGGTCAGCCCTGAATGTCATGCCGAAGTCCACTTTGATGCAATTATCATTTAAAGGTCCTCCGATGAGAACCAGCAAGGTCGTCGTTAAAGAATTCGACGGATCCAGAAAAACGGTTATTGGCGAAGTCGGCCTTCCCATAACCATCGGTCCTCACACTTTCCAAGTCACTTTCTAGGTCATGGATATCCGGGAAATGTACAGTTGTTTATTAGGAAGACCTTGGATACATCATGCTGGGGCGGTCACCTCGACCCTCCACCAAAAGTTAAAGTTCGTCCAGAGCAACCAACTCGTCACGGTCTGTGGAGAACAAGCCTTGATTGTGAGTAACCTGTCATCATTTGCAGGTATAGAACCCGAGGAGGTTATTGGGACTCAGTTCCAAGCACTTTCGGTGAGCAAGGACAATCAATCCGAAGAGGGAACTTCCATTTCCTTATACAAAGACGATATCAAATTAGTCGAGAGTACCAATACAACAGGATGGGGACAGCTAGTCATTCCTACTGACAGTAAAACAAAGAAGGGTCTTGGGTTTTTTGCAACCTGTACCCAGACAGCTACTACCGGCAATGAAAGTCTTCATCCCATTCGGAACTTCTTTCACAATGGAGGTTTCCTTCACCCAGTGCCTCAAAAAGTGCATACCATCAATAAAGATAATTACTCTGATATGGAGGAAGAATTTGAGTCCTATCTCAATGAGGACGGTTATATGTCTCAAGACAAAACGCATACTCCGTTTTGCTTTCCTGCACAGAGCCCGAGATTTATGCCAAGGTCAGATGTCGAAATGATATACAGAGATTGTGATCCGGAAGGATGTCGTGCTCCACCAAACTCATTAGAGGAGGACACTCTGATGAAGGACAACTTTGACCACAACTATTATGGCCCGATGGATGGCCTGCCAATGTGGCAGCCTTACCCAGGAGACTTGGGGCAGGAGAATCAGTCGAACAATGAAAATCAGCTGAGCATCAATGAACAGAATACCTGTGTCCCCATCATGTCATGGGATCAACACACAGGGTATCCTGAAAATACCCCGCACGATGATGAATTCGTAACGTTTGCAGGATTAGAGTTCATCAACTATGCTTTTCCCGAGGTCAATGTCATCGAGAGAGATGACTCATCCATTTCTAAAGAAGTATGGGACACCTTGGGACAACCGAGTGGCAAGTTCAACTACTTCGTCAAGTACACCGCTCCCGAAACCTCTCATATCAGGCTCAAAGAAATCCAGCCAACTGGATGGGGAGATCTACTTGAGAGCACAAATGCTATACAAAAGGCAACAGAGGAATCCTCCTACGACAATTCTGCCTGGGAGACAGATTCCAATGATCCTGCTCCGCCAGAAATCAGCGTCATTTCTGAAGACAAATCAAGGAAAGTACCAGACTTTGTGATTCACCGAGGAGTTCGCCGCCAATGGGTTGCTGTAGATGTTCCGAAGATTGTTCATAAGTCAAAGTAATTGCCATCTTTGACCTTTCGCCCTGCCCAGGTGAAACGGACGTTTTGATAGGGCTCGCTTTCTGTAAATTTTCCCTCTTCGCTTTGCCCAAAGTGAAAGAGTTTTGTTTTATAGGGATGTAGTTTCAAGAATCGACTTGTTCATTAATAAAATAACGTCGTTATGTAATTTCTGCATTAATTGTTGTTTTCTCTTGTTGCTTTTCTTAGAAAATGGTAATCCTAAAAAACATCTCAAATAATAAAAACAAGCAGTAAAAGAAATACACTGCACACACTTACATTTTCTCTATCTCTTCTAAAAAATAATCATCACGTCATGCAGATTACTTGTTTTAAACCCAGTTGAAACATACGATCCGATGCCTTCTCCCCACTTTGAGTTCCCGGTATTTAGGGCTGAAGAAGAAGATGACAACGAAATTCCAGAAGAGATCTCCCGATTAATCAGACAATAGGAAAGGTCTATTGAAACTCACAAAGAACCGTTGGAAACAGTAAAATTAGGTTAGGAAAAAGAGAGAAAAGAGATCAGGATTGGGGCACTGCTCAGTCCAACTGCCAAAAAGAGTTTGACGAAACTTCTCAGAAAATTTCCTGATGTGTTCGCTTGGTCCTATCAGGATATGCCAGGGTTGGATACCAGCATCGTGGAACACCATTTACCATTGAGATCGGAATGTCCGCCAGTAAAACAAAGGTTGAGACGAACTCATCTAGACATGGCTATCAAAATCAAAGAGGAGGTATAGAAACAGATTGACACAGGTTTCCTCGTTACATCAGAATATCCTCAATAGTTAGCCAACATCGTACCCGTTCTGAAAAAGGACGGAAAAGTCATAATGTGTGTCGATTACAGAGATTTAAACAAGGCTAGTCCAAAGGACGACTTTCCTTTACCGTACATTGACATGCTGGTAGACAGTACATCAAAGTTCAAAGTTTTCTCCTTCATGGATGGATTCTCGGGCTATAATCAGATCAAAATGGCACCGAAAGACATGGAGAAAACTTCGTTCATTACCCCATGGGGTACCTTTTATTACAAGGTAATGCCGTTTGGTTTGAAGAATGTCGGGGAAACCTATCAAAGGGCCATGACTACTCTGTTTCATGACGTGATACACAAAGAAATCGAGGTATATGTCGATGATATGATTGCAAATTCTAGAACAGAAGAGGAGCATGTGACCCACCTGTCAAAACTATTTGAGCTGTTGAGAAAGTACAAACTCCGCTTGAATCCCAATAAGTGAACCTTTGGTGTCCGTTCAGGGAAACTCTTAGGGTTCATCGTCAGCCATAAAGGATTTGAGGTTGATCCTGACAAGGTCAAGGCCATTCAAGAAATGCCTTCTCCGAAAAATGAAAAACAAGTCAGGGGATTCCTGGGACGTTTGAACTACATCTCCATATTTATATTCCTCATGACCGCGACATGTGCGCCGATTTTCAAATTACTTAAAATGAATCAGGACTGCGTTTGGACAAATGATTGTCAAACTGCCTTCGACAGTATCAAGGAATACCTGTTGAACACACCGATTTTATCCCCTCCAGTGGAAGGAAGACCACTGATCATTTACTTAACAGTCTTGGAAGACTCCATGGGCTGTGTACTTGGCCAATAAGACGAAACCAAAAGGAAGGAGTCTGCCATCTACTATCTGAGCAAGAAATTCACCGACTGTGAAACTCGGTACACGATGCTCGAGAAAACTTGTTGCGCTTTGGCTTGGGCAGTCAAACGTCTGCGCCTGTACATAATTCGTCACACTACTTGGTTAATCTCCGAAATGGATCCAATCAAGTATGTATTTGAAAAACCTGCTCTCACAGGAAGGATTTCCCGTTGGCAGATGTTGCTATCAGAATATGACATAGAGTACAACGCTCAGAAAGCCGTTAAGGGAAGTATTTTAGCCGATCATTTGGCTCATCAACCGATTGACGATCAAGAATCAATCGGGTTTGACTTCCCAGATGAAGATGTCATGTATCTAAAAATGAAAGATTGCGATGAACCGCTACCCAGTGAAGGGCCAGAACCAGGTTCCCAATGGGGACTAATCTTTGACGGAGCTGTCAATCATTACGGAAACGGAATTGGGGCAATTATCATAACACCTCAGGGTACCCATATTCCTTTCACTGCCAGACTTACGTTCAAGTGCACAAACAACGAGGCCGAATACGAAGCTTGTATTATGGGTCTCTAAGAAGCGATCGACTTAAGGATCAAGAACTTGGACGTATATGGCGACTCAACCTTGGTTATCAATCAGATCAAAGGAGATTGGGAAACATACCAATCAGGATTGATCCCTTATAAAGATTACACGAGAAGATTGTTACCCTTCTTCAACAGAATCGAGTTTCATCACATCCCTCGTAATGAGAATCACATGGCTGACGCTTTAGCCACTCTCTCTTCCATGATTAGCACAGGTCAATGGAATGGCATACCTAAGATCGACATAATGCACCTTGAGTGGCCCGCTTACATCTTTGCGATTGAAGTAGTCATAGACGATAAAGCTTGGTATCACGATATCAAATGCTTCCTTCAGAAACAAGAATACCCACCTGGGGCATCTAGAAAAGATAGAAAGACTCTCAGAAGATTGATAGTCAACTTCTTCCTGAGCGGTGATACACTCTATAAGAGAAATTTTGACATGGTCTTGCTCGGATGCGTAGACAGACCAAAAGCAGACATGCTGATAAAAGAAATTCATAAAGGGTCCTTTGGCACTCATGCCAATGGACACACAATGGCGAGGAAAATTCTAAGAGCGGGGTACTATTGGTTGACCATGGAATTCGATTGCTACAAGTACATGAGGAGATGTCACAAGTGTCAGATATACTCAGACAAAATCCATGTACCTTCAGCGCATCTCAAAGTTCTTTCTTCCCCATGGCCTTTTTTCATATGGGGAATCGACATGATTGGCTTGATTGAGCCCAAGGCTTCGAACGGACATCGGTTCATCCTGGTAGGCATTGATTACTTCACCAAGTGGGTCGAAGCAGCGTCATACGCCAATGTAACCCGACAAGTGGTGGTCCGATTTATCAAAAATAATATCATCTGCCGTTATGGTGTTCCGGACCAGATCATTACTGATAATGGATCTAACTTGAACAATAAGATGATGAAGGAGTTGTGCACAGAGTTAAAGATTGAACACCATAACTCATCTCCCTACCGACCGAAGATGAACGGAGCGGTAGAAGAGGCTAACAAGAACATCAAGAAGATTGTTCAGAAGATGGTTGCAACCTACAAAGATTGGCACGAGATGCTACCCTTTGCTCTTCACGGTTATCGCACATCCGTCCGCACTTCAACAGGGGCAACCCCTTTCTCTCTAGTAATTGGCATGGAAGCGGTGCTCCCCATAGAAGTGGAGATCCTGTCAATCCAGGTATTGATGGAAGCTAAGCTTACAGAGGCTGAATGGTGTCAAATTCGACACGACGAATTGAACCTGATCGAAGAAAAGAGAATAACGGCACTATGCCATGGTCAGTTGTATCAACAGAGAATGAAGAAGGCCTTTGACAAAAAGGCCCGACCTCGCGTCTTCAGGAAAGGAGACCTCATGCTCAAGAAGATACAATCATTTCTCACTGATTCTTGGGGCAAGTGGAATCCGAATTACGACGGCCCCTACGTGGTCAAGAAAGCTTTCTCAGGCGGTGCCTTGAGACTTGCAACCTTGGACGGAGAGGAATTTGCCTACCCCACGAATGTTGATGTAGTCAAGAAATACTTCTCCTAAAAAAAATGTCTCGGTGGATTGAAAACCCGAAAGGGCGGTCCAGGTAAAAATTAGAGACATGATCAAAAATCATCCAGTTGGATTGGAAACCTCAAAGTACAATCCAAGCAAAAGTTAGGGATAATGGCAAGTAACTATGTTCAACAAAGAGTCAAGTCCCTCAGCAACAGTTACATCATCCATCAGAAAACTCCAATCAAGGCCATCTTCGACAGAAGCTCAGGATGTCTAGAATTCAATGTTGGTAGAAGGATAGTGGTCGTCATGTTTCAATGTAGCCCTTTTCCCTTAAATTACAATTTTCTAACTTTTTAAATACTCTATGGAATCACGCGCTTGGTAGATTTCCATCCTATCAATAAAATTTGAGCCCTTGTGCTTTTGCTTGCAATTCTTATTTGTTTTAGCTTTATAGAACGACATTTTAACATGATCAACGATTCATGAAATAAAACAAAAATGAATTTTCTTGTTAAAACCTTTTTTTGTTTTTAAATAAAGATGGCAATTTCTTTTGGCTATTGAGCATCGAAAGAACGTCGCTCGCTACTCAAGAAATAAGCGAGCTTCAAAGTGCAGAATCGAAGTACACCTTCTAAGCCAGTGCGCTTGAATAAAGGATCAGTTGTATCAGATGCGGCTTTCCCATCTGATACCCTCGGCCGAGTTCTTATCTCCTAAGCCCGACCAACAGTATTCCCCGCAGGGACTGTCTCTCCTAAGCAAGGCAGAATTGTTACTTTTGGATCAACGGTATAACTTAGCCCCACGATGGCCGAGTATCCCGTCATGTTCATCTTTTATTCTGTATGTCACGTCAGTTTTGTCAGCATATACATACATACATCATGCATTCTATTTGCATTTTCATTCATATTGCATCACTATCACTCCAGTTGGTCTTATCCCTAGTGATAGCTGTCTTCTCGGTCGAGTTGTCAGTTCTTTCCTCGATTAGGAAATGTTGCATTAAAAATAATCTCTCCTCTAGTTTATTTCTGGATTGGAGTTGGGTCCTTGACCACTTTGATAACTTGAACCTCTGAAAGACCGGAGAACCTTCAACTGATGTCACTCTTCGCCATTGAAGATGATATTTTCGCTTTCCCGGATTAAGGAAAATCCTCATAGAAAGCCTCTTAATCAGAGATCCGGCAGTACCGCAGTTTTTCTCCGAAAAAACCACTGATGAAAAGGTCATCGGCAACTCAAAATTGGATCCCATCATATGGCATTTTTCCTGGAAGGCCTCGAGAAAAGTATGATGTAAGACCCCAAACAGAAGCAGTCTCTCAAGAAACTCGCTTTCCCTAGTAGAAACAAATGGCGTCTCCAATAGAGAAGTTTGTGCACCTCTACAACTCAAATGATTGGGTTCCCCAGCAAGTCTGACATCAAAATTTTTTCAATCAAATGGCATCTCTCCAGGAAAATTCGGCGAGAAGTTTGAGGAAAACCGCTACACGTAGCGTCCCTTGTCAAAAAGGTTTATTGACAAAAGAAACTTAGACCAGTTCCTTGGTAGGAAACCAAGAACGAGGGGAAGTTTAATTCAGCAACTGAGACCAGTTCTTTGGTAGGAAACCAAGAACGAGGGGAAGTTTATATCAGAAACTTAGACCAGTTCCTTGGTAGGAAACCAGGATCGAGGGGAAGTTTAATTCAGCAACTAAGACCAGTTCCATGGTAGACAACTAGGATCGAGGGGAAGTTTTACATTTTCTAAGCATCATTGCTTAGCAAAGGAAGATGAATGCGTAAGCTACCATTCATAACCACCATCAAAATTTTGGGTATTCCGATATTTAATCCTCTTGCACCCCGAATGCCCGAACACCTTCGTCATTTGCACCTTCGGGTCCAAGAAGATTAAATAGGGGCATCTGTCATACCCCAAATTTTGACCACTAAGATTCCCATCATTGTGCAAATCATCATCACAATATGGATGAACCATCATACCTCATCAGTCTCCCTAAAGATGGGTGAGGATCCACTACAATCAAACTTAGGGTTTCAACCCCTCTCAGAGTTCTTAGACAAAAGATCAATCAAGGATTGACATGATATTCAACTTGTATAAACCTCTCAAACATCCACAATGGATCAAGAGGACTCCCACATCAAGGATTAAGCACAAGGTTGCTCCCTTCTAGGTGGATCAAGCCTCAAGATCGCCAGTGTCACCAAATTAGGGTTTTGGTCAACCAGGGCCTCCAGTTAGAAATTTTCCTCTGGGCATGAGCCAATGCTTCAAAGCATAACCTAATATACTCCATGGAACCTCATGGACCAAAGTACCAAGTCAATTTGACCTCAGGCGATGCATACATCAAAAATCAGGAATTAGGGTTTCTTGACCTAATTCACCCCTAAGTTGACTTTTGGGACAAATCATGGGCCAATACCTCAAGAGAGGATTTGAGGGTCTCTAATACACCACATTGATCCATTTTCAACAATGGATTGATCCAAGAAGCTTGAGCAACAAGTCTCAATTTCATCAATACCACAGTTAGGGTTTGGAGGAAAAAGTCAACTGTAGCTTTGACTTTTGACTCGGACATGCTCCCAAGCCCTAAGACATGATTCAATATACCCTATAAAAACCCATGAAACATGTCCATCAAGTTTGATTTAGGTTAAGGACATGATTTCCTAAAGGATTGCCCAATTTGGAATTCATCGGATAAAAAGTCAACTGTGCACAAAAGTCAACTTTGACTTTTTGAGATTTTTCACAAAAATGGATTTTTAATCCTAAAATGATGGTAATGTATGATTTGAATCATCATTCATCAAGAAAAATCAAAGAAAGTGGGATAACTTATAAAAGGTGTAACCGTAAAAGCTTAGAAAATTTTCTAAGTTATGAACAAAGTGGCAAGGGTACCAACTTTGGAGGGTCATAACTCCTAAACCACAAAGCCATTTTCCCCATCCAAAGCTTGATTTTTAGATCTCATGGCCCTCTACAAAAACTTCAACTAGACCTCATTCCAATTCTTCATGGATTTTGAGTTATGGATTGATCAAAATCACAAAAAGTGAAAATGTCACTTTTTTCCAACACTTAGTGAAATTTTCACTAAGTCAGAATCTGCCTTCACTTTTTTCCAAATGTAGGGGGATTTTTCACTTGGATCCAAAAAGTTTCAAAACCAAATATGATCAAACAGTTGTTGTATCATATAAGGGCTTTCCAAAATGGCCAAGAACATCACCAAATTCAATTTGAGCTAAGAGTTATGGTAGTGGCAAAATGCCTTGCTGAAAACTGCCAAGGCAAGGTAGAATTTTTCATTTTTGGTCGATTTGTCAAAATCAGCCAATTTTAAGCCTTGTCATCATCTTGGACACATCTGAGGATCAAATCTAAAGGGGACAATCACTGAGCCAAGCCTCCAAACCTAGAATTGCCTAAAAGAGGGACAAGACTCCAATTTTGGATTGAAGCATTTAATAGATGCTCAGAGGTGGCATGGACTGACACATTTGCAACTGAATTCAGTCAAGATTCCTCCAACAATTAGGGAACCAAAGCTCTATGCTCTAACCTCTAGTAAATGGCTAGAGGAGACTTGGATTTTCATTTGACAACATTGGCCAAACCTCTGCTGCAGTTGCCATTCACTATTGCTGGCAAAACAAACTTGCTCTACTATAAATAGAGCTCATTTGTGATCAGTTTGAGTACACCAAAGCCATCAAACAGATGTTTTCCTCAAAATCACCTTCTCATTTCCAATTTTGCCTTCAAAGGCATGTCACCATCGGGTTTTGAGTTTGAGAGCAATTCCAATCAAACCAATCACACATACACACGCCTCATAAACATTATATAGAAGTGATTCAAACACTTAAACAACATCTGGAACACTGATTTCTCAGAATCACTAGCCAGTTGCTCAAGGTTTTAACCAAGTTGCAGCTGAGATGCCATGAAGTGATCCAGCCATTTCCGGTCAAGTCCAAGCATTCAAATACATTCCATAGGGTGTAGGGAAGCTGTTCAGATCATCACAACTCATCTGTAACACCTCCAACTCAAAAATCACATTGCACTTGTTGTCACGACCTTCAAGTAAGCCTAAACTTGGTCATCTCTTAATCTATGCATATTTCCTCGCACAATACTTTTGCCAAATGTTAATAATCATGCATAGAATGTTTCCCCTCAATTAATTGCTTTATTTGAATCGTGTATCAAAATTCTCAGCCTTCATGTAAATTTTAGGGATCTTGAGGTCTTGTCTTGATTTCTTATTCCATGTTAAAAATAAATGAAATTAAAGACCATAGACAAGACCGTGAGGTTGAAACGAGCAGATTGATATGTGGTTTGCATGATTCCATCAGGTATTCAGTGAGATTGGAGAGAAAATGCAAATCTGGGCAAAACTCAGAACACGCGCGTGTTCTTGGGTGTTCTTGGCGCCCTTTTTTGAAAATTCAAATATTTGAATTTTGTGATTTTATTTAATTGATTCAAAAATTAATTTCTCTCTGAGTTTTAATGAATTTGAGTTTACTCTTTTTTTAATAATTCACAAAAATGTTAAAATATTTTATTTTACCAAAAAATCCCAAAAATATTATTTATTTCATATAATTGATATTTTTGCAAAGAATTAATATTTTAATTGTTTTTTACATTTAAAATATTTTTTCCTTCTTGATTTTGCAAAATTTAACGACCTCTAATCATTTGTTAGGTCAAAACATGATTTTTGAAACATTAATCCAAGATCACAATTTGTTTTCCACATGATTAACAATTTTGATCATTTTAATTAAATATTTTATTCAATTAAAATACATTTTGGAAACAAATTAGGGTTTTGATTAATTCAACCCTCACAAATTATTTTCAAACACTCATGGGCCTCTATTAGAGTGTAAGGCCCAATCCCCTTTTAACCAAAACAATTTTGGGCCTCAGATATTGTATAAGTCCCTTTACGTTAAAAGAAAAGTTCGGCGCGGTCGTCGCTCGTTTAAAAATAAACCTTTTGGGTCTCTCCTCGAGCTATAAGACCCATTCAAAACTTTTGGGCCTCTATTAGAGTGTAAGACCCAACCCCCTTTGAAAACCAAACCATTTTGGGCCTCAGTCATTGTATAAGACCCACTGCGTTTTCAAAAATCTCGGCGCGATCGCCATTTCAAACGAAAAATCATCTGGGCCTACCCTCGTGTTATAAACCCCACTCTTTTTCTTTAAACCTTTTGGGCCTCTTGAGAGAGTGTAACACCCATCCCTTTGTAAAGAAAATATTTCTCGGGCCTCAGTCACTTGTATAAGTCCCTCTGTACAAAACGACAGTCCGATCACTGATAAAAACCTGGGCCTCTCCTTGAGCTGTAAGCCCCAACATCTTTTCAAAATACTTTCTCCTTTAATTTTGAATATACTGTTGTTTTCAATCTTTCTTTGTTGAATAACTAACCAAACAGCATCGAAGCTCTACAACCGAGTAAGTGGTTATATGCTTTCTTTATCCGCTTTCATATACATATAACTGTATTGTGGGGTTGTTTCACTATGTCTTCTTTCATAAACTCATATCGACTGTGTAATAATAGTATAGATATTTAGAGTTTCCCCGACAATTATGTCTAGCACTAAGCCCTGTTGATTACTCTTAAAATAGACAAAACTAGATCCCCATAGGATTACCAGATATAGTCTTCCCTCCTCTTGGGGTTAAACAATATGGACACGTGAAAGGCAGCATTCTCGGTGAACCCTTTCATAGACTGTCACCTTTAGAAATCATCAAAGAAACTCTATTCCCCAGAGATGATCTTTTCTCCGTGAATGGCATATCTTGAGTTTCTTCTAATTTCTTGAACTTTCCTGGCTTGATCTATTCTCTGTTAATAGTCTGTCTTGAATTTCTCTGGGTTTAGGGACCCACAGGCTTCTTAAAAGCATCATCGCCTCTTCTTGGGTGTTGTACAAGGACCCGTCGGCTTCTTAGAAGTATTCACAGCCTCCTCTTAGGCTTCGTATAAATGATTTCTTCCTCCGGGAATGATAGCCTCCTCTCGGGCTTCGTACAAATTGTCCCTCGGCTTCTTAAAAGTTTCCAGCCTCCTCTTAGGCTTCGTAAAAATTGTCTCGACGACCTCCTAGAGGTATCAGAACAGAAATTAGTCATCTTAATAGAACAGTCTTTCAAAAAGTCTAGATCTTGATACTATTGTTTCTTAAACATAGTACAAAAGATGAAACTCTAGACTTGGACAGTCTAATTCCCTTTAGTCTCAAAGATATTCTCAAGGGAATTAGACTCGGACAGTCTCAATACCCTTTGGATTTCCCATTTCCTTAAAGGACAGGAAATAACCCAGACCCTCGAATCAAATCCCTGAGTGCAAACAATACTCATATAAGAACTGATTTTCTCTTTATCCAATATATTGGACCTGTCACTAAACTGAAACGGTAACCATAGCCTCCTCTTGGGCTTTGTACAATGATTCTCCCCAGCGGAGCTAACCTATAATCACTCTCTTGTTGAGTATAAAAGACTCTCTTGTTGAGTCAACCTTTAGCCTCCATCTCGGGATTCATACGAGATACAAAATCACTCTCTTGTTGAGTATAAAAGACTCTCTTGTTGAGTCAAAACCCTTTTAGCCTCCATCTCGGGCTTTGTACGAGATACAAAACACTCTCTTGTTGAGTATACAAGACTCTCTTGTTGAGTCCAACCTTTAGCCTCCATCTTGGGCTTCGTACAAGACACATATAAAAGATTCTCATGTAGAGTCAACCCTTTTAGCCTCTCTCTCGGGCTTCGTACGAGACACACAAAAATCCCCCTCTTGTTGGGTCGATAGTCTTCTCTTAGGCTTTGTATAAGGAAACCTCGGTTGAACCAATCAACCTTTTAGCATCAAAGTTATGCCTCGTTCACAGTATACAAACATCAACAACTCCTTTCCCTTCATCTAATTGCTGTAAGCGGCAATCCTATGGATCATCTACATCTATGCCACTATTTTAGCATGATAAATTCCTAAGGAAAGATGGCATTGCTCTACACTGAGTTAAAGTCTTCTCCTTCAGGTCGAAAACCCCTATAAAGGAAATTATGGCATTGCTGGATTCACATATCCCAGTTAAAGTAATCCTCATTTATAACCAGTCACCCAACAATTGTGACAAACAGACCCCTTTAGAGATGACAAATTCTCTCTAAAGTTAACACCATTTTAGCTTCACATCCTGGGCTTCGAACAAGATACAAATAGACTCTTCAGCTTCATATGTTGGGCTTTGAACAAGATACAAACCACCTTTAGCTTCACGTCTTGGGCTTTGAACAAGACACCAAAACACCTTTTTCCTTCTGTAGAATAGGAGGAACTACGATCGCTCAGATTTCCCTGTTTAAGTAAACGGGAATACGTAGGCATAAGATTGAAAGAAAAATCTTAGCGAGCATACTCAACAAAAACCCACAATCCCGTCAATTAAAAAAGTATCAGTCCTAACCCACTACCCATGAACAGTCCCAGTTTTTCACTCAAAGAAAGAAAAAAGAGGCCCCACTTCCATATCGTATCTGTAACCTAACAGACCGCTGTTTAAACTCAATATGGAAGCAGGGTTAATTGGAGAAGTCTATTTCCCTTCCTTAGTCAGCTTAATAGGATAAAAAATGAATCGACCTATAGTACCCCCAAAATAGCGGCAGTGCTTAAGAAACACATCCAGTTTCGCTCGTTACACCATCATAGCTGTGAGTCTCTCCAAACTATCCTTTAAATTTGTCACTTCCTCACGAAGCTCATGGTTCTCTTGTTGCAACTGATCCATCTTTTTCTTCAGATTAGCTCGAGTATTATATTGGTGCGACAGCTTGGCTGAATGAAGACCAAAGGGAAATAATAAGACACTTGGAAAAGGCAAGAAACAATGCAGAATGATGCTAATGTTAATGCAAAAATGAAAACGTTTTATTCAACTTTCAAGGGTCTTTAAAATATAAAGCAATTGAAAACTTCACAAAGAAATAACACTTTTTTTTGAAATACTGATAAACATCTCATTTTATTGAATATTATCTGTGATGTTTGCAAAGGAAAATCTCTAAAATCCTTGAAAATCGACTGAAACAGAATGTCCATGAATGCATGAGTGCATGTATACAGCAACCACAAACAAGATCACGCAAAGCACACAGGTCAAGGTTCGAGTCACGAGCATGGAGTCAAGGTTAAGGACCAACCCATAAAGGTATGTACTAAGGGTATAACACCTGGCGAACAAGGTTCTAAAGAAGTTCCCAGAGTCTACAACCCATCTTTCGAATATTATCGATTTCCCAACTTTCTTGGTAGTCAATAATATTCTTAAGAGAGTCTCGTCTGAGTGTGGTATCGCGTAACAACTGATTCAAGTCTGCACCTGAATAGCCACCACACCACGTCCTAATAAGGCCAGGATGGGTTAAGGGTTCTATAGTTCTCAGCTTTGGGTCCTCGGATCAAGAAACATAATGTTTTTGCCATATCTGGTCTGCCATTATTGCTTCTTGGGAGGAGTGCCTCTACTGAGTCCTCGGGAATGGTCGCCAGAGTCGACAACTCTCTAGATTAACATCCCAAAATGCACAAGACGCGCACGTCAGAATATCTCCCAAGAAAACCTCGTCTGGATATGAATTTCGTGAACACTAAACGTACCAAGATGGCACGTAGGTCCCACTACTTTCCACCCTATTCCTAGGTGTAAACACAAGCCTGGGTATTGGGCTTATCTCACCACACAGATCACCAAGCACCCTGACAGAACAATCAATAACAAATAAATCAGACAAAAAGCGATAAATAAATCAGACAAAAAGCGATAAATAAATCAAAGTAGGCTAAACCCCTCAAGGGAGTATCATCTTTTCCCCAATAGAGTCGCCACTTTTCTATAGCGGTAAAATTTGTGAGTATAAGCTATTGATTAACTTAACTCATAAAGCAAGAGTCGCCACCGCGCTTTTATTTATTCCGTAAAGGAAAAGGAAAAAAGAGCGAATAAATCCTAAGAAGTCTAAAAAAGAAAAAGCTAAAAAAGACAAAGAGAAATGGGTAAGGGGGTTGGTTACGCAATGGGAAGGTATTAGCAACCAAAACGTCTATAGTACTCTATATGAACCTGTAGCAAGCGAATCTGGACGTGGTTCTTAAGCACTGTCGCTCTTTTGGGGGTACTACAGGTCGATTTATTTTTTATCCTATTGAAGCTGATGAAGGAAGGGAAATAGATATCTCCAATTAACCCTGCTTGCATACTGAGTTTAAACAGCGGTCTGTTAAGTTACGGATGCTATATGGTAATGGGGCCTCTTTCTTCTTACTTTGTTAAGGCTGAAATGACGGGGGCTATGTTATTGGTAGGATGTTAGGACTGATGCTTTTCAATTGATATGTGAAGGTACGGGATTTTGGGTTTTTATTTAGTGTGCTCGCTAAGATTTTTCTTTCAATCTTATGCCTACGTATTCCCATTTACCGAAACAGGGAAATCAGAGTGATTGTAGTTCCTCCTATTCTATGGGAGGAAATGGTGTTTTGGTGTCTTGTTCAAAGCCCAAGACGTGAAGCTAAAGGTGATTTGTATCTTGTTCAAAACCCAAGATATGAAGCTAAAGGTTCTGTTTGCATCTTGTTTAAAGCACAAGATATGAAGCTAAAGGGTTTTAACTTTAGAGAGAATTTGTCATCTCTAAAGGGGTCTGTTTGTCACAACCGCTGGGTGACTAGTTTATAAAGGAGGATTACTTTAACTGGGATATGTGAATCCAGCAATGCCATAATTTCCTTTATAGGGGATATTTATCCTGAAGGAGAAGACTTTAACTCAGTGTAGAGGAATGCCATCTTTCCTTAGGAATTTCTCATGCTAAAAGAGGGACAGTGGCATGTATGTAAATAATCCAGAGGCTTGCCGCTTACAGCAGTTAGATGAAGGAGTTGTTGATGTTTGTATGCTGTGAATGAGGCACAACTTTGATGCTAAAAGGTTGATTGGCTCAACCAGGGTTTTCTTATACAAAGCCTAAAAGGAGGCTATTGGCCCAACAAGAGGGTGTTTTTACGTGTCTCGTACGAAGCCCGAGAGAGAGGCTAAAAGGGTTGTGACTCAACAAGAGAGTGCTTTTGGATGTATCTCGTATGAAGCCCAAGATGGAGGTTAAAAGTTTGTCTGACTCAATAAGAGAATCTTTTATACTCAATAAGAGAGTGATTTGGTGTCTCGTATGAAGCCCGAGACAGAGGCTAAAAGTGATCGACCCAACAAGATAGTCTTTTTGTATCTTGTATAAAGCCCGAGATGGAGGCTAAAGATGTTTGACTCAACAAGAGAGTCTTTTATACTCAACAAGAGAGTGTTTTGTATCTTGTACGAAGCCCGAGATAGAGGCTGAACAGGTTCGACTCAACAAGAGAGTCTTTTTTGTAACTCGTACGAAGCCCGAGATGGAGGTAGAAAGGTTACTGTTTCTGTTGAGTGACCAGTATGTTGGTTCAAAGAGAAAATTAGTTTTTATATGAGTCACGCTGTACTCATAGATTTCCAAAGGATATTGAGACTGTCCGAGTCTACGGGTTTTATCTTTTGTACTGTGCCTAAGAAAGAGTAACAGTAGGATCTAGACTCTTTGAAAGACTATTCTATTAAGATGACTAATTTCTGTTCCTATACCTCTAGGAGGTCGTCAGGACAATTTGTACGAAGCCCAAGAGGAGGCTGGAAACTTTTAAAAAGCCGAGGGACAATTTGTACGAAGCCCATGAGGAGGCTATCATTCCCGGAGGAAGAATCCTTATACGAAGCCTAAGAGGAGTCTGTGAATACTTCTAAGAAGCCGACGGGTCCTTGTACAACGCCCAAGAGGAGGCGGGGATGCTTTTAGGAAGCCTGCGGGTCCTTGTACTAAGCCTAAGAGGAGGCTGATGAATAGTTCCATAAGGGGTTTCACATGGAACAATGGCCTTCTGTATAATGAACTGTTCAAAGAGGGGGAGATTTCCTAGATCTAGTTGTCTAGAAATTGTTTATAAGGTTCTGTCTAATTCTAGACGTATTTGCCAGGGGAACTCCAAATATCTATACTATTATAACACAGTTGATATGAGTTTATGAAAGGAAACTTATAGTGAAACAGCCCTACAGTACAATTATATACAGATGAAAGCGGTAAATAAATGCGGGTAAACACTTACTCGGTTGTAGAGCTTCCATGCTGTGTTGTTAGTTTGTTCAACAAAGAAAGCTTTGATAAAAATATTATATTCAAAATCAAAAGGGAAAGTGCTTTGAAAAGAAAAATTGGGGCTTACAGCTCAAGGAGACCCAAGGTTTTATCAGTGATCGCACCGTTGTTTCGCATTTGTACAGAGGGACTTATACAAGTGACTGAGGCCCAGGAAAAGTTTTTTGTACAAAGGGGATGGGTATTACACTCTCTCAAGAGGCCCAAAGAGTTTTAAACAAGAGAAATGGGTCTTATAACACGAGGGTAGGCCCAGATGACTTTCTTCTGAAATGGCGATCACGCCGAGATTTTGAAAACACCGTGGGTCTTATACAATGACTGAGGCCCAAGAATGACTTGGTTTTCAAAGGGGTCGGGTCTTACACTCTAATAGAGGCCCAAAAGTTTTGAGTGGGTCTTATTGCTCGAGGAGAGGCTCAGATGGTTTGTTTTTGAATCTAGCGATCATCGCGCCGAACTTTTTGAAATACAACGGGACTTATACAATAAGTGAGGCCTAAGATAGGTTTGTATTTACAAAGGATTGAGTCTTACACTCTATTAGAGGCCCGTGGGGTTTGAAAATGATTTGTTAGGGCGAAAATCAAAGAAACCCTAATTTGTTTTCCTTTAAAAGTAAATATTTAAAGAAAATCAAATAAAATGACAAAAATACCAAATAAATTTGAATAAACCACTTGTGACTTTTGCTTTAGGTTTGAAAAATGAGGTTTTAATCACACGAGATATTAAAACTCATTTGGTTTTGATTTTCAAAGTAAATATTCATTTTTAAAATGTTTTTAAAAACACTTAAAAAGGAATTTATTCACAAAAATACTAATTATATTAAATAAATAATATAAGTCTAATTTTTTTGTGGAATAAACAATTTCAATATTTTTATGATTTTTTGCAAAAAGAACCAATCAAAAATAATTAAAATTGAGTGAGTTATTAATTTTCCAATTAATTAATAAAACATAAAAATATTGGAAAAATAGCAAAAATGTGAAAAAACACAAAATGGCATGGGTGGGGTTTGAACCCACGACCTCAAGGTTATAGGGCGCACGCCTTACCACTGGGGTGGTGATACATCCTTTGTTTGAAGTGAAACCACAAATATACAAGGCTTGCCTTGTTTTCTAGGCTTGGTCAAGGCAAGACAAGGCAAGTTTTGGGTCAAAAATGTGAAAGTTATAACTTTCTCATTTCTCCATGTTTTGAGACAATTTATATGCATCTGGCCTAGAATTTCACAAGGAATCCAATGGTGGTGGTATTTTTTTTCAGATCATACTCCCTCCTCAAAATCTGATAGGGTTTTGAAAAAGGCCTATAATTGCATTTTCTATGCTACACTTTGATACAGGCATGAATTACATGATCAATTGGTTTAAACACAACATATATAACATGTATGAGGTGTGCATGATCAGTGAACTTCAAAGCAATGCATATTTTGGAGGATTCAAGTCATGATGCTTACCTCCTTTTGAGCTTTTTGGAGTTTTTGTCAATCTGTCAAACCACTTGCTCCAGAAATGATTTGATGCTTTAGACACACTCAAATGATCCCTTAGAAGCTTTTAGGATGAGTGGAATCAGCTGGTACCTGCAAAAACACAAACTGGCCCTTTTTGCAAAAGGGGTTAAAATGGCCAAAATAACAACTCTCTCGAAAGGTGTTCCAGATGGGGGGAACCATTTGGGACAGTTCAAGGATGATATTTTGAGTGTGTTTAAGGTTTTATCTAGTTTGGAAAGTGACTGAATCAAGACATGGCTTGATAAATGCACAAAAGGCCTATTTTGAGGTTTTGAGAGGTGACTTTGTGATTTTGATGTTACAGGTCACTTGTGAGAGTTTGGATCACCTACATATGATGTTTATGAGGCGTGTGTGTGATTGGTTTGATTGGAAATGCTCTCTAACTCAAAAACTCAGAGTTACCTTGCTAAAGAAGGCATTTTGTCCAAGAGAAAGGGATTTTGAGGAAAGCATCTGTTTGATGGCTTTGGTGTCTCAAACTGAGCACAAATGAGCTCTATTAATAGTAGAGCAAGTTTTTTTTGGGATCAATAGTGAATGGCAACTGCAGCAGAGGTTTGACCAATGTTGGCAAATGAGAATCCAAGTCCCCTCTAGCCATTGACTAGAGGTTAGAGCGCAGAGCTTTGGTTCCCTAGTTGTTGGATCATTCTTAACTGAATCCAGTTGCAAATGTGTCAGTCCATGCCACCTTGAAGCATCTATTAATTGCCCCAATCCAAAATTGGAGTCTAGTCCCTCTTTTAGGGATTTCTAGGTTTGGCATGCTACTTCCTGTTCCAAGGACTTTGGAGGCTTGGCACAGTGTTTGTCCCCTTTATATTTGATCCTCAGAAGTGTTCAAGATGATGACAAGGCTTGGAATTAGCTGGTTTTGCCAAATCTAGCAAAAATACAAAATTCTGCCTTGCCTTGGCAGTTTTCAGCAAGGCATATTCTACTTGTCATATCTCATGGCTCAAGTGGAATTTGGTGATGTTCTTGGTCATTTTGGAAAGCCCTCATATGATACAATAACTTTTTGATCGTATTTGGTTTGGATACCTTTTGGATCCAAGTGAAAAATGTCCCTACATTTGGAAAAAAGTGAAGGCAGATTCTGACTTAGTGAAAATTTCAGTAAATGTTGGAAAAAAGTGACATTTTCACTTTTTGTGATTTTGATCATTCCATAACTCAAAATCCATGAGGAATTTGGAAGGGGGTCATTTTTTAGCTTTTGTAGAGGGCCATGAGATCTACAAATCAAGCTTTGGATAGGAAAAAATGGCTTTGTGGTTTAGGAGTTATGATCCTCCAAAGTTGGTACCCTTGCCACTTTGTTCATAACTTAGAAAATTTTCTAAGTTATTATGGTTACCCCTTTTAGAAGTTATCCCACTTTATTTGATTTTTCTTGATGAATGATGATTCAAATCATACATTAACATCATTTTAGTGTTAAAAAACCATTTTTATGAAAAATCTCAAAAAGTCAAAGTTGACTTTTGTGTACAGTTGACTTTTTATCTGATGAATTCTAAACTGTGCGATTCTCTATGAAATCAAGCCCTTGACCTAAATCAAACTTGACGCAAATGTTCCATGGGTGTAATAGGGTGTATTGAATCATGTCCTAGGGTTTGGGAGCATGTCCTGGTCAAAAGTCAAAGATACAGTTGACTTTTCTCGCGAAACCCTAACTGTGGTTCATATGAAAATGAAACTTGTTGCTCAAAGTTCTTGGATCAATCCATTGTTGCAAATGGATCAATGTAGTGTATTAGAGACCCTCAAATCCTCTCTTGAGGTCTTGGCTTATGATTTGTCCCAAAAGTCAACTTAGGGGTGAATTAGGTCAAGAAACCCTAATTCCTGATTTTTTATGAATGCATCCCCTGAGGCAAAATTGACTTGATGATTGGGTCCATGAGGTTCCATGGAGCATATTAGGATATTCTTTGAAGTATTGGCTCATTCCCAGAGGAAAATCTCCATCTATAGGCCCAGGTTGACCAAAACCCTAATTTGGTGACACTGTCGATCTTAAGGCTTAATCAACCTGGAATGTTGCAACATTGTGCTTGATTCTTGTTGTGGGAGTCCTCTTGATCCATTGTGGATGTTTGAGTGATTTAGACAAGTTGAATATCATGTCATTCCTTGATTGATCCTTTGTCTAAAAGCTCTAAGAGGGCTTGAAACCCTAAGTTTGATTGTAGTGGATGCTCACCCATCTTTGGGGAGACTGATGGTTCACCCATATTGTGATGATGATTTCCACAATGATGGGAATCTTAGTGGTCAAAATTTGGGGTATGACAGATGCCCCTATTTAATCTTCTTAGACCCGAAGGTGTGAATGACGAAGGTATTCGGGTATTCAGGGTGCAAGAGGATTAAATATCGGAATACCCAAAATTTTGATGGAGGTTATGAATGGTAGCTTACGCATTCATCTTCTCTTGCTAAGCAATGATGCTCAGAAAAGGTAAAAACTTCACCTCGATCCTGGTTTCCTACCAAGGAACTGGTCTTAGTTTCTTATGTCAATAAACTTTATTGACAAGGGACGCTATTCGTAGCGGCTTTCCTCAAACTTCTCGCCGAATTTTCCTAGGGAGATTCCATTTGACGGAAAAAGATCTGATGTCAGAATTGCTGGGGAACCCAATCATCTGAGTTGTAGAGTTGCACAAACTTCTTTATTGGAGATTCCATTTGTCGCCTCTACCGGGGAAAACGAGTCTCTTGAGAGACTGCTTCCAACTTGGGGATATTATATCATACTTTTCTCGGAGATCTTCTCAGAGAAATGCCATATGATGTGATCCAATTTTCAGGTGCTGATGACCTTTTCATCAGTGGTTTTTCGGAGAAAAACTGCCGTACCGCCAAATTTCTTGATTAAGAGGCTTTCTCTAGGGGTTTTCCTTAATCCGGGAAAGCAAAGATACCATCTTCAATGGCGAAGAGTGATATTTGTTGAACGTTTCTCTAGCCTTTCAGAGGTTCAAGTTATCAAAGTGGTCAAGGGCCAACTTCAATCCAGAAATGAACTGGAGGAGAGATTGTTCAGACGCAATATTTCCCGACGAGGAAAGAACTGACAACTCAATTGAGAAGACAATTATCACTAGGGGACAAGACCGACTAGAGTGATTGTGATGTAATATGAATGCGAATACAAATAAAATACATGATGTATGTATGTATATGCTGACAAAATTGATGCGACATACAGCCTAATGGACGAACATGACTGGATACTTGGCCATCGCGGGGTGAAGAAGTACCGCTGGTCCCAAAAGTAGCAATTCCACCTTGCTTAGGAGAGATAGTCCCAGCGGGGAATACCGTTGGTCGGGCTTAGGAGATAAGAACTCGGCCGAGGGTGTCAGATGAAACACGGTTTCTAACACAGTTGATCCTTCATTCAGACGCACTGGTTTAGAAGGAGTACTCTGATTCTACACTTTGAAGCTCGCTTGCTTCTGGAGAAGCGAGTGATGTTCTTCTGATGTTCAACAGTCAAAAGAAAATGCCATCTTTATTTTAAAAGCAGAAAACGTTTTACAAGTAAATTCATTTTTGTTTCATTTCAAGAATCGTTGATCATGTTAAAATGTCGTTCTGTAAAGCTAAAACAAATGAGAATTATAAACAAAAGCACAAGGGCTCAAATTTTATTGATAAGATGGAAATCAGCCAAGTGCGTGATTCCAAAGAGTATATACAAAGTTAGAAAATAGTAATTTACAGGGAAAAGAGCTACGTTGAAACATAACGACCACTATCCTTCTACCAACTTTGAATTCTGGGCATCCTTAGTTTCTGTCAAAGATGACCTTGACTGGCGTTTTTCCTGATGGTGTAACTGCTGCTGAGAGATTTTGCCCCTGTTGAGCATAGTTACTTGCCATTATCCCTAATTTTTTCCTGGATTGTACTTTGATGATTTCCAATCCACCGGGATGATTTTTGATTATGTCTCTAATTTTTGCCTGGACCGCCCTTTCGGGTTTTCAATCCACCGGGACACACATTTTTTTTAGTTTAGGCGAAGTATTTCTTGACTACATTAACATTCGTGGGGTAGGTAAATTCCTCTCCATCCATGGTTGCAAGTCTCAAAGCACCGCATGAGAAAGCTTTCTTGACCACATAAGGGCCATCATAATTTGGAGTCTATTTGCCCCGAGAATCAGTGAGAAATGATTTTACCCTAAAGACGTGAGGTCGGACCTTTTTGTCAAACGCCCTCTTCATTCTTTGTTGATACAACTGACCGTGGCATAGAGCCGTTATTCGCTTTTCTTCAATCAGATTCAGTTTGTCGTGTCGACTTTAACACCATTTAGCTTATGTAAGCTTAGCTTCCATCAATACCCAGATTGATGGGATCTCTACTTCTATGGGAAGCACTGCTTCCATGCCATACACTAGAGAGAAAGGGGTTGCCCCTGTTAGAGTACGGACAGATGTGCGATAACCGTGAAGAGCAAAGGGTAGCATCTCGTGCCAATCTTTATAGGTTATAACCATCATTTGAAGGATCTTCTTGTTGTTCTTGTTAGCTGCTTCTACCGCTCCATTCATCTTAGGTCGGTAGGTAAATGAGTTATGGTGTTCGATCTTGAACTCTGCGTACAACTCTTTCATTATCTTGTTGTTCAAGTTGGATCCATTATCGGTAATGATCTGGCTTGGAACACCATAATGGCAGATGATATTGTTTTTGATAAATCGGACCACGACTTGTAGGGTTACATTAGCGTATGACGCTGCTTCGACCCACTTGGTGAATTAGTCAATGGCTACCAAGATAAACCGATGTCCGTTTGAAGCCTTAGGTTCAATCATGTCAATCATGTCGATTCCCCATATGGAAAAAGTCCATGGGGAAGAAAGAAATTTGAGATGCGTTGCGGTACATGGATTTTGTTGGAGTATATCTGACACTTGTGGCACCTCCTCATGTACTTCTAGCAGTCAAATTCCATGGTCAACCAGTAGTACCCTGCTCTCAAAATTTTTCTCGCCATCGTGTGTCCGTTGGCATGAGTGGCAAAGGATCCTTCGTGAATTTCTTTGATCAACATGTCTGCCTCTGGTCTGTCTACGTATCGGAGCAAGACCATGTCAAAGTTTTTTTTATAGAGAGTATCACCGCTAAGGAAGAAGCTGCCAGCCAGTCTTCTGAGGGTTTTTCTATCTTTCCTTAGTGCCCCAGGTGGGTACTCCTGTTTCTGAAGGAAGCATATGATATCGTGAAACCAAGGTTTCTCGTCTATGACTGCTTAGATCGTGAAGATGTAAGCGGGCCGTTCAAGGCACATTATGTCAATTTTAGGTAGGTTAGTCCATTGACCTACGCTAATCATGGAAGAGAGGGTGGCTAATGCATCAGCCATGTGATTCTCCTCACGAGGGATATGATGAAACTCAATTCTGTTGAAGAAGGGTAACAACCTTCTCGCCTAGTCTTTGTAAGGAATCATTCTGGATTGGTATGTGTTCCAATCTCCTCTGATTTGATTGATAACTAGAGCTGAGTCGCCATATACATCCAAGTTCTTGATCCTTAAATCAATTGCTTCTTTGAGATCCATAATACAAGCTTCGTACTCGGCCTCGTTGTTCGTACACTTGAATGTAAGTCTGGTAGTGAAAGGAATGCGGGTACCCTAAGGGGTAACAATGATTGCCCCAATCCCATTTCTGTAATGATTGACAGCTTCGTCAAAGATTAGTCCCCATTGGGAACCTGGTTCTGGCCCTTCACTGGGTAGCGGTTCATCGTAGTCTTTCATCTTTAGATACATCACATCTTTGTCCGGGAAGTCAAACCCGATTGATTCCTGATCATCAATCGGTTGATGATCCAAATGATCGGCTAAAATACTCCCTTTAATGGCTTTCTGAGTGTGGTACTCTATGTCATATTCTGATAGCAACATCTGTCAACGGGCAATCCTTCCTGCGAGAGCAGGTTTTTCAAATACATACTTGATTAGATCCATCTCGAAGACCAACTAAGTAGTGTGGCGAATCATGTACTGGCGAAGACGTTTGGCTGCCCAAGCCAAAACACAACAAGTTTTCTTGAGCATCGTGTTGGCCAACTCTTTCCTTTTTGTTTCATCTTGTTGGCCAAGTACACAACCCATTGAGTCCTCTAGGACTATGAGGTAGATTATCAGCGGTCTTCCTTCCACTAGAGGTGATAGAATCGGTGGGTTCAACAGGTATTCCTTGATACTGTCGAAGGTAGTTTGACAGTCTTCTGTCCAAACACAGTCCTGATTCTTTTTGAGTAATTTGAAAATCGGCGTACATGTCGCGGTCATGAGGAATATGAATCTGGAGATGTAATTCAGACGTCCCAGGAATCCTCTGACTTATTTTTTAGTTTTTGGAGAAGGCATTTCTTGAATGGCCTTGACCTTGTCAGGATCAACCTCGATTCCTTTCTGGCTGACGATGAACCCTAAGAGTTTCCCTGAACGGACACCAAAGGTGCATTGGTTGGGATTCAAGCGGAGTTTGTACTTTCTCAACCGCTCGAATAGTTTTGACAGGTGGGTCACATGCTCCTCTTCTGTCTTAGATTTTACAATCATATCATCGACATATACCTTGATTTCCTTGTGTATAATGTCATGAAACAGAGTAGTCATGGCCCTTTGATAGGTTGCTCCAGAGTTCTTCAAACCGAATGGCATTACCTTGTAGCAAAAGGTACCCCATGGGGTAATGAACGAAGTTTTCTCCATGTCTTTCGGCGCCATTTTGATTTGATTATAGCCCGAGAATCCATCCATGAAGGAGAAGACTTTGAACTTTACTGTACTGTCTACCAACATGTCAACGTGTGGTAAAGGAAAGTCGTCCTTTGGACTAGCCTTGTTTAGATTTCTATAATCGACACACATTCTGACATTTCCGTCCTTTTTCGGAACGGGTACAATGTTGGCTAACCACTGAGGATATTCTGATGTGGCGAGGAAGTCGGCGTCAATCTGTTTCTGTACCTCCTCCTTGATTTTGATGGCCATGTCTGGGTGGGTCCGTCTCAACCTTTGTTTTACTGGCGGACATTCTGATCTTAATGGTAGATGATGTTCCACGATGCTGGTATCCAACCCTGACATGTCCTGATAGGACCAAGCGAACACATCAAGAAATTCTCTGAGAAGCTTCGTCAAACTCTCTTTGGCAGTTGGACTGAGTCATGCCCCAATCCTGATTTCTTTTCTCTCTTTCTCCGAACCCAAGTTATTCATTCCAACGGCTCTTTGTGAGGTTCAATGGACCTTTCCTCTTGCTTGAGTAGTCAGGAGATCTCTTCTGGAATTTCGTCATCAACTTCTTCTTCATCCCCAAATACCGGGAATTCAAAGTCGGGAGAAGGCATCAGATCGTATGTTTCAAGGGGTTTAAAACAAGCAATCTGCATGACGATATGATTCGTGCTTAAAAGAGATTGAGAATGCAAAAGTGTGCAGTGTGTATTTTATTACAACTTGATTTTATTATTTGAATTGTTTTTAAGGATTACCATTTTCTGAAAAACGAAAAGAGAAAACAACAATTAATGCAAAAATTACAGAACAACGTTATTTTATTAATGAACAAGTCGATTCTTGGAACTACAGCCCTATAAAACAAAACTCTATCGCTTTGGGCAAAGCAAAGAGGAAAATTTTACAGAAAGCGAGCCCTATCAAAACATCCGTTTCACCTAGGCAGGGTGAAAGGTTAAAGATGGCAATTACTTTGAATTATGAACAATCTTCGGAACATCGACAGCAACCCATTGGCGGCGAACTCCTCGGTGAATCACAAAGTCCGGTACCTTCCTTGATTTGTCTTCAGAAATAACGCTGATTTCTGGTGGAGCAGGATCATTGGAATCTGTCTCCCAGCAAAGTTGTCGTAGGAGGATTCCTCTGTTGCATTTTGCGTAGTATTTATGCTCTCAGCTGTATCTCCCCATCCAGTTGGCTGGATGTCTTCGAGCCTGATACGAGAGCTTTCAGGAGCGGTGTACTTGACCATATAGTCGTACTTTCCACTTGGTTGTCCCAAGGTGTTCCACACTTCTTTGGAACTGGAGAAGTCATCTCTCTCGTTGACATTGACCTCGGGAAAAGCATAATTAATGAATTTTTGTCCTGAAAACGTTGCGAATTCATCGTCGTTCTGGGTATTTTCAGGATAACCTGGGTGTTGATCCCATGACATGGTGGGGACGCAGGTATTCTGTTCAATGATGCGCTCTTGATTTTCATTGTTCGGCTGACTTTCTTGCCCCAAGTTTCCTGGGTAAGGCTGCCACATTGGCAAACCATCCATCGGGCCATAGTAATTGTGGTCAAAGTTATCCTTCATCAGAGTGTCCTCCTCTAATGAATTTGGCAGAGCACGGCATCCTTCAGATCACAATCTCCGTATATCATTTCGACGTCTGATCTTGGTATAAATCTCGGACCTGTGCGGGATAGCAAAATGGCGTAGGCACTTCTTCCTGAGACATATAACTGTCCTCATTGAGATAGGACTTCCATTCTTCCTCTGTATCAGAGGAATCCTCCTCGTTGATAGCATGGACTGTTTGAGGCACTGGGTGAAGAAAACCTCCACTGTGGAAGAAGTTCTGAAGAGGATGAAGATTTTCATCATTGGCAGCTGTCTGGGTACAGGTTGCAGAAAAACCAAGACCCTTTTTTGTTTTATTGTCAGCCGGAATGACAAGCTGTCCCCATCCTGTTGTATTGGTACTTCCGACAGCTTTAATAACATCTTTGTACGAGGAAATCGAAGTTCCCCCTTCTAATTGATCGCCACTGTGTAACAAAAGCGTTTGGAACTGGGTTCCGATTATCCCTTCTGGTTCCACATAAGTGGATAATGATAAATTGCTCACGAGCAAAGCCTGTTCCCCACAGACTGTGATGAGTTGACCGTTCTGGAAAAACTTTAACTTTTGGTGGAGGGTCGAAGTGACCGCCCCAGCCTGATGTATCCAAGGTCTTCCTAATAAACAACTGTACGTTGCCCGGATATCCATGACCTGGAAAGTGACTTGGAATGTGTGAGGACCGATGGGTATGGGAAGGTCGACTTCGCCGATAACTATTTTTCTGGATCCATCAAATGTTTTGACGACAACGTCACTGATTCTCATCGAAGGGCCTTTGAATGATAATTGCATCAAATTGGACTTCGACATAACATTCAAGGCTGGCCTTGTGTCTACCAATGCGCTGGCTAAAGCATCGTCCTGGCAGTTGACTGTGATATTGAGTACAATGTTATGACGACGACCTTCTTTAGGTAATTCCTCATCACTAAATCCCAAATTATTCCAGGAAGTGATGTTAGAGACAATGCTATCGAACTGTCTGATTGTTACATCCTATTCCACAAAGGCTTGCTCCAAGACTTTCTGTAGAGCCTCCCTGTGCGCTTCTGAACTAAGTAATAGTGATAACACCGAGATCTTTGAAGGAGTTTGCAACAGTTGATAAACAATGTTGTATTCACTCCTTTGGATGAGTTTCAGCATATCATCATCATTTTTCGAAAGGTCGGGATTATTGGATTGACCGACTGGTGGATTGGGAACTTCTGTTTGAGGTTCCTTCTCTTTGTTGGACTCTCCAACTCCTCTGTTGAAGATTCTACCACTCTGTGTTACACGACTGATGTCTGCAATATTTACGACGGAGGGTAATGGAATTTCCTTTCCATTTTCAATTGTTGTTGCACCGTGTCTGTAAGGGATTGCCTTAGTTGATTCATACGGTAGTGGTCCCGGTAAATAGATGACTATGGGAGCCTTCTGACTTTTTTGACCATCATACGTAATCTCGATCTGTTCCTGGTTAGGAACTCTCAATTCGTTAAGTAGAGGAATGATGGTGAAAACATCCCTAGTCCTTTGGTGATCAGAGATTACAACAACATCCTCAATTTGATCAGCAAGGTAGTTCGACGTCCAGCTGATGGGTCCGGAGCCCGGATATGGGCAAATCTCTCTCCCGATCCACCTGACCCTGAAGAGCTTCTCGCACAAGGTAGCACCCTTGGTTACTTTCCGAACAGACTCTACAACGTTCATAGTTGTGTGGCAGCACCTGGCCACGCCCACTTTAAATACAATGTAACCTCACTAAGTTAGCTTCCACAGATGGCACGTCCCGACTTTGATGACGAGTAGGGTTCCTGTTATTGATACTAATTTGCTGAGTATCTTTATCCATATAGATTGGCATCCACTAGTGATTTAACAAGTGCTAAAGTGCCTCCTGGACAAGGGCACAACCTTGATCGTTTTCGCAACCCGCTTTACAACTTTGATAGTCATGTGATATCAGGAACCCGAGTCGGACCTGCTCATCATGTAACTCCACCAGGTTGATATTCATTAAGCGAATGTCGAAGATCTGAACCATGTTGATCTAATAGTGGTTCCTATCATGGTAGTCTTGGATCCATCCAAGATCCATCTGACGCTGGAGGGCCTCCTGTAAAAAAGAGCATCCCTGTTTGTTTACCGAGCAAGTCAGACAAGAACTGTAATCGTGCTGTGGCAGATTATGATACTGGCTTTTCCTTGAGTGCATTGCCACCAAGTTGACATTCATCGCACAGATGTCGTGGTTTTGAATGACGTTGGAATTCCTATAGACCATGTTAAATCCACGAACTCGTGCTCTTGGATCCATCCGAGATCCATTTGTTCCTGTAGGGCTGATTGCACCACAGAACATCCTCGATTACTTTTAGAGCAGACATCACATTGATGATAATTATGAGGTGGCACATGGCCATATCCACTCTGTCTACAATGCATCTTGACCAGGTTGGTCCTTAACAAGAGTACATCATGAATTTGATAGACATTGATAGACTCTCCCTCTATCAAATTGACTGTAGCTTTCTCGTGTTGAGGGAGCGGGTTCGTGAGAACATTTGGATTCGTATCTTTGAAAGATAAGAACCCGTTCCTAACAAGCTTTTGCACGTCGGAATTGAAATTAAGACAATTCTCTATGTTATGCCCTGGTCCTCCTTGATGATAAGGGCATGTCTGGTCCACCTTAAACCAAAAAGGCAGATTTTTCGGTATTGTAAGAGGGGACTTAGTCTGGATGTGCCCCTTGGCCAGTAGTAACAGAAATAATTCTGCGTACGATATGGGTGTAGGATCAAATCTTGGTGGCCGCGTTGTACGGTTGTTGTTGTATTGAGGAAGAGCCTGCTGAAGAGACTGTTGTGTCCTTAGCTGATTAGGTTGGCTTTGCGCAACCTGAGGCTGATACGTAGGAATAGGCGCAGGGTTGATAGCAGGAGTCACAGCTGCTACTAGTTGATAAAGTTGCCTTTGCTTTATGAGAGAGATATTCCCAATATCTTGCTTTTTTTTCTTAGGGAGAGTACCAACGTATCTTTTTGTACTACTAGATGATCCAGCGTCTTTTACTAAATGTCCTTCTCGGACGGCTTCCTCAAGACGAACCCCCATGCCGACCATTTCGGTAAAATCACTGGACGCACTGGCAACCATTCTGTCATAGTGAAATGAACTTAAGGTATTTAAGAAGATTTTTGTCATCTCTTTTTCCTCAAGAGGTGGGAAGATTTGAGCGGCGATCTCACGCCATCTCTGAGCGTGCTTCTTAAAGGTTTCCTTGTCCTTTTGTGACATCGATCTGAGCTGATCTCTGTCTGGTGCCATGTCCAAATTGTATTTGTATTGTTGGACGAAGACAGTGCCAAGATCTCTGAATGTGTTGATCATAGCGCGGTTTAAACCCATGTACCATTTTAATGCGGCACCGGTTAAACTATCCTAAAAGTAGTGAATCAGTAGGTCCTGATTCTCCGTCTGAACTGACATTCGCTGAGCGTACATCACTAGGTGGCTCTGAGGGCAAGAGTTACCCTTGTATTTTTCAAAGTCAGGCACTTGGAACTTGTGCAAAACTTTCACATTGGGGACCAAACAAAGGTCTGCGGCGTCTTTTCCAAATAGATCCTGGCCGCAAATAGCTTGCAGTTCCTTCTGCATTTCCAGGAACTGTTCCTGGAACTCATCCATTCTATCAAACATAGTTTCCTTCCTATCAGAAGGTATTTGTGGAATCTGTCCTTCTGAGACAGTGTGCACCACAGGGGGTGGTACCGTTACTACGGTAGTGAATCTTGGCGTTTCCCGAAGTTTGTAACCTTCAGGAGTCCTCAGTATGCCTCTGGCATCCTCTCTTTCCCGAAGTTTGTAACCTTCAAGCCCAACGGCTTCTGCTATGATTCCCTGATCTTCAGTGATCGGCGGAACATATCCTTCCGGGATATAGTTAACAGACATGCCCCAGGGACGATCTTTCGGCATTTGATACCTAGGATCATACTTCTCAACTATGGGCATTGAGGTGATCTCTGAGATACCTAGGATCACAGTTCTTTGTAGCTGAGCCTCTACCATGGCTTGCATGTCGTCACGAAGCTTTCTCATATCCTCTCTCAGAGCATTGATCTCTTCTTTCAACTCTCTGTTCTCTTCCTCGAGATCATCCATCTTTTTCTGACGATTGGCCCGAGTATTGTACGAATGAGACAGTTTGACTTTAGAACCGAGACACAAACGTGAGATTCGTAGATAAGAAAAATACGTTACAGGAGAATGATGAATGCAATGATTATATTAATTGTTTTTTGTTTTAATCAAAATAAACTTCGATAATTAGATTGTAAATATCAAATAGTGGGGAAACCCCGTTTTATTGAATTCAAACGATTGCGGAAATGAAAATACAGTGAATTACAAAGTGCGGAAACAGAAACCTAAGCTAATGGGTCCCGAGTCCTCTCTGAAGAGAAATTGGGTGCTGATTCTGGTACTTTCCTTTTCTTGGACCGGGGCTCTTGGGCCGTTGTCGGGTTGTCATTCCTTTCCCAGGTGAAAGGAGTGAGCAAGTTCCTTTGGTCATCCTGATTCTCTACAGTATGTTGCTCCAAAATCTCAATCAGAGCATCCTTGTCTTTTAGTAATTGCTGTATTTTGATACACTCCACATTGAGAATGCGGTATTTGTTCTTCCAAGACCTCATCTCCCGGTGAACTTTGTTGAGAGTAACCTGGAGTTTTTCCGTTTCAGTCATGAAGTACATGACAGACTCCCTTGGTGGAAGAACTCTGTGACGAGGATAAGGAATCTTTAGCTTGAGAGCTCTAGTTTGTACCCAATGGAGATAAGGCTCCACCGAGACATAGTCCGGTTTTCCTAGAGACTCCTGTCCTTTCTTATGAACATGTTTCCAAGTGTGCACTATTTCCATCTTTAGTGCTCTGTCATTTTCTCCGTCCTTGAAGAAAAGACCTTCCAGATGAGCATTCCGTGTGACGTGCCTCATCGGGTATCCAAATTGACGACGAACGAGAACTGGATGGTAATTGATTCCTCCTTTAGTTCCTATGAGGGGTACGTTGGGGAAGTTTACACAACGGTCAATGATCCTGATTCCCTCTTAAATCCTATTGCACCAATCTATGTCAGAGTTGGTAAGGGACATTATTTTCTGCGGCCAACGTAAGGCACTCTTGTGATCCCAAAAAGTAGAGGTACACAACATGTGATCTCCCCTCCGCTGTACAAATTTCCTAAGTGTACAGAATGATACGCGTCCACGAGTAAAGTCGGCACAGGGTTTCCAATGAGAAAAACCTTAATGGAGTTGATATCGACGAAGTTATTAATGTTGGGCAACAGAAATAACCCGTAGGTGAGTAAAACAAAGATGCTTTCAAAAGCAGACACGTTCCCTATACTAACGAAGTACAGGGCCTTCTTTGTCAAGAACTGGGTAGGCAAACCTTGTATGCCACCCTTAGTGGTCATGTGAGCCCTGACCTCTGACTCGTCCAAATAAATTGCTCTTACAATGGTCTGATCCTTTGGAATTTCCTCCAGTCCAGAAAAAGGATCTCGATCAATGATGTGTAAATCAATCAGATGAGAATATTCCTCCAGCGTCGGTGCGAGCTGATAATCCAGAAATGTAAAACAGTGATAAACCGGATCGTAAAACTGAATGAGTGCCTCCAGGATTCCCTCAATCACATGAACCCTTAATAGAGATAGTAGACCTCCGTACTTGGCTCTGAAAGCTTTAGGGTTAGTGACCATTCTCGCCAACCCTCTCAAATCCTCTAGTTTTGGAACCTTGAAAGTGTACTTATGAACTCTCCTTCTGCCGAAATCCATGAGCGCAATCCTTTTCTCTGACATTTACAATCATTATCTTAGTTTAATTTGAAAAAGAGAGACTAGAAGAGAAGATTTTTTTTTTGTTTTAATGTTTTTTAAATGAATGCATGAATGCTGAACACAAAAACATAGAAAAAACATGGGGTCAAAGGGTCGGTGTCATGAAGTCAAGGCTCTACCCGTCCCAAAGGTTTATACTAGTGATTTTTGTACCTGTCTCTCAACATCATCAACTCTTGTCGAGAAAACACCAGCGGGCCGGGAACCGTGCTAGGTGGTGTTTTTCGAAGAGTCCTCAGAAGAGGGTGGTATCGCGTGACAACTATTTCCGATAGCTTCCGCACCACTAAAAGGGGTTTTTCCTAGGTGTATACTCAATCTTTCCACATGCGGCATCACACGCATTCCCATTAGCAGAAAAATAAACACATATATCAATTAGGAAAAGCAATATATATATTTTTCCTAATGTCCTAGACTTTTTAAGAGCTATGAATCCTATGTTCCTGACAGAAAATGGCTCTTCGGCGGAGTCGCCATTCTGTAGTACCTTCCCAATTTAAAGGTTTTTGACCTAAGATCCTAGCGAAGGCCGATCCTAGTAATAATGACATCCCCTGATGAAACCGTCATAAAAATAACTTGTCCGAAGTTTTCACCTTAAGTTTTAAGAAAGAAAGACGGGACCCACGGTGGGCGCCACTTTTTTGTAGCGAGCGAATTTGGACGTGGTTCTTAAGCACTGTCGCTCTTTTGGGGGTACTACAGGTCGATTCATTTTTTATCCTATTGAAGCTGATGAAGGAAGGGAAATAGATGTCTCTAATTAACCCTGCTTGCATATTGAGTTTAAACAGCGGTCTGTTAAGTTATGGATGCTATATGGTAATGGGGCCTCTTTCTTCTTACTTTGTTAAGGCTGAAATGCCGGGGGCTATGTTATTGGTAGGATGTTAGGACTGATGCTTTTCGATTGATATGTGAAGGTACGAGATTTTGGGTTTTTGTCTAGTGTGCTCGCTAAGATTTTTCTTTCAATCTTATGACTACGTATTCCCGTTTACCGAAATAGGGAAATCAGAGCGATCGTAGTTCCTCCTATTCTATGGGAGGAAATGGTGTTTTGGTGTCTTGTTCAAAGCCCAAGACGTGAAGCTAAAGGTGATTTGTATCTTGTTCAAAGCCCAAGATATGAAGCTAAAAGGTCTATTTGTATCTTGTTTAAAGCCCAAGATATGAAGCTAAAGGGTTTTGACTTTAGAGAGAATTTGTCATCTCTAAAGGGGTCTATTTGTCACAACCGCTGGGTGATTGGTTTATAAAGGAGGATTACTTTAACTGGGATATGTGAATCCAGCAATACCATAATTTCCTTTATAGGGGATATTTATCCTGAAGGAGAAGACTTTAACTCAGTGTAGAGCAATGCCATCTTTCCTTAGGAATTTCTCATGCTAAAAGAGGGACAGTGGTATGGATGCAAATAATCCAGAGGCTTGCCGCTTACAGCAGTTAGATGAAGGAGTTATTGATGTTTGTATGCTGTGAACGAGGCACAACTTTGATGATAAAAGGTTGATTGGCTCAACCGGGGTTTTCTTATACAAAGCCTAAGAGGAGGTTATTGGCCCAACAAGAGGGTGTTTTTACGTGTCTCGTACGAAGCCCGAGAGAGAGGCTAAAAGGGTTGTGACTCAACAAGAGAGTGCTTTTGGATGTATCTCGTTCGAAGCCTGAGATGGAGGCTAAAAGTTTGTCTGACTCAATAAGAGAATCTTTTATACTCAACAAGAGAGTGATTTAGTGTCTCGTATAAAGCCCGAGACAGAGGCTAAAAGTGATCGACCCAACAAGAGAGTCTTTTTGTATCTCGTATAAAGCCCGAGATGGAGGCTAAAGATGTTTGACTCAACAAGAAAGTCTTTTATACTCAACGAGAGAGTGTTTTGTATCTCGTACGAAGCCCGAGATAGAGGCTGAACAGGTTCGACTCAACAAGAGAGTCTTTTTTGTATCGCGTACGAAGCCCGAGATGGAGGCTGAAAGGTTAATGTTTCAGTTGAGTGACCAGTATGTTGGTTCAAAGAGAAAATCAGTTTTTATATGAGTCACGCTGTACTCATAGATTTCCAAAGGGTATTGAGACTGTCCGAGTCTACGGGTTTTATCTTTTGTACTGTGCCTAAGAAACAATAACAGTTGAATCTAGACTCTTTGAAAGACTGTTCTATTAAGATGACTAATTTCTGTTCCTATACCTCTAGGAGGTCATCGGGACAATTTGTACGAAGCCCAAGAGGAGGCTGGAAACTTTTAAGAAGCCGAGGGACAATTTGTACGAAGCCCAAGAGGAGGCTATCATTCCCGGAGGAAGAATCCTTATATGAAGCCTAAGAGGAGGTTGTGAATACTTCTAAGAAGCCGACGGGTCCTTGTACAACACCCAAGAGGAGGCGAGGATGCTTTTAGGAAGCATGCGGGTCCTTGTACTAAGCCCAAGAGGAGGCTGATGAATAGTTCCAGAAGGGGTTTCACATGGAACAATGGCCTTCTGTATAATGAACTGTTCAAAGGGGGGAGATTTCCTAGATCTAGTTGTCTAAAAATTGTTTGTAAGGTTCTGTCTAATTCTAGAAGTATTTGCCGGGGAAACTCTAAATATCTATATTATTATTACACAGTTGATATGAGTTTATGAAAGGAGACTTACAGTGAAACAGCCCCACAGTACAGTTATAAACATATGAAAGCGGTCAATGAAAGCAGGTAAACACTTGCTCGGCTGTAGAGCTTCCATGCTGTGTTGTTAGTTTGTTCAACAAAGAAAGCTTTGATAACAATATTATATTCAAAATTAAAGGGGAAAGTGCTTTGAAAAGAAAAATTGGGGCTTACAGCTCAAGGAGAGGCCCAAGGTTTTATCAGTGATCGTACCGTTGTTTCGCATTTGTACAGAGGGACTTATGCAAGTGACTGAGGCCCAAGAAAAGTTTTCTGTACAAAGGGGATGGGTATTACACTCTCTCAAGAGGCCCAAAGAGTTTTAAAGAAGATAAATGGGTCTTATAACACGAGGGTAGGCCCAGATGACTTTCTTCTGAAATGGCGATCGCGCCGGTATTTTGAAAACACCGTGGGTCTTATACAATGACTGAGGCCCAAGAATGACTTGGTTTTCAAAGGGGTTGGGTCTTACACTCTAATAGAGGCCCAAAAGTTTTGAGTGGGTTTTATAGCTCGAGGAGAGGCCCAGATGGTTTGTTTTTGAATCAGGCGATCATCGCGCCGAACTTTTTGAAATACAACGTGACTTATACAATAAGTGAGACCCAAGATAGGTTTGTATTAACAAATGATTGGGTCTTACACTGTATTAGAGGCCCATGGGGTTTGAAAATGATTTGTGAGGGTGAAAATCAAAGAAACCCTAATTTGTTTTCCTTTAAAAGTAAATATTTAAAGAAAATCAAATAAAATGACAAAAATACCAAATAAGTTTGAATAAACCACTTGTGACTTTTGCTTTAGGTTTGAAAAATAAGGTTTTAATCACAAGAGATATTAAAACTCATTTGGTTTTGATTTTCAAAGTAAATATTCATTTTTAAAATGTTTTTAAAAACACTTAAAAAGGAATTTATTCACAAAAATACTAATTATATTAAATAAATAATATAAGTCTAAATTTTTTGTGGAATAAAATATTTCAATATTTTTGTGATTTTTTGCAAAAAGAACCAATAAAAAATAATTAAAATTGAGTGAGTTATTAATTTTCCAATTAATTAATAAAACATAAAAATATTGGAAAAATAGCAAAAATGTGAAAAAACACAAAATGGCATGGGTGGGGTTTGAACCCACGACCTCAAGGTTATAGGGCACGTGCCTTACCACTAGGGTGGTGATATATCCATTGTTTGAAGTGAAACCACAAATATACAAGGCTTGCCTTGTTTTCTAGGCTTGGTCAAGGTAAGGCAAGGCAAGTTTTGGGTCAAAAACGTGAAGGTCATAACTTTCTCATTTCTCCATGTTTTGAGACAAATTTATATGCATCTGGCCTAGAATTTCACAAGGAATCCAATGGAGGTGTGCATGATCAGTGGACTTCAAAGCAATGCATATTTTGGAGGATTCAAGTCATGATGCTTACCTCTTTTTGAGCTTTTTGGAGTTTTTGTGCAATCTGTCAAACCACTTGCTCCAAAAATGATTTGATGCTTTGGACACACTCAAATGATCCCTTAGAAGCTTTTAGGATGGGTGGAATCAGCTGGTACCTGCAAAAACACAAACTGACCCTTTCTTGCAAAAGGGGTTAAAATGGCCAAAATAGAAACTCTCTCAAATGTTGTTCCAGATGGGGGGAACCATTTGGGACAGTTTAAGGATGATATTTGGAGTGTGTTTGAGGTTTTATCTGGTTTGGAAAGTAACTGAATCAAGACATGGCTTGAAAAGTGCACAAAAGGCCTATTTTGAGGTTTTGAGAGGTGACTTTGTGGTTTTGATGTTACAGGTCACTTGTGAGAGTTTGGATCACCTACATATGATGTTTATGATGTGTGTGTGTGTGATTGGTTTGATTAGAAATGCTCTCTAACTCAAAAACTCAGAGTTACCTTGCTAAAGAAGGCATTTTGGCCAAGAGAAAGGGATTTTGAGGAAAGCATCTGTTTGATGGCTTTGGTGTCTCAAACTGAGCACAAATGAGCTCTATTTATAGTAGAGCAAGTTTGTTTTGGGATCAATAGTGAATGGCAACTGCAGCAGAGGTTTGGCCAATGTTGGCAAATGATAATCCAAGTCTCCTCTAGCCATTGACTAGAGGTTAGAGCACAGAGCTTTGGTTCCCTAGTTGTCGGATCATTCTTGACTGAATTCAGTTGCAAATGTGTCAGTCCATGCCACCTTGAAGCATCTATTAAATGCTACAATCCAAAATTGGAGTCTTGTCCCTCTTTTAGGGATTTCTAGGTTTGGCATGCTACTTCTTATTCCAAGGACTTTGGAGGCTTGGCTCACTGTTTATCCCCTTTAGATTTGATCCTCAGCGGTGTCCAAGATGATGACAAGGCTTGGAATTAGCTGATTTTTCCAAATCGAGCAAAAATGCAAAATTCTGCCTTGCCTTGGCAGTTTTCAGCAAGGCATATTGCACTTGTCATATCTCATGGCTCAAGTGGAATTTGGTGATGTTCTTGATCATTTTGGAAAGCCCTCATATGATACAATAACTGTTTGATCATATTTGGTTTTGATACCTTTTGGATCCAAGTGAAAAATGTCCCTACATTTGGAAAAAAGTGAAGAAAGATTCTGACTTAGTGAAAATTTCACTAAGTGTTGGAAAAAAGTGACATTTTCACTTTTTGTGATTTTGATCATTCCATAACTTAAAATCCATGAGGAATTTGAAAGGAGGTCAGTTTTTAGCTTTTGTAGAGGGCCATGAGATCTACAAATCAAGCTTTGGATAGGGAAAAATGGCTTTGTGGTTTAGGAGTTATGATCCTCCAAAGTTGGTACCCTTGCCACTTTGTTCATAACTTAGAAAATTTTCGAAGTTTTTATGGTTACCCCTTTTACAAGTTATCCCACTTTCTTTGATTTTTCTTGATGAATGATGATTCAAATCATACATTAACATCATTTTAGGTTTAAAAAACCATTTTTGTGAAAAATCTCAAAAAGTCAAAGTTGACTTTTGTGTAAAGTTGACGTTTTATCCGATGAATTCCAAACTGTGCGATCCTCTATGAAATCAAGCCCTTGACCTAAATCAAACTTGATGTATATTTTCCATGGGTGTCATAGAGTGTATTGAATCATGTACTAGGGTTTGGGAGTATGTCCTGGTCAAAAGTCAAAGATACAGTTGACTTTTCTCGTGAAACCCTAATTGTGGTTCAGATGAAATTGAAACTTGTTGCTCAAACTTCTTGGATCAATCCATTATTGCAAATGGATCAATGTAGTGTATTAGAGACCCTCAAATCCTCTCTTGAGGTCTTGGCTTATGATTTGTCCCAAAAGTCAACTTAGGGGTGAATTAGGTCAAGAAACCCTAATTCCTTATTTTTTATGAATGCATCCCCTGAGGCAAAATTGACTTGATGATTGGGTCCATGAGGTTCCATGGAGCATATTAGGATATGCTTTGAAGTATTGGCTCATGCCCAGAGGAAAATCTCCATCTGGAGGCCCTGGTCGACCAAAACCCTGATTTGGTGACACTGTCGATCTTAAGGCTTAATCCACCTGGAATGTTGCAACATTGTGCTTGATTCTTGCTGTGGGAGTCCTCTTGATCCATTATGGATGTTTGAGAGATTTAGACAAGTTGAAGATCATGTCATTCCTTGATTGATCCTTTGTCTAAAAGCTCTGAGAGGTCTAGAAACCCTAAGTTTGATTGTAGTGGATGCTCACCCATCTTTGGGGAGACTGATGGTTCACCCATATTGTGATGATGATTTCCACAATGATGGGAATCTTAGTGGTCAAAATTTGGGGTATGACAGAACCCTTTACAATATCTAACACTTTTTGGTCTGAAAAGGTTTGCTTGAAAAGATATTGGGGAGATGAGAAGAGAAATATTTTTTAAGATTTTTGTGTTTGGAGAGACTTATTGCCTCATGCCTACGTACCCACGAAGTGCAATGTAGGATCAAAACCCCATAGTTCGTGGTACATAGAATGAAATTTGCTTGTTTTGGTTGATTTTAAGTGTAAAGACAAGTCGTCATTTCCAAGCAAATAATTCCGCTTAAAGAAATGAATCATGTCTAAACTTATGAAAAAGTTTTAAAGGAGAAGTGCCTAAGGCACAAAAAGAGTTTGATGAGTTTGGGTGTTTTTTTTTAATGTTTTTATGAAATGGTCAAAGCATGATTAACATTGATTGACATTTATTTAAAGAAAAGAAAGTTTAAAAATCACTTGACCAAAGTCAAGGTTTTATTATGAAAGCGGTTTTGAAGTTTTGAAAACAAGAAGGTTTTTGAAAAAGGGAGGAGGTTTTGAAAATTTAAGCAAGGGGTGGAGAAGAAGTGACTATCCTAGTGCATAAAATAAAAGCTAGAGCAAGAAGGATCTAACCACATAGAGGCACTCCTCAAAGCATAATAAGAATAGAATTTCGTCCTCTTGAGCCAATAAGCAAGCCAAATAAAGGCTAGGATATCAAACTCCATAATGGTCCAAAGCACAAGGGAGAGAGTCTTAAGTCTAAGTCCATAAGTCCATAATCAAAAGCATAGGTCCTCCAATGCAAAGGATAGTGGCCATAGTCCAACAATTAAGAGCACAAGTCTTTTAGTGGTTTAATCCTTTATTAATGTCTTTTGAGTCCAAAAGGACAAAAGGAAAAGGCATAAACATGTGTCCAACGCACAAAGGAAAAATTGCATAAAAGTAAAAGAGAGATAGGGAGCGAGAAGGAAATATAAAGTTAGAAGTTAGTGGTTAGTAACACAAGGATCTAGTGCCATAAGCCTTCACCGATTATTCCATTTCGTGTCTTGAACTATAGTGATTAAACAATGCACTTAGGCCAAAGTTAATGAACTTGACAGAAGATTGGTAAAACCAAAGCCTCTACAACGCCAAGTTTCAAAGATTATGGACCTAATGCAAAAAATTAATCAACATTGGGTTGACGCGACCAATCAAGGTTCAGACCACGGAAGTTCAAATTCTGAATTGGATAAAGAGGGACAAATGTTGCACTATGTTAAGCAATTGCCGAGTAATTTACAGAGTAATTACCCTACAATGAGGTCGGTCAATAAATCTTTGTGCTAATGTATGCTAGATGAACGATATGTAGATCGTCATCTGAAAGTAATACCGCACGAAAAGAAAAATAGGTAACGATCTCGTCTTGATCAAGAATTCAACAAAGAAATTCTAAGATCCATAAGACTTTCATCGATTTAAAAGAAAAGAGAAATAGATGAAGAGGGAAAGCCAAATTAAACCACAAAAAATATGTGATCTAAGGCTAAGAACAAAGGAAGGGAAAGGGAAGAAAATGGAAAAGGAAACCAAAACAGACCCAAAAAAAAGCCAAAATGTGCATTCTGTTTCGAAGAGTAACCGATTACTACATATCTTCTAACCGGTTAGTTAGTTAAAAATAAGCGCAGTTTTTTCAAAATTAACACAGAGTAACCGGTTACTGCATATCTGCTAACCGGTTACTCTGCACCAGAATGCAGAAGAAATTGTGCAAAATTCAGCATGATCCAATTTCAAACTTTTTTACAAACACCTTATGATCATGGAACTGGAATTGAATGAAATTTAAAATAAAACAATAGTGAAAAAACAGCAATTAAACACAATTACAAGATCCAAAGGATCAAGTAACAAAGATCACCAACGATCTACATTATGGAAGATGAAGATGAAGCTTCACAATGGTGAAAGATGAATACCACTTCAAATATGAAAATTCCTTCAAATTGCTTCAAGATCCAAACTCCAAAGCCTTGATCTATAAGAATTGATAAAGAAAACTAGTTTGGATGAAGGTTTTAGCTCAAAGTTGAACAAGATTCAATGTGAATTCTTGTTAACTTTCAAGATAAGAAAAGTGAGCTTTGAGTGAAGTTTGTGGTTGAGAAGAGAAATTACAAGAGGTTTGTTGGCTATCAAAAGCTTGGAGAATGAATGAAATGAAGCCACTATTTATAGAGTTAGGCTTGGGAAATTTGGTGGTTTGGAATTAGGATTGGATGATCAAAATTAGTATTAAATTCAAATTTGGAGGAAATTATCAAAAGAGTGGTGATTAGTGAAGGTGCATGGTGGAAAATGATCAAAGTGATGTAGGGGAATTAAAATGAGGTGGTCTAGAATATTCCAAATGCGATCAAGGACTGAGATTGGCCCCAATTTCTGAATTTAAATTTGCCACCATTTTTCAAATTTTCATGAGGGTAACCGGTTTACTGCATATCTGCTAACCGGTTACTTAGTGCAAATTTTGAAAAAAAATACTCTTTTTGAATGCACTGCTATGGTTCGGCTCGATTCTTTTGCTCGTCCAAAGAAGGCATGGAAATAAACACATGAACCTTGGAGTCTCTTGGAATAATAATCAATTAAATCTTGGAAACTCTTGATCAGATGATTCTTGAATTAATTGCGGATGAACTTTGACTTTGTTCATATGAAATTCATTCGAGTCGAGGGACTGTTGTTTTGGTATTTTTAACCTGTTCTTCCCCTGAAAATGTTAGTGAAAGAAAACAAAAATATTTTTTTGATTTTAATTAATGGTTAGTAAACATAAACAAATTAAGCAATAAAACAACTAACAAACACACACACACACACAAAGATTCCTGCAAGGCAGAATCCTACAAAAGGGGGAACCAATGTGTGATCTTGTTTGTGGTATGAAATGCAAAAGGACATGTGGGATATTAGGGTTAAAAATTAGGGTATTACATGTGTTTCTGATGGAAGAGCTCTAGAATTATGGGATTTTGGAGTTGTTACTGAAGACAGTTGGTGGAAGATCTCAATCGCCGGCCTCTATATGTGAAGATATCTGTTTTCTTTTATTCCAAAGTTGGGAGTGATGGAATGAAGGGAGTTGTTGGAGGATATCTGGTATGGTGACTTGGTACTTGGAAGCTTGGTTCCATGGTATAGTGTGAAGTCACTTGAAGAGGAGAGGAGTTGAGTTTAAGGTTATCAAGTTTTTGCTCTGGGAGTTTGATAAATTATTGATCGGCTAGGTTGTCAAAGATACTTGAGAATTCCCTCAAGTCCACTCATAAAGGCATCTCAGTCGTGCATCTGGAGTCTTCTAGTTACTCTTCTGGCTAAAAGGTGTTTCTTTGAGACACAATCTGAAGAAAGTGGAGGTGATTTATTTTCACCATCCAAAAACAGCAAGGAATGATTCATCTTTCTTGACCCTAAGAGTGGATATAATCTAATTGGAGCTTTCAGAATTGTTGAGGTAAATAAGGTTCGTTCAGAGAGAATCTTAGTTACTTGAGTCAAGGGTGGCAGCCTTGGTATCTCAACATTGTTATTCAAAGAAGATACTTGCAAAAGATTGAATACTTGATAAGTGTTCATGAAGTGATCTGGTGGAGCTTAGCTACAACAGTGAAGAAAGGTTATTGGACAAGGATTTAAGATCAATTGTTATTTGTGGAGTTCAGAAGTATTTAATTGATTATCCTTGAAAGTCAAGATTGCTGATGTTCAATAAGATGTTGGAACATCTCATCATCCGAGTTTGTGCAGAATTATGGGAGGGGTACTGCATACGCTTTAGAATATGTTTTGATCTTAGGTGGTGACCTAAGAAGTTGCTTCAATCGGGTGTGACAGAAGCATGTGTTCTCTAGAAAGTTTCTTGGCAAGAAACTGGTCTGGACATTGATGTTGTTGAAGATGAAGATGAAGACATCATGATTTTGATGGTTACAGCTTGGATCCGTTTATTTCTGATATAGGTGCTTTGGAGCATGGATCTTGCTCTTCATGGAAGTCAAAGTTAAGTGGCAATTATCTCTGACTTTCTACAGTCTGCTCTACTAAGGAAAGCGGAATTCCTTGGTATGGCTAGGTGTAGTCTAGGACTACTTATCTTCTGAAGATTCAGACGTGGCAGGTGTGAAGTATTTGGAGTTTTTTAAGCATGATGGAGGTTGTCTACTCAAACTTGGTTGTTGAATCAAGTCTATGAGAGCATGGAACTCTTGTTCTGTAAAGGGAGGAGGTTCTTCTAAGTGGCAGAAGGAGGAGCTGAATTCAGCAGCTGGATGTCATATCAGAATGTTCTGATATCTAGATTAACATCAGAATCTCAGCTGGTGATATGGCACATCAGCTTAAGATAAGATGATCTACAGGAGAATCAAAATTATGGATGCTTCAAAAAGGGCTATCTCATGCAGTTTGCGGGAGCTGTGGATGGGAAGATGTTACATGTCTAAGAGGCTTGGTGAATCCAAGATGTCTTGCTATGGAGCAAGTAGTTCATGTGACTTGAAGATCTGATTTCATTGGTGGATCAGTGTATCTTGTGGGAATTCTGAAGAAGATTGAGATCAATTAAAAGGTGGCATTTGGTTGGTTTCATAGTGTGCATTCAAGCAGGATGCTTGAAACTGATTGCCCTTGTGCAGAAGAGTAGTTAGTTGAAAATGTAAGGAGGTTCTGGTTCTCTTGGGGCTTGTGGTAGAAGTTCTGGGTTGAGGATGGAAGTATACCTTTTTTTGGTGGATGAGAGTTTATTTCTCTTTGGGTTTCTGAAGATCTCTTTGTTTAAGCTGGTGGCGCAGTGTTGTGTGAAGATCTTCAGTTTGGATTACTATGCTGATAGTAAGTCTAGTGGAGGAGCATATCAAGAACCATGGTGTGTGGTGTCTATGATGTGTGGAAGATGTCCTAACTAATGTTAGAACATTTTTGGGTTGGTTATCCTTGGAGGAGGATTTCAAGTTCTGTGAGGAACTGGTTACTTGCATCGTGTCTAAGAAGTATCTACCTTGTCATATGGGAGAATGATGAAGTAGAAGAACTGTCTTAGAAGTCTGATGTAAGGGTTTTGGAAGACTGGAGTGGATCACGGGTTGATTGCATAAAGGTCTGGTTTCTAATGCGTTCAGAAGTGGATATTCACCAGAAAATCAGAAGTATTCCAGATTATCATATGGGAGAATGATAAGGAATGACTGTCTTAGATTATGGGGTGTCTATCTCTGTTGCTGGCCTTGGTAAGGTCAGTGGAAAATCTTGCGAAGGGGATACTGCCCCTGGCTGTAAGTCATGCTAGTAGTGGATCAGTTTGGCAGCTGTGATGTTCTGGAGCATGCATACGATATCTGACATCGTTATAACAAACTAAGGAGCCCTGTGCGTCTCTTTGAGGAATGTGAAGCATTCTAACTCAATTGGTTTGTGCCTCAAGCAGCTGAAGGTCTATACATGAGAATTCAAGAGGAGTTCGTATGGTGTGTAGTTGGTTGCAGGAAGAGGGGGATCAATGGGACTTTGATCTTAATCCAAGAGTTTGTTATGGTAGGATGGTTATCATGTTATTTCCTCACGGGTAGCATGATGGTGATCATGTGTGAGTGATTATTGGTTCTTGTCAGAAGAAGCAATAAGAGGGTTGATGATTGTGTTCAGCAAGTGGTTTGAACTGAGGGTGCGTTCTTGGAGACATGAAGATGCGTCTTGTGTTTTCCATTCATCAACATAGTGTTATGTGAAGGAGCACTGGTTATCTTAGATAGGGGGGAGTTGCTCCTTGATCTAAGATGTTTTACTGCTAAGGTTCAGTTAGAATTCCAGTTTGTATTATGCGTCAAGTAAGCTGTGATTATGTGTCCATCCTGGGAGGATGAGATGTCGAGAATGATGTCTTGACATTCTTGTATTATTGCAAGTTGGGGGAGACTTGGCAGTGCAAGTTACATGGTACTTATTGGATGCTTAAGAATCATTGGCTGAGTCTGGGGGAATTTATTTTTCTCTGCAGACTATGATCACCAAACTGTGAAGTTATTGATCAATACAGAAATCTCTTGGGGGCTAACTAGGAGATGTTTGAAGAGATGTCGTAACATCTTGGTCATCTATATTCTTCTTCTGGTTAAAAGGATTATTCTTGGAACTCATCAAAAGGATGAAGACTGTGATTTAGATGGACTGAACATGACTGACAAAATGTCAGGATATTATTTAAGACCTGAATGTCAGTCCTATCTGACTATGTTGAATGGTGGGGAGTGCTTCCTAAGAGAAGGCATGAGTAACATGTGTTTTGTTACAAGTTATCCTTTTTGGACGGTTACTCTTAAAAAGGTTGAACAGTCTTATGCTAGTTAGACGGTGCAGAGTTATTAATGTTGTATTCACCTACCTAAATTTATTTCTCCTTGAATTGTTCAGCGGTGACTTCTTTGGACCATGGATATCTAGAGAAAGCATTTAGGTATTTAAAGAGTGCATCTGTTTGAGGTATTCTAGATTGTAGGTTGATTCATCATGTCCTTCATTCATGTTTGGTTTAGTATCATATGGATATGGAACTACATTGGCTTCTTTTGCTAATTTTTGGCTAAAAAGGGGGAGAATAAGAGTTGTGTGGGTAGGTCTCTCAACATACATCTCTGGTGCAGGTTTTGCAAAGATGTTGGAGAGGATGTTCTAACAGTCTATCAGAATCTTTCCCTTGTGCCTTGTGATCTGAGTTATGAAACAGGTTGTGTCTTGTGATCTGAGTTACATTCTCTGTTAACTCTGTGTTACAAATGATACAACTGTTTCCACTTAAGCTCTTTCTGGATCTTCTTGTTGGTTCTCTTATGCCCCTCAAGAGGAAGATTTATCCCTTCATGGCAAGTACTGGTTTAAGGGGGAGAGAGTAATATACTCTTCCTCGTGTACACCAACATACAGCTAGGAATTTCAGGGGAAATAAAGAGTCTCACATGGGTTACAATCATATCTACCAAGCGCCCGGTCTTTCTTTTTCTACAAAAGGAGTTTTAACCAAAAATTTGTCAAAAGAGGGAGATTGAAGGCTTTGCAGATTTGAGCAAATTTTTGGTAAAATAAGGTGTTGAATGAAGTGTTCCAACATGTAGAAGACATGATGTCCTAACGAATGTTCTGACATCTTAAACTGATACAGCAGGCTAATTTTAAGTCTGTTCCAAGAATTGTGGAAGCAATCAGAACGTGGATTATGGATCAAGCAGATAGAAGATTGATGCCCAAGGAAGCAGAAGCCTATAAACAAAAGACTTAGAACTAGGTTTTTGATATGCCTTTTGTAACCTTGTGTTCTCACGTAAGAAACAAGGGTTTAGGGTTTTGAGAGTCGTTGGCTCTCTAGGTTGTAAGTCTCCCATTATATCAGTTGATGCAATGTGGCAGATATAGGTGTCGCACAGATCCATAATCCTTGAGGTATTGGATTGTGTATTGTTCTTGGATGAAGCTTTTAAGAAAACCCGAGTTAGCTTATTTGTCAAGAAAGCTTAACAGATTTCTGTATTGACAGGGATGATGTAGAAATCACAGTTAGTGATTAAGGGAAGTAAGTGGGGTATCTCATATCAGAGTTGTAAACGTTTAAGTTTAGCTTTGGTAATGATGTTCATTGGGTAGATGTTAGGTATAAAGTTGTAAATGGGGGAGTTTAGCTTTATAACAGTTCTACAGATAGTGAAGTCTTCTTCCTGGATTGGTATCCCCCAGATGTAGGTGAGTTGCACTGAACTGGGTTAACAATTGTTGTGTTCTTTATCATTCTGCAGATTTATGTTTTCTATTAGGGTTTATGATAAATATGTTGGATCCGATATCATGACATCTGTGAGTGTGTAGTTCTGATATTGAAGGTATCAGTCTGCTGTTGCGTCTCCGAGTTTAAATGATTATGTAGCACAATGTCATGACATGTGTTAGGACATGTACTGTCAGCATAGGCCAGAATTTCACTATCCTTGACCACTTTGATACCTTGAACCCCTGAAAGGCAAGAAGACATTCGACAGACACCTTTGGAACATCACTCTTCATCATTAAAGATGATATTTTTTAACTTTCCCAGATTAAGGAAAATCCCCAGAGAAAGCCACTCTACTAAAAGACTCTTGGCAATACATCGGTTTTTCTCCCAAGAAATTCGATGATAATGAAGTCATCAGCACCTCAAAATTAGATCACATCACATGGCATTTCTCCGAAAGGATCTCGAAGAAAAGTATGATGTAATATCCCCAAGCAAAAGGCAGTCTCTCAAGAGACTTGCTTTCCCCCAGTAGAGTCAACAAATGGCATCTTCAACAAAGAAGTTTGCCCACCTCTACATCTCAGACAAATGGGTTTCTCCAGCTAGTCTGACCTCAAACCTTTTCCATCAAATGGCGTCTCTTCGGTAAAAACTCGGCGAGAATTTTGATAAAGACCGCTACACATAGCGTCCCTTGTCGAGAAAAGAAACTCGACAAGAAGAAACTTAGATCAGTTCCTTGGCTGGAAGACCAGGATCGAGGGGAAGTTTATTTCAAGAAAGAAACTTGACGAGAAGAAACTTAGACCAGTTCTGTGGCTAAATACCAAGATCGAGGGGAAGTTTATTTCAAAATAAAATGAGACCAGTTCCGTGGCTGAATACCAGGATCGAGGGGAAGTTTATTTCAAAAGAAACTAAGACCAGTTCCATGGCCAAAAACCAGGATCGAGGGGAAGTTTTTCCCTTTTCTAAGTCACCTTGCTTAGCAAAAGAAGATGGGTGAGCAAACTGCCATTCATAACCACCGTCAAAATTTCGGGTATTCCGATATTTAATCCTCTTGCACCCTAAATGTCTGAATATCTTCGCCATTCACACCTTCGGGTCTAAAAGATTAAATAGGGCCATATGTCATACCCCAAATTTTGACCACCAAGATTTCCCATCATTGTGTAAATCTTTACCACAATATGGAGGTACCATTATGCCTCATCAATCTCCTCAAGGATTGTTGAGCCTTCACAATAATCAAGAATTAGGGTTTCCATCCCTCTCTGAGCATTTAAACAAAAGATCAATCAAGAAATGACATGATCTTCAACTTTTCTAACATCTCAAACATCCATGAAGGATCAAAAGGATTCCCACATCAAGAATCAAACACAAAGTTGCAACAATCCAAGTGGATTGAGCCTCGAAACACCAGGTGTCACCAAATTAGGGTTTTTGTCGACTGAGGCCTCCAAAGTGAAATTTTCATAGGGGATTGAGCCAAGGCTTCAAAATATGACTCAATATGCTCAAAATAACCCGATGAGTCCCTTTGTAAAGTTAAATCACCCTCAGAGAATGCATTCCCCAAAAGTCGGGAATTAGGGTTTCTTCGCGCCGAACCGCTTCGGAGCCAAAAGTCAAAACATGTCTTTTTTGGTAAAAATGGTCCTTGTGACTCATATTTTCATAAAATATGATTTATAATGTCATTTGAACAAGAATTTATCAAGAAATCATGATAACTTGTAAAAGGGGTAATCTTGAAAAATTGAAATTTTTTCTAAGTTACTAAATTTGAATGGTTTTGGTGCCAACTTCCAAGGACCATAACTTTTGATCCTAGCAGCCATTTTGAGTGATCCAAAGCCTGATTTGTAGGTCTTCCTACATTCTACAAAAGCTTCAACTACATGAAACTCTAATTCTTCATGGATTTTTAGTTATGGATGGATCAAAGTGGTGAAAAATCAAAGACTTAACACTTAGTACAAAACTGTCTAAGTTTCAGCCTTGAACATCAATGTTCATGGGGATTTTTCAACCAAGTCTAGATAGTTTCAAGACAAACTATAACCACACATGAATTTTACCATATAAGGGCTTTTTAAAAAGTACATGAGCATTCCATAAATCCATTTGAGCAAGGAGATGTGAGCCTCCCAAGATGGCACTTTCAAACTATCTTGTACAAGATAAATTTGTGCAATTTTGCTCGAATTGGCTAAGTTAGGCAATTACAAGCCTTGTCATCCATTTGGACACCTCAGGGGATAACATCTAAGGGACTATGTCTGATCCACATGCCTCCCAATTCCAAGGATCTACATGTAGCTATGTGTCCCCTAAAAAGGCTAAAAATCTCAAAGACTCCAATTTTGTTTCAATGCATTTAATGGATTCACAAGGTGGCAAGCATTAAGACATTGCTAACTGAATTGAGTTAAGCCTTATCTTTGAACCAAAGCAACAATAACCTGCTGCACTGAGCCAAGTCAATGGCTATAGAAAACTTGGGTTCCTTTATGCAACCATTGGCCAAAGACCTGTACCAGTTGCCATTCACTATTGCTTGGAAAACAAACTTGCTCTACTATAAATTAAGCTCATTTGTGATCAGTTTGAGTACACCAAAGCACCCAAACTGATGCTTTACTCAAAATCTCTCTTTCACTCCAAAAATGCCTTCATTTACAAGGCACTATCGAATTTTTCATTAGAGAGCTATTCCATCACCACTAATTGTTCTAACACATCCCATACAACATATGTGAGCTGATCAAACACTCCTCACCCTTCTAAAACATCAGGATCATCATCTCCATTTTTCACTTGGACCAATTGCAGTCATAGTTGAGCCAACCTATCCAAAGAGTTCTAAAACATCCTGAAGGTTGCAACACAATCCTTGAGGCCTAAGGAAGCTATCCAGATCATTGTTTCACTTCTGTAACACCTCTACAACAGAATTTGATTCCTTCTTGCAGAGGTAACCTTGAACTTTGAAACTCATTAATGCATGCATCATAAACATGTTTTCAAGTTACCAATGTGTTTCTGAATGTTCATAGGCCATTAACCCTCAAACAATTGTTGTTTATCTTGTGTGTATGAGATTTCATTTAGTTCTTGCACTTTTTAGGGTTCATCTGATTATAACATGATAGCTCTTGATACACTTGATTTAAATGAAATTGAAAAGAACCATTGTGTTCCTTGTTCCAAAACGAGTGATTTTCATGTTTACGTCATCCCATTTCATTACGTATTGAGTGAGATAGCATGGATTTTGCAAATCCAGCTAGAGGTTGAAGATGAAGTTCTTCGCGCGAATTTTTGAATTTACCACGCATGTATCATACATTATGTGTTGGTTGCGTTTCAATATCACCAGCACACGTTGGCTCAGTTGGCAAAGGCATGTTTGCTTGTGTGTGGGTGAGAGGTCATGGGTTCAATCCCCACCCATGAAAATTTTTTATCACTTGTCCAATTTCATTCTTTTTTCATATTATTTTCTTAAATGATTTGAAAAATTAATTTCTCTCTCATTTTTTATTGGATCTTTTTTAAAAAAGTCACAAAAATATTAAATTATTTTATTTTGCAAAAAAATCCAATTTATATTATTTATTTAATATAGTTAGAATTTTTTGTAATTAATTTCATTTTATTTGTTTTTAAACATTTTAAAATGAAGTTTTCACCTTGATCTTTTCATTTCAAATGAATTTTAATCTTTTATGTGATTAAACATGATTTTTCAAACATTTATCCAAGATCACAACTTATTTTTTCACACATGGTTGATAATTTTGATAATTTAAAATGTTTGTTTATTCAAATTAAAATACATTTTTATCAAATTAGGGTTTTGATTATTTTCACCTTCACAAACATATTTAAAACACTTTTGGGCCTCTAATAGAGTGTAATACCCATCCCTTGTCACACACAAACTTTTTTGGGCCTCAGTCATTGTATAAGTCCCGATACGTTTTAAAATCTCGGCGCGATCACCATTTTCAAAACAAATTTCAACTGGGCCTCCCCTTGTGTTATAAGTCATATTTTTCTTTTTTTTTCAAATAACTCTTTTGGCCTCTAATAGAGTGTAAGACCCAACCCCCTTTGTACATAAATAAATTTTGGCCTCGGCCATTGTATAAGTCCCAGTACAGTTTCCAAAAGGACGGTGTGATCACTGTCTTTCATTGGGCCTCTCCTTGAGTTGTAAGCCCCATCTCTTGGATAAAAATAAACTTTTGGGCCTCTATTAGAGTGTAAGACCCATTCCTTCTTGTACATAAACATGTTTGGGCCTTAGTCATTGTATAAGTCCCTTTGTGATTTTCAAAACTACGACGCGATCGTCGCCTTTTCAAAAGAATTCATTTGGGCTTCTCCTTAAGTATAAGCCCCAAGCTTCCTTTTACAACAATTTTCTTTGTTTGATTTAGATTCAAATTCATAGTTGTTATCAGAAACTTTCTTCAATTTCTTGAACAACTAACCATACAGCTGTGTTTATAACACTGGAAGCTTGCTCACCTGTAAGTTCTACCAGCTTTCTTTTACATATTTGCTTATATATATTTCATCTGTATATATATGCCTGTATATCTGCTTAGAGTTTTCCCCAACAACTAGGTCTAGGCTTAGATAAAACCAGTGGTCACTCTTTCAACACAGTCAAAATTAGTTCCCCATATGAAATTCCAGATACAATCTTGTCTTCTCTTGGGCTTATACAATATGGAACAGAGAAAGGCATTATTCCCGGTGAAACTTTTCTCAAGACTGTCACTATTAGAAATTTGTCAAGAAGTTCATTTCCCCAGAGAGGATTATTTCCCAGTGAAACCTCTCTTGAATTTCTTCAAACCCTAGAACTGTTCACTAAAGAAAGGATTATTCCCGGTGAAACCTTTCTTGAACTTTTCTTAGGTTTGGACCCACATGCTTCCTAAAAGCATCCCCAACATCCTCTTGGGCTTTGTACAAGGACCATCAGACTTCTTAGAATTTCTAAGCCTCCTCTTGGGCTTAGTACAAGGACCCAAAAGACCTCCTACAGGTATAGGACAGAACCTAGTCATCATTTGTTAGAGCAGTCCTTTCAAGAGTCAAAACAAAAGACAAACTTAGGGTTGATTCTCATCCCTTAAAAATATTAGCCTCCTCTTGGGCATCATACCAAGATAAACCTTCTCATTCCAGTAGACTTGGACAGTCTCACCTCCTTTTGGATCTCAAAGAAACCCTTAAGTTTCCCAAAAGCACAGGAAAAACCCTGATCACCTCATCAATTTCCAACAGAGTTAAGACCTCCACAGGTTTCAAAACTCAATCTTTAAACTCTCACTTTAAATTCCCCCAGCTAGGGCCAAATTATCATCAATAAACCCTAAATCAGAACCTTAAGGCATCTGATATCTCAACTCTTCTTCAAACTTCAGCAAGAGTTGATTCCCTAATTTAGACTTGTCTCTGGATCTCAATAATCCTAAGCAGAAGATTAGCCTCCTCTTAGGCTTCATATAAGGAATTCCCCAACCAGCCTCCTCTTAGGCTTTGTATAATGATTTTCCCTCAGCATTTTTAGCCTCAATCTTGGGCTTTGTATAAGACACCTATAAATATTCTCCAGCTGAGTCAGTCAACTATGTTTAGCCTCAATCTTGGGCTTTGTACAAGACATATAAAATCTCTCCCCAGTGGAGTCAATTCTTTTTAGCCTCAATCTTGGGCTTTGTACAAGACAAACAAAATATTCCCCAATAAGAGTCAATCTCCTTTTTAGCCTCAATCTTGGGCTTTGTACAAGACAGATATAAAACTCCCTAAACAGAGCCAATCTTTTAGCTTCAACCTTGGGCTTTGATCAAGGCACACTAAATACCAACATCCCCTCAGAGGGAATAAAAAATCTCTCTGTAGGAAGACACTTCTCTGTACAATCACACATCAAAACAGACAATCAAACAAACCCTAAACCCAGATAATTGCTATAAGTGGTACACTTGTTGATTCAAAAATCCAAGTTGTAGTCCATCTCTTATCCTGGTAAATTTCCTCTTCCATCTAATTGCTGTAAGTGGAAAACCTCTGGATTATTTACATCCAATCCCATGTCCCTCTCTTAGCATGGAAGATTCTTAAGGAAAAATGGCATTCCTCTATACTGAGTTAAAGTTTTCTGCTTCAGGACAAATCCCTCATAAAGGAAATTATGGTATTGCTGGATTCCATACATTCCAGTTAATGTAATTCTCCTTTATAACTAGTTACCCAATAACTATGATAAACAGATGAGATATCTCCCTTTAGAGATGATAATTTCTCTCTCAGTCAAACCTTTTAGCTTCAATCTTGGGCTTTGAACAAGACACAAATACTCATCTAGCTTCAATCTTGGGGTTTAAACAAGACACCAAACATCTCTTTCCTCCCATAGAATAGGAGGAACTATGATTGCTCTAATTTCCCTGTTATCTTTAACGGGAATACGTAGGCATAAGATAACGAAATCTTAGCGAGAACACATATCAAAAACTTAGGTCCAGTACCTTACCAAAAACATCAAAAAAACCCGACAATCAACAAAAACGCCCTCTCAACACTCCCAAAGGAGAAACTTTCCCACTTTATGATAGAAAAACACCAGTAAGTAGAATAACAGAAGAAAATTCTAAACAATCTATGGATAACCATATAAAGGATGGGTAATTGACAACTCCCCATTGTATAACCTGACCCCGGACCCCCAATCTCTTAGCATTTGTTAAAGAAAACATTTGTGTGCAAGGTTAGTTTTAGATGGCTTCCCTTTCATCTCCGGCTTCATAGGATAAATAAGACATCAGAAAGTAGCACCCAATTCCAACCAATGCAGTAAGGTGGTCGCGTTACCGACAAAAATTGCTCGCTACACTAGGATGTGGATCACACAAGATCTGAGCTGGATTGTGACTGTTGGAGGCACGACAATGATATTGATCGAGATATTATTCTTCCCAAAACAAAGAAAAAAGGAAGGTGTAAACCCTCTCCACCTCCTCAAAGGAGATCTGATCCAGACAATGTCCATGTGTAGGAATCCATGGTAAAAAAGAAACCCCTATGTATCTACGAGGAAGGACTTAAAATTCTCAGAAAAGAATGGTTGTTACCACCTGATGATCCGACTCTTAATACATGGTCAGCGACATACCATGGTAAACCACTACATCCTCCTGTTGTTGTCTAGCCAATTCCTTGATTTATGTACTCAGTGACAACTGCAGAGTACAACAAACAATTTCCTGATTTGGAAAGAAAGATGGATCCAATCACAAGTAGAACATCCAAACTCTTCATTCATCCCAGTGAAGTCCAGTCCGATGGAAAACTTAAACCTTTAATCAAGCTGAAGAAGTTCTGAATTAGAAATCTAAAAACACGGTTTCTCAAAATGAGATTCTCCAAAATCTTAACAAAAGGGTGGATAGGATTGCTGAGAAAATAGACGAAACAGATGAGTATCTCAAGGTTTTATCTCAAAAAATTTAGAAACATTACAGAAGCTTGAATGCCCAAGTATCCTAGCTAGATCGTGATTTAAGACATATGTTAGAAGAAAAAACTTTTGGTAAAACATTTGACCAAAAGGAAAGAGAAATCAGAAGTCCACAAGGCCCAGTAAAAGAGATAGATGATTTCTTAAGAGTCTCTCATGAAAGAAAGTCCAAGCGTGTTGAAAACTCATTCTTTGACCCTTCTGTTTTTCCTACATACTTCAAACAACCAGAAAGGCCTTCTCATTTCTACCTTGCTTATGTCTCATCACCACCAAACCAGGTCAAATACATAACTATAGCTTACAGAAAAAATCTTTTAGAACTACCACTACCTCAACCTCCAAGACAAAAGGAAGCTGTCTGTTTGAGCACTTCATCCTCAGACCCCCAAGATATCCCTAAATCACCTCCTCCAAAAATTCAAAAGGAATAAGAAATTCCTTATAAATGTTTCCAAGCCATGGAAATCACTAGAAATTCTGAATCTTCCCAGAAAAATTACTCTCTTGTTGAATCATCAACACAATAGGGAGATGAGTCCTCCTCACACGGTGATAACAACTCTGATTAAGAAACATCTGCTAATGAAACACTGAGATCTTTTTAATCTAAATTTGAATCTGAAGACAACTATATCCCAAGACTCTTCATGGCAAATATAAAAGAGGAAAAATCCTTTTTTGAGGAAGAATCCCCTGAAGAAACTCTTGTTCCTTAAAGGACTAAACCAAATGGAGGTCCTTGGTTCACTTTTGATGATATACCACTGAGCCGCTGGAGAAAGAGTCTACTTGAATTTGGAGCTTGGTTTGACACTCAGATGATGAAAACAAGTGCAAATAGCTATAAGATCATTGTAGCTTACGATTTTTGTCGGTGACGCGACCACCTTACCGCAAAGGTTAGAATTGGGTGCTACTTTCTGATTTCTTATTTATCTTATGAAGCTGGAAAGGAAAGGGAAGCTATCTAAAACTAACCTTGCACGCAAATGTTTTCTTTAACAAATTCTAAGAGATTGGGGGGTCCGGGGTCAGGTTATACAATGGGAAGTTGTTAATTACCCAGTGTATATATGGTTATCCATAGACTTTGTGTGGCATGTTTAAATACTTTCTGGTGTTTATTGTTATAGTTTGGGAATGTTGAGAGAGTGTTTTTGTTGTTTTAGGTTTTTATTTTTATTTTTGGTAAGGTATTGGACCTAAAGTTTTTTGATTTGTGTGCTCGCTAAGATTTCGCAATCTTATGCCTACGTATTCCTGTAAAGATAACAGGGAAATCAGAGCAATCGTAGTTCCTCCTATTTTATGGGAGGAAATATGTTTGGTGTCTTGTTCAAAGCCCAAGATTGAAGCTAGAGCTTGTTTGTGTCTTATTCAAAGCTCAAGATTGAAGCTAAAGGGGTGACTGAGGGAGAATTTGTCATCGCTAAAGGGAGATATCTCACCTATTCATCACAAGTGTTGGGTAACTGGTTATAAAGGGAAATTACTTTAACTGGAATGTATGGGATCCAGCAATGCCATAATTTCCTTTATAAGCGAGATATCCTGAAGGATAAAAATTTAACTCAGCATTTGAGCAATGCCAGTTTTCCTTAGGAGTCTTTACATGCTAAGAGAGAGACATGGGTTTGGATGTAAATAATCTAGAGGCTTGCCACTTACAGCAATTAGATGAAAGAGGAAGTTTACCATGATAAAAGAGGGACCACAACTTGGATTTTTTGAATCAACAAGTGTGCCACTTATAGCGGTTATCTGGGATTAGGGTTTTTTGATTGTCTATTTTGATGTGTGATGTACAGATAAATGTCATCCTACAGAGAGAACTCTTGATATCCTCTGAGGGGATGTTGGTTTTATGTGCCTTGATCAAAGCCCAAGGTTTGAAGCTAAAAGGTTGACTCTATTAGGGAGTTCCATATCTGTCTTGTACAAAGCCTAAGATTGAGGTTGAAAGAGATGACTCTTCATGGGAAAGTTTTATCCGTCTTGTACAAAGCCCAAGATTGAGGCTTAAAGAATTGAATCCACCAGGGAGAGGTTTTATCTGTCTTGTACAAAGCCAAATGTTGAGGCTAAATGATTTGATTGACTCGGCTGGAGAATATGATTTGTAAAACCCAAGATTGAGGCTAGCTCAGCTGGGGAAAATCATTATACAAAGCCTAAGAGGAGTCTGGTTGGGGAATTTCTTATATAAAGCCTAAGAGGAGGCTATCTTCTGCTGAGGATTATTGAGATCCAGAGACGGGTCCCAATTAGGGAATCAACTCTTGCTGAGGATTACAAAAGAGTTGAAATATTAGAGACCATGAGGTTCTGATTCTGTTAGTGTTGTATTGATGGTAAGTTGACCCTAGCTGGGGAACTTAGAATGAAATTTTAAAGATTGAGTTTGAAAACCTAAGGAGGTTCTAACTCTGCTAGAGATTGATGATGTCATCAGGGTTTTTCCTGTGCTTTTAGGAAACTTGAGGGTATCTTTGAGATCTAAGAGGAGATGAGACTTTACAAGTCTACTGGTATGAAGAGGTTGATCTTTGTATGATGCCCAAGAGGAGGCTGATGTTTTAAGGGATGAGAATCAACCCTAGACTGGTCTGATGTTCTGACTCTCTGGAAGATTTGAACTAGTAGAGATGACTAAGTTCTGACCTATACCTATAGGAGGTCTTCAGGTCCTTGTACTAAGCCCAAGAGGAGGATGAGAACTTCTAAGAAGTTTGAGGGTCCTTGTACTAAGCCCAAGAGGAGTCTGAGGATGCTTTTAGGAAGCCTATGGGTCCAAACCTGAGAAAAGTTCAAGAAAGGATTCACCGAGAATAATCCTTTCTTTAGTGAACAGTTCCAGGGTTTGAAGAAATTCAAAAGAGGTTTCACCTGGAATAATCCTCTTTGAGGAAATGAATTTCTTGTACAGATATTTCTAAGTTGTGACAGTCTTGAGAAAAGTTTCACCGGGAATAATGCCTTTCTCTGTTCCATATTATATACGCCCAAGAGGAGGCAAGATTGTATCTGGAATTTCCTATGGGGAACTAGTTTTGACCATGTTGAAGGAATAACCACTGGTTCGATCTAGAACTAGACCTAGTTGCTGGGGAAAACTCTAAGCAAGTATATACAAGCATATATATATAGATGAAATATATAAACAGGTATTGTTGAAGCAATAGTAGAACTTATAGGTGTGCAAGCTTCAACATTATAATTACAATTGTATGGTTAGTTATTCAAGAAATTGAAGAAAGTTATGATGAAACTTAAGATTTGAATCTAAATAAAAAAGAAAGGTGGTTGTTAAAAGAAGTTTGGGGCTTATACTCAAGGAGAGGCCCAGATGATCTTTTTTGAAAAGGCGACGATCGCGTCGTAGTTTTGAAATTCACAGAGGGATTTATACAATGACTGAGGCCCAAATTATTGTATTTACAAAAAGGATGGGTCTTATACTCTATTAGGGGCTCAAAAGTGTTTGAAAAAGAAGAAAAATGGGACTTACAACTCAAGGGGAGGCCCGGAAGAAAATTGTTTGAAAATGGCGATCGCGCCGAAATTTTTAAAATCGTATCGGGACTTATACAATGATTGAGGTCCAAAAAGGTTTATTTACAAAGGGATGGGACTTACACTCTATCAAGAGGCCAAAAAGTGTTTCAAATGAAGTTTGAAAAATTAAAATTGAGGGAAATCCTAATTTTAATTAATATAACATTATTTTCAAAGGAAATCAAATATAAAATACCAAATATATTTAAAAACAATTGGTAAGCTTCGAAAAATATTTTGAAAAATCATGGTTAATCACATGAAGGCTTGAAATTCAATTGATTTTGAAAGATCAAGGTGGAAATCTCATTTTAAAATGTTTGAAAATAAATAAAATGAAATTAATTACAAAAATTTAAACTATATTAAATAAATAATATAAATTCAAATTTTTTTGTGGAATAAAATATTTCAACATTTTTGTGATTTTTCAGAAAAAGAACCAATAAAAAATAATTAAAATTGAGAGAGAAATTAATTTTGGAATTAATTAATAAAAACCATAAAAAGTATGAAAAATAGCAAAAATGAGAGGAATAGCAAAATGGTCTGGGTGGGTCTTGAACCCATGATCTCCAACCAAACACAAGCGTGCTTCTACCACTGGGGTGGTGATACATCCGTGTATCAAAACCACCCCATAAACATATATGGGTGTGTCATACCCCAAATTTTGACCACTAAGATTTCTCATTATTGTGCAAATCATCATCACAATATGGATGAACCATCATGCCTCATCAAATGCCTCAGGGGTTGTTGAGCATTCACTACAATCAAAATTAGGGTTTCAAGCCCTCTCAGAGTGCTTAGACAAAGGATCAATCAAGAAATGACTTGATCTTCAACTTGTCTAGCCTCTAAAAATATCCACAAAGGATCAAAAGGACTCCCACTTCAAGGATTAAGCACAAAGCTGCTCCCTTCTAGGTGGATCAAGCCGCAAGATCGCCGGTATCACCAAATTAGGGTTTTGGTCGACCAGGGCCTCCAGATTAAAAATTTCCTCTGGGCATGAGCCAAAGATCCAAAACATATCCTAAAATACTCCATGGAACCTCATGGGCCCAAGCATCAAGTCAATTTGACGTCAGGGGATGCATACATCAAAAATCAGGAATTAGGGTTTCTTGACCTAATTCACCCCTAAGTTGACTTTTGGGACAAATCATGAGCTAAGACCTCAAGAGAGAATTTGAGGGTCTCTAATACACCACATTGATCCATTTGCAACAATGGATTGATCCAGGAAGCTTGAGCAGCAAGTCTCAATTTCATTAGTACCAAAATTAGGGTTTCGCGAGAAAAGTCAATTGTAGCTTTGACTTTTGACCAGGACATGCTCCCAAACCCTAAGACATGATTCAATATACCCTATGACACCCATGGAACATGTCCATCAAGTTTGATTTAGGTCAAGGACATGATTTCCTGAAGAATTGCACTGTTTGGAATTCATCTGATAAAAAGTCAACTGTGCACAAAAGTCAACTTTGACTTTTTAAGAGTTTTCACCAAAATGGATTTTTAACCCTAAAATGATGTTAATGTATGATTTGAATCATCATTCATCAATAAAAATCAAAGAAAGTGGGATAACTTGTAAAAGGGGTAACCATAAAACTTAGAAAAATTTATAAGTTATGGAAAAAGTGCCACTAATGTGCCAACTTTGGAGGACCATAACTCCTAAACCACAAGGCCATTGTTCCCCATTCAAAGCTTGATTTGTAGATCACATTGCCCTCTACAAAATCTTCATACGGAACTATGTCCAAATTCCTCATGGATTTTGAGTTATGGAGTGATCAAAATCAAGAAAAGTCACTTTGTTCCAACACTTAGTGAAAATTTCACTAAGTCAGATTTTGCCTTACTTATTGCCAAATGTAGGGGGATTTTTCACTTGGATTCAAAAGAGATCAAAACCAAACATGTTCAAACAGTTGTTGTATCATGTAAGGGCTTTCCAAAATGGCCAAGAACATTACCAAATTCAATTTGAGCCATGAGATATGACATTGGCAAGTTGCCTTGCTGAAATCTGCCAAGGCAAGGCAGATTTTGCACTTTTGGTCGATTTGCCAAAATCAGCCAAATCCAAATGCTCCTATCCACTTGGACACCTCAGAGGATTGAATCTAAAGGGGACAATCACTAAGCCAAGCCTCCAATGTCTTTGGAACAAGAAATAGCATGTTGAACCTAGAATTGCCAAAATAGGGACAAGACTCCAATTTTGGAATGGAGCATTCAAAGGAAGCATCAAGGTGGCATGGACTGAGCCATTCTCAACTGAATTCAGTCAAGACTTATCCAAGACCAAGGGAACCACAACTCTGTGCCCTAACCTCTAGTCAATGGCTAGAGGAGACTTGGATTTCCATTGGACAACATTGGCCAAACCTCTGCTACAGTTGCCATTCACTGTGGATCCCAAAACAAACTTGCTCTACTATAAATAGAGCTCAATTGTGATCAGTTTGAGTACGCCAAAGCCATCAAACATATGCTTTTCTCAAAATCTCTTTCTCTTGGCAAAAATGCCTTCTTTAGCAAGGCAACTTTGAGTTTTTGAGCTAGAGAGCAATTCCACTCAAACCAATCACACACACACCTCACATACATCATATATGAGTTGATCAAACACTTAAACAACATCTGGAACACTGAATTCTCAGAATCACTAGTCAATTGCTCAAGGTTTTAACCAAGGTACAGTTGAGATGCCATGAAGTGATCCATCCAATTTCAGTCAAGTCCAAGCATTCAAACACCCTCCATAGGGTGTAGGGAAGCTGTTCAGATCATCACAACTCATTTGTAACACCTCCAACTCAGAAATCACTTTGAACTTGCTGTCACGACCAAGAGGTAAGCCTAAACTTGGTCATCTCTCAATCTATGCATATTTCCTCGCACAATACTTTGGCCATATGTTCATAATCATGCATGGAATGTTTCCCCTCAATTAATTGCTTTGTTTGAATCGTGTATCAAAAATCCTAGCCTTCATGCAGAAATTAGGGTTCTTGAGGATTTTTCATGATTTCTTGTTGTATATTTAATTTAAATGAAATTAAATACCATAGACATGATCGTGAGGTTGAAACGAGTTGATTGGTATGTGGATTACATAATATGATCAAGTATTCAGTGAGATTGGATAAAAAATGCAAATCTGGGCAAGGCAGAACACACGCGTGTTCTTGGTCCATGTTCTTGGCCCCATTTTCATAAATTCAAATATTTGAATTTTGTGATTTTATTTAATTGATTCAAAAATTAATTTCTCTCTGAGTTTTAATGATTTTGAGTTGATTCTTTTTTTAATAATTCACAAAAATGTTAAAATATTTTATTTTCCCAAAAAATCACAAAAATATTATTTATTTCATATAATTGATATTTTTGCAAAGAATTAGTGTTTTAATTGTTTTTAACATTTAAAATATTTTTTCCACCTTGATTTTGCAACTTTTAATGCTTTCTAATTATTTTTTAGGTCAATACTTAATTTTTGAAGCATTAATCCAAGATCACAATTTGTTTTCCATGTGTTAAACAATTTTGATCCTTTTAATTGAATTTTTATTCAATGAAATATATTTTGAAAGCAAATTAGGGTTTTGGATTAATTCAACCCTCATAAATCATTTTCAAATCACTTTTGGGCCTCTAATAGAGTGTAAGACCCAACCCTTTGTAAATACATCCCATTTTGGGCCTCACTTATTGTATAAGTCCCGTTGTATTTCAAAAAGTTCGACGCGATCATCATCCGTTGAAAAACAAACCTTGGGCCTTTCCTCGAGGTATAAGACCCATTCAAAACTCTTGGGCCTCTATTAGAGTGTAAGACCCAATCCCCTTTTAACCAAAACTATTTTGGGCCTCACTTATTGTATAAGTCCCTCTGCGTTAAAAGAAAACCTCGGCGCGATCGCCATTTTTAAACGAAAAATCAATTGGGCCTACCCTCGTGTTATAAGCCCCACTCTTTTTCTTTAAAACTTTTTGGGCCTCTTGAGAGAGTGTAATACCCATCCCTCTGTACAGAAAAACCTTTTTGGGCCTCAGTCACTTGTATAAGTCCCTTTGTACAAATTCAACAGTGCAATCACTGATAAAACCCTGGGCCTCTCCTTGAGCTGTAAGCCCCAAATATTTCTTTTTCAAAGCACTTTCTCCTTTGATTTTGAATATACTGTTGTTTTCAATCTTTCTTTGTTGAACAACTAACCAAACAACATGGAAGCTCTACAACTGAGTAAGTGTTTATACGCTTTCATTTACCACTTTCATATACATATAACTGTATTGTGGGGCTGTCTCGCTGTAAGTCTTCTTTCATAAACTCGTATCAACTGTGTAATAATAGTATAGGTATTTAGAGTTTCCCCGGCCACTACGTCTAGAACTAGGTGACGCCGTTTCGTTTATTCGTAGAAATAGACAACTAGATCCCCCAATAGGATCACCAGATACAGTCTTCTCTTCGGCTATCCTTATTAGGAATTGTCAAGAAACTCTACTCCCAAAGATGAATGTATTCTTCGTGAATGGCATCTTTGAGTTCCTTCCGAATTCTCGAACTTTCTTGACTTTGATCTATTCTCGGTGAATAGCATTGCCTTGAACTTCTCGGGGTTTGGGGACCCACGGGCTTCTTAAAAGCATCGGCCTCCTCTTGGGCATCGTTCAAGGACCCACAGGCTTCCTAAAAGCAACCTAGCGTCCTCTTGGGCTTAGTACAAGGACCCGCCGGCTTCTTAGAAGTATTCACAACCTCCTCTTAGGCTTCGTATAATGATCTCTTCCTCCGGGAATGATAACCTCCTCTTGGGCTTTGTACAAGGACCGATCGGCTTCTTAAAAGTTTCTAGCCTCCTCTTGGGATTCGTACAAATTGTCCCGACGACCTCCTAAAGGTATAGGAACAGAACTTAATCTTCTCCATAGAATAGTCCTGTCATAGAGTCTACTACTATTTCTCAAAGCATAGTAGAAACGATGAAACTCTAGAAACGGACAGTCTAATCTCCTTGAGCCTCAAAGACATTCTCAAGAGACCCCTTCATTAAATAGGAAAGAAACCCGCAGACTCGGACAGTCTCAATACCCTTTGGATTTCTCGTTTCCTCAAAGAAAAGGAAACATCTCTGAATCAAATCCTTGAGTACAACATTGCTCATATAAGAACTGATTTTCTCTTTAAAATCAGTATACTGGACCTGTCACTTAACTGAAACAGAAACCTTAGCCTCCTCTTGGACTTTGTATAATGATTCTTTCCAGTGAAGCAAACGTTTAGCCTCCATCTTGGGCTTCGTACGAGATACCAAAAGACTTCCTCGTTGAGTCAAACAACATTTAGCCTCTCTCTCGAGCTTTGTACGAGACACATAAGAGACTCCCTCGTTGAGTCAATCCCCTTATACGAGATACAAAAAGGTTCTTATTGAGCCAAAAAAATTTTAGCCTCTCTCTCGGGCTTCGTACGAGACACAAAAACACTCTCTTGTTGAGACAAATAGCCTCCATCTCGGGCTTCGTACGAGATACAAAAGCTCTCTTGTTGAGTCAAATAGCCTCCATCTCGGGCTTTATACGAGATACCAAAAGATTCCCTCGTTGAGTCAAAACCTTTTAGCCTCTCTCTCGGGCTTTGTACGAGACACAAAAATACCCTCTTGTTGGGACCATAGCCTCCTCTTAGGCTTTGTATAAGAAAACCACTGGTTGATCCAATCAACCTTTTAGCATCAAAGTTGTGCCTCGTTCACAGTACATAAACATCAACAACTCCTTCATCTAATCGCTGTAAGCGACAATCCTCTGGATCATCTATATCCATGCCACTGTCCCTCTTTTAGCATGAGAAATTCCTAAGGAAAGATAACATTGCTCTACACTGAGTTAAAGTCTTCTCCTTTAGGTTAAAACCCCTATAAAGGAAATTATGGCATTGCCGGATTCACACGTCTCGGTTAAAGTAATTCTCCTTTATAAACAGTTGTGACATACAACCCCCTCTTTAGAGATGACAAATTCTCTCTAAAGTCAAACCCTTTTCAGCTTCAAATCTTGGGCTTTGATCAAGATACAAATAGATCTTTCAGCTTCATATCTTGGGCTTTGAACAAGATACAAAACACCTTTCGCTTCACGTCTTGGGCTTTGAACAAGACACCAAAACAACCAATTTCCTCCCATAGAAAAGGATGAACTACGAACTCTCTGATTTCCCTGTTTCAATAAACGGGAATACGTAGGCATAAGATTGAAAGAATAATCATAGTGAGCGCAATCAAGGAAAAACCCAAAATCCCATACTCTCACATATCTATCAAAAAATCATCAGTCCTAATCCTTGTTCCCCGCCAGAAACATTCTGTCAAAATAAAAAGAAAGAAATCAGTATTGGCGAAAATACAAATAACCAGTACAAAGGCCCCTCACATTGATATCATCCGTAACCTAACAGACCGCTGTTTAAACTTAGTATGCAAAGCAGGGTTAATTGGAGACATCTATTTCCCTTCCTTCATCAACTTTAATAGGATAAAAAATGAATCGACCTATAGTAAGCTCAAACCGCAGAGAGCGACCAGCGCTTAAGAACCGCGTCCAAAATCGCTCGCTACAGAAAAATGGCGCCCACCGTGGGCCTAAAATTCTTTCTTAAACGTTTAGGGTGAAAACCTTGGAAAAACCTTTTTTCTCTTCACTTGTGTGAAAACCACAGATTAGGGCTTCCGCCGGGGAACCCATTTTCTGTCAGGAACTTAGGATTCATAGTTTTAAAGGTCTAGGATGTTTAGGACAAATATATATACTCCTTTTCCTAATTGATATACGTGTTTATTTTTCTGCTAATGGGAATGCGTGTGATGCCGCATGTGGAAAGATTGAGTATACACTTAAGATAAGTGATGGCAACGAGGTCGACCATCAACCTCGGTGGAGGCTGACCAATGCAACCCATTCTCTCACCTAGACAATGACCCGATTGTTAAGTCTGAGAAGCTGAGGAGCCAAACCCTTTCGTAGTGCGGAAACTATCGGGAATAGTAGTTACGCGATACTACCCTCATTTAAGGATGGTGATCTATTCTCGGTGAATGGCACTTACTCTAAGATTGCTCTACAACTCGCTGGCGATCCGCTTGTTGTTTTGCTTTCCTGGGAGGAGCTGATGATAATGAGTACAGGTACAAAAATCACCTTAGTATAAACCTTTGGGGATGGGTAGAGCCTTGACTTCATGACAACGACCCTTTGACCCCATGTTTTTTCTATGTTTTTGTGTGCTGCATTCATGCATTCATCTAAAAAAAATGTTAAAACATTCAAAAATTTTTTCTCTTCTAGTCTCTCTGTTTTTCAAATTAAACTAAGACTGTGATTGCAAATATTAGAGAAAAGGATTATGATAATGGATTTCGGTAGAAGGAGAACTCATACGTACACCTTCAAGGTTCCAAAACTAGAGGATTTGAGAAGGTTAGCAAGGATGATCACTAACCAAGAGGCCTTCAGAGCAAAACACGGAGGTCAGCTACCATTGTTAAGAGTCCATGTGATTGAGGGAATCATGGATGCGCTCATTCAATTCTATGATCCGGTTTATCACTGTTTCACATTCCCGGATTACCAGCTAGCACCAACGCTGGAGGAGTATTCTCATCTGATCGATCTACACATTAGAGATCGAGCTCCATTTTCTGGACTGGAAGAAATTCCAAAGAATCAGACCATTGCAAGAGCAATTTTGGACGAGTCTGAGGTCAGGACTCAAATGACAACTAAGGGTGGCATCCAAGGTTTGCCAGCCCAGTTCTTGACGAAGAAAGCCCTATATTTTGCCAGTATAGGGAATGTGACTGCTTTTGAAAGTATCTTTGTCTTGCTCTCCTACGGGGTATTTTTGTTTCCCAACATTAATAATTTCGTCGATATCAACTCCATTAAGGTTTTTCTCATTGGAAATCCTGTACCGATTTTGCTCGCAGATGCGTATCATACTGTACACTTGGGAAATTTGTACAGCGGAGGGGAGATCACATGCTGTGTACCTCTGCTTTATAAATGGTTTATCTCCCACTTGCCCAAGTCTGCTGCTTTTTGGGATTGTAAGAGTGCCTTACGTTGGTCGCAAAAGATCATGTCCCTTACCAACTCTGACATAGATTGGTGCAATCGGATTTATGATGGAATCAGAATCATTGATCGTTGTGGAAACTTCCCCAACGTACCCCTTATAGGAACTAAGGGAGGAATCAACTACCATCCGGTATTGGTTCTTCGTCAATTTGGGTACCCGATGAGACACATCCCACGGGATGTTCATCTGGAAGGTCTTTTCTTCAAGGAAGGAGAAAGTGACCGAGCACTAAAGACGAAAATAGTGCACGCTTGGAAACACGTTCATAAGAAAGGACGAGAGTCTCTGGGAAAGCCAGATTGTGTCTCGGTGGAGCCTTATCTCCATTGGGTACAAACTAGAGCTCTCAAGCTAAAGATGCCTTATCCTCGTTACAGAATTCTTCCGCCGAGGGAATCTGTCATGTACTTCATGACGGAAACTGAAAAGCTTCAGGTTACTCTCAACAAAGTTCAACGGGAGAGAAGGTCTTGGAAGAACAAGTACCGCACCCTCGACGTAGAGTGCATCAAAATACAGCAATTACTGAAAGAGAAAGATGCTCTGATTGAAATTTTGGAGCAACATGCCGTGGATAATTAAGATGACCAAAGGAATTTGCTCGCTTCTTTCACTTGGCAAAGGAATGACAACCCGACAATGGCTCAAGAGCCCCGGTCAAAGAAAAGGAAGATACTAGCTTAGGTTTCTGTTTCTGCACCTTGTAATCTACTGTATTTCCGTTTCTGTAATCCTTTGAATTCAATAAAAAGGGGTTTCCCCACTGTTTGATATTTGCAATCTAATTGTCGAAGTTTATTTTGATTAAACCAAAAGAACAATTAATATAATCATTGCATTCATCATTCTAACATCGCGTATTCTTCTTCCATATGAATCTCACGATTGTGTCTCGATTCTAGAGTCAAACTATCTCATTCGTACAATACTCGGGCCAATCGTCAGAAAAAGATGGATGATCTTGAGGAAGAAAACAGAGAGTTGAAAGAAGAGATCGACGCTCTGAGAGAGGATATGAGAAAGCTTCGTAACGACATGCAAGCCATGGCAGAAGCTCAGCTACAAAGAACTGTTATCTCAGAGATCACCTCAATGCCCATAGTGGAGAAGTATGATCCTAGGTATCAGATACCGAAAGATCGCCCTTGGGGCATGTATGTTAACTATATCCTGGAAGGATATGTTCCGTCGATCGTTGAAGATCAGGGAATCACAACAGAAGCCGCTGGGCCTGAAGGTTACAAACATCGGGAAAGCGAAGATGCCAAGGGCATACTGAAGACTCCTGAAGGTTACAAACTTTGGGAAACGCCAAGACTCATTGCCATTGTCACGGTACCACCCCTTGTGGTGCATACTGTCCCGGAAGGACAGATTTCACAGATAGGAAACTATGTTTGACCGAATAGATGAATTCCAGGAACAATTCTTGGAAATGTAGAAGGAGCTGCAAGCCATTCGCGGTCATGATCTATTTGGAAAGGACGCCGCAGACCTCTGCTTGGTCCCCAATGTGAAAGTCCCGCACAAGTTCCAAGTGCCCGACTTTGAAAAATACAAGGGTAACTCTTGCCCTCAAAGCCATCTGGTGATGTACGCTCGGCGAATGTCAGCTCAGACTGAAAATCAGGACCTGCTAATTCACTACTTTCAGGATAGTTTAACCGGTGCCGCACTCAAATGGTACATGGGTTTAAACCATACTACGATCAGTACATTCAGAGATCTTGGTACTGCCTTCGTCCAACAATACAAATACAATTTGGACATGGCACTCGACAGAGATCAACTCAGATCGATGTTGCAAAAGGACAAGGAAACCTTTAAGGAGTATGCTCAAAGGTGGCGTGAAATTGCCGCTCAAATTTGTCCACCTCTTGAGGAAAAAGAGATAACAAAGATCTTCTTAAAGACCTTAAGCTCATTTTACTATGACCGAATGGTTGCCAGTGCGCCCAGTGATTTCACCGAGATGGTCGGTATGGGCGTACGTCTTGAGGAAGCCGTCCGAGAAGGACGTTTGGTAAGAGACACTGGATCGACGAGCAGTACTAAAAAATACGGTAGTGCTCTCCCTAAGAAAAAGCGCAAGATATTGGGAATATCTCTCTCAGAAAGCAAAGGCGACGTTATCAATCGATAGCAGCTGTAACTCCTGCTATCAACCCTGCGCCTATTTCTACGTATCAAACTCAGGTTGCGTAGAGCCAACCTGATCAGCAAAGGACACAACAACCTCTTCAGCAGGCTCGTCCTCCATATAACAATAACCGTACAACACGACCATCAGGGTTTGATCCTATACCCATGTTGTACGCAGAACTATTTCCGTTACTACTAGCTAAGGGGCACATTCAAACTAAGTCCCCTCTTACAGTACCAGAAAATCTGCCTTTTTGGTTTAAGGTGGATCAAACTTGCCCTTATCACCAAGGAGGTCCAGGGCATAACATAGAGAACTGTCTCAATTTCAAATCCGATGTGCAAAAGCTTGTTTGGAGCGGGCTCTTATCTTTCAAAGATACAAATCCCAATGTTCTCACGAACCCGCTGCCTCAACACGAGAAAGCTGCAGTCAACCTGATTGAGAAAGAATTTAACAATGTCAATCAAATTCACGATGTACTCTTATTGAGGACCAATCTGGTCAAGATGCATTATAGACAGAGTGGATATGGCCATGTGCCACCTCATAATTATCACCAGTGTGATATCTGCTCTAAAAATAATCAAGGATGTTCTGTGTTGCAATCAGCTCTACAGGAACAAATGGATCTCGGATAGATCCAAGAGCATCGAGTTCGTAGAGTTAACATGGTCTATACGAACTCCACCGTCATTCAGAACCACGACATCTATGCAACGAATGTCAACTTGGTGGCAATGCACTCAAGGCAAAGCCAGTACCGTAATCTGCCACGACACGATTACAGTTCTTGTCTGACTTGCTCGGTAAATAAACAGGGATGCTCTTTCACACAAGAGGCCCTCCAACGTCAGATGGATCTTGGATGGATCCAAGACTACCATGATAGGAACCCTTATCAGATCAACATGGTTCAGATCTTTGATATTCGCGTGATGAATACCAACTTGGTAGAGTTACATGCTGAGCAGGTCCGACTCGAGTTCGTAGAGTTAACATGGTCTATACGAACTCCACCGTCATTCAGAACCACGACATCTATGCAACGAATGTCAACTTGGTGGCAATGCACTCAAGGCAAAGCCAGTACCGTAATCTGCCACGACACAATTACAGTTCCTGTCTGACTTGCTCGGTAAATAAACAGGGATGCTCTTTCACACAAGAGGCCCTCCAGCGTCAGATGGATCTTGGATGGATCCAAGACTACCATGATAGGAACCCTTATCAGATCAACATGGTTCAGATCTTTGATATTCGCGTGATGAATACCAACTTGGTAGAGTTACATACTGAGCAGGTCCGACTCGGATTCTTAATATCACACGACTATCAAAGCTGTAAAGCAGGTTGCGAAAATGATCGAGGTTGTACCCTTGTTCGGGAGGCACTTCAGCACTTGTTAAATCACTGGTGGATGCCAATCTATATGGATGAAGATACTCAGCAGATTAGTATCAGTAACAGGAATCCCACTCGATGTCAAAGTCAGGATGTCCGATCTGTGGAAGCTAACCTAGTGAGGTTACATTGTATTCAAAGTGGGCGTGGCCAGGTGCCACCACACAACTATGAACGTTGTGGTGTCTGTTCGGAAAGTAACCAAGGGTGTTACCTTGTGAGAGCAGCTCTTCAGGGTCAGGTGGATCGTGGAGAGATTCGTCCATATCCGGGTTCTGGACCCATCAACTGGACGCCGAACTACCTTGCCAATCAAGTCGAGGATGTTGTCACCATCTCTGGTCGTCATAGGACCAGGGATGTTTTTGCCATCATCCCTCTACTTGACGAATCTAAAGTTCCCAACCGGGAACGGATCGAGATTACATATGATGGTCACAAAAATCAGAAGGTTCCCATAGTCATCTATCTACCGGGACCACTACCGTATGAATCAACTAAGGCTATCCCTTACAAATACGGTACAACGATAATTGAAAATGGAAAGGAAATTCCATTACCCTCCGTCGTGAATATTGCAGACATCAGCCGTGTAACACGGAGCGGTCGAATCTTCAACCGAGGAGTTGGAGAACCTAACAAGGAAAAGGAACTTCAGACAGAAACTCCCGATCCATCAGTCGGTAAATCCAGTAATCCCGACCTTTCAAAAAATAATGATGAGATGCTGAAGCTCATCCAAAGGAGTGAATATAACATTGTTGATCAGCTGTTACAAACTCCTTCAAAGATCTCAGTATTATCACTATTACTCAGTTTAGAAGCCCACAGGGAGGCTCTACAGAAAGTCTTGGAGCAAGCCTTTGTGGAACAGGATGTAACAATCAGACAGTTTAATAGTATTGTCTCTAACATCACTTCCTACAATAATCTAGGATTTATTGATGAGGAATTATCCGAAGAGGGTCGCCGTCATAATATGGCGCTCAATATCACAGTTAACTGCCAGGACGATGCTTTAGCCAGCGTACTGGTAGACACAGGGTCAGCCCTGAATGTTATGCCGAAGTCCACTTTGATGCAATTATCATTCAAAGGCCCTCCGATGAGAGTCAGCGAGGTCGTCGTCAAAGCATTCGACAGATCCAGAAAAATGGTTATCGGCGAAGTTGATCTTCCCATAACTATTGGTCCTTACACTTTCCAAGTCACTTTCCAGGTCATGGACATCCGGGCAACATACAGTTGTTTATTAGGAAGACCTTGGATACACCAGGCTGGAGCGGTCACTTTGACCCTCCACCAAAAGTTAAAGTTCGTCCAGAATGGAAAACTCATCACAGTCTGTGGGGAACAGGCCTTGCTCGTCAACAATTTATCGTCATCTACTTATATGGAACCAGAAGGGATAATCGGAACCCAGTTCCAAGTGCTTTCGTTACACAAGGACGAACAATCCGAAGAAGGAACTTCGATTTCCTCATACAAAGATGCTATTAAAGCAGTCGAGAGTACCGATACAACCGGATGGGGACAGCTTGTCATTCCTATTGACAATAAAACAAAGAAGGGTCTTGGTTTTTCTGCAACCTGTACCCAGACAACTGCCAGCGATGGAAGTCTTCATCCCATTTAAAACTTCTTCCACAGTGGAGGTTTTCTTCACCCAGTCCCTCAAGCAGTCCATGCTATCAATGAGGAAGATCCCTCTGACACAGAGGAAGAGTGGAAGTCATATCTTAACAAGGACGGTTATATGTCTCAGGACGAAACGCAAACTCCTTTTTGCTTTCCTACAGAGAGTCCGAGATTTATACTAAGGTCAGACGTCGAAATGATATATGGAGATTGTGATCCGGAAGGATGCCGTGCTCCACCAAATTCGTTAGAGGAGGACACTCTAATGAAAGACAATTTTGACTACACCTACTATGGCCCAATGGATGGTCTGCCAATGTGGCAACCTTATCCAGGAGATTTGGGGCAAGAAAGTCAGCCGAGTAATGAAACTCAGCTGAGCGTCATTGAACAAAATACCTGTGTCCCCACCATGTTATGAGATCAACACTCAGGTCATTCAAAAACTACTCAACATGACGATGAATTCGCAATGTTTGCTGGACTTGAATTCATCAACTATGCTTTTCCCGAGGTCAACGTCATCGAGAGGGATGACTCCTCCAGTTCCAGAGAAGTGTGGGACAACCGAGTGGAAAATATGACTATATGGTCAAGTACACCACTCCCGAAAGCTCTCGTATCAGGCTCGAAGATATCCAGCCAACTGGATGGGGAGATACAGCTGAGAGCACAAATGCTATGCAAAATACAACAGAGGAATACTCCTATGACAATTCTGCATGGGAGACAGATTCCAACGATCCTGCTCCACTAGAAATCAACGTCATTTCTAAAGACAAATCAAGGAAGGTACCAGACTTTGTGATTCACTGAGGAGTTCGCCGCCAGTGGGTTGCTGTTGATGCTTCGAAGGTCGTTCGCCAGTCAAAGTAATTGCCATCTTTAACCTTTCGCCCTGCCCAGGTGAAACGGATGTTTTGATAGGGCTCGCTTTCAGTAAATATCCCTCTTCGCTTTGTCCAAACCAATAGAGTTCTATTTTATAGGGATGTAGTTTCAAGGATCGACTTGTTCATTAATAAAATAACGTCGTTCTGTAATTTCCGCATGAATTGCTGTTTTCTCTTTTTTCTTTTTCAGAAAATGGTAATCCTAAAAAACAATTAATATTAAAAACAAGCAGTAATATAAATAAAACACTGCACACAATTGCATTTTGTCTATCTCTTCTAAACACGAATCATCACATCATGCAAATTGCTTGTTTTAAACCCCGTTGAAACATACGATCCGATGCCTTCTCCCGACTTTGAGTTACCGGTATTTGGGGCTGAAGAAGAAGTTGACGACAAAATTCCAGAAGAGATCTCTCGACTACTCAGGCAAGAGGAAAGGTCCATTGAACCTCACAAAGAACCGTTGAAAACGGTAAACTTGGGTTCAGAGCAAGAGAGAAAAGAAATCAGGATTGGGGCACTGCTCGGTCCAACTGTCAAAGAGAGTTTGATAAAGCTTCTCAAAGAATTCCCCGATGTATTCGCTTGGTCCTATCAGGATATGCCAGGGTTGGATATCAGCATCGTGGAACATCACATACCATTGAGATTGGAATGCCCTCCAGTAAAGCAAAGGTTGAGACGCACTCACCCGGACATGGCCGTCAAAATCAAAAAGGAGGTACAGAAATAGATTGACGCAGGTATCCTCGCCACATCAGAATATCCTCAGTGGTTAGCCAATATTGTACCCGTTCCCAAAAAGGACGGAAAAGTCAGAATGTGTGTCGATTACAGGGATCTGAACAAGGCAAGTCCAAAGGACAACTTTCCTTTACCACACATTGACATGCTAGTAGACAGTACAACAAAGTTCAAAGTTTTCTCCTTCATGGATGGATTCTTGGGCTATAACCAGATCAAAATGGCGCCGAAAGACATGGAGAAAACTTCATTCATTACCCCATGGGGTACCTTTTGTTACAAGGTAATGCCGTTCAGTTTGAAGAACGCTGGGGCAACCTATCAAAGGGCCATGACTACTCTCTTTCATGACATGATACACAAAGAAATCGAGGTATATGTCGATTATATGATTGGAAAATCAAAAACAGAGAGTGAGCAAGTTGAACATCTATCAAAATTGTTCGAACGTTTAAGAAAGTTCAAGCTCCTCTTAAATCCCAACAAGTGCACCTTCGGTGTCCGTTCAGGGAAACTCCTAGGGTTCATCGTCAGCCAGAAAGGAATTGAGGTTGATCCTGACAAGGTCAAGGCCATTTGAGAAATGCCTTCTCTGAAAACTGAAAAACAAGTCAGAGGATTCCTGGGACGTTTGAACTACATCTCCAGATTCATATTCCTTATGACCTCCACGTGTGCGCCGATCTTCAAATTACTCAAAAAGAACCAGGATTGCGTTTGGTCAGAGGACTGCCAAACCGCCTTCGACAGTATTAAGGAATACCTATTGAATCCGTCGATTCTATCACCTCCAGTGGAAGGAAGACCACTGATCATTTACCTCACAGTCCTAGAGGACTCGATGGGATGTGTACTTGGCCAACAAGACGAAACCAAAAGGAAAGAGTCTGCCATCTACTATCTAAGTAAGAAATTCACCGACTGTGAAACTCGGTACACGATGCTCGAGAAAACTTGTTGTGCTTTGGCTTGGGCAGCCAAACGTCTTCGCCAATACATGATTCGTCATACTACTTGGTTAATCTCAGAAATAGATCCAATCAAGTATGTCTTCGAAAAACCTGCTCTCACGGGAAGAATTGCCCGTTGGCAGATGTTGTTATCAGAATATGACATAGAGTACCACGCTTAGAAAGCTGTTAAGGGAAGTATTTTAGCCGACCATTTGGCTCATCAACCGATTGACGATCAAGAATCAACTGGGTTTGACTTCCCAGACGAAGATGTCATGTATCTAAAAATGAAAGATTGCGATTAATCGTTACCCGGTGAAGGGCTAGAACCAGGTTCCCAATGAGGACTTATCTTTGACGGAGCAGTTAATCATTATGGAAACGGAATTGGGGAAATCATTGTTACCCCTCAGGGTACCTACATTACTTTCACCGCTCGACTTACGTTCAAGTGTACCAACAATGAGGCCGAATAAGAAGCTTGTATCATGGGACTCGAAGAAGCAATTGATTTAAGGATCAAAAACTTGGACGTATACAACGACTCTGCCATGGTTATCAATCAGATAAAAGGAGATTGGAACACATACCAATCAGGACTGATTCCTTACAAGGACTATGCAAGAAGGTTGTTACCTTCTTTAATAGAGTTGAGTTTCATCATATCCCTCGTGATGAGAATCACATGGCTGACGCCTTAGCCACCCTCTCTTCCATGATTAGTGTAGGTCAATGGAACGACCTACTTAAGATTGACATAATACGCCTTGAACGGCCCGCCTACGTCTTCACGATTGAAGAAGTCATAGACGATAAACCTTGGTATCACGATATCAAATGCTTCCTTCAGAAACAAGAGTACCCACCTGGGGCGTCTAGGAAAGACAGGAAAACCCTCAGAAGATTGGCTGGAAACTTCTTCTTGAGCGGTGGCACTCTTTATAAAATAAATTTTGACATGGTCTTGCTCCGATACGTAGACAGACCAGAAGCAGACATGCTTATGAAAGAAAATCATGAAGGATCCTTTGGCACTCATGCCAACGGACACACAATGGTGAGAAAAATCTTAAGAGCAGGGTATTACTGGTTGACCATGGAATCCGACTGCTACAAGTACATGAGGAGGTGTCACAAGTGTCAGATATACTCCGACAAAATTCATGTACCGCCATCACATCTCAAAGTTCTTTCTTCCCTGTGGCCTTTTTCCATACGGGGAATCGACATGATTGGCTTGATCGAACCTAAAGCTTCAAACGAACATCGGTTCATCCTGGTAGCCATTGACTATTTCACCAAGTGGGTCGAAGCAGCGTCATTCGCTAATGTAACCCGACAAGTGGTGGTCCGATTTATCAAAAATAATATCATCTGCCGTTATGGTGTTTCGAGCCAGATCATTACAGATAATGGATCTAACTTGAACAATAAGATGATGAAAGAGTTGTGCGCTGAATTCAAGATTGAACACCATAACTCATCTCCCTACCGACCCAAGATGAACGGAGCGGTAGAAGCGGCTAACAAGAACATCAAGAGGATCGTTCAAAAGATGGTGGTAACCTATAAATATTGGCACGAGATGCTACCCTTTGATCTTCACGGTTATCGAACATCTGTCTACACTTCAACAGGGGTAACCCCTTTCTCTCTAGTATATGGCATGGAGGCAGTTCTCCCCATAGAAGTAGAGATCCCATCAATCTGGGTATTGATGGAAGCTAAGCTTTCAGAAGCTGAATGGTGTCGAAGTCGACACGACGAATTAAACTTGATCGAAGAGAAGCGAATCACGGCACTATGCCATGGTCAGTTGTATCAGTAGAGGATGAAGAAGGCGTTCGAAAAAAAGGTCCGACCTCGTGTCTTCAGGAAAGGAGACCTCGCGCTCAAGAAGATACAATCATTTCTCACTGACTCTCGGGGCAAGTGGACCCCAAATTATGATGGCCCCTATGTGGTCACGAAAGCTTTATCAGGCGGAGCCTTGAGACTTGCAACCATGGACGGAGAGGAATTTGCCTACCCCACGAATATTGATGTAGTCAAGAAATACTTCGCCTAAACTAAAAAAAAACGTCTCGGTGGATTGAAAACCCGAAAGGGCGGTCCAGGAAAAAATTAGAGACATGAAAAAAATCATCCCGATGGATTGAAAACATCAAAGTACAATCCCGACAAAAATTAGGGATAATGGCAAGTAACTATGTTCAACAGAGGCAAGTCCCTCAGCAGCAGCGGTTACACCATCCATTGGAGGAAAATTCCAGTCAAGGTCATCTTTGACAGAAACTCAGGATGCCCCGAATTCAAAGTTGGTAGAAGGATAGTGGTCGTTATGTTTCAACGTAGCCCTTTTTCCTGTAAATTACCATTTCCTAGCTTTTTATATACTCTTTGGAATCACGTGTTTGGCTGATCTCCATCTTATCAATAAATTTTGAGCCCTTGTGCTTTTGTTTGTAATTCTTATTTGTTTTAGCTTTACAGAACGACGTTGTTAACATGATTAACGATTCTTGAAACAAAACAAAAATGAATTTACTTGTTAAAAATTTTTCTACTTTTAAATTAAAGATGGTAATTTCTTTTGACTGTTGAACATCAGAAGAGCATCAACCGCTTCTCCAGAAGTAGGCAAACTTCAAAGTGCAGAATCAAAGTACTCCTTCTACGCAGTGCGCCTGAATGAAAGATCAACAGTGTCAGATGTGACTATTCCATCTGACCTCTTCGGCCGAGTTCTTATCTCCTAGGCCCGACCAATGGTAGCTCCCAACGGGAACTATCTCTCCTAAGCAAGGTGGAATTGCTATCTTGAACCAGCAGTACTTCTTCGCCCCGCGATGGCCGAGTATCCAGTCGTGTTCACCCGTCAGTTTGTATGTCGCGCCAGTTTTGTCAGCATAAACATACATACATCATGCATTATTGATTTGCATTCATAATCATATTGCCTCACTATCACTCTAATCGGTCTTGTCCCTTAGTGATAGCAGTCTCTCAATCGAGTCGTCAGTTCTTGTCTCGTCAAGAAATGCTGCATTCGAACAATTTTGCCTCCAGTGTATCTCTGGAATAGAGTCGGCACTTGACCACTTTGATAACTTGAACCTCTGAAAAGCCAGAGAAAACTTTCAACAAATGTCACTCTTTGCCATCGAAGACGATATCCTTGCTTTCCCAGATTAAGGAAAATCCACAGGGAATGCCTCGTAATCAGAGATTCGGCAGTACAGTTGTCTTTCTCCGAAGGACCGCTGATGAAAAGGTCATCGGCACCTCAAAATTGGATCCCATCATATGGCATTTCTCCGGGAAGATCCGGAGAAAATTATGATGTAAGACCCCAAGCGGAAGCAGTCTCTCAAGAGACGCAGTTTCCCCAGATAGAGTCGACAAATGGCGTCTCCAACAGAGAAGTTTGTGCACCTCTACAACTCAGACGAATGGGTTCCCCAGCAAGTCTGACATCATTTTTCCACTCAAATGGCATCTCCCCGGGAAAATCCGGCGAGAAGTTTAAGGAAAATCGCTACAAATAGCACCCCTTGTCAATAAAGTTTATTGACGGAAGAAACTGAGACCAGTTCCTTGGTAGGAAACCAGGATCGAGGGGAAGTTTAAATCAGAAACTTAGACCAGTTCCTTGGTAGGAAACCAGGATCGAGGGGAGGTTTATATCAAAAGAAAACTTAGACCAGATCCTTGGTAGGAAACCAAGACCGAGGGGAAGTTTATATTAGAAACTAAGACCAGTTCCTCGGCTGAAGACCAGGATTGAGGGGAAGTTTATATCAGAAACTAAGACCAGTTCCTCGGCTGAAGACCAGGATCGAGGGGCAGTCTACCTTTTCTAAGCATCATTGCTTAGCAAAAGAAGATGAATGCGCAAGCTGCCATTCATAGCCATCAAAATTTCGGGTATTCCGATATTTAATCCTCTTGCACCTCGAATGCTCGAATACCTTCGTCATTCACACCTTCGGGTCCAAGAAGATTAAATAGGGGCATCTGTCATACCCCAAATTTTGACCACTAAGATTTCCCATCATTGTACAAATCATCATCACAATATGGATGAACCATCATGCCTCATCAAATGCCTCAGGGGTTGTTGAGCATTCACTACAATCAAAATTAGGGTTTCAAGCCGTCTCATAGTGCTTAGACAAAGGATCAATCAAGAAATGACTTGATCTTCAACTTTTCTAGCATCTAAAAATATCTTCAAAGGATCAAAAGGACTCCCACTTCAAGGATTAAGCACAAAGCTGCTCCCTTCTAGGTGGATCAAGCCTCAAGATCGCCAGTATCACCAAATTAGGGTTTTGGTCGACCAGGGCCTCCAGATGGAAAATTTCCTCTGGGCATGAGCCAAAGATCCAAAACATATCCTAAAATACTCCATGGAACCTCATGGGTCCAAGCATCAAGTCAATTTGACCTCAGGGGATGCATACATCAAAAATCAGGAATTAGGGTTTCTTGACCTAATTCACCCCTAAGTTGACTTTTGGGACAAATCATGAGCTAAGACCTCAAGAGAGAATTTGAGGGTCTCTAATACACCACATTGATCCATTTTCAATAATGGATTGATCCAGGAAGCTTGAGCAGCAAGTCTCAATTTCACAGTACCACAATTAGGGTTTCGCGAGAAAAGTCAATTGTAGCTTTGACTTTTGACCAGGACATGCTCCAAAACTCTAAGACATGATTCAATATACCCTATGACACCCATGGAACATGTCCATCAAGTTTGATTTAGGTCAAGGACATGATTTCCTGAAGAATTGTACAGTTTGGAATTCACCTGATAAAAAGTCAACTGTGCACAAAAGTCAACTTTAACTTTTTGAGATTTTTCACCAAAATGGATTTTTAACCATAAAATGATGTTAATTTATGATTTGAATCATCATTCATCAAGAAAAATCAAAGAAAGTAGGATAACTTGTAAAAGGGGTAACCATAAAACTTAGAAAAATTTCTAAGTTATGGAAAAAGTGCCACTAATGTGCCAACTTTGGAGGACCATAACTCCTAAACCACAAGGCCATTGTTCCCCATTCAAAGCTCGATTTGTAGATCACATTGCCCTCTACAAAAGCTTCATACTGACCTATGTCCAAATTCCTCATGGATTTTGAGTTATGGAGTGATCAAAATCAAGAAAAGTCACTTTGTTCCAACACTTAGTGAAAATTTCACTAAGTCAGATTTTGCCTTACTTTTTACCAAATGTAGGGGGATTTTTCACTTGGATTCAAAAGAGATCAAAACCAAACATGTTCAAACAGTTGTTGTATCATGTAAGGGCTTTCCAAAATGGCCAAGAACATTACCAAATTCAATTTGAGCCATGAGATATGACATTGGCAAGTTGCCTTGCTGAAATCTGCCAAGGCAAGGCAGATTTTGCATTTTTGGTCGATTTTCCAAAATCAGCCAAATCCAAATGCTCCTATCCACTTGGACACCTCGGAGGATTGAATCTAAAGGGGACAATCACTGAGCCAAGCCTCCAAAGTATTTGGAACAGGAAATAGCATGTTGAACCTAGAATTGCCAAAATAGGGACAAGACTCCAATTTTGGAATGGAGCGTTCAATGGAAGCATCAAGGTGGCATGGACTGAGCCATTTTCAATTGAATTCAGTCAAGACTTATCCAAGACCAAGGGAACCACAACTCTGTGCCCTAACCTCTAGTCAATGGCTAGAGGAGACTTGGATTTCCATTGGACAACATTGGCCAAACCTCTGCTGCAGTTGCCATTCACTGTGGATCCCAAAACAAACTTGCTCTACTATAAATAGAGCTCAATTGTGATAAGTTTGAGTACGCCAAAGCCATCAAACAGATGCTTTCCTCAAAATCTCTTTCTCTTGGCAAAAATGCCTTCTTTAGCAAGGCAACTTAGGGGTGATCCAGCCAATTTCAGTCAAGTCCAAGCATTCAAACACACTCCATAGGGTGTAGGGAAGCTGTTCAGATCATCACAAGTCATCTATAACACCTCCAACTCAGAAATCACTTTGAACTTGCTGTCACGACCAAGAGGTAAGCCTAAACTTGGTCATCTCTCAATCTATGCATATTTCCTCGCACAATACTTTGGCCATATGTTCATAATCATGCATGGAATGTTTCCCCTCAATTAATTGCTTTGTTTGAATCGTGTATCAAAAATCCTAGCCTTCATGCAGAAACTAGGGTTCTTGAGGATTTTTCATGATTTCTTGTTGTATGTTTAATTTAAATGAAATTAAATACCATAGACATGATCGTGAGGTTGAAACGAGTTGATTGGTATGTGGATTACATGATATGATCAAGTATTCAGTGAGATTGGATAGAAAATGCAAATCTGGGCAAGGCAAAACACGTGCGTGCTCTTGGTCCATGTTCTTGGCGCCATTTTCATAAATTCAAATATTTGAATTTTGTGATTTTATTTAATTGATTCAAAACTTAATTTCTCTCTGAGTTTTAACGATTTTGAGTTGATTCTTTTTTTAATAATTCACAAAAATGTTAAAATATTTTATTTTCCCAAAAAATCCCAAAAATATTATTTATTTCATATAATTGATATTTTTGCAAAGAATTAATGTTGTAATTGTTTTTAACATTTAAAATATTTTTTCCATCTTGATTTTGCAACTTTTAATGCTTTCTAATTATTTTGTAGGTCAATACTTAATTTTTGAAGCATTAATCCAAGATCATAATTTGTTTTCCATGTGTTAAACAATTTTGATCCTTTTAATTGAATTTTTATTCAATTAAATACATTTTGAAAGCAAATTAGGGTTTTGAATTAATTCAACCCTCATAAATCATTTTCAAATCACTTTTGGGCCTCTAATAGAGTGTAAGACCCAACCCTTTGTAAATACAACCCATTTTGGGCCTCACTTATTGTATAAGTCCCGTTGTATTTCAAAAAGTTCGACGCGATCATCATCCGTTGAAAAACAAACCTTGGGCCTCTCCTCGAGCTATAAGACTCATTCAAAACTTTTGGGCCTCTATTAGAGTGTAAGACCCAATCCCCTTTTAACCAAAACTATTTTGGGCCTCACTTATTGTATAAGTCCCTCTGCGTTAAAAGAAAACCTCGGCGCGATCGCCATTTTTAAACGAAAAATCAATTGGGCCTACCCTCGTGTTATAAGCCCCACTCTTTTTCTTTAAAACTTTTTGGGCCTCTTGATAGAGTGTAAGACCCATCTCTATGTATAGAAAAACCTTTTTGGGCCTCAGTCACTTGTATAAGTCCCTCTGTACAAATTCAATAGTGCAATCACTGATAAAACCCTGGGCCTCTCCTAGAGCTGTAAGCCCCAAATCTTTCTTTTTCAAAGCACTTTCTCCTTTGATTTTGAATATACTGTTGTTTTCAATCTTTCTTTGTTGAACATCTAACCAAACAGCATGGAAGCTCTACAACCGAGTAAGTGTTTATACGCTTTCATTTACCGCTTTCATATACATATAACTGTATTGTGGGGCTGTCTCGCTGTAAGTCTTCTTTCATAAACTCATATCAACTGTGTAATAATAATATAGGTATTTAGAGTTTCCCCGGCCACTACGTCTAGAACTAGGTGATGCCGTTTCGTTTATTCGTAGAAATAGACAACAAGATCCCCCAATAGGATCAATAGATACAGTCTTCTCTTCAGCTGTCCTCATTAGGAATTGTCAAGAAACTCTACTCCCAAAGATGAATGTATTCTCCGTGAATGGCATCTTTGCATTTCTTCTAAATTCTCAAAGTTTTCGGACTTTGATCTATTCTCGGTGAATAGCATTGCCTTGAAATTCTCGGGGTTTGGGGACCCACGGGCTTCTTAAAAGCACCGGCCTCCTCTTAGGCATCGTTCAAGGACCCACAGGCTTCCTAAAAGCAACCTAGCCTCCTCTTGGGCTTAGTACATTGACCCGCCGGCTTCTTAGAAGTATTCACAGCCTCCTCTTAGGCTTCGTATAATGATCTCTTCCTCCGGGAATGATAGCCTCCTCTTGGGCTTTGTACAAGGACCGATCGGCTTCTTAAAAGTTTCTAGCCTCCTCTTGGGCTTCGTACAAATTGTCCCGACGACCTCCTAAAGGTATAGGAACATAACTTAATCTTCTTCGTAGAACAGTCTTGTCATAGAGTCTACTACTATTTCTCAAAGCATAGTACAAAAGATGAAACTCTAGACACGGACAGTCTAATCTCCTTGATCCTCAAAGACATTCTCAAGAGACCCCTTCTTTAAATAGGAAGGAAACCCGCAGACTCGGACAGTCTTAATACCCTTTGGATTTCCCGTTTCCTCAAAGAAAAGGAAGCATCCCTGAATCAAATCCCTGAGTACAACATTGCTCATATAAGAACTGATTTTCTCTTTAAAATCAGTATACTGGACCTGTCACTTAACTGAAACAGCAACCTTAGCCTCCTCTTGGGCTTTGTATAATGATTCTTCCCAGCGAAGCAAACGTTTAGCCTCCATCTCGGGCTTCGTACGAGATACCGAAAGACTCCCTCGTTGAGTCAAACAACATTTAGCCTCTCTCTCGGGCTTTGTACGAGACACATAAGAGACTCCCTCATTGAGTTAATCCCCTTTTCGCCTCCATCTTGGGCTTTATATGAGATACAAAAAGGTTCTTATTGAGCCAAAAAAAATTTAGCCTCTCTCTCGGGCTTCGTACGAGACACAAAAACACTCTCTTGTTGAGACAAATAGCCTCCATCTCTAGCTTCGTACGAGATACAAAAGCTCTCTTGTTGAGTCAAATAGCCTCCATCTCGGGCTTTATACGAGATACCAAAAGATTCCCTCGTTGAGCTAAAACCTTTTAGCCTCTCTCTCGGGCTTTGTACGAGACACAAAAATACCCTCTTGTTGGGACCATAGCCTCCTCTTAGGCTTTTTATAAGAAAACCACTGGTTGATCCAATCAACCTTTTAGCATCAAAGCTATGCCTCGCTCACAGTACATAAACATCAACAACTCCTTCATCTAATCGCTGTAAGAGGCAAGCCTCTGGATCATCTATATCCATGCCACTGTCCCTCTTTTAGCATGAGAAATTCCTAAGGAAAGATAGCATTGCTCTACACTGAGTTAAAGTCTTCTCCTTTAGGTTAAAACCCCTATAAAGGAAATTATGGCATTGCCAGATTCACACATCTCGGTTAAAGTAATTCTCCTTTATAAACAGTTGTGACATACAACCCCCTCTTTAGAGATGACAAATTCTCTCTAAAGTCAAACCCTTTTTAGCTTCATATCTTGGGCTTTGATCAAGATACAAATAGACCTTTCAGCTTCATATCTTGGGCTTTGAACAAGATACAAAACACCTTTCGCTTCACGTCTTGGGCTTTGAACAAGACACCAAAACAACCAATTTCCTTCCATAGAATATGAGGAACTACGAACGCTCTGATTTCCCTGTTTCGGTAAACGGGAATATGTAGGCATAAGATTGAAAGAATAATCTTAGCGAGCGCAATCAACAAAAAACCCAAAATCCCATACTCTCGCATATCTATAAAAAAAACATCAGTCCTAATCCTTGTTCCCCGCCAGAAACATTCTGTCAAAATAAAAAGAAAGAAATCAGTATTGGCGAAAATACAAATAACCAGTACAAAGGCCCCCCACATTGATAGCATCCGTAACCTAATAGACCACTGTTTAAACTCAGTATGCAAAGTAGGGTTAATTGGAGACATCTATTTCCCTTCCTTCATCAGCTTTAATAGGATAAAAAATGAATCGACCTGTAGTAAGCTCAAACCGCAGAGAGCGACCAGCGCTTAAGAACCGCGTCCAAAGTCGCTCGCTACAGGGTGGCCTGAAATCTAGGTTTGGCCAAGGCAAAAAACCAAGTTTTGGTGGATTTGCAAGAAGGCCATAACTTCCTCAATTCTCCATGATATTGGATGAAATTTAGATGGATCATGCCTAGAACTTCATGAGGAATCCAATGGTGCTTTTAGAATTTTCTAAAGATGCTTCTATTTTAAAACCCGATAGTGGTTTCAAAATAGGCCAAGATTTGCAAGTTCTATGCTATCTTATCATACAAGCAACAATAGCATGATAAATTGGGCCAAACACGACACATTTGATATATATGACATGTTTATGATCAATGGACATCAAAGCAATGCATATTTTAAGAGGTCAAGTTGTGATGCACTTACCCCTTGAAGCTCCATGTGCCATAAGTAATCCAATGCTTTAGACACTCTTGACTGATCCCTTAGAAGCTTTTTGGATGATCAAAACCAGTTGGAAATCCCAGGAACAGGAACTGGCTCTTTCTTGCAAAAGTGGCAAATGTGACCAAAATGGTAACTCACTCAAATGGTGTTACAGTTGAGGGAAACCTGTTGGGACAGTTTAAGGATGATATTTGGAGTGTGTTTGAAGGTTTGTTTGGTTTTGAAAGTGACTGAATGAAGACATGGCTTGTAAAATGCAGAAAAGTTAAAATTTGAGGTTTTGGAGGTTGACTTTCAGATTTTGAGGTTATGCAATGTGGATGAAGGTTTGAACACCTCAAATGGATGATTTATGATATGTTTGGATGGTTATTTGAGCGGTTTGTGCTCTAGTTTCAAGAATTCCCAAATTACTCCAATGTGACTTGAAAATGAAGTAAGAGAGGGAGAGTGAGAAAATAAGGCTTTGGTGTTGTTTTGGTGTGGTTTGAAACATCAGAAATGACCTCTATTTATAGGAGAGGAGTTTTGTTTTTGAAGGAATAGTGTTGGATGAGGGATCACTCTATTATCCAATGGATATGCCCATGTATCACTTTCTTAAATGCCGAGGTACCAAGTCTTCACTTGGCCATTGACTAGAGCTGATCTTTGTAGCTCTAGGTCTTCTGAGTTTTTAGTCAATCTTGACTCAATTGGACTAATATGGCTTGGTTCATGACAGTTCTATGCACCACATCTATCCCAAATGACAAACTTGGAGTTTTGGATTTGAAACTTGATGATCACATGCCAAAGGGGATGGGATTATTGCCTTAGCGCCCATGCTTGCAGGTTTTTCATGATTGACTGAGATTCTTGTTGAATTTGGATGAGGATCAGTCTTGCATAGTCACCAAAATTAGACTCAAGAATTGTGTGCCACAAGTAATGCACAAAATCTGTCTTGGAAATCAGTTTGAGCAAGGCACGTTGTGGGGTTCATAACTCCTTGATTAAGTTGAATCAATGGGAGTTCTTGTACTCTTTGGAAAACTCTCATGACATACTTTAACTTTGATGTCCATAAATGGACCTGGTTCTGCTTGGATCAAGGTGAAAAATGACCTCAAAGTTGGTAAAAAATGAAACAAATTCTGACTTTTTGAAAATTTCACTAAGTGTTGGAAAAAGTGGTCGTTTTCACTTTTTGTGAATTTGATCAATCCATAACTCAAAATCCTTGAGGATTTGGAATTTGATGTAGTTGATACTTTTGAAGTATGTCATGTGAACTTTCATTTGAGCTTTGAATGGAAGAAAAAGGCCTTAGGGTTTGGGAGTTATGACCTTGGAAAGTGGGTACCAAATCCATTTTGTTCCATAACTTAGAAAATTTTAGGTTTTCTATGGTTGCCCCTTTTGCAAGAAACCTCACTTTTCTTGATTTTTATTAATGAATGATGATCAAAAACATACATTAACATTGTCTTTGACTTAGGGGAGCCATATTTGTGAAAAAATCTAAAAAGTCAAACTTGATTTTGGGCACAGTTGACTTTTTGTCAGATAAATTCCAAACTGTGTGATGCTCTATGAAACCAAGTTCTTGACCTAATTCAAACCTAATGGATGGATTCCATAGGTGTTTTAGGGTGTCTTGGATCATGTCCCAAGGTTTGGGGACATGGCTTGGTCAAAAGTCAAAGGTACAGTGGACTTTTTCATCAAGAAACCCTAATTGTGGTCCAGATGAAATTGAAACTTGGGAACCAAGCTTCTTGGATCAATCCATTGTTAAAAATGGATTAATGTGGTGTATTTAATGCCCTCAAATCATGTCTTGAGGTCTTGGCTAATGTCTTGTCTTAAAAGTCAACTTAGGGGTGAATTAGGTCAAGAAACCCTAATTCCTGATTTTTTATGAATGCTTCCCCTGAGGCTATTTTGACTTAATGATTGGATCCATGAGGTCCCTTAGAGCATTTTGGATCATGTTTTGAAGTATTGGCTCATGCCCAGATGAAAATTTTCATCTGGAGGCCTTGGTCGACCAAAACCCTAATTTGGTGACACTAGCGATCTTGAGGCTCGATCCACTTGGAATGTTGCAACCTTGTGCTTGATTCTTGATGTGGGAGACATCTTGATCCTTTTTGGGTGTTTAAGAGGCTATACAAGTTGAATATAATGTCATTTCTTGATTGACCCTTTGTCTAAGTGCTCTGAGAGGGCTCAAAACCCTAATTCTTGATTGTAGTGAATGCTCAACAATCCTTGAGAGGATTGATGAGGCATGAAGGTATATCCATATTGTGGTAATGATCCTCACAATGATGGGAAATATTGTGGTCAAAATTTGGGGTATGACAGATGCCCCTATTTAATCTTCTTGAACCCGAAGGTGTGAATGGCGAAGGTATTTGGACATTCAGGGTGCAAGAGGATTAAATATCAGAATACCCGAAATTTTGACGGTGGTTATGAATAGCAGTTTGTTCATCCATCTTCTTTTGCTAAGAAGTGTTACTTATAAAAGGGTAAAACTTCCCCTCGATTCTGGTCTTCAGTCACGGAACTGGTCTCTGTTTCCTTTGAAATAAACTTTCCCTCGATCCTGGTCTTCAGCCACGGAGCTGGTCTCAGTTTCTTCTTGAAATAAAATTTCCCTCGATCCTGGTCTCAGTTTCCTCTCAAATAAACTTCCCCTCGATCCTGGTCTTCAGCCATGGAACTGGTCTCAATTTCTTCTCGTCAAGTTTCTTCCATCACAAGGGACACTATGTGTAGCGGTCTCCATCAAACTTCTCACCGAGCTATCCTGGGGAGATGCCTTTTGATGCAAAAAATTTGATGACAGACTTGCTAGGGGAACCCATTTATCTGAACTGTAGAGGTGTACAGACTTCTCTGTTGGAAATGCCGTTCGTCGACCTACTAGAGAAAAACGAGTCTCTTGAGAGACTGCTTTTTACTTGGGATATTTCATCATACTTTTTTTCGAGACCTTTTCAGAGAAATGCCATATGATGTAATCCAATTTTGAGGTGCTGATGACTTCTTTGAAGGCAATTTTTCGGGGAGAAACGACTGTATTGCCAAAAGTCTTCGGTTGTGAGGCCTTTTTTGGGGATTTTCTTTAATCTGGGAAAGCGAAAATATCATCTTCAATGGTGAAGAGTGATGTTCCAAAAGTGTCTGTCAAACGTCTTCTTGCCTTTCAGAGGTTCAAGTTATCAAAGTGGTTGAGGACATGCTCCAATCCAGAAATAAACTAAGGAGAAATTGCTTAGTTGATACATTTCCTGACGAGGAAAGAACTGACAACCTTATCTGTGAGAGGATTTTATCACTTGGGGACGAACATGACCAGAGTGATATTAATGCAAAATGTGTATGAATATGAATCAATTATGCATGATGTTTGTATGTTTATGCTGACAAAACAGACACGACATATGGACTGGTGAATGAACAAGAAGGGATACTCGGCCACTGCGGGGGATAAGAAGTATCATTGGTTCAAGATAGTGATCCTTTCCTACTTATGAGGGGTAGACCCTACTGGGGGTGAAAGAACCATCAATTGGTCTCAAGAGGTAAGAACTCTGCCGGGGATATCAGATGGGACATTACATCTGATACAGTTGATCCTTTATTCAGGCGTACTGGTTTAGAAGGAGTACTTTGATTATGCACTTGAGTTTTAATCACTTCCAGAGAAGCCATCGATGTTCCTTTTGTGTTCAGTAGTAAAAAAGAATTACCATCTTTATTTTAAAAGCAAAAGAAAATTTGACATGTAAATTCATTTTTCTTTTGTTTCAATAATCGTTGATCATGTTAAAAATGTCATTCTATAAAGCAAAATAAATGAGAATTGCGAACAAAAGCACTAGGGCTCAAATTTTATTGATATAATGGAAATCAGCCAAGTGCGTGATCCCATAGAGCATTTACAAAGTTTAGAAAATGGTAATTTACGGGAAAAAGGGCTTCATTGAAACATAACGACCGTTATCCTTTTACCAATTTTGAATTCTGGACATCCTGAGCTTTTATCGAAGATGACCTTGACTGAAGTCTTTTGACGGATGGTATTACCACTGAGGATTTAACCTTGTCGAACGTAGTTATTTTCCATGAATCTCTAACTTTTTCATGGATTGTCTTTTGAGGTTTCCAATCCATCAGGATATTTTTTACTTATCTCTCTAATTTTTTCCTGGACCGCCTTTTCGGGTTTTCAATCCATCGAGATGTTATTTATTTATTTATTTATTCAGGCGAAGTATTTCTTGACTACTTCAACATTCGTAGGGTAGGTAAACTCCTCTCCATCCATGGTTGCAAGTCTCAAGGTGCCTCTTGAAAAGGCTTTCTTGACCACATAAGGGTCGTCATAATTTGGATCCCATTTTCCTGGGAATAAGTGAGAAATGATTGTATCTTCTTGAGCAAGAGGTCTCCTTTTCTGAAGACACGGTGTCAAACTTTTTTGTCGAACCCTTTCTTCATTCTTTGCTGATACAACTGACCAGGGCATAGAGCCGTTATTTGTTTTTCTTCGATTAGGTTCAGCTCACCGTGTCGACTTTGACACCATTTAGCCTCTGTTATTTTAGCTTCCATTAATTCCCAAATTGATGGGATCTCTACTTCTATGGGGAGCACTACTTCCATGCCATATACTAGAGAGATAGGGGTTGCCCCTGTTAAAGTGCAGACAAATGTACGATAACCATGAAGAGCAAAGGGTAGCATCTCATGCCAATATTTGTAGGTTATAACCATCTTTTGAACGATCTTCTTGATGTTCATGTTAGCCGCTTCTACTGCTCCATTCATCTTAGGCCGGTAGGGAGATGAGTTATGGTGTTCGATCTTGAACTCAACACACAACTCTTTTATTATCTTGTTGTTCAATTTGGATCCATTATTCGTAATGATCTGGCTTAGAACACCATAACGGCAGATGAGATTGTTCTTGATAAATCGGACTACCACTTGTCGGGTTACATTGGCGTATGATACTGCTTCAACCCACTTGGTGAAGTAGTCAATGGCTACCAGGATAAACCGATGTCCGTTTGAAGCTTTGGGTTCAATCATGCCAATCATGTTGATTCCCCATATAGAAAAAGGCCACGGAGAAGAAAGAACTTTGAGATGCGTTGGCGGTATATGGATTTTGTCTGCGTATATTTGACACTTGTGACACTTCCTCATGTACTTGTAGCAATCGGATTCCATTTTCAACCAATAATATCCTACTCTCAGAATTTTTCTCGCCATTGTGTGTCCGTTGGCATAAGTGCCAAAGGATCCTTCATGAATCTCTTTCATCAAAATGTTTGCTTCTTCTCTGTCTACACATCTGAACAAAACCATGTCGAAGTTTCTCTTATAGAGTGTATGACCGCTCAGGAAGAAGTTGTCAGCCAGTCTTCTGAGGGTCTTCCTGTCTTTTCTTGATGCCCCAGGCGGGTACTCTTGTCTTTTAAGGAAGCACTTGATATCATGATACCAGGGTTTGTCATTCATGACTGCTTCAATCGCGAAGATATAGGCGGGCCTCTCAAGGCGCATTAGCCATGTGATTTTCTTCACGAGGGATATGATGAAACTCAATTCTGTTGAAAAATGGTAACAACCTTCTCCCATAATCTTTGTAGGGAATCAATCCTAATTGGTATATGTTCCACTCTCATTTGATCTGATTGATAACCAGGGCTGAGTCTCCATACACATCCAAGTTCTTTATCCTTAAGTCGATAGCTTCTTCGAGACCCATGATACAAGCTTCGTACTCGGCCTCGTTGTTTGTGCATTTGAAAGTTAGTCGGGCAGTGAAAGGAATATGGGTACTCTGAGGTGTTACGATGATTTCCCCAATTCCGTTTGCATAAGTGTTGACAGCTCTGCCAAAAATTAGTCCCCATTAGGAACCTGGTCCTGGCCCTTTACTAGGTAGCGGTTCATCGCAATCTTTCATTTTCAAGTACATGACATCTTCTTCTGGGAAGTCAAATTTGACTGATTCCTGATCGTCAATCGGTTGATGAGCCAAATGATTGGCTAAAATACTTCCTTTGACGGCTTTCTGAGCATGGTACTCGATGTCGTATTCTGATAACAACATCTGCCAACGGGCAATCCTTCCTGTGAGAGCAGGTTTTTCAAAGACGTACTTGATCTGATCCATTTTAGAGATTAACCAAGTAGTGTGACAAATAATGTACTGACAAAGACGTTTGGCTGCCTAAACCAAAGCGCAGCAAGTTTTCTAGAGCATAGTGTACCGAGTTTCCTAGTCTGTGAATTTCTTTCTTAAGTAGTAAATGGCAGACTCTTTTCTTTTTGTTTCGTCTTGTTGGCCAAGAACACAACCCATGGAGTCTTCCAAGACTGTTAGGTAGATGATTAGTGGTCTTCCCTCCACTGGAGGAGACAGAATAGGTGGATTCAATAGACATTCTTTGATGTTGTCGAAAGCTTTTTGGCAATCTTCCGTCCATACACAGCTTTGATTCTTTCGGAGTAGTTTGAAGATTGGTGTGCATGTTGCGGTCATAAGGGATATGAACCTTGAGATGTAATTTAGACGTCCCAAAAATCCTCGGACCTGTTTTTCAGTCCTTGGTGAAGGAATTTCTTGAATGGCCTTGACCTTGTCAGGATCAACTTCAATTCCTTTTTGGCTGACGATGAATCCTAAGAGCTTTCCTGAGCAAACACCGAATGTGCACTTATTGGGATTCAAGCAGAGTTTGTATTTTCTCAAACGCTCGAATAACTTTAATAGGTGTGTCACATTCTCTTCTTCTATTTTAGATTTGGAAATCATGTCATCAACGTACACTTCAATCTCTTTGTGCATCATGTCGTGAAACAGAGTTGTCATGGCCCTTTGATTGGTTGTCCCCGCGTTCTTTAGACCGAACGACATTACCTTGTAACAAAAGGTTCCCCATGAGGTGATGATTGAAGTTTTCTCCATATCTTTCGGCACCATTTTGATTTGATTATAGCTCGAGAATCCATCCATGAAAGAGAAGACTTTGAATTTTACTGTGTTGTCTACCAGCATGTCAATGTGTGGTAGGGGAAGTCATCCTTTGGACTTGCTTTGTTCAGATCCCTGTAGTCTACACTTATTTTGACTTTTCCATCTTTTTCCGGAACTGGTACTATGTTAGCTAGCCATTGAGGATATTCTGAGGTGGCAAGGAAACCTGCGTCGATCTGTTTCTGCGCTTCCTCTTTAATTTTGATGGCCATATCAGGATGAGTCCTTCTCAGTCTTTGTTTTACTGGCAGACATTTTCTTTTCAACGAAAAGTGATGTTCCACGATGCTGGTATCCAACCCTGGTATATCCTGATAGGACCAAGCAAATACATCTGGAAACTCTTTGAGAAGTTTTATCAAGTCTTCTCTGACAGTTGGACTGAGCAGTGCTCCAATCTTAACTTCTTTCTTTTCTTCCTCTGAACCCAAATTGACCATTTCCAACGGCTCTTTGTGAGGCTCAATAGACCTTTCCTCTTATCTGAGTAGTCAGGAGATCTCTTCTGGAATTTCTTCGTCCTCTTCTTCTTCAGCCTCAAATACCAGGAATTCAAAGTTGGCAGAAGACATTGGATCGTACGTTTCAATGGGGTTTAAAACAAGCAATCTACATGACGTGATGATTCTTTTTTTTAGCAAAGACAGAGAGAGTGCAAGAGTGTGTGCAGTGAGTTTTCTGAAAAATGCTTGTTTTTATTTTGGATTGTTTTAGGATAACCATTTTTTGAAAAACGAAAAGTGAAAACAGCAATAAATGCTGGAATGACAGAATGACATTATTTATTTATGATTTGTAAATTCTTGAATTACTTCCCTATAAAACAAGACTTTGTCTCTTTGGGCTAAGCGAATAGGGACATTTACAGAAAAGTAAGCCCTATAAAACATCCACTTCACTCGGGCAAGGTGAAAGGTTAAAACAAAGATGGCAATTACTTAGACTTATTGAAGACTTTCGGGACATCGACGGCAACTAAGTGGCGACAAACTCCTCTATGAATCACAAAGTCTGGTACTTTCCTTCTTGGTTTATCTTCATAAATGACGCTGATTTCCGGTGGAGTAGGATCGTTGGAGTCTTCCTTCCATGCAGAGTTGTCATAAATAAACTCTTTTGTTGTCTCTTCCCTAGTGTTTTTACTCTCAAGCGGATCTCCCCATCTAGTCGGTTGGATGTCCTCGTATCTGATACGAGAACTTTCGGGAGCAGTGTATTTAACTAGGAAGTCATACTTGTCGCTTAGATGTGTAACGCCCGGTTTTTGTTATATTTATTTAATCGAGTCGATTTAATTATTTTTGTCTTTATATTATTTTATTCTTGGTTTTTATTTGGTAAATGTGTTATGTTTATCATTAATATGTTTTATCGCTTTTGGGGACGTTTGCGAGATATTTGAGTGTAGGGGTATTTTGGTCTTTTTGGCTTGGTTAGATATTGTTTTTTTTCCATAAAATAGAACATAGAGAGAAAAATAGAGAAAAAAGAAAGAGAAGAAGGAAAAGAGAAAGGAAAGAAGGAAAAGAGGAAAAACTTGGAGTGTAAGAAATCGATTCATCAGACACTTCGAAGCACGATTAATCGGGTAAGGGTGTGAAACTCGATTATCTTATCATTGTGTATGAATATGTATGTGTGTGTTTGAAGTCTACTTGTCTTTCCATAGTTTTCACTTCTAGGTTGGAAATGAGAAAATGGATAGGAATCATTGTTTTCGCGGTTGGAATGTGAGATAAATGTCGTAGGATACTTGTTGTTATGATTGTGGTATGTTTTAGTGGTTATGTTATGGTTTGGAAGTGATTTTGGTTGAAGAAATATTGCTTATGGACCCTTAACAGCGCTGCAGAATTTCTGAGTTTTCCATGGTTCTCCTAGCGAACCTGGGGCGAAGTAAAAGCGAATTATTTTAGAGGGTTCGCCTAGCGAACCCGTCAGCGAAGGTCAGCGAATGTTCGCCAACGACGTTCGCCTAGCGAGTTTTGTATCTTTTCAGTTCTGTTTGGTGCTGCCTTGGTTCGCCCAGAGGTTCGCGAAGCGAAAGGCAAGGCGAAGGTTTGCCAAGGAGTTCTCCTAGTGAACTTTGTGTCTGTTTTGGTCTGTTTGTTGTTTCTCCTGGACGTTCGCCTAGCGAAGGTGGTAGCGAATGCTCGCTAGAAGGTTCGCCTAGCGAACATGACAGTTTGTGCAGTTTTGTTTCCTTCATAACTTTTGATCCGTAACTCGGATCGAGGCGCGGTTGGATGCGTTGGAAAGCTAATAAAATGTTCTTTCTTGTAAAAATGGTTTTGAGATTGGTGGCCGATTTAATTATGTCGGGAATTCGGAAACGTGCCATTTTGTTACTTTTACCGTCGTAAGTGTGTGTAATTGATGTGTTATCATGCAATATGCTTTTGATATATGACGTATGACTTGTGTGCTGCTATATGATGTGAATGCATGTGATGAAATGTTGTAATGATGGTTTGTGGCCTTTGGAAAATAAATGCATTGTGTTGTGTTTGATTTCAATGCATGATTATGAATGTTGAAATGGTTCACATGGGTGTATATATGTATGCATTTGATTGTCATGAGTCATTGTATGCCAAGCATCATGATGTGCATTCTTGGGATGTCGTTTTCCCTAGTGGGTGTGAGCGACGAAATGATTCCAGAGGGAATCTGCTATAACGGTCGTGTGCCTTATACAAAGAGGACCTAAAGCGACGTTATAGACGATCGTGTGCCTTACACGAAGAGGACCTAAAGCGATCGGATCATGTGCCTTATACAAAGAGGACCTAAAGTGATCCATAAATGTCGTGTGCCTTATACAAAGAGGACCTAAAGCGACGGGGAACATCGTTTGCCCGATGGGGAGTTACAGTAAGTAACAAGCGATGATTCCAATAATTCCTGAGTAAATTAATGATGAGATGATGGATGGAATGGTACTGCATTGCATTGCATAGAGTCGTTGTGTCGGTCTCTGTGCATGTGCATAAATCATGAATGGATTGATTATATGTGGAATTGTGAATGGAATTGATGAGTTGATATATATATATATATTATGATAAATGCATTGAGCATGATTGATATGTCTTTGTGAAGGATGTATGAGAAGTGAATTGTGTTGTTTTGTCTTTGAATTCGGGTGTAAGTTGTGGTGAGAATATTTTACATGTGTATTTTTGGTATTATTACATAATTGTATGCAATTATATTATAATTGTGTTTCACACCCTTCTGTTGTTTTGAATGCTCTATGAGGCATTGCAGATTAGATGCTGGAGGTCTTTTTGTGAAGCTTAGGTCTTCATTCTTTTGTCGGTCGGCTCTAATATGTAGCACCGGGTAGTCAGGGAGATCGCTATGTGTATATGTATATATATCTTTTGGATGGTACATGTAAGACTCTGTGTATGACAGACAAACTTTTATGTTATATATATATGAGATTTCAATTGCAAATTTTTCGCTTCTATTCTGTATCTGAATTGTGGGTGTTAGGAACTGAGTTCCTTTGTTTGTCTTGCTGCCTGATTGTTGCATATCTATATGAGTAGGTTGTTGTATTTCCATTTACTTTGATGTGACTCTCCCGTCTATGTCGTGAATGTTTTTCTTATACTCTGATTAATTGTTAACGCTTTAATTGCCTGGGGTATAGATCGGGGGTGATACAAGATGTCCTAAGGTGTCCCATGTTTCTGTAGGAATAGAGGAGTCATCCTCCTCAATGGCGTTGACCTCAGGAAAAGCATAGTTAATAAATTCTTGTCCTGCAATCTTTGCAGACTCATCACCATGGTGTCAGACATTTTTGGAATGTCCTGAGTAATGATTCCATGACTCGGTGGGGACATGGGTATTCTTTTCAATATTACTCAGTTGATAGGCATCGTTCGGCTGACTCTTTTGCCCCAAGTCTTCCGTGTATGGGTTCCAGATAGGCAAGTCATCCAGGGGATCATAATAATCGTGTTAAAAGTTATCTTTCATCAGAGTGTCTTCCTCTAATGAATTGGGCAGAGAACGACATCCTTCAGGATCACAATCTCCATAGATCATCCTGACGTCTGACCTCGGTATATATCTTGGGCTCTGCTTGGGAAAGTTAAATAGCGTGTGCGCCTCTCCCAGTGACATATAACTGTCATGGTTAAGGTAAGATTTCCACTCTTCCTCCATATCGGAGGAGTCGTTCCCATTGATGGTGTGTACTTCTTGAGACACCGGGTGGAGGAAACCTCCGCTGCGGAAGAAATCCTGAATGGGACAAAAATTTTCATCTTTCTTAGTAGTCTGGGTACAAGTTGGAGAGAAACCAAGACCTTTTCTTATCTTGTTATTCGTAGGAATTACAATCTGTCCCCATCCTTTTACGTCATTACTCCCGATCACTTTGAGAGCATCCTTGTATGAGGAAATTGACGTCCCTTTTTCTTGTTGATTCTCATTGCTTACCGAGAGTGCTTGGAACTGGGTTCCAACAACCTCCTCGAGGTCTACACAGGAGAACGATGATAAGTTGCTCACAATTAAGGCTTGCTTTCCACACACTGTGACTAACTTGTCATTCTTGACGAACTTCATATTTTGGTGAAGTGTCGAAGTGACTGCCCCAGCTTTGTGTTTCCAAGGTCTTCCTAATAAATAACTGTATGCTCCCCGAATGTCCATGACCTGGAAAGTGACTTGGAATGTGTGAGGACCAATGGTTATGGGAAGATCAACTTCGCCGATAACTATTTTTTTGGATCTGTCAAAGGCTTTGACGATGACCTCACTGCCTCTCATCAGAGCTCCTTGAAATGATAGTTATATCAGAGTTGACTTTGGCATAACATTAAAAGATGATCCTGTGTCTACTAGTACGCTGGCTAAAGCATCATCTTGGCAATTGACTGTAATGTTAAGCGCCATATTATGGTTTTTGCCTTCTTCCGGCAGTTTTTCATCACTGAATCCTAAGTTGTTGCAGCAAGTGATGTTGGATATGATGCTGTCAAACTGTCCTACCGTCACATCTTGTTCCACAAAGGCTTGCTCTAAGGCTTTCTATAGAGCTTCCTTGTGAGCTTCTGAACTAAGCAGGAGAGATAACATAGAGATTCGAGACGAAGTTTGCAACAATTGGTCCACAATGTTGTACTCACTTTTCTGGATGAGCTTCAGCATCTCATCATTGTTCTTCACAAGTTCTGGATTACTGGATTGACCGACTTGTGGGTTAGGAACTTCTGTTTGAGGTTACTTTTCTTTGGTAGGTTCTCAAACTCCTCTGTTGAAGATCCGGCCGCTCCGTGTGACTCGACTGATGTCAACAATGTTTACGATGGAGGGCAATGGAGTTTCCTTTCCATTTTCGATGGTCATTGCACCGTACTTGTAAGGGATAGCCTTTTCTGATATGTACGGTATTGGTCCTGGCAGATAGATAATCACAGGAGCCTTTTGGTTTTTCTGACCGTCGTAGGCAGCCTCAATTGGTTCAAGGTTAAGGATTTTTCTACCGTCAAGAGAGATTTTCGACTCATTAAGCAGAGGGATTATGGCGCAAATGTCCCCGGTTTTTCTGGGATTGGTGATTACGATGGCGCTTTCGGTTTGACCAGGGAGGTAATCTTGTATCATGTTGATCGACCCATAACATGAACATGGTCCAGCCTCCTCTGGTTTAACCTATTTTGGAGGGTTGCTCGTACGAGATAACATCCTTGGTTATTTTTCGAGCATACTCTGCTGCACTCATAACTGTTCGGTGGTACCTGTCATACCCCAAATTTTGACCACTAAGATTTCCCATCATTGTGAAAATCATCATCACAATATGGATGAACCATCATGCCTCACAAAATGCCTCAAAGATGGGTGAGCATCCACTACAATCAAAATTAGGGTTTCAAGCACTCTCTGAGCTTTAGACAAAGGCTCAATCAAGAAATGACTTGATTTTCAACTTTTCTAATCTCTAAAACATCCTCAAAGGATCAAAAGGACTCCCACTTCAAGGATTAAGCACAAGGTTGCTCCCTTCTAGGTGGATCAAGCCTCAAGATCGCCAGTGTCACCAAATTAGGGTTTTGACCACCCAGGGCCTCCAGATGAAAAGTTTCATCTGGGCACAAGCCATTGATCCAAAACATAACCTAATATACTTCATGGAACCTCATGAACCCATGCATCAAGTCAATTTTGCCTCAAGGGATGCATTCATCAAAAATCAGGAATTAGGGTTTCTTGACCTAATTCACCCCTAAGTTGACTTTTGGGACAAATCATGAGCCAAGACCTCAAGAGATGATTTGAGGGTCTCTAACATACCATATTGATCCATTTGGGACAATGGATTAATCCAAGAAGTTTGAGCAACAAGTCTCAATTCCATCTGCACCACAATTAGGGTTTTAAGGGAAAAGTCAACTGTAACTTTGACTTTTGACCAAGACATGCTCCCAAACCCTAATACATGATTGAATATACCCTATGACACCCATGGAACATGTCCATCAAGTTTGATTTAGGTCAAGGACATGATTTCCTGAAGAATTGCACAGTTTGGAATTCATCTAATAAAAAGTCAACTGTGCACAAAAGTTAACTTTGACTTTTTGAGATTTTTCACCAAAATGGATTTTTAACCCTAAAATGATGTTAATGTATGATTTGAATCATCATTCATCAAGAAAAATCAAGAAAAGTGAGATAACTTGTAAAAGGGGTAACCATAAAACTTAGAAATTTTTCTAAGTTAAAAATAAAGTGGCAAGGGTACCAACTTTGAAGGACCATAACTCCTAAACCACAAGGCCATTTTTTCTCATCCAAAGATGGATTTGTAGCCCTCATTATCACCTACAAAAACTTCAACTACAATTCATTCCAATTCATTAAGGATTTTGAGTTGTGGAGTGATCAAAGTGGCTGAAAAGTGAAAATGTCACTTTTTCCAACACTTAGTGAAATTTTCACTAAGTCAGATTCTGCCTCACTTTTTGCCAAATGTAGGGGGATTTTTCACTTGGAACCAAAAGAGATCAAAACCAAACTTGTTCAAACAGTTTTTGTATCATGTAAGAGCTTTCCAAAATGGCCAAGAACATTGCCAAATTCAACTTACACCATGAGATATGACATTGGCAAGTTGCCTTGCTAAAATCTGTCAAGGCAAGGCAGAATTTGCAACTTTGGTCGATTTGCCAAAATCAGCCAAATTCAATTGCTCCTATCCACTTGGACACCTCAGAGGATTGAATCTAAAGGGGACAATCACTGAGGCAAGCCTCCAAAGTCCATGGAACAAGAAATAGCATGTTGAACCTAGAATGGCCAAAATAGGGACAAGACTTCAAATTTGGAATGAGGCATTCAATGGAACCATCAATGTGGCATGGACTGAGCCATTCTCATCTGAAATCAGTCAAGACTTATCCAAGACCAAGGGAACCAAAGCTCTGTGCCCTAACCTCTAGTCAATGGCTAGAGGAGACTTGGATTTTCATTTGCCAACATTGGCCAAACCTACTTACCAGCTGCCATGCACTATTCCTTGCAAAACAAACTTGCTCTACTATAAATAGAGCTCAATTGTGGTCAGTTTGAGTACACCAAAGCCATCTAACAGATGCTTTCCTCAAAATCTCTTTCTCTTGGCAAAAATGCCTTTCTTAGCAAGGTAGCTATCGGGTTTTGAGTTTTAGAGCAATTCCAATCAAACCAATCACTCACACACCTCACATACATCACATATGAGCTGATCAAGCACTTAGATTACTTCTGAAACATCAATTTCACAAAATCACCAGCTGGTTGCTCAAGGTTTTAACCAAAGTGCAGCTGAGGTACCACAAAATGATCCAGCCAATTTCAATCAAGTCCAACCATCCAAACACAATCCATAGGGTGTAGGGAAGCTGTTCAGATCATCACAACTCATCTGTAACACCTCCAGATCAAAAATCACTTTGAACTTGTTGTAACGGCCTAGAGGTGAGCACATGCTTGGTCATCTCTCAATCTATGCATATTTCCTCGCACAATAATTTGGCCATATGTTCATAATCATGCATGGAATGTTTTCCCTCAATTAATTGCATTGTTTAAATCGTGTATCAAAAATCCTAGCCTTCATGCATAAATTAGGGTTCTTGAGGTCTCTTCGTGATTTCTTGTTGTATGTTTAATTTAAATGAAATTAAAGTACATAGACATGATCGTGAGGTTGAGACGAGCATAATGATATGTGGATTGCATGATATGATTACGTATTCATGGAGATTGGATAGAAAATGCAAATCTGAGAAACCAAGAACACGCGCGTGTTCTTCAGCTTGTTCTTGGCGCCTTTTTCACAAATTCAAATATTTGAATTTTGTGATTTTGTTTAATTGATTCAAAAATTAATTTCTCTCTGAGTTTTAATGATTTTGAGTTGATTCTTTTTTTAATAATTCACAAAAATGTTAAAATATTTTATTTTAACAAAAAATCCCAAAAATATTATTTATTTCATATAATTGATATTTTTGCAAAGAATTAATATTTTAATTGTTTTTGACATTTTGAATATTTTTTCTACATTGATTTTGCAACTTTTAATGCTTTCTAATTATTTTGTAGGTCAATACTTAATTTTTGAAGCATTAATCCAAGATCACAATTTGTTTTCCATGTGTTAAACAATTTTTGATCATTTTAATTGAATTTTTATTCAATTAAATACATTTTGAAAACAAATTAGGGTTTTGGATTAATTCAACCCTCATAAATCATTTTCAAAACATTTTGGGCCTCTTGAGAGAGTTTAAGACCCATCCCCCCTTATACAAAAAACTTTTTGGGCCTCATTCATTGTATAAGTCCCTCTGTACAAGTAAACGGCGCGATCGTCGTCCGTTTAAAAATAAACCATCTGGGCCTACCCTCGAGTAGTAAGACCCATTTCTTTTTCTTAAAACTTTTTGGGCCTCTAATAGAGTGTAAGACCCAATCCTTTTTTTGACCAAATCATTTTGGGCCTCAGTATATTGTGTAAGTCCCGATACCGTAAAAAACAAACGGCGCGATCGTCGCCCTTTTCAAAATAACCCTTGGGCCTCTCCTTGAGCTATAAGACCCATTAAAAACACTTTGGGCCTCTATTAGAGTGTAAGACCCAATCCCCCTTTTAACCAAACAATTTTGGGCCTCACTTATTGTATAAGTCCCACCGCGTTAAAAGAAAACCTCGGCGCGATCGCCATTTTAAAACGAAAAATCATTTGGGCCTACCCTCGTCTTATAAGCCCCACTCTTTTTCCTTTAAACCTTTTTGGGCCTCTTGAGAGAGTGTAAGACCCATCCCTTTATACAGAAAACCATTTTGGGTCCCAGTCACTTGTATAAGTCCCTCTGTATAAAGTCAAACAGTGCGCTCACTGATAAAACCCTGGGCCTCTCCTCGAGCTGTAAGCCCCAAATCTTTCTTTTTCAAAGCACTTTCTCCTTTGATTTTGAATATACTGTTGTTTTCAATCTTTCTTTGTTGAACAACTAACCAAACAGCATGGAAGCACTCCAACCGAGTAAGTGGTTATCGCTTTCGTTTACTGCTTTCATATTATAAACTGTATTGCGGGGCTGCTCACTGTAAGTCTCCTTTCAGAAACTCATATCTACTGTGTAATAATAGTATAGATATTTCGAGTTTCCCCGGCAACTACGTCTAGAACTAGGTGACGCCGTTTCATTTATTCGTAGAAATAGACGCCTAGATCCCCAATAGGAGCACCAGATACAGTCTTCTCTTCGGCTGTCCTCCTTAGGAATCGTCAAGAAGCTCTACTCCCCAAGATGAATGTATTCTCTGTGAATGGCATCTTTGAGTTTCTTCCAAATTCTCGAACTTTCCTGACTTGATCTATTCCTTGTGGATAGCTTGCCTTGAATGTCTCGGGGTTTGGGTACCCACTACGGTCATAATCTTGGACCTTAACTAAGGAACCCTCTTTAAAAGCTAAAAGTCGCTGGATAGTAAACCTTGCACGTTTACCAGTGGTTTTTATCTTTAAAAGAGATATCTCTCCTAATGGAAAGGAGATGATAGGCCCACAGGCTTCTTAAAAGCATCGGCCTCGTCTTGGGCATTATACAAAGACCCACAGGCTTCCTAAAAGCAACCCCGCCTCCTCTTGGGCTTCGTACAAGGACCCTACGGCTTCTTAGAAGTATTCACAGCCTCCTCTTAGGCTTCGTATAATGATCTCTTCCTCCGGGAATGATAGCCTCCTCTTGGGTATTAGTACAAGGACCCGTCGGCTTCTTAAAAGTTTCCAGCCTCCTCTTGGGCTTCGTATAAATTGTCCCGACGACCTCCTAGAGGTATAGGAACAGAACTTAGTCATCTGCATAGAACAGTCATTTCATAGAGTCTACTACTGTTTCTCACAGCATAGTACAAAAGATAAAACTCTAGACACGGACAGTCTAACTTCCTTGAGTCTCAAAGACATTCTCAAGTGACCCCTTCGTTAAATAGGAAGGAAACCCGCAGACTCGGATAGTCTTAATACCCTTTGGATTTCCAGTTTCCTCAAAGAAAAGGAAACAACCCCGATCCTCAGATCTAACCCATGAGTACAAGAACTGATTTTCTCTTTCAAAATCAGTATACTGGACCTGTCACTTAACTGACACAGTAACCTTAGCCTTCTCTTGTGCTGTGTACAATGATTCTCCCCAGCGGAGTCAAACAACGTTTTAGCCTCTCTCTCGGGCTTCGTACGAGACACATAAAGACTCCCTCATCGAGTCAAACAAACAATAGCCTCCCTCTCGGGCTTCGTACGAGACACAAAGACTCCATCGTCGGATCAAAAACTTTTAGCCTCTCTCTCGGGATTTGTACGGGACACAAAATAGCCTCCTCTTAGGCTTTGTATAATGATTTTCCTAGCAAAAATTAGCCTCCTCTTAGGCTTTGTATAAGAAAACCACTGGTTGATCCAATTAACCTTTTAGCATCAAAGCTGTGCCTCGTTCACAGTACACAAACATCAACAACTCCTTTCCCTTCATCTAATCGCTGTAAGCGGCAAGCCTCTGGATCATCTATATCCACGCCACTGTCCCTCTTTTAGCATGAGAAATTCCTAAGGAAAGATGGCATTGCTCTACACTGAGTTAAAGTCTTCTCCTTCAGGTTAAAACCCTTTCTTCGGAAATTATGGCATTGCTCGGATCCGCGTATCCCAGTTAAAGTAATTCTCCTTCTCCCCTCTTTAGAGATGACAAATTCTCTCTAAAAACCGAGGTCTGTCAGCTTCACGTCTTGGGCTTTGAACAAGACACAAATAGACCTTTCAGCTTCACATCTTGGGCTTTGAACAAGATACAAACTACCTTTCGCTTCACGTCTTGGGCTTTGAACAAGACACCAAAACACCCATTTCCTCCCATAGAATAGGAGGAACTACGAACGCTCTGATTTCCCTATTTCGGTAAACGGGAATACGTAGGCATAAGATCGAAAGAAAAGATCTTAGCGAGCACAATCAACAAAAAACCCAAATCCCATATCTCCATCAATCAAAAGCAGTAATTCAAAAGCATCAGTCCTAACATCCTAATCCTTGTTCCCCGCCAGAAACCTTCTGCCCAGGTAAAAAGAAAGATAACAGTATTGGCGAAAATACAAATAACCAGTACAAGGCCCCCCCACATGGATAGCATCCGTAACCTAACAGACCGCTGTTTAAACTCAGTATGCAAAGCAGGGTTAATTGGAGACATCTATTTCCCTTCCTTATTCAGCTCACAATAGGATAAAAAATGAATCGACCTGTAGTCAACGCTCAAACCGCAGAGAGCGACCAGCGCTTAAGAACCGCGTCCAAAATCGCTCGCTACAGAAAAATGGCGCCCACCGTGGGGCTGGTCTCTGTTTTCCTTTTTCCTTTTCCTCTCTTGTGTGTGATACCACAGATTGGGGCTTCCGCCGGGGACCCCATTTTCTGTCAGGAACTTAGGATTCTTAGCTTTATAAGTCTAGGATGATTAGGACAAATATATATACTGCTTTTCCTAATTGCTATATGTGTTTATTTTTCTGCTACTGGGAATGCGGGTGATGCCGTATATGGAAAGAATGAGTACACACTTAAGATAAGTGATGGCGAAGGGGTCGACCATCAACCTCAGTGGAGGCTGACCAACGCAACCCATTCACTCTTCTAGCCAATGGGCCGGTTGTTAAGTCTGAGAAGCTGAGGAGCCAAACCGTTTCGTAGTGCGGAAACTATTGGAAATAGTTGTTACGCGATACTACCCTCATTTGAGGCTGGTGATCTATTCTCGGTGAATGGCACTTACTCTAAGATTGCTCTACAACTTGCTGGCGATCCGCTTGTTATTTTGCTTTCCTGGGAGGAGCTAATGATAATGAGTACAGGTACAAAAATCACCCTAGTATAAACCTTTGGGGATGGGTAGAGCCTTGACTTCATGACAACGACCCTTTGACCCCATGTTTTTTCTATGTTTTTGTGTGCTGCATTCATGCATCCATTTAATAAAACATTAAAACATTAAAAAAACTTCTCTTCTAGTCTCTCTGTTTTTCAAATTAAACTAAGACTGTGATTGCAAATATCAGAGAAAAAGATTGCATTAATGGATTTCGGTAGAAGGAGAACTCACCAGTATACCTTCAAGGTTCCAAAGCTAGAGGATTTGAGAAAGTTAGCGAGGATGATCATTAACCCAGAGGCTTTCAGAGCCAAGCACGGTGGTTTGCTACCACTGTTAAGAGTCCATGTGATTAAGGGGATCATGGACGCGCTCATTCAGTTCTACGATCCGGTTTATCATTGTTTCACATTCCCGGATTACCAGCTATCACCAACGCTGGAGGAGTATTCTCATATGACTGATTTACATATCACTGATCGAGCTCCATTTTCTGGACTGGAAGAAATTCCAAAGAATCAGACTATTGCAATAGCAATTCATTTGGACGAGTCTGAGGTCAGGACTCACATGACCACTAAGGGTGGCATCCAAGGTTTGCCAGCCCAGTTCTTGACAAAGAAAGCCCTGTACTTTGCTAGTATAGGGAACACGACTGCTTTTGAAAGAATCTTTGTCTTGCTCACCTACGGGTTATTTTTGTTTCCTAACATCAATAACTTCGTCGATATCAACGCTATTAAGGTTTTTCTCATTGGAAACCCTGTGCCGACTTTGCTCGTAGATGCGTATCATTCTGTACACTTGGGAAATTTGTACAGCGGAGGGGAGGTCACATGCTGTGTACCTTTGCTCTACAAATGGTTTATCTCTCACTTGCCCAAGTCTGCTGCTTTTTGGGATTGCAAGAGTGTCTTACGTTGGTCGCAGAAGATCATGTCTCTCACCAATTCCGATATAGATTGGAGTAATAGGATTTATGAGGGAATCAGAATCATTGACCGTTGTGGAAACTTCCCCAGCGTACCCCTCTTAGGAACTAAAGGAGGAATCAACTATCATCTGACATTGGTTCTTCGTCAATTTGGATACCCGATGAGACACATCCCACTGGGTGTTCATCTGGAAGGTCTTTTCTTCAAAGAAGGAGAAAATGACAGAGCACTAAAGATGGAAATAGTGCAAGCTTGGAAACATGTTCATAAGAAATGACGAGAGTCTCTGGGAAAACCGGACTGTGTCTCGGTGGAGCCTTATCTCCATTGGGTACAAACTAGAGCTCTCAAGCTAAAGATGCCTTATCTTCGTTACGGAATTCTTCCACCGAGGGAAACTGTCATGTACTTCATGACGGAAACTGAAAAGCTTCAGGTTACTCTCAATAAAGTTCAAAAGGAAAGAAGATCTTGGAAGAACAAGCACCGCACCCTCGACGTAGAGTGTATCCAAATACAGCAACTACTAAAAGAGAAAGATGCTCTGATTGAAATTTTGGAGCAGCATGCTGTAGAGAATCAAGGTGACCAAAGGAATTTGCTCGCTCCTTTCACCTGGCAAAGGAATGACAACCCGACAACAGCCCAAGCGCCCCGGTCAAAGAAGAGGACTCGGGACCCATTAGTTTAGGTTTCTGTTTCTGCACTTTGTAATCTACTGTATTTCCATTTCTGTAATCCTTTGGAATTCAATAAAAAGGGGTTTCCCCACTGTTTGATATTTGCAATCTAATTGTCAAATTTTATTTTGATTAAACAAAAAAAAACACAAGAATTAATATAATCATTGCATTCATCATTCTCACATCGCGTATTCTTCTTACCTACGAATCTCACGTTTGTGTCTCGATTCTAGAGTCAAACTATCTCATTCGTATAATACTCGGGCCAATCGTCAGAAAAAGATGGATGATCTTGAGGAAGAAAAGAGATAGTTGAGGGAAGAGATCGACGCTCTGAGAGAGGATATGAGAAAGCTTCATAACGACATGCAAGCCATGGCAGAAGCTCAGCTACAAAGAACTGTGATCTCAGAGATCACCTCAACGCCCATCATAGAAAAGTATGATCCTAGGTATCAGATGCCGAAAGATCGTCCATGGGGCATGCATGTTACTATATCCCGGAAGGATATGTTCCACCGATCACTGAAGATCAGGGAATCGCAACAGAAGCCACTGTGCCTGAGGTTACAAACTTCGGGAAAGCGAAGATGCTCAGGGGCATACTGAAGACTCCTGAAGGTTACAAACTTCGGGAGGCGCCAAGACTTACTGCCGTAGTCACGGTACCACCCCCTGTGGTGCACACTGTCCCGGAAGGACAGATTCCACAGACACCTTCTGGTAAGAAGGAAACTATGTTTGACAGAATGGATGAATTCCAGGAGCAGTTCTTGGAAATGGAGAAAGAGCTGCAAGCCATTCGCGGTCAGGATCTATTTGGAAAGGACGCCGCAGACCTCTGCTTGGTCCCAAATGTGAAAGTCCCGCACAAGTTCCAAGTGCCCGACTTTGAAAAATACAAGGGTAACTCTTGCCCTCAGAGCCATCTGGTGATGTACGCTCGGCGGATGTCAGCTCAGACGGAGAATCAGGACCTGCTGATTCACTACTTCCAGGATAGTTTAACCGGTGCCGCACTCAAATGGTACATGGGTTTAAACCGTACTACGATCAGTATATTCAGAGATCTTGGTACTGCATTCGTCCAACAATACAAGTACAATTTGGACATGGCACCCGACAGAGATCAACTCAGATCAATGTCGCAAAAGGACAAAGAAACCTTTAAGGAGTATGCTCAAAGGTGGCGTGAAATTGCTGCTCAAATTTGTCCACCTCTTGAGGAAAAAGAGATGACAAAAGTCTTCTTAAAGACCTTAAGCTCATTTTACTATGACCGAATGGTTGCCAGTGCGCCCAGTGATTTCACCGAAATGGTCGGCATGGGTGTACGTCTTGAGGAAGCCGTCCGAGAAGGACGTTTGGTAAAAGACACTGGATCAACGAGCGGTACTAAAAAATACAGTAGTGCTCTCCCTAAGAAAAAAGAGCAAGATATTGGGAATATCTCTCTCGGAAAGCAAAGGCGGCGTTATCAGCCAGTAGCAGCTGTAACTCCTGCTATCGGCCCCGCGCCTATGTATCAACCTCAGGTTGCGCAGAGCCAACCTGACCAACAAAGGACACAACAGCCTCTTCAGCAGGCTTGTCCTCCATATAACAACAACCGTACAACATGGCCATCAGGGTTTGATCCTATACCCATGTTGTATGCAGAATTATTTCCGTTACTACTGGCTAAGGGGCACATTCAGACTAAGTCTCCTCTTACAGTTCCGGAAAATCTGCCTTTTTGGTTTAAGGCGGATCAAACATGCCCTTATCATCAAGGAGGTTCAGGGCATAACATTGAGACTTGTCTCAATTTCAAATCCGACGTGCAAAAGCTTGTTAGGAGCGGGCTCTTATCTTTCAAAGATACGAATCCTAATGTTCTTACGAACCCGCTGCCTCAACATGAGAAAGTTGCAGTCAATCTGATTGAGAAAGAGACTAACAATGTCTATCAAATTCACGATGTACTTTTGTTGAAAACCAATCTGGTCAAGATGCATTGTAGACAGAGTAGATATGGCCATGTGCCACCTCATAACTATCACCAGTGTGATATCTGCTCTAAAGATAACCAAGGATGTTCGGTAGTGCAATCAGCTCTACAGGAACAGATGGATCTCGGATGGATCCAAGAGCACCGAGTTCGTGGAGTTAACATGGTTTACACGAATTCCAACGTCATTCAGAACCACGACATCCGTGCAATGAATGTCAACTTGGTGGCAATGCACTCAAGGCAAAGCCAGTATCATAATCTGCCGCGACACGATTACAGTTCCTGTCTGATTTGCTCGGTAAACAAACAGGGATGCTCTTTCATACAAGAGGCCCTCCAGCGTCAGATGGATCTTGGATGGATCCAAGACTACCATGATAGGAACTCCTATCAAATCAACATGGTTTAGATCTTCGATATCCGCGTAATGAATACCAACCTGGTAGAGTTACATGCTGAGCAGGTCCGACTTGGATTCTTAATATCACATGACTATCAAAATTGTAAAGCGGGTTGCGAAAATGATCGAGGTTGTACCCTTGTCGAGGAGGCGCTTCAGCACTTGTTAAATCACTGGTGGATGCCAATCTACATGGATGAAGATACTCAGCAGATTAGTATCAATAACAGGAATCCTACTCGTCGCCAAAGTCAGGATGTCCGATCAATGGAAGGTAACCTAGTGAGGTTACATTGTATTCAAAGTGGGCGTGGTCGGGTGCCTCCACACAACTATGACAGTTGTAGCGTCTGTTCGGAAAGTAACCAAGGGTGCTACCTTGTGCGAGCAGCTCTTCAGGGTCGGGTCGATCATTGAGAAATTTGTCCATATCCAGGTTCTGGACCCATCAACTGGACGCCGAACTACCTTGCCGATCAAGTTGAGGATGTTGTCACAATCTCTGGTCATCATAGGACCAGGGATGTTTTTTCCATCATTCCTCTACTTGACGAATCTAAAGTTCCCAACCAGGAATGGATCGAGATTACTTATGATGGTCAGAAAAATCAGAAGGTTCCCATAGTCATCTATCTACCGGGGCCACTACCGTATGAATCAGCTAAGGCAATCCCTTACAAATACGGTGCAACAATAATCGAGAATGGAAAGGAAATTCCGTTACCCTCCATCGTGAATATTGCAGACATCAGTCGTGTAACACGGAGCGGTCGAATCTTCAACCGAGGGGTTGGAGAATCCAACAAAGAAAAGGAACTTCAGGCAGAAATTCCTGATCCGCCAGTCGGTCAATCTAGTAATCCCGACTTTTCAAAAGACAAGGATGAGATGCTAAAGCTCATCCAAAGGAGTGAATATAACATTATTGATCAACTGTTACAGACTCCTTCAAAGATCTCAGTATTATCACTGTTACTCAGTTCAGAAGCACACAGAGAGGCTCTACAGAAAGTCTTGGAGCAAGCCTTTGTGGAACAGGATGTAACAATCAGACAATTCGATAGCATTGTCTCTAACATCACTTCCTGCAGTAATTTGGGATTTAGTGATGAAGAATTACCTGAAGAGGGTCGCCGTCATAACATGGCGCTCAACATTACAGTTAACTGCCAGGGCGATGCTTTAGCCAACGTACTGGTAGACACTGGGTCAGCCCTGAATGTTATGCCGAAGTCCACTTTGATGTAATTATCATTCAAGGGCCCTCCGATGAGAGTCAGCGAGGACGTCGTCAAAGCATTCGACGGATCCAGAAAAACAGTTATCGGCGAAGTTGATCTTCCCATAACTATTGGTCCTCACACTTTCCAAATCACTTTCCAGGTCATGGACATCCGGGCAACATACAGTTGTTTATTAGGAAGACCTTGGATACATCAGGCTGGAGTGGTTACTTCGACCCTCCACCAAAAGCTAAAGTTCATCAAGAACGATTAACTTGTCACGGTTTGTGGGGAACAAGCCTTGCTTGTGAGTAACCTATCATCATCTACTTGTACGGAACCCGAGGAGGTTATCGGAACTCAGTTCCAAGCACTATCGGTGAGCAAGGACAATCAGTTCAAAGAAGGAACCTCGATTTCCTCATACAAAAATTCTATCAAAGCGGTCGAGAGTACCGATACAACCGGATGGGGACAACTTGTCATTCCCACTGACAATACAATAAAGAAGGGTCTTGGTTTTTCTGCAACCTGTACCCAGACAGCTGCCAACGATGAAAGTCTTCATCCCCTTCAAAACTTCTTCCACAGTGGAGGTTTTCTTCACCCAGTGTCTCAGACAGTTCATGCTATCAATGAGGAAGATCCCTCTGACACAGATGAAGAATGGAAGTCCTACCTTAACAAGGACGGTTATATGTCTCAGGAAGAGGTGCCTATGCCTTTTTGCTTTCCTACAGAAAGTCTGAGATTTATACCAAGATCAGATGTCGAAATGATCTATGGGGATTGTGATCCAGAAGGATGCCGTGCTCCGCCAAATTCATTAGAGGAAGACACTCTGATGAAAGACAACTTTGACCACAATTACTATGGCCCGATGGATGGCCTGCCAATGTGGCGGCCTTACCCAGGAAACTTGGGGCAAGAGAGGTAGCCGAACAATGAAACTCAGCTGAGCGTCATTGAACAGAATACCTATGTCCCCACCATGTCATGGGATCAACACTCAGGTCATTCGGAAATTACTCAACATGACGATGAATTCGCAACGTTTGCAGGACTAGAATTCATCAATTATGCTTTTCCCGAGGTCAACGTCATCGAGAGGGATGACTTATCCAGTTCCAAAGAAGTTTGGGACACTCTGGGACAACCAAGTGGAAAATACGACTTTATGGTCAAGTACACTGCTCCCGAAAGCTCTCGTATCAAGCTCGAAGATATCCAGCCAACTGGATGGGGAGATACAGCTGAGAGCACCAATGCTATGCAAAATGCAACAGAGGAATCCTTCTACGACAATTCTTCCTGGGAGACAGATTCCAACGATCCTGCTCCACTAGAAATCAGCGTCATTTCTGAAGACAAATCAAGGAAGGTTCCAGACTTTGTGATTCACCGAGGAGTTCGCCGCCAATGGGTTGCCGTCGAGGTTCTGAAGGTCGTTCATCAGTCAAAGTAATTGCCATCTTTAACCTTTCACCCTGCCCAGGTGAAATGGATGTTTTGATAGGGCTCGCTTTCTGTAAATATCCCTCTTCGCTTTGCCTGAAGCGACAAAGTTTTGTTTTATAGGGCTGTAGTTTCAAGAGTCGACTTGTTCATTAATAAAATAACGTCGTTCTGTAATTTCTGCATAATTGCTGTTTTCTTTTTTCGTTTTTCAGAAAATGGTAATCCTAAAAAACAAAACAAATAATAAAAACAAGCAGTAAAAATAAAACACTGCACACACTTGCATTTTCTCTATCTCTTCTAAACACGAATCATCACGTCATGCAGATTGCTTGTTTTAAACCCAGTTGAAACATACGATCCGATGCCTTCTCCCAACTTTGAGTTCCCGGTATTCGAGGCTAAAGAAGGAAATGACAACGAAATTCCAGAAGAGATCTCCCGACTACTCAGACAAGAGGAAAGGTCCATTGAACCTCACAAAGAACCGTTGGAAACGGTAAACTTGGGTTCAGAGCAAGAGAGAAAAGAAATCAGGATTGGGGCACTGCTCAGTCCAACTGCCAGAGAGGGTTTGACAAAGCTTCTCAAAGAATTCCCCGATGTATTCGCTTGGTCCTATCAGGATATACCAGGGTTGGATACCAGCATCGTGGAACATCACTTACCGTTAAGATCGGAATGTCCGCCAGTAAAGCAAAGGTTGAGACGGACTCACCCGGACATGGCTATCAAAATCAAGGAGGAGGTACAGAAACAGATTGACGCGGGTTTCCTTGCTACATCTGAATATCCTCAATGGTTAGCCAACATCGTACCCGTTCCCAAAAAGAATGGAAAGGTCAGAATGTGTGTTGATTATAGAGATCTAAACAAGGCAAGTCCAAAGGATGACTTTCCTTTACCACACATTGACATGCTGGTTGACAGTACAGCAAAGTTCAAAGTTTTCTCTTTCATGGATGGATTCTCGGGCTATAACCAGATCAAAATGGCGCCGAAAGACATGGAGAAAACTTCGTTCATTACCCCATGGGGTACCTTTTGTTACAAGGTAATGCCGTTCGGTTTGAAGAACGCCGGGGCAACCTATCGAAGTGCAAAATCAAAAACAGAGAGTGAGCATGTTGAACATCTGTCAAAATTGTTCGAACGTTTGAGAAAATTCAAGCTCCGCTTGAATCCCAACAAGTGCACCTTCGGTGTCCGTTCAGGGAAACTATTAGGGTTCATCGTCAGCCAGAAAGGAATTGAGGATGATCCTGACAAGGTCAAGGCCATTCAAGAAATGCCTTCTCCGAAAACTGAAAAACAAGTCAGAGGATTCTTGGGACATTTAAACTACATCTCCAGATTCATATTCCTTATAACCGCGACATGCGCGCCAATCTTCAAACTGCTTAAGAAGATACAATCATTTCTCACTGATTCGCGAGGCAAATGGACTTCGAATTATGACGGCCCCTATGTGGTCACGAAAGCTTTCTCAGGCGGCGCCTTGAGACCTGAAACCATAGACAAAGAGGAATTTGACCAGGGAGGTACTCTTGTATCATGTTGATCGACCCATAACATGAACATGGTCCAACCTCCTTCTGGTTTAACCTATTTTGGAGGGTTGCTCGTACGAGATAACATCCTTAGTTATTTTTCGAGCATACTCTGCTGCACTCATAATTGTTCGGTGGTACCTGTCATACCCCAAATTTTGACCACTAAGATTTCCCATCATTGTGAAAATCATCATCACAATATGGATGAACCATCATGCCTCACCAAGTGCCTCAAAGATGGGTGAGCATCCACTACAATCAAAATTAGGGTTTCAAGCCCTCTCTGAGCTTTAGACAAAGGCTCAATCAAGAAATAACTTGATTTTCAACTTGTCTAATCTCTCAAACATCCTCAAAGGATCAAAAGGACTCCCACTTCAAGGATTAAGCACAAGGTTGCTCCCTTCTAGGTGGATCAAGCCTCAAGATCGCCAGTGTCACCAAATTAGGGTTTTGATCACCCAGGGCCTCCAGATGAAAAGTTTCATCTGGGCACAAGCCATTGATCCAAAACATAACCTAATATACTTCATGGAACCTCATGAACCCATGCATCAAGTCAATTTTGCCTCAAGGGATGCATTCATCAAAAATCAGGAATTAGGGTTTCTTGACCTAATTCACCCCTAAGTTGACTTTTGGGACAAATCATGAGCCAAGACCTCAAGAGATGATTTGAGGGTCTCTAACATACCATATTGATCCATTTGGGACAATGGATTAATCCAAGAAGTTTGAGCAACAAGTCTCAATTCCATCTGCACCACAATTAGGGTTTTAAGGGAAAAGTCAACTGTAACTTTGACTTTTGACCAAGACATGCTCCCAAACCCTAATACATGATTGAATATACCCTATGACACCCATGGAACATGTCCATCAAGTTTGATTTAGGTCAAGGACATGATTTCCTGAAGAATTGCACAGTTTGGAATTCATCTAATAAAAAGTCAACTGTGCACAAAAGTCAACTTTGACTTTTTGAGATTTTTCACCAAAATGGATTTTTAACCCTAAAATGATTTTAATGTATGATTTGAATCATCATTCATCAAGAAAAATCAAGAAAAGTGAGATAACTTGTAAAAGGGGTAACCATAAAACTTAGAAATTTTTCTAAGTTAAAAATAAAGTGGCAAGGGTACCAACTTTGAAGGACCATAACTCCTAAACCACAAGGCCATTTTTTCTCATCCAAAGATGGATTTGTAGCCCTCATTATCACCTACAAAAACTTCAACTACAAGTCATTCCAATTCATTAAGGATTTTGAGTTGTGGAGTGATCAAAGTGGCTGAAAAGTGAAAATGTCACTTTTTCCAACACTTAGTGAAATTTTCACTAAGTCAGATTCTGCCTCACTTTTTGCCAAATGTAGGTGGATTTTTCACTTGGAACCAAAATAGATTAAAACCAAACTTGTTCAAACAGTTTTTGTATCAGGTAAGAGCTTTCCAAAATGGCCAAGAACATTGCCAAATTCAACTTACACCATGAGATATGACATTGGCAAGTTGCCTTGCTAAAATCTGTCAAGGCAAGGCAGAATTTGCAACTTTGGTCGATTTGCCAAAATCAGCCAAATTCAATTGCTCCTATCCACTTGGACACCTCAGAGGATTGAATCTAAAGGGGACAATCACTGAGCCAAGCCTCCAAAGTCCATGGAACAAGAAATAACATGTTGAACCTAGAATGGCCAAAATAGGGACAAGACTTCAAATTTGGAATGAGGCATTCAATGGAACCATCAATGTGGCATGGACTGAGCCATTCTCATCTGAAATCAGTCAAGACTTATCCAAGACCAAGGGAACCAAAGCTCTGTGCCCTAACCTCTAGTCAATGGCTAGAGGAGACTTGGATTTTCATTTGCCAACATTGGCCAAACCTACTTACCAGCTGCCATGCACTATTCCTTGCAAAACAAACTTGCTCTACTATAAATAGAGCTCAATTGTGGTCAGTTTGAGTACACCAAAGCCATCTAACAGATGCTTTCCTCAAAATCTCTTTCTCTTGGCAAAAATGCCTTTCTTAGCAAGGTAGCTATCGGGTTTTGAGTTTGAGAGCAATTCCAATCAAACCAATCACTCACACACCTCACATACATCACATATGAGCTGATCAAACACTTAGATTACTTCTGAAACATCAATTTCACAAAATCACCAGCTGGTTGCTCAAGGTTTTAACCAAAGTGCAGCTGAGGTACCACAAAATGATCCAGCCAATTTCAATCAAGTCCAACCATCCAAACACAATCCATAGGGTGTAGGGAAGCTGTTCAGATCATCACAACTCATCTGTAACACCTCCAGATCAAAAATCACTTTGAACTTGCTGTCACGGCCTATAGGTGAGCACATGCTTGGTCATCTCTCAATCTATGCATATTTCCTCGCACAATAATTTGGCCATATGTTCATAATCATGCATGGAATGTTTTCCCTCAATTAATTGCATTGTTTGAATCGTGTATCAAAAATCCTAGCCTTCATGCAGAAATTAGGGTTCTTGAGGTCTCTTCGTGATTTCTTGTTGTATGTTTAATTTAAATGAAATTAAAGTACATAGACATGATCGTGAGGTTGAGACGAGCATAATGATATGTGGATTGCATGATATGATTACGTATTCATGGAGATTGGATAGAAAATACAAATCTGAGAAACCAAGAACACGCGCGTGTTCTTCAGCTTGTTCTTGGCGCCTTTTTCACAAATTCAAATATTTGAATTTCGTGATTTTGTTTAATTGATTCAAAAATTAATTTCTCTCTGAGTTTTAATGATTTTGAGTTGATTCTTTTTTTAATAATTCACAAAAATGTTAAAATATTTTATTTTAACAAAAAATCCCAAAAATATTATTTATTTCATATAATTGATATTTTTGCAAAGAATTAATATTTTAATTGTTTTTGACATTTTAAATATTTTTTCTACATTGATTTTGCAACTTTTAATGCTTTCTAATTATTTTGTAGGTCAATACTTAATTTTTGAAGCATTAATCCAAGATCACAATTTGTTTTCCATGTGTTAAACAATTTTTGATCATTTTAATTGAATTTTTATTCAATTAAATACATTTTGAAAAAAAATTAGGGTTTTGGATTAATTCAACCCTCATAAATCATTTTCAAAACATTTTGGGCCTCTTGAGAGAGTGTAAGACCCATCCCCCCTTGTACAAAAAACTTTTTGGGCCTCATTCATTGTATAAGTCCCTCTGTACAAGTAAACAGCGCGATCGTCGCCCGTTTAAAAATAAACCATCTGGGCCTACCCTCGAGTAGTAAGACCAATTTCTTTTACTTAAAACTTTTTGGGCCTCTAATAGAGTGTAAGACCCAATCCTTTTTTTGACCAAATCATTTTGGGCCTCAGTATATTGTGTAAGTCCCGATACCGTAAAAAACAAACGGCGCGATCGTCGCCCTTTTCAAAATAACCCTTGGGCCTCTCCTTGAGCTATAAGACCCATTGAAAACACTTTGGGCCTCTATTAGAGTGTAAGACCCAATCCCCCTTTTAACCAAACAATTTTGGGCCTCACTTATTGTATATGTCCCACCGCGTTAAAAGAAAACCTCGGCGCGATCGCCATTTTTAAACGAAAAATCATTTTGGTATACCCTCGTGTTATAAGCCCCACTCTTTTTCCTTTAAACCTTTTTGGGCCTCTTGAGAGAGTGTAAGACCCATCCCTTTGTACAAAAAACCATTTTGGGCCCCAGTCACTTGTATAAGTCCCTATGTACAAAGTCTAACAGTGCGCTCACTGATAAAACCCTGGGCCTCTCCTCGAGCTGTAAGCCCCAAATCTTTCTTTTTCAAAACACTTTCTCCTTTGATTTTGAATATACTGTTGTTTTCAATCTTTCTTTGTTGAACAACTAACCAAACAGCATGGAAGCACTCCAACCGAGTAAGTGGTTATCGCTTTCGTTTACTGCTTTCATATTATAAACTGTATTGTGGGGCTGCTCACTGTAAGTCTCCTTTCAGAAACTCATATCTACTGTGTAATAATAGTATAGATATTTCGAGTTTCCCTGGCAACTACGTCTAGAACTAGGTGACGCCGTTTCATTTATTCATAGAAATAGACGCCTAGATCCCCAATAGGAGCACCAGATACAGTCTTCTCTTCGGCTGTCCTCCTTAGGAATCGTTAAGAAGCTCTACTCGCCAAGATGAATGTATTCTCCGTGAATGGCATCTTTGAGTTTCTTCCAAATTCTCGAACTTTCCTGACTTGATCTATTCCTTGTGGATAGCTTGCCTTGAATGTCTCGGGGTTTGGGTACCCACTACGGTCATAATCTTGGACCTTAACTAAGGAACCCTCTTTAAAAGCTAAAAGTCGCTGGATAGTAAACCTCGCACGTTTACCAGTGGTTTTTATCTTTAAAATAGTTATCTCTCCTAATGAAAGGAGATGATAGGCCCACGGGCTTCTTAAAAGCATCGGCCTCCTCTTGGGCATTATACAAAGACCCACAGGCTTCCTAAAAGCAATCCCGCCTCCTCTTGGGCTTCGTACAAGGACCCTACGGCTTCTTATAAGTATTCACAGCCTCCTCTTAGGCTTCGTATAATGATCTCTTCCTCCAGGAATGATAGCCTCCTCTTGGGCATTAGTACAAGGACCCGTCGGCTTCTTAAAAGTTTCCAGCCTCCTCTTGGGCTTCGTACAAATTGTCCCGACGACCTCCTAGAGGTATAGGAACAGAACTTAGTCATCTGCATAGAACAGTCCTTTCATAGAGTCTACTACTGTTTCTCACAACATAGTACAAAAGATAAAACTCTAGACACAGACAGTCTAACTTCCTTGAGTCTCAAAGACATTCTCAAGTGACCCCTTCGTTAAATAGGAAGGAAACCCGCAGACTCGGACAGTCTCAATACCCTTTGGATTTCCAGTTTCCTCAAAGAAAAGGAAACAACCCCGATCCTCAGATCTAACCCATGAGTACAAGAACTGATTTTCTCTTTCAAAATCAGTATACTGGACCTGTCACTTAACTGACACAGTAACCTTAGCCTTCTCTTGGGCTTTGTACAATGATTCTCCCCAGAGGAGTCAAACAACGTTTTAGCCTCTCTCTCGGGCTTCGTACGAGACACATAAATACTCCCTCATCGAGTCAAACAAAGAATAGCCTCCCTCTCGGGCTTCGTACGAGACACAAAGACTCCATCGTCGGGTCAAAAACTTTTAGCCTCTCTCTCGGGCTTTGTATGGGACACAAAATAGCCTCCTCTTAGGCTTTGTATAATGATTTTCCTAGCGGAAATTAGCCTCCTCTTAGGCTTTGTATAAGAAAACCACTGGTTGATCCAATCAACCTTTTAGCATCAAAGCTGTGCCTCGTTCACAGTACACAAACATCAACAACTCCTTTCCCTTCATCTAATCGCTGTAAGCGGCAAGCCTCTGGATCATCTATATCCACGCCACTGTCCCTCTTTTAGCATGAGAAATTCCTAAGGAAAGATGGCATTGCTCTACACTGAGTTAAAGTCTTCTCCTTCAGGTTAAAACCCTTTCTTCGGAAATTATGGCATTGCTCGGATCCGCGTATCCCAGTTAAAGTAATTCTCCTTCTCCCCTCTTTAGAGATGACAAATTCTCTCTAAAAACCGAGGTCTGTCAGCTTCACGTCTTGGGCTTTGAACAAGACACAAATAGACCTTTCAGCTTCACATCTTGGGCTTTGAACAAGATACAAACTACCTTTCGCTTCACGTCTTGGGCTTTGAACAAGACACCAAAACACCCATTTCCTCCCATAGAATAGGAGGAACTACGAACGCTCTGATTTCCCTATTTCGGTAAACGGGAATACGTAGGCATAAGATCGAAAGAAAAGATCTTAGCGAGCACAATCAACAAAAAACCCAAATCCCATATCTCCATCAATCAAAAGCAGTAATTCAAAAGCATCAGTCCTAACATCCTAATCCTTGTTCCCCGCCAGAAACCTTCTTCCCAGGTAAAAAGAAAGAAAACAGTATTGGCGAAAATACAAATAACCAGTACAAGGCCCCCCCATATTGATAGCATCCGTAACCTAACAGACCGCTGTTTAAACTCAGTATGCAAAGCAGGGTTAATTGGAGACATCTATTTCCCTTCCTTATTCAGCTCACAATAGGATAAAAAATGAATCGACCTGTAGTCAAAGCTCAAACCGCAGAGAGCGACCAGCGCTTAAGAACCGCGTCCAAAATCGCTCGCTACAGTACCCGACCATATCTGCTTTGTACGCAGTGCATTTTTACCAGATCTTTCTCTGTTGAGCGGATATCACAACTGTGATGTCTACTAGGATTTCCATCAGTCATGCTAATCCATTGCGTGACTTCATCCAGGTAGATCGGAAGCCACCAGTGGTCCAATAGATGTTGAAGGGTTCTTTGCACAACCGTACACCCTCGGTTGTATTCACAACATTGTTTACAGTCTAGGTAACCAAGTGAAGCCAGAAAAACTGAGCTTGACTTGCTTAGCATGCAATTCTACTAGACTGGTATTCATCAAGTGTATGTCAAAGATCTAAACCATATTGACTTGATGGTCATTTCTTTCACGGTGTAGCGAGCGATTTTGGATGTGGTTGCGAAGCACTACCGCTCGATTCATTTTTTATCCTATTAAAGCTGATGAAGGAAGGGAAATAGATGTCTCAAATTAACCTTGCTTGCAAACTGAGGTTAAACAGTCAAAACTGTTGGTTTACAGATGCTACAAAGATTCGGGGTCTCTATTAGGTTTATTTTTTTAAAAGTGGTGTTCGGTCGATTAGTGGGAGGTTAAGATTTTAGGACGGATGTCTGAAAGTATGGGATTTTGGGTTTTTGTTTAGTGTGCTCGCTAAGATCTTTTCTTTCAATCTTATGCCTACGTATTCCCGTTTACCGAAACAGGGAAATCAGAGCGTTTGTAGTTCCTCCTATTCTATCGGAGGAAATGGTGTTTTGGTGTCTTGTTCAAAGCCCAAGACGTGAAGCTAAAGGTGTTTGTATCTTGTTCAAAGCCCAAGATATGAAGCTAAAAGGTCTATTTGTATCTTTTTCAAAGCCCAAGATGTGAAGCTAAAAGGGTGTTGACTTTAGAGAGAATTTGTCATCTCTAAAGAGGGGGTCGTATGTCACAACTGTTTATAAAAGAGAATTACTTTAACCAGGATGTGTGAATCCGGCAATGCCATAATTTCCTTTATAGGAGATTTTTAACCTGAAGGAGAAGACTTTAACTCAGTGTAGAGCAATGATATCTTTCCTTAGGAGTTTCTCATGCTAAAAGAGGGACCGTGGCATGGATGTAGATGATCCAGAGGCTTGCCGCTTACAGCAATTAGATGAAGGGAAAGGAGTTATTGATGTTTGTGTACTGTGAACGAGGCACAACTTTGATGCTAAAAGGTTGATTGGATCAACCAGTGGTTTTCTTATACAAAGCCTAAGAGGAGGCTATGGGCACAACAAGAGGGTGTTTTTGTGTCTCGTACAAAGCCCGAGAGAGAGGCTAAAAGGGTTGACTCAATAAGAGAGTGTTTTTGTATCTCGTACAAAGCCCGAGATGTGGGCTAAAATTTGTTTGGCTCAATAAGAACCTTTTTGTATCTCGTATAAACCCCGAGATGGAGGCGAAAGGGGTGATTGACTCAACGAGGGAGTCTCTTATGTGTCTCGTACAAAGTTCGAGAGAGAGGCTAAACATTTTTTGACTCAACGAGGGAGTTTTTTGTATCTCGTACGAAGCCCGAGAGAGAGGCTAAACGTTTGCTTCGCTGGGAAGAATCATTGTACAAAGCCCAAGAGGAGGCTATTGTAACTATTTCAGTTGAGTGACAGATCCAGTATACTGATTTTAAAGAGAAAATAAGTTCTTATATGAGTAATGTTTGCACTCAAGGATTTGATTAGAGGATCAGGGGTATTCCCTATTCTTTAAGGAAATGGGAAATCCAAAGGGTATTGAGACTGTTCGAGTCTACGGGTTTCCTTCCTATTTAACGAAGGGGTCACTTGAGAATGTCTTTGAGACTCAAGGATATTAGACTGTCCGTGTCTAGAGTTTCATCTTTTGTACTATGCTTTGAGAAATAGTAGTAGACTCTTTGAAAGGATTGTTCTATGAAGATGACTAAGTTCTGTTCCTATACCTCTAGGAGGTCTTCGGGACAATTTGTACGAAGCCCAAGAGGAGGCTGGAGACTTTTAAGAAGCCGAGAGGTCCTTGTATGAAGCCCAAGAGGAGGCTATCATTCCCTGAGGAAGAGATCATTATACGAAGCCTAAGAGGAGGCTGTGAATACTTCTAAGAAGACGACGGGTCCTTGTACTAAGCCCAAGAGGAGGCGGGGATGCTCTTAGGAAGCTTGTGGGTCCTTGTACGATGCCCAAGAGGAGGCCGATGCTTTTAAGAAGCCCGTGGGTCCCCAAACCCCGAGAAATTCAAGACAAACTATTCACAAGGAATAGATCAAGCCAGGAAAGTCCGAGAATTTGGAAGAAACTCAAGAGATGTCATTCACGGAGAAATGATCATCTCTGGGGAGTAAAGTTTCTTTGACAAGTGCTTTTAAGAAGCCTGTGGGTCCCCAAACCCCGAGAAATTCAAGACAGGCTATTCACAAGGAATAGATCAAGCCAGGAAAGTCCGAGAATTTAGAAGAAACTCAAGAGATGCCATTCACGGAGAAAAGATCATCTCTGGGGAATAGAGTTTCTTGACAACTTCTACGAGTGACAGTCTATGAAAGGGTTCACCGAGAATGTTGCCTTTCATGTCTCCATATTGTTTAACCCCAAGAGGAGGGAAGACTATGTCTGGTAATCCTATGGGGATCTAGTTTTGACTATTTAAGAGTGATCAACGGGCTTAATGCTAGACGTAATTGTCGGGGAAACTCTAAATATCTATACTATTATTACACAGTTAATATGAGTTTATGAAAGAAGACTTACAGCGAAACAGCCCCACAATACAGTTATATGTATATGAAAGCGGTAAATGAAAGCATATAAACAGTTACTCAGTTGTAGAGCTTCCATGCTGTTTTGTTAGTTGTTCAACAAAGAAAAATTGAAAACAACAGTATATTCAAAATCAAAGGAGAATGTGCTTTGAAAGAACAATTGGGGCTTACAGCTCAAAGAGAGGCCCAAAAGATTTTAAAGAAAAAAAGTGGGGCTTATAACACGAGGGTAGGCCCAGATGATTTTTACGTTTGAAATGGCGATCGCGCCGAGATTTTGAAAATGCAGTGGGTCTTATACAATGACTGAGGCTCAAAATGGTTTTGGTTAAAAGGGGATTGGGTCTTACACTCTAATGGAGGCCCAAAAGGTTTGAATGGGTCTTATAGCTCGAGGAGAGGCCCAATTGATTTTTTTAAAGGCGACGATCGCGCCGTTCACTAGTACAGAGGGACTTATACAATAAGTGAGGCCCAAAATGGTTTGTACAAGGGGGTTTAGGTCTTACACTCTATCAAGAGGCCCAAAGAGTTTTAAAGAAAGGAAATGGGTCTTACTACTCGAGGGTAGGCCCAAGATTTGTTTTTCAACGGATGATGATCGCGTCGAACTTTTTGAATTACAACGGGACTTATACCATTAGTGAGGCCCAAAATAGGTTGTATTTACAAAGGGTTGGGTCTTACACTCTATTAGAGGCCCAAAAGTTTTGAATGGGTCTTATAGCTCAATGAGATACCCAAATGGTTTATTTTTAAACTGGCGACGATCGTGCCGAATTTAAAAATGTACAGAGGGACTTATACAATAAGTGAGGCCCAAAATATTTCTGTACAAGTGGGTTGGGTCTTACACTCTCTCAAGAGGCCCAAAAAGTGTTTGAAAATGATTTGTGAGGGTTGAATAAATCAAAAACCCTAATTTATTTCCAAAATGTATTTTAATTGAATAAAAAATCAATTAAAATGATCAAAAATTGTTTAACATGTGGGAAACAAATTATGATCTTGCATTAATGCTTCAAAAATCAAGTATTGACCTACAAAATAATTAGAAGTCATTAATCTTTACAAAATCAAGAGGAAAAAAATATTTTAAATGTCAAAAACAATTAAAATATTAATTCTTTGCAAAAATATCAATTATATGAAATAAATAATATTTTTGGAATTTTTGTGGGAAAATAAAATATTTCAATATTTTTGTGAATTATTAAAAAAAGAATCAACTCAAAATCATTACAACTCAGAGAGAAATTAATTTTTGAATAAATTAAATAAAAATCAAAAAATTCAAATATTCAAATGTTGGAAAATGGCGCCAAGAACAAGGGCAAAACACGCGCGTGTTCTGAGTTTCCCAGATTTGCATTTTCTATCCAATCTCACTGAATACTTAATCATACCATGCAATACACATACCAATCAACTTGTTTCAACCTCACGATCATGTCTATGACAATTAATTTCATTTAAATTAAACATAAAACAAGAAATCATGAACAATCTTCAAGAACCCTAGATTTTGCATGAAGGCTGGGATTTTTTATACACGATTCAAACAATGCAATTAATTGAGGGGAAACATTCCATGCATGATTATGAACATATGGCCAAATTATTGTGCAGCAAAAATTGTATGGATCATAGAGTTAGAAGAGCTAATGCTTACCACTTGCAGCTGGTGATCGTGATTTGTGTTGGAGGTGTTATAGATGAGTTGTGATGATCTGAACAGCTACCCTACACCCTATGGAGTGTGTTTGAATGCTTGAACTTGATTGAAATTGGTTGGATCACTTCATGGCAGCTCAACTACAACTTGGTTAAAACCTTGAGCAATTGACTGGTGATTCTGAGAAATCAGTGTTCCAGTTGTTGTTTAAGTGTTTGATCAGCTCATATGTGATGTATATGAGGGGTGTGTGTGATTGGTTTGATTGGAAAAGCTCTCAGACTCAAAACCCGATAGTGACTTGCCTTTGAAGGCAAAATTGGAGTGAAAGAAGAGATTTTGAGGAAAGCATCTGTTTGATGGCTTTGGTGTACTCAAACTGATCACAATTGAGCTCTATTTATAGTAGAGCAAGTTTGTTTTGCAATGAATAGTGGAAGACAACTGCTGAGTAGGTTTGGCCAATGTTGGCAAATGAAAATCCTAGTCTCCTCTAGCCATTGACTAGAGGTTAGGACACAGGCTGCTGGTTCCCTTGGTCTTGGATAAGTCTTGACTGAATTTAGTTGCTAAGAGCTCAGTCCATGCCACGTTGATGCTTCCATTGAATGCTCCAATCCAAAATTGGAGGATTGTCCCTATTTTGGCAATTCTAGGTTCAACATGCTATTTCTTGTTCCAAAGACTTTGGAGGCTTTGCTCAGTGATTGTCCCCTTTAGATTCAATCCTCAGATGTGTCCAAGTGATGACAAGGCTTAGAATTGGCTGATTTTGGCAAATCGACCAAAAGTGCAAAAATCTGCCTTGCCTTGGCAGATTTCAGCAAGGCATCTTGCCAATGTCAAATCTCACAGCTCAAATTGAATTTGGTAATGTTCTTGGCCATTTTGGAAAGCCCTTACATGATACAACAACTGTTTGAACATGTTTGGTTTTGATCTCTTTTGAATCCAAGTGAAAAATCCCCCTACATTTGGAAAAAAGTAAAGGCAGATTCTGACTTAGTGAAATTTTCACTAAGTGTTGGAACAAAGTGACTTTTCTTGATTTTGATCAATCCATAACTCAAAATCCATGAGGAATTTGGACATAGGTCAGTATGAAGCTTTTGTAGAGGGCAATGTGATCTACAAATCAAGCTTTGAATGGGGAACAATGGCCTTGTGGTTTAGGAGTTATGGTCCTCCAAAGTTGGCACATTTGTGTCACTTTTTCCATAACTTAGAAATGTTTCTAAGTTTTTATGGTTACCCCTTTTACAAGTTATCCCACTTTATTTGATTTTTCTTGATGAATGATGATGCAAATCATACATTAACATCATTTTAGGGTTAAAAATCCATTTTGGTAAAAAATCTCAAAAAGTCAAAGTTGACTTTTGTGCACAGTTGATTTTTTATCAGATGAATTCCAAACTGTGCAATTCTTCAGGAAATCATGTCCTTGACCTAAATCAAACTTGACGGACATGTTCCGTGGGTGGTATAGGGTATATTGAATCATGTCTTAGGGTTTGGGAGCATGTCCTAGTCAAAAGTCAAAGTTACAGTTGACTTTCCTCGCAAATGGATCAATATAGTATATTAAAGCCCCCCAAATCATGTCTTTAGGTCTTGGTTCATGATTTGTCCCAAAAGTCAACTTAGGGGTGAATTAGGTCAAGAAACCCTAATTCCTGATTTTTGATGTATGCATCCCCTGAGGTCAAATTGACTTGATGATTGGGTCCATGAGATTCCATGGAGTATATTAGGTTATGTTTTGGATCATTGGCTTGTGCCCAGATGAAAAATTTCCATCTGGAGGCCCTGGTCAACCAAAACCCTAATTTGGTGACAATGTCGATCTTGAGAATTGATCCACCTAGAAGGGAGCAGCCTTGTGCTTAATCCTTGAAGTTGGAGTCCTTTTGATCCATTGTGGATATTTTAGAGGCTAGACAAGTTGAAGATCAAGTCATTCCTTGATTGATCCTTTGTCTAAGGCTCTGAGAGGGCTTAAAACCCTAATTTTGATTTTAGTGAATGCTCAACAACCCTTGAGGCATTTGATGAGGCATGATGGTTCATCCATATTGTGATGATGATTTGTACAATGATGGGAAATCTTAGTGGTCAAAATTTGGGTTATGACAGATGCCCTATTTAATCTTCTTGGACCCGAAGGTGTGAATGACGAAGGTATTCGGGCATTCGGGGTGCAAGAGGATTAAATATCAGAATACCTGAAATTTTGATGGCAATGAATGGCAGCTTGCACATTCATCTTCTTTTGCTAAGCAATGGTGCTTAGAAAAGGTAGACTTCCCCTCGATCCTGGTTTCCTACCAAGGAACTGGTCTCAGTTTTCTTTTGAAATAAACCTCCCCTCGATCCTGGTTTCCTACCAAGGAACTGGTTTTAGTTTCTTTTGAAATAAACCTCCCCTCGATCCTGGTTTCCTACCAAGGAACTGGTCTTAGTTTCTTTTGTCAACTTCCCCTCGATCCTGGTTTCCTACCAAGGAACTCGTCTCAGTTTCTGCAGTAAACTTCCCCTCGATCCTGGTTTCCTACCAAGGAACTGGTCTAAGTTGCTGTTGTAAACTTCCCCTCGATCCTGGTTTCCTACCAAGGAATTGGTCTCAGTTTCTTCCGTCAATAAACTTTATTGACAAGGGACGCTATTTGTAGCGGTTTTCCTCAAACTTCTCGCCGGATTTTCCTGGGGAGACGCCATTTGAGGGAAAAAAAGCGTCAGACTTGCTGGGGAGCCCAATCGTCTGAGTTGTAGAGGTACACAAACTTCTCTGTTGGAGACGCCATTTGTTGATTCTACTGGGGAAAATGAGTCTCTTGAGAGACTGCTTCTGCTTGGGGTCTTACATTATACTTTTCTCGAGATCTTCCCGGAGAAATGCCATATGATGGGCTCCAATTTTGAGGTGCTGATGATCTTTTCATCAGCGGTCTTTCGGAGAAAGGCAGATGTACTGCCAAATCTCTGCTTAGGAGGCTTTCTCTGGGGATTTTTTCTTTAATCTGGGAAAGCAAGGATATCATCTTCAAGGCGAAGAGTGACATTTGTAGAAAGCTTCTCTGGCTTTTCAGAGGTTCAAGTTATCAAAGTGGTCGAGTGCTGACTCTAATCCAGAGATAAACTGGAGACGAGATTGTTCAAACACAGCATTTCCTGACGAGGCAAGAACTAACAACTCGATTGAGAAGACTGTTATCACTAGGGGACAAGACCGACTAGAGTGATAGTGATGCAATATGAATATGAATGCAAATCAAATGCATGATGTATGTATGTATGTATATGCTGACAAAACTGACGCGACATACAGACTGATGAGTGAACACAACTGGATACTCGGCCATCGCGGGGCGAAGAAGTACCGTTGATAAAAAAAGTAGCAATTCTACCTTGCTTAGGAGAGATAGTCCCTGCGGGGAATACCGTTGATCGGGCTTAGGAGATAAGAACTCGGCCGAGGGTATCAGATGGGAAAGCCGCATCTCATACAGTTGATCCTTCGTTCAGGCGTACTGAACTAGAAGGAGTACTTTGATTCTGCACTTTGAAATTCAAATGCCTTTGGAGACGCAATCGACATTCTTTCGACGTTCAACAGTCAAAAGCAATTGCCATCTTTAATTTAAAAGCAGAAAAAGTTTTAACAAGTAAATTCATTTTTTTTTCATTTCAAGAATCGCTAATCATGTTAAAACGCCATTCTGTAAAGCTAAAAAAATTAAAAGTACAAACAAAAGCACAAGGGCTTAGATTTTATTGATGAGATGGAGATCAGCCAAACGCGTGATTCCAAAGAGTATATACAAAGTTTGAAAATGGTAATTTATAGGGAAAAGGTCTACGTTGAAACATAACGACCACTATCCTTCTACCAACTTTGAATTCGGGACATCCTGAGCTTCTGTCGAAGATGACCTTGACTGGAGTTTTCCTCCGATGGATGATGTAACTGCTGCTGAGGGACTTGCCTCTATTGAACATAGTTACTTGCCATTATCCCTAATTTTTCCTGGATTATACTATGAGATTTCCAATCCATTGGGATGATTTTTTTCCATGTCTCTAACTTTTGTCTGGACGGCCCTTTCGGGTTTTCAATCCACCGAGACGTTTTTTTTTTTAGTTTAGGAGAAGTATTTCTTGACTACATCAACATTTTTGGGGTAGGCAAATTCCTCTCCATCCATGGTTGCAAGTCTCAAGGCACCGCCTGAGAAAGCTTTCGTGACCACATAGGGGCCATCATAATTTGGGGTCCATTTTCCCGAGAGTCAGTGAGAAACGATTGTATCTTCTTGAGCACGAGGTCGGACCTTTTTTTCGAACGCCTTCTTCATTCTCTGCTGATACAACTGACTGTGGCATAATGCCGTGATTCGCTTTTCTTCGATCAGGTTTAATTCATCGTGTTGACTTTAACACCATTCAGCTTCTAAAAGCTTAGCTTCCATCAATACTCGGATTGATGGGATCTCAACTTCTATGGGGAGAACTACCTCCATGCCATATACTAAAGAGAAAGGGGTTGCCCCTGTTGAAGTGCGGACAGATGTTTGATAACCGTGAAGAGCAAAGGGTAGCATTTCGTGCCAATCTTTGTAAGTTACAACCATCTTCCGGACGATCCTCTTGATGTTCTTGTTAGCCACTTCTACCGCTCCGTTCATCTTGGGTCGGTAGGGAGATGAGTTATGGTGTTCGATCTTGAACTCAACGCACAACTCTTTCATCATCTTGTTGTTCAAGTTAGATCCATTATCTGTAATGATCTGGCTCGAAACACCATAACGGCAGATGATATTATTTTTGATAAATCAGACCACCACTTGTCGGATTACATTAGCGTACAACGCTGCTTTGACCCACTTGGTGAAATAGTCAATGGCTACCAGGATGAACTGATGTCTGTTTAAAGCCTTAGGTTCGATCAAGCCAATCATGTCGATTCCCCATATGGAAAAAGGCCACGGGGAAGAAAGAACTTTAAGATGTGATGGCGGTACATGAATTTTGTCGGAGTATATCTGACGCTTGTGGCACCTCCTCATGTACTTGTAGCAGTCGGATTCCATGGTCAACAAGTAATACCCTGCTCATTGTGTGTCCGTTGGCATGAGTGCTAAAGGATCCTTCATGAATTTCTTTCATAAGCATGTCTGCTTCTGGTCTGTCTACGCATCGGAGCAAGACCAAGTCAAAATTCCTCTTATAAAGAGTGTCACCGCTCAGGAAGAAGCTTTCAGCCAATCTTTTGAGGGTTTTCCGATCTTTTCTGAGTGCCCCAGATGGGTACTATTGTTTCTGAAGGAAGCATTTGATATCGTGATACCAAGGTTTGTCGTCTATGACTGCTTTGATCGTGAAGACATAGGCGGGCCGTTCAAGGCGCATTATGTCGATCTTAGGTAGGTCATTCCATTGACCCTCACTAATCATGGAAGAGATAGTGGTTAAGGCATCAGCCATGTGATTCTCTCTACGAGGGACGTGATGAAACTCGACTCTGTTAAAGAAGAGTAACAACCTTCTTGCATAGTCTTTGTAAGGAATCAGTCCTGATTGGTATGTGTTCCAATCTCCTTTTATCTGATTGATAACCAAGGCTGAATCGTCGTATACGTCCAAATTTTTTATCCTTAAATCAATCGCTTCTTCGAGACCCATAATACAAGCTTCGTATTCGGCCTCGTTGTTCGTACATTTGAACGTAAGTATGGCAGTGAAAGGAATGTGGGTACCCTGAGGGGTAACAATGATTGCCCCAATTCTGTTTCCATAATGATTAACTGCTCTGTCAAAGATAAGTCCCCATTGGGAACCTGATTCTGGCCCTTCACTGGGTAACGGTTCATCACAATCTTTCATTTTTAGATACATGACATCTTCGTCTGGGAAGTCAAACCCGGTTGGTTCTTGATCGTCAATCAGTTGATGAGCCAAATGATCGGCTAAAATAATTCCTTTAACGGCTTTCTGAGCGTGGTACTCTATGTCATATTCTGATAATAACATCTGCCAACGGGCAATTCTTCCCGTGAGAGCAGGCTTTTCGAAGACATACTTGATTGGATCCATCTCAGAAACCAACCAAGTAGTATGACGAATCATGTATTGGTGAAAACGTTTGGCTGCCCAAGCCAAAGCGCAACAAGTTTTCTCAAGCATCGTGTACCGAGTCTCGCAGTCGGTGAACTTCTTGCTTAGATAGTAAATGGCAGACTCTTTCCATTTGGTTTCATCTTGTTGGCCAATTACACATCCCATTGAGTCCTCTAGGACTGTGAGGTAAATGATCAGTGGTCTTCCGTCCACTGGAGGTGATAGAATCGGCGGATTCAACAGGTATTCCTTAATATTGTCGAAGGTAGTTTGGCAGTCTTCTGTCCAAACGCAATCCTGGTTCTTTTTGAGTAATTTGAAAATCGGCGCACACGTGGTGGTCATAAGGAATATGAATCTGGAGATGTAGTCCAAACATCCCAAGAATCCTCTGACTTGTTTTTCAGTTTTCGGAGAAGGCATTTCTCGAATGGCCTTAACCTTGTCAGGATCGACCTCAATCCCTTTCTGGATGACGATGAACCCTAAGAGTTTCCCCGAACGGACACCGAAGGTGCACTTGTTGGGATTCAAGCAGAGTTTATACTTCCTCAAACGCTCGAATAGTTTCTACAGCTGGGTCACATGCTCCTCTTCTGTCTTAGATTTTGCAATCATATCATCGACATACACTTCGATTTCTTTGTGTATCATGTCATGAAACAGAGTAGTCATGGCCCTTTGATAGGTTGCCCTGGCGTTCTTCAAGCCGAACGACATCACCTTGTAACAAAAGGTACCCCATGGGGTAATGAACGAAGTTTTCTCCATGTCTTTCGGCGCCATTTTGATCTGGTTATAGCCCGAGAATCCATCCATGAAGAGAAAATTTTAAACTTTGATGTGCTGTCTACCAGCATGTCAATGTGTGGTAAAGGAAAGTCATCCTTTGGACTTGCCTTGTTCAGATCCCTGTAATCAACACACATTCTGACCTTTCCGTCCTTTTTGGGAACAGGTACGATGTTGGCTAACCATTGAGGATATTCAGATGTAGCGAGGAAACCTACGTCGATCTGTTTCTGTACCTCCTCTTTGATTTTGATGGCCATGTCCGGGTGAGTCCATCTCAACCTTTGCTTTACTGGCGGACATTCTGATCTTAACGGTAAGTGATGTTCCATGATGCTGGTATCCAACCCTGGCATGTCCTGATAAGACCAAAAGAATACATCGGGAAATTCTCTGAGAAGCTTTATCATACCTTCTCTGGCAGTTGGACTGAGCAGTGCCCCAATCCTGATTTCTTTTCTCTCTTTTTCCAAACCCAAGTTTACCGTTTCCAACGGCTCTTTGTGAGGTTTAATGGACCTTTCCTCTTGTCTGAGTAGTCGGAAGATCTCTTTTGGAATTTCGTTGTCAACTTCTTTTTCAGCCCCACATATCGGGAACCCAAAGGCGGGAGAAGGCATCGGATCGTATGTTTCAACTGAATTTAAAACAAGCAATCTGCATGACGTGATGATTCGTGTTTAGAAGAGATAGAGAAAATGCAAGTGTGTGCAGTGTATTTATTTTACTGCTTGTCTTTATTTTTTGTTTTTTAGGATTACCATTTTCTGAAAAAAGCGAAAAGAGGAAACAACAATTAATGCAGAAATTACAGAACAACATTATTTTATTAATGAACAAGTCGATCCTTGAAACTACAGCCCTATAAAACAAAACTTTGTCGCTTTGGGCAGAGCGAAGAGGGAAAATTTACAGAAAGTGAGCCCTATCAAAACTTCTATTTCACCTGGGCAGGGTGAAAGGTTAAAGATGGCAATTACTTTGACTGATGAATGATCTTCGGAACCTCGAAGGCAACCCATTGGCGGTGAACTCCTCGGTGAATCACAAAGTCTGGAACCTTCTTGTAGTGAGCGATTTTGGACGCGGTTCTTAAGCGCTGGTCGCTCTTTGCGGTTCGAGCTTTGACTACAGGTCGATTCATTTTTTATCCTATTGTGATCTGAATAAGGAAGGGAAATAGATGTCTCCAATTAACCCTGCTCGCATACTGAGTTTAAACAGCGGTCTGTTAGGTTACGAATGCTATCAATGTGGGGGGGCCTTTGTACTGGTTAATTGTATTTTCGCCAGTACAGTTTTCTTTCTTTTTACCTGGGCAGAAGGTTTCTGGCGGGGAACAAGGATTAGGATGTTAGGACTGATGCTTTTGAATTACTGCTTTTTGATTGATGGAGATATGGGATTTGGGTTTTTTGTTGATTGTGCTCGCTAAGATCTTTTCTTTCGATCTTATGCCTACGTATTCCCGTTTACCGAAACAGGGAAATCAGAGCGTTCATAGTTCCTCCTATTCTATGGGAGGAAATGGGTGTTTTGGTGTCTTGTTCAAAGCCCAAGACGTGAAGCGAAAGGTGGTTTGTATCTTGTTCAAAGCCCAAGATGTGAAGCTGAAAGGTCTATTTGTGTCTTGTTCAAAGCCCAAGACGTGGAGCTGAAAGACCTCTGCTTTAGAGAGAATTTGTCATCTCTAAAAAGGGGAGAAGGAGAATTACTTTAACCGGGATACGCGGATCCGAGCAATGCCATAATTTCTGAAGAAAAGGGTTTTGACCTGAAGGAGAAGACTTTAACTCAGTGTAGAGCAATGCCATCTTTCCTTAGGAATTTCTCATGCTAAAAGAGGGACAGTGGCGTGGATATAGATGATCCAGAGGCTTGCCGCTTACAGCGATTAGATGAAGGGAAAGGAGTTGTTGATGCTTGTGTACTGTGAACGAGGCACAACTTTGATGCTAAAAGGTTGATTGGATCAACTAGTGGTTTTCTTATACAAAGCCTAATAGGAGGCTAATTTCCGCTAGGAAAATCATTATACAAAGCCTAAGAGGAGGCTATTTTGTGTCCCGTACAAAGCCCGAGAGAGAGGCTAAAAGTTTTTTTTGACCCGACGATGGAATCTTTTGGTATCTCGTATAAAGCCCGAGATGGAGGCTATTTGACTCAACAATAGAGTTTTTTGTATCTCGTACGAAGCCCGAGATGGAGGCTATTGTTTGTTTGGCTCAATAAGAACCTTTTTGTATCTCGTATAAAGCTCGAGATGGAGGCGAAAGGGGTGATTGACTCAACGAAGGAGTCTCTTATGTGTCTCGTACAAAGCCCGAGAGAGAGATTAAACGTTGTTTGACTCCGCTGGGGAGAATCATTGTACAAAGCCCAAGAGAAGGCTAGGGTTACTGTAATACCCCAAATTTTGAACACTAAAGTTTCCCATCATTGTGCAAATCATCATCACAATATGGATGAATCAGCATGCCTCATCAATTTCCTCAAGGAATTATTGAGCATTGACTGCAATCAAAATTAGGGTTTCAAGCCCTCTCTGAGCTTTAGACAAAGGCTCAATCAAGAAATGACTTAATTTTCAACTTTTATAATCTCTCAAACATCCTCAAAGGATCAAAAGGACTCCCACTTCAAGGATTAAGCACAAGGTTGCCCCCTTCTAGGTGGATCAAGCCTCAAGATCACCAGTGTCACCAAATTAGGGTTTTGATCACCCAGGGCCTCTAGATGAAAAGTTTCATCTGGGCACAAGCCATTGATCCAAAACATAACCTAATATACTTCATGGAACCTCTTGAACCCATGCATCAAGTCAATTTTGCCTCAAGGGATGCATTCATCAAAAATCAGGAATTAGGGTTTCTTGACCTAATTCACCCCTAAATTGACTTTTGGGACAAATCATGAGCCAAGACCTCAAGAGATGATTTGAGGGTCTCTAATATACCATATTGATCCATTTGGGACAATGGATTAATCCAAGAAGTTTGAGCAACAAGTCTCAATTCCATCTGCACCACAATTAGGGTTTTAAGGGAAAAGTCAACTGTAACTTTGACTTTTGACCAAGGCATGCTCCCAAACCCTAATACATGATTGAATATACCCTATGACACCCATGGAACATGTCCATCAAGTTTGATTTAGGTCAAGGACATGATTTCCTGAAGAATTGCACAGTTTGGAATTCATCTGATAAAAGTCAACTGTGCACAAAAGTCAACTTTGACTTTTTGAGATTTTTCACCAAAATGGATTTTTAACCCTAAAATGATGTTAATGTATGATTTGAATCATCATTCATCAAGAAAAATCAAGAAAAGTGAGATAACTTGTAAAAGGGGTAACCATAAAACTTAGAAATTTTTCTAAGTTAAAAATAAAGTGGCAAGGGTACCAACTTTGAAGGACCATAACTCCTAAACCACAAGGCCATTTTTTCTCATCCAAAGATGGATTTGTAGCCCTCATTATCACCTACAAAAACTTCAACTACAAGTCATTCCAATTCATTAAGGATTTTGAGTTATGGAGTGATCAAAGTGGCTGAAAAGTGAAAATGTCACTTTTTCCAACACTTAGTGAAATTTTCACTAAGTCAGATTCTGCCTCACTTTTTGCCAAATGTAGGGGGATTTTTCACTTGGAATCAAAGGAGATCAAAACCAAACTTGTTCAAACAGTTGTTGTATCATGTAAGAGCTTTCCAAAATGGCCAAGAACATTGCCAAATTCAACTTACACCATGAGATATGACATTGGCAAGTTGCCTTGCTGAAATCTGTCAAGGCAAGGCAGAATTTGCAACTTTGGTCGATTTGCCAAAATCAGCCAAATTCAATTGCTCCTATCCACTTGGACACCTCAGAGGATTGAATCTAAAGGGGACAATCACTGAGCCAAGCCTCCAAAGTCCATGGAACAAGAAATAGCATGTTGAACCTAGAATGGCCAAAATGGGGACAAGACTTCAAATTTGGAATGAGGCATTCAATGGAACCATCAAGGTGGCATGGACTGAGCCATTCTCATCTGAAATCAGTCAAGACTTATCCAAGACCAAGGGAACCAAAGCTCTGTGCCCTAACCTCTAGTCAATGGCTAGAGAAGACTTGGATTTTCATTTGCCAACATTGGCCAAACCTACTTACCAGCTGCCATGCACTATTCCTTGCAAAACAAACTTGCTCTACTATAAATAGAGCTCAATTGTGGTCAGTTTGAGTACACCAAATCCATCTAACAGATGCTTTCCTCAAAATCTCTTCTTTCACTCCAATTTTGCCTTCTAAGGCAAGTCACTATCGGGTTTTGAGTTTGAGAGCAATTCCAATCAAACCAATCACTCACACACCTCACATACATCACATATGAGCTGATCAAACACTTAGATTACTTCTGAAACATCAATTTCACAAAATCACCAGCTGGTTGCTCAAGGTTTTAACCAAAGTGCAGCTGAGGTACCACAAAATGATCCAGCCAAATTCAATCAAGTCCAACCATCCAAACACAATCCATAGGGTGTAGGGAAGCTGTTCAGATCATCACAACTCATCTGTAACACCTCCAGATCAAAAAGCACTTTGAACTTGCTGTCACGACCTAGAGGTAAGCACATGCTTGGTCATCTCTCAATCTATGCATATTTCCTCGCACAATAATTTGGCCATATGTTCATAATCATGCATGGAATGTTTTCCCTCAATTAATTGCATTGTTTGAATCGTGTATCAAAAATCCTAGCCTTCATGCAGAAATTAGGGTTCTTGAGGTTTCTTCGTGATTTCTTGTTGTATGTTTAATTTAAATGAAATTAAAGTACATAGACATGATCGTGAGGTTGAGACGAGCATAATGATATGTGGATTGCATGATATGATTACGTATTCATGGAGATTGGATAGAAAATGCAAATCTGTGAAACCAAGAACACGCGCGTGTTCTTCAGCTTGTTCTTGGCGCCATTTTTAGAAATTCAAATATTTGAATTTTGTGATTTTGTTTAATTGATTCAAAAATTAATTTCTCTCTGAGTTTTAATGATTTTGATTTGATTCTTTTTTTAATAATTCACAAAAATGTTAAAATATTTTATTTTAACAAAAAATCCCAAAAATATTATTTATTTCATATAATTGATATTTTTGCAAAGAATTAATATTTTGATTGTTTTTGGCATTTTAAATATTTTTTCTACATTGATTTTGCAACTTTTAATGCTTTCTAATTATTTTGTAGGTCAATACTTAATTTTTGAAGCATTAATCCAAGATCACAATTTGTTTTCCATGTGTTAAATAATTTTTGATCATTTTAATTGAATTTTTATTCAATTAAATACATTTTGAAAACAAATTAGGGTTTTTGGATTAATTCAACCCTCATAAATCATTTTCAAAACTCTTTGGGCCTCTTGAGAGAGTGTAAGACCCATCCCCCCTTGTACAAAAACTTTTTGAGCCTCATTCATTGTATAAGTCCCTCTGTACAAGTAAACGGCGTGATCGTCGCCTTTTTTAAAATGAACCTGGGCCTACCCTCGAGTAGTAAGACCCATTCCTTTTTCTTAAAACTTTTTGGGCCTCTAATAGAGTGTAAGACCCAATCCTTTTTTTGACCAAATCATTTTGGGCCTCAGTCACTTGTATAAGTCCCGATACCGTCAAAAACAAACGGCGCGATCGTCGCCCTTTTCAAAATAACCCTTGGGCCTCTCCTTGAGCTATAAGACCCATTAAAAACACTTTGGGCCTCTATTAGAGTGTATGACCCAATCCCCCTTTTTACCAAACAATCTTGGGCCTCACTTATTGTATAAGTCCCTCCGCGTTAAAAGAAAACCTCGGCGCGATCGCCATTTTTAAACGAAAAATCATTTGGGCCTACCCTCGTGTTATAAGCCCCACTCTTTTTCCTTTAAACCTTTTTGGGCCTCTTGAGAGAGTGTAAGACCCATCCCTTTGTATAGAAAACCATTTTGGGCCCCAGTCACTTGTATAAGTCCCTCTGTACAAAGTCAAACAGTGCGCTCACTGATAAAACCCTGGGCCTCTCCTCCAGCTGTAAGCCCCAAATCTTTCTTTTTCAAAGCACTTTCTCCTTTGATTTTGAATATACTGTTGTTTTCAATTTTTCTTTGTTGAACAACTAACCAAACAGCATGGAAGCACTCCAACCGAGTAAGTGGTTATCGCTTTCGTTTACTGCTTTTATATTATAAACTGTATTGTGGGGCTGCTCACTGTAAGTCTCCTTTCATAAACTCATATCTACTGTGTAATAATAGTATAGATATTTCGAGTTTCCCCAGCAACTACGTCTAGAACTAGGTGACGCCGTTTCATTTATTCGTAGATATAGACGCCCAGATCCCCAATAGGAGCACCAGATACAGTCTTCTCTTCGGCTGTCCTCCTTAGGAATCATCAAGAAGCTCTACTCCCCAAGATGAATGTATTCTCCGTGAATGGCATCTTTGAGTTTCTTCCAAATTCTCGAACTTTCCTGGCTTGATCTATTCCTTGTGGATAGCTTACCTTGAATGTCTCGGGGTTTGGGTACCCACTACGGTCATAATCTTGGACCTTAACTAAGGAACCCTCTTTTAAAGCTAAAAGTCGCTGGATAGTAAACCTCGCACGTTTACCAGTGGTTTTTATCTTTAAGAGAGTTATCTCTCCTAAATTAGATGATAGACCCACGGGCTTCTTAAAAGCATCGGCCTCCTCTTGGGCATTATACAAGGACCCACAGGCTTCTTAAAAGCAACCCCGCCTCCTCTTGGGCTTCGTACAAGGACCCTACGGCTTCTTAGAAGTATTCACAGCCTCCTCTTAGGCTTCGTATAATGATCTCTTCCTCCGGGAATGATAGCCTCCTCTTGGGCATTAGTACAAGGACCCGTCGGCTTCTTAAAAGTTTCCAGCCTCCTCTTGGGCTTCGTACAAATTGTCCCGACGACCTCCTAGAGGTATAGGAACAGAACTTAGTTATCTGCATAGAACAGTCCTTTCATAGAGTCTACTACTGTTTCTCACAGCATAGTACAAAAGATAAAACTTTAGACACGGACAGTCTAACTTCCTTGAGTCTCAAAGACATTCTCAAGCACTCTTCAAAAATAGGAAGGAAACCCGTAGACTCGGACAGTCTAAATACCCTTTTGGATTTCCAGTCTCCTCAAAGAAAAGGAAACAACCCCGATCCTCAGATCTAACCCGTGAGTACAGTGATGCTCATATAAGAACTGATTTTCTCTTTAAAATCAGTATACTGGACCTGTCACTTAACTAACACAGTAACCCTAGCCTACTCTTGGGCTTTGTACAATGATTCTCCCCAGCGGAGTCAAACAACGTTTAGCCTCTCTCTCGGGCTTTGTACGAGACACATAAGAGACTCCCTCGTTGAGTCAATTACCCCAACAGCCTCTATCTCGGGCTTCGTACGAGATACAAAAAACTCTCTTGTTGAGTCAAATAGCCTCCATCTCGGGCTTCGTACGAGACACAAAGATTCCCTCGTTGAGTCAAAAACTTTTAGCCTCTCTCTCGGGCTTTGTACGGGACACAAAATAGCCTCCTCTTATGCTTTGTATAATGATTTTCCTAGCGGAAATTAGCCTCCTCTTAGGCTTTGTATAAGAAAACCACTGGTTAATCCAATCAATCTTTTAGCATCAAAGTTGTGCCTCGTTCACAGTACACAAACATCAACAACTCCTTTCCCTTCATCTAATCGCTATAAGCGGCAAGCCTCAGGATCATCTATATCCACGCACTGTCCCTCTTTTAGCATGAGAAATTCCCAAGGAAAGATGGCATTGCTCTACACTGAGTTAAAGTCTTCTCCTTCAGGTTAAAACCCTTTCTTCGGAAATTATGGCATTGCTCGGATACGCGTATCCCAGTTAAAGTAATTCTCCTTCTCCCCTCTTTAGAGATGACAAATTCTCTCTAAAACCGAGGTCTTTCAGCTTCACGTCTTGGGCTTTGAACAAGACACAAATAGACCTTTCAGCTTCACATCTTGGGCTTTGAACAAGATACAAACCACCTTTCGCTTCACGTCTTGGGCTTTGAACAAGACACCAAAACACCCATTTCCTCCCATAGAATAGGAGGAACTACGAATGCTCTGATTTCCCTGTTTCGGTAAACGGGAATACGTAGGCATAAGATCAAAAGAAAAGATCTTAGCGAGCACAATCAACAAAAAAGCCAAATCCCATATCTACATCAATCAAAAGCAGTAATTCAAAAGCATCAGTCCTAACATCCTAATCCTTGTTCCCCGCCAGAAACCTTCTGCCCAGGTAAAAAGAAAGAAAACCGTACTGGCGAAAATACAAATAACCAGTACAAGGCCCCCCACATTGATAGCTTTCGTAACCTAACAGGCCGCTGTTTAAACTCAGTATGCAAGCAGGGTTAATTGGAGACATCTATTTCCCTTCCTTATTCAGCTCACAATAGGATAAAAAATGAATCGACCTGTAGTCAAAGCTCAAACCGCAGAGAGCGATCAGCGCTTAAGAACCGCGTCCAAAATCGCTCACTACAGGAAAAATGGCGCCCACCGTGGGGCCTATCTCTTCAGCTTCTTTCCTTTTTCCTCCTTTTCACCTCTTTGGTTGATACCACAGATTGGGGCTTCCGCCGGGGAACCCATTTTCTGTCAGGAACTTAGGATTCATAGATTTAAAGGTCTAGGATGTTTAGGACAAATATATATACTGTTTTTCCTAATTGCTATATGTGTTTATTTTTCTGCTACTGGGAATGCGGGTGATGCCATATGTGGAAAGAATGAGTATACACTTAAGATAAGTGATGGCGACGGGGTCGACCATCAACCTCAGTGGAGGCTGACCAACGCAACCCATTCACTCTTCTAGCCAATGGGCCGGTTGTTAAGTCTGAGAAGCTGAGGAGCCAAACCCTTTCGTAGTGCAGAAACTATCGGAAATAGTTGTTACGCGATACTACCCTCATTTGAGGCTGGTGATCTATTCTCGGTGAATGGCACTTACTCTAAAATTGCTTTACAACTCGCTGGCGATCCGCTTGTTGTTTTGCTTTCCTGGGAGGAGCTGATGATAATAAGTACAGGTACAAAAATCACCCTAGTATAAACCTTTAGGGATGGGTAGAGCCTTGACTTCATGACAACGACCCTTTGACCCCATGTTTTTTCTATGTTTTTGTGTGCTGCATTCATGCATCCATTTAATAAAACATTAAAACATTCAAAAAAACTTCTCTTCTAGTCTCTCTGTTTTTCAAATTTAACTAAGACTATGATTGCAAATATCAGAGAAAAAGATTGCATTAATGGATTTCGGTAGAAGGAGAACTCACCAGTATACCTTCAAGGTTCCAAAGCTAGAGGATTTGAGAAAGTTAGCGAGGATGATCGTTAACCCATAGGCTTTCAGAGCCAGGCACGGTGGTTTGATACCACTGTTAAGAGTCCATGTGATTAAGGGGATCATGGACGTGCTTATTCAGTTCTACGATCCGGTTTATCATTGTTTCACATTCCCGGATTACCAGCTATCACCAACGCTGGAGGAGTATTCTCATCTGACTGATTTACATATCATTGATCGAGCTCTATTTTCTGGACTGGAAGAAATTCCAAAGAATCAGACTATTGCAATAGTAATTCATTTGGACGAGTCTGAGGTCAGGACTCACATGACCACTAAGGGTGGCATCCAAGGTTTGCCAGCCCAGTTCTTGACAAAGAAAGCCCTGTACTTCGCTAGTATAGGGAACACGACTGCTTTTGAAAGCATCTTTTTCTTGCTCACCTACGGGTTATTTTTGTTTCCTAACATCAATAACTTCATCGATATCAACGCTATTAAGGTTTTTCTCATTGGAAACCCTGTGCCGACTTTGCTCGCAGATGCGTATCATTCTGTACACTTGGGAAATTTGTACAGCGGAGGGGAGATCACATACTGTGTACCTTTGCTCTACAAATGGTTTATATCTCATTTGCCCAAGTCTGCTACTTTTTGGGATTGCAAGAGTGTCTTACGTTGGTCGCAGAAGATCATGTCTCTCACCAATTCCGATATAGATTGGTGTAATAGGATTTATGAGGGAATCAAAATCATTGACCGTTGTGGAAACTTCCCCAGCGTACCCCTCATAGGAACTAAAGGAGGAATCAACTATCATCCGACATTGGTTCTTCGTCAATTTGGATACCCGATGAGACACATCCCACTGGGTGTTCATCTGGAAGGTCTTTTCTTCAAAGAAGGAGAAAATGACAGAGCACTAAAGATGGAAATAGTGCAAGCTTGGAAACATGTTCATAAGAAAGGACGAGAGTCTCTGGGAAAACCGGACTGTGTCTCGGTGGAGCCTTATCTCCATTGGGTACAAACTAGAGCTCTCAAGCTAAAGATGCCTTATCCTCGTTACAGAATTCTTCCACCGAGGGAAACTGTCATGTACTTCATGACGGAAACTGAAAAGCTTTAGGTTACTCTCAACAAAGTTCAAAAGGAAAGAAGATCTTGGAAGAATAAGTACCGCACCCTCGACGTAGAGTGTATCCAAATACAGCAATTACTGAAAGAGAAAGATGCTCTGATTGAAATTTTGGAGCAGCATGCTGTAGAGGATCAAGGTGACCAAAGGAATTTGCTCACTCCTTTCACCTGGCAAAGGAATGACAACCCGACAACGGCCCAAGCGCCCCGGTCAAAGAAGAGGACTCGGGACCCATTAGTTTAGGTTTCTGTTTCTGCACTTTGTAATCTACTGTATTTCCATTTCTGTAATCCTTTGGAATTCAATAAAAAGGGGTTTCCCCACTGTTTGATATTTGCAATCTAATTGTCAAAGTTTATTTTGATTAAACAAAAACAACAATTAATATAATCATTGCATTCATCATTCTCACATCGCGTATTCTTCTTACCTACGAATCTCACGTTTGTGTCTCGATTCTAGGGTCAAACTGTCTCATTCGTATAATACTCGGGCCAATTGTCAGAAAAAGATGGATGATCTTGAGGAAGAAAATAGAGAGTTGAAAGAAGAGATCGACGCTCTGAGAGAGGATATGAGAAAGCTTCGTAACGACATGCAAGCCATGGCAGAAGCTCAGCTACAAAGAACTGTGATCTTAGAGATCACCTCAACGCCCATCATAGAAAAGTATGATACTAGGTATCAGATGCCGAAAGATCGTCCGTGGGGCATGCCTGTTAACTATATCCCGGAAGGATATGTTCTGCCGATCACTGAAGATCAGGGAATCGCAACAGAAGCCGCTGGGCCTGAAGGTTACAAACTTCGGGAAAGCGAAGATGCCAGGGGCATACTGAAGACTCCTGAAGGTTACAAACTTCGGGAGGCGCCAAGACTTACTGCCGTAGTCACGGTACCACCCCCTGTGGTGCACACTGTCCCGGAAGGACAGATTCCACAAACACCTTCTGGTAAGAAGGAAACTATGTTTGACAGAATGGATGAATTCCAGGAGTAGTTCTTGGAAATGTAGAAAAAGCTGCAAGCCATTCGCGGTCAGGATCTATTTGGAAAGGACGCCGCAGACCTCTGCTTGGTCCCAAATGTGAAAGTCCCGCACAAGTTCCAAGTGCCCGACTTTGAAAAATACAAGGGTAACTCTTGCCCTCAGAGCCATCTGGTGATGTACGCTCGGCGGATGTCAGCTCAGACGGAGAATCAGGACCTGCTAATTCACTACTTCCAGGATAGTTTAACCGGTGCCGCACTCAAATGGTACATGGGTTTAAACCGTACTACGATAAGTACATTCAGAGATCTTGGTACTGCCTTCGTCCAACAATACAAATACAATTTGGACATGGTACCCGACAGAGATCAACTCAGATCAATGTCGCAAAAGGACAAAGAAACCTTTAAGGAGTATGCTCAGAGGTGGCGTGAAATTGCCGCTCAAATTTGTCCACCTCTTGAGGAAAAAGAGATGACAAAAATCTTCTTAAAGACCTTAAGCTCATTTTACTATGACCGAATGGTTGCCAGTGCGCCCAGTGTTTTCACCGAAATGGTCGACATGGGTGTACGTCTTGAGGAAGCCGTCCGAGAAGGACGTTTGGTAAAAGACACTGGATCAACGAGCGGTACTAAAAAATACGATAGTGCTCTCCCTAAGAAAAAAGAGCAAGATATTGGGAATATCTTTCTCGAAAAGCAAAGGCGACGTTATCAGCCAGTAGCAGCTGTAACTCCTGCTATCGGCCCCGCGCTTGTGCCTATGTATCAACCTCAGGTTGCGCAGAGCCAACCTGACCAACAAAGGACACAACAGCCTCTTCGGCAGGCTCGTCCTCCATATAACAACAACCGTACAACACGGCCATCAGGGTTTGATCCTATACCCATGTTGTATACAGAATTATTTCCGTTACTACTGGCTAAGGGGCACATTCAGACTAAGTCTCCTCTTACAGTTCCGGAAAATCCGCCTTTTTGGTTTAAGGAGGATCAAACATGCCCTTATCATCAAGGAGGTTCAGGGCATAACATTGAGACTTGTCTCAATTTCAAATCCGACGTGCAAAAGCTTGTTAGGAGCGGGCTCTTATCTTTCAAAGATACGAATCCTAATGTTCTTACGAACCCGCTGCCTCAACATGAGAAAGCTGCAGTCAATCTGATTTAGAAAGAGACTAACAATGTCTATCAAATTCACGATGTACTCTTGTTGAAAACCAATCTGGTCAGGATACATTGTAGACAGAGTGGATATGGCCATGTGCCACCTCATAACTATCACCAGTGTGATATCTGCTCTAAAGATAACCAAGGATGTTCGGTAGTGCAATCAGCTCTACAGGAACAGATGGATCTCGGATGGATCCAAGAGCTCCGAGTTCGTGGAGTTAACATGGTTTACACAAATTCCAACGTCATTCAGAACCACGACATCCGTGCAATGAATGTCAACTTGGTGGCGATGCACTCAAGGCAAAGCCAGTATCATAATCTGCCGCGACACGATTACAGTTCCTGTCTGATTTGCTCGGTAAACAAACAGGGATGCTCTTTCATACAAGAGGCCCTCCAGCGTCAGATGGATCTTGGATGGATCCAAGACTACCATGATAGGAACTCCTATCAAATCAACATGGTTCAGATCTTCGATATCCGCGTAATGAATTCCAACCTGGTAGAGTTACATGCTGAGCAGGTCCGACTTGGATTCTTAATATCACATGACTATCAAAGCTGTAAAGCAGGTTGCGAAAATGATCGAGGTTGTACCCTTGTCCAAGAGGCACTTCAGCACTTGTTAAACCACTGGTGGATGCCAATCTACATGGATGAAGATACTCAGCAGATTAGTATCAATAACAGGAATCCTACTCGTCGTCAAAGTCAGGATGTCCGATCAATGGAAGGTAACCTAGTGAGGTTACATTGTATTCAAAGTGGGCGTGGCCAGGTGCCTCCACACAACTATGACAGTTGTAGCGTCTGTTCGGAAAGTAACCAAGGGTGTTACCTTGTGAGAATAACTCTTCAGGGTCGGGTCGATCATGGAGAAATTCGTCCATATCCAGGTTCTGGACCCATCAACTGGACGCCGAACTACCTTGCCGATCAAGTTAAGGATGTTGTCACAATCTCTGGTCATCATAGGACCATGGATGTTTTTGCCATCATTCCTCTACTTGACGAATCTAAAGTTCCCAACCCAGAACGGATCGAGATTACTTATGATGGTCAGAAAAATCAGAAGGTTCCCATAGTCATCTATCTACCGGGGCCACTACCGTATGAATCAGCTAAGGCAATCCCTTACAAATACGGTGCACCAATAATCGAGAATGGAAAGGAAATTCCATTACCCTCCGTCGTGAATATTGCAGACATCAGTCGTGTAACACGGAGCGGTCGAATCTTCAACCGAGGGGTCGGAGAATCCAACAAAGAAAAGGAACTTCAGGCAGAAATTCCTGATCCGCCAGTCGGTCAATCTAGTAATCCCGACTTTTCAAAAGACAAGGATGGGATGCTAAAGCTCATCCAAAGGAGTGAATATAACATTGTTGATCAACTGTTACAGACTCCTTCAAAGATCTCAGTATTATCACTGTTACTCAGTTCAGAAGCACACAGAGAGGCTCTACAGAAAGTCTTGGAGCAAGCCTTTGTGGAACAGGATGTAACAATCAGACAATTCGATAGCATTGTCTCTAACATCACTTCCTGCAATAATTTGGGATTTAGTGATGAAGAATTACCTGAAGAGGGTCGCCGTCATAACATGGCGCTCAACATTACAGTTAACTGCCAGGGCGATGCTTTAGCCAACGTACTGGTAGACACAGGGTCAGCCCTGAATGTTATGCCGAAGTCCACTTTGATGCAATTATCATTCAAGGGCCCTCCGATGAGAGTCAGTGAGGTCGTCGTCAAAGCATTCGACAGATCCAGAAAAACAGTTATCGGCAAAGTTGATCTTCCCATAACTATTGGTCCTCACACTTTCCAAATCACTTTCCAGGTCATGGACATCCGGGCAACATACAGTTGTTTATTAGGAAGACCATGGATACATCAGGCTGGAGCGGTTACTTCGACCCTCCACCAAAAGCTAAAGTTCGTCAAGAATGATCAACTTGTCACGGTTTGTGGGGAACAAGCCTTGCTTATGAGTAACCTATCATCATCTACTTGTGCGGAACCCGAGGAGGTTATTGGAACTCAGTTCCAAGCACTATCGGTGAGCAAGGATAATCAATTCAAAGAAGGAACTTCAATTTCTTCATACAAAGATGCTATCAAAGCGGTCGAGAGTACCGATACGACAGGATGGAGACGGCTTGTCGTTCCTATTGACAATAAAACAAAGAAGGGTCTTGGTTTTTCTGCAACCTGTACCCAGACAGTTGCCAACGATGAAAGTCTTCATCCCCTTCAAAACTTCTTCCACAGTGGAGGTTTTCTTCACCCAGTGTCTCAGACAGTTCATGCTATCAATGAGGAAGATCCCTCTAACACGGATGAAGAATGGAAGTCCTATCTTAACAAGGACGGGTATATGTCTCAGGAAGAGGTGCCTATGCCTTTTTGCTTTCCTACAGAAAGTCTGAGATTTATACCAAGATCAGATGTCGAAATGATCTACGGAGATTGTGATCCGGAAGGATGCCGTGCTCCACCAAATTCATTAGAGGAGGACGCTCTGATGAAAGACAACTTTGACCACAATTACTATGGCCCGATGGATGGCCTACCAATGTGGCGGCCTTACCCAGGAAACTTGGGGCAAGAAAGTCAGCCGAGTAATGAAACTCAGCTGAGCGTCATTGAACAGAATACCTATGTCCCCACCATGTCATGGGATCAACACTCAGGTCATTTGGAAATTACTCAACATGACGATGAATTCGCAACGTTTGCAGGACTAGAATTCATCAATTATGCTTTTCCCGAGGTCAACGTCATCGAGAGGGATGACTTCTCCAGTTCCAAAGAAGTTTGGGACACTCTGGGACAACCAAGTGGAAAATACGACTTTATGGTCAAGTACACTGCTCCTGAAAGCTCTCGTATCAAGCTCGAAGATATCCAGCCAATTGGATGGGGAGATACAGCCGAGAGCACCAATGCTATGCAAAATGTAACAGAGGAATCCTCCTACGACAATTCTGCCTGGGAGACAGATTCCAACGATCCTGCTCCACCAGAAATCAGTGTCATTTCTGAAGACAAATCAAGGAAGGTGCCAGACTTTGGGATTCACCGAGGAGTTCGCCGCCAATGGGTTGCCTTCAAGGTTCCGAAGGTCGTTCATCAGTCAAAGTAATTGCCATCTTTTAACCTTTCACCCTGCCCAGGTGAAACGAATGTTTTGATAGGGCTCGTTTTCTGTAAATTTTCCTCTTCGTTTTGCCCGAAGCGACAGAGTTTTGTTTTATAGGGCTGTAGTTTCAAGAGTCGACTTGTTCATTAATAAAATAACGTCGTTCTGTAATTTCTGCATTAATTGCTGTTTTCTCTTTTCGTTTTTCAGAAAATGGTAATCCTATAAAACAATTCAAAAATAAAAACAAGCAGTAAAAATAAATACACTGCACACACTTGCATTTTCTATATCTCTTCTAAACAAGAATCATCACGTCATGCAGATTGCTTGTTTTAAACCCAGTTGAAACATACGATCCGATGCCTTCTCCCGACTTTGAGTTCCCGGTATCTGGGGCTGAAGAAGAAAATGACAACGAAATTCCAGAAGAGATCTACGGACTACTCAGACAAGAGGAAAGGTCCATTGAACCTCATAAAGAACCGTTGGAAACGGTAAACTTGGGTTCAGAGCAAGAGAGAAAAGAAATCAGGATTGGGGCACTGCTCAGTCCAACTGCCAGAGAGGGTTTGACAAAGCTTCTCAAAGAATTCCCCGATGTATTCGCTTGGTCCTATCAGAATATGCCAGGGTTGGATACCAGCATCGTGGAACATCACTTACCGTTGAGATCAGAATGTCCGCCAGTAAAGCAAAGGTTGAGACGGACTCACCCGGACATGGCTATCAAAATCAAGGAGGAGGTACAGAAACAGATTGACGCGGGATTCCTTGCTACATCTGAATATCCTCAATGGTTAGCCAACATCGTACCCGTTCCCAAAAAGGATGGAAAGGTCAGAATGTGTGTTGATTACAGAGATCTAAACAAGGCAAGTCCAAAGGATGACTTTCCTTTACCACACATTGACATGCTGGTTGACAGCACAACAAAGTTCAAAGTATTCTCCTTCATGGATGGATTCTCGGGCTATAATCAGATCAAAATGGCGCCGAAAGACATGGAGAAAACTTCGTTCATTACCCCATGGGGTACCTTTTGTTACAAGGTAATGTCGTTCGGTTTGAAGAACGCCGGGGAAACCTATCAATGGGCCATGACTACTCTGTTTCATGACATGATACACAAGGAAATCGAAGTGTATGTCGATGATATGATTGCAAAATCAAGAACAGAGGATGAGCACGTTGAACATCTGTCGAAATTGTTCGAACGTCTAAGAAAATTCAAGCTCCACTTGAATCCCAACAAGTGCACCTTCGGTGTCCGTTCAGGGAAACTACTAGGGTTCATTGTCAGCCAGAAAGGAATTGAGGTTGATCCTGACAAGGTCAAGGCCATTCAAGAAATGCCTTCTCCGAAAACTGAAAAACAAGTCAGAGGATTCCTGGGACGTTTGAACTACATCTCCAGATTCATATTCCTTATGACCGCGACATGTGCGCCGATCTTCAAATTACTCAAAAAGAACCAGGATTGCATTTGGTCAGAAGATTGCCAAACCGCCTTCGACAGTATCAAGGAATATCTGTTGAATCCTCCGATTCTATCACCTCCAGTGGAAGGAAGACCACTGATCATTTACCTCACAGTTCTGGAGGACTCAATGGGATGTGTACATGGCCAACAAGACGAAACTAAACGGAGAGAGTCTGCCATTTACTATTTAAGCAAGAAATTCACCGACTGCAAGATTCGGTACACAATGCTTGAGAAAACTTGTTGCGCTTTGGCTTGGGCAGCCAAACGTCTTCGCCAGTACATGATTCGTCATACTACTTGGCTGGTCTCCGAAATGGATCCAATCAAGTTCGTTTTCGAAAAACCTGCTCTCACGGGAAGGATTGCCCGTTGGCAGATGCTGTTATCAGAATATGACATAGAGTACCATGCTCAGAAAGCCGTTAAAGGAAGTATTTTAGCCGATCATTTGGCTCATCAACCGATTGGCGATCAAGAATCAATCGGGTTTGACTTCCCAGACGAAGATGTCATGTATCTAAAGATGAAAGATTGCGATGAACCGCTACCCAGTGAAGGGCCAGAACCAGGTTCCCAGTGAGGACTTATCTTTGACGGAGCAGTCAATCATTATGGAAACGGAATTGGGGCAATCATTGTTACCCCTCAGGGTTCCCACATTCCTTTCACTGCCAGACTTACGTTCAAATGTACGAACAACGAGGTCGAATACGAAGCATGTATCATGGGTCTCGAAGAAGCGATTGATTTAAGGATCAGAAACTTGGACGTATTCGGCAATTCAGCCTTGGTTATTAACCAGATAAAAGGAGATTGGAACACGTACCAATCAGGATTGATTCCTTACAAAGACTATGCAAGAAGGTTGTTACCCTTCTTCAACAGAGTCGACATTCATCACATCCCTCGTGATGAGAATCACATGGCTGATGCATTAGCCACTCTCTCTTCCATGATTAGTGTAGGTCGATGGAACGACATACCTAAGATTGACATCATGCGCCTTGAACAGCCCGCTTACGTCTTCACGATTGAAGCAGTCATAGATGACAGACCTTGGTATCACGATATGAAATGCTTCCTTCAGAAACAAGAGTACCCATCTGGGGCACTCAGAAAAGACAGGAAAACCCTCAGAAGATTGGCTGGAAACTTCTTCCTGAGCGGTGACACTCTTTATAAGAGAAATTTTGACATGGTATTGCTCCGATGCTACGACAGACCAGAAGCAGACATGCTCATGAAAGAAATTCATGAAGGATCCTTTGGCACTCATGCCAACGGACACACAATGGCGAGAAAAATTCTCAGAGCAGGGTACTACTGGTTGACCATGGAATCCGACTGCTACAAGTACATGAGGAGGTGTCACAAGTGTCAGATATACTCCTACAAAATTCATGTACCGCCATCACATCTCAAAGTTCTTTCTTCCCCGTGGCCTTTTTCCATACGGGGAATCGACATGGTTGGCATGATTGAGCCCAAGGCTTCAAACGGACATCGGTTCATCCTTGTAGCCATTGACTATTTCACCAAGTGGGTCGAAGCAGCGTCATTCGCCAATGTAACCCGACAAGTGGTGGTCCGATTTATCAAAAACAATATCGTCTGCCGTTATGGTGTTCCAAGCGAGATCATTACTGATAATGGATCTAACTTGAACAATAAGATGATGAAAGAGTTCTGTGCAGAGTTCAAGATCGAACACCATAACTCATCTCCCTACCGACCCAAGATGAACGGAGCGGTAGAAGCGGCTAACAAGAACATCAAAAGAATTGTTCAAAAGATGCTTGTAACCTACAAAGACTGGCATGAGATGCTACCCTTTGCTCTTCACGGTTATCGAACATCTATCCGCACTTCAACAGGGGCAACCCCTTTCTCTCTAGTATATGGCATGGAAGCAGTGCTCCCCATAGAAGTAGAGATCCCATCAATCCGGGTATTGATGGAAGCTAAGCTTACCGAAGCTGAATGGTGTCAAAGTCAACACGACGAACTAAATCTGATCGAAGAAAAGCGAATCACGGCACTATGCCACGGTCAGTTGTATCAACAAAGAATGAAGAGGGCGTTTGACAAAAAGGTCCGACCTCGTGTCTTCAGAAAAGGAGACCTCGTGCTCAAGAAGATACAATCATTTCTCACTGATTCTCGGGGCAAATGGACCCCGAATTATGATGGCCCCTATGTGGTCACGAAAGCTTTCTCAGGCGGCGCCTTGAGACTTGCAACCATGGACGGAGAGGAATTTCCCTACCCCACGAATGTTGATATAGTCAAGAAATACTTCGCCTAAAACTAAAAAAAAAGTCTCGGTGGATTGAAAACCCGAAAGGGCGGTCCAGGCAAAAGTTAGAGACATGAAAATAAAATCATCCCGATGGATTGGAAAATCAAAGTACAATCCAGGCAAAAATTAGGGATAATGGCAAGTAACTATGTTCAACAGAGGCAAGTCCCTCAGCAACAACAACAGTTGCATCATCCATCAGAGGAAATCTCCCGTCAAAGGTCATCTTCGACAGAAGCTCAGGATGTCCCGAACTCAAAGTTGGTAGAAGGATAGTGGTCGTTATGTTTCAACGTAGCCCTTTTCCCTGTAAATTACCATTTTCTAACTTTGTATATACTCTTTGGAATCACGCGTTTGGCTGATCTCCATCTTATCAATAAAATTTGAGCCCTTGTGCTTGTGTTTGTAATTCTTTACTTGTTTTAGCTTTACAGAACGACGTTGTTTAAACTTAATCAACGATTCTTGAAATAAAACAAAAATGAATTTACTTGTTAAACTTTTTCAGCTTTTAATAAAGATGGCAATTTCTTTTGACTGTTGAACATCGAAAGAGCATCGATCGCTTCTCCCAAAGTAAGCGAACTTCAAAGTGCAGAATCAAGGTACTCCTTCTAGACCAGTACTCCTGAATGAAGGATCAATAATGTCAGAGACCATGTTTCGTCTGACATCCTCGGCCGAGTTCCCATCTCCTAAGCCCGATCAACATAGCTCCCAACGGGACTATCTCTCCTAAGCTAGGTGGAATTGCTATTTTGAATCAACGGTATTTCTTCGCCCCGCAATGGCCGAGTATCCAATTGTGTTCATCCATTAGTCTGTATGTCGCGTCTGTTTTGTCAGCATATACATACATACATCATGCATTTTTTATTTGCATTCACATTTCATATTGCATCACTATCACTCTAGTCGGTCTTGTCCCCTAGTGGTAGAAGTCCTCTCAATCGACTCACATTTCATTTTACTTGCCTCTGTCGGGACATCCTGAGCTTCTGTCGAAGATGACCTTTGACGGGAGATTTCCTCTGATGGATGATGCAACTGTTGTTGCTGCTGAGGGACTTGCCTCTGTTGAACATAGTTACTTGCCATTATCCCTAATTTTTGCCTGGATTGTACTTTGATTTTCCAATCCATCGGGATGATTTTATTTTCATGTCTCTAACTTTTGCCTGGACCGCCCTTTCGGGTTTTCAATCCACCGAGACTTTTTTTTTTAGTTTTAGGCGAAGTATTTCTTGACTACATCAACATTTGTGGGGTAGGAAAATTCCTCTCCATCCATGGTTGCAAGTCTCAAGGCGCCGCCTGAGAAAGCTTTCGTGACCACATAGGGGCCATCATAATTTGGGGTCCATTTGCCCCGAGAATCAGTGAGAAATGATTGTATCTTCTTGAGCACGAGGTCTCCTTTTCTGAAGACACGAGGTCGGACCTTTTTGTCAAACGCTCTCTTCATTCTCTGTTGATACAACTGACCATGGCATAGTGCCGTGATTCGCTTCTCTTCGATCAGGTTCAGTTCGTCGTGTCGACTTTGACACCATTCAGCTTCGGTAAGCTTAGCTTCCATCAATACCCGGATTGATGGGATCTCTACTTCTATGGGGAGCACTGCTTCCATGCCATATACTAGAGAGAAAGGGGTTGCCTCTGTTGAAGTGCGGACAGATGTTTGATAACCGTGAAGAGCAAAGGGTAGCATCTCGTGCCAATCTTTGTAGGTTATAATCATCTTTTGAACAATCTTCTTGATGTTCTTGTTAGCCGCTTCTACCGCTCCGTTCATCTTGGGTCGGTAGGGAGATGAGTTATGGTGTTCGATCTTGAACTCTGCACACAACTCTTTCATCATCTTATTGTTCAAGTTAGATCCATTATCAGTAATGATCTCGCTTGGAACACCATAACGGCAGATGATATTGTTTTTGATAAATCGGACCACCACTTGTCAGGTTGCATTGGTGAATGACGCTGCTTCGACCCACTTGGTGAAATAGTCAATGGCTACAAGGATGAACCGATGTCCGTTTGAAGCCTTGGGCTCAATCATGCCAATCATGTCGATTCCCCGTATGGAAAAAGGCCACAGGGAAGAAAGAACTTTGAGATGTGATGGCGGTACATGAATTTTGTCGAAGTATATCTGACACTTGTGACACCTCCTCATGTACTTGTAGCAGTCGGATTCCATGGTCAACCAATAATACCCTGCTCTCAGAATTTTTCTGGCCATTGTGTGTCCGTTGGCATGAGTGCCAAAGGATCCTTCATGAATTTCTTTCATGAGCATGTCTGCTTCTGGTCTGTCGACGCATCGGAGCAAGACCATGTCAATATTTCTCTTATAAAGAGTGTCACCGCTCAGGAAGAAGTTTCCAGCCAATCTTCTGAGGGTTTTCCTGTCTTTTCTGAGTGCCCCAGATGGGTACTCTTGTGTCTGAAGGAAGCGTTTGATATCGTGATACCAAGGTCTGTCATCTATGACTGCTTCAATCGTGAAGACGTAAGCGGGCCGTTCAAGGCGCATGATGTCGATCTTAGGTATGTCATTCCATCGACCTACACTAATCATGGAAGAGAGAGTGGCTAATGCATCAGCCATGTGATTCTCATCACGAGGGATGTGATGAAAGTCGACTCTGTTGAAGAAGGGTAACAACCTTCTTGCATAGTCTTTGTAAGGAATCAATCCTGATTGGTATGTGTTCCAATCTCCTTTTATCTGGTTAATAACCAAGGCTAAATCGCCGTATACGTCCAAGTTTTTGATCCTTAAATCAATCGCTTCTTCGAGACCCATGATACATGCTTCGTATTCGACCTCGTTGTTCGTACATTTGAACGTAAGTCTGGCAGTGAAAGGAATGTGGGAACCCTGAGGGGTAACAATGATTGCCCCAATTCCATTTCCATAATGATCGACTGCTCCGTCAAAGATAAGTCCCCATTGGGAACCTGGTTCTGGCCCTTCACTGGGTAGCGGTTCATCGCAATCTTTCATCTTTAGATACATGACATCTTCGTCTGGGAAGTCAAACCCGATTGATTCTTTATTGCCAATCGGCTGATGAGCCAAATGATCGGCTAAAATACTTCCTTTAACGGCTTTCTGAGCGTGGTACTCTATGTCATATTCTGATAGCAACATCTGTCAACGGGAAATCCTTCCCGTAAGAGCAGGTTTTTCGAAAACGTACTTGATTGGATCCATTTCGGAGACCAGCCAAGTAGTATGACGAATCATGTACTGGCGAAGACGTTTGGCTGCCCAAGCCAAAGTGCAACAAGTTTTCTCAAGCATTGTGTACCGAATCTCGCAGTCGGTGAATTTCTTGCTTAGATAGTAAATGGCAGACTTTTTCCGTTTAGTTTCGTCTTGTTGGCCAAGTACACATCCCATTGAGTCCTCTAGGACTGTGAGGTAAATGATCAGTGGTCTTCCTTCCATTGAAGGTGATAGAATCGGAGGATTCAACAGATATTCCTTGATACTGTCGAAGGCGGTTTGGCAATCATCTGACCAAACACAATCCTGATTCTTTTTGAGTAATTTGAAAATCGGCGCACACGTCGCGGTCATAAGGAATATGAATCTGGAGATGTAGTTTAAACGTCCCAGGAATCCTCTGACTTGTTTTTCAGTTTTCGGAGAAGGCATTTCTTGAATGGCCTTGACCTTGTCAGGATCAACCTCAATTCCTTCCTGGCTGACGATGAACCCTAGTAGTTTCCCTGAACGGACACCGAAGGTGCACTTGTTGGGATTCAAGCGGAGCTTGAATTTTCTTAGACGTTCGAACAATTTTGACAGATGTTCAACGTGCTCATCCTCTGTTCTTGATTTTGCAATCATATCATCGACATACACTCCGATTTCTTTGTGTATCAAGTCATGAAACAGAGTAGTCATGGCCCTTTGATAGGATGCCCCGGCGTTCTTCAAACCGAACGGAATTACCTTGTAACAAAAGGTACCCCATGGGGTAATGAACGAAGTTTTCTCCATGCCTCTCAGCGCCATTTTGATCTGATTATAGCCCGAGAATCCATCCATGAAGGAGAATACTTTGAACTTTGCTGTGCTGTCAACCAGCATGTCAATGTGTGGTAAAGGAAAGTCATCCTTTGGACTTGCCTTGTTTAGATCTCTGTAATCAACACACATTCTGACCTTTCCATCTTTTTTGGGAACGGGTACGATGTTGGCTAACCATTGAAGATATTTAGATGTAGCAAGGAAACCCGCGTCAATCTGTTTCTGTACCTCCTCCTTGATTTTGATAGCCATGTCCGGGTGAGTCCGTCTCAACCTTTGCTTTACTGGAGGACATTCTGATCTCAACGGTAAGTGATGTTCCACGATGCTGGTATCCAACCCTGGCATATCCTGATAGGACCAAGCGAATACATCGGGGAATTCTTTGAGAAGCTTTGTCAAACCCTCTCTGGCAGTTGGACTGAGCAGTGCCCCAATCCTGATTTCTTTTCTCTCTTGCTCTGAACCCAAGTTTACCGTTTCCAACGGTTCTTTATAAGGTTCAATGGACCTTTCCTCTTGTCTGAGTAGTCGGGAGATCTCTTCTGGAATTTCGTTGTCATTTTCTTCTTTAGCCTCGAATACCGGGAACTCAAAGTTGGGAGAAGGCATCGGATTGTATGTTTCAACTGGGTTTAAAACAAGCAATCTGCATGACGTGATGATTCGTGTTTAGAAGAGATAGAGAAAATGCAAGTGTGTGCAGTGTATTTGTTTTACTGCTTGTTTTTACTTTTGAATTGTTTTTTAGGATTACCATTTTCTGAGAAAAGCAAAAAGAGAAAACAACAATTAATGCTGAAATTACAGAACGACGTTATTTTATTAATGAACAAGTCGATTCTTGAAACTACAACCCTATAAAACAAAACTCTGTCGCTTCGGGCAAAGTGAAGAGGGAAATTTACAGAAAGCTAGCCCTATCAAAACATCCGTTTCACCTGGGCAGGGTGAAAGGTTAAAAGACGGCAATTACTTTGACTGATGAACGACCTTCGGAACATCGACAGCAACCCACTGGCGGCGAACTCCTCGGTGAATCACAAAGTCTGGCACCTTCCTTGATTTGTCTTCAGAAATGACGCTGATTTCTGGTGGAGCAGGATCGTTGGAATCTGTCTCCCAGGCAGAATTGTCGTAAGAGGATTCCTCTGTTGCATTTTGCATAGCATTGGTGCTCTCAGCTGTATCCTCCCATCCAGTTGGCTGGATATCTTCGAGCTTGATACGAGAGATTTCGGGAGCAGTGTACTTGACCATAAAGTCGTATTTTCCACTTGGTTGTCCCAGAGTGTCCCAAACTTCTTTGGAACTGGAGAAGTCATCCCTCTCGATGACGTTGACCTCGGGAAAAGCATAATTGATGAATTCTAGTCCTGCAAACGTTACGAATTCATCGTCATGTTGAGTAATTTCCGAATGACCTGAGTGTTGATCCCATGACATGGTGGGGACATAGGTATTCTGTTCAATGATGCTCAGCTGAGTTTCATTGTTCGGCTGCCTCTCTTGCCCCAAGTTTCCTGGGTAAGGCCGCCACATTGGCAGGCCATCCATCGGGCCATAGTAATTGTGGGCAAAGTTGTCTTTCATCAGAGTGTCCTCCTCTAATGAATTTGGCGGATCACGGCATCCTTCCGGATCACAATCTCCGTAGATCATTTCGACATCTGATCTTGGTATAAATCTCGGACTTTCTGTAGGAAAGCAAAAAGGCATAGGCACCTCTTCCTGAGACATATACCCGTCCTTGTTAAGATAGGACTTCCATTCTTCATCCGTGTCAGAGGGATCTTCCTCATTGATAGCATGAACTGTCTGAGACACTGGGTAAAGAAAACCTCCATTGTGGAAGAAGTTCTGAAGGGGATGAAGACTTTCATCGTTGGCAACTGTCTGGGTACAGGTTGCAGAAAAACCAAGACCCTTCTTTGTTTTATTGTTAATGGGAATGACAAGCTGTCCCCATCCTGTCGTATCGGTACTCTCGACCGCTTTGATACCATCTTTGTATGAGGAAATCGAGGTTCCTTCTTCAAACTGATTGTCCTTGCTCACCGATAGTGCTTGGAACTGAGTTCCAATAACCTCCTCGGGTTCCGCACAAGTAGATGATGATAGGTTACTCACAAGCAAGGCTTGTTCCCCACAAACCGTGACAAGTTGATCGTTCTTGACGAACTTTAGCTTTTGGTGGAGGGTCGAAGTAACCGCTCCAGCCTGATGTATCCAAGGTCTTCCTAATAAACAACTGTATGTTGCCCGGATGTCCATGACCTGGAAAGTGACTTGGAAAGTGTGAGGACCAATAGTTATGGGAAGATCAACTTTGCCGATAATCTTTTTTCTGGATCCGTTGAATGCTTTGACGACGACCTCGCTGACTCTCATCGGAGGGCCTTTGAATGATAATTGCATCAAAGTGGACTTCGGCATAACATTCAGGGCTGACCCTGTGTCTACCAGTACGCTGGCTAAAGCATCTTCCTGGCAGTTAACTGTAATGTTGAGCGCCATGTTATGACGGCGACCCTCTTCGGGTAATTCCTCATCACTAAATCCCAAATTATTGCAGGAAGTGATCTTAGAGACAATGATATCGAACTATCTGATTGTTACATCCTGTTCCACAAAGGCTTGCTCCAAGACTTTCTGTAGAGCCTCTCTGTGTGCTTCTGAACTGAGTAACAGTGATAATACCGAGATCTTTGAAGGAGTCTGTAACAGCTGATCAACAATGTTATATTCACTCCTTTGGATGAGCTTCAGCATCTCATCATTGTTTTTCGAAAGGTCGGGATTACTAGATTGACCGACTGGAGGATCGGGAGCTTCTGCCTGAAGTTCCTTTTCTTTGTTGGATTCTCCAACCCCTCGGTTGAAGATTCGACTGCTCCGTGTTACACGACTGATGTCTGCAATATTCACGACGGAGGGTAATGGAATTTCCTTTCCATTCTCGACTATCGTTGCACCGTATTTGTAAGGGATAGCCTTAGTTGATTCATACGGTAGTGGCCTCGGTAGATAGATGACTATGGGGACTTTCTGATTTTTCTGACCATCATAAGTAATCTCGATCCGTTCCTGGTTAGGAACTTTAGATTCGTCAAGTAGAGGAATGATGGCAAAAACATCCCTGGTCCTATGATGACCAGAGATTGTGACAACATCCTCGACTTGATCGGCAAGGTAGTTCGGCGTCCAGTTGATGGGTCCAGAACCTGGATATGGACGAATTTCTCCATGATCGACCTGACCCTGAAGAGCTGCTCTCACAAGGTAACACCCTTGGTTACTTTCCGAACAGACGCTGCAACTGTCATAGTTGTGTGGAGGCACCTGGCCACGCCCACTTTGAATACAATGTAACCTTACTAGGTTACCTTCCAATGATCGGACATCCTGACTTTGACGACGAGTAGGATTCCTGTTATTGATACTAATCTGCTGAGTATCTTCATCCATGTAGATGGGCATCCACCAGTGATTTAACAAGTGCTGAAGCGCCTCCTGGACAAATGTATAACCTTGATCGTTTTTGCAACCTGCTTTACAGCTTTGATAGTCATGTGATATTAAGAATCCAAGTCGGACCTGCTCAGCATGTAACTCTACCAGGGTGGTATTCATCACGCGGATATCGAAGATCTGAACCATGTTGATTTGATAGGAGTTCCTATCATGGTAGTCTTGGATCCATCCAAGATCCATCTGACGCTGGAGGGCCTCTTGTATGAAAGAGCATCCCTGTTTGTTTACCGAGCAAATCAGACAGGAACTGTAATCGTGTCGCGGCAGATTATGATACTGGCTTTGCCTTGAGTGTATCGCCACCAAGTTGACATTCATCGCACGGATGTCGTGGTTTTGAATGATGTTGGAATTCGTGTAAACCATGTTAACTCCATGAACTCGGTGCTCTTGGATCCATCCGAGATCCATCTGTTCCTGTAGAGCTGCTTGCACCACATAACATCCTTGATTACTTTTAGAGCAGACATCACATTGATGATAATTATGAGGTGGCCCATGGCCATATCCACTCTGTCTACAATGCATCTTGACCAACTTGGTCCTCAATAAGAGTACATCGTGAATTTGATAGACATTGTTAGACTCTCTCTCAATCAGGCTGACTGCAGCTTTCTTGTGTTGAGGCAACGGGTTCGTGAGAACATTGGGATTCGTATCTTTGAAAGATAAGAGCCCGCTCCTAACAAGCTTTTGCACGTCCGATTTGAAATTGAGACAGTTCTCTATGTTATGCCCTGATCCTCCTTGATGATAACGGCATGTTTGATCCACCTTAAACCAAAAAGGCAGATTTTTCGGTACTGTAAGAGGAGACTTAGTCTGGATGTACCCCTTAGCCGGTAGTAACAGAAATAGTTCTGCGTACAACATGGGTATAGGATCAAACCCTGATGGTCGTGTTGTACGGTTGTTGTTATATGGAGGACGAGCCTGCTGAAGAGGCTGTTGTGTCCTTTACTGATTAGGTTGGCTCTGCGTAACCTGAGGTTGATACGTAGGAATAGGCGCAGGGCTGATAGTAGGAGTTACAGCTGCTACTGGCTGATAACGTCGTCTTTGCTTTCCGAGAGAGATATTCCCAATATCTTGCTCTTTTTTCTTAGGGAGAGCACTACCGTATTTTTTAGTACCGCTCGTTGATCCAGTGTCTTTTACCAAACGTCCTTCTCGGACGGCTTCCTTAAGACGAACCCCCATGCCGACCATTTCGGTGAAATCACTGGGCGCACTGGCAACCATTCGGTCATAGTAAAATGAGCTTAAGGTCTTTAAGAAGATTTTTGTCATCTCTTTTTCCTCAAGAGGTGGACAAATTTGAGCGGCAATTTCATGCCATCTTTGGGCGTACTCCTTAAAGGTTTCCTTGTCCTTTTGTGACATTGATCTGAGTTGATCTCTGTCCGGTGCCATGTCCAAATTGTATTTGTATTGTTGGACGAAGGCAGTACCAAGATCTCTGAATGTGCTAATCGTAGTACGGTTTAAACCCATGTACCATTTGAGTGCGGCATCGGTTAAACTATCCTGAAAGTAGTGAATCAGTGGTCTTGATTCTCCATCTGAGCTGACATTCGCCGAGCGTACATCATCAGATGGCTCTGAGGGCAAGAGTTACCCTTGTACTTTTCAAAGTCGGGCACTTGGAACTTGTGCGGGACTATCACATTGGGGACCAAGCAGAGGTCTGCGGCGTCCTTTCCAAATAGATCCTGACCGTGAATGGCTTGCAGTTCCTTCTGCATTTACAAGAACTATTCCTGGAATTCATCCATTCGGTCAAACATAGTTTCCTTTTTACCAGAAGGTATCTGTGGAATCTGTCCTTCCGGGACAGTGTGCACCACAGGGGGTGGTACCGTCACTACGGCAGTAAGTCTTGGCGCCTCCCGAAGTTTGTAACCTTCAGGAGTCTTCAATATGCCTCCGGCATCTTCGCTTTCCCGAAGTTTGTAACCTTCAGGCCCAGCAGCTTCTGTTATGATTCCCTGATCTTCAGTGATCGGCGGAACATATCCTTCCAGGATATATTTTGCAGGCATGCCCCAGGGACGATCTTTCGGCATCTGATACCTAGGATCAAACTTCTCCACTATGGGCACTGAGGTGATCTCTGAGATCACAGTCCTTTGTAGCTGAGCTTCTGCCATGGCTTGCATGTCGTTACGAAGCTTTCTCATATCCTCTCTCAGAGCGTCGATCTCTTCTTTCAACTCTCTGTTCTCTTCCTCAAGATCATCCATCTTTTTCTGACGATTGGCCCGAGTATTATACGAATGAGACAGTTTGACTCTAGAACCGAAACACAAATGTGAGATTCGTAGGTAAGAAGAATACGCGATGTGAGAATGATGAATGCAATGATTATATTAATTGTTTTTTGGTTTAATCAAAATAAACTTTGACAATTAGATTGCAAATATCAAACGGTGGGGAAACCCCTTTTTATTAAAATTCAAAGGATTGCGGAAACGAAAATACAGTAGATTACAAAGTACAGAAGCAGAAACCTAAGCTAAGGGGTCCCGAGAGAACTCGGGTGCTGATTCTGGTATCTTCCTTTTCTTTGACCGGGGCTCTTGGGCCATTGTCAGGTTGTCATTCTTTTGCCAAGTGAAAGGAGCGAGCAAATTCCTTTGGTCATCCTGATTCTCTACAGCATGTTGCTCCAAAATTTTAATCAGAGCGTCCTTATCTTTTAGTAGTTGCTGTATTTTGATGCACTCCACATTGAGAATGCGATACTTGTTCTTCCAAGACCTCCTCTCCCGTTGAACTTTGTTGAGAGTAACCTGAAGCTTTTCAGTTTCCGTCATGAAGTACATGAAAGATTCCCTCGGCGGAAGAATTCCGTAACGAGGATAAGGCATCTTTAGCTTGAGAGCTCTAGTTTGTACCCAGTGGAGATAAGGCTCCACCGAGACACAGTCTGGTTTTCCTAGAGACTCCCGTCCTTATGAACGTGTTTCCAAGCGTGCACTATTTCCGTCTTTAGTGCTCTATCATTTTCTCCTTCCTTGAAGAAAAGACCTTCCAGATGAGCATTCTGTGGAACATGCCTCATCGGGTATCCAAATTGACGGCGAACCAATATCAGATGATAGTTGATTCCTCCCTTAGTTCCTATAAGGGGTATGTTGGGGAAGTTTCCACAACGGTCAATGATCCTGATTCCATCATAAATCCTATTGCACCAATCTATGTCAGAGTTGGTGAGAGACATGATCTTCAGCGACCAGCGCAAGGCATTCTTATGATCCCAGAAAGCAGCAGACTTAGGTAAATGGGAGATAAACCATTTGTAAAGCAAAGTTACATAACATGTGATCTCCCCTCCGTTGTACAAATTCCCTAAGTGTACAGAATGATACGCATCTGCGAGCAAAGTCGGCACAAGGTTTCCAATGAGAAAAACCTTAATAGCGTTGATATCGACAAAGTTATTAATGTTGGGCAACAAAAATAATCCGTAGGTGAGTAAAACAAAGATGCTTTCGAAAGCAGTCTCGTTCCCTATACTAGCGAAGTACAGAGCTTTCTTTGTCAGAAACTGGGCTGGAAAACCTTGTATGCCACCCTTGGTAGTCATGTGAATCCTGACTTCTGACTCATCCAAATGAATTGCTCTTGCAATGGTCTGATTCTTTAGAATTTCTTCCAGTCCAAAAAATGGAGCTTGATCTGTAATGTGTAGATCAATCAGATGAGAATACTCCTTCAGCGTTGGTGCTAGCTGGTAATCCGGGAATGTAAAGTAGTGATAAACCGGATCGTAGAATTGAACGAGCACGTCCATGATTCCCTCAATCACATGGACCCTTAACAGAGGTAGCAGACCTCCGTACTTGGCTGTGAAGGCCTCTTAGTTTGTGATCATTCTCGCCAAACCTCTCAAATCCTCTAGTTTTGGAACCTTGAAGGTGTACTTATGAGTTCTCCTTCTACCGAAATCCATTAGCCCAATCCTTTTCTCTGATATTTGCAATCACAGTCTTAGTTTAATTTGAAAAATAGAGAGACTAGAAGAGAAATTTTTTGAATGTTTTAATGTTTTTTAAATAAATGCTTGAATGCAGCACACAAAAACATAGAAAAAACATGGGGTCAAAGGGTCGTTGTCATGAAGTCAAGGCTCTACCCATCCCAAAGGTTTACTAGTGACTTTTGTACCTGTCTCTCATCATCATCAACTCTTGTCAAGAAAACACCAGCGGGCCAGGAACCGTGCTAGGTGATGTTTTTTGAAGAGTCCTCAGAAGAGGGTGGCATCGCATGACAACTATTTCCGATAGCCTCTGCGCCACTAATTTGCTCCTCAGCTTCTCAGACACCACAATCGACCCATTGCCTGTGAGAGGGAATGGGTTGCATTGGGGAACCTCCACTGAGGTTGATGGTCGACCTCGTCGCCATCACCTATCTTAAGTGTATACTCAATCTTTCCACATGCGGCATCACACGCATTCCCATTAGCAGAAAAATAAACACATATATCAATTAGGAAAATCAGTATATATATTTGTCCTAATCATCCTAGACCTTCAAATCTATGAATCCTATGTTCCTGACAGAAAATGGGTTCCCCGGCAGAAGCCCCAGTCTGTGGTTTTCACACAAGAGAAGAGAAAAAAGGTTAGAAGAGCCCCACCGTGGGTGCCACTTTTAAAGTTTCCACCTAATAGATGGGAAGAGAACAAGATCTCGCTACAAAGGTGAGATAGATCCTAATGGCACGTCCCCAGCAGAGTCGCCATTGTCCCCAGTGAAGTCTCCATTTTTCTGTAGCGAGCGATTTTGGATGTGGTTGCGAAGCACTACCGCTCTTTGGTATCTACAGCTCGATTCATTTTTTATCCTATTAAAGCTGATGAAGGAAGGGAAATAGATGTCTAAAATTAACCCTGCTTGTAAACTGAGGTTAAACAGTCAAAACTGTTGGTTTACAGATGCTACAAAGATTCGGGGTCTCTATTAGGTTTATTTTTTTAAAAGTGGTGTTCGGTCGATTGGTGGGAGGTTAAGATGTTAGGACGGATGTCTGAAAGTATGGGATTTTGGGTTTTTGTTTAGTGTGCTCGCTAAGATTTTTTCTTTCAATCTTATGCCTACGTATTCCCGTTTACCGAAACAGGGAAATCAGAGCGTTCGTAGTTCCTCCTATTCTATGGGAGGAAATGGTGTTTTGGTGTCTTGTTCAAAGCCCAAGACGTAAAGCTAAAGGTGTTTGTATCTTGTTCAAAGCCCAAGATATGAAGCTAAACGGTTTATTTGTATCTTGTTCAAAGCCCAAGATGTGAAGCTAAAAGGGTGTTGACTTTAGAGAGAATTTGTCATCTCTAAAGAGGGGGTTGTATGTCACAACTTTTTATAAAGGAGAATTACTTTAACCGGGATGTGTGAATCCGGCAATGCCATAATTTCCTTTATAGGAGATTTTTAACCTGAAGGAGAAGACTTTAACTCAGTGTAGAGCAATGCTATCTTTCCTTAGGAGTTTCTCATGATAAAAGAGGGACAGTGGCATGGATGTAGATGATCCAGAGGCTTGCCGCTTACAGTAATTAGATGAAGGGAAAGAAGTTGTTGATGTTTGTGTACTGTGAACGAGGCACAACTTTGATGCTAAAAGGTTGATTAGATCAACCAGTGGTTTTCTTATACAAAGCCTAAGAGGAGGCTATGGGCCCAACAAGAGGGTGTTTTTGTGTCTCGTACAAAGCCCGAGAGAGAGGCTAAAAGGGTTGACTCAACAAGAGAGTGTTTTTGTATCTCGTACAAAGCCCGAGATGTGGGCTAAAATTTGTTTGGCTCAATAAGAACCTTTTTGTATCTCGTATAAAGCCCGAGATAGAGGCAAAATGGGTGATTGACTCAACGAGGGAGTCTCTTATGTGTCTCGTACAAAGCCCGAGAGAGAGGCTAAACGTTTTTTGACTCAACGAGGGAGTTTTTTGTATCTCGTACGAAGCCCAAGAGAGAGGCTAAACATTTGCTTCGCTGGGAAGAATCATTGTACAAAGCCCAAGAGGAGGCTATTGTAACTGTTTCAGTTGAGTGACAGATCCAGTATACTAATTTTAAAGAGAAAATTAGTTCTTATATGAGTAATGTTTGCACTCAAGGATTTGATTCGAGGATCAGGGGTATTCCCTATTCTTTAAGGAAACGGGAAATCCAAAGGGTATTGAGACTGTCCGAGTCTACGGGTTTCCTTCTTATTTAACGAAGGGGTCACTTGAGAATGTCATTGAGACTCAAGGATATTAGATTGTCCGTGTCTAGAGTTTCATCTTTTGTACTATGCTTTGAGAAATAGTAGTAGACTCATTGAAAGGATTATTCTATGAAGATGACTAAGTTCTGTTCCTATACCTCTAGGAGGTCATCAGGACAATTTGTACGAAGCCCAAGAGGAGGCTGGAGACTTTTAAGAAGCCAAGAGGTCCTTGTATGAAGCCCAAGAGGAGGCTATCATTCCCTGAGGAAGAGATCATTATACGAAGCCTAAGAGGAGGCTGTGAATACTTCTAAGAAGGCGACGGGTCCTTGTACTAAGCCCAAGAGGAAGCGGGGATGCTTTTAGGAAGCCTGTGGGTCCTTGTACGATGCCCAAGAGGAGGCCGATGCTTTTAAGAAGCTTTTGGGTCCCCAAACCCCGAGAAATTCAAGACAGGCTATTCACAAGGAATAGATCAACCAAGGAAAGTCCGAGAATTTGGAAGAAACCCAAGAGATGCCATTCACGGAGAAAAGATCATCTCTGGGGAGTAGAGTTTCTTTGACAAGTGCTTTTAAGAAGCCTGTGGGTCCCCAAACCCCGAGAAATTCAAGACAGGCTATTCACAAGGAATAGATCAACCAAGGAAAGTCCGAGAATTTGGAAGAAACTCAAGAGATGCCATTCACGGAGAAAAGATCATCTCTGGGGAGTAGAGTTTCTTTGACAAGTGCTTTTAAGAAGCCTGTGGGTCCCTAAACCTTGATAAATTCAAGACAGGCTATTCACAAGGAATAGATCAAGCCAGGAAAGTCCAAGAATTTGGAAGAAACTTAAGAGATGCCATTCACAGAGAAAAGATCATCTCTGGGGAATAAAGTTTCTTGACAACTTCTACGAGTGACAGTCTATGAAAGGGTTCACCGAGAATGCTACCTTTCATGTCTCCATATTGTTTAACTCCAAGAGGAGGGAAGACTGTGTCTGGTAATCCTATGGGGATCTAGTTTTGACTATTTAAGAGTGATCAACGGGCTTAATGCTAGACGTAATTGCCGAGGAAACTCTAAATATCTATACTATTATTACACAGTTGATATGAGTTTATGAAAGAAGATTTACAGCGAAACAGCCCCACAATACAGTTATATGTATATGAAAGCGGTAAATGAAAGCATATAAACACTTACTCGGTTGTAGAGCTTCCATGTTATTTTGTTAGTTGTTCAACAAAGAAAAATTGAAAACAACAGTATATTCAAAATCAAAGGAGAATGTGCTTTGAAAGAACAATTGGGGCTTACAGCTCAAAGAGAGGCCCAAAAGATTTTAAAGAAAAAAATTGGGGCTTATAACACGAGGGTAGGGCCAGATGAATTTTACGTTTGAAATGGCGATCGCGCCGAGATTTTGAAAATGCAGTGGGTCTTATACAATGACGGAGGCCCAAAATGGTTTTGGTTTAAAGGGGATTGGGTCTTACACTTTAATAGAGGCCCAAAAGGTTTGAATGGGTCTTATAGCTCGAGGAGACGCCCAATTGATTTTTTAAAAGGAGACGATCGCACCGTTCACTTGTACAGAGGGACTTATACAATAAGTGAGGTCCAAAATGGTTTGTACAAGGGGGTTTAGGTCTTACCCTCTATCAAGAGACCCAAAGAGTTTTAAAGAAAGGAAATGGGTACTACTACTCGAGGGTAGGCCCAAGATTTGTTTTCCAACGGATGATGATCGCGTCGAACTTTTTGAAATACAACGGGACTTATACCATAAGTGAGGCCCAAAATAGGTTGTATTTACAAAGGGTTGGGTCTTACACTCTATTAGAGGCCCAAAAGTTTTGAATGGGTCTTATAGCTCAAAGAGAGGCCCAAATGGTTTATTTTTAAACTGGCGACGATCATGCCAAATTTAAAAATGTACAGAGGGACTTATACAATAAGTGAGGCCCAAAATATTTCTGTACAAGTGGGTTGGGTCTTACACTCTCTCAAGAGGCCCAAAAAGTGTTTGAAAATGATTTGTTAGGGTTGAATTAATCAAAAACCCTAATTTATTTCCAAAATGTATTTTAATTGAATAAAAATTCAATTAAAATGATCAAAAATTGTTTAACATGTGGGAAACAAATTATGATCTTGGATTAATGCTTCAAAAATCAAGTATTGACCTACAAAATAATTAGAAGTCATTAATCTTTACAAAATCAAGAGGAAAAAAAATATTTTAAATGTGAAAAATAATTAAAATATTAATTATTTGCAAAAATATCAATTATATGATATAAATATTATTTTTGGGATTTTTTTGGGAAAATAAAATATTTCAATATTTTTGTGAATTATTAAAAAAAGAATCAACTCAAAATCATTAAAACACAGAGAGAAATTAATTTTTGAATCAATTAAATAAAAATCACAAAATTCAAATATTCAAATGTTGGAAAATGGCGCCAAGAACAAGGGCAAGAACACGCGTGTGTTCTGAGTTTCCTAGATTTGCATTTTCTATCCAATCTCACTGAATACTTAATCATATCATGCAATACACATACCAATCAACTCGTTTCAACCTCACGATCATGTCTATGACAATTAATTTCATTTAAATTAAACATAAAACAAGAAATCATGAACAATCCTCAAGAACCCTAGATTCTGCATGAAGGCTGGGATTTTTGATACACGATTCAAACAATGCAATTAATTGAGGGGAAACATTCCATGCATGATTATGAACATATGGCCAAATTATTGTGCAGCAAAAATTGCATGGATCATAGAGTTAGAAGAGCTCATGCTTACCACTTGCAGCTGGTGATCGTGATTTGTGTTGGAGGTGTTACAGATGAGTTGTGATGATCTGAACAGCTTCCCTACACCCTATGGAGTGTGTTTGAATGCTTGGACTTGATTGAAATTGGTTGGATCACTTCATGGCATCTCAACTGCAACTTGGTTAAAACCTTGAGCAATTGACTGGTGATTCTGAGAAATCAGTGTTCCAGTTTTTGTTTAAGTGTTTGATCAGCTCATATGTGATGTATATGAGGTGTGTGTGTGATTGGTTTGATTGGAAAAGCTCTCAAACTCAAAACCCGATAGTGACTTGCCTTAGAAGGCAAAATTGGAGTCAAATAAGAGATTTTGAGGAAAGCATTTGTTTGATGGCTTTGGTGTACTAAAACTGATCACAATTGAGCTCTATTTATAGTAGAGCAAGTTTGTTTTGCAAGGAATAGTGAATGGCAACTGCTGAGTAGGTTTGGCCAATGTTGGCAAATGAAAATCCAAGTCTCCTCTAGCCATTGACTAGAGGTTAGGGCACGGGCTGCTGGTTCCCTTGGTCTTGGATAAGTCTTGACTAAATTTAGTTGCTAAGAGCTCAGTCCATGCCACCTTGATGATTCCATTGAATGCTCCAATCCAAAATTGGAGTCTTGTCCCTATTTTGGCAATTCTAGGTTCAATATGCTATTTCTTGTTCCAAAGACTTTGGAGGCTTGGCTCAGTGATTGTCCCCTTTAGATTCAATCCTCAGATGTGTCCAAGTGATGACAAGGCTTGGAATTGGCTGATTTTGGTAAATCGACCAAAAGTGCAAAAATCTGCCTTGCCTTGGCAGGTTTCAGCAAGGCATCTTGCCAATGTCATATCTCATAGCTCAAATTGAATTTGGTAATGTTCTTGGCCATTTTGGAAAGCCCTTACATGAAACAACAACTGTTTGAACATGTTTGGTTTTGATCTCTTTTGAATCCAAGTGAAAAATCCCCCTACATTTGGAAAAAAGTAAAGGCAGATTCTGACTTAGTGAAATTTTCACTAAGTGTTGGAACAAAGTGACTTTTCTTTATTTTGATCAATCCATAACTCAAAATCCATGAGGAATTTGGACATAGGTCAGTATGAAGCTTTTGTAGAGGGAAATGTGATCTACAAATCAAGCTTTGAATGGGGAACAATGGCCTTGTGGTTTAGGAGTTATGGTCCTCCAAAGTTGGCACATTTGTGTCACTTTTTCCATACTTAGAAATTTTTCTAAGTTTTTATGGTTACCCCTTTTACAAGTTATCCCACTTTCTTTGATTTTTCTTGATGAATGATGATTCAAATCATACATTAACTTCATTTTAGGGTTAAAAATCCATTTTGGTGAAAAATCTCTAAAAGTCAAAGTTGACTTTTGTGCACAGTTGACTTTTTATCAGATGAATTCCAAACTGTGCAATTCTTCAGGAAATCATGTTCTTGACCTAAATCAAACTTGATGGACATGTTCCATGGGTGGGATAGGGTATATTGAATCATGTCTTAGGGTTTGGGAGCATGTCCTGGTCAAAAGTCAAAGTTACAGTTGACTTTCCTCGCGAAACCCTAATTGTGGCTCTGATGAAGTTGAGACTTGTTGCTCAAGCTTCTTGGATTAATCCATTGTTGCAAATGGATCAATATAGTATATTAAAGCCCCCCAAATCATGTATTTAGGTCTTGGTTCATGATTTGTCCCAAAAGTCAACTTATGGGTGAATTAGGTCAAGAAACCCTAATTCCTGATTTTTTATGTATGCATCCCCTGAGGTCAAATTGACTTGATGATTGGGTCCATGAGGTCCCATGGAGTATATTAGGTTATTTTTTGGATCATTGGCTTGTGCCCAAATGAAAAATTTCCATATGGAGGCCCTGGTTGACCAAAACCCTAATTTGGTGACACTATCGATCTTGAGACTTGATCCACCTAGAAGGGAGCAGCCTTATGCTTAATCCTTGAAGTGGGAGTCCTTTTGATCCATTGTGGATATTTTCGAGGCTAGACAAGTTGAGGATCAAGTCATTCCTTGATTGATCCTTTGTCTAAGGCTCTGAGAGGGCTTAAAACCCTAATTTTGATTGTAGTGAATGCTCAACAACCCTTGAGGCATTTGATGAGGCATGATGGTTCATCCATATTGTGATGATGATTTGCACAATGATGGGAAATCTTAGTGGTCAAAATTTGGGGTATGACACATGGTAGTCTTGGATCCATCAGAGATCCATCTGACGTTGGAGGGCCTCTTGTATAAAAAGCATCCCTGATTGTCTGTTGAGCAGACTGGATAAGCGTTATAATCGTGTCGTGGCAGATTATAATACTGACTTTTCCTCGAATGCATCGCCACTAAGTTGACGTTCATTGTACGGATGTCGTGGTTCTAAACAATGTTGGGATGTGCATGGGCCATGTTTACTTCACGGATCCTGTGATCCTGAATCCAGCCCAGATCCATTTGTTCTTGCAGAGTTGCTTGTACTACGGAACACCCTTGATTGTTCTTGGAACAGATATCACACTGATGATAGTTGTGAGATGGCACATGACCGTACCCGCTCTGTCTGCAATGCATTTTCACCAGATTGGTTCCTAATAGGAGCACATTGTGAATTTGATAATTGTTGACAGGTTCTCCTTCTATCAAATTCACTACAGTCTTTTCATGTTGTGGTAATGGGTTCGTCTGAGCATTTGGATTAGTATCTTTGAAAGATAAAACCCCGTTCCTGACAAGCTTCTGTACATCATACTTGAAGCTGAGACAATTCTCAATGTTATATCTCGATCCTCCTTGATGGTAAGGGCAAGCTTGATCTGCCTTAAACTAAAAAGGTGGATTTTCTAGTACTGTGAGAGGAGTCTTGGTTTGGACGTGCTCCTTGGCCAGTAGAAGTGGACATAATTCTGCGTACAACATCAGTATAGGGTCAAACCCTAATGGTCGTGTAGTACGATTGTTGTTGTTGTACTGTGGGCGAGCCTGTTGAAAAGGTTGTTGTGGCCTTTGCTGATACTGTTGTTGACTTAGTTAGCTTTGAGAAACCTGAGGTTGATAAGTCGAAGTCGGTGCGGGGTTAATAGCAGGAGTTATTACTGCTACCGGTTGATACCTTCGCCTTTCCTTTCCCAGAGAGATATTACTAATATCTTGCTCTTTTTTCTTTTGGAAAACACTACCGTATCTCTTAGTACTGCTAGATGGCTCTGCATCTTTGACCAATTGTCCTTCTCGGACTGCTTCTTCAAGGCGTACTCCCATGTTCACCATTTCAGTGAAGTCACTGGGCGCACTGGCGACCATTCGGTTGTAATAGAATGAGCTCAAGGTTTTTAGGAAGATCTTTGTCATCTCCTTTTCCTCAAGAGGGGGACAGATCTGAGCGGAAATTTCATGCTATCTCTGAGCATACTCTTTGAAAGTTTCTTTGTCCTTTTATGACATTGCTCTGAGCTGATCCCTATCCGGTGCCATGTCCAAATTGTATTTATACTGCTGAACAAAGTTACCCCAAGATCTCTAAAAGTACTGATCTTGGTGCGATTTAAACCCATGTACCATTTGAGTGCGGCACCAGTTAAACTGTCTTGGAAGTAATGGATCAGTAGCTGTTGATTTTTTTTCTGGGTAGACATTTTTCGAGCGTACATCACCAAATGACTTTGAGGGCAAGAGTTGCCTTTTTATTTTTCAAAGTCAGACACCTTGAATTTATGCGGGATCTTTACATTAGGGACCAAACAGAGGTCCCCGGCGTCTTTTCCGAATAAGTCTTATCCGCGAATGGCATGCAATTCCTTCTGCATTTCAAAGAATTATTCCTGGAATTCATTCATCCTTTCATATATATCTTTGTTTCCACTAGAAATTGCTTGTGGAATCTGTCATTCCGCGACAGTGTGTACCACTGGTTGTGGTATAGTCATTACAGCGGTGACTCTTGGCGCTTCAGTGCCCTAAAGTTTATAACCTTCAGGAGTTGCTGTCGTAACCCTTGTATTTTCATTTTCCCGAAGTTTGTAACATTCAGGTCCAACGGTTCCTGCTGCGGTTTATGGGTCTACAGTGACCGATGGGATATATCCTTCAGGTATAAAGTTGAATGGCATACCCCAGGGCGACCCTTAGGCATGTTGTACCGAGGATCATATGCCTCTATTAGAGATGTAGATGTGATCTCTGAGATCACAATCCTTTGTTGTTGCTCCTGAGATGCTGGCAGGGATTGCATGTTGCTGTGAAGTTTTTCCAAACTTTCCTTTAGAGCGTCGATTTCTTCTCTCAGCTCTCTGTTCTCTTCCTCGAGATCGTCCATTTTATTTTTTCAATTGGTCCGAGTATTGTATGAGTGAGACAATTTGACTCTAGAATTATGACCCATACGTGAGACTCAAAGATAAGAAAAAATGCGTTATGTGAGAATGATGAATGATATGCAATGATATATTTTTTAGTTTTTTTGTTTTATTCAAAAAGAAACTTCAACAAATAGATTGCAAATATCACACAGTATGGGAGACCCCTTTTTATTGAATTCGAAAGTTTGTAGTATTTTACAAAGAAAAGTACAGTATTTTACAAAGTGCTGCAAGGAAAATGTCTAAGCTCATGGATCCAGAGTCCTTTCTAAACAGAGCTCAGATGTCGATTCTTGTATTTTCCTTTTCTTTGATCGGGGCTCTTCAGCCGTTGTCAGGCTGTCAGTCCTTTGCCAAGTGAAAGGAGCGAGCGAATTTCTTCGGTCTTCCTGACTCTCTATAGCATGCTACTCTAATATCTCAATCAGACCATCCTTCTCCTTTAACAGTTCCTGAATCTTGGTACATTCCAAATTAAGTATTTGGTATTTGTTTTTCCAAGAGCTCTATTCTCTCGTTGAACTTTGTTGAGAGCAACCTGGAGTTTTTCTGCATCAGACATGAAATAAAGGACAGATTCCTTTAACGGAAAAACTTCTTAACGAGGGTAAGGCATCCTCGGCTTGAGGGCTCTAGTTTGCACCCAGTGGAGATAAGGTTCCATGGAGGTACAGTTTGGTCTTCACATAGACTCTCTGCCTTTCCTGTGAATATGTTGCCAGACATGCACTATTTCTTTCTTTAGTGCCCTGTCATTTTCCCCTTCCTTGAAGAAAAGACCTTCCAGATGAACATTATATGGGATATTCTTCATCGGGTATCCCAGTTAACGGCGAGCTAAAATTGGATGATAGTTGATTCCTCCTTTAGTTCCAATGAGGGGTACGTTGGGGAAATTTCCACATCTGTCGATGATCTCTATCCCTTAATAAATCCTATTGTGCCAATCTATGTCAGATTTGGTAAGGGATATAATCCTTCGTGACCTACGTAGAGTACTCTTGTGATCCCAAAAAGCAGTAGAATTGGGCAAATGGGAAATGAACCATTTTTAGAGTAAGGGTACGCAGCATACGATCGTTCCTCCACTGTACAAATTCCTTAAGTTTACATGTAGCGTGCAATTTTTATCGGTGACGCGACCATCTTATCGCCATTGGTTTCTCCTCACCGTAATGGTAGGAGTTGGGTGCTACTTTCTAATTTCTTATTTATCCTATGAAGCTGGAAAGGAAAGGGAAGCTATCTAAAACTAACCTTTCACGCAAATGTTTAACTGAACAGATGCTTAAGAGATTGGGGGGGTCCAGGGTCAGGATATACAATGGGGAGTTGTCAATTACCCATCCTATATGTGGTTATCCACAGGTTGATTAGCATTAGGTTCTGATTTATACTTGATGGTGTTTATCTGTAAGTGGGAAAGTTTCTTCTTTATGGGGATGTCTGTAAGAGAGAGTATTTTTGTTGTTTTTTCAGGTTTTCTGAAGTTTTTGGTGAGGTACTGGACCTAAGGTTTTTGATATGTGTGAAGGTGCTGGACCTAAAGGTTTTGATTAGTATGCTCGCTAAGATTTTACAATCTTATGCCTACGTATTCCCGTTAAAGAAAACAGGGAAATCAGAGCAATCGTAGTTCCTCCTATTCTATGGGAGGAAAGAGATGTTTTGGTGTCTTATTCAAAGCCCAAAATTGAAGCTAAAAGGTTGAGTATTTGTGTCTTGTTTAAAGCCCAAGATTGAAGCTAAAAGGTTTTGATTGAGAGAGAGTTTGTCATCTCTAAAGGGAGACATCTCGTCTGTTTATCACAACTGTTGGGTGACTGATTGTAAAGAAGAATTACTTTAACTAGAATATGTGAATCCAGAAATACTCAATGTAGAGCAATGCCATTTTTCCTTAGGAGTTTTTCATGCTAAGAGAAGGACATTGGTTTAGATGTAAATAACCTAGAGGCTTGCCACTTACAGCAATTAGATGAAAGAAGGGATTTACCAGGATAAAAGATGGACTTTAGCTTGGATATTTGAATCGACAAGTGTGCCACTTATAGCAGTTATCTGGAATTAGGGTTTGTTTTGATTTTCTGTTTGATTTGTGATATACAGAGAAATGTCTTCCTACAGAGAGATTTTGATTTCCTCTAAGGGGATGTTTGATTTGTTTTAGTGTACCTTGATCAAAGCCCAAGGTTGAAACTAAGAGATTGATTGCCTCCACTGGGGAGGTTATTATATAAAGCTTAAGAGGAGGCTGGAAAAGACTGACTCAACAAGAGAGTGTTTATCTGTTTTGTATAAAGCCCAAGATTGAGGCTAAAATCGAGACTAACTCTTTTGGGGATATCATTATATAAAGCCAAAGAGGAGGCTGAAAGTTGACTTTTCCGGGGAAATATTTTGTTTGTCTTGTACAAAGCCCAAGATTGAGGCTAAAAAGGATTTTTTTTATTCCACTGGGGAATATTTGTATGTTAGTTATACAAAGCCCAAGATTAAGGCTAAAAGGGGAAACTGACTCTACTGGTGAGAGGTTTTATCTGTCTTGTACAAAGCCCAAGATTGTGGCTAAAAGAAGATTGACTCTGTTGGAGAGTACGATTTGTCTTGTACAAAGCCCAAGATTGAGGCTGAAGAGAGGATTGACTCTGCTTAGGGAAATTTTATATGTCTTATACAAAGCCCAAGATTGAGGCTGAAGGATATTGACTAACTTAGCTAAAAATATTTATGGGTGTCTTGTACAAAGCCCAAGATTGATGCTGAAAAGGTTGACTCAACAAGAGAATGTTTGTGTGGGTGTCTTATACAAAGCCCAAGATTGAGGCTGAAAAAATGATTGATTTAACAAGAGAGTGCTTTTATGGTGTCTTATACAAAGCCCAAGATTGAGGCTGAAAAGATGATTGACTCAACAAGAGAGTGTTTTTATGGTGTCTTATGCAAAGCCCAAGATTGAGGTTACCTTTTGCTGAGGAAAAGAAGGATCATTATACAAAGCCTAAGAGGAGGCTGGGAGGTGATTAACTCAACAAGAGAGTGTTTTAAGGTGATTGACTCAACAAGAGAGTGCTTTAAAGGAGATGGACTCAATAAGAGAGTGCTTTTATGGCTAATTCTGCTGAGGAAAATCATTATACAAAGCCTAAGAGGAGGCTATCTCCTGCTGAGGATTATTGAGATCCAGTGGCAGGTCTAAGTCGGGGAATCAACTCTTGATGTGGGTTTACAGAAGAGTTGAGGTATAAGATGCCTTGAGGTTCTGATTTGGGATAGTGTTGTATTGATGATAAGATGACTCTAGCTGGGAAATTTTCGGATGAAAGACATATTTTTAGATCCTATGAGGGTTTTAACTCTACGGGAGATTGATTAAATGAACAGGGTTTTTTTTCTGTGTTTGTAGGGAACTTGAGAATGTCTTTGAGATCCAAGAGGAGATTAGACTGTCCAAGTCTACTGGTACGGAAGAGTTTATCTTTGTATGATGCCCAAGAGGAGGCTGATGCTTTAAGGGATGAGAATCAACCCTTAAATTAGTCTGAGGTTTTGACTCTTCGGAAATACTGCTCTAACAAAGGATGACTAAGTTCTATCCTATACCTTTAAGAGGTCTTCAGGGTCCTTGTAATAAGCCCAAGAGAAGGCATGAGAACTTCTAAGAAGCCGGAGGGTCCTTGTACAAAGTCCAAGAGGAGGCGGGGATGCTTTTAGGAAGCCTGTGGGTCCAAACTTAAGAAGAGTTTAAGAAAAGTTTCACCGAGAATAATCTTTTCATTAGTGAACAGTTCTAGGGTTTGAAGAAATTCAAGAGAGGTTTCACTGAGAATTAATCCTCTCTGGGGGAAATGAATTTCTTTGAAAATTTTCTAATAGTGACTGTCTGAGAAAAGTTTCACCAAGAATAATGCCTTTCTCTTTGTTCCATATTGTATAAGCCCAAGAGGAGGCAAGAATGTATCTGGAATTTCAATGGGGTACTAGTTTTGACTGTTTAAAAGAGTGACCACTAGCTTTATCTAATCCTAGACCTAATTGTCGGGGAAAACTCTAAGCAAATATATATAAGCATATATATACAGATGAAATATATACTGTATGTAAAAAGTGGGTAGGAGGACTTACAGGTGAGCAACCTTCCAGCACAAAGAAATATATATGTGTGTGTGTGTGTGTGTGTGTGTGTGTGTGTGTGTGTGTGCAAGTATGTAAAAGAAAGCTGATAAAACTTACAGGCAAGCAAGCTTCCATTGTAACAGTTGTATGGTTAGTTGTTCAAGAAATTAAAGAAAGTTTTGATTACAACTATGAATTTGAACCTAAATCAAAAAGGAAAGTTGTTTTTGAAAAAGAAGATTGGGGCTTATACTCAAGGAGAGGCCTATGGAAAGACAGTGATTGCACTGTCATTTTTGAAAACTGTACTAAGACTTATACAAAGAATGAGGCCCAAAATTAATTATGTACAAAAGAGAGTTGAGTCTTACACTCTATTAGAGGCCCAAAGTATATTAAAAAAAGAAAGATGGGACTTACAACACAAGGGGAGGCCCAGATGAAAAAACAACCACCGCACCGTTATTTTAAAGATCATATCGGGACTTATACAATGACTGAGGCCCAAAAAGATTTATGTACAAAGAGGTGGGTCTTACACTCTATTAAGAGCCCCAAAATGTGTTTTTCAAAGAAAGATGGGACTTGCAACACAAGGGGAGGCCTAGATGATTTTGGTTTTGAACTGCCGATCTCACCGAGCTTTTTGAAAACACAATGGGACTTATACAATGACTGAGGCCCAAAAAGGTTTGTGTGTGACAAGGGATGGGTCTTACACTCTATTAGAGGCCCAAAATTATTTTGTAAAACATTTGTGAGGGTGAAAATAATCAAAACCCTAATTTGATTTTTAACATGTATTTTAATTGAATAAAAATTCAATTAAAATGATCAAAATTATCAAACATATGTGAAAAACAAGTTGTGATCTTGGATTAATGTTTGAAAAATCATGTCTCATTCATAGAATGATTTGAAAATCATTTGAAGTTGAAAATTCAAGAGAGTGAAATATTTTTAAATGTTTAAAAACAAATAAAACATAAATCTTTACAAAAACACCAAATATCTAAAATAAATAATATTTTTGTGAGTTTTTTGTGGAATAAAATATTTTAACATTTTTAGGAATTTTCAAAAAAAACAATAAAAAATAATTAAAATTGAGAGAGAAATTAAGTTTGGAATTAATTAACAAAAACCACAAAATATATGAAAAATAGCAAAAAAATATGAAAATGGCAAAATGGTCTGGGTGGGTGTTGAACCTATGACCTCAATATCAAACACACATGCGCGCTACCACTGGGGTGGTGATACATCCGTGTATCAAAACCACGTAATGAATATATATGGGATGCCTTGTTTTAGGCCTGGCCAAGGCGCCATGCTTGGCCCTTGCCCAAGGCAATGCCTGATTTTAGGCCTCTTGCGTGAAGGCTCTAACTTTCTCATTTCTCCATGGATTGGGACAAAATTTAGGTGTATCCGTCCTAGAATTTCGTGAGGAATCCAATGGTGCTTTTGGAATTTTCAGAAAATGTCCCTATTTTAAAATCCGATAATGATTTTAAAATGGGCCTAAATTTGCATGTTCTATGCTATCTCATCATGCAGGCAGCTATAGCATGATAAATTGGTTCAAACACAACACATATGATATGTATGAGAGGTCCATGATCAATGAACCTCAAAGAAATGCAAGAGTTCAAGTTGTGATGCACTTACCTCTTTGAGCTCCTTGTGCTAACTATCAAGTTCCTTGTGCCAGAAGTGATCCAATGCTTTAGACACTCTTGATTGATCCCTTAGAAGCTTTTAGGATGATCAAAACCAGCTGGAATCCTCAAGAACAAGTATAGGCTCTTTCTTGCAAATGTGGCAAAAGTGACCAAAATAGTAACTCTCTCAATTGGTGTTCCAGATGAGGGAAACCAATTGGGACAATTTGAGGATGATATTTGGAGTGTGTTTGAGACCTGGTTTGGTTTTGGAAGTGACTGAATCAAGACATGGCTTGAAAAATGCAGAAAAGTCAAAATTTGAGGTTTTGGAGGTTGACTTTCTGATTTTGGTGTTTCAGATCAAGGGTGAGTGTTTGAACAACCTATATATGATACATTGGATGTGTTTGGATCATAAGCTGTGGTGGAATTGCTCTCTAACTCAAAAACTCAGAGATGACATGCAAAAGAAGGCATTTTGGCCTAATGAGAGAGATTTTAAGGAAAGCAAGTGTTGTAGTGCTTTGGTGTACTCAAACTGAGCACAAATGAGCTCTATTTATAGTAAGGCAAGTTTGTTTTGGCAGCAATAGTGAATGACAGGTGCAACAGGTCTTTGGCCAATGTGGATCAAATGGAATCTCAAGTCTCCTCTAGCCATTGACTTGAGGTTAGGGCACAGGCCTATAGTCCTTTGATTCAAAGCTGAATCTTGACTCATTCAGTTAACAATGTCTCAGTCCATGCCACCTTGATGCATCCATTGAAGGCTTAGAGAAAAATTTGAGTCTTGGCACCTTTTTATCCTTTTTAGGGCACTTATGGCTACATGTAGTTCCATGGACTTGGAAGGCTTGTGGATCAGATCTTTTCTCTTGGATGTTATCCTCTGATGTGTCCAAATGGATGACAAGGCTTGCACTTATCTGATTTTGCCAAATCGAGCAAAAGTGCAAAATTCTGTCTTGTAAAAATCAGTCCATGATGCCATGTTCCAAGGGTTATATCTCCCTACTCAAATTGAATTTGGAGATGATCTGGTACTTGTTGGAAAGCCCTCATGGCATACTTCAAATTTGATATTCACCAATGGATCTGGTTCTACTTGGATCAAGGTGAAAAATGTCCCTACATTTTGGAAAAAGAAAGACAAATTCTAACTTTTTGAAAATTTCACTAAGTGTTGGAAAAGTGGCCATTTTCATGTTTTTGTGATTTTGATCAATCCATAACTCAAAATCCATGAGGATTTGAAATCTCTTATAGTTTATACATTTGAATATGTCAGATGGACTTTCATTTGAGCTTTGAATGGGAGAAAAAGGCCTTGTGGTTTAGGAGTTATGACCTTGTAAAGTTGACACAAAATCACTTTTGTTCCATAACTTAGAAAATTTGTTGTTTCTCAAGGTTGCCCCTTTTGCAAGAAACCTCGCTTTTCTTGATTTTTCTTGATGGATGATGATCAAAATCATACATTAATATTATTTTTGACTTAGGGGAACCATATTTGTGAAATATTCCAAAAATTTCAAACTTGATTTTGTGCACAGTTGACTTTTTGTTAGATGAAATCCAAACTGTGCGATCCTTTGTGCAATCAAGTTCTTGACCTAATTAAAACCTAATGGATGGATTCCATAGGTGTTTTAGGGTGTATTGAATCATGTCCCAAGGTTTGGGAGCATACCTTGGTCAAAAGTCAAAGATACAGTTGACTTTTCCTTCAAAACCCTAATTGTGGTCCAGATGAAATTGAAACTTGTGAATCAAGCTTCTTGGATCAATCCATTGTTGAAAATGGATCAATGTGGTGTATTTGAGTCCCTCAAATCATGTCTGGAGGTCTTGGCTCATATCTTGCCTCAAAAGTCAACTTAGGGGTGAATTAGGTCAAGAAACCATAATTTCTGATTTTTGACGAATGCATCCCTCCTAAGGCTAAATTGACTTGATGATTGGGTCCATGAAGTCCCATGGAGCATCTTGGGTTATGTTTTGAAGCATTGGCTCATTCCTAGAGGAAAATTTCCATCTGGAGGCCTTGGTCGACCAAAACCCTAATTTGGTGACACTGGCGATCTTGAGGCCTGATCCACTTGGAATGTTGCACCTTTGTGCCTGATTCTTGATGTGGGAGTCCTCTTGATCCTTTATAGGTGTTTGAGAGGTTAGACAAGTTGAAAATCATGTCATCTCCTGATTGATCATTTGTCTAAGTGCTCTGAAAGGGCTTGAAACCCTGTGTTTTGATTGTAGTGAATGCTCACCCATCTTTGAGGAGATTGATGAGGCATGGAAGTATATCCATATTGTGGTGATGATTTGCAAAATGATGGGAAATCTTGGTGGTCAAAATTTGGGGTATGACAGATGCCCCTATTTAATCTTCTTGGACCCGAAGTTGTGAATGACGAAGATATTCAGACATTCAGGGTGCAAGAGGATTAAATATCGGAATACCCGAAATTTTGACCAGTGGTTATGAATGGCAGTTTGCTCATCCATCTTCTTTTGCTAAGCAATGTTACTTAGAAAAGGGTGAAACTTCCTCCCGATCCTGGTCTTTAGCCAAGGAAGTGATCTCAGTTTCTTCTTGAACTAAACTTCCCTTTGAGCCTGGTCTTCAGCCAGGGAACTGGTCTCAGTTTTTGAAATAAACTTCCCCTTGATCCTGGTCTTCAGCCAGGGAACTGATCACAGTTTCTAAGATAATCTTCCCCTCGATCCTAGTCTTCAGCCACGGAACTGGTCTCAGTTTCTGAAATAAACTTCCCCTCGATCCTGGTCTTCAGCCACGGAACTGGTCTAAGTTTCTTCTTCTCGAGTTTGTTTTTTGACAAGGGACGCTATGTGTAGCGGTTTTTATCAAACTTCTCGCCGAGTTTACTGGGGAGATGCCTTTTGATTGAAAAAGTTTAAAGGTCAGACTTGCTGGGGGTACCCATTTGTCTGAGCTGTAGAGGTGTACTAACTTCTCTGTTAGAGATGCCATTTGTTGACTCTACTGGGGAAAATGAGTCTCTTGATAGGCCGCTTTTCCGCTTGGGGATATTACATTATACTTTTCTTCGAGATCTTTTTTGGAGAAATTCCATGTGATGTAATCCAATTTTTTTGAGGTGCTGATGACTTCATTAACATCGAATTTCTTGGGAGAAAAAACGATGTGTTGCTGAGAGTCTTCGGTTGAGAGGCTTTCTCTAGGGATCTTCCTTAATCCGGGAAAGCAAAAAGTAACATCTTCAATGACGAAGAGTGATGTTCCAAAGGTGTCGGTCGACTATCTTCTTGTCTTTCAAAGGTTCAAGTTATCAAAGTGGTCAAGGACCGGTCCCAGATCCAGAAATAAACTAGGGGAGAGATTGCTCAGATGACACATTTCCAGACGAGGAAAAAACTGACAATCTATCGGTGAGAGGACGTTTATCACTTGAGGATGAAAATGACCAAAGCTATAGTAATGCAATGTGAATATGTATATGAATCAATTATGCATGATGTATGTATGGGTATGCTGACAAAACTGACGCGACATACATACTAGTGAATGAACATGACTAGATACTCAGCCACTGTGGGGTATGAAAAGTACCATTGGTCCAAGATAGCAATTCTACTTTGCTTAGGAGAGGTAGACCCTGCGGGGAGAAAGAACTGTTCAATTGGTCTTAAGAGATACGAACTCTGCCGGGAATATCAGATGGAACATTGCATCTGAATTAGCTGGTTCTTCATTCAGGTGTACTAGTTTAGAAGGAGTACTTTGATTCTGCACTTTGAGGTTTAATCACTTCCGGAAAAGCTATCGATGTTCTTTTTGCGTTTAGCAGTTAAAAAGAAATGCCATCTTTATTTTAAAAGCAGAAGAAAATTTTGAATGCTTAAATTCATTTTTTTTTATTTCAAGAATCGTTGATCATGTTAAAAATGGCATTCTGTAAAGCTAAAACAAATGAGAATTGCAAACAAAAGCACTAGGGCTCAAATTTTATTGATAGGATGGAAATCAGCCAAGCGCGTGATCCCATGGAGCATTTACAAAGTATAGAAAATGGTAATTTTAAGGGAAAAGGGGATACATTGAAACATAACAGCCGTTATCCTTCTACCAACTTTGAATTCTGGATATCCTGACCTTGACTGGATTTTTCTCAATGAATGGCGTTACCGCTGGGGATTTAACCTCGTCAGATGTAGTTACTTGCCAGGAATCCCTAACTTTTGCATGGATTGTACTTTGAGGTTTCCAATCCATCGAGATGATTTTTTGCTTATGTCTCTAATTTTTTCCTGGACCGCCATTTCGGGTTTTCAATCCACCGAGACATTTTATTTATTTATTTTTAGGTGAATTATTGCTTAACTACATTAACATTCGTGGGATAGGCAAACTCCTCTCCATCCATGGTTGCGAGTCTCAAGGCACCTCCTGAGAAGGATTTCTTGACCACATAGGGGCCATCATAGTTCGGGGTCCATATTCCTCGGGAATCAGTGAGAAATGATTGTATTTTCTTGAGCACAAGGTCTCATTTCCTGAAGACACGGGGTCGAACCTTTTTGTCGAATGCTTTCTTCATTCTCTGCTGATATAACTGACCATGGCATAGAGTTGTTATTCTCTTTTCTTTGATTAGGTTTAGTTCACCGTGTCTACTTTGACACCATTCAGCTTCTGTTAGCTTAGCTTCCATTAATACCCGGATTGATGGGATTTCTACTTCTATGGGAAGCACTGCTTCCATGCCATATACTAGAGAGAAAGGGGTTGCCCCTGTTGAAGTGTGGACAGATGTTCGATAACCGTGAAGAGAAAAGGGTAGCATCTCGTGCCAGTCTTTGTAGGTTACAACCATCTTTTGAACAATCTTCGATCTTGAACTCAACACACAACTCTTTTATCATCTTATTGTTCAAGTTAGATCCATTATCAGTAATGATCTGGCTAAGAACACCATAATGGTAGATGAGATTATTTTTTATAAAGCGGGCTACAACTTGTCGGGTTACATTGGTGTATGACGCTGCTTCGACCCACTTGGTGAAGTAGTTAATGGCTACCAAGATGAAACGATGTCCGTTTAAAGCCTTAGGTTCGATCATGCCAATCATGTCGATTCCCCATATGGAAACAGGCCACGGGGAAGAAAGAACTTTGAGATGAGTTCGCGGTACATGGATATTGTCTGAGTATATCTGATACTTGTGACATCTCTTTATGTACTTGTAGCAATCAGATTCCATTGCCAACCAATAATATCCTGTTCTCAGAATTTTTCTTGCCATTGTCTGTCCGTTGGCATGAGTGCCAAAGGTTCCTTCGTGAATTTCTTTTATCAGCGTGTTTGCTTCTGGTCTGTCTACGCATCTGAGTAAGACCATGTCAAAGTTTCTCTTATAAAGTGTATCACCACTCAGGAAGAAGCTACCAGCCAGTCTTTTGAGAGTCTTTCTGTCTTTCCTAGATGCCCTAGGTGGGTACTCTTGTTTCAGAAGGAAGCATTTAATATCGTGATACCAAGGTCTGTCGTCTATGACTGCTTCGATTGTGAAGATGTAAGCGGGCCTCTCAAGGTGCATTATGTTAATCTTAGGTATGTCATTCCATTGACCTACACCAATCATGGAAGAGAGGGTGGCTAATGCATCAGCCATGTGATTCTCTTCGCGAGGGATATGATGAAACTCGATTCTATTAAAGAATGGTAATAACCTTCTCACGTAATATTTGTAAGGAATCAATCCTGATTGGTATGTGTTCCAATTTCCTTTGATCAGATTGATGACCAGGGTCGAGTCTCCATACACATCCAAATTTTTGATCCTTAAGTCAATAGCTTCATCGAGACCCATGATACAAGCTTCGTATTTGGCCTCGTTGTTTGTGCACTTGAATGTTAGTCTGGCAGTGAAAGGAATATGGGTACCCTGAGGTGTTATGATGATTACCCCAATTTTGTTTCCATAATTGTTGACAGCTCCGTCAAAAATTAATCCCCATTGGGAACCTGGTTCTGGCCTTTCACTAGGTAGCAGTTCATCACAATCTTTCATTTTTAAGTACTTGACATCTTCGTCTGGGAAGTCAAATTCGACTGATTCCTGATCATCAATCGGTTGATGAGCCAAATGATTGGCTAAAATACTTCCTTTGACGGCTTTCTGAGCATGGTACTCGATGTCGTATTCTGATAACAACATCTGCCAACGGGCAATCCTTCCCGTGAGAGCAGGTTTTTCAAAGACGTACTTGATCGGATCCATTTCGGAGATTAACCAAGTAGTGTGACAAATCATGTACTGGCGAAGATGTTTGGCTGCCCAAGCCAAAGCGTAGCAAGTTTTCTCGAGCATAGAGTACCGAGTTTCACAGTCAGTGAATTTCTTGCTTAGGTAATAGATGGCAGACTCTTTTCTTTTGGTTTCATCTTGTTGGACAAGCACACAACCCATGGAGTCTTCCAAGACTGTTAGGTAGATGATCAGTGGTCTTCCCTCCACTGGAGGAGACAGAATAGGTGGATTCAACAGATACACTTTGATACTGTCAAAAGCTTTTTGACAATCTTCTGTCCATACACAGTTTTGATTCTTTCTGAGTAGTTTGAAGATTGGCGCGCATGTCGCGGTCATAAGAGATATAAACCTTGAGATGTAATTCAGACGTCCCAGAAACCCTCGGACCTGTTTTTCAGTCTTTGGAGAAGGCATTTCTTGAATGGCCTTAACCTTGTCAGGATCAACCTCAATTCCTTTTTGGCTGACGATGAACCCTAACAGCTTTCCTGAGCGGACACTGAACGTGCATTTGTTAGGATTTAAGCGGAGTTTGTACTTTCTCAGACGCTCGAATAACTTTGACAAGTGAGTCATATGCATCTCTTCTGTTTTAGATTTGGAAATCATGTCATCGACATACACTTCGATTTCTTTGTGCATCATGTCATGAAACAGAGTAGTCACGGCCCTTTGATAGGTTGCCCCGGCATTCTTTAAATCGAACGACATTACCTTGTAACAAAAGGTGCCCCACGGGGTGATGAATGAAGTTTTCTCCATATCTTTCGGCGTTATTTTTATTTAATTATAGCCCGAGAATCCATCCATGATGAAGAAGACATTAAACTTTGTTGTATTGTGTACCAGCATGTCAATGTGTGGTAAGGGGAAGTCGTCCTTTGGACTTACTTTGTTCAAATCCTTGTAGTCTACACACATTCTGACTTTTCCATCCTTTTTCAAAACTGGCACTATGTTGGCTAACCATTGAGGATATTCTGAGGTTGCGAGGAAACCTGCATCAATCTATTTCTGCACTTCCTCTTTGATCTTGATGGCCATATCGGTTGAGTCCGTCTCAGTCTTTGTTTCATTGGCGGACATTCTGATTTCAATGGTAAATGATGTTTCACGATGCTGGTATCCAACCCTGGCATATCTTGATAAGACCAAGCAAACACATCGGGAAACTCTTTGAGAAGTTTTATCAAGCTTTCTTTGACAATCGGACTGAGTAGTGCCCCAATCTTGACTTCTTTCTTCTCTTCTTCTGAACCAAAGTTGACCGTTTCCAACGGCTCTTTATGAGGTTCAATGGACCTTTCCTCTTGTCTGAGTAATCAGGAAATCTCTTCTAGAATTTCTGCATCCTCTTCTTCTTCGGCTTCAAATATTGGGAATTTAAATTTGGGAGAAGGCATTGGATCGTCTGATTCAATGGGGTTTAAAATAAGCAATCTGAAAGACGTGATGATTTGTTTTTTAGAAGAGATCGAGAGAATGCAAGAGTGTGTGTAGTGTCTTTTCTGAAAAATGCTTGTTGTTTTTTTTTTACTTTTAATTTTGGGCAATTTTAGGATTACCATTTTCTGAAAAAACGAAAAGTGAAAACAACAATGAATGCGAAAATTACAGAACAAAGTTTATTTATTTATGATTTAGTCGATTCTTGAAACTACAACCCTATAAATCAAAACTCTGTTGCTTTGGGCGAAGCAAAGAGGGACATTTACAGAAAGTGACCCTTATAAAAACACCTGTTTCACCTGGGCAGGGTGAAAGGTTAAAACAAAGATGGTAATTACTTAGACTTATGGACGACTTTCGGGACATTGACAGTAACCCATTGGCGATGAACTCCTCGGTGAATCACAAAGTCTGGTACCTTCTTTCTTTGTTTATCCTCAGAAATGACGCTGATTTCTGGCGGAGCAGGATCGTTGGAGTCTTCTTCCCATGCAGAGTTGTCGTAAATGAACTCTTCTATTGTATCTTGCATAGTGTTTTCATTCTCAGGCGGATTTCCGCATCCAGTTGGCTGGATGTCCTCGAGCCTAATGCGAGAGCTTTCAGGAGCGGTGTACTTAACCAAGAAGTCGTACTTGCCACTCGGTTGTCCTAAGGTGTCCCGTATTTCTGTGGGAATAGAGGAGTCATCCTTCTCGATGACGTTGACCTCAGGAAAGGCATAGTTGATGAACTCTTATCCTGCAATCTTTGCAGATTCATCATTGTACGGGATATTTTCTGGATGTCCTGAGTAATGATCCCATGACTTGGTGGGGAAGCAGATATTCCTTTCAATAACGCTCAGCTGATAAGTGTCGTTGGGCTGACTCTTTTTCACTAAGTCTTCTGGGTTCGGCTGCCAGATAGGCAAGTCATCCAAGGGATCAAAATAGTCATGATCGAAGTTGTCTTTCATCGGATCATCCTCCCGTGAGTTTGGTGGAGCACAACATCCCTCAGGATCACAATCTTCGTTGATCATTCGGACGTCTGATCTTGGTATTTATCTCGGGCTCTGTGTGGGAAAGCAAAATGGCATATGCGCCTCTCCCTGAGATATATAACCGTCCTCGTTGAGATATGACTTTTAATCTTCATCTGTATCGGAGGAGTCACCCTCATTGATGGTGTGTACTTCTTGAGACACTGGGTGGAGGAAGCCTCCACTGTGGAAGAAGTCTTGAATGGGATGAAAACTTTCACCTTTAGTAGCAGTCTGGGTACAGGTTGAAGAGAAACCAATACCTTTCTTTGTCTTGTTATCCATAGGAATTACGAGTTGTCCCCATCCTTTTGTGTTATTACTCTCGATCATTTTGAGAGCGTCTTTGTATGAGGAAATTGATGTCCCTCTTTCTGATTGATTCTCATTGCTCACCGAGAGTGTTTGAAACTGGGTTCCAATGACCTCCTCTAGTTCTAAATAGGAAAATGATAATAAATTGCTCACTATTAAGGCCTGCTTTCCGCATACTGTGACTAACTTGTCATTCTTGACGAACCTCAGCTTCTGGTGAAGCGTAGAAGTGACTGCCCCAGCTTCGTGTATCCAAGGTCTTCCTAATAAATAGTTGTATGTTGCTGGATGTCCATGACCTGGTAAGTGACTTGGAAAGTGTGAGGACCAATAGTTATGGGAAGATCAACTTCGCTGATAACTGTTTTTCTGGATCCGTCAAAGGCTTTGATGATGACCTCGCTGCCTCTCATCGGAGATCCTTGAAATGATAGTCGCATCAGAGTAGATTTTGGTATAACATTTAGAGCTGATCCTATGTCTACCAGTACGTTGGCTAGAGCATCGTCTTGGCAGTTGACTGTAATGTTAAGTGCCATGTTGTGATTTTTTCCTTCTTCTGGCGGTTCTTCATCACTGAATCCTAAGTTGTTGCAGGAAGTGAAGTTGGAAATAATTTTATCAAACTGTCTTATCGTTACATCTTGTTCTATGAAAGCTTGCTCCAAGACTTTTTGCGAAGCTTCCTTGTGAGCTTGGGAACTAAGCAAGAGAGATAGCATAGAGATTCTCGAAGGAGTTTGCAACAGTTTGTCTACAATGTTGTACTCACTTCTCTCGATGAGCTTCAGCATCTCATCGTTCTTCTTTACTAGTTCTAATTTACTATATTAACCGACTGGCTAATTAGGAACTTCTGTTTAAGGTTTCTTTTCGTTGGTCGGTTCTCTAACTCCTCTCTTGAAGATCCGACCGCTCCATGTTACTCGACTGATGTCGACAATGTTTACGACGGAGGGTAATGGAGTTTCCTTTCCATTTTTGATTGTTGCACCACCGTACTTATAAGGGATAGCCTTATCAAATTTGTACGATATTGGTCCCGGCAAATAGATAACCACAGGAGCCTTTTGATTTTTCTGACCGTCGTAGCCAGCCTCAATTGATTCATGGAGTAGAGGGATTATGGCACAAACGTCTTTGGTCCTCCCTTGATCGGAGATTATGACAATGTTTTTGCTTTGATTAGGGAGATAGTCTGGCATCATGTTGATCGACCCAGAACTTGAACATCGTCGAATCTCTTTCCAGTCCAACTGATTTTGAAGAGCTGACCGAACGAGGTAACACCATTGGTTGTTCTCTGAACAAACTCTACAACGCTCATAATTATGTGGTGGCACCTGGCCACGTCTGCTTTGTATGCACTGTAACTTTACTAGATCTGTTTCCATCGAGCGGACATCCTGACTTTGATGCCTATCAGGATTCTCGTTAGTCATACTGATCTATTGTGTAGCTTCATCCAAGTAGATTGGAAACCACCAGTGGTCTAACAAGTGTTGAAGTGTTCTTTGAACAAGTGCACATCCTTGGTCATCTTTACGACACACTTTACAGCCTTGATAATCATGTGAAGCTAGAAAACCGAGCCTGACCTGCTTAGCGTGTAATTCTACCAGACTGGTATTCATCAAGCGAATATCAAAGATCTAATATCATATTGACTTGATGGTTATTTCTCTCCTGATAGTCCTGGGTCCATCTGACGCTGGAGGGCCTCTTGTATAAAAGAGCGTCCCTGATTGCTTATTGAGCATATCGGACAGGAATTATAATCGTGTCGTGCCAGATTATGATATTGACTTTGCCTTGAGTACATTGCCACCAAGTTGACGTTCATCGTCAGAATGTTGTGGTTCTGGACAATGTTGGGATTTGCGTGAGCCATATTGACCTCACGGATTCGATGATCTTGGATCCATTCGAGATCCATCTGTTCTTATAGAGTTGATTGCACTACGGAACACCCTTGATTATTCTTTGAGCAGATATCACACTGGTGATAATTGTGAGACGGCACATGACCGTACCCGCTCTGTTTACAATGCATCCTGACCAGATTAGTTCCCAATAGGAGTACATCGTGAATTTGATAATTGCGGCTAACCTGTTCCTCTATCAAATTTACTATAGTCTTTTCATGTTGAGGTAATGGGTTCATCTAGACATTTGGATTAGTATCTTTGAAAGATAAGACCCCATTCCTGACAAGCTTCTGTACATCATATTTGAAGCTGAGACAGTTCTCGATGTTGTGCCCCGATCCTCCTTGATGATAAGGGTAAGTTTGATCCTCTTTGAACCAAAAAGGCAGATTTTCTGGTATTGTAAGAGGAGACCTGGTTTGGACATGCCCCTTGACCAGTAGTAGTGGAAACAGTTCTCCGTACAACATTGGTATAGGGTCAAACCCTGGTGGTCGTGTCGTACAACTGTTATTGTTGTACTGAGGACGAGCCTGCTGAAGAGGCTGTTGTGTCCTTCGCTGATACTGGTGTTGACTTGGTTGGCTTTGAGCAACCTGAGGTTGATATGTTGGAGCTGGTGCAGGGTTGATACTTTTGCCTTTGCTTTCTGAGAGAGATATTACCAATATCTTGCTCTTTTTTCTTTGGGAAACCACTACCGTATCTTTTTGTACTGCTAGATGGCCCCGCATCTTTGACCAATCATCCTTCTCAGACTGCTTCTTCAAGGCGTACTCCCATGTTCACCATTTTAGTGAGGTCACTGGGCGTACTGGCGACCATTCGGTCGTAGTAAAATGAACTTAAGGTTTTTAAAAAGATCTTGGTTATCTCTTTTTCCTGAAGAGGGGGACAGATTTGAGCGGAAATTTCACGCCATCTTTGAGCATATTCTTTGAAAGTGTCTTTGTCCTTCTGCGACATTGCTCTGAGTTGATCTCTATCTGGTTACATGTCCAGGTTATACTTATACTGCTGAACGAAAGATGTGCCAAGATCTCTAAAAGTAACGATCTTGGGGTGGTTTAAACCCATGTACCATTTGAGTGCAGCATCGATTAAACTGTCTTGGAAATAGTGGATCAGTAGCTGTTGATTCTCTGTCTGAGTTGACATCTTTCGAGCATACATCACCAAATGACTTTGAGGGCAAGAGTTGCCCTTGTATTTTTCAAAGTCAGGCACCTTGAATTTATGCGGGATTCTCACATTAGGGACCAGACAAAGGTCTGCAGCGTCTTTTCCAAATAAATCCTTACCGCGAATGGCATGCAGTTCCTTCTGCATCTCCAGGAATTGTTCCTGGAACTCATTCATCCTTTCGTACATGTCTTCATTTCCACCAGAGATTACTTATGGAATCTATCCTTCTGGGACAGTGTGTACCACTGGTTGTGGTATAGTCATTACGGCGGTGACTCTTGATGCTTCCAAGCCCCGAAGTTTGTAACCTTCAGGAGTTACTGTCATGACTTTTGCATCATCACTTTCCCGAAGTTTGTAACCTTCAGGCTCAGCAGTTCCTGCTGTAGTTTCTGGGTCTTCAGTGACCGGCGGGAGGTATCCCTTAGGGACAAAGTTGAGAGGCATGCCCTAGGGATGATCTTTAGGCATGTTGTATCGAGGATTATATGTCTCTACTACGGGCGTAGATGTGATCTCTGAGAGCACAGTCCTTTGTTGTTGCCTCTGAGCTGCTGCCAGAGATTGCATGTCATTGTGAAGTTTTTTCAGATCTTCCTTCAGAGCGTCGATTTCTTATCTCAGCTCTCTATTCTCTTCCTCGAGATCGTCCATTTTCTTTTGTCGATTGGCCCGAGTATTGTATGAATGAGACAGCTTGACTCTAGAATCGTGACACATACGTGAGACTCAAAGATAAGAAGAACGTGTTATGTGAGAATGATGAATGATATGCAATGATATATATTTTTTTGTATTTTTTTTCTTTAATCAAAAAGAAACTTCAACAAATAGATTGCAAATATCATACAGTGGGGAGACCCCTTTTTATTGAATTTGAAAGATTGCAGAAAGGGAAAATACAGTATTTTACAAAGTGTTGTAAAAGGAAATGTCTAAACTTATAGATCCTGAGTCCTCTCTAAAGAGAGCCCACATGCTGGTTTTGGTATTTTCCTTTTCTTTGACCGGGGCTCTTCAGGTGTTGTCGGGTTGTCAGTCCTTTGCCAAGTGAAAGGAGCGAGCAGATTTCTTCAGTCTTCTTGATTTTCTACAACATGCTGCTCTAGTATCTTAATTAGAGTATCCTTTTCCTTTAACATTTCCTAAATTTTAGTACACTCCACATTGAGGATTTGGTACTTGTTTTTCCAAGAGCTTTTCTCCCGTTGATCTTTGTTGAGAGTGACCTGGAGTTTTTCCGTATCAGACATAAAATAAAGGACAGATTCCTTTAACGGAAGAACTTCTTGACGCTGGTAAGGCATCCTCAGCTTGAGGGCTCTAGTTTGTACCCAGTGGAGATAAGGTTCCATGGAGATACAATCTGGTCTTCCTAGAGACTCTCTTCCTTTCTTGTGAACATGTTTCTAAGCATGCACTATTTCCTTCTTTAGTACCCAGTCCTTTTCCCCTTCCTTAAAGAAAAGACCTTCCAGATGAACATTATACGGGATATACTTCATCGGGTATCCGAATTGACGGTGAACTAAAATTGGATGATAGTGGATTCCTCCTTTAGTTCCTATGAGGGGTACATTAGGGAAGTTTCCACATCTGTCATTGATCCTTATCCCCTCATAAATCCTATTCTACCAATCTGTGTCAGAGTTGGTAAGAGACATGATTCTTTGTGACCAATATAGAGTACTCTTATGGTCCCAAAAAGCAGCCGACTTGGGTAAATGGGAAGTGAACCATTTGTAAAGCAGGGGTACACAACATGTGATCATTCCTCCGCTGTATAAATTCCTTAAATGCATAAAATGATAATCATCTGCGAGCAAGGTTGGTACGGGGTTTCCAATTAGAAATATGTTAACAACGTTGATGCAATGAAGTTGTCAATGTTGGGAAAGAGGAAAAGCCCGTATGTAAGTAGGAGAAAGATATCTTCGAAAGCAGTAATGTTTCCTATACTGGAAAAGTACATGGCTTTCTCTACCAAAAACTTAGCTGGTAAACCTTGGATTCTTTCCTTAGTGGTCATGTGAGTCCTGACTTCTGACTCGTCCAAATAGATTGCTCTTGCAATAGTTTGTTCCTTTGGAAATTCTTCAAGTCCAGAAAAGGGAGCTTGGTTAATGATAGGTAAATCAGTCAGATGAGAGTACTCCTCCAGTGTCGGTGCTAGTTGATAATCCGGGAATGTGAAATAGTGATAAACTGGATGTAAAATTGAATCAGTGTATACAAGATTCTTTCAACTACATGGACCTTTAACAAAGACAGCAATCCTTCATGCTTAGCTCTGAAAGCATCAGGGTTGGTAATCATCCTTGCCAGCCTTCTTAAATCCTCTAGTTTCGGAGCCTTGAAGGTGTACTTGTGCGTCTTTCTTCTACCGAAATCCATAACGCAATCTTTTTCTGATATTTGCAATTATTGTTTTAGTTTATTTGGAAAAAGAAAGAGGAGAGAAAAGAGAAGAAAGAGAAAGAAGAGAATATTTTTTCTTTGTTTAAGAGTTTTTTAAATGAATGCATGAATGCAGCACACAAAAACATTGAAAAAACATGGGTTCAAGGATTCAACGTCACGAGCATGGAGTCATGGCTCTACCCATCCCCAAAGGTTGTATTCTGGTCAATTTTTGTACCTGTAGAACGGGTTAAAGGTTCCCAAAATCATTGACCCCCCTAGGGATATCAACAGCAAGCTGGTTCACCCGAGCGAGCAATAGCATCCTAGGGTAATCTCATTTGAGTGTAGTATCATGTATCAACTATTTTCGATAGTTACCGCACTACCAAATGGCCACATGGTTAATGTCTACTAAATCCTCAGGGTCACGGGTGCCGCACAGGGATAGCGTCTATTTTCACGATGTTAGTCGTTCAACATAGTATCCACACAGGACCTCACCTGATTTAATGGTCTAGCAGGATCGCTTATTCGGGAATCGCTCCCTGTAAGTCCACCCGTCTATGCCATCACTTATCTTAGGGTTCTCTCAAACTTTCCACATGCGTATCAATCGCATTCCCATTAACAGAAAAATAAACACGTATATCAAGTAGGAAGAGCAGTATATATATATATATATATATAGTATAATACCTAAAACTAATCATCCTAGACTTCTTAGGAACTATAATCCTAAAGACTCCCAACAGAGTCGCCATTTTCCTGTAGCGTGCGATTTTTGTCAGTGACGCGACCACCTTATCACCATGGGTTTCTCCTCACCGCAATGGTAGGAGTTGGGTGCTACTTTCTGATTTCTTATTTATCCTATGAAGCTAGAAAGGAAAGGGAAGCTATCTAAAACTAATCTTGCACGCAAATGTTTAACTGAATAGATGCTTAAGAGATTGGGGGGTCCAGGGTCAGGATATACAATGGGGAGTTGTCAATTACCCATCCTATATGTGGTTATCTTCAGGTTGATTAGCATTAGGTTCTGCTTTATACTTGATGGTGTTTATCTGTAAGTGGGAAAGTTTCTTCTTTGTGGGGATGTCTGTGAGAGAGAGTATTTTTGTTGTTTTTTTGGTTTTTCCGATGTTTTTTGTGAGGTACTGAACCTAAGGTTTTTGATATGTGTGAAGGTACTGAACCTAAAGTTATTGATTAGTATGCTAGCTAAGATTTTGCAATCTTATGCCTACGTATTCCCGTTAAAGAAAAGAGGGAAATCAGAGCAATCGTAGTTCCTCCTATTCTATGGGAGGAAAGAGATGTTTTGGTGTATTGTTCAAAGCCTAAGATTGAAGCTAAAAGGTTGAGTATTTATGTCTTGTCCAAAGCCCAAGATTGAAGCTAAAAGGTTTTGATTGAGAGAGAGTTTATCATCTCTAAAGGGAGACATCTCATCTGTTTATCACAACTGTTGGGTGATTGATTATAAAGGAGAATTACTTTAACTGTAATATGTGAATCCAGCAATGCCATAATTTCCTTTATGAGGGATTTATCCTGAAGGGGGAAACTTTAACTCACTGTAGAGCAATGCCATTTTTCCTTAGGAGTTTTTCATGCTAAGAGAGGGACATTGGCTTGGATGTAAATAACCCAGAGGCTTACCACTTACAACAATTAGATGAAAGAAGGGATTTACCAGGATAAAAGATGGACTACAGCTTGGATATTTGAATTGACAAGTGTGCCACTTATAGCAGTTATCTGGAATTAGGGTTTGTTTTGATTTTCTTTTTGATTTTTGATATACAGAGAAATGTCTTCCTACAGAGAGATTTTGATTTCTTCTGAAGGGATGTTTGATTTGTTTTGGTGTGCCTTGATCAAAGCCCAAGGTTGAAGCTAAGAGATTGATTTCTTCCACTGGGGAGGTTATTATACAATGCTTAAGAGGAGGCTGGAAAAGACTGACTCAACAAGAGAGTGTTTATCTGTTTTGTATGAAGCCCAAGATTGAGGCTAAAAAAGAGACTAACTCTTTTGGGGGATATCATTATACAAAGCCTAAGAGAAGGCTGAAAGTTGACTTTTCTGGGGAAATATTTTGTTTGTCTTGTACAAAGCCCAAGATTGAGGCTAAAAACAATTTTTTTGATTCCACTGGGGAATATTTGTATGTGTCTTGTACAAAGCCCAAGATTGAGGCTAAAAGGGGAAACTGACTCTACTGGTAAGAGGTTTTATCTGTCTTATACAAAGCCCAAGATTGTGGCTAAAAGAAGATTGACTCTGTTGGAGAGTACGATTTTTCTTGTACAAAGCCCAAGATTGAGGTTGAAGAGAGGATTGACTCTACTTAGGGAAATTTTATATGTCTTATACAAAGCCCAAGATTGAGGCTGAAGGATATTGATTGACTTAGCTGAAAATATTTATGAGTGTCTTGTACAAAGCCCAAGATTGAGGCTGAAAAGGTTGACTCAACAAGAGAGTGTTTGTGTGGGTGTCTTGTACAAAGCCTAAGATTGAGGCTGAAAAGATGATTGACTCAACAAGAGAGTGCTTTTATGGTGTCTTGAATAAAGCCCAAGATTGAGGCTGGAAAGATGATTGACTCAACAAGAGAATGCTTTTATGGTGTCTTGTACAAAGCCCAAGATTGAGGCTAACTTTTGCTTAGTGTGACGCCCCCAATCTATACCCCCAATTAACTAAAGCGGGAAAAGAAAAATTCAAAATTTCATCAAAGTACATTTAGATTATCATGGCATAGACGGGGGAAATCACATTATATTGAAACAAGCATACAACACCTGCTCATAAAGATATGCAACAGTGGGGTAGCAATCAACAGAGGAACTCAGTTCCTTACACCCACATTTCAGAATTAGAATAAAAGCGGAAAATCTAAAACTGAATATCATATATATATATATATATATATATATATATATAGCATGAAAAGTTTGTCATACATCAAGTTGTACATGCACAAGCCAAAAGATATATATACATAATACACAAATATCACAAACGGCCTCCCTAACTACCCGGTGTTACATATCAGAGCCGACTGACAAAAGAATGAAGTCCTAAGCTTCACGAAAAGACCACCAGCAACTCTAATCTGCAATGTCTCATAGAGCATTATAAAACAGCAGAAGGGTGAGAAAAATAATCATAATATAATTGCATACAATTATATAACACAAAAATACACATATATTCGGTTCTCACCACAACTCATACATCACCAAGGTGTACTGACCACACACAATACAAGTATCAACAACACGTATCCATATATCAGTTTATCCACAATTTCACACATAAACAACCATTAATGATTTATGAAAATGCAAGAGACCGACACAACGACTCTATGCATATGCACATGCGGTACCGACTTCCATGTTTCTCATCACTAGTTCACTCAGGAACTCTGCTGGAATCATCGCTCGTTACTTAATGTAACTCCCCGTTGGGCATACGATGTTCCACATCGCTCACACCTCTTTGTATAAGGCACACGATGTTTATGGATCGCTCACACCTCTTTGTATAAGGCACACGACCCGATCGCTCACACATCTTTGTATAAGCCACACAATCGTCTATAATCATCGTTCACACCCCACACGGGCACACGACGTTATAGCGGATTCCCTCTGGAATCAATCCGTCACTCAGGACATCACAACAATGCATATCATGATGCTCAGCATACCATGACTCATGACATTTAATATGCACACATACATGCATTCATCTACATCAACAAAATCACACTTTGCACTTATGCCCAAAACAATGCATTTAATTACCATATGGCCACAAATCATCACAACACCACTTAAACACATCCATTTACATCATACAATAGCACCTTGCATAATACACATTAATTACGCACCATTATAACGACAAAAGTCAACAACCGAAACTATTCCCAAATTCTGACATAATTAAATCGGCTACCAATTTCAAAATCATCAAAATAAGAAAGTACAACTCAATAGCTACACAACGATACCAAGAATGTAAAAATCAGATAAACGGAACACAAGTTACGAAAGAAAAACGAAAACGATATTTTGAAAAGTCCCATTTTACCATTTTCTTGGCCATACGCGTATTGCCCTGAGCCATACGCGTATTGCCCAAAATCCTCGCCATGCCATACGTGTATTGCCCAAAGCCATACGCGTATGGGCATAGACCATTTTCCCCAAAATTCACGTTAAAATTTCAATACGCGTAGTGCCAACACCATACGCGTATTGCCCTGAAATGTTACGCGTATCATATGCAAATCACCAGATGGCCGAGCAAAATGAGAATCCATACGCGTATTGGCCCAAAACACGCCCATGTTACGCGTATTGCCAAGGTCCATACGCGTATGAACATGTTCCATACGCGTATGACCTGGAAAAACCAGAAAAAATTCTGCAGAACAAAGTTCTGCGTTTTCTCAACCCAAAATCCTCCAATTTCCACCTACACCCAGAAAATTACCAATACAATGCATAACAACATGTATCTATCATGTACCAACAATAATGAACAATAAAAACATGATTTCTAACACATTTAATCGATTTCTAATCAATTTCACATAATATGGGTTTTACTAAATTTTTCTATTTCAATCTAATAACAACCACAAATACACATACATAATCATATACAATCATACAATTACTGAGTTTCACACCCTTACCCGATTAAATCGATTCTAGAAGTTGTTTTCCTTGATTTCCCAAGTTTTTCTCACTATTTCTCTTCTTCTTCTCTTTTCTCCTCTTTTTCTTTCTTCTCCTTTTCTTTCTCTCTATTTTTCTCTCTTTCTATTTTCTTTTCTTTCTACTTAATGAAAAATATCATGAAATGACTAAAATACCCCCACACTCAAATATCTCGCAAACGTTCCCAAAACCCGATAAAATATCACAACATTGAAAAATAACATATTTTCACATAAAAGTCGAGAATAAAATAAAATAATAATAAAATAATCAAAACGACTCGATTAAATAAAACTGGCAAAACTGGGGCGTTACAACTCTCCCCCACTTAGAAATTTTTGTCCTCGAAAATATACCTGAGACGAACAACTCTGGATACGACTCCCACATCCGACTCTCCAACTCCCAAGTCAAATTGCCCTCAGCAGCGCCTCCCCACGCCACTTTCACAAGTGCAATATCCTTGCTTCTCAACCGCTTCACCTCGCGATCCAAAATCCTAACTGGTAATGCCTCAACTGTAAGGTTCTCCCTTACCTCCCCCCATCCATCGGAATCACATGCGACGGATCCGGAACATACTTCCGAAGCTGTGAAACATGAAACACATCATGCAAATTCGACAGATTCGGCGGCAACGCCGCCCTATAAGCCATAGCACCCACTCTCGCGGATATCTGGTAAGGACCAATAAACCGAGAAGTAAGTTTCTTCGATTTCAATACACGACCCACACCCATTACCGGCGTAACCCTTAGAAATACATGATCACCCTCTTGGAACTCAAGATCCTTCCGTCTACGATCATGATAACTCTTTTGTCTACTCTGAGAAGCCTTCATCTTCTCTCGAATAAGCTTCACTTTCTCCGTCGTCTGTTGCACCAACTCTGGTCCAACCACCGAACTCTCACCGGATTCGTGCCAACACAAAGGTGTTCGACATCTTCGTCCATACAGTGCTTCAAACGGTGCCATTCCAATACTAGAATGGAAACTATTATTATACGTAAATTCAATCAACGCAAGATAACTATCCCACGCACCACCTTGTTCTAAAACACACGCCCTCAACAAATCTTTCAACGACTGAATCGTCCTCTCCGTCTGACCATCCGTCTACGGATGATAAGCCGAACTCAATCCCAATTTAGAACCCAACGCCTTCTGTAAACTTTCCCAAAATCTCGAGGTAAACCTAGGATCTCGATCGGAAATAATACTTAACGGAACCCCATGCAATTTCACAATCACACTGATGTAAATTTCCGCCAACCTCTCCAAAGTAAAACTGATGTCAATCGGAATGAAATGAGCCGATTTAGTCAGCCTATCAACAACCACCCAAATAGCATTATGCCCTCGCTGAGTATTTGGCAACCCCGTTACAAAATCCATGGAAATGTTATCCCACTTCCACTCAAGAATATCCAACGGCTGCAACAAACCACTAGGCCTCAGATGTTCCACCTTCGATTTCTGACAAGTCAAACATGCATAAACAAACTGAGCCACGTCTCTTTTCAATCCAGACCACCAGAAAATCTTCTTCAAATCTTGGTACATCTTATTCGCTCCCGGATGTATACTCAAATTACTCCTGTGTCCTTCCTCCAAAATTATCTTTTTCAACTCCGTATCGTCAGGAATACAAATCCTACCTTGGAATCTCAAAACACCATTAATATCCACCTTAAAATCACTACTCGCATCTTTTTCTCCAACCAACATCAAATCCACAAATTTCACATCCAGCTTTTGTTTCTCACTAACAGTCATCAGAAAATCATTAGTAATCGTTAGCATTCCAAGCCTCACGCTATCCGACATCACTTCACATACCAAACTCAAGTCTCTAAATGATTCCAAAAGTTCCCACTCCTTAGCCATTAAAGCGGACATATGTAACGATTTCCGGCTCAATGCATCAGCTACCACATTAGCTTTACCAGGATGGTAATTCAAGCCAAAGTCGTAGTCCTTCAGAAATTCCAACCATCTCCGTTGCCTCATATTTAGCTCTTTCTGATCAAACAAATATTTCAAACTTTTATGATCACTAAAGACTTCAAACCTTGCACCGTAGAGATAATGCCTCCAAATATTCAACACAAAAACCACAGCCGCTAATTCAAGATCATGAGTAGGATAATTCTTCTCATGAACTCTTAATTGCCTTGAAGCATACACCACCACCTTACCTTCTTGCATCAGAACACCACCTAGACCAATCAAAGACGCATCACAATAAACCACAAATGGTTCATTAGGATTCGACAAAATTAAAATTGGAGTTGTCGTCAATCTTCTCTTCAGCTCATTAAAACTTTCCTCACACCGAATATCCCAAATGAACGCTTGACCTTTACAAGTCAACTGGGTCAAAGGAAGTGCTAGCTTAGAAAAACCCTCAATAAACCTTCGATAATATCCGGGCAAACCCAAAAAGCTTCGAATTTCAATAACAGATCTCTGAGCCTCCCATTGTAGAACTGCTTCTACTTTAGATGGATCCACAGAAATACCATTACCTGAAATCATGTGTCCAAGAAAACTCACCTCCGACAACCAGAATTCACATTTAGACAATTTGGCAAAAAGCTTCCTTTCTTTCAAAACCTGCAAAACAATACGCAAATGCTCCGCGTGCTCCTCCCGAGACTTAGAATAAATCAAAATGTCATCAATAAACATAACAACAAATCGATCCTAATGCTCATGAAAAATATGATTCATGTACTCCATAAACACACCTGGCGCGTTAGAAACCCCGAACGGCATCACAGAATATTCATAATGACCGTAACGTGTCCTAAAAGCCGTCTTCTGAATATCTTCTTCCTTCACCCTAATCTGATGATACCCTGATCTCAAATCAATCTTACTGAACACACAAGCACCAACCAACTGATCCATCAGATCATCAATCCTTGGAAAAGGATACTTATTCTTAATCGTCACCTTATTCAACTGGCGATAATCGATACACAACCGCATGCTTCCATCTTTCTTTTTCACCAATAAAACTGGAGCACCCCAAGGAGAAACACTAGGTCTTACAAACCTCTTTTCCAACAACTCATTCAACTGTTTCTTTAACTCAACCAACTCAGATGCCGACATACGATAAGGTGCCATAGAAACAGGTCTAGTACCAGGAACTAGATCTATAGAAAACTCCACCTCTCTCTCTGGCGGAAAATCTGAAATATCCTCAGGAAACACTTCCGGAAATTCACACACAACAGGAAACACATCAAGTGAAACTTGACTCTCCACAGTCAAAGATGCAAACAACCCAAACAACTGAGCTTCAGCCGCCAAAAGTCTCTTCAACTCTTTGGTAGATAAGAAACTCGAGTCTTCGTCTTCCTCAAGAGAAGGAAACCTTACCGGCTTATGATAACAATCAATATGAACCCGATTGAATTGCAACCAATTCATTCCCAGAACCACGTCTAAACCCTCCAACGGCAAACACACCAAATCCATCTCAAAGTCTTTACCATAAATGGTCAAAGGACAACTTAGACAAACCAAAGAAGTAGTTACTGACCCCATTGCTGGAGTCTCAATAACCATTTCACCACCCATCAAAGACAACACAAGATTCAAACGTTTTGTGCACTCAGACGAAATAAACGAATGAGTCGCTCCAGTATCAATAATAGCAACTAAAGGCGTACTATTAATAAAATAAGTACCTATGATCAGACAATCTGCACTTGAAGTCTGAGTTCCCGCCAAGGCAAAAACTTTCCCACCAACTAGAGCTTGCTTCGGCTTTGAACACTTCGTACTAACATGTCCAAGCTCACCATAATTGAAACACTTCACCACGTTCCTCTTACAATCAACTGCAATGTGTCCTACACCTCCACAGTTAGAACACTTCCTAAAATCTTTCTTACATTCGAACTGATGGTGTCCCACCTCACCACATCTATAACATCTCAAAGGACCAGACATTCCTCCTCCACTTGACCTTTTCTCAAAATTTCCCCTTTGTTTACCTTTATCAGCTGGTGTTACATAAGGACCACCACGGAACTGTTGCTTCCCTTTCCTCTCGCTCACACTCTTATAGTGAGTAGAACGAGCCTTACTGTCCTCCTCGTAAATCCTACAATAATCCACCAAATCAGAAAACCTCTGAATCCTTTGATAACCAATTTCCTGCTTTATCTCAGGACGCAATACGTTCTCATACTTCGCACACTTAGAAAATTCCGCGGTCGCTTCAGCATAATGAGGATAGAACTGTACAAGTTCCACAAACTTAGCAGTATAATCAACAACAGGCATATTACCTTGTTTCAGTTCCAAGAACTCAATTTCCTTCTTTCCTCTTACATCTTTAGGAAAATACCTCCTCAGAAAATCAATGTTAAACACAGCCCAAGTGATCTCCTCCTCTGCAGCTTCCAACACACGACGAGTACTAACCCACCAATCATCAGCTTCTTCCAGTAACATGTGAGTACCCAGTCTCACCTTCTGATCCTCAGCACAATCCATAACTCTGAAAATCCTCTCAATCTCTTTTAGCCAAATCTGTGCACCATCCGGATCATATCTTCCTTTGAAGATAGGCGGTTTATTCTTCCTGAACTCATCATTACCTGCAGCATTAGGTGCACCCTGAACAGCACAAGCCATAGCTTGCATAGCAGCAGCCAAAGCAGCGTCATTCCTACCAGCCATATTCTGTTCATTCCCAATAACAGCAACTATGGTTAAACAAACAGTTCACTCAACAACAACAACCAACAAGGACTGACACAACTGACACGGACTGGCACAAACTGACACAAACTGGCACAAACTGACACGGACTGGCTCAGATACCACTTAATGTGACGCCCCCAATCTATAGCCCCAATTAACTAAAGCGAGAAAAGAATAATTCAAAATTTCATCAGAGTACATTTAGATTATCATGGCATAGATGGGGGAAATCATATTATATGGAAACAAACAAACAACACCTGCTCATAAAGATATGCAACAGTGGGGTAGCAATCAACAAAGGAACTTAGTTCCTTACACCCACATTTCAGAATTAGAATAAAAGTGGAAAATCTAAAACTGAATATCATATATATATATATATATATATATATATAGCATGAAAAGTTTGTCATACATCAAGTTGTACATGCACAAGCCAAAAGATATATATACATAATACACAAATATCACAAACTGCCTCCCTAACTACCCGGTGTCACATATCAGAGCCGACCGACAAAAGAATGAAGTCATAACCTTCACAAAAAGACCTCAAGCAACTCTAATCTACAATGCCTCATAGAGCATTATAAAACAGCAGAAGGGTGAGAAAAACAATCATAATATAATTGCATACAATTATATAACACAAAAATACACATATATTTGGTTCTCACCACAACTCATACATCACCAAGGTGTACTAACCACACACAATACAAGTATCAACAACACATATCCATATATCAGTTTATCCACAATTCCACACATAAACAACCATTAATGATTTATGCAAATGCAAGAGACCGACACAACGACTCTATGCATATGCACATGCGGTACCGACTTCCATGTATCTCATCACTAGTTCGCTCAGGAACTCTGCTAGAATCATCGCTCGTTACTTAATGTAACTCCCCGTCGGGCATACGATGTTCCCCGTCGCTCACACCTCTTTGTATAAGGCACACGACGTTTATGGATCGCTCACACCTCTTTGTATAAGGTACACGACCCGATCGCTCACACCTCTTTGTATAAGGCACACGATCGTCTATAATCATTGCTCACACCCCACATGGGCACACGACGTTATAGCTGATTCCCTCTGGAATCAATCCATCACTCAGGACGTCACAACAATGCATATCATGATGCTCAGCATACCATGACTCATGACATTTAATATGCACACATACATGCATTCATCTACATCAACAAAATCAAACTTTGCACTTATGCCCAAAACAATGCATTTAATTACCATATGGCCACAAATCATCACAACACCACTTAAACACATGCATTTACATCATACAACAGCACCTTGCATAATACACATTAATTACGCACCATTATAACGACAAAACTCGACAACCGACACTATTCCTGATTTCTGACATAATTAAATCGTCTACCAATTTCCAAATCATCAAAATAAGAAAGTACAGCTCAATAGCTACACAACGATACCAAGAATGTAAAAATCAGATAAACGGAACACAAGTTACGAAAGAAAAACGAAAACGATATTTTGAAAAGTCCCATTTTACCATTTTCCTAGCCATACGCGTATTGCCCTGAGCCATACGCGTATTGCCCAAAATCCTCGCCATGCCATACGCGTATTGCCCAAAGCCATACACGTATGGGCAGAGACCATTTTTCCCCAAAATTCACGTTAAAATTTCAATACGCGTAGTGCCAACACCATACGCGTATTGCCCTGAAATGTTACGCGTATCATACGCAAATCACCAGATGGCTGTGCAAAATGAGAATCCATACGCGTATTGGCCCAAAACACGCCCATGTTACGCGTATTACCAAGGTCCATATGCGTATGAACATGTCCCATACGCGTATGACCTGGAAAAACCAGAAAAAATTCTGCAGAACAAAGTTCTGCGTTTTCTCAACCCAAAATCCTCCAATTTCCACCTCACCCAGAAAATTACCAATACAATGCATAACAACATGTATCTATCATGTACCAACAATAATGAACAATAAAAACATGATTTCTAACACATTTAATAGATTTCTAATCAATTTCACATAATATGGGTTTTACTAAATTTTTCTATTTCAATCCAATAACAACCACAAATACACATACATAATCATATACAAGTATACAATTACTGAGTTTCGCACCCTTACCCGATTAAATTGATTCTAGAAGTTTTTTTCCTTGATTTCCCATGTTTTTCTCACTATTTCTCTTCTTCTTCTCTTTTCTCGTCTTTTTCTTTCTTCTCCTTTTCTTTCTCTCTATTTTTCTCTCTTTCTATTTTCTATTCTTTCTACTTAATGAAAAATATCATGAAATGACTAAAATACCCCCACACTCAAATATCTCGCAAACGTTCCCAAAACCCGATAAAATATCACAACATTGAAAAATAACATATTTTCACATAAAGTCGAGAATAAAATAAAATAATAATAAAATAATCAAAACGACTCGATTAAATAAAACTGACAAAACTAGGGCGTTACACTGAGGAAAAGAAGGATCATTATACAAAGCCTAAGAAGAGGCTGGGAGGTTATTAACTCAACAAGAGAGTGTTTTATGGTGATTGATTCAACAAGAGAGCGCTTTGAAGGTGATGGACTCAACAAGAGAATGCTTTTATGGCTAATTCTGCTGAGGAAAATCATTATACAAAGCCTAAGAGGAGGCTGTCTCCTGCTGAGGATTATTGAGATCCAGAGGAAGGTCTAAGTCAGGGAATCAACTCTTGCTGAGGGTTTACAGAAGAGTTGAGGTATCAGATGCCTTGAGGTTCAGATTTGGGATAGTGTTGTATTGATGATAAGATGACCCTAGCTGGGAAATTTTAGGATGAAAGACTGATTTTTAGATCCTGTGAGGGTTTTAACTCTACTGGAGATTGATTAAATGACCAGGGTTTTTTTCTGTGTTTGTAGGGAACTTGAGAATGTCTTTGAGATCCAAGAGGAGATTAGACTGTCCAAGTATACTGGTATGGAAGATTTTATCTTTGTATGATGCCCAAGAGGAGGCTGGTGCTTTAAGGGATGAGAATCAACCCTTAAATTAGTCTGAGGTTTTGACTCTTTGGAAATACTGCTCTAACAAAGGATGACTAAGTTCTGTCCTATACCTTTAAGAGGTCTTCAGGGTCCTTGTAATAAGCCCAAGAGAAGGCATGAGAACTTCTAAGAAGCCGGAGGGTCCTTGTACAATGTCCAAGATGAGGCGGGGATGCTTTTAGGAAGCCTGTGGGTCCAAACTTAAGAAGAGTTAAAGAAAAGTTTCACCGAGAATAATCTTTTGTCTAGTGAACAGTTCTAGGGTTTGAAGAAATTCAAGAGACGTTTCACCAAGAATTAATCCTCTCTGGGGGTAATGAATTTCTTTGAAAATTTTCTAATAGTGACAGTCTGAGAAATGTTTCACCGAGAATAATGCCTTTCTCTTTGTTCCATATTGTATAAGCCCAAGAGGAGGCAAGACTGTATCTGGAATTTCAATGGGGAACTAGTTTTGACTGTTTAAAAGAGTGACCACTGGCTTTATCTAATCCTAGACCTAATTGTCGAGGAAAACTCTAAGCAAATATATACAAGCATATATATACAGATGAAATATATACTGTATGTAAAAAGTGGGTAGGAGGACTTACAGGTGAGCAAGCTTCCAGCACAAAGAAATATATATATATATATATATATATATATATATATATATGTATATATATATATATATATATATATATATATATATATGTGTGTGTGTGTGTGCAAGTATGTAAAAGAAAGATGATAAAACTTACAGGCTAGCAAGCTTTCATTGTAACAGCTGTATGGTTAGTTGTTCAAGAAATTAAAGAAAATTTTGATTACAACTATGAATTTGAACCTAATTCAAAAAGGAAAGTTGTTTTTGATAAAGAAGATCGGGGCTTATACTCAAGGAGAGGCCCATGGAAAGATAGTGATTGCACCGTCGTTTTTGAAAACTGTACTGACACTTATACAATGAATGAGGCCCAAAATTATTTATGTACAAAAGAGAGGTGGGTCTCACATGAAATATATACTGTATGTAAAAAGTGGGCAGGAGGACTTACAGGTGAGCAAGCTTCCAGCACAAAGAAATATATATATATATATATATATATATATATATATATATATATATATATATATATATATATATATATGTGTGTGTGTGTGTGCAAGTATGTAAAAGAAAGATGATAAAACTTACAGGCTAGCAAGCTTTCATTGTAACAACTGTATGGTTAGTTGTTCAAGAAATTAAAGAAAATTTTGATTACAACTATGAATTTGAACCTAAATCAAAAAGGAAAGTTGTTTTTGATAAAGAAGATCGGGGCTTATACTCAAGGAGAGGCCCATGGAAAGATAGTGATTGCACCGTCGTTTTTGAAAACTGTACTGACACTTATACAATGAATGAGGCCCAAAATTATTTATGTACAAAAGAGAGTTGGGTCTCACACTCTCTTAGAGGCCCAAAGCATATTAAAAAAAGAAAGATGGGACTTACAACATAAGGGGGGGCAGATAAAAAAACAACGACCGCGCCGTTATTTTAAAGATTGTATCGGGACTTATACAATGACTGAGACCCAAAAAGGTTTATGTACAAAGAGATGGGTCTTACACTCTATTAAGAGGCCCAAAATGTGTTTTTAAAAGAAAGATGGGACTTACAACACAAAGGGAGGCCCAGATGATTTTTGTTTTGAACTGGCGATCGTGCCGAGATTTTTGAAAACACAATGGGACTTATACAATGACTGAGGCCCAAAAAGGTTTGTGTGTGACAAGGGATGGGTCTTACACTGTATTAGAGGCCCAAATTTATTTTGAAAAAGATTTGTGAGGGTGAAAATAATCAAAACCCTAATTTGATTTTTAACATGTATTTTAATTGAATAAAAATTCAATTAAAATGATCAAAATTATCAAACATATGTAAAAAACAAGTTGTGATCTTGGATTAATGTTTGAAAAATCATGTTTCATTCATAGAATGATTTGAAAATTATTTGAAGTTGAAAATTCAAGAGAGAGAAATATTTTTAAATGTTTAAAAACAAATAAAACATAATTCTTTACAAAAATACTAAATATCTAAAATAAATAATATTTTTTGTGAGTTGTTTGTGGAATGAAATATTTTAACATTTTTGGGAATTTTCTAAAAAATAACCAATAAAAAATAATTAAAATTGAGAGAGAAATTAATTTTGGAATTAATTAACAAAAACCACAAAATATATGAAAAATAGCAAAAAATATGAAAATGGAAAAATGGTCTGGGTGGGTGTTGAACCCATGACCTCAACATCAAACACACATGCACGCTACCACTGGGGTGATGATACATCCGTGTATCAAAATCACCCCATGAATATATATGGGATGCCTTGTTTTAGGCCTGGCAAGGCGCCATGCCTGGCCCTTGCCCAAGGCAACGCCTGATTTTAGGCCTCTTGCGTGAAGGCTCTAACTTTCTCATTTCTCCATGGATTGGGACAAAATTTAGGTGTATTCTGCCTAGAATTTTATGAGGAATCCAATGGTACTTTTGGAATTTTCAGAAAATGTCCCTATTTTAAAATCCGATGGTGATTTCAAATAGGCCTAAATTTGCATGTTCCATGCTATCTCATCATACACGCAGCTATAGCATAATAAAATGGTTCAAACACAACACATATGATATGTATGAGAGGTCCATGATCAATGGACCTCAAAGCAATGCATGATTTAAAGAGTTCAAGTTGTGATGCACTTACCTCTTGAAGCATCTTGTGCTAACTGTTAAGTTCCTTATGCCAGAAGTGATCCAATGCTTTAGACACTCTTGATTGATCCCTTAGAAGCTTTTAGGATGATCAAAACCAGCTGGAATCCTCAGGAACAAGTATAGGCTCTTTCTTGCAAAAGTGACCAAAATAGTAACTCTCTTAAATGGTGTTCTAGATGAGGGAAACCGATTAGGACAGTTTGAGGATGATATTTGGAGTGTGTTTGAGGCCTGGTTTACTTTTGGAAGTGACTGAATCAAGACATGACTTGAAAAATGCAGAAAAGTCAAAATTTGAGGTTTTGGAGGTTGACTTTCTGATTTTGGTGTTTCAGATCAAGGGTGAGTGTTTGAACAGCCTAAATATATGATACATTGGATGTGTTTGAATTGTGAGTTGTGGTGGAATTGCTCTCTAACTTAAAAACTCAGAGATGACTTGCAAAAGAAGGTATTTTGGCCTAATGAGAGAGATTTTGAGGAAAACAAGTGTTGTAGTGCTTTGGTGTACTCAAACTGAGCACAAATGAGCTCTATTTATAGTAGAGCAAGTTTGTTTTGGCAGCAATAGTGAATGGCAGGTGCAGCAGGCCTTTGGCCAATGTGGATCAAATGGAATCTCAAGTCTCCTATAGCCATTGAGTTGAGGTTAGGGCACAGGCCTATGGTCCTTTGATTCAGAGCTAAATCTTGACTCATTCAGTTAGTAATGTCTTAGTCTATGCCACCTTGATACATCCATTGAAGGCTTGGAGACAAAATTGGAGTCTTGGCACCTTTTTAGCCTTTTTAGGGCATTTATGGCTACATGTAGTTCCTTGGACTTGGGAGGCTAGTATATCAGATCCTTTCTATTGGATGTTATCCTATGATGTGTCCAAATGGATGACAAGGCTTGCACTTATCTGATTTTGCCAAATCGAACAAAAGTGCAATATTCTGTCTTGTAAAAATCAGTCCATGATGCCATGTTCTAAGGGTTGTATCTCCCTACTCAAATTGAATTTCGAGATGATCTAGTACTTGTTGGAAAGCCCTCATGGCATACTTCAATTTTAATGTTCACCAATGGACCTAGTTCTACTTGGATCAAGGTGAAAAATGTCCCTACATTTTGGAAAAAGTAAGACAGATTCTGACTTTTTGAAAATTTCACTAAGTGTTGGAAAAGTGGTCATTTTCATGTTTTTGTGATTTTGATCAATCCATAACTAAAAATCCATGAGGATTTGGAATCTCTTGTAGTTGACACTTTTAAAGTATGTCAGATGGACTTTCATTTGAGCTTTGAATAAGAGAAAAAGGCCTTGTAGTTTAGGAGTTATGACCTTGCAAAGTTGGCACAAAATCACTTTTGTTCCAAAATATAGAAAAAAATTTGTTTCTCAAGGTTGCCCCTTTTGCATGAAACCTCACTTTTCTTGATTTTTCTTGATGGATGATGATCAAAATCATACATTAACATTATTTTTGACTTAGGGGAACCATATTTGTGAAAAATTCCAAAAAGTCAAATTTGATTTTGTGCACAGTTGACTTTTTATCAAAACAAATCCAAACTGTGCGATCCTTTGTGCAATCAAGTTCTTGACCTAATTCAAGCCTAATGGATGGATTCCATAGGTGTTTTAGGAGAGCATGCCTTGGTCAAAAGTCAAAGATACAGTTGACTTTTCCTTTAAAACCCTAATTGTGGTCCAGATTAAATTGAAACTTGGAATCAAGCTTCTTGGATCAATCCTTTGTTGAAAATGGATCAATGTGGTGTATTTGAGGCCCTCAAATCATGTCTTGAGGTCTTGGCTCATATCTTGCCTCAAAAGTCAACTTAGGGGTGAATTAGGTCAAGAAACCCTAATTCCTGATTTTTTATGAATGCATTCCTTGAGGCTAAATTAACTTGATGATTGGGTCCATAAGGTCCCTTGGAGCATCTTGGGTTAAGTTTTTGAAGCATTGTCTTATTCCCATAGGTAACCTGGAGGTCTTGGTCGACCAAAACCCTAATTTGGTGACACTGGCGATCTTGAGGCCTGATCCACTTGGAATGTTACACCTTTGTGCCTGATTCTTGATGTGGGAGTCCTCTTGATCCTTTATAGGTGTTTGAGAGGTTAGACAAGTTGAAAATCATGTCATCTCTTGATTGATCCTTTGTCTAAGTGCTCTGAGAGGGCTTGAAACCCTAAGTTTTGATTGTAGTGAGTGCTCGCCCATCTTTGAGGAGATTGATGAGGCATGGAAGTACATACATATTATGGTGATGATTTGCACAATGATGGGAAATCTGGGTGGTCAAAATTTGGGGTATGACAGTACTGAATGATAAGCATCTGCAAGCAAGGTTGGTACGGGGTTTCCAATGTTGGGAAAGAGGAATTACTCATATATGAGCAGAACAAAAACGTATTCGAAAGTAGTTTTGTTTCCTATACTAGCAAAGTATAGAGCTTTCTCCATCAGGAATTTACCTGGTAAACCCTGGATTCCTCCTTTAGTGGTCATGTGAATCCTAACTTCTGAGTCTTCCAAAGAGATTGCTCTTGCAATAACCTGATTCTTTGGAATCTCTTTCAGTCTAGAAAATAGAGCTTGATTAGTGATAGATAAATCAATTAGGTGGGAGTACTCTTCCAGTGTTGGTGCGAGTTGGTAATCCGGGAATGTGAAGCAGTGGTAAACCGGATCGTAGAACTGAGTCAACGTAGACAGGATTCCTTCAACTACGTGGACCCTTAACAGAGACAACAGTCCTCCGTGCTTAGCTCTGAAAGCCTCGGGATTGGTAATCATCCTTGCCAATTTCCTTAAGTCCTCTAGTTTCGAAGCCTTGAAGGTGTACTTGTGCGTTTTTCTTCTACTGAAATCCATAACGCAACCTCTGATATTTGCAATTATTGTTTTAGTTCTCTTGAAAAAAATATTTTTTTTTGTTTGAAAAGAGTTTTTTAAATGAATGCATGAATGCAGCACACAAAAACATTTGAAAACATGGGTTTAAGGGTTCACCGTCACGAGTGATGGCTCTACCCATCCCCAAAGGCTGTACTGTTTTGGTCAATTTTTGTACCTGTAGAACGGGTTCTAAGGTTCCCAAAGTCATTTCCCCTCCTAGGGATATTAACAGCAAGCTGATTCACTCGAGCGAGCTGTAACATCCTAGGATGAATCTCATTTGAGTGTAGTATCACGTATCAACTATTCCCGATAGTCACCTCACTACCGAATGGTCATATGGTTAATGTCTATTAAATCCTCAGGGCATGGATACCACACTGGGAAAGACAATTCTTTCACGACAATCGATCGTTCAACATCGTTACTTTTGCACGGGTACCTCGACTGATTCGGTGGACTGCCAAGTTAGCTTGGTCAGGATTCACTCCCTATAAGCATTTCCAGGATATGCCACCACTTACCTTAATGTTCTCTCAAACTTTCCACATGCGTATTAATCGCATTCCCAGTTGACAGAAAATTAAACACGGGTATCAAGTAGTATAACAGTAAATATATATATATATATATATATATATATATATATATATATATATATATATATTATAGTAGAAAGTATAGAAAATGCTAAACAAAGCCTAGACCTCTTAGGAACTCTAATCCTAAAGACTCCCCAGCAGAGTCGTCATTTTTCTGTAGCTTGCGATTTTTGTCGGTGACGGGACCACCTTACCAGAATGGTTGGAATTGGGTGCTACTTTCTGATTTCTTATTTATTTCATGAAGCTGGAAAGGAAAGGGAAGTTATCTAAAACTAACCTTGCGCGCAAATGTTTTCTTTAACAAATGCTAAGAGATTGGGGGGTCAGGGTCAGGTTATACAAAGGGAAGTTTTTAATTACCCAGTGTATATATGGTAATCCATAGATTTTGTGTGACATGTTTAAATACTTTCCGGTGTTTACTGTTATAGGTTGGGAATGTTGAGAGAGTGTTTTTGTTGTTTTTAATTTTCTGTTGTTTTTGGTAAGGTACTGGACCTAAAGTTTTTTTATTTGTGTGCTTGCTAAGATTTCGCAATCTTATGCCTACGTATTCCCGTAAAGATAACAGGGAAATCAGAGCAATCGTAGTTCCTTCTATTCTATGGGAGGAAAGATGTTTGGTGTCTTGTTTAAAGCCCAAGATTGAAGCTAGAGGTTGTTTGTGTATTGTTCAAAGCTCAATATTGAAGCTAAAGGGGTGACTGAGAGAGAATTTGTCATCTCTAAAGTGAGATATCTCACCTATTCATCACAAGTGTTGGGTAACTGATTATAAAGGGGAATTACTTTAACTGGAATGTATGGGATCCAGCAATGCTATAATTTTCTTTATAAGGGAGATGTCTTGAAGGATAAAAGTTTAACTCAGTATTTGAGCAATGTCATTTTTCCTTAGGAGTCTTTACATGCTAAGAGAGGGACATGGGCTTGGATGTAAATAATCCAGAGGCTTGCCACTTACAACAATTAGATGAAAGAAGAAGTTTACTAGGATAAAAGAGGGATCACAACTTGGATTTTTTTAATCAACAAGTGTCCCACTTACAGTAGTTATCTGGGATTAGGGTTTTTTTATTGTTTGTTTTGATGTGTAATGTACAGATAAATGTCTTCCTACAGAGAGAACTCTTGATATCCTCTGAGGGGATCTTGATTTTATGTGCCTTGATCAAAACCTAAGGTTTGAAGCTAAAAGGTTGACTCTATTAGGGAGTTCCATATCTGTCTTGTACAAAGCCCAAGATTAAGGCTGAAAGAGATGACTCTTCCGGGGAAAGTTTTGTCTATCTTATACAAAGCCCAAGATTGAGGCTAAAAGAATTGACTCCATTGGGGAGAGGTTTTATCTGTCTTGTACAAAGCCTGAGGTCGAGGCTAAAAGATTTGATTGACTCAACTGGAGAATATGATCTGTAAAGCCCAAGATTAAGGCTCGCTCAGCTGGAGAAAAATCATTATACAAAGCCTAAGAGGAGGTTTATTGGGGAATTTCTTATATAAAACCTAAGAGGAGGCTATCTTCTGCTGAGGATTATTGAGATCTAGAGACAGGTCCCAATCAGGGAATCAACTCTTGCTGAGGATTACAGAAGAGTTAAAATTTCAGAGACCATGAGGTTCTGATTCTGTTAGTGTTGTATTGATGGTAAGTTGACCCTAGCTGGGAACTTAGAATGAAAGTTTAAAGATTGAGTTTTAAAACCTAAGGAGGTTCTAACTCTACAGGAGATTGATGAAGTCATCAGGGTTTTTCCCGTGCTTTTAGGAAACTTGAGGGTTTATTTGAGATCCAAGAGGAGATGAGACTTTCCAAGTCTACTGGTATGAAGAGGTTGATCTTTGTATGATGCCCAAGAGGAGGCTGATGTTTTAAGGGATGAGAATCAACCCTAGACTGGTCTGATGTTCTGACTCTCTGGAAGATTTGAACTAGTAGAGATGACTAAGTTCTGACCTATACCTGTAGGAGGTCTTCAGGTCCTTGTACTAAGCCCAAGAGGAGGCTGAGAATTTCTAAGAAGCCTGAGGGTCCTTGTACTAAGCCCAAGAGGAGGTTGGGGATGCTTTTAGGAAGCCTGTGGGTCCAAACCTGAAAAAAGTTCAAGAAAGGTTTCACCGGGAATAATCCTTTCTTTAGTGAACAGTTCCAGGGTTTGAAGAAATTCAAAAGAGGTTTCACCGGGAATAATCCTCTCTGGGGAAATGAATTTCTTGTACAGATATTTCTAAGTTGTGACAGTCTTGAGAAAAGTTTCACTGGGAATAATGCCTTTCTCTGTTCCATATTGTATAAGCCCAAGAGGAGGCAAGACTGTATATGGAATTTCCTATGGGAACTAGTTTTTGACCATGTTGAAAGAGTAACCACTGGTTTGATCTAGAACTAACCCTTGTTGTTGGGGAAAACTCTAAGCAAGTATATACAAGCATATATATATATATATATATATATATATATATATATATATATATATATATATATATGTATAGATTAAATATATAAACAGGTATTGTTGAAGCAATAGTATAACTTACAGGTGTGCAAGCTCCAGCATTGTAATTACAGCTGTATGGTTAGTTATTCAATAAATTGAAGAAAGTTTTGATGAAACTTAAGATTTGAATCTAAATAAAAAAAATGTTGGTTTTGAAAAGAAGTTTGGGGCTTATACTTAAGGAGAGGCCCTGATGATCTTTTTTGAAAAGGCGGCGATCGCGTCATAGTTTTGAAAACCACAGAGGGACTTATACAATGACTGATGCTTAAAATATTGTATTTACAAAAATGATGGGTCTTATACTCTATTAGAGGCCCAAAAGTGTTTGAAAAAGAAGAAAAATGGGACTTACAACTCAAGGGGAGGCCCGGAAGAAAATTGTTTGAAAATGGCGATCACGCCGAGATTTTTTAAATCGTATCGGAACTTATACAATGAATGAGGCTCAAAAAGGTTTATTTACAAAGGTATGGGACTTACGCTCTATCAAGAGACCCAAAAGTTTTTCAAATGAAGTTTGAAAAATTAAAATTGAGGGAAACCCTAATTTTAATTAATATAACATTATTTTCAAAGGAAATTAAATATAACATACCAAATATACTTAAAAAAAAGTGGTAAGCATTGAAAAATCATGGTTAATCACATGAAGTCTTGAAATTTAATTGATTTTGAAAGATCAAGGTGGAAATCTCATTTTAAAATGTTTGAAAATAAATAAAATGAAATTAATTACCAAAATTTAAACTATATTAAATAAATAATATAAATTCAAATTTTTTTGTGGAATAAAATATTTCAACATTTTTGTGATTTTTCAAAAAAAGAGCCAATAAAAAATAATTAAAATTGAGAGAGAAATTAATTTTGGAATTAATTAATAAAAACCATAAAAAATATGAAAAATAGCATAAATGAGAGGAATAGCAAAATGGTCTGGGTGGGTCTTGAACCCATGACCTCCAACCAAACACAAGCGCGCTTCTACCACTAGGGTGGTGATATATCCGTGTATCAAAACCACCCCATAAACATATATGGGTGGCCTGAAATCTAGGTCTGGCCAAGGTAAAAAACCAAGTTTTGGTGGATTTGCAAGAAGGCCATAACTTCCTCAATTCTCCATGGAATTGGATGAAATTTAGATGGATCCTGCCTAAAATTTCATGAGGAATCCAATTGTGCTTTTAGAATTTTCTAAAGATGCTTCTATTTTAAAACCCGATAGTGGTTTCAAAATAGGTCAAGATTTGCAAGTCATATGCTATCTTATCCTACAAGCAACAATAGCATGATAATTTGGGCCAAACATAACACATTTGATATATATGACATGTTTATAATCAATGGACATCAAAGCAATGCATATTTTAAGAGGTCGAGTTATGATGCACTTACCTCTTGAAGCTCCTTGTGCTAACTGTCAAAATCCTTGTTCCAGAAGTAATCCAATGCTTTAGACACTCTTGATTGATCCCTTTGAAGCTTTTAGGATGATCAAAACCAACTGGAAACCCCTGGAACAAGAATTGGCTCTTTCTTGCAAAAGTGGCCAAAGTGACCAAAATGTTAACTCACTCAAATGGTGTTACAGTTGAGGGAAACCTGTTGGGACAGTTTGAGGATGATATTTGGAGTGTGTTTGAAGTTTTGTTTGGTTTTGAATGTGACTGAATCAAGACATGGCTTGTAAAATGCAAAAAAGTCAAAATTTGAGGTTTTGGAGGTTGACTTTCTGATTTTGAGGCTGTGCCATGTGGATGAAGGTTTGAACACCTCCAATGGATGATTTATGATGTGTTTGGATGGTTATTTTAGTGTTTTGTGCTCTGGTTTCAAGAATTCCCAAATTGCTCCAATGTGACTTGAAAATTAAGTAAGAGAGGGAGAGGGAGAAAACAAGGTTTTGGTATTATTTTGGTGTGGTTTGAAACATCATAAATGACCTCTATTTATAGGAGAGGAGTTTTATTTTGGAAGGAATAGTGTTGGATGAGGGATCACTCTAATGGATATGCCCATGTATAACTTCCTTAAATTCCAAGGTACCAAGTCTTTACTTGGCCATTGACTAGAGCTGGTCTTTGTAGCTCTAGGTCTTCTGAGTTTTGGGTCAATCTTGACTCAATTGGACTGATATGGCTTGGTTCATGATAGCTCTATGCACCACATCAATGCCAAATGACAGACTTGGAGTTTTGGATTTGAAACTTGATGATCACATGCCAAAGGGGATGGGATTCTTGCCTTAGGTCCCAAGCTTGCAGGTTTTTCATGATTGACTGAGATTCTTGTCGAATTTGGATGAGGATCAATCTTGCATAGTCACCAAAATTAGACTCAAGAATCGTGAGCCACAAGTAATGCACAAAATCTGTCTTGGAAATCATTTTGAACAAGGGATGTTGTGAGGTTCATAACTCATTGATTAAGTTGAATCAATGGGGGTTTTTGTACTCTTTTGAAAGCTCTCATGACATACCTTAACTTTGATGTCCATAAATGGACCTGGTTCAGCTTGGATCAAGGTGAAAAATGACCTCAAAGTTGATAAAAAATGAAACAGATTCTGACTTTTTGAAAATATCACTAAGTGTTGGAAAAAGTGGTTATTTTCACTTTTTGTGATTTTGATCAATCCATAACTTAAAATCCACGAGGATTTGGAATTTGATGTAGTTGATACTTTTGAAGTATGTCATGTGAACTTTCATTTGATATTTGAATGGAAGAAAAAGGCCTTAGGGTTTGGGAGTTATGACCTTGCAAAGTGGGTACCAAATCCATTTAGTTCCATAATTTAGAAAATTTTAGGTTTTCTATGGTTGCCCCTTTTGCAAGAAACCTCACTTTTCTTGATTTTTCTTGATGAATGGTGATCAAAACCATACATTAACATTGTCTTTGACTTAGGGGAGCCATATTTGTGAAAAAATCTTAAAAGTCAAACTTGATTTTGGGTACAGTTTACTTTTTGTAAAATGAATTTCAAAATGTGTGATCCTCTATGAAATCAAGTTCTTGACCTAATTCAAACCTAATGGATGGATTCCATAGGTGTTTTAGGGTGTCTTAGATCATGTCCCAAGGTTTGGGGATATGGCTTGGTCAAAAGTCAAAGGTACAGTTGACTTTTTCATCAGGAAACCCTAATTATGGTCCAGATGAAATTGAAACTTGGGAACCAAGCTTCTTGGATCAATCCATTGTTACAAATGGATCAATGTGGTGTATTTAAGGCCTTTAAATCATGTCTTGAGGGCTTGGCTCATGTCTTGTCTCAAAAGTTAACTTACGGGTGAATTAGGTCAAGAAACCCAAATTCCTGATTTTTGATGAATGCTTCCCCTGAGGTTATTTTGACTTAATGATTGGATCCATGGGGTCCCTTGGAGAATTTTGGATCATGTTTTGAAGTATTAGCTCGTGCCCAGATAAAAATTTTCATCTGGAGGCCTTGGTCGACCAAAACCCTAATTTGGTGACACTGGCGATCTTGAGGCTCGATTCACTTGGAATGTTGCAACCTTGTGCTTGATTCTTGATGGGAGACCTATTGATCCTTTGTGGGTGTTTGAGAGGCTAGACAAGTTGAGCATCATGACATTTCTTGATTGACCCTTTATCTAAGTGCTTTGAGAGGGCTCAAAATCTTAATTCTTGATTGTAGTGAATGCTCAACAATCTTTGAGAGGATTGATGAGGCATGAAGGTACATCCATATTGTGGTAATGATCCTCACAATGATGGGAAATCTTGTGGTCAAAATTTGGGGTATGACAATCATTGATGAATTTTGCCATAGAACAACAGGCACAATGAAAGAATGGTATCAGAATCTTGGAGCTTTCAAACAAGATAAGTTACATTGTCTAGAAACTAAAGCTAATATTCTTGGTGTGCTTCACCGTGAAATTATCGGTGATATGGAGATATTTGGTAGGAAAAACAGATAAGAATTCTTTGAGATAAAGTGTTGTTCGCTCAAAACAAAAGACCTCAATAAACACTATAATATGATGGCACAAAGGTATTGCCCTCAATGGATACAATGACCCTAGTCTCAAGAACACCTATGTATCATCTCTACAACAAGAACTCAAGCCAAAAATTCATAGGATGCTAGCCGCAGCTCAAAAGGATATTAAAACCATGAGTCTTGGCCATATTCACCAGGTGACGTTAGAAGCACTTGAAAAGCTTTGCAATTTTCATCATCAATTTTCAGAAGTTATAGAATAAAAGTCAAAATTAACCCAAGCATGTAAGAATCCTTACCTAGAGATTAAGTGTAAAGACAAAAGGTGTAGCTGTGCAACAAAAAAGAAACATCATCATCAAAAATACACCAAATCTCATATGACCTTCAAGGGAAAGAAAAGAAAGTCTATGAAGTTCTTTAGAAGAAAGACTTTCATAGGAAATAGGAAAAATCAGAGATTCTTTATTTGTGGAAAAAAAAGCATTTCTCAAATGAATGTCCTAATAATACCCATAAAGCCGCAAAACTGATTAAATCTCTTCAGCCTCTAGAAGGAGACTTGGAATCTTTGTATTCTGAACAAAGCTCTACTGATGAAGAAACAATTTTTTCCCTTCAAGATTCCTTGTCTAATGAAACAACATTTTCGGAGTCAAGAGATGACAAATATCTCCTTGTTTACTCCTTCAAAGAGATAGGAAGTTCTCTTCTTACTCCACCACTTCCTTGAGTTGAAGTTCATGTCCTCGCAATAAATTTTTCCCATCTGACGAAAGTTATAGATTATATGGACACTGGGGCCCAAATTAGAATAATGAATCCCAGCATTCTCCCAACGAAATCATGGGTGACACATGTTGCATACTTTGTAGCAGCAGATGGAAAATTTTTCAAGACAAATTTAATGACCAAGGAGAAAATAGGAATTAAATTCTTCCCAGGCTCCATAGTCTGGACTGTAACACCCCAAAACTTTCCCTCCTATTTATACCCTCATTATTGGCTTATGTTTTCCATTTCATGTACTTTAGGTCATAAACATTGCATATGCACCACTGGTCTCCTCAAGGCATGGTATCAAGGGCATCACTATCATTGATTATGTAAAGCAAGGAGAATTGGATGTGTTCAAATACTCAAGCCACAAAGGCTCATCATGTCTCAAGGCACCTCATATGGTTCACCATGTCATCAAGAGATTAAGATTGGTAAGGGAATTGAAGAGAATCACACCCTCCTAGCTTGGGCTCCTCTAACTAGGGTTTAGGATGTCTATGCTTGGGACACCTTCATGAACAAGGATCTTGGAGCTTTAACCTCATCTTATCACATGAATCATCTTGGCTTAAGGGATTCTACATCATGTTCAAAGGAATTAGGGTTTTGGTTCATGATTATTGAGGACATTTTCTGCATTAAGCTACCAGGGTTATTTGTCTCTGAAATTCACCATGGTCTTGAATCAGAGTTTATTTCTCTGGGGATTAGGGCTTCATCAAGGGTACAAATGAATTTTGCCACGAGCTACGATTTTGTCGATTCCCCATGTCTTGAGCCAGTTTTGTCACTCAAATCACTCTTTAGGGTTTATTTTCCTGACCATATGAATTTTGGGAAGTTTCCTTGTGAAAATTGGACATCTTATCATTCAAGGGATTCTGACCATTGTTTAAAGTGCAAGTTGCTGATGAGATTTTGGTCGATTAGGGTTTGGATTTAGTCGAGACTTGTAAAAAAACCATTAGTGTCGATTATGGAAGTCTACATTGGATTCATTGACTTCTTTAGGGGCTTCATTCCTTATGTTTTTGGCCTAGTTGTTTGATTTGAATCTAAGGTATCTTTGAGGTCCATTCATGAAGTAATAAAAAGTTCATAATCATAGAGGTAGACCTTTAGGAATTGAGGATTGTAGGACCCTAATTCAGGGAATGTGATCTTTGATCACTGTGGATTGCATCTTGGTATTGATCTTTAAAGTCAATTATCAATTGTGGTTTTTGTCAAGCAGAGGTTAATTGCAAGGTTGACTATATGTTGACCATTCTTCATGAAATCTTACATGGCTACTTGTTTAATTGTTCATTTGGTCCCAAAGCATTGCTATTCAAGATTCATTCGGGGAAACAATTGGCAAAGTTCAAATTCAAGAGTTTTAAGATTCAAAGTTTTCAAAGTATGCAAAAGAGAGAGAATTCATTCAAACTCAAAGGCTCAAAGTGGTATAAATGATTCAAGTATAACGGTGACGCTACTTGGCATGGTACAAGTCATTCAATTACAAAAGGGTCACAAAGAAAGGATAAGAGTTCTCTTGAGTAATATTTTTTTAAGGAAACTTAATTAAAATAAAGGCATAAGGTAGCTTTCAAGAATTTAATGGCATCAATGAGTTTTATGCGGTCAGTAATGGCATAAATCCTCTCAGTGATAGCTCCCAATTCTTGAACAATACGTGAATGCAAAGTACTTTGTAGTTCATTGCTATGATCTTTTAAGAACCTAAGCACATCCATTTGAGTCAGCATTTGGTAACTTGAAGACGACTCAAAAAGTTCAACTCCAGCTGATATGTTTGTGTTCTCTATTTGGCTGTCAGTAGGCCCCATAGCTCTAGGCATTCGTTGACCACAAGCCATAATCACAGTACTCAAGCCGCTCCAGGTGTCTTCATTGAAACTTTTAATGTTCCTGTTCACGGTGATGGAGTTCCGCCTGAAATATATAAGATTGCTTATGCTGCTCTTGGCTCTATCGCTGGACTTCCAAATTTTGCAAGTGGTGGAAAAGGAATTACAAGGCAGTGAAAGAAAACTCCACAAAACCCCTTCAACAATGGGTTGTAAGCCACAACATCAAGAAAACCCCCCCAAGCCCTCAACTCTCTCCAGAACCTCGGCAGCTTCCGTTACGCGGCCAGCGTTGCATAGACTCTCAACCACCTTAGTTATGGAAACAACATCAGAAAATTGCAAAAAAAATAGCAGCAGGCGAAAGGAAATTTGCTGCAACAGAAATTTGACAGAAGAAAGAAATCGCATATATGGCCAATCCATAAAAAAGGTCATAACAGAACTCAGTTACAATTGCCACAAGAGGATAATTCCCAAAAGAATTCAGTTATAATTACACAGGAGAAACTCTAACAAAAATTCGAAGCAGAAAAATTCACAAACTCACTCAAACAGAATTTCATAAGAAAACTCCCTAACTGATTCTAACTAACAGGATAACAGAATTACAAACCGAAAATCCTATTCTACCCCTCCCAGAGATACCAGCTGCAAAAACGAGTTGAAGAAGAGAGCGCCATTTTTTTGAGATTCATTCTTCATCACCATTGTTATTCTTCAATTTCAACGAACAAACTGCATCTTTCTTTCCATCTTCATCCCTCATTCAAGCTCTGCAATCTCTAATTCTATCATCTTCGCAATAACCTGCAAATTTACCATACATCAACGAACCAAGAACACGACGCAGCCTCTGCAATTCCATTCAACATCATACCACAAATTCAGAACCAGAAAGAAGAAGAAGAATTTGCAAATTGAAGGAAGAGGATTCAACATCTTCGTCTCAATCTCGTAGCTGCGGCCTTGGACCTAATGTCCATTGTGGTTCGATTCTAATTTTTGTGTAATCTATCTCGTCGTTTGATTGAGCTTTAAGAAAAATTAACCCCAGATTCGTAAAGAAAGCGAAATTTGAGTAGGGGTTCGTGTAGGAGTTTTTAGGTTTCGGGGTGGTTGGCCGGAGAAAGACGGAGGCGGCCACTGCGCGCCACCATCTTTTCCGGAGGTTATCTAGTGTTTAGGTTGTTTTTTAGTTGCAGAAGGAGAGAATGCTTTGAGAGGAGAGAGAGGTAGACGATGAGAGAAGGGTTCATTTACGATTGATGATTTGTTTTAGTTCACCATGCCTTTTATTGAGAGGGGATAAGGGTGGTGCGTATGGCCGCTCCGGCGATGACATGTGTCACCACTGAGGACACTTGTCATCGTTCGATTAACTTTCTCCTTTATACTGCGCATGCATCCCCATGCTTGTTACCTTGTGCCCCTCCAGGATGTCCCTTGGATCATTCTCAAGATTGACGCCTTGGAATCCAACGGTCTAGATCAATCCCTAGGTCAAGAGCGACCACCATACACCACCAGGCCTTAGGTGCCTCCTGTGCTTAGCTTTATTTGCTAATCACACCCCCATGTGTCTGGCCCAATGCGTATTTGAACTGGGTTTTTGCTAACGTGACATTCCTCCCCTTTCCAGGCTTTTTTATTTCTTTTTTTGTTACACATGCAAGATTTGAATATTAAAAATAGTTGGACGCATCATAAAATCCTAAAAACAAATTCATGGGGGTACCGGAGGGTATTATTTAATTTTTGGTGAATTTTATTTTTTACTTTTGGGTGCATTTGGTATTTTTTTTCTCAATTTCTGATTGTACTGTGTTCATAATGAGATACCTTGTGATATAAGCCACAAAAAGTGACCTTCCTGTAATCTTTTGGACCTGATTTTTGGTAGACAAGTAGCCACTTGATTTCTAAACATGTTGATGCTTTATTGATATCTTGTCCATGAATTTTGGAGTGCTTTTGAACTTCACCTTTTGAGCTTTGCTTTATATGATCATCATTGACATGTGCTTGATGTTTGCAATTAATTGAATGCTTTTGATGCATGATTTTGATCTAATCTTTTGCATGTGACCACTCACTGACCTTAACATGACATGGGTGATTGTTTATAATTTTCAAAGGCATTTTGCTATTTTTTTATCAATTTTCTAATGTGAACCTATCATGTGGATACATGCTTAGAACTAGGTCATGGTTTAGCACTTGTGTGTGGCTATTTTAGGCCAACTTTGGGGTTGAGTTTGAACATGTTCATGAGTGTATTTTGATGTGTAATTGAGATTCTTAGATGTTGCTTCTTGATCATAATTCACATGCCTAGTATGAACCCTAATGGAACACCCGGTTGTTGTTTAATGCTTCCTTAGATGCTTTGAGTTAATGATGCATTTTTGCAACCTTCTTTAGGGATATTTTGTACATCTTTTCACATATGTTTTAGCATGAAGTAGATCCTACCCACATTGGTTTATAGTTCATGTTATATGCCTCTAATTGATGTTATGATGTCATAAGTTTGAACATGAATAATTATTCCACTTTGTCATCTTGCTTTTTGAACTTTGGTGTGCCTTGTTTGCTCAATACTTTGGGGGTTTAAAGGTACCATTTCACATGTCATTTGCCACTGACCTACATTCTTGAATACATGATTGGCTTGACTTTATCTTCTCTCTTCCATGCTTGGACTTATTTGATTGCTAGGGTAAGATTAGACTTGATTTTGGTTATGACTTGTAAAATCCTTGGAGAATGTGTTGTTTTGGTGATTTTAGGGAACCTAATTGCTCACTTTGAGTGTGTATAACATGAATGCATTGACATTAGCATGATTTAGAGCCTTGTCACCTCTTGTTGTAGGTCGTTTGGTATGATTTGAATGATGATACCTTGTATGAATGTGAACATGAATTGTGCTTTCACTTTGACCACTCTTTTGACATCACTTGTATGCCATATTTTCACATTGCTTTTGGGTTTCAAATGGGAGGTTTTTATAAGTCATTTTCCTCTGGTGTGGGTGCTTGAGCATTTCTTTACCATGTTATTTCTTGTATCTTACTTGGGTGACAATTTACATACTTTTATAAGAAGTTTAAGTGTGGTTTTGTTCTTGACTTGCATTGGCTTTGGAGAAGGAGTTGGATATAAAATTTTGTGACATGTTGATATTGGTTTTAAGAATTAAATACATGGTTTAAATTCTGACTTAGGTCCTTCACATGTCGCTTTTGTATGTGCTTAATCATTGTGTGTTCACAAATGTTTGGTGCATGCATGATTTAGGTAATATCTTTATATGGAATCGCCTAAACCTTTAAACGAAAATTGGTGTGAATTTCATGAGCATCCCTTGACCTTTTAAATCTCATTCATATGTTTTATACTACTGCCTCATTTACTTAGGTACGCAATTGATTTGGTTGGAATGATCCTTTACTTGCATCACAGTTAACATGACTTTAGAGAATTGTGTAGGAGATAGTTTTGTTAGATGCTTGTAATATCTTTGGAGATTGACTTGCCATGATGACATTGATGTTGGTTTGAGATGTCTACACATTGGATAACATGGTTCACTTCTGGCCTAGGTCCGTTCATGAGTTCTTTTCATGTTTATTTGTTCATTATGTTCATGATTGATGGAAACATGTTTAAGATGGCACATTTGTGTGTAACTTGTAAACCTTTTGAACGAGATGTAAGATAATTTCATGATCACTTATCATTAATTCAAACTTGGAAATGACATGTTTACATCTTATATGTGGCTTGAATACTTGGTTTGGCTCCCATTTGTGGGACTTTTAGGAATCATTTTGACATGGTTTGTGGATGACAATTGTTTGGATATTGGTGTAGGACATAGTTTGCATTCTCGTATGCTTTCTTAGGATATTGACATGGATAGGATTTGGTGTGTTTAGCTACTGCCCCTAGTAGGTTCTCATACATTTAGGACACTACTAACCTTGGTTGTTGTTTGGTATTCATCCTAGTGTAGTCTTAGGACTATAGCATAATCATAATGGCTCGTTTTTACACTTTACTTTCAACTATTCATTAGTTGAGCTTGGCTTGGAGATGATAAGTGGTTGTGGTGCTTTACATAGATGTTTACACTCACATGAATTCTATTTCATCATACTTCTCCCTTCTCTTTTCTCTTTGGTGATTGATTAGTCTAATGTTTACTTGTGTTGTTCACATGATCCCTTAGGATTCCTAGCTCCGCTTAATTTCCGATTAAGTTGGGGTAGGAGAGACATTAGGTTTGCAATCCATATATGATAACAAGTAGGATAGTCCCTTCTACCTCAATCTTAGGACAATGATGCATGACAACATTAGGACCTAGTTTCCCTTAGTTGTTTTCTTTGCAACTTTGAGTCCTTTCTCTTCTCATCTCAAAACAAGTTCAAAACACCTAATAAATACAATGAGTATTGTACGCCACAAGCCTTAAGTACATGGGAAATGAAGAATGAGGGGTCTCCCTTCAGTTTTCTAGGGTGTTTAGCATACGTCCTGTTTGGGAGCGACCATGCGATGCATTCGCTCCTATGTCATAGACTTTAGTGCAATACATGTATCAAACTAACTTAAGCCACTTCTGTCTAAAAAACACAAACAAAGTTCAAATAATTTTATCCTTCGGGATTAACTGGGTTTCAAATCATTTTCAGAAAAGAGCACGTTACTTCTGTTTTGTCGCAAACAGACATCGACGCTAACTGTCGGACGCGAATTTAACGTTGCTCATAAAAAACTTAATGACCTTGTAGGTCGAACTACGACTGCTCTGATTTCCTCTCTCTGGTTAGATTGAGGATACGTAGGCACAAGACAGCGATGTCTTGGCGAGAAACCTTCCCCCACAATCCTGTAGTCCTCCGAACTACGTTGACTCTGATTTTCCCGTTCCCGAGGGAATACGTAGGCCTAGGACGGCGATGTCCTACCGAGTCACCTTTTCTTTTTCCTTTCTAGTTAGCAGTTGAGCTTCGGATAACCACACCCTTTGATTAGACAACAAGCGTGGATCCCATCGAGTACGATGGGTGCCAGGGGGTGCTAATACCTTCCTCTCGCGTAACCGACTCCCGAGCCCAGATTATGATTGCGATGACCTAGTCTTTCCCTTTTGAGGTTTTCTTCGATCGTTTCCTTTCCCTACGTCGGGATAAATAAATTTCGGTGGCGACTCTTCTATTTTTCCGCCGGTTGATTTTCGCAGATGCAACATGGACCAGGGTCATTGGCAGTAACCTTCCAAACAAAGATATTGTAGTAGGAACGGATGTCTATTCAGCAGCAAGTATACTTCAAATTGTACCCACAAGAATCAAATTCAAAAGAGAATTAAAACCTTATTCTGGGATATTGAAACTATATCCAATTTCTAAAATTCATGTTGGCTATGAAGAAATCAAGTCCAACCTACTCAAACTATGTGCGGACAGCCATGAAAAATTATGCCACCCAAAATCTCTATGGAAAAATAAAGACTTCTTTGTTCAACTTCCTTTCAAGCTCAATGAAGATGTTAATCCAACCAAGGCCACGCATCTTGGAATGAGTCCATCATATTATGCATTAGCTATGGAAGAATGCAATCAGCTTCTCAAACAAGGTTTGATAGAACCCACCAAATCAGAATGGGTTTGCCAAGCATTTTATGTGGAAAAGAGATCAGAAAAATTGAGAGGAAAAAAGAGGCTAGTAATTGATTACAAAACTCTAAATCATTTTCTCAAAGATGATAAATTTCTCATTCCAAAGGCCTCGTCTTTAAATTTTTCAATCAAAGATGCCCAGATCTATTCTAAGTTCGATCTTAAGTCAGAATTTTGGCAATTGGGTATCGACCCTGAGGATCGTTACAAAACAACGTTTTGCATTCCTAATGTCCTGTACCAATGGACTGTGTTACCAGTTGGACTTAAGGTAGCTCCATCGCTTTTCCAAAAGGCCATTACTATAATTTTTTAGCTCATTCTCAACAATATATTCATCTATATTTATGATGTGCTATTGTTCTCAAAAGATGAAAAAACCCATAAAAAATTATTATCCAATTCCTTCAGATAACCCAGCAACATGGAATGATGCTCTCTGAGAAGAAAAAGTCAATTGGGCCAAATAGAAATTGACTTTTTAGGGATGCATTTCTCCCAAGGGAATTATCAAACCCAACCTCATATTGCCCAAGAATTGTTAAACTTTCCTGATGAAAATCTCACAGTTAAGAAAATTTAGTAATTTCTTGGTATAATTAATTATATCAGAGATGTCTTGCCAAAACTGGCAAGATACATGGGTCCTCTATCCCAAATGTTGAAGTAAAACCCCCACCATGGGGAGCAAAGCAATCTAAAGCAGTAAAAGCTCTGAAGAAAATTGTACAAACTCCACCAGCCTTGAAAATCCCTGGGAATGGCAAAAGAATTTTGCAGACCAATGCCAATGATCACTATTGGGGAGCAGTCCTGATAGAAGAACTTGAAGGAAAAAGATACTACTGTGGTCTTGGCAGTGGCCAATTTAAAAAAGCCGAAAAACACTATCACATCACCTACAAGGAAGCTCTTGCCGTAAAAAATGGGAATCCAAAAGTTTGACTTCCACCTAAGAGGCTATGAGTTTGAAGTCCAGATGTATAATTCTTATTTTCCAAAGATCCTTGAATTCAAAAATAAGACGCCATCAGATCCTCAAATCCTTCGCCTCAAAGATTGGTTTTCCAGATATGATTTCTCTGTAAAATATATCAAAGGAACTCAAAATGTAATCCCTGATCTACTATCCCGACCTATGAAACTTATCCAGATCATCATAGCCAAACACAATTTCCCTCTAATTCTTATGGTCAAACCAGTACCAGCCCATGCATCCACAAGCAAGAATCTTCCTCCATGAATAACAATATCATCTTCACCGTCCTAGCTCAAGCAGTATGCCAGCAACAATCTCTTTTATTACATGACAAAAATCATAATGAATAAACTACCAGATCATAGTCCTTATTTCCCAGACACACCTTTCCTCCTACCAATTTTAATAAACCCAAATGTTAAATTCCCAAAAAACCATTTGTGGTATATCAGGTGTGCCACCAATTTGTATTTTATGCATGTTCTTATTCCCACTAAGGCCATGTATCAACACATAATAGATCCCGAGAACCACAAGTCTTTGATTTGGACTAATCTTGAATGGTACTCTCCATTATAATGGTGGAGAGATCAATTAAAACCATTCGTAGACGAGGTCAAAGAGTGAAAACTATCTTCAGAAGATATTGGCAAACTCAAGTCTGTTTTCTTTCTACACATGCCATATCTGACAGATCATACAACTAAGCTACTTAATTGTAAGAGTTATGTTCATCTATGGGAAACCATTGATGATTATCCTTGCAGTCTAAAACTCACAAAGGAATTATTAGAGTATGTTAGCTGCATCAATCTTTATGATCCAAAGGACCTCAATGATAGTACAACTTGCATAAGTCATGAAAATTTCAGAAGACCAGAAGTTGGAAAAAGCTCGACTCGAGCCACACAATAGAAACCAGATTCTCCAATGGAAGCTTAATTCTTAGAAGGACAAGTGGAAGAAGCTAATATAAGATTAGCGGATCACACTACATGATGGATGACATCTTGCAGTATGAGTCATGTCGGTTTGGAGAGTTCTTTTCTGATGGAAATTTATCCGATCAGAATATGTCCCCGTCTCATGAAATCATTTTCAAAGACTAATTAGACAAGTGTCCTTCAAAGATCACAAGCATGTTTAGGAATAGTGATTTTTGTCTTTTTGTGGAATAAGACTACAATAATGTATCCATAAGTGATAAGTGTGTCAGACTTTTGAAAAAGGCATTCCTATAGTATTAAAAATGCCATGCTTGTAAATAGTGTTGCTTTTGTCCTATATGTAACTCCTTAGATATAAAAGGAGAGCTCTTGTAACATATTTTCATCAAGCAATCATAAATAAAATCTCTTGTGTGCTTAAGAAGAAACATGTTCTAAAAATCTTTTCTTTGTCCCTCAAAACTTTAGTTATTGTATTCATATCATAACTCCCCCATAGATGCAAGTATGCTCTACACCTGCCTCTAATTGAGGATCTCGTGTATCAGAAAACATCTGACCATTAATCCATACTACGGTCCTTGCTATTATGAAATTTTAGTTTTAATTGTTAGTATGTGTTATGCCTATGGTTGGCTATTTGACGACGATACAGTTAAAACTTGTTTCATGATATTTGAGGCTCCCAGACAGTTTGGTATCAGTACAAATAGAAAGGGTGCATATAGTATGAATATAATAAAGAGAGTCAGTAAGGAAGAAACCCACTTAAACATGGAAACACCTGAACCAAACCTATATTTATATATCTCATTAATTAGCATTTTTGTATTTATTTTTTGTTTATTTACTATTATTTCTCTCATTAACCTCCTATTTTTATAATTTTTATTTTTTACTATTTAATTAAAATTAATTTTTTCCACAAACTTTTTATATTCATTTATTTTATTTTATTTTAATAATTTAATAAAAAACAATTTATTTCACTTTTGGTGGCTTAAGAAAAATCAAACTACACAAATTACTACTTTTCTTTTTAATATCTTATATCATTTTTCACTATTCAAAATTATACAAACTATTAATTGTAACTAATCCGTATTAATTATTTAATAATAAACAAATAAAGTAAAATAAAATAAATAATTAATTAATATTTGACACTTTTTACTACTCTTTTTTTATGTCTTATATCATTTTTCAGAATTCAAAATTATACGAACTATTAATTGTTATTAATTCGTATTATTATTTAATAATTAACAAAAAACAGTTTTTAATATTTAAAATTAAACTAATAATTGATCCATTAACTCCGTTTAACTTCAAAAAGTTAATGATATTATTCATCCGTTTATGTATCTCTACGAGTTTAAATGTCCGTTTGTTTTAACTTTTTAAAAAATAGTTTTTTTAAATAACTTTTATAAAATTGTTTTTTAAAGTATTATAAGTTTTTTTAATATTTTTTTAGATTGAAAAATTAAGGATTAATATTATTTTCATATTGGCGACTTTCGGTTTATCCCCTGTAAATTTTTTTTTAGCAAATGCCTCATTATCATTTTAAAATTCCATCAATATACACTTTTGAGTGATCTGGCACATGCCAAGTGCATATGTGGCATGCTAAGTGATATTTTTTTGAATAACACCTATGATTAGTTTTTGCCACATCAGAAATTTTATATAATACGTTCATCTTTTCCAAATCATGTCTGCAACTGAAGTTTAACTTTTCAATCTTCTCCAAATCGTGTCTCAAAATTAGGACATATTCTCCATCTTTTCCAAATTAGGGCATATTTTCCATCTTCTCCATCGTCTCAAAATTAGGTAATTTCTGCTACCACCCATTTGGAGAAGACGGAGAATATGCCCTAATTTTGAGTCACAAATTGAAGAAAATTGAAAAGTTGAACTTCTATTGCAAACACGATTTGGAGAAGATGAACATATTATATAAAAATTTTGATGTGGCAAAAACTAATCATAGGTGTCATTTAAAATAAATGAAAAATACAAAAAATGCCACTCAGCATACAACATATGCACTTGGCATGTGCCATATCTCTCAAAGGTGTATATTAATAGAATTTTGAAATGGCAAGGGGCTTTTGCACAAAAAAATTTTTACAGGAGACAAACCAGAGGTAGCCTATATGACAGGGGCAAAATGGTTTTAACCCAAAAATTAATTTTGACATTCTCTAACATAAACATACTGAAGATCAAAATATAGTCAAAATTCTAATTTTAAAAAAAAAAATATATTTTAAAAATGATTTTTATGAAAATCTATTTGAAATAATTTCAAAATTAAGTAATTTTTTTAAAATTTAATATTAAAAAATTTCAATATAATAATAAAATATCTAAAATAATATTTTAAAAATAATTATTTAAACCAAATTTCCATTATGAAAAAATTCTTTATAAATTTATTATACACAAAATTTTGTAACATTATAAAAATTCATATTTAAAAAAAAAAAAAAGACATACTTGAAATATAGGAAAAAAATAGAAGCAAGATAGTGAAATCCTAAAATGACAATGGTGCCAAACTTGAATATACCATCATCACATTGAAGATCTCAACGGAAGAGCTCACATAGATTGTATGATAACTGTTTCATTTCCAAACAATCCTGTATATAAATGATCGAGGGTCAGTTTGTTTTAATTTTTAAAAAATAAATTTTTTCTTTGTATTTTTTAAAATTGATTTTACAAAAACGTTTTTTAAAATATTATAAATTTTTTGAAATTTATTTTTTATAAATTAAAAGATTAATTTTTATATTTTATAACATTAATATATATTATAGAAGATCAAAACATAGTTAAAATTATAATTTTTTTTTAAAAGTTGTATTTCAAAAATGATTTTAATGAAAAACTATTAGAAATAGCTTCAAAAGTAAGTGATTTTTTAAAATTTTGATATTCAAAAAAATTTTCGATGAAATATCTAAAATAATATTTTAAAAATAATTTTTCAAACAAAATTTTCATTTGAACCTTTTTGTAAAGAGTTTTTTTATAAATTTTTTTTCCACAAAATTATGTTACACTACAAAAACCATTTTTAAAAGAGGTAAAAACAAACGGGCCCTCAGTTTCATTGTGATTTCTGGTTAAATTTTGTTCTAAACTATAATATGATTATTTAGATTAGGGATTCCAGATTGAGATATCTACAAAACAAAACATGGAAACAAAACAGCTCCAACGTTATATAAAAAGAAACTGAAATTCCTAAATAAAAATGAAACTAGTAAACGGTTATCAGTAAGAAATTAAGAATCAGTCAGAGTCACTTTCTTCATCAGAGTAACCTTTGTTGATTTTTTTCATAGCTGATTCAAATATGATCTCAAGCTCTCTTTGAAAGTCCACAAAATCAAATGTTTCTTTGTCGTGCTTGTTATCAATCAACTGTTTCTCTTTTATCATTGCAGAATTGATCTTCATTTTGTCAATTGAGTTAAGCATTAACGTAACACTACCATCCTTCATTACTTTCCTCATGTTGTAAAGGTAATCATCCAAATCATTCACTGCATTAACTTTCTTCATAAACCTCGTGTCTTCATCCTTAAAATTCTCAGCTTCCTAGATCATTCTCTCAATTTCAGCCGTTGATAGCCTTCCTTTTCACTTGTTATTGTAATATTTTTCTTATTCCCACCAGTTTCTTCCTTCGCCAAAATTTTTAAAATACCATCAACATCATAGAAAAACATACTTTAACAGGAATGTGGCCGCGAGGAGCAGGAGGAATTGATAAATTAAACTTACCCAACAAGTTGTTCTCACTGGCTTTTAATCTCTCACCCTCATAAACCTTAACAGACATATATGACATATCATCTTCAGCTGTAACAAATACTTTTTTTCTCTTGACAGGAATCACCACACTCATAGCATCTCCTCTTATTGACTTACCCATAGATAATGGGGTGACATCTCGTAAAACCAAGTTTAGAGAACTCCCAGTGTCTTCACACAGCAAAGAAGCTTGAACAGCTGCCCGCCTGCCCCATAAGCAACAGCCTCGTCAGGTTTGATACTGAAACAAAGGTCCTTCCACATGAAAAAGTCTTGCAACAGTTGTTGAATTTTAGGAATCCTGGAAGAACCCCCCACAAGGCCTACATCGTTTACACTACTCTTGTTTATCTTAGAGTCAGCAAGACAACTCTCAACAGTCTTCATACACTTTTCAAAGAGATCCAAATTGAGTTGCTCAAACTTGGCCCTAGTGAGTGAAGAACAGAAGTCAATACCCTCATGTAAGGCGTCTATCGCAAGCCGTTCTCAACCTCCTAAGAGCCCTTGGGTTTCCACTAAGGTCCTTATGATGATGCAGTGGCTTTGACATCAAAGAGATTATTCTTAATTGTGAGAACAGACACATCAAAAGTTCCTCCACCAAGATCAAAGATGAAAATATTTCTCTCTTCTGAAGGCCATATGCAAGAGCAGCAGCAGTAGGTTCATTGATTATCCGAATTACATTGAGCCCGGCGATGGCACTAGCATTTTTTGTGGTTTTTTCGCTGAGAATCATTGAAATAAGCAGGCACAGTAACAACTGCATTCTCAACAGTTGAACCCAAAAACTTCTCAGCAATCTCACGCATTTTTGTTAGGACCATTGATGAGATTTCCTCAGCACAAAAGTGCTTTTCCTTACCTTTATACTCATCAATAATCTCAGGTTTGTCATCTTTGCCAGCAACAACCTTAAATGGCCACAGCTGTATGTCTTTCTGAATAACAGAATCACATTTCCTTCCAATTAACCTCTTTGCATCTCCAGTAATAAAAATGTCCGTGATACATACATTTTTTTATCTAATGATATCATATAAATAAATAATAACTATAATATAAACTACGCCGCAAGATAGAAAAGATAGATTACCAAAGATAGTGTTGGCAGGGTTTGAAGCAGCTTGATTTTTAGCAGCATCACCAATTAGCCTCTGAGTATTAGAGTTCAGCAAATTCACTTCTTAAAATAACTGTTAGTTGTTATTTATATTGTTTGTTATGCTTTGGTTGAGTTAGTTAGGAGTTTGTTAGGCTACTCAATCATTAGCAATATCTTGTATAAAAGGCTTGTTGTAGTTGATGTCATTGTAATCACATTTTACACAAAGTGTAATAGTTCAGCTGAATGAAAATAATGCAGAGCATTTTTCCATTCTAACATGGTATCAATCGCCTTCGATCCAGCCACTCTTCTGCATTGCGTATCCATTTCACTATTCCTTTGTCTTCTCCATTGAAGCTACTTCATCTTCTTTTGTTTTTCCTTCTGCTTTCACGCTCTCATTTCTTTTTCCATGGCAGAAACCTCACAACCCTCTCTTTCTCAGATCTCTGTATTTTCCTCCACCAATCACAGTGGTTTTGGTCCCAAACTTTCGGTCAAGCTTCAGGAGAACAATTTGCTACTGTGGAATCAGCAGGTTGAAGGAATCATTCTTTCTCACAAACTTCACAAATTTGTCGCAAATCTGGAGATTCCACCAATTTACAAAACCGACGCAGATTGTCTTTCCAATACCATTTCTGAGGAATATGAATCTTGGATTGTGCAAGATCAGGTGCTCATTTCTTGGCTGTTATCTAAAATTTCAGAATCAGTGCTTCCTAGGGTTCTTTCTTGCAAACATTTATATCAGATTTGGGATCAAATTCACAAACACTTGAATGCTGTTATGAACGCTAGGGTTCATCAGCTTCGATCTGAGCTGAAAACCACAAAGAAAGCCAACAAAACCATTTCTGAATATGTCTTGCGCATTCGTTCCATTGCTGATGCGCTTCTTGCTATTGGTGATCCCATTTCTGAAAGGGACCAAATTGATGCTATACTCCAGGGTTTACCAGAAGAGTACAACCCGTTTGTGATGATGACCTATGGAAAAGGAGAACCCTCTACATTCTATGACATTGAGGCCCTTCTTTATGTTCAAGAAGCTCAGCTAGACAAGTATCGTCAAGAGCTCTCACTTACCACTGCCACAGCAAATCTTACTCACACAGATGCAACTTCAAACTCCAAGAACACCAGAGGTGGTTCTCAACAATCAAGAGGTCGTGGAAATAGCTCCAGAGGAAGGGGTCGTAGCAGAGGTCGTGCTACATACACACTTGGAAATTGCCCCACATGCCAACTATGTGGTAAGTATGGTTATGTTGTCATTGATTGTTGGCATCGCTATGATGAGTCATTTGATCCTGCAGTAGCAAAGCCCACTGCTCAGCCTACCCAAGCCAAAGAGGAACATCAAAACCAAGTTGGAAGCTCCACACAAGCCTCAGCATTCTTGGCTCATCAAGATGACTTCAACATACCTGCCAATTTAGAGTCACATGCATGGTTTGCTGACTCAGATGCATCCCACCACCTTACTTCTCATAATTATAACTTGAACATACACGACCATATTATAGCGAGCGATTTTTGTCGGTGACACGACCACCTTATCACTGAAATTGGGTTTTCTCCTCACAATGAGGAGGGGGTGCTACTTTCTGATTTCTTATTTATCCCATGAAGCTGGAAGGGAAAGGGAAGTTATCTAAAACTAACCTTGCACACGAATGTTTAACTAAACAAACACCTAAAGAGATTCGGGGAGTTCGGGGTCAGGTTATACAATGGGGAGTTGTCAAACCCATCCTATATGTGGTTATCCACAGGTTGTTAGCTTTAGGTTTCACTTTGTACTTGATGGTGTTTATCCGGTAATGGGTTGGGAAAGTTTCTTGGGAAAGTGTGACAGGGAGAGTGAGTTTTTGTTAATGTTCGGGTTTTCCCGATGTTTTTGGTAAGGTACTGGACCTAAGTTTTGATTGATGTGAAAGGTATTGGACCTAGAGTTTTTTATTAGTATCCTCGCTAAGATTTCGTAATCTTATGCCTACGTATTCCCGTTTAAACGAAACAGGGAAATCAGAGCAATCGTAGTTCCTCCTATTCTAAGGGAGGAAAAAGGTATTTTGGTGTCTTGTTCAAAGCCCAAGATTAAAGCTAAAATCTTTATTAGTGTCTTGTTCAAAGCCCAATACTGAAGCTAAAAGGTTTATTTGAGAGAGAATTTCTCATCTCTAAAGAGGGATTGGACTTCCTCTGAGGGGATTTAGGTTTTTGTGTGCCTTGATCAAAGCCCAAGTTTGAAGCTAAGAGGTTGATTGACTCCACAAGGGAAGTCTTTATACAAAGCCTAAGAGGAGGCTGGGAATGACCGACTTAATAAGAGAGTGTTTATATCTGTGTCTTGTACAAAGCCCAAGATTGAGGCTAAAAAGAGACTGACTCTTTGGGGATATCATTATACAAAGCCTAAGAGGAGGCAAAAAGGAAACTGACTCTGTGAGAAAGAAACCTTTATTTGTTTTGTACAAAGCCCAAGATTGAGGCTAAACTGGGACTTTACTGAATCGGCTGAGGATATTTTAGGTGTCTGGTACAAAGCCCAAGACGGAGGCTAAAAGGTTTTGACTCAACTGGAGAGTATTATCTGTCTTGTACAAAGCCCAAGACGGAGCCTGAGAGAGTTTGACTCTGCTTAGGAATTTATTTCTCAAAGCCTAAATGAAGGCTGGGAGGAATTGACTCCACTGGGGAAGATATTTGTCCCAAGCTTAAGAGAAGGTTATGAAAATTTATGTCTTGTACAAAGCCCAAGATTGAGGCTAAAAAGGTTTGACTCAATAAGAGAGTGCTTTTATCTGTCCTGTACAAAGCCCAGGATTGTGGATGAACAAGCTGGAGAAATCATTATACACAGCTTGAGAGGAGGCTAACTCCTTCCAGGGGAAATCATTATACAAAGCCTAAGAGGAGTTTGGAAAAGATTGATTCAACAAGGAAGTGTTTTTATCTGTCTCGTACAAAGCCCGAGATTGAGCCTTAAAGGGCCGACTCAACAAGAGAGTACTGAAAGGTGATTGACTCAACAAGAGAGTCTGAAAAATGGTTGACTCAACAAAAGAGTCTGAAAAGTGGTTGACTCAACAAGAGAGTCTGAAAAGTGGTTAACTCAACAAGAGAGTCTGAAAAGTGGTTGACTCAACAAGAGAGTCTGAAAAGTGGTTGACTCAACAACAGAGTCTGAAAAAGCTAGCTCCGTTGGGGAGAATCATTGTACAAAGCCCAAGAGGAGGCTAACTTTGCTGAGGAAAGATCATTATACAAAGCCTAAGAGGAGGCTAGCTTTTGCTGGGGATTCTTGAGATCTCGAGGCAGGTCCAAATGGGGAATCAACTCTTGCTGAGGGTTACAGAAGAGTTGAGGTATCAGATGCCTTGAGGTCCTGACACAGTTGATAAACTTATCCTGGCTAGGGAATTTTAGGAGAGAGACTGGGTTTTAAAACCCATGGGTTCTATCTCTACTGGAGATTGATCGGGTGATCAGGGATTCTTCCTATGTTTTGTAAGGAACTTGAGAATGTCTTTGAGACTCAAGGGGATGTAGATTGTCCAAGTCTACTGGTGTGGAAGAGTTTTATCTTTTGTATGATGCCTCCAGAGGAGGCGGGTGTTTTAAGGGATGAGAATCAACCCTAAATTGGTCTGAAATTTGACACTGGAAAGACAGCTCTATCAAAGGATGACTAAGTTCTGTCTTATACCTTTAAGAGGTCTTCAGGGTCCTTGTATTAAGCCCAAGAGAAGGCATGAGAACTTCTAAGAAGCCGGAGGGTCCTTGTACAAAGCCCAAGAGGAGGCGGGGATGCTTTTAGGAAGCCCGTGGGTCCAAACCAAAGAAAATTTCAAGAAATGTCATTCACCGAGAATGAATCATTTAGTGAACAGTTCTGGGGTTTGAAGAAATTCAAGAGATGTCATTCACCGAGAATGAATCACCTCTGGGGAGTAGAACTTCTTTGAAAATTTCTAATAGTGACAGTTTGAGAAAAGGTTCACCGAGAATACTGCCTTTCTCTTTGTTCCATATTGTTTAAGCCCAAGAGAAGGCAAGACTCCATCTGGAAATCCTATGGGGATCTAGTTTTGACTGTATTAAAGAGCGACCAACTGGCTTTACCTAGTTCTAGACCTAGTTGCCGGGGAAAACTCTAAATAACTATACTAGTATATATACAGTTGATATATGATAAGTATTTAAAAAGGGTATGAAAGAAGGACTTACAGTGTGCAGCTTTCCACAATACAATTATATTTATACGAAAGCGAGTAAATGAAAGCTGTTAAAACTTACAGGTGAGCAAGCTTCCATGATGTATTGTTAGTTGTTCAAAGAAATTAAAGAAAGTTTTGATAACAATATGCATATTTGAATCTAAATCAAAGGGAAGTTGTTTTTTAAAAGATTGTCGGGGCTTATACTCAAGGAAATGCCCAAGGTTTTAACAGTGATTGCACCGTTGTTTTAAAGATCGCTTCGGGACTTATACAACGGCTGAGGCCTAAAGAGGTTTATTTACAAAAGGGTTGGGTCTTACACTCTTTTAAGAGGCCCAAAAGATGTTTTGAAATAGAAAGATGGGACTTCAAACACGAGGGGAGACCCAAATGGATCTTTGTTTGAAAATGGCGATCGCGCCGAGATTTTTCATCGTGTCGGGACTTATACAATATCTGAGGTCCAAGATGGTTTATGTACAACAAAGGTTGGGTCTTACACTCTATTAGAGGCCCAAAAAGTGTTTATGATTTAAAATAAGGATAAAACCCTAATTTTAAATAAAATATTATTTTTCAAAGGAAATTAAATGGAAAAAATGATATAAAATACCAAATATATTCAAAAATAAGTTGTACACTTTGAAAAATATTTTGAAAAAGCATGTTCAATTACATGAGAGTTTGAAATTCAATTAGTTTTGAAAGATCAAAGTGGGAATTTCATTTAAAAATGTTTAAAAATAATAAAAATGAAATTAATTACAAAATTTCTAACTATATTAAAAAAATAATATAAATTGGATTTTTTGTAAAATAAAATATTTAAACATTTTAGTGAATTTTGAGAAAAAGAATCAATTCAAAAACATAAATATTCAGAGAGAAATTAATTTTTGAATCAATTAACAAAAATAACAAAAATTCAAATATTTGAAAATTTGAAAAAGGGCGCCAAGAACACCAAGTTCTTGCCCGCGTGCCCTGTTTCTGCAGATTTGCATTTTCTCACTTTTCTCCCTGATTTCTCAATGGTTTTGCACGATTCAAACACCAATCTTGTTCACTTTTGAACAAGGATCACAACCATAGAGATTAATTGCATTTATATTAAGTATTTAGTGAGAAATAAGAAGAAAACCTCAAGAACCCTAATTTCAACATGAACACAATGAAATTCCACACACGGTTGATTCATGGCAATTGATTGAGGGTTATCACTCCATACATGATTAGGAACATATGGCAAAATTATTGTGCAGTAAAATATGCATGGATCATGGAGTTTGAAGAGCTCATGCTTACCTCTTGCACCTAGTGATAGAGTTTGGTGATGGAGGTGTTGTAAGTTGGTCCCAATGATCTGGACAGCTTCCTTAGGTGCCAAAGATTGTGTTTGAATGCTTGGAATGAATGGAAATGATCTGGAACTTGAGATGGTACCCCAACCGCAAATCTGTCAAAAGCTTGAGCAGTTGGCTAGTGATTTTGAGAACCTGATGTTCCATATGTGATTTTGTGTTATGGATCACTTATATATTTTATATGTGAGGTGTATGTGTGATTGGTTTGGTTAGAAGTGCTCTCAAACTCAAAACCCGATGGTGACTTGAGTTAGAAGGAAAAATTGGAGTGAAAGTGGTGATTTTGAGGAAAACATTAGTTTGGGTGTTTTGGTGTACTCAAACTGATCACAAATGAGCTCAATTTATAGTAAAGCAAGTTTTTTTTGCAAGCAATAGGGAATGACAACTGCAGCAGGCCTTTGGCCAATTGTGATCAAATGGAATCTCAAGTCTCCTCTAGCCATTGACTTGAGATTAAAGCACAGGCTTTGTAGCTTTGGTTCAGAGATAAGCCTTAACTAAATCCAGTTGGAATAGGCTCAGCTCATGCCACCTTGATGTATTCATTAAAGGCTTGGAAACAAAATTGGAGTCTTGACACTTTTTAGCTCTTTTAGGTTTGGCATGGCTAATGTAGATTCTTGGACTTTGAAGGCTAGGGGATCAGATCATTCCCTTCTTGTTTTATCCTCAGATGTGTCCAAATGGATAACAAGGCTTGGATTTATCAGATTTGGACAAATCGAGCAAAATGCACAAATTCTGTCTTGTAAAAACCAGTTCATGATGCAATGTTCCAAGGGTTATATCTCCTTGCTCAAATGGAATTTGGAGATGATCTGGTACTTGTTGGAAAGCCCTCATGGCATACTTCAACTTTGATGTCCACCCCTACACCTGGTTTGACTTGGATCAAGGTGAAAAATGTCCCTACATTTTGAAAAAATAAGGCAGATTCTGACTTAATTTTACTAAGTGTTGGAAAAATGTCATTTTCATGTTTTTAGCCATTTTGATCACTTCATAACTTAAAATCCATGAGGAATTGGAGTTTGATGTAGTTGAAGCTTTTGTAAAGTGTAGCAAGGCCTATAAATCCAGCTTTGGATCACCCAAAATGGTTGCTTGGATCTCAAGTTATGATCCTTGGAAGTTGGTACCCTAGCCACTTTGTTCCATAACTTAGAAAAATTATAAGTTTTTTTATGGTTACCCCTTTTACAAGTTAACTCACTATTCTTGATTTTTCTTGATGAATGATGATTCAAATCACATATTCATATTTTTTTAGGGTTAAGGAACCTTGTTTGACCAAAAATCCAAAAAGTCAAACTTTGACTTTTGTATAGTTGACTTTTTCAGTAGATGAAATTTAAACTGTGCGATCCTTTATGAAATCAAGTCCTTGACCTAAATCAAACCTAATGGATGGATTCCATCGGTGTTATAGGGTGTATTGAATCATGTCCCAAGGTTTGGGAGCATGTCCTGGTCAAAAGTCAAAGGCACAGTTGACTTTTTCCTCGAAACCCTAACTGTGGTCCTGATGAAATTGAAACTTGTGAATCAAGTTTCCTGGGTTAATCCATCGTTGCAAATGGATCAATGTAGTATATTAGAGGCCCTCAAATCATTTCTTGAGGTCTTGGCTCTTGCTTTGCCCCAAAAGTCAACTTAGGGGTGAATTAGGTCATGAAACCCTAATTCCAAATTTTGGGTAAATGCATCCCCTGAGGTTAAATTGACTTGATGATTGGGTCCATGAGGTCCCTTAGAGTATCTTGGGTTGTGCTCTGAAGAATTGGCTCATGCCCAGAGGAAATTTTTCATCTGGAGGCCTTGGTCGACCAAAACCTTAATTTGGTGACACTGTCGATCTTGAGGCTTGATCCACTTGGAATGTGGCAACTTTGTGCTTGATTCTTGATGTGGGAATCCTCTTGATCCTTTGTGGGTGTTTGAGAGACTAGACAAGTTGAAGATCATGCCACTTCTTGATTGATCATTTGTCTAAGTGCTCTGAGAGGGTTCAAAATCCTAATTCTTGATTGTAGTGAATGCTCAACAACCCTTGAGGAGATTGATGTGGCATGATGGTTCATCCATATTGTGATGATGATTTGCACAATGATGGGAAATCTTGGTGGTCAAAATTTGGGGTATGACAGATGCCCCTATTTAATTTTCTTGGACTCAAGGGTGTGAATGGCGAAGGTATTCGGGCATTCGGGGTGTAAGAGGATTAAATATCAGAATACCTGAAATTTTGATGGTGGTTATGAATGGCTGTTTACTCATCCATCTTCTTTTGCTAAGCAATGATGATTAGAAAAGGTAAAAACTTCCCCTCGATCCTGGTCTTCAGCCAAGGAACTGGTCTCAGTTAAACTTCCCCTCGATCCTGGTTTTCTACCAAGGAACTGGTCTTAGTTTCTTTTGTCAATAAAGCTTCCCTCGATCCTAGTCTTTAGCCACGGAACTGGTCTCAGTTTCTGAAATAAACCTCCCCTCGATCCTGGTCTTTAGCCAAGGAACTGGTCTCAGCCACTGCAGGGAATGAAAAGTATCATTCGGTTAAAAATATCAATTCTGCCTTGCTTAGGAGAGAGTATTCCCCGTGGGGGAAAATGTTGGTCGGTCTTAGGAGGTAAGAACTCTGTCGGGGATGTCAGATGGACTATTTGCATCTGACACAGCTGATCCTTCATTCAGGCGTACTGGTTTAGAAGGAACTCTTTGATTCTGCACTTTAAAGCTTAATCGCCTTTGGAGTAGTGATCGATGTTCTTTCGATGTTCAACAGTCAAAAGAATTGCCATCTTTATTTTAAAAGCAGAAAAATTTTGACATGTAAATTCATTTTTGTTTTATTTCAAGAATCGTTAATCATGTTAAAAACATCATTCTGTAAAGCTAAAACAAATAAGAATTACAAACAAAAGCACTAGGGCTCAAATTATATTGATAGGATGGAAATCAACTAAGCGCGTGATTCCATAGAGTATTTACAAAGTTTAGAAAATGGTAATTTAAGGGAAAAGGGCTACATTGAAACATAACGACCGTTATCCTTCTACCAACTTTAAATTCGAGACATCCTGAGCTTCTGTTGAAGATGACCTTGACTGGAGTTTTTCCTGATGGATGGTATGACTGCAGGGGATTTTCCCCTTTGTTGGACGTAGTTACTTGCCATGAATCCCTAACTTTTTCCTGGATTGTACTTTGAGATTTCCAATCCACCGGGATGATTTTTTATTATGTCTCTAATTTTTTCCTGGACCGCCCTTTCGGGTTTTCAATCCACTGAGACGTTTGTTATTTTTTTATATTTATTTTAGGCGAAGTATTTCTTGATTACGTCAACATTTGTGGGGTAGGCAAATTCTTCTCCATCCATGGTTGCGAGTCTCAAGGCACCGCCTGAGAAGGCTTTCTTGACCACATAGGGGCCGTCATAGTTCGGAGTCCATTTGCCCCGGGAATCAGTGAGAAATGATTGTATCTTCTTGAGCACAAGGTCTCCTTTTCTGAAGACACGGGGTTGGACCTTTTTGTCAAACGCTTTCTTCATTCTTTGCTGATACAACTGACCGTGGCATAGAGTCGTTATTCGCTTTTCTTCAATCAGATTCAGTTCGTCATGTCGATTTTAACACCATTCATCTTCTGTTAACTTAGCTTCTATCAATACTCGGATTGATGGGATCTCTACTTCTATGGGGAGCACTGTTTCCATGCCATATACTAGAGGAAAGGGGTTGCCCCTATTGAAATGCGGACAGATGTGCGATAACCAGAAGAGCAAAAGGTAGCATTTCGTGCCAGTCTTTGTAGTTACAACCATCTTTTGGACAATCTTATTGATGTTCTTGTTAGCCGCTTCTACCGCTCCATTCATCTTAGGTCGGTAGGGAGATGAGTTATGGTGTTCGATCTTGAACTCAACACACAACTCTTTCATCATCTTATTGTTCAAGTTGGATCCATTATCAGTAATGATCTGGCTCAGAACACCATAACAGAAGATAAGATTGTTTTTGATAAATTGGACCACCACTTGTCGGGTTACATTGGCGTATGATGCTGTTTTGACCTATTTGGTGAAGTAATCAATGGCTACCAGGATGAACCGATGTCCGTTCGAAGCCTTGGGTTCGATCATGCCAATCATGTCGATTCCCCATATAGAAAAAGGCCATGGGGAAGAGAGAACTTTGAGATGTATTGGCGGTACATGGATTTTGTTTGAGTATATCTTACACTTATGAAATCTCCTCATGTACTTGTAGCAGTCGGACTCCATTGTTAACCAATAGTATCCTGCTCTCAAAACTTTTCTTGCCATTGTGTGTCTGTTGGTATGAGTGCCAAAGGATCCTTCGTGAATTTCTTTTATTAGCATGTTTACTTCTGGTTCGTCTACGCATCGGAGCAAGACCATGTCAATGTTTCTCTTATAGAGTGTGTCACCGCTCATCCAGAAGCTTCCAGGCAACTTCCTGAGAGTTTTTCTGTCTTTCCTGGATGCCCCAGGTGGGTATTCTTGTTTCTGAAGGAAGCATTTGATATCGTGATACCAAGGTTTGTCATCTATGACTGCTTAAATCGCGAAGATGTAAGCAGGCCGCTCAAGGCGCATTATGTCAATCTTAGGTATGTCATTACATTGACCTACACTAATCATGGAAGAGAGAGTGGCTAAAGCATCAGCCATGTGATTTTCTTCACGAGGGATATGATGAAACTCAATTCTGTTGAAGAATGGTAACAACCTTCTCGCGTAGTCTTTTTAAGGAATCAATCCTGATTGGTATGTGTTCCAATCTCCTTTGATCTGATTGATAACCAGGGCTGAGTCGCCATATACACTACGCCAAACAAGACATTAGACAGCGCTTTTTTAGGCCTTAGACAGCGCTTAAAAGCGCTGCCTAAGGCAGTGCTGGCATAGGTAAAGACATCGCTTTTTATTTACGAAAAAGTGCTCTCTAAAGTATACATTAGAGGGCGCTTTTTCAATAAAAAGCGCTGTCTAAAGTATGCCTATAATTTTAATTATCAATTTTTCTATACCTTTAGAGGGCGCTTTTTCAAGAAAAGCGTTGTCTAAAGGCCCCCTTTAGACAGCGCTTTAAAAAGCGCTGTCTAATGTAATTTTTTCTATACCTTTAGAGGGCGCTTTTTAGGAAAAGCGCTTTCTAAAGGCCCCCTTTAGACAACGCTGTTAAAAGCGCTGTCTAAAGGCCCCCTTTAGACAGCGCTTTAAAAAGCGCTGTCTAATGTAATTTTTTCTATACCTTTAGAGGGCGCTTTTTAGGAAAAGCGCTTTCTAAAGGCCCCCTTTAGACAACGCTGTTAAAAGCGCTGTCTAATGTATGCCTATGATTTTAGTTATAAATTTTTCTATACCTTTAGAGGGCACTTTTTAGGAAAAGCGCTTTCTGTTGTGAACTATAGACAGCGCTTTTTCTAGAAAGCGCTGTCTTTTCTCTACGTATAATTTTAATGATTTAAAAAAAAAAAAAATAATTTTAACCATTTTTTTATGCAAAAACCTGTATAATTCAAGTCATTTCAATAAACCTGTATATTTCACATTTTCATTAACAATTTCTAGTATGGTTCATTAACCATTTCCACTAATCCCATAAATCACATAAACCACATAAACCATTTCCATTATAATTCAAGTCATTTACATTAACCATTCACAAAACTATACAATTACATTCCAAAATCACATAAATAACATAAACCATTCACAAAACTATACAATCCCATAAAATAAACCATTCACAAAACTATACATTCACATAATCCCATTATCCTATACCTTATATGACTTTTTTTCCAATAAGGTATTCGCACAATTCCTCCTTAATTTCTTGCAATTTATCCTTCGTGTAATGAGAACACGCGTATTCATCAAAGTACTACATAACAAAACAAAATATGCATGATTTAGTTAAAAATAATAAATTATATGACATATCCGATAAATATTAAAATAAATCCTAAGTTATAAATCCATGCATACCGTAATAGGAATCTCTAATCGATCCATTTGAAGGATTTCTCTCATAAACCTCAAAACAAAATACCCGCAGTCTATGCCATTACGCTGACGAGGGCACTACACATAGACAAACAAATAAGAATTAATATATAGTTGTTTTGTGTTATCAAGTAGCATCACTAATAAGCAACATTGTGAAAATTAATATACCTTCTGAGCTTCATTTTCATCATGTGTCTCGTGTGTGTCGTCATGGTCACTGGCCATTTCACCTGTAAGAAAAAAAAATAAAAATTAAATGACAAATATAAAAATCCATAATCCATAATCCAATGAATGATATAAGCTATATATAACATGACAACTAATTAATATTATTGAATGATATAAGCTATAATTTTATAACTAGTACCTTTTTCACTAACGTCTCTTTCTTTTCTTGGTTGGAATATGTTCTACCCGTCTCTTAACAACATGGACGGTTGGATTGATCCAAATACCCTCATTATGATCATTTCTTGTATATGATTCATTCACTATAATATTTTCATCTTGATCATTTCTAGTAAATGATTCAATATCAACATCAATATCACCTTGATCTCCAATGTTTTCATCAATTACTTTGTTAGATAAAAGCACTATAAACCATTTTGTACTTGTTGGATCAGTGACATAGAACACTTGTTTAGCTTGAGAGGCTAGAATAAAACGCCCATCTTTGTACCCCACCCTATTAAGATCCACTTGCAAAAATCCTGACTTATCCATTCGTACGCCATTATTATTTTCAACCCACTTGCAACGAAATATAGGAATCTGAAACTTCTCATAATCAAACACCCACATGCGCTCGATAACCCCAAAATATGACAGATTTGTAAATTTGGGGTTTAAATCTTTCACACTTGAAATGTGCATTGCTTCAGCTACCACGGTGACACCACTATTTTGCATAGTACTTTTATCATCTTGTTCTTTGGTATAAAATGTGTATCCATTAATTGCGTATGCGCTATAAGAAAACACAACCAAACTTGGACCATATGCTAAACATCTCAACCTTTCTGTTATTGAAGCGGGATCTGAATAATACTTTGAATAAATATGATCCTTAAACTAAGGTATGAAACTTCGATTGTGCTCTCGTACTATCCAATTCTCATTTCTATTCGGATTTAAACCTCGGAGAACATCCCTGTGCATTTCAACATACGGCTCAACCTCATTCTCATTGTGCAGAACATACAAATGCACTTGATCCCGTTCGACCCTTGATACTGTCACAACTTCATTTCCAATTAACTTTTTTCCTTCTTTTTTTTCGACAATATGAGATTTGGGGAGTCCAATTGATTGTACATTGGACAGATATTCAGTACAAAACTCAATCGCTTCTTCAACAATGTATCGTTCGGCAATACAACCCTCTGGTCGACTTCGGTTTTTAACATACCCTTTTAATATTTTCATATAATGTTCAGTAGGGTACATCCATCTCATATAAGTCGGTCCACACAATTGTGTCTCTTTCACCAGATGAACAACTAGATGAACCATTATGTCAAAAAACGAGGGAGGAAAAATCATTTCAAGATCACACAAAGTAATAACTATTTCTTTTTGCAATGTTGGTAAGATCGCAGGATCGATCACCTTACTGCAAATTGACTTGAAGAAAAAACACAATTTAGTTATTGCGCTTCTTACTTTTTCTGGCAGAATATAACATATACCTATTGGTAGAAAATGTTCCATTATAACATGGTAGTCATGCATCTTTAAACTCTTTAACTTGAGGTCTTTCATAGACACAAGTCCTCTAATATCTGAAGAGTATCCTTCTGGAACTTTAACTTCACTTAGAAACTTACACAATACCTTTTTCTCTTTTCTAGATACAGTATAAGTAGCAGGTGGTAGATATGTTCGTGTTCCTTTCTTCATGGGTCCTAATTCATTTCTTATTCCCATCGCTACCAGGTCCTTTCTTGCTTTAAGGCCATCCTTAGACTTTCCTTGTATATTGAGTAACGTACCAATAACACTGTCAAATACATTTTTTTCAATATGCATAACATCGAGAAAATGTCTTACATACAACGACTTCCAATATGGCAGTTCAAAAAAAATTGACCTCTTCTTCCACCCACTCTTGACAAGTGTATGTGCAAAAGGCTTTCCAAACTGAGTACTCACATCTTTCACCTTTTCAAAAATTTGATCACCTGTCAATATAGTTGGAGCTCTACCATGTTCTGCCTCTCCATTGAATGCTTTTCTCCACCCATGATAGTGATGATTAGAATTTAAGAATCTACGATGACCGAGAAATACATTCTTCTGACCAAAATCCAATCGCGTCCAATTTGTTTTATCTTCACAAATAGGACACGCACATTGACCTTTTATGTTGTACCCTGATAGATTTCCGTATGCTGGAAAATCATTAATTGTGCCAAACAACATCGCCCTTAAGTTGAAACTTTCTTTCCTATACCCATCATAAACCTCCACACCGTTCTCCCACAAAAACTTTAAATCTTCGATTAAGGGTGCCAAGTATACGTCTATGTCATTCCCTGGTTGTCTAGGCCCAGAAATTAACATAGATAACATCATGTACTTACGCTTCATACATAGCCATGGAGGTAGGTTATAAATCATTATGATCACAGGCCAAGTGCTATGTGAGATACTTTGAAGACCGTGTGGGTTCATTCCATCAGTAGATAATGCCAAGCGAAGGTTTCTTACTTCTTTTCTAAATTCAAGATAATCATCATCAATTTTCATGCACTGTGGTGAATCTGCCGGATGTCGAAACTTTCTATCAATAATTCTTTCATCTGCATGCCAAGTCAAGTGTCTTGAATCGGTCTCACTACGAAACATACGTCTAAATCTCGGAATTATAGCAAAATACCATAAGACTTTTGCTGGAGACAACTTTTCCTTATATCGAGAGACACCGCATTTAGGACACTCACTTAACGATGCATACTCATTTCGAAACAAAACGCAATCGTTTGGACAGGCATGTATCTTATCATAGCTCATGCCAATAGAGCACAACATCTTTTTGGCCTCATATGTTCGATTGGGAAGAACATTATCCTCTGGAAGCATATCTTTCATAACGGCCAATAACTCTGTGAAACTTTTATCTGACCATCTATTGCCCGCCTTTAAGTTGTACAACTTTAATACCGCAGACAATCTTGTGAATTTGGTGCAACCATTATATAACGGTTTCTCAGCATCGCTTACCAACCTCTCAAACATTTTGGGACAATCCTTAAGATCTTCTTCAAGTGCTTCTGCAATCTCTTTGACTCGATCAGAATCGTATGTATCTATGCCATTGTTGTTTGAAGCATAGGTCGTATTATCTCCCGGTTCAACATTCCCGTTAATGTTCTCACCATGCAAATTCCAACATGTATAACTTCTATCAATTCCACTCCTCATTAAATGCGATGGAAACTGAACCGCGTCAACCCGACTCCCAAAACAACAACCCAAGCAAGGACATCTCATTTGACTGGGGTCTTTGGCATGCGCAACAGCAAACTTAACGAATTCCGATACCCCATTCTCGTACTCTTTCGACAATCGACTTGAAGACATCCATTTCTTATCCATAGTTATACTAATTAAACTAAACAAAAACAAAAATAAAAAATATTTACCTGTAGAGATGTAAACAACTTCTAGACCCACACAGTGTCCAGATAGGTTAGAATTACCAAGATCCCCCTGTACACGTATCATAAAATGAAATATCATTAATTGACTAATTATGAGTCATAACTTGATAAGTGGCAACATGTAATCACAAACAAGCAACATACTTAAGAGCAAGCATACTTAAACAAGTAACCAAGCATACTTAAACAAGTAACCAAGCATTAGAGAAATTCATCCTAAACCTAACAAGATTCAAATCTAAGCAATACCTAAACAAGTAAACATGCATCAACTTAAACAAGTAACATTCATACGATAACCTAAATCTATCAAGAATCAAGTTTAAATCATACTTAAACAAGTAATCATCATATCACAAAGATAACCATCAAAGCAATTATTGAGCAAGATAAACATCTCATGCAAAGACAAATATCATACTTTCTTTGACCATGCAATACAATAACTATCATAACTCCACTTTCATGGCTCTATATATCATAACTCCATCAATACAATAACTATCAATATTACAATAACTATCATACTTTCTTTAATCTAGAATATAGAAACAACAACTAATGAAAATAGAAACAACATGTTCAATATTAGTCATTCTAAACATGTTCAAAAATAAGTCAGAAATAAGTCATTCTATGTATGGATCATTCTTCTCAAAAATAAGTCAGAAGTATGTAAACATGTTCAAAACTTTATAACTATGGTCATTACCTATATCAACACTACACACAATCCTTCTGATCACTACTTAAGGATCATAAATAAATATTTTGATCAGGTATTTATGCAAACACTTGATTCTAAATAGTATTTATTTGAAAGCATTAGGAATTTTAGAGATCGAAAAAATAAAATCCATCTCTAATTTCTGTCACCCGACTAGAGCAAAATTAGAGATGGATTTCATTTTCTCCATCTCTATTTCATCGCTGATTTAAGTTGTATACAAAATCTTCTAGACTATGAGGCACAAAAGTCAAAACAGTTGAAAAACTAAAACATAATGGATTAATCTACTTTGTTTTCAGGATATTGAAGAAGGCTTTGGTAAAGGAGTTGATACTGAAAAAGCAATTAGTGTCCTTGTAAATTCTTATAAAGGGTCTGAAATGAAATTTCAAGTTCAGGTGGAGGTGACAAAAATAAGTGAATGCGTAAGTATCTCTTATAAAGGGTCTGAAATGAAAACAAGAATGAAAATCGTACCTCTTCTTCATTTCGTCTTCTTCTTCACGAAAGCAATGGCGAATGAACAACCAAAATGACGGAAAAAAGTGAACGACGACAATGACGAATGAACGACGGCAGTGGCGAATGAACGACGACAATGGCGAATGAACGACGACAATGGCAATGGTTTTCAGCAGAGAAGAACGATAGCAAGGGTTTCAGTAGAGAAGAACGGTCGAGAGAAGAAAATGAAAAGAAGTGTCTGAAAATGATTAGAAATTGTTTTATATTTTAATTCATAAATGACCTTAGAGGGCGCTTTTAAAAAGCGCTTTCTTAAGTGCTACCTATAAGAGCGTTTTCCTCAGAAATCGCTTTCTAAGGTGGGGAGAATTTAAAACCTATAGCAGCGCTTTCTGAAAGCGCTTTCTAAGGTTAACCTTTAGACAACGCTTTTTTAAAGCGCTTTCTAAAGTAATACCTATAGCTGCGCTTTTCAAAAAGCGCTTTCTAAGGTGGCTTCCATTTTGGGCATTTAACAGCGCTTTTAAAAAGCGCTTTCTAAAGGCTGTCTTTTACAGCGCTTTTTTTAAGAGAAATTTTTTAAAGACTTATAGCAGCGCTTTGTCCAAAAAGCGCTGTCTTTTTTGCGATATCTTTGTCCAATTTTGGCGTAGTGATACATCCAAGTTCTTGATCCTTAAGTCGATCGCTTCTTCGAGACCCATGATACAAGCTTCGTATTCGGCCTCGTTGTTTGTACATTTGAACATTAATCTGGCAGTGAAAGGAATATGGGTACCCTGAGGTGTTATGATGATTGCCCCAATTCCGTTTCCATAATGATTGACAGCTCCGTCAAAGATTAGTCCCCATTGGGGACCTCGTTCTGACCCTTCACTAGGTAGCGGTTAGTCGTAATCTTTCATTTTCAAGTACATGACATCTTCGTCTGGGAAGTCAACCCCGATTTATTCCTGATTGTCAATCGGTTGATGAGCCAAATATCGGCTAAAATACTTCCTTTGACGGCTTTCTGGGCATGGTACTTAATGTCGTATTCTGATAACAACATCTGCCAACGGGCAATCCTTCCCGTGAGAGAAGGTTTTTCAAAGACATACTTGATCGGATCCATTTCGGAGATTAACCAAGTAGTGTGACAAATCATGTACTGGCAAAGACGTTTGGCTACCCAAGCCAGAGCACAGCAAGTTTTCTCAAGCATAGTGTACCGAGTCTCACAGTCAGTAAATTTCTTGCTCAAATAGTAAATGGCAGACTCTTTCCTTTTGGTTTCGTCTTGTTGGCCAAGTACACAACCCATTGAGTCTTCCAAGACTGTTAAGTAGATGATCAGTGGTCTTCCCTCCACTGGCGGTGATAGAATCAGTGGATTCAACAGGTATTCCTTGATACTGTCGAAGACGGTTTGGCAGTCTTCTGTCCAAATGCAGTCCTGATTCTTTTTGAGTAATTTGAAGATTAGCGCGCATGTCGCGGTCATGAGGAATATAAATCTCGAAATGTAATTCAAACGTCCCAGGAATCCTCTGACTTATTTTTCAGTCTTTGGAGAAGGCATTTCTTGAATGGCCTTGACATTGTCAGGATCAACCTCAATTCCTTTCTGGATGACGATGAACCCTAAAATTTTTCCTGAACGGACACCGAATGTGCATTTGTTGGGATTCAAGCAGAGTTTTTATTTCCTCAGACGCTCGAATATTTTTGACAGGTGGGTCACATGCTCCTCTTCTGTCTGGGATTTGGCAATCTTATCATCGACATACACTTCGATATCTTTATGTATCATGTCATGAAACAGAGTAGTCATGGCCCTTTGATAAGTTGCCCCGGCGTTCTTCAAATCGAACGGCATTACCTTGTAACAAAAGGTGCCCCATGGGTTGATGAATGAAGTTTTCTCCATGTCTTTCGGCGCCATTTTTATCTAATTATAACCCGAGAATCCATCCATGAAGGAGAATACTTTGAACTTTGCTGTACTGTCTACCAGCATGTCAATGTGTGGTAAAGGAAAGTCATCCTTTGGACTGGCCTTGTTTAGATCCCTGTAGTCCACACACATCTGACCTTTCCATCCTTTTTCAGAACTGGTTTTATGTTGGCTAACCATTGAGGATATTCTAATGTGGCGAGGAAACCCGCGTCAATCTGTTTCTGTACTTCTTCTTTGATTTTGATGGCCATGTCTGGATGAGTCCGTCTTAGCCTCTGTTTTACTGGCGGACATTCTGATCGTAACGGTAGATGATGTTCCACGATGCTGGTATCCAACCCTGGCATGTCCTAATAGGACCAAGCAAATACATCGGGAAACTCTTCGAGAAGCTTTATCAAACCTTCTTTGGGAGTTGGACTAAGCAGTGCCCCAATCTTGACTTCTTTTCTCTCTTCTTTTGAACCTAAGTTTACCGTTTCCAACGACTCTTTGTGAGGCTCAATGGACCTTTCCTCTTGCCTGAGTAATCGGGAGATCTCTTCTGGAATTTCTTTATCATTTTCTTCTTCAGTCTCAAATACCGGGAATTCAAAGTTGGGAGAAGGCATTGGATCGTATGTTTCAATGGGGTTTAAAACAAGCAATCTGCATGACGTGATGATTTGTTTTTAGAAGAGATAGAGAGAATGCAAGAGTGTGTGCAGTGTATTTTCTGAAAAAAAAATGCTTGTTTTTATTATTTGAGTTGTTTTTAGGATTACCATTTTCTGAAAAAGTGAAAAGAGAAAACATCAATATACGCGAAAATTACAAAACGACGTTATTTTATTTATGATCTTGTCGATTCTTGAAAATATAGCCCTATAAAACAAAACTCTGTCGCTTTGGGCAAAGCGAAGAGATACACTTACAGAAAGTGAGCCCTATCAAAACATCTGTTTCACCTAGGCAGGGTGAAAGGTTAAAACAAAGACGACAATTACTTAGACTTATCGAAGATTTTTGGGACATCGACAGCAACTCATTGGAGGTGAACTCCTCGGTGAATCACAAAGTCTGGTACCTTCTTTCTTGACTTGTCTTCAAAAATGACGCTGATTTCTGGTGGAACAGGATCGTTGGAATCTGTATCCCAGGCAGAGTTGTCGTAGACGAACTCTTCTGCTGTATCTTGCGTAGTGTTTGTACTCTTAGGTAAATCTCCCCATCCAGTGGGCTGGATGTATTCGAGCCTGGTACGAGAGCTTTCAGGAGCGGTGTACTTGACCAAGAAGTCGTACTTGCCACTCGGTTGTCCTAAGGTATCCCATACCTCAGTGGAACTGGAGGAGTCATCCTTCTCGAAGACGTTGACCTCGGGAAAAGCATAGTTGATGAACTCTAGTCCTGCAATCTTTGCAAATTCATCGTCGTGCTGGATATCTTCTGAATGCCCTGAGTAATGATCCCATGATTTGGTGGGGACGCAGGTATTCTTTTCAATGATGCTCAGCTGATAAGAGTCTTTCGGCTGATTCTTTGGCTCCAAGTCTCCTGGGTATGGCTGCCAGATAGGCAGGCCATCCATTGGGCCATAATAGTTGTGGTCAAACTTGTCTTTCATCGGAGTGTCTTCCTCTAATGAGTTTGGTGGAGCACAGCATCCTTCTGGATCACAATCTCCGTATATCATTTTGTCATTTGATCTAGGTATATATCTCGGACTCTGCGTGGGATTGCAAAATGGCGTAGGCCCCTCTTCCTGAGACATATAATAGTCCTTGTTAAAATAGGACTTTCACTCTTCATCTGTATCAGAGGAGTCACTCTCGTTGATGGTATGTACTTCTTGAGGTACTGGGTGAAGGAAACCTCCACTGTGGAAGAAATCCTGAATGGGATGAAAACTTTCATCGTTAGTAGTAGTCTGGGTACAGGTTGAAGAAAATCCAAGACCCTTTTTCGTTTTGTTATCAGTAGGAATGATAAGTTGTCCCCATCCTTTTGTATTGTTACTTTTGATCATTTTGAGAGCATCTTTGTACGAAGAAATCGATGTTCCTTTCTCTAATCGGTTATCCTTGCTCACCGAAAGTGGTTAGAACTGGGTTCCAATAACCTCTTCTGGTTCTACATAAGTGGATGATGATAAGTTGCTCACGATCAAGGCTTGCTCTCCACAGACTGTGACTAGTTGGTCGTTCTTGACGAACTTCAGCTTTTGGTGGAGTGTTGAAGTGACTACCCCAACCTCGTGTATCCAAGGTCTTCCTAACTGTCATACCCCAAATTTTGACCACTAAGATTTCCCATCATGGTGCAAATCATCAGTACAATATGGATGTACCTTTTGTAACACCTCAAAATTTGCCTTGTTGTTTTTAGATAACTGGCTTAGGTTTCTTTTCATTTCTTGCATTTGCATTGTGCATAGCATTTGGTTCTTAGCATGGGATCAAGGTATTTGGTTCAACTCAAGGGCAAAAGCTTCTTATGAGCTCCATAAGCTCCTCACATCCTTATATGGTGGCCCAAGGGTATTTCAATGAGGGATTCTCCAAGTGGTTATATCAAGGGTTGGTGTCCTTACACTGATGACCAAAACTAGGGTTTCATGGTTAAGGGTCCTAAGCTCAAGGAGTTGATTCAAACCTTTCACCAAGGTTCTCCATATGTCAAAACAAGTCTAAGGATGGATTTTGAGCCAAAAATTCACCATGGAAGACCTCAGATGATTCAGTAGCTTACAGATGAAGTAATCAGTCAAACTGGTCAACTGAAAAGTCAAACTAGGGTTTTGAGAGATCCTCATCATGGTAATCAAGTCAAGAGACCTTTGTTTGGTCTATGGAAGGCTTTCATGATCACAATTTGCAAGAATCAAGCTTTGGTAAAAAGTTGCTAAATTGGGAAAGTGACTTGTAATTTCAAGTTACTATTTTTGGCATATTTTCAACCAACTTTAACCAAACTTTTCATGATCAAAAATGCTTCAAACGAATTTTTTCCCAACACCAAAGTTGTAGATCTCTTTCTCCTCTTTCCAAAGAGTGGTGGATCATGATCATATCATTTTTGGATCAAGAGTTATGGGCATTTGAAGTTAGAGGGCATTTGGTGTTCTACCATGCATACCATTTTGACATAACTTGCAAGTTGCATTTTAACTCACCAATATGGCTTCTAATTGTTCAGTTCACCTCACCACACTCCAATGTACCTCATTTAGCATCATTTTGAGCCAAGAATTGAATGAACCCGTGGGTTACATGTCCATAATTCATCATTATGCAATTTTGCAAGTTCATTTGGAAATCACAATTCAGTTACTTTCCAGCCCCAAGATCAATCCAAAGGTTCTCATGGCATCAAAAGGAAAGCAGTCATGCACTTTTCATGAAGAATGCACGAGTAGAATACCTCATGTGCACAAACTTGCAAATTTGCAAAACAGCCCAAAACTCATTGCTCTCAAGTCCTTGAAGATTAAAACCCTAAACAGCAGCATTGGCACACTATATAAGCTAACTCACACGAATTTCTCAGCAGCTACCATTCATTTTCACCACTTTTCAAAGTTTTGCTCTCAAGTTTCTCTCCTTCGATTCTCCCAATTCTTCAAGTGTCTTCCATTTTTTTTGGTTGGTTTGTGATCAGTGGAGCATAAGGAAGAGAAATCCACCATTGTTTTGAAGTTTAAGCAAAGAATTTATCAGTTGAGTTCAGATTTTCAACTCTCGGATTCAAGGATTCAGGCCAATTTGAAGGTCTAAGTGCATTTATTTTGCAATTAGACGGTTTAAGGAGTTGATCTGCAGCTTATCTTGGAGTTTCTTGGTGATTTTCCAGTTCTGCAAATCTCAGGTGAACTTGAAATTCATAGATCTAGAATTGATTTTTGTTGTGTGTTTAATGTTCATCTTGATGTGTTGAGTTCATATATGTGTTTGGAATTGATTTTCAACGTGAATCATGGCTGGAATTTAGATCTGAAATTTTCAGATCCAAACTTGTTTCGTTCGATTCTTGAAATATATGCATGATAAATGATTTTGAGTAGCATATTTGTGATCTACGTGAGTTGCTGAACATTTTGATGTATGATTTGTTGTTTTTGGTTATGGTTTGAAGTTTAGTGACCGGAGAGTGGCCGGAGAAGATGACCGGCGCTTCTCCGGCCGGTGAGGGTTTAATTAGGGTTTGTGGTTTTCTAGTTTGAATCTCATGCGTTGGATCGTGTTTAATTTTCCAGTTTAATTCACGTGCGTTGGATCTTGGTTATGTGTTGTTAATTAAATTGATTAGGGTTTAGTGGATCTGATTAATTCATGACTGTTGGATCTCATTTAATTAGCAAGTTTGAATATGGACCATCAGATAGTTGACTTTGCTTCGTTTGACTTTGAATGAGAGCCTGTGGATTTGGAGACTTTCTTATGCTTGACTTAATCTCAGCCGTTCGTTATTTCTGAAGGCTTGAAAGCGTTTGGTCTTTTTTTTGCTCTTTGAACCCCCGTTTCTGAGCCCATGGTCATTTGAACGCGTTTGGGTTCCTTTTTGCACCCCTGGCTTCATTTCATTTCCTTTTTTATTTTCTATTTTCATACCATTTCATAATTAATTGTTAAAAATACTTGCATGTGCTAAAAAATTACAAAAAAAATTCATCATTCCTCCTCATTATTAAAACTAATTTTTCACATTTTATTTTATTATTTTTGCATTAAAATTGCATTAAATATTAATTTTCCAAAGTATTTTTCTCATTTTGCACTTCATATTGCATACTTCATGTTGCATTTTTTATTTCTCTCATTTGGAAAGTGATTTGATCCTGATTCTTTTTGGGTTGTGTTCATAACATGTTGAAGTATGTTTGAGATTTTTGGTATGATTTTTAGGCCATTTTTGGATGACTTTTGATGTGTTGCTTTGAGCATGAATGTATGAAATCCTATTGATGCTTTGACCTAATTGTTGATTGACTTTGGTTCTGATTCATTGCTTGTGGATTTGATATGTCAATTATACATGTTTGAGATGCTTGAATACTGAATGACATAATTTTTGAGGCATGTTTGTTATTTCTTTGAAGCATGAGCTTTAACTTGTCCAATTTGTGAATATATGCTTCATGTTTGGTTTGCTTGATCATGAAGGCACTTGTGCCACAATTTTAGGTCTTGTTGAAGGATTAATAGCATGTTAATTGACTTCTGGTTGTGATATTTGAATCTCATCTTTGCATGTTTGATGTTTGCCTTTCACTTTAAGTCATTTGTTTCACAAGTATGAATCATGTTTCACTTCACTTCACTTCACTTCTTCTTTGCTTCCTAATTGATTGTGAAAGTGTTTGTGTGACTTGAATATTGTTTGAAGATCATGTTTAGGCACATATTTAGGATTGTGTCACTTCTGGACTTGGTTTACTTTGTGAAATTTTGACTTGGTTGCTTTACATGATCACTTCTTTTCATCTCACTCCTTCTTTAATGACTTGAATGGTACTTGATTGACTTCTCCCTTTTCTTTTTGACTAATTGTGCATGACTAATATTAGAGGTCAGTAGGACCATTAGGTTCTGAACTTGATGTTTGATTTACCTTAGAACTTGTTTCTTTATTGCCTTATGCTTGTTTGAGTTTCATTTTGTCATATGTGAATACTTCTAACATTTTCAGGGGCAAATGGTAAGTTGTTGAATGTGGATATGCTTCCACATTTTACTTTCTTCATTTACCTTTTAACTTTCATACTTGTGTTTGAAGTGAGCTTAGGCCACTTGTGTTTCACTTCTCTTTCTCCTCCTTCTCTTCCACTCTTTTCATCCCTCGAGTCACAAGACTTGTTTAAGTCTTGGATTCTCTCCCTTTAGAGCTACCTAGTCCAACTTAATTTTCGATTAAGCTTGGAGTAGGATTAGCATTAGGTTAGGCAGTCGTCTCTCCTAAACCTCACTAACCATAGGACATCCATGCATGATAACATTAGGACTCTTAGTTTCCCTGTAGAGTTTCCTTTTGTGTCGCTTCTCTTCTCATCTCAAACTTCTTGAACACACTTAATAAAATATAACGTATATTGCGCTCGAGCCTTAAGTTTAGGAAGTGAAGAACGAGGGGTCTCCTCTCCTCTTCTAGGGTGTTTAGCATACGTCTCATTCGGGGGCGATCATGCGACTCACTCATTCCCGCATGGTAGACTTTGGTGCAATGTAAGTTACGAACTAACTCAAAACACTTCTGTCTAAAAAACACCAAACCAATTCAAATCTTTTTATCCTCCGGGATTGTTGGGTTTCAAATTTCTTTTTTTTTGTGAAAGAGCTCGTCGCTCACGTAAAAAACACTTACCTACCCGTGGTCGTACCCACGAACTACGTCAGCTCTGATTCCTCTCTCTCGTCCGATTGAGGATACGTAGGCATAAGACAGCGATTATCTTGGCGAGCAACCTTCCCCCACGGTTCCCGTCCGAACTACGTTGACTCTGACTTTCCCATTGCACTGAGGGAGTACGTAGGCCTAGGACAACGATACTGTCCTATCGAGTCACTTCTCTTTCTTTTCTCCTTCGTTTCTCCGTTCTTTCCGTTCTCGTTTCTTCGCTGGTCCAGTAGCAGTGGAGTTCCAGATGACGACACCCTTTGATGCAGACAACAAGCGTGGATCCCATCGAGTACGATGGACGTGTTGGGTGCTAACACCTTCCCTTCGCGTAACCGACTCCCGTACCCGTTCTCTTGGTCATGAGACCATGGTCTTTCCCTCCTTTCAGGTTTACGCAGTGTTTCCTTTCCCTCTCTTGGGATAAATACACTTTGCTGGTGACTCTGTGTCTTTGGCGCCACTCTCGCGTTTGTACCGTTGGATGCGAATCTTTCGGGAGCGACAGCTGGCGACTCTGCTGGGGAACTCTGGTTGACCTACGCTGGTCCTTCCCCTTTAGCGAGTCGATCCTAGCGCTTGTCTGTTTATTTTTGTTGGGTGTTTCTATGGTGCTTTGCTTTGTTGTATATTACTGTATTGCTATTTACTGTACTTTTACTTTAATGCTTTACTATTTTTATAGCTTTTATTGCATTTCATTTATTACTGTCATACTGGATATTGTCGTGCTGTTCTGCTGCTGGATTTTCTGTTTGCAGGGTGGGTTGGATTCATGAGAGAAAAGCCCAATACCAAGGCTTGAGCATACACCTATGATTAGCGTGGAAAGTAGTGTGACTTGTTTGGCATTTGGCCAGACGAAGTATACATGAAAACTCCACATCCAGACGAGGTTTTCTTGATAATATTCTGTCCTGTCCATTTGGGGCAGATGATGGAATATGATCTGGACAACTGTCGACTCTGGCGACCATTCCCGAGGACTCAGTTGCGGCACTCCTCCCGAGATGTGACAGTGGCAGCCCACTTTCTGTGGCAAACCCATTGCATATTCTCGATCCGAGGACCCAATGCTGGGAACTTGCTATAGGATTTCCCTTTTGTAGTGTATCAGCGGACGACCTCTTTGATTGGCGATAGCATTGTATCCTTCGGGCTGAATGTGCTATTGCTTCTCAAACCTCTGAAGCTGAGGATCTTTTGTTTTGGAGAATCGGTTGAGGCCTCCTCTTTTGAGGATGATGCCAAACCAGAAATGGTGAATGTATCATCCTTTCTAGACCTGAGAGCTCGGGATACTGAACATCCTAGCACCCACATGTGAGAGGGGAGGGGTGTTTGCAGGTTTGCAGGTAACCGAGACCTTCAACCTACCTGGTTTCTGGGTTTCTCACCAGTGCACTATTATTATCCTGGCATTCTGGCAGTTTGATTGGGCTGTTATTCTAGATTTTTGGGTTTCTGGTTTTCTGGGTCTTATTCAGTCAGCAGAACAGCAGCAGTTTGAGCATTTTGGATACCTTGATCCCATGCTTGCATTTTGCATCATCTTTTTGCATTCTGACATGTTTGTTCATTTGTAGGGTTGCATCCTAACTTTGATTCCGGTTGTCTGAAGACTGTCCATGATGAGTATTAGCACTGAAGAAAGAAAGAACATCATCCCGTACAAGTTCCCGGAGCTTCATCTAGACGCTGTTCACAAGATCTCGGCTATGGCAAAACCTGAGGCATTGGCAGAGTTCAGAGGAGAATATGGGAGGATTCTGAGTTTCGCCCGGAATGTTACCAATTATGAGTTCAGGGCCCTGCACACTCTGGCACAGTTCTATGACCCTCAACTCCGGTGTTTTCTATTTGCTGATTATCTTTTGGCTCTAACGTTGGAAGAATTTGCTCTTATTTTGGATGTTTCGGTCAAAGAGGGAGCTCCCTTCTATCCTTCTAAGGAGTTTCCTGATTTGGAAAGGGTTGCTGCTACTTTACGTTTGGATCAGTCACTGTTGAAGAAAAATATTGCTAGTAAAGGGGGTTATTAGGGTTTTCACACGAAGTTTTTGATCGAACAGGCTGCTACTTGTGCTAAGGCTAAGTGTTGGTCAGTGTTCAATGCAATTCTGGCTATGTGTGTTTATGGAACGGCGTTATTCCCTAATGTGAAAGATTTTGTAGATGCACATGCTGTCCGCATATTCACCACGAAGAATCCGGTACCTACCTTGCTTGGGGATCTGTATTATTCGATGCACTATAAGAATGAGAAAAGGAGAGGCGGACCTCTTTATTGTTGTGCTTCAATTTTCTATAAGTGGTTTGCTGATCGTCTTCCCAAATCTGGGGCATTCGAAGACACTAAAGGAACTTTAGATTGGGCAAAGAGGTTAATGGGGTTAAGGGCCGACAACTTAGTTTGGATCAATCGTGATTTGTTGGGCCGAGAAATCCTGGTTAGTTGTGGAGGTTACCCAAACGTACCTTTAATAGGAAGGAAGGGGGGAATTAACTACAACCCCATTCTTGCTATTAGGCAATTTGGGTATGCTTTAAAGGAGCCGCCAAAAGGCCAAGATGTGCAAGAGTCTCTATTTTTGGGTGAGGAAGCCAATCTGGAGGTGTTGAAAGAAGCTGCAAACGCTTGGAGAGATCGCCATAAGAAAGGAAAGACTTCTTTTGGAAAGTGTAACAACAAAGCTTTTCGTGCGTATGAAGACTGGGTTCAGAGCAGAGTAGAAAGTGTACTTTTGCCATTCTGCAGGGAACCTCCTTCTTACCCTTTGCTGATTGAACCCCCAACCATGATTGAGATGGAGAAGTACAATCAATTATGGGCTGAAAAGGAGAAGATTCGAGAGGAGAACTGTGAGTTGCAAAAGGAAATCTACCAGTTAAAACATGAGCGAGGTGAGGCTGTTCATATTGCCAAGCTGAAGACAGAACGTCTCGCTGAGAAAGAAAAGGAGCTGGTTGAAGAGATAGCAGCTAGGAAAAGGGTAGGACAAGCTCTAAAAGGCGTTTGCAAGACTCTCAAATCCAAGAAGGATGACTTAGCCAGGGCTTGGGCGAAGATTCAAAGGTTCAATGCTTACCGAGATACTGCAATCACGGCCAACAAGCAGAAAGAGGATAAGCATTTGGAGCAGATTGAGAGTCTGAAGGTGAAGCTCAGGAAGAAGGACGAGGAGATCTTGTCAGGGACGTTTCGAAGACACGCAGTTGAGGAACGGCTCAAAGAAGCCATAGCAACCATGGAAGAGCTGAAAATACAAGCAGGAGTGAAAAGGTCTAAGTGGGAGTGCTCTAGCTCGGGCAGTGGCCCTCATACGGCGCAAGACCCTTGAAGGGAACTTTACTCAGCAGTTTGTATTTTGTTCTTTCTTTGTATTTTGGGTCACCACCAGAATTGTTGGCTGGGACCTCTGCTTATTTTGTTTCAGGCTATTTTTGGTACCTTGGGTTGTAATTTCTGACAGTGATTCACTCTGATTTATATGAGCAGCAGTTTCATCCTATTTCACCTTTAAACTGGAATCAAGGGGTGGATCACCCTGCAAATATACAAACATGTTTGCATTTGCATTTGCATAATCATAATCATTTTTGCATTGCAGGTTATCTTGGTTTCTCTGGTTTTCTTATGCTCTCTCTTTCTTTCAGTCAGGATTGATCAACCAACTCATCGTTATTCTACTCGGCTCAATCAAAACAGAGTGATGGACAAAGTTCAGGCAGATATGGCCGCTATGCAAGCTCGCATCGACCAGTTCATGGAAATGATGCAGGGTGTGGTGCAAAGTCAGAACGAGTTTAGAACTCTGGTTCAGCCGTTAGTGGCGCAGGTCGACGAAAATGGTATCCTACACGGTGGTCTTATTAACCGTAATATCCCTCCGGGCGGAGTTGGTGCTGGTGGACAGGGCAGAATCCCTACAGTGGTTGGAGAGGGAAGTACTGTTCGGGCTATCCATGGCCATCATTTTGATGATCAACAGGACGATGTGTTCTCGGTCAGGAGTTTAGATGCTGCCCTTCCTGTAGTCAGTGATGAAAGAATCCGTTTAATCGAAGCTCAGTTGAAAGGAGTAGTGAAACAGGATGATTTGGGGATTGATTTGGACGACCTAGGGTTGGTCCCTGATGTTGTTATTCCACACAAGATTCAGATTCCTATGCTAGAAAAGTACAATGGCTCTACCTGCCCAAGGACTCATGTGAAGGCCTATACCCGGAAGATGGCTGCTCACGCTAAGGATGAAAAGTTAATGATGCACTTCTTCCAAGACAGCCTGTCTGGCGCGTCTTTGGAATGGTACATGGGGCTAGAAAGCAGAGATGTTCGTACCTGGAGAGAGCTAGCTGCAGCTTTCATCAAGCATTATCAGTACAACACGGACATGGCTCCCAACAGAACTCAGCTGTTGAGCATGTCCCAGAAGAATGATGAGAGTTTCAAAGAATACGCGCAAAGGTGGCGTGAATTGGCAGCTAGGGTGCAGCCACCAATGCCAGAGAAAGAGATGCTAGATATGTTCATGGACACACTGCCTAAGCACTACTATGAGAAGCTTTTGCCTTGTTCTCTAGGCAAGTTTGCAGATGTGATTGCTATTGGGCAGAAGATAGAGGTCGGAATTAAGGCTGGGAAGGTTTCTAGCGGTGATGGATCGTCTTCCGGACAGGGAAAAAAGCCGTTTGATAATTATAAGAAGAAAGGAGAGACCAACGCTGTATCATCCCACAGGGGAAAAGGGAAACAGCGCCAGTTTAACAATCAACAGGTAGCATCAGTAACCATTCCAGCAACGTTACCACCGCCACAGCAGCAAAGGGGTAATGCTAATCAGAATAGGCAGCAGGGTCAGTATCAGAACAGACAGAGGAATGCAGAGAGGCATTTTGATCAACCCCCAATGTCATATGCACAGTTGTTGCAACATTTACTACAGTTGCGTCTAGTTGAGCTTCGTACCCTGGCTCCACCAACAGGGGAACTCCCACGAGGCTACGATGCTAACGCACACTGTGATTTTCATTCTGGTGCTCCTGGGCACACGGTGGAGAAGTGCAGGGCGTTTCAGCACAAGGTGCAGGACCTTGTGGACTCTAAAGCCATCAATTTCTCGAATGACGGACCCAATGTTATTCAAAACCCGATGCCTAATCACAATGGGCCAAGGGTGAATGCTATAATTGAGGACTGTGAAACTTTGAATTTGATTGTGGATGTGGAGGAACTAAAGACTCCATTGGTGGTGGTTAAGAACAGGTTATTGAAAGGTGATGTCTATCCGGGCTGTGGTGAGAATTGCTCAGATTGTTTGATAAAGGCTAATGGTTGTGATTCGTTGAAGAGGGGTATTCAGAATCTGATTGATGAGGGCTGTTTACAGTTTGACAGAGGTAATCAGCTAGAGGAGGTTGTTAGTGAGAAGGTTGCCACTATCACTATCCCGTTCAAAACAATTACTATTTCTGGTCCAGCAAGGCCACCTCCAGTCATTATCACGAGGGCTGGACCCATTCCGTACGAAAGTTCTAAGGCTATTCCGTGGAATTATGGTGCAGAGGTGTTTGTTAATGGGCAAAAGCAAGAGCTAATGAACACTTCACCAGTGGGTTCTAGTTCAGGGGTTAAAGTTGAGACTGATGCCATAACCAGAAGTGGTAGAGTGCTCCCTCCGGTTAACGATCAACCCAGTACCTCTAGGCAGGATAGAGGAAAACAGGCGATGGATGGTTCTGTTCAGACCCCAGTGATTGTGGAATCTACAGTGAAACCGGTTGATGATGCTTTTTAGGAAAATGTAGAGGAGTTCATGAGGCTCATCTGAAAAAGTGATTATAAGATCGTGGACCAGTTACATCAGACCCCGTCCAAGATCTCTATTCTGTCTCTGCTCTTGTGTTCTGAGGCTCACAGGAATGCTCTTTTGAAGGTTTTGAATGCAGCATACGTTCCTCAAGAGATTTCTGTTAATCAGCTGGAAGGGGTTGTAGCGCACGTGAATGCGGGTAACGGCCTGGCTTTTACAGATCTTGAATTGACTTCTGCTGGCAGGAATCATAACAATGCCCTGCATATTTCGATCGAATGCCGTGGCTCGCTGATGTCACATGTCTTGGTTGATACTGGTTCATCGTTGAATGTATTGCCCAAGAAAGCGTTAATGAAGTTAGATACTCGCGGTTTGATTTGTACACCAAGTGACTTGGTGGTGCGAGCTTTTGATGGCTCGAAGAGGTCTGTTTTTGGCGAGATTGTGCTTCCGATCGAGGTTGGACCGGAAATCTTTAATGCAACGTTTTACATTATGGATATTCAGCCAGCGTACAGCTGTTTATTGGGTCGTCCTTGGATCCATGGGGCAGGTGCTGTAACTTCCACTTTACATCAAAAGCTGAAGTATATGGTTGATGGTCACGTAGTGACAGTATGCGGAGAAGAAGACATAATGATCAGTCAATTGTCAACCTTCAAATACGTGGAAGTGGATGGGGAAATCCACGAGACGTTGTGCCAGGGATTTGAGAAGGTGAAAGTTTCTGAAGAAGTTGTTCAGTCTGGAGCTGTAGTGCAGCCCGTAGTGGCAAATCAACCTGAGGGTTCCATGTCTTCGTTAAAAGACGCCAAAGCTGTGGTTGAAGCAGGTAGCTCACAGAGGTGGGGCCAGGTGGTTGAAGTCCAGAAAAAGAAGGATACTTATGGATTGGGATATAAGCCACCCAAAAGAGATGAGGATCCCCCAAGATTCTATGGCCCTGTCCGGTTCACTAGCGCTGGAGTTTTCTTCGACAGAGTTAATGCTATTGATGAAGAAGGAGACAGTGATTGCGACATGGATAGCTGGATCCGTCCTTGTGTCCCAGGGGAAAGTCTGCACAACTGGTCTTCCGAGAAAGTCATTCAAGTGACAGGCTTCGAGTAATTGCTTTGTTTTCCTATTTTGTTAATCCTACGTTCTGCCCAAGACGTAGTGATTCTGTTTGTAGGGCTTTTAACTGCTGCATGTTTTGCTTTATCATCAATAAAGGACTTTTCACACTCAAATATTTTGATCTCTGTCTTTCTGTTTTTATTTTTATGCATTAAAAAACCCACATCAAAATGGCAATGTGTTTCTTTTGTTGCATCATAATAAAACATACCTCATAAATCATTGCAGGTCTCTTTGTCCAGGTGACACCGATCATGACTCAGCTATAGCTCAGTATGACTTTGACAATCCAATTTATCAGGCTGAAGAAGAGGCTGACGAAGAGTGTGAACTGCCCGAAGAGTTGGCCAGATTGTTGAAGCAAGAGGAGAGAGTCATCCAACCTCATCAGGAGGAAATCGAGATTGTGAATCTGGTAACCGAGGACACTAGAAAGGAAGTAAGAGTAGGGGCTGCATTGGAAGACAGTGTCAAGGGAAGATTGATTGAAATGCTCCGTGAGTATGTGGACATCTTCGCCTGGTCTTACCAAGACATGCCCGGGCTGGATACTGATATTGTTGTACACCGGCTACCACTCAAAGAAGGTTGTGCTCCGGTCAAGCAAAAGTTGAGAAGAACTAAACCGGAGATGTCTGTCAAAATCAAGGAAGAGGTTCAGAAACAGCTAGACGCCGGATTTCTTGCCGTAACAAATTATCCTCCATGGGTTGCTAACATCGTGCCCGTACCTAAGAAGGATGGGAAGGTCAGGATGTGTGTTGATTACAGGGATTTGAATAGAGCCAGCCCAAAGGATGATTTCCCGCTCCCTCACATTGACGTGTTAGTTGACAATACTGCTCAGTATTCTGTGTTTTCCTTCATGGATGGCTTCTCTGGGTATAACCAAATCAAGATGGCCCCAGAGGACATGGAGAAAACAACATTCATAACACCGTGGGGAACTTTCTGCTACAAAGTGATGCCCTTTGGATTGAAAAATGCAGGGGCAACTTACCAGCGGGCGATGGTGACTCTCTTTCATGATATGATTCACAAAGAGATTGAAGTCTATGTTGATGACATGATTGCGAAGTCACAGACGGAAGAAGAACATCTGGTGAATCTTCAGAAGTTATTTGAAAGGTTAAGGAAATTCAGACTGAGGTTGAATCCAAACAAATGCACCTTCGGGGTGAGATCAGGAAAATTGCTGGGGTTTATTGTTAGTGAAAAAGGTATTGAGGTTGATCCTGCAAAGGTAAAAGCCATACAAGAAATGCCTGTGCCGAAAATAGAAAAAGAGGTTCGTGGTTTCTTGGGGAGATTGAATTACATTGCTAGGTTCATCTCGCATCTCACAGCCACGTGTGAACCAATCTTCAAGCTGCTTAGAAAAGATCAAGCGGTCAGGTGGAATGAAAATTGTCAAAAGGCATTTGAAAAGATTAAAGAATACTTGCAGGAACCTCCGGTCCTTATGCCGCCAGTACCAGGAAAGCCCTTGATTATGTATCTCACGGTTCTTGAGAATTCAATGGGTTGTGTGCTCGGTCAACAAGACGAGTCAGGTAAAAAAGAGCACGCCATCTATTACCTGAGTAAGAAGTTTACTGATTGCGAGTCAAGATACTCGATGCTGGAGAAAACATGTTGTGCACTCGCTTGGGCCGCTAAGCATTTGAGGCAGTATATGTTAAACCATACAACCCTTTTGATTTCGAAGATGGATCCAATCAAGTATGTGTTTGAGAAGCAAGCACTTTCTGGTAGAATAGCCCGTTGGCAGATGGTTTTGACAGAATATGATATTCAGTATGTTTCCCAAAAGGCCATTAAGGGAAGTGTTTTGTCAGAATATCTCGCTGAACAGCCAATTGAGGATTATCAACCGATGAAGTTCGAATTTCCAGATGAACATATCATGTATCTGAAGATGAAGGATTGTGAAGAGCCTTTGCCTGATGAAGGACCTGAGATTGGATCTCAATGGAAGATGGTTTTTGATGGGGCTGTTAATTCATATGGCAACGGAATCGGGGCAATCATTACGACTCCACAGGGTTCTCATATACCCTTTACTGCCCGATTAGCGTTCATATGCACCAACAATGAGGCGGAGTATGAAGCATGCATCATGGGGTTAGAAGAGGCAATTGATTTGAGAATCAAGAACCTCGATGTTTATGGTGATTCTGCGTTGGTGGTGAATCAGATTACAGGAGAATGGGAGACTCGTCAAGTAAATCTCGTTCCATATAACAATTATGCCAGAAGATTGTTACCTTTCTTTGACAGAGTAGACTTCCATCACATTCCCCGGATAGAGAATCAGATGGCTGATGCGTTGGCAACTTTGTCATCAATGTATAAAGTGAATCTTTGGAATGAAGCTCCCTCAATCAGAATCATGCGCTTGGATAGACCTGCTTTTGTATTTGCAGTTGAAGGGGTATCAGATGGCAAGCCTTGGTATCATGACATTAAAGTCTTCTTGAAGAGTCAGGAATACCCAGCTGGGGCATCTTCCAAAGATAAAAAGACATTGAGGAGGTTATCAGGAAACTTCTTTTTGAACAAGGATGATGTGTTGTACAAGAGAAACTTTGACATGGTCTTGCTACGTTGTGTTGATGAACACGAGGCAGGCTTGTTAATGGAAGAGGTTCACAAAGGTTCCTTCGGTACTCATGCCAATGGGCATACTATGGCCAGAAAATTGTTGAGAGCGGGGTATTATTGGATGACTATGGAGTCTGACTATTTTAAATACGCCCGGAAATGTCATAAATGCCAGATTTATGCTGACAAGGTGCACGTACCGCCTACTCCTCTGAATGTTTTATCGTCACCTTGGCCTTTTGCTATGTGGGGTATTGACATGATTGGGAAGATCGAGCCGACTGCTTCAAACGGACATCGTTTTATCCTGGTTGCTATCGATTATTTCACGAAGTGGGTGGAAGCAGCATCGTATGCAAACGTCACCAAACAAGTGGTAGCCCGGTTCATTAAGAAGGACATCATCTGCCGGTATGGAGTCCCGGAGAGAATCATTACTGATAATGGTTCAAATCTGAATAACAAGATGATGAAGGAGCTATGCCAGAGCTTTAAAATCGAACATCACAATTCCTCTCCCTATCGTCCGAAGATGAATGGAGCTGTTGAAGCGGCTAATAAGAACATAAAGAAGATTGTGCAGAAGATGGTAGTGACATACAAAGACTGGCATGAGATGTTGCCCTACGCTTTGCATGGATATCGTACTTCGGTGCGCACCTCGACTGGGGCAACTCCTTTCTCACTGGTATATGGCATGGAAGCAGTCTTGCCATTAGAAGTTGAGATTCCTTCTTTGAGAATTCTGACAGATGTAAAGCTGGATGAAGCTGAGTGGGTGCGTTCCCGGCTGAATGAATTGAACCTCATTGAAGAGAAGAGATTGAAAGCCATTGCGCATGGCCGGTTGTATCAGAGCAGGATGAAGAAAGCCTTTGATCAGAAGGTGCGTCCTCGGTGTTTTCAAGCTGGTGAATTAGTTCTGAAAAGGATCACTCCTCCCCAAACAGATCACAGGGGCAAGTGGACTCCGAATTACGAAGGGCCATATGTAGTAAGACAGGTTTTCTCTGGTGGAGCCTTATTACTCTCAACTATGGATGGCGAAGATTTTACGTCCCCTGTGAACGCGGATGTAGTCAAAAAATACTTTGCATAAAAGAGACCCGCTGAGCATAAAAAGAAGGTTCAGGCAAAAATGGGGCATCCTGGCGAACCATAAAAAGAAAAGGTTCGGGCAAAAATTAGGGATAAAAAGAAAAAGAATAAACCCGCAAGGTTGAAAACCTGAAAAGGCAACCTTGGCAAAAATGGGTATCCCGGTGGATTGAAAACCCGAAAAGGGCGATCCAGGCAAAAGTTAGGGATTTTAGAGCAAAGACTACGATCCGCGTCCGATCTGTGATCACCGTTCACACTTGGAAAATTCTGAGGAAAGGAATCAGCCCAGTTAGTCGTCTTCGAAAGCCAAAGTATATGCGGATGAACAAGTCATATGGGTTATAGCTGAGTCGAGTCATGGTGGATGTCTGTTCCCCACATTGCCGACATTTGTATTTTCTTTTGCTTTTTTGCGCAATTACCTCTTTTCAGGAATTGCTTCCAGATGTAAATGCCCATTTACAGGCCAATTCATTCAATAAAGTTTGCATTTCAGCTAAAGAGCTTTTGTTTTCTGTTTTACCTGTTTTGTTTGTGAAAATGTCCGATATTTTTGATAAAAATATTACATGCTAAAACGTTGAGTTTTATGACACAAGATGGAAAAACAGTGGCAATTGCTTAGGCGACAATCACCATGTGGATAATCAATGTATTCATTCTTGCACGTAGACTTTTGTTGGTTTTGCAGGATGACAGGTGTACTTTCCCCAGTAGAGTAGAGCTCTCCTCAACTTTGAAGTCTGATCGTCCTCAGCAGATTATTACTCTTCCCCACCAGAGTATAAAGGAGTAATTCCCTAAGCGGAATCGTTAAGGATCGTCCTCCTTAGCAGGATATAAGAGCAAGTGATGTCTCCCCACGGAGCTGGGGCAGTTATTTGTTCCCCAGCTAGTCAGGAAGCTTGTGCTATCCCCTAGCAGGTGAATGTTGACAATTACTTTCTCTCCCAAGCGGAGTCGTTGAGGATCGTCTTCCTCAGCAAAGTACAGAGGATTGTATACCCAGCCGGAGTCGTGTTTGGATTGTTTTTCCCCAGCAAGTACTCATAAGTTGATTGCTTTGAGGTGAATGTTGCCGTACCTCCAACAGGAAGTTTGTGGACGAAGATGTTATTATCCCCACAGGGTCCTGATGTCTACTTTCCTCGGTTAGTCAGAAAGTATAGTTTCGTCGACAATGGTTTGATCTAGTACCCGGCAGGGTGAGGGTAAAGTTACTTCCCTGGCAGCAGATTAAGTTCATTTCCCCAATCAAAGTCTGGTGCTGAGTGGTATCCCCAGCGGGTCTTAAGGCCAATCGTTTGTGGCAGGCGCTGAAGCCAAGCTCTGAAATAGTTGGTCGTCCCCAACGGTGGAGTTTCCATCTTCAGTATTCATATCCCTCCCTAGCTAAGTGGGTATCCTCTCGGAGCTTCGTCCATCTCCAGCAGAGTTGTTGATCTTGATATTCCTCAACAGAGCAGGTATTCTCTCGGAGATTCATCCATCTCCGGCAGAATGGGTGATTATGATCTTCCCTAGCAGGGAGAAGTTTTTCTCAACAGGATTTCTTTGGTTTGGTGGCAATTTAGTTTGCCATCTCCAGCGGAGTTGCTTCTGGTCTTCAGCATTTATTTTGCTGAGACTTTTCTCTTGCATTGCATAAGCATTTGTTTTGCATGGCATCCAACCAAATGCGTAGCATTCCCACTTCAGGTGGAGCATTACGGCAAAATTCAAACATATGCATCCGAAGCGTAAGCCAGGTTTGAGTTTTCCTTCGTCAGGAAAGCCGAATTTCAGGAAGATATCTTTACTCCACAGGTGTTGGTTTAGGCAATATTTGACAGTTCCCCGGCAGAATGTATCGCCAGGATTGTTTATCCTTAATTTTATTTGTACCCCTTCGTCCAGGTGGTCCTTCGGTTTTTTCCCCCCTCGAAGTTTTTAATGACAGACACTCGTCCGTGTTTCTTTCAGCACCCGTCCGTGTTTGAACATTTGATTTCAATACCCGTCCACATTGACCTTCTGATGACACTCGTCCGTGTTGCCTTCCATTCCCCCAGCGAGTTTAATTCCCGATAAAGTTGCTTTACACCCTTTTCAATACCCGTCCGTATTGAAACCTTTTACACCCGTCCGTGTATCCTTTTCAATACCCGTCCGTATTGAAACCTTTTACACCCGTCCGTGTATCCTTTTCGATACCCGTCCGTATTGGATCCTTTTACGCCCGTCCGTGTACCTTTTTCAATCCCCAGAGAGGTCATCTTAAACCTTCTTCACACCCGTCCGTGTACCCTTTTTCAATACCCGTCCGTATTGAAATCTTTTACACCCGTCCGTGTATCTTTTTCAATACCCGTCCGTATTGAAATCTTTTACACCCGTCCATGTATCTTTTTCAATACCCATCCTTATTGAAATCTTTTACACCCGTCCGTGTATCTTTTTCAATACCCGTCCGTATTGAAATCTTTTACACCCGTCCGTGTATCTTTTTCAATACCCATCCTTATTGAAATCTTTTATACCCGTCCGTGTACCTCTTTCAATACTCGTCTGTATTGAATCCCTTTGGCACCTGTACGTGTTCTTTCGGCGCTCGTCCGTGTTTGGACTTTTGTTTCAATGCCCGTTCGCATTGACATTTGACACCCGTCCATGTTCATCCCCAGCATAGCTAACACTCGTTTGTGTTTATTTCAGGACTTTTCAATACAGTTTTAGTTGCCAACACTCGTATGTGTTGTGACAGTGCAGCATTTATTGTTTGTTCCCCAATGGAGTCGTCCCTCCTTTGAGGATTGCAAATTTTAGGTTTCTTTTTGGTATTCAATCTCCGTGAACCCTTGGAACGCATAATAGCCATCACTATCATACCTTCAGGATCAAGTTGATTGAATAGGGGCAGCTGTAACACCTCAAAATTTGCCTTGTTGTTTTTAGATAACTGGCTTAGGTTTCTTTTCATTTCTTGCATTTGCATTGTGCATAGCATTTGGTTCTTAGCATGGGATCAAGGTATTTGGTTCAACTCAAGGGCAAAAGCTTCTTATGAGCTCCATAAGCTCCTCACATCCTTATATGGTGGCCCAAGGGTATTTCAATGAGGGATTCTCCAAGTGGTTATATCAAGGGTTGGTGTCCTTACACTGATGACCAAAACTAGGGTTTCATGGTTAAGGGTCCTAAGCTCAAGGAGTTGATTCAAACCTTTCACCAAGGTTCTCCATATGTCAAAACAAGTCTAAGGATGGATTTTGAGCCAAAATTTCACCATGGAAGACCTCAGATGATTCAGTAGCTTACAGATGAAGTAATCAGTCAAACTGGTCAACTGAAAAGTCAAACTAGGGTTTTGAGAGATCCTCATCATGGTAATCAAGTCAAGAGACCTTTGTTTGGTCTATGGAAGGCTTTCATGATCACAATTTGCAAGAATCAAGCTTTGGTAAAAAGTTGCTAAATTGGGAAAGTGACTTGTAATTTCAAGTTACTATTTTTGGCATATTTTCAACCAACTTTAACCAAACTTTTCATGATCAAAAATGCTTCAAACGAATTTTTTCCCAACACCAAAGTTGTAGATCTCTTTCTCCTATTTCCAAAGAGTGGTGGATCATGATCATATCATTTTTGGATCAAGAGTTATGGGCATTTGAAGTTAGAGGGCATTTGGTGTTCTACCATGCATACCATTTTGACATAACTTGCAAGTTGCATTTTAACTCACCAATATGGCTTCTAATTGTTCAGTTCACCTCACCACACTCCAATGTACCTCATTTAGCATCATTTTGAGCCAAGAATTGAATGAACCCGTGGGTTACATGTCCATAATTCATCATTATGCAATTTTGCAAGTTCATTTGGAAATCACAATTCAGTTACTTTCCAGCCCCAAGATCAATCCAAAGGTTCTCATGGCATCAAAAGGAAAGCAGTCATGCACTTTTCATGAAGAATGCACGAGTAGAATACCTCATGTGCACAAACTTGCAAATTTGCAAAACAGCCCAAAACTCATTGCTCTCAAGTCCTTGAAGATTAAAACCCTAAACAGCAGCATTGGCACACTATATAAGCTAACTCACACGAATTTCTCAGCAGCTACCATTCATTTTCACCACTTTTCAAAGTTTTGCTCTCAAGTTTCTCTCCTTCGATTCTCCCAATTCTTCAAGTGTCTTCCATTTTTTTTGGTTGGTTTGTGATCAGTGGAGCATAAGGAAGAGAAATCCACCATTGTTTTGAAGTTTAAGCAAAGAATTTATCAGTTGAGTTCAGATTTTCAACTCTCGGATTCAAGGATTCAGGCCAATTTGAAGGTCTAAGTGCATTTATTTTGCAATTAGACGGTTTAAGGAGTTGATCTGCAGCTTATCTTGGAGTTTCTTGGTGATTTTCCAGTTCTGCAAATCTCAGGTGAACTTGAAATTCATAGATCTAGAATTGATTTTTGTTGTGTGTTTAATGTTCATCTTGATGTGTTGAGTTCATATATGTGTTTGGAATTGATTTTCAACGTGAATCATGGCTGGAATTTAGATCTGAAATTTTCAGATCCAAACTTGTTTCGTTCGATTCTTGAAATATATGCATGATAAATGATTTTGAGTAGCATATTTGTGATCTACGTGAGTTGCTGAACATTTTGATGTATGATTTGTTGTTTTTGGTTATGGTTTGAAGTTTAGTGACCGGAGAGTGGCCGGAGAAGATGACCGGCGCTTCTCCGGCCGGTGAGGGTTTAATTAGGGTTTGTGGTTTTCCAGTTTGAATCTCATGCGTTGGATCGTGTTTAATTTTCCAGTTTAATTCACGTGCGTTGGATCTTGGTTATGTGTTGTTAATTAAATTGATTAGGGTTTAGTGGATCTGATTAATTCATGACTGTTGGATCTCATTTAATTAGCAAGTTTGAATATGGACCATCAGATAGTTGACTTTGCTTCGTTTGACTTTGAATGAGAGCCTGTGGATTTGGAGACTTTCTTATGCTTGACTTAATCTCAGCCGTTCGTTATTTCTGAAGGCTTGAAAGCGCTTGGGCTTTTTTTTGCTCTTTGAACCCCCGTTTCTGAGCCCATGGTCATTTGAACGCGTTTGGGTTCCTTTTTGCACCCCTGGCTTCATTTCATTTCCTTTTTTATTTTCTATTTTCATACCATTTCATAATTAATTGTTAAAAATACTTGCATGTGCTAAAAAATTACAAAAAAAATTCATCATTCCTCCTCATTATTAAAACTAATTTTTCACATTTTATTTTATTATTTTTGCATTAAAATTGCATTAAATATTAATTTTCCAAAGTATTTTTCTCATTTTGCACTTCATATTGCATACTTCATGTTGCATTTTTTATTTCTCTCATTTGGAAAGTGATTTGATCCTGATTGTTTTTGGGTTGTGTTCATAACATGTTGAAGTATGTTTGAGATTTTTGGTATGATTTTTAGGCCCTTTTTGGATGACTTTTGATGTGTTGCTTTGAGCATGAATGTATGAAATCCTATTGATGCTTTGACCTAATTGTTGATTGACTTTGGTTCTGATTCATTGCTTGTGGATTTGATATGTCAATTATACATGTTTGAGATGCTTGAATACTGAATGACATAATTTTTGAGGCATGTTTGTTATTTCTTTGAAGCATGAGCTTTAACTTGTCCAATTTGTGAATATATGCTTCATGTTTGGTTTGCTTGATCATGAAGGCACTTGTGCCACAATTTTAGGTCTTGTTGAAGGATTGATAGCATGTTAATTGACTTCTGGTTGTGATATTTGAATCTCATCTTTGCATGTTTGATGTTTGCCTTTCACTTTAAGTCATTTGTTTCACAAGTATGAATCATGTTTCACTTCACTTCACTTCACTTCTTCTTTGCTTCCTAATTGATTGTGAAAGTGTTTGTGTGACTTGAATATTGTTTGAAGATCATGTTTAGGCACATATTTAGGATTGTGTCACTTCTGGACTTGGTTTACTTTGTGAAATTTTGACTTGGTTGCTTTACATGATCACTTCTTTTCATCTCACTCCTTCTTTAATGACTTGAATGGTACTTGATTGACTTCTCCCTTTTCTTTTTGACTAATTGTGCATGACTAATATTAGAGGTCAGTAGGACCATTAGGTTCTGAACTTGATGTTTGATTTACCTTAGAACTTGTTTCTTTATTGCCTTATGCTTGTTTGAGTTTCATTTTGTCATATGTGAATACTTCTAACATTTTCAGGGGCAAATGGTAAGTTGTTGAATGTGGATATGCTTCCACATTTTACTTTCTTCATTTACCTTTTAACTTTCATACTTATGTTTGAAGTGAGCTTAGGCCACTTGTGTTTCACTTCTCTTTCTCCTCCTTCTCTTCCACTCTTTTCATCCCTCGAGTCACAAGACTTGTTTAAGTCTTGGATTCTCTCCCTTTAGAGCTACCTAGTCCAACTTAATTTTCGATTAAGCTTGGAGTAGGATTAGCATTAGGTTAGGCAGTCGTCTCTCCTAAACCTCACTAACCATAGGACATCCATGCATGATAACATTAGGACTCTTAGTTTCCCTGTAGAGTTTCCTTTTGTGTCGCTTCTCTTCTCATCTCAAACTTCTTGAACACACTTAATAAAATATAACGTATATTGCGCTCGAGCCTTAAGTGTAGGAAGTGAAGAACGAGGGGTCTCCTCTCCTCTTCTAGGGTGTTTAGCATACGTCTCATTCGGGGGCGATCATGCGACTCACTCGTTCCCGCATGGTAGACTTTGGTGCAATGTAAGTTACGAACTAACTCAAAACACTTCTGTCTAAAAAACACCAAACCAATTCAAATCTTTTTATCCTCCGGGATTGTTGGGTTTCAAATTTCTTTTTTTCGTGAAAGAGCTCGTCGCTCACGTAAAAAACACTTACCTACCCGTGGTCGTACCCACGAACTACGTCAGCTCTGATTCCTCTCTCTCGTCCGATTGAGGATACGTAGGCACAAGATAGCGATTGTCTTGGCGAGCAACCTTCCCCCACGGTTCCCGTCCGAACTACATTGACTCTGACTTTCCCATTGCATTGAGGGAGTACGTAGGCCTAGGACAACGATACTGTCCTATCGAGTCACTTCTCTTTCTTTTCTCCTTCGTTTCTCCGTTCTTTCCGTTCCCGTTTCTTCGCTGGTCCAGTAGCAGTGGAGTTCCAGATGACGACACCCTTTGATGCAGACAACAAGCGTGGATCCCATCGAGTACGATGGACGTGTTGGGTGCTAACACCTTCCCTTAGCATAACCGACTCCCGTACCCGTTCTCTTGGTCGTGAGACCATGGTCTTTCCCTCCTTTCAGGTTTACGCAGTGTTTCCTTTCCCTCTCTTGGGATAAATACACTTTGCTGGCGACTCTGTGTCTTTGGCGCCACTCTCGCGTTTGTACCGTTGGATGCGAATCTTTCGGGAGCGACACCTTTGTACCTCATTAGTCTCCCCCAAAGATGGGTGAGCGCTCACTACAATCAAACAAGGGTTTCAAACCCTCTCAGAGCCTTTAGACAAATGATCAATTAAGGAATGACATGATCTTCAACTTGTCTAACCTCTCAAACATCCACAATGGATCAAGAGGACTCCCACATCAAGAATTAAGCACAAGAGTGCAACATTTCAAGTGGATCAAGCCTCAAGTTCATCTAATACAAAGTCAACTGACGCAGAAAGTCAAAGTTTGACTTTTTGGTCAACTATGAGCTTCACAAGCCATTACTCAAGAAAATATGATGGATGATTTAATTTAATCAAATTTAAATCAAGAAATTATGCAAAATTGCAAAATTGATCAAATTGAAAGAAACTTAGAAATTTTTTCTAAGTTAAAATCATGTTCAAGTGCACAACTTTTCAAGGTTGTAACTATTGATCCAAGCATCAATTGATTTTGAGTAAGAGCTACTTTTAAAGAGGGTATTTGATACTTCAACATTGTAGAAGGAATCAACTCAAAATATCATAAGGATTGAAAGATATAAGTGATCAAAGTTGGGAATTCTTAATGTCTAATGTTCTGACATTGCATAGGACATCATTAATATTTTTTCAGCAAGAATGTCCCACCTTCAAGGATGTTTTTCTCCATGATCCAAGTTGAACCAGGTCTGGGGTCAAACATGAAAGTTGAAGTACATCATCTCAGCTTTCCAGAAAGTCCTAGAACGTCCTTGTAGCATACTCGAGCAAGGAGATATGATTTTTGTAAAAACCATTGATAAAGCAGAATTTTCATGACAGCTTTTAGGACAGATTTGACTACACAAGTTCAAGACCATTTTTGATGACTTTGCAAGCTGAACCAAGACCAAAGTCAAACATCAAAGTTAAAGTATGTCATTAGGGCTTTCCAAAATGTATAAGAACTCCCATTAATTCAACTTGAGCAAGGAGTTATGAACCTCACAACAGGCCTTGCTCGAGCTGATTTTTTTAGGATAGATTTTGTGCACTTTTCTTGTGCCACCCAATTTTCAAGCTTTGTCACCATGCAAGACAAGCATCAAAGATGCAGTTCACTTCAACTCAAAATATCATAGTGGATTAAAAGATACAAGTGATTAAAGTTTGGAATTATTAATGTTCAAAGATGTCTGATGTTCCAACATTGCATAGGACATCACTAATATTTTTCCAGCAAGAATGTCCCAACTTCAAGGATGTTTTTCTCCATGATCCAAGTTGAACCAGGTCTAGGGTCAAACATGAAAGTTGAAGTACATCATCTCAGCTTTCCAGAAAGTCCTAGAATGTCCATGTAGCATACTCGAGCAGGGAGTTATGGATTTTACAAAAAAGGCTTCTGCAGCTGAATTTTTCATGGGGCAGATTTGCACATTTCTTGTGCCACACGAATTTTTAAGCCTTGTCATCATTTTGAACACATCTGAGGATCAAATCCAAAGGGGACAGTCACTGAGCCAAACCTCCAAAGTCCTTGGAACAAGAAGTAGCATGCCAAACCTAGAAATGCCTAAAAGAGGGACAAAACTCCAATTTTGGATTGAAGCATTTAATGGATGCTTAGAGGTGGCATGGACTGACACATTTGCAACTGAATTCAGTCAAGATTCCTCCAATAACTAGGGAACTAGCAGCCTGTGCCCTAACCTCTAGTCAATGGCTAGAGGAGACTTGAATTTTCATTGGACAACATTGGCCAAACCTCTGCTGCAGTTGCCATTCACTGTGGATCCCAAAACAAACTTGCTCTACTATAAATAGAGCTCATTTGTGCTTAGTTTGAGTACACCAAAGCCATCAAACAGATGTTTTCCTCAAAATCTCTTTTTTCACCTCAAATTTTCCTTCCAAAGCAAGTAATTCTGAGTTTTTGAGTTAGAGAGCAATTCCACTCAAACTAATCACACACACACCTCACATATATCATATGTAAGCTGTCCAAACTATCAAAAGGGACCTGTAATCACAACATCACAAAGTCACCTCTCAAAACCTCAAAATTGAACTTTTTTGCATTTTTCAAGCAATGTCTTGATTCAGTCACTCTCCAAACCAGATAAAACCTCAAACACACTCCAAATATCATCCTTGAACTGTCCCAAATGGTTCCCCCCATCTGGAACACCATTTGAGAGAGTTGCTATTTTGGTCACTTTTAACCCCTTTTGCAAGAAAGGGACAGTTTGTGTTTTTGCAGGTACCAGCTGATTCCAATCATCCTAAAAGCATCCAAGAGGTCATTTAAGGGTTTCCAAAGCATCAAATCATTTCTGGAACAAAGCACTTGGTAGGTTGCACAAAATCTCCAAAAAAGAGGTAAAATTCACAACTTGAATTCTTTGAATCTTGCTTTCCTTTGTTGTCCACATACATGCATCATATTGAACAATTCTTGACGCAAAAATGTAGTCCTTAATGTGTATGTTATGATCCTCCTACTGTTTGCACTTTAACATGTTTATATGTGGAGTTTATGTTGTTTTAAACTTAAGGTACAGATCTGGTTTTTTGCCTTGTGTGTGTTGTACATTAAGTTTCAGTATGTATGAGTGATACCATTGGATTCCTTGCGAAAAATTGATCAAGATAGGTTCTTACGGATTTTAATTTCGTTATAAATTGAGAGAGTTATGAATGTTTGAAGTTTGATAGCAAAGATGTTGAAAAACCAAGGTGCAGTTCTGATGTCAAATGTGATGTTGTGACATCTTCCCTTTTTCTCTTATCTTCAAAAATCATGAGTGATGTCGAATGTGATGTTGTGACATTAGTTTATTCTCAAAAAACTCAACCAATTCTTTTACATAGCAAAAATCATCATTTTCCAATTCTGTTTTACACACTTCTTATTCATACTCCAAAATATTTTATTCCACAAAAAAATTAGTTTTATATTATTTATTTAATATAATTAGTATTTTTGTGAATAAATTCCTTTTTAATGTTTTCAAAATATTTTAAAAGTGAATTCTCATATTGAAAATCAAGACCAAATGAATTTTATTTCATCTTGTGATTAAAAGATCATTTTTCAAACCCCAACCAAAAATCACAAGTTGCTTATTTGGTATTTTTATCATTTTGTATTGATTTTCTTTTAAGAATTTACTTTTAAAATGATAAAATTAGGATTTCTTCGATTTTCACCATCATAAAACTTTTTCAAACACTCATGGGCCTCTAATAGAGTGTAAGACCCAATCCTTTTTTTGACCAAATCATTTTTGGGCCTCAGTATATTGTATAAGTCCCGATACCGTCAAAAACAAACGGCGCGATCGTCGCCTTTTCAAAACAAAAAACCTTGGGCCTACCCTCGAGTAGTAAGACCCATTTCTTTTCTTAAAACTCACTTGGGCCTCTATTAGAGTGTAAGACCCAATCCCCTTTTAACTGAACATTTTGGGCCTCAGATATTGTATAAGCCCCTTCGCGTTAAAAGAAAATCTCGGCGAGATCGCCATTTCAAACGGAAAAACAAACTTTGGGCCTACCCTCGTTTTATAAGCCCCACTCTTTTTCTTTAAACCTTTTGGGCCTCTTGAGAGAGTGTAAGACCCATCCCTTTGTACAAAAAACCATTCTTTGGGCCTCAGTCACTTGTATAAGTCCCTCTGTACAAAACAACAGTGCACTCACTGATAAAACCCTGGGTCTCTCCTTGAGCTGTAAGCCCCAAAATCTTTCTTTTTCAAAGCACTTTCTCCTTTGATTTTGAATATACTGTTGTTTTTCAATCTTTCTTTGTTGAACAACTAACCGAACAGCATGGAAGCTCTACAATCGAGTAAGTGTTTACACGCTTTCATTTACTGCTTTCATATACATATAACTGTATTGTGGGGCTATCTCGCTGTAAGTCTTCTTTCATAAACTCATATCAACTGTATAATAATAGTATAGATATTTAGGGTTTCCCCAGAAACTACGTCTAGCATTAAGCCCGTTGATCACTCTTAAATACTCAAAACTAGATCCCCATAGGATTACCAGACACAGTCTTCCCTCCTCTTGGGGCTAAACAATATGGAGACATGAAAGGCAACATTCTCGGTGAACCCTTTCATAGACTGTCACTCGTAGAAGTTGTCAAAGAAACTCTACTCCCCAGAGATGATCTTTTCTTCGTGAATGGCATCTCTTGAGTTTCTTCCAAATTCTCGGACTTTCCTGGCTTGATCTATTCCTCGTGAATAGCCTGTCTTGAACTTCTTGGGGTTTGGGGACCCACAGGCTTCTTAAAAGCACTTGTCAAGAAACTCTATTCCCCAGAGATGATCTTTTCTCTGTGAATGGCATCTCTTGAGTTTCTTCCAAATTCTCGAACTTTCCTGGCTTGATCTATTCTTTGTGAATAGCCTGTCTTGAACTTCTTGGGGTTTGGGGACCCATCGGCTTCTTAAAAGCATTGGCCTCCTCTTGGGCATTGTTCAAGGACCCACAAGCCTCCTAAAAGCATCCCCACCTCCTCTTGGGCGTTGTACAAGGAACCTTCGGCTTCTCAGAAGTATTCACAGCCTTCTCTTAGGCTTCGTATAATGATTCTTCCTCTGGGAATGATAGCCTCCTCTTGGGCTTCATACAAGGACCTATCGGCTTCTTAAAAGTTTCCAGCCTCCTCTTGGGCTTCGTACAAATTGTCCCGAAGACCACCTACAGGTATAGGAACAGAAATCAGTCATCTTAATAGAGCAGTCTTTCCAAGAGTCTACTACTGTTTCTCAAAGCATAGTACAAAAGATGACACTCTAGACTTGGACAGTCTAATTTCCTTGAGTCTCCAAGACATTCTCAAGCACCCTTCAAGAATAGGAAGGAACCCCGTGGACTCGGACAGTCTCAATACCCCTGGATTCCCCCTTTCCTTAAAGAACAGGAAATAACCCTGATCCTCAAATCAAATCCTTGAGTACAACATTACTCATTTAAGAACTGATTTTCTCTTTAAATCAGCATACTGGACCTGTCACTCAACTGAAACAGTCACAATAGCCTTTTCTTGGGCTTTGTACAATGATTCTCCCCAGTGGAGCTAACAATAGCCTCCATCTCGGGCTTCGTACGAGATATAAAAAACTCTCTTGTTGAGTCACAATCCTTTTAGCCTCCGTCTTGGGCTTTGTACAAGACACAAATCACTGCCTTGTTGAGTATAAAACCTTTAGCCTCCATCTCGGGCTTCGTACGAGATACCATAAAAGACTCTCTTATTGAGTCAACTCCCTTTTAGCCTCCATCTCGGGCTTCATACGAGATACAAAAAAACTCTCTTGTTGAGTCAAATAGCCTCCATCTCGGGCTTTATACGAGATACCAAAAGACTCCATCGTCGAGTCAAAACCTTTTAGCCTCTCTCTCGGGCTTTGTACGAGACACATATTAGCCTCCTCTTAGGCTTTGTATAAGAAAACCACTGGTTGATCCAATCAACCTTTTAGCATCAAAGTTGTGCCTCGTTCATAGTACATAAACATCAACAACTCCTTTCCCTTCATCTAATCGCTGTAAGCGGCAAGCCTCTGGATCATCTACATCCATGCCACTGTCCCTCTTTTAGCATGAGAAATTCCTAAGGAAAGATGGCATTGCTCTACACTGAGTTAAAGTCTTCCCCTTCAGGTTAGAAATCCCCTATAAAGGAAATTATGGCATTGTCGGATTCACAAATCCCGGTTAAAGTAATTCTCCTTTATAAACAGTTGTGACTGACAAACCCCTCTTTAGAGATGACAAATTCTCTCTAAAGCTAAACCCTTTTAGCTTCACATCTTGGGCTTTGAACAAGATATAAACTACCTTCAGCTTCATATCTTGGCCTTTGAACAAGATACAAACCACCTTTAGCTTCACGACTTGGGCTTTGAACAACACACCAAAACACCATTTCCTCCCGTAGAATAGGAGGAACTACGATCGCTCTGATTTCCCTGTTTCGAAAAAAATGGGAATACGTAGGCATAAGATTGAAAGAAAAATCTTAGCGAGCACACTAAACAAAAACGCAAAATCCCATACTTTCATATATCTGTCCTAACATCCTAACCGATAGCCTAAAGCATCCCCTTTTCAACAAAATAACCTAGGAGAGACCCCGAATCTTTGTAGCATCTGTAAACCAACAGTTTTGACTGTTTAACCTTAGTATGCAAGCAGGGTTAATTGGAGACATCTATTTCCCTTCCTTCATCAGCTTTAATAGGATAAAAAATGAATCGAGCTATAGTACCAGAGCGATCGTGCTTCGCAACCACATCTAAAAATCAGTCGCTATAGAAAAATGGCGACTCTGCTGGGGAGAGAGTCGAACAGTAAGATCTAGTCATCATTGTCACCATTCACAATAGAAAAATGGCGACTCTGCTGGGGAGAATCTTTAGGGATCTTGTTCTCTTCTTATCCCCTAGGTAGAAACCTTGACGTCACTAGGATCTTAGGTCAAAACGCCGTTAATTTGGAATGAAACCACAGGATGGTGACTCCGTCGGGAAACCATTTTCTGTCAGGAACTTAAGATTCTTAGCTTTTAAAAGTCTAGGACATTAGGACAAATATATATACTGCTTTTCCTAATTGATATTTGTGTTTATTTTTCTGCTAATGGGAATGCGTGTTATGCCGCATGTGGAAAGATTCAGTATACACTTAAGATAAGTGATGGCGACGAGGTCGACAATCAACCTCAGTGGAGGCTTCCCAATGCAACCCATTCCCTCTCATAGGCAATGGGACAATTGTGACGTCTGAGAAGCTGAGGAGCCAACCCTTTTGTAGTGCGGAAGCTATCGGAAATAGTTGTCACGCGATACTACCCTCATTTGAGGCTGATGATCTATTCTTGGTGAATAGCATTTACTCTAAGATTTCATACAGCCCGCTGGCGATCCACTTGCTGTTTGTTATCCTGGGAGGAGCTGATGATTTTGAGTACAGGTACAAAAAATCACCCTAGTATAAACCTTTGGGGATGGGTAGAGCCTTGACTTTATGACAACGACCCTTTGACCCCATGTTTTTTCTATGTTTTTGTATGCTGCATTCATGCATTCATTTAAAAAACATTAAAACATTAAAAAAAAATTCTCTTCTAGTCTCTCTGTTTTTCAAATTAAACTAAGACTGTGATTGCAAATATCAGAGAAAAGGATTACGCTAATGGATTTTGGTAGAAGGAGAACTCATAAGTACACCTTCAAGGTTCCAAAACTTGAGGATTTAAGAAGGTTAGCGAGGATGATCACAAACCAAGAGGCTTAAAGAGCCAAGTACGGAGGTTTGCTATCTCTGCTAAGAGTCCATGTGATTGAGGGAATCATGGACGCGCTCATTCAGTTTTACGATCCGGACTATCACTGTTTCACATTCCCGGATTACCAGCTAGCACCAACGCTGGAGGAATACTCTCATCTGATTAATCTACACATTACAGATCAAGGTCCATTTTCTGGACTGGAAGAAATTCCAAAGAATCAGACTATTGCAAGAGCAATTCATTTGGATGAGTCTGAGGTCAGGACTCACATGACCACTAAGGGTGGCATACAAGGTTTGCCAGCCCAGTTCTTGACAAAGAAAGCCCTGTACTTCGCTAGTATCGGGAACGTGATGCTTTTGAAAGCATCTTTGTTTTACTCACCTACGGGTTATTTCTGTTGCCCAACATTAATAACTTCGTCGATATCAACTCCATTAAAGTTTTTCTCATTGGAAACCCTGTGCCGACTTTGCTTACAGATGCGTATCATTCTGTACACTTGGGAAATTTGTACAGCGGAGGGGAGATCACGTGCTGTGTACCTCTGCTATACAAATGGTTTATCTCCCACTTGCCCAAGTCTGCTGCTTTTTGGGATCACAAGAGTGCCTTACATTGGTCGCAGAAAATCATGTCCCTCACCAACTCTGACATTGACTGGTGTAATAAGATTTATGACGGAATCAGGATCATTGACCATTATGGAAACTTCCCCAACGCACCCCTTATAGGAACTAAGGGAGGAATCAATTACCATCCAGTTCTTGTTCGTCATCAATTTGGATACCCGATGAGGTACGTCCCATGGAGTGTTCATTTGGAAGGTCTTTTCTTCAAGGAAGGAGAAAGTGACAGAGCACTAAAGACGAAAATAGTGCACGCTTGGAAACATGTTCATAAGAAAGGACAGGAGTCTCTAGGAAAACCGGACTGTGTCTCTGTGGAGCCTTATCTCCACTGGGTACAAACTAGAGCTCTCAAGCTAAAGATGCCTTATCCTCGTCATGGAGTTCTTCTGCCGAGGGAGTCTGTCATGTACTTCATGACCGAGACTGAAAAGCTTCAGGTTACTCTCAACAAAGTTCAACGGGAGAAGAGGTCTTGGAAGAACAAGTACCGCACCCTCAACGTAGAGTGCATCAAAATACAGCACCTACCGAAAGATAAGGACGCTCTGATTGAAATTTTGGAGCAACATGTTGTAGAGAATCAAGATGACCAAAGGAATTTGCTCACTCTTTTAACCTGGTAAAGGAATGACAACCTGACAACGGCCCAAGAGCCCCGGTCAAAGAAAAGGAAAGTACCAGAGTCAGCACCCGATTTCTCTTCAGAGAGGACTCGGGACCCATTAGCTTAGGTTTCTGTTTCTGTACCTTGTAATCTACTGTATTTCCATTTCTGTAATCCTTTGAATTCAATAAAAAGGGGTTTCCCCACTATTTGATATTTGCAATCTAATTGTCGAAGTTTATTTTGATTAAACCAAAAAAAACAATTAATATAATCATTGCATTCATCATTCTCACATCGCTTATTCTTCTTACCTATGAATCTCATGTTTGTGTCTCAGTTCTAGAGTCAAACTGTCTCATTCGTACAATACTCGGGCCAATCGTCAGAAAAAGATGGATGATCTTGAGGAAGAAAACAGAGAGTTGAAAGAAGAGACCGACGCTCTGAGAGAGGATATGAGAAAGCTTTGTAACGACATGCAAGCCATGGCAGAAGCTCAACTACAAAGGACTGTGATCTCAGAGATCACCTCAATGCCCATAGTGGAGAAGTATGATCCTAGGTATCAAATGCCGAAAGATCGTCCTTGGGGTATGCCTGTTAACTATATCCCGGAAGGATATTTTCCACCGATCACTGATGATCAGGGAATCATAGCAGAAGCCCTTGGGCCTGAAGGTTACAAACTTCGGGAAAGCGAAGATGCCAGAGGCATAATGAGGACTTCTGAAGGTTACAAACTTTGGGAAACGCCAAGATTCACTGTCGTAGTCACGGTCCCACCCCCTGTGGTGCACACTATCCCGGAAGGACAGATTCCGCCGATACCTTCTGGTAAGAAGGAAACTATGTTCGATAGAATAGATGAATTCCAGGAACAGTTCTTGGAAATGCAGAAAGAACTGCAAGCCATCCGCAGTCAGGATCTATTTGGAAAGGCCGCCGCAGACCTCTGTTTGGTCCCCAATGTGAAAGTTCCGCATAAATTTCAAGTGCCCGACTTTGAAAAATACCAGGGTAACTCTTGCCCTCAGAGCCATCTGGTGATGTACGCTCGGCGAATATCAGCTCAGACGGAGAATCAGGACCTACTGATTCACTACTTTCAGGATAGTCTAACCGGTCCCGCCTTAAAATGGTACATGGGTTTAAACCGTACTACGATTAGTACATTCAGAGATCTTGGTATTTCCTTCATCCAACAATACAAATACAATTTGGACATGGCACCGGACAGAGATCAACTCAGATTAATGTCACAAAAGGACAAGGAAACCTTTAAGGAGTACGCTCAAAGATGGCGTGAAATTTCCGCTCAGATTTGTCCACCTCTTGAGGAAAAAGAGATGACAAAGATCTTCTTAAAAACCTTAAGCTCATTTTACTATGATAGAATGGCTGCCAGTGCTCCCAGTGATTTCACCGAGATGGTGGGTATGGGGGTTCGTCTTGAGGAAGCCGTCCGAGAAGGACGTTTGATAAAAGACGCTGGATCATCAAGTAGTACAAAATGATACGGTAGTGCTCTCCCTAAGAAAAAAGAGCAGGATATTGGGAATATCTCTCTCGGAAAGCAAAGGCGACGGTACCAACCAGTAGCAGCTGTAACTCCAGCTATCAGCCCTGCGCCTATTCCTACGTATCAACCTCAGGTTGCACAGAGCGAACCTAATCAGCAAAGGACACAACAACCTCTTCAGTAGGCTTGTCCTCCATATAATAACAACCGTACAACACGACCACCAGGGTTTGATCCTATACCCATGTTGTACGCATAACTATTTCCATTACTACGAGCTAAGGGGCACATCCAGACTAAGTCTCCTCTTACAGTACGAGAAAATCCGCCTTTTTGGTTCAAAGCGGATCAGACTTGTCCTTATCATCAAGGAGGATCAGGGCATAACATAGAGAATTGTCTCAATTTCAAATCCAACGTGCAAAAGCTTGTTAGGAGCGGGCTCCTATCTTTCAAAGATATGAATCCCAGTGTTCTGACGAACCCTCTGCCTCAACATGAGAAAGCTGCATTCAACCTGATTGAGAAAGAATTTAACAATATCTATCAAATTCGCGATGTACTCTTGTTGAGCGCCAATCTGGTCAAGATGCATTGTAGACAGAGTGGATATGGCCATGTGCCACCTCATAATTATCACCAGTGTGATGTCTGCTCTAAAAACAATCAAGTATGTTCTGTGGTGCAAGCAGCTCTGCAGGAACAGATGGATCTCTGATGGATCTAAGAGCACCGAGTTCATGGAGTTAACATGGTTTACACGAATTCCAACGTCATTCAGAACCACGACATTCGTGCGATGAATGCCAACTTGGTGGCGATGCACTCAAGGCAAAGCCAGTATCATAATCTGCCGCGACACGATTATAGTTCTTGTCTGACTTGCTTGGTAAACAAATAGGGATGCTCTTTCATACAGGAGGCCCTCCAGCGTCAGATGGATCTCGGATGGATCTAGGACTACCATGATAGGAATCCCTATCAGATCAACATGGTTCAAATCTTCGATATTCGCTTAATGAATACCAACTTGGTAGATTTTCATGCTGAGCAGGTCCGACTCAGATTCTTGATATCACATAATTATCACAGTTGTAAAGCGGGTTACGAAAACAATCAGGGATGTGCCCTTGTCCAGGAAGCATTTCAGCACTTGTTAAATCATTGGTGGATGCCAATCTATATGGATAAAGATACTCAGCAAATTAGTATCAATAACAAAAACCCCACTCGGCGTCAAAGTCAGGATGTCCGACTCGTGGAAGCTAACTTAGTGAGGTTACATTGTATTCAAAGTGGCGTGGTCAGGTGCCACCACACAATTATGAACGTTGTGGAGTCTGTTCGGAAAGTAACCAAGGGTGCTACCTTGTGTGAGCAGCTCTCCAGGGGAAATTGGATTGTGGAGAGATCCGCGCATATCCAGGTTTCGGACCCATCAATTGGTCGCCGAACTACCTTGCCAATCAAATTAAGGACGTTGTTGTAATCTCTGATCATCAAAGAACTAGGGATGTTTTTACCATTATCCCTCTGCTTGACGAATTAAGAACTCCCAACCGGGAACGGATCGAGATTACCTACGATGGTCAGAAAAACCAGAAGGTTCCCATAGTCGTCTATCTGCCAGGAGCACTACCGTATGAATCAGCTAAGGCAATCCCTTACAAATACGGTGCGACGATAATTGAAAATGGAAAGGAAATTCCATTACCCTCCATCTTGAATATTGCAGACATCAGTCATGTAACACGGAGTGGTAAAATCTTTAATATAGGAGTTGAAGAATCCAACAAAGAAAAGGAACTTCAGACAGAAGCTCCCGATCCACCAGTCGGTCAATCCAGTAATCCCGAACTTTCGAAAAACAATGATGAGATGCTAAAGTTCATCCAAAAGAGTGAATACAACATTGTTGATCAACTGTTGCAAACTCCTTCAAAGATCTCAGTGCTATCACTTTTTCTCAGTTCAGAAGCGCACAGGGAGGCTCTACAGAAAGTTTTGGAGCAAGCCTTTGTGGAACAGGATGTAACAATCAGACAGTTCGATTGTATTGTCTCTAACATCACTTCCTGCAATAACTTGGGATTTAACGATGAGGAATTACCTGAAGAGTGTCGCCGTCATAACATGGCACTCAATATCACAGTCAACTGCTAGGACGATGCTTTAGCCAACGTACTGGTAGACACAAGGTCAGCCTTGAATGTTATGTCGAAGTCTACTTTGATGCAATTATCATTCAAGGGCCCTCCGATGAGAACCAGTGAGGTCGTCGTTAAAGCGTTCGACAGATCCAGAAAGATGGTTATCGGCGAAGTTGACCTTCCCATAACTATTGGTCCTCACACTTTCCAAGTTACTTTCCAGGTCATGGACATCCGGGCAATGTACAGTTGTTTATTAGGAAGACATTTGATACATCAGGCTGGAGCGGTCACCTCGACCCTCCACCAAAAGTTAAAGTTCGTCCAGAACGGCCAACTCATCACAGTCTGTGGGGAACAGGCCTTGCTCGTCAGTAATTTATCGTCATCCACTTATGTGGAACCAGAAGGGATAATCGGAACCAAGTTCCAAGCACTTTCGTTACACAAGGATGAACAATCCGGAGGAGGAACTTCGATTTCCTCATACAAAGATTCTATTAAAGCGGTCGAGAGTACCGATACAACAGGATGGGGACAGCTTGTCATTCCTACAAGCAATACAACAAAGAAGGGTCTTGGTTTTTCTGCAACCTGTACCCGGACAACTGCTAAAGATGAAAGTCTTTATCCCATTCAAAACTTCTTCCACAGTGGAGGTTTCCTTCACCCAGTATCTCAAATAGTCCATGCTATCAATGAGGAGGATCCCTCTGACACATATGAAGAATGGAAGTCCTGTCTTAACAAGGATGGTTATATGTCTCAGGAAGAGGTGCCTACGCCATTTTGTTATCCCGCACAGAGTCCGAGATTTATACCCCGATCAGATGTCGAAATGATATATGGAGATTGTGATCCGGAAGGATGTCGTGCTCCGCCAAATTCATTAGAGGAGGACACTTTGATGAAAGACAATTTTGACCACAATTACTATGGCCCGATGGATGGCCTGCCAATGTGGCAGCCTTACCCAGGAGACTTGGGGCCAGAAATTCAGTCGAGTAATGAAACTCAGCTGAGTATCATTGAACAGAATACCTGTGTCCCCACCATGTCATGGGATCAACACTCAGGTCATTCAGGAACTACTCAAAATGACGATGAATTTACAACGTTTGCAGGACTTGAATTTATCAACTATGCTTTTCCTGAGGTCAACGTCATCATGAAGGATGACTCCTCCAGTTCCAAGGAAGTGTGGGACACCTTGGGACAAGTGAGTAGAAAATACGACTACATGGTCAAGTACACCGCTCCCGAAAGTTCTCGTATCAGGCTCGAAGATATCCAGCCAACTGGATGGGGAGATACAGCTGAGAGCACAAATGCTATGCAAAATGCAACAGAGGAATTCTCCTACGAGAACTCTGCCTGGGAAACAGATTCCAATGATCCGGCTCCACCAGAAATCAGCGTTATTTCTGAAGACAAATCAAGGAAGGTGCCAGACTTTGTGATTCACCAAGGAGTTCGCCGCCAATGGGTTGCTGTCGATGTTCCGAAGGTCGTTCGCCAATCAAAGTAATTGCCATCTTTAACCTTTGACCTTTCCAAGGTGAAACGGATGTTTTAATAAGGATCGCTTTCTGTAAATTTTCCCTCTTCGCTTAGCCCAAAGCGACAGAGTTTTGTTTTATAGGGCTGTAGTTTCAAGAATCGACTTGTTCATTAATAAAATAACGTCGTTCTGTAATTTCCGCATTAATTGTTGTTTTCTCTTTTCGCTTTTCTCCGAAAATGTTAATCCTAAAAAACAATTCAATAATAAAAACAAGCAGTAATAAAAAAAATACATTGCACACACTTTTATATTTTCTCTATCTCTTCTAAGCACGAATCATCACGTCATGCAGATTGCTTGTTTTAAACCCCGTTGAAACATACGATCTGATACCTTCTCCCAACGTTGAGTTCCCGGTATTTGGGGCTGAAGAAGAAGTTGACAACGAAATTCCAGAAGAGATCTCACGATTACTCAGACAAGAGGAAATATCCATTGAACCTCACAAAGAGCCGTTGGAAACGGTAAACTTGGGTTCAGAAAAAGAGAGAAAAGAAATCAGGATTGGGGCACTGCTCAGTCCAACTGCCAAAGAGAGTTTGACAAAGCTTCTCAGAGAATTTCTCGATGTGTTCGCTTGGTCCTATCAGGACATGCCAGGGTTGGATACCAGCATCGTGGAACATCACTTACCGTTGAGATCGGAATGTCCGCCAGTAAAGTAAAGGTTGAGACGCACTCATCCGGACATGGCCATCAAAATCAAAGATGAAGTACAGAAACAGATTGATGCAGGTTTCCTCGCCACGTCAGAATATCCTCAATGGTTAGCCAATATTGTACCCGTTCTGAAAAAGGACGGAAAGGTCAGAATGTGTGTCGACTACAGAGATCTAAACAAGGTAAGTCCAAAGGATGACTTTCCTTTACCACACATTGACATGCTGGTAGACAGTACAACAAAGTTCAAAGTTTTCTCCTTCATGGATGGATTCTCGGGTTATAACCAGATCAAAATGGCGCCGAAAGACATGGAGAAAACTTCGTTCATCACCCCATGGGGTACCTTTTGCTACAAGGTAATGCCGTTCGGTTTGAAGAACACTGGGGCAACCTATCAAAGGGCTATGATTACTCTGTTTCATGACATGATACATAAAGAAATCAAAGTGTATGTCGATGATATGATTGGAAAATCTAAGACAGAGGAGGAGCATGTGACCCACCTGTCAAAACTATTTGAGCGTTTGCAAAAGTACAAACTCCACTTGAATCCCAACAAATGCACCTTCGGTGTCCGTTCAGGGAAACTTTTAGGGTTCATCGTCAGCCAGAAAGGAATTAAGGTTGATCTTGACAAGGTCAACGCCATTCAAGAAATGCCTTCTGTAACGCCCCAGTTTTGGTTATTTTTGTTTAATCGAGTCGATTTAATTATTTTCTTTTTATATTATTTTATTATTGACTTTTATTTGACAATATATTATTTTACATCGTTGTTTACGTTTTGTCACATTCTGAGAGCGTTTGCGAGATATTTGAGTGTAGGGGTATTTTGGTCATTGGGGTAGTTAGATATTTTAAAAAGAAAGTGGAAAGAAAAAGAGAGAAAAGAAAGGAAAAGAGAAACAAAGAGAAGAGAAGAGAAAGAAGAGAAAGAAAAGGGGAAAAAGAGGAGAAGAGGAAAATCAAAGATTCGTCCGTTTCAATCGCGATTAATCGGGTAAGGGTGAGAAGTTTCAATTATATCATGCTTGTATATATATATATATATATATATATATATATATATATATATATATATGTATGTTTTGTTTGAATGTTTGGGTGAAAAATATATGTTTTTCTATTTGGTTGAAATTATGAGTAATTTGTAGAAATCGGTGTTTTCACGGATGAATTATTGAAATGTATGCCTAAACGTGTTCTAACATGTTATTTTGGGTCATTGGGTGTAATACTATCATGTGGGTTGAAGATTTGGGTCATTTTTGGGTCCCAAATACGTTTTGGAGAAATTCTGGTTCGTGCAGATTCGCCAGGCGAGTTGGTGGCGAGTCCGTTTCGCCAGGTATTCGCCAGGCGAATTTGCCTGGGACAGCAAAAACAGTATTTTCGTATTTTAGCCATAACTTTTGAACCGTAAGTCCGTTTTGGTCCCTGTTTGAAGCGTTGGAAAGCTAGTAAAATATTCTTTCTATTAAAAATGAGTTGGAGGTCAGTAGATGATTTATTTAAGTTGTGGTTTTGAAAAAGTGTTGGTTTGTCGGATTTTTACCGTCGTATTGGTGTGCGAATGATGTGTTATCATGCTATATGCTTTTGATATGTAACGTATAGCTGGTGTGCTGTTATATGGCGTGAATATATATGATGAAATGTTGTGCATGAATGATACGCATTGGTGATGGATGTATGATATTTGAATGATGTTGTTTGTCGACTTTTGTCGTTGTCATTGTGTGTAATTGATGTGTATCATGCAAGGTGTTGTTGATATGGATATTGTATGACTTGTGTGCTGTTGTGAAATGAAAATGCACGTGATACATGTTGTGATGATGATTTGTGGACTAAGGTCAAAAAGATGCAATGTGTGGTATTTGATGATATATGCATGATTATGGATGTGTATATGTGTGCATTTTGAATGTCATGAGTCATTGTATGCCAAGCATCATGATATGCATTCTTGTGACGTCCTGAGTGACAGATTGATTCTAGAGGGAATCTGCTATAACATCGTGAGCCTTAAAAATAAGAGGTATGAATAGCCTTAAAAATAAGAGGACCGAAAGCGATGGTTATAGACGATCGTGTGCCCTTGTGGGGTGTGAGCGATCGGATCGTGAGCCTTAAAAATAAGAGGTATGAATAGCCTTAAAAATAAGAGGACCGAAAGCAATCCATAAACGTCGTGTGCCCGTGTGGGGTGTGAGCGACGGGGAACATCATATGCCCGACGGGGAGTTACAGTGATGTAACGAGCGATGGTTCCAGCAGATTTCCTGAGTGAACTAGTGATGAGAAACATTGGAAGTCGGTACCGCATGGCATTTGCATAGAGTCGTTGTGTCGGTCTCTGTGCATTTGCATAACCCATTGATGCATTATGTGTGGAAAATCATGATTTGATTGATTATGTGTGAGAATTGTGAATGGATGCATTATGTGTGAAAAATCATGATTTGATTGATTATGTGTGAGAATTGTGAATGGATGCATTATGTGTGGAAAATCATGATTTGATTGATTATGTGTGGAAATTGTGCATTGATTTGTTATGTGTTGAGATTGTGATAGCGTTGGTAATTTGATGTGCATACGTGATAAATGCATTGGTTGTGGATAATATGTTTTATGCGTAGACATATGCTATGTGAAGTGTGATGTGTTACTAAATGTTCTGGCTTGGTATGCCTTATTTGTAAATATGTGAGTATGTTGGATACTTGATATATGCTATGTTGTTGGATTAATAGATATATGTTACGTATATGTGGTATGTTATATGTATTAGTATGTGGTGTTTGTGGTGAGAATAACTATGCACGTGAATTGTTATGTGTTTGCATATTATTATGCAATCTTGATTTTAGTTGTTATTTCTCACCCTTCTGCTGTTTTATAATGCTCTATGAGGCATTGCAGATTAGAGTTACTGGAGGTCTTTTTGTGAAGATTAGTCCTCCGTTCTGTTGTCGGTCTTGGTGTCTGCTCTGATACGTAGCACCGGAGTCGGGGAACGATTATGATATATATATAATTGTTGAGTATATTTTGCATTACTTTTGTATGTATATTTTGATCTTATAAAACGATTCATTTTGTAAAACAAGTCAGTTATGGATCTTTCTGCTTTATTCCATAATTGACCTTTCCCTTTATATGGAAAAAGTTTCCCCTTTGAGGGTATTCTATTTTATGCTATGTATCAAATTTATGAGCAGGAATTGTATTTTCTTTCTTTAAATGTGGCATTGCTGTTCCTGTCGGAAAAATAAATTTTTAGTTACTCTGATTTTATTTATGTATTATTTATTCGAGATGGGAATTGGGATGTTACATTAGTGGTATCAGGTCGGTCCGTCCGACCAAGTTGTTGAGTCAGTTGGTGTGACAGTTGAATACTGTCAGTGTTGTTTATCCTTTAGTACATGATATGTGTGTGAAACATTGTCTGTACTTTCTGAGTTTCTAATCCTTTGTCTCCAGGAGTTAGAATGAGATAAGTGGGGGAGAAGCTGGTACTTCTCCATGTTGCTTCGGTTGTGGAGCGTTGGCTCGGTGTGTTATGAATTGCAAGATTGTAAGTGTGGTTTGGACAGTGTTGTTCCCGATTCTGGAGTGAATGCTGAGGTAAGGTTTATGTCGACTAAGGATTTGTGCCTTAGGTAGTTTTGTGCTTAAGATGCAAGAAGTGCTATTATCGTGTGGTAAAGACGGTTTATGCCCCCATCATGATTGTCGGCTGTCTATTGACAAATTGAGGAACTGATCACCATTAATCTCTTGTTGATAGCATACGGGAATTATGTTGGATGGGATAAACGTGTCTTTTCGGCTTTGTTAGTACGTGTAAGGAATTGTTGGAATTTGAATATGTGTTGGTTTGGAAAAGTTGGATTTTGAGGTGTGGAAACCATGGAAATGCAGCAGAAAATTCTGGTTCTGGTGTGATTCGCCAGGCGAATTGGGAATTCGCCAGGCGGATTAGGTTTCGCCAATAGTTCGCCAGGCGAGGTGCTGGCGAAGGGAAATTCGCCAGGCGAAATCGTGAGTCGCCAGGCGAAAACGGAGAGACAGAAATGTGTTAGCTACTGGAAGTTTGGGTTTTCAGAAAAATTAGGTTTCGCCGCTGGTTCGCCAGGCGAATGGCTGGTGAAGAGGTATTTGCCAAGCGAAATTCTTACTCGCCAGGCGGATCTGGCTGTTTTCCAATAATTGACTTTCCTTCAAAATTCATATCTTTTGACTCGTGTGTCCGATTTAAGCGTTCTTTATATCAATATGAAGCTATGAAAGTGTTCTACGCTGTAGAAAGTGAAATTATTGTTTATGAGACGGATTAGAGGTTTTGGTATATTGGTCAAGTTGGAATGTCTCTGAGGGAGAATGATTGGGTATTATTAATGGTTGTTCTCAGAGAGTAAAGTGTGAACTCAAATTTGACGAAGGTGAAGATTTGAGGTTTGGATCTGCTAAGTAAGTAGAAAGATTTTGGTAGATGGGACTAAGATGTTTATTTTGTCTGTGATGATAGTGTTCTGGGAAATTGGCAGGAAGTCACAGTGTTGGGCCGTCAGTTGTACATGGTTTCAGATGTGTTTTTGGATGGAACATTAAGGTGTGGTCTTAGAGAGCTCCAGCTTTATTAGTAACAAAGAGGAAGGATGATTGAATGGAATAGCAAGTATGAGATATATGATGGTATTGGTATTGAGACTATGGAAAGCAAAACTTAGAGTTCTGGTGAGGTTTGGAGTCTTTGGAATTTTAGACCATTAATGGAAATTTTGAGAAAACCTTAAGTATGGATGTAATATTTGAGAGTCCTTTGGGATGGCTGTTGCTACATGTTGGGATTTATGGAATTTGGACGGTTAAGAGAAGAAATTGTGTATGGATTACTGGTAGTTGAATAAGGTAACGATTAAGAACAAGTGTCCACTTTCGTGAACAGATGACTAGAATGGTTTGGTTGAGTTTGAGTGGGTTACAAGTGTATGGAATGTTTGATAAGAGTGGTGAATTGTGTGAGTTAAGGCTTTGATCGGTTTGATGTGACTGGTTATGTTGTTATCATCGGAATAGGCTGTTATTTACTCAGTTAGGCTTGTGTGTGAGTAGCCAGTTACCCAGTGTAAGGTTTTGCGAAAGCTTTGATAATTTATGTCTTTTGGAATTTGGTTGGGCATTACAACGTGCAGTGATGTTGTTTGGTGTTAGTAATGCGTCTGGAATGTTTGTGGAGTAGAGGAATCGTATCTTCCATATTTAATTGGATAAGTTTGTGGTGGTTTTGATTGAGGATATTCGAATCTGTTATAAACTCAGAGGAAGAACATGGAGAGTGTTTGAGGATTGAATTACAAGTGTTGAAAAGAGACGAAGTTTTGTGCTAAGTTATTCAAGTGAGAATTTTGGTTGAAAAGGTTAGTTTCTTGGATATGTTATTTCCTATGATGGTATTGTTATGGATCCATCGGAAGTAGATGCAGTTCTACAATGAGAGGTTCCGTTGGTTAAGGAGATTAGAAACTTTTGGGCTCAGTTGGTTGTTACTGCAGGTTATGGAAGACTTTGCTAAGTTCGTACTTCTGTTATCTCAGTTGACTTGCAAAGGGTGAGTCATTTGCTTTGGATGTTCGTCGTGAGGAAAGTTTTTGAGAACTGATGTAGAAGTTGTCTACGGCTCCAGTGTTGATTCTGTGTGATCCTAAGGAACCGGTTGTGAGGTATTGAGATATGTCTCTGATAAGTTTAGTCTGTGTGTTAATACAAGAGGGTAAAGTCGTGGCTTATGCTTTATGACATTTGAGGATTCATAAAAGGATCTATACTATTTTGGATTTGGAATTGGTTGCGGTGGTATTGTGTTGGAATATTTGGAGGTATTATTTTTATGGTTCTAGGTTCGAAGTGTTTGGTAATCGCAAGAATATTGAGTACTTGTTTGGTCTGAAGGGATAGAGTATGAGACAATGAGGATGGTTAGAATTTGTGATGAGTTATGACTTTAATTGGAATTCGTGACGAGTTATGAATTTGGCTTGGATTATCCTGTTGGTAAAGGTAAGGTCGTGCCTGGAAAGTTAAGTCGAAAGTTGTTATGCATGTCTGTTTTGATGGTCCGAGAATTAGAATTATTTGAGCAGTTCCGAGACTTGTGTCTGGTGTGTGAGATAACACAAGAGAGTGTGAGGTGGGGAATGTTAACAGTGAACAATGTTTTTTTGGTGAATATGAGAAAGAGTTAGACTTTGGACATGAGATTGGTAGTTTTGATGGTTACAAGTCCTCAGAGTGCGCAGCGGAAGCGTGATGTGGCACAATTCGTATATGCGTGTGTGGGACTGGTAAAAGTTCATAGGTTGAACATTGAGAACATGTAGGAGTGATGAGACCATTGGACGTTTCAGAATGGAAGTGTTAGGTGAGAGGTTTAAATATTATTCATGGGCTACTATGTAGATGGAGGTGTTGGTTATATGCTCGATTGGGGAATCATAGCATTGTTGTAATATTGTGGTGTGCCAAGGATGTTGGTGTTACGGTTATGTGGAGGTTGTTGAATCGATGTTGGGTTGTGGAACTTGTGTTCTTGTTTGTGTTGTTGCCTCATTTCTATCGTGTTGGTTCTAGAGGGAGTAGCTAATTCCTGTGTGTTCATAACTTGGGTACTCTTGCGTCGTGAGTTGGTCGTCAGGTGCATTGTATGGGCTTTGCATCTTGTCGTTGTAGTTGTCTTCGTTGTCGTGTCGTTTCGTAGTGTTGTTAGCAAGGTGGTTTGTCAGTTGTGTTATTCATGTTGTGCCTTTGGTTGGCATGTTGGTTGGGTTGGTCGGATGCGAGAGTCGTATCCGGAGTCGTTCGTCTCAGTTAGATTTTCGAGGACGAAAATGTCTAAGTGGGGGAGAGTTGTAACGCCCCAGTTTTGGTTATTTTTGTTTAATCGAGTCGATTTAATTATTTTCTTTTTATATTATTTTATTATTGACTTTTATTTGACAATATATTATTTTACATCGTTGTTTACGTTTTGTCGCATTCTGAGAGCGTTTGCGAGATATTTGAGTGTAGGGGTATTTTGGTCATTGGGGTAGTTAGATATTTTAAATAGAAAGTGGAAAGAAAAAGAGAGAAAAGAAAGGAAAAGAGAAAGAAAGAGAAGAGAAGAGAAAGAAGAGAAAGAAAAGGGGAAAAAGAGGAGAAGAGGAAAATCAAAGATTCGTCCGTTTCAATCGCGATTAATCGGGTAAGGGTGGGAAGTTTCAATTATATCATGCTTGTATATGTATATGTATGTTTTGTTTGAATGTTTGGGTGAAAAATATATGTTTTTCTATTTGGTTGAAATTATGAGTAATTTGTAGAAATCGATGTCTTCACGGATGAATTGATGAAATGTATGCCTAAACGTGTTCTAACATGTTATTTTGGGTCATTGGGTGTAATACTATCATGTGGGTTGAAGATTTGGATCATTTTCGGGTCCCAAATACATTTTGGAGAAATTCTGGTTCGTCCAGATTCGCCAGGCGAGTTGGTGGCGAGTCCGTTTCGCCAGGTATTCGCCAGGCGAATTTACCTGGGACAGCAAAAACAGTATTTTCGTATTTTAGCCATAACTTTTGAACCGTAAGTCCGTTTTGGTCCCCGTTTGAAGCGTTGGAAAGCTAGTAAAATATTCTTTCTATTAAAAATGAGTTGGAGGTCAGTAGATGATTTATTTAAGTTGTGGTTTTGAAAAAGTGTTGGTTTGTCAGATTTTTACCGTCGTATTGGTGTGCGAATGATGTGTTATCATGCTATATGCTTTTGATATGTAACGTATAGCTGGTGTGCTGTTATATGGCGTCAATATATGTGATGAAATGTTATGCATGATTGATACGCATTGGTGATGGATGTATGATATTTGAATGATGTTGTTTGTCGACTTTTGTTATTGTCATTGTGGGTAATTGATGTGTATCATGCAAGGTGTTGTTGATATGGATATTGTATGACTTGTGTGCTGTTGTGAAATGAAAGTGCACGTGATACATGTTGTGATGATGATTTGTGGCCTAAGAACAGAAAGATGCAATGTGTGGTATTTGATGATATATGCATGATTATGGATGTGTATATGTGTGCATTTTGAATGTCATGAGTCATTGTATGCCAAGCATCATGATATGCATTCTTGTGACGTCCTGAGTGATGGATTGATTCCAGAGAGAATCTTCTATAACATCGTGAGCCTTAAAAATAAGTGGTATGAATAGCCTTAAAAATAAGAGGACCAAAAGCGATGGTTATAGACGATCGTGTGCCCTTGTGGGGTGTGAGCGATCGGATCGTGAGCCTTAAAAATAAGAGGTATGAATAGCCTTAAAAATAAGAGGACCGAAACCGATCCATAAACGTCGTGTGCCCGTGTGGGGTGTGAGCGACGGGGAACATCGTATGCCCGACGGGGAGTTATAGTGATGTAATGAGCGATGGTTCCAGCAGAGTTCCTGAGTGAACTAGTGATGAGAAACATTGGAAGTCGGTACCGCATGGCATTTGCATAGAGTCGTTGTGTCGGTCTCTGTGTATTTGCATAAATCATTGATGCATTATGTGAGGAAAATCATGATTTGATTTATTATGCGTGAGAATTGTGAATGGATGCATTATGTGTGGAAAATCATGATTTGATTGATTATGTGTGAGAATTGTGAATGGATGCATTACGTGTGGAAAATCATGATTTGATTGATTATGTGTGGAAATTGTGCATTGATTTGTTATGTGTTGAGATTGTGATAGCGTTGGTAATTTGATGTGCATACGTGATAAATGCATTGGTTGTGGATAATATGTTTTATGCGTAGACATATGCTATGTGAAGTGTGATGTGTTACTAAATGTTCTGGCTTGGTATGCCTTATGTGTAAATATGTGAGTATGTTGGATACTTTATATATGCTATGTTGTTGGATTAATAGATATATGTTACGTATATGTGGTATGTTATATTTATTAGTATGTGGTGTTTGTGGTGAGAATAACTATGCACGTGGATTGTTATGTGTTTGCATATTATTATGCAATCTTGATTTTAGTTGTTATTTCTCACCCTTCTGCTATTTTATAATGCTCTATGAGGCATTGCAGATTAGAGTTGCTGGAGGTCTTTTTGTGAAGATTAGTCCTCCGTTCTGTTGTCGGTCTTGGTGTCTGCTCTGATACGTAGAACAAGAGTCGGGGAACGATTATGATATATATATATATATATATATATATATATATATATATACGTATATAATTGTTGAGTATATTTTGCATTACTTTTGTATGTATATTTTGATCTTATAAAACGATTCATTTTGTAAAACAAGTCGGTTATGGATCTTTCCGCTTTATTCCATAATTGACATTTCCCTTTATATGGAAAAAGTTTCCCCTTTGATGGTATTCTATTTTATGCTATGTAACAAATTTATGAGCATGGATTGTATTTTCTTTCTTTAAATGTGGCATTCCTGTTCCTGTCTGAAAAATAAATTTTTAGTTACTCTGATTTTATTTATGTATTATTTATTCGAGATGGGAATTAGGGTGTTACACCTTCTCCGAAAACTGAAAAACAAGTCAGAGGATTCCTGGGACGTTTGAACTACATTTCCAGATTCATATTCCTCATGACCGCGACATGCGCGCCAATCTTCAAGCTACTCAAGAAGATACAATCATTTCTCACTGATTCGCGGGGAAAATGGACTCCGAACTACGATGGCCCCTATGTGGTCACGAAAGCTTTCTCAGGTGGCGCCTTGAGACTTGCCACCATGGACGGAGAAGAATTTGCCTACCCCACAAATGTTGATGTAGTCAAGAAATACTTCGCCTAAACTAAAAAAAAACGTCTCGGTTGACCGAAAACCCGAAAGGGCGGTCCAGGCAAAAATTAGAGACATGATCAATAATCATCCCGGTGGATTGGAAACATCAAAGTACAATCCAAGCAAAAATTAGGGATAATGGAAAGTAACTATGTTCAACAGAGACAAGTCCCTCAGCAGCAGTTACACCATCCATCGGAGGAAAACTCCAGTCAAGGTCATCTCGACAGAAGCTCAGGATGTCCTGAATTCAAAGTTGGTAGAAGGATAGTGGTCGTTATGTTTCAACGTAGCCCTTTTCCCTGTAAATTACCATTTTCTAACTTTGTATATACTTTTTTGAATCACGCGTTTAGATGATCTCCATCTTATCAATAAAATTTGAGCCCTTGTGCTTTTGTTTGTAATTCTCATTTGTTTTTGCTTTACAAGACGACATTTTAACATGCTCAACGATTCTTGAAATAAAACAAAAATGAATTTACTTGTAAAACTTTTTCTTCTTTAAAATAAAGATGGCAATTTCTTTTGACTGTTGAACATCAAAAGAACATCAACCGCTTCTCCAGAAGTAAGCGAACCTCAAAGTGCAGAATCAAAGTACTCCTTCTATGCCAGTGCGCCTGAATGAAGGATCAACAGTGTCAGATGCGACTAATCCGTCTGACATGTTCGGCAGAGTCCTTATCTCCAAAGCCCGATTAATGGTATTCCCTGCAGGGATTATTTCTCCTAAGCAAGGCAGGATTGCTATCTTGAACTAAGTGATACCTTTCATCTCCAGCAGTGGCCGAGTATCCAGTCGTGTTCATCCGTCAGTCTGTGTGTTATGTCAAGTCTTTGTCAGCATATACATACATACATCATGCATTATTGATTTACATTTGCATTCATATTGCATCACTATCACTCTAGTTGGTCTTATCCCCTAGTGATAATAGTCCTCTTAATCGAGTTGTCAGTTCTTTCCTTGTCAGGAAGTGAATCATTTGAACAATCTCGCCTCCAGTTATTTCTGAATTGAAGATAGGTCCTGGACCACTTTGATAACTTAGACCTCTGAAAAACCAGAGAAACTTTCAGTCAACATCACTCTTTGCCATTGAAGATGATATTTTTCCTTTCCCGGATTAAGGAAAATCCCTAGAGAAAGCCCCTTAATCGGAGCTTCGGCAATACGGCAGTTTTTCTCCGAAAGAACCACTGATGAAAAGGTCATCGGCACCTCAAAATTGGATCCCATCATATGGCATTTCTCCAGGAAGATCCCGAGAAAAGTATGATGTAATATCCCCAAGCGTGAAGGCAGTCTCTCAAGGGACTCGCATTCCCCAAATAGAGTCAACAAATGGCACCTCCAATAGAGAAGTTTGTACACCTCTACAACTCAGATGACTGGGTTCCCCAGCAAGTCTGGCATAAAAACCTTTTCCATCGAATGGAATCTCCCCAGGAAAATTCGGCGAGAAGTTTGAGGAAAACCGTTACACATACCGTCCCTTGTCAATAAAGTTAATTGACAAAAGAAACTAAGACCAGTTCCTTGGTAGGAAACCAGGATCGAGGGAAAGTTTAAATCAGAAACTAAGACCAATTCCTTGGTAGGAAACCAGGATCGAGGGGAGGTTTATTTCAACTAAGACCAGTTCCTTGGTAGGAAACCAGGATCGAGGGGAAGTTTACCTTTTCTAAGCATTATCGCTTAGCAAAAGAAGATGAATGCGTGAACTACCATTCATAGACGCCATCAAAATTTCGGATATTCTGATATTTAATCCTCTTGCACCCCGAATGCCCGAATACCTTCGCCATTCACACCTTTGTGTCCAAGAAGATTAAATAGGGGCATCTGTCATACCCCAAATTTTGACCACTAAGATTTCCCATCATGGTGTAAATCATCAACACAATATGGATGTACCTTTGTACCTCATTAGTCTCCCCAAAGATGGGTGAGCGTTCACTACAATCAAACTAGGGTTTCAAACCCTCTCAGAGCCTTTAGTTTTGGTCTTTTGCTTGGGTAAGTTTATGTTTTTATATAAATAGAAAATAGAAAGAAAAGAGAGAAAAATAGAAAGAGAAGAGAAAGAAATAAGGAAAAAGAGAAAAGAAGAGGAAGAAGAGAGAAAAGAGGAGAAAGTGGGAAAAATCGGGAAAGCTCCGTTTCAATCGCGAATAATCGGGTAAGGGTGAGAAGTTTCAATTATATCTTGCTTGTGTATGTATATGTGTTGTTTGTTGTGATTGTTTTGGTTGTTTCTCGACTTTTTCTTATCGATTAAAATTAGGATCGATTGATAGAAATCGATGTTTTCACGAATGAATTGATTAAATGTATGCTTAAATGGGTTATAACATGTTATTTGGGTCATGGGGTGCAATACTATCATGTGGGTTGAAGATTTGGGTCATTTTCGGGTCCCAAATGCGTTTTGGGGAAATTCTGGTTCGTCCAGAATCGCCAGGGGAGTTGGTGGATAATCCATTTCGCCAGGTGTTCGCCAGGCGAATTTGCCTGGGACAGCAAAAACAGTATTTTCGTATTTTGGCCATAACTTTTGAACCGTAAGTCCGTTTTGGTCCCCGTTCGAAGCGTTAGAAATCTTATGAAATGTTCTTTCTTATGAAAATGGGTTTGAGGGCAGTATATGATTTATTTAGGTAGTTTTTTTGGAAAAGTGTTGGGTTGTCGGGTTTTTATCGCGTACAATGTGTGCGATTGATGTGTTAGCACGATATATGCTTGTGATATGTAACGTGTAGCTTGTAGGCCACTATATGATGTGAATATACATGATGAAATGTTGTGATCATGGGTTGTGGCCCTATGGCAAATATGTGCATTGTTTTGGATTAGACTTCGATGCGTGATTAATGATGTTGTTGTGTAGTAAAATACATTGTTTGATTGAATATCAATGTATGTTGTTATGATGTGTTGCGGGTAGCCTTTGTGGTGTGAATGCCTTGTGGAAATAATGGTGATTGTATGATTGTTGTGGTTTGTGATAATATGCATTGTTTATGGGAAATTCCAATGTATGTGGTTGGTGGCCTTTATGGTTTGAAATGCATTGTTTGAATTGTTTTCAATGCATGAATAATGATGAGGAGATAATTCATATTGTTGAATTGTGAAGTATATAGATTGTATGTGATTGTATGAGAAGAATGCATGAATATATTGTGAATATGTATGCATTTCAAGAATGTCTTGAGTCATTTTGCATGTGAAGCATAATGAAGTACATTCTTGTGTTGAGCGATTCTAATGAGAATCTGTGGTAACATCGTGTGCCTATGTGAGGTGTGAGCGATGGTTACAAACGATTGTGTGCCTAGGTGAGGTGTGAGCAATCGGATTGTGTGCCTAGGTGAGGCGTGAATAATCGGATTGTGTGCCTAGGTGAGGTGTGAGCAATCGGGTCGTGTGCCCAGGTGGGGTGTGAGCGATCCATAAACATTGTGTGCCCATGTGGGGTGTGAGCATTGGGTGAACATCGTAGGCCCGACGGGGAGTTACATTGGTAACGAGCGATGGTTCCAGTAGAAGTTCCTGAGTGAACTTGAGATGATTGAGTCGGTACCGCATTGCATTTGCATAGAGTCGTGAGTCGGTCTCTATGATTTGCATTTATCATCTCTATAATTGTGAATTGATGAATAAACATGAATATGAATGTTTATGTGGAATGATAAGAATTGTGAAAGTGTGCATGATGAATATGCTTGGTTTTGTATAGATATATACATTGTGATGTATATGAGTGAGTTGTGATGAATTGTGGTGAGAATTGTGAAGGGATGTGTTATGTGTGGAAAATCATGATTCGATTTATTATGTGTGATATGTTATGTATTGGTGCCATGCTATATGTGTTAGTATGTGATGTATGTGGTGAGAAATATTATATATGTGAATTATCTGTGTTGTGGCATATTATTATGCAATCTTGTTATAGTTGTTATTTCTCACCCTTCTGCTGGAATATGCTTTTTATGGCATATTGTAGATTGTCAGCTTTAGAGGTGTGGAGGCAAGTGGAAGAGTTAGATCTTCGGTTGCTTAGGTCTTGGTGTCTGCTCTGATACGTAGCACGGGAGTCGGGGAACGATTATGTTATATATGTATATATTTGTAGGATATATTTTGTATGAATATTTTGATGTATAAAACAGTTTATTTTGTAAAACAAGTCGGTTATGGATCTTTCCGTTTTATTCCATAATTGACATTTCCTTTATTAAGGAAAAACTTTCCCCCTTGAGGGTACTCTATTTTATGCTATGTATCAAATTTATGAGCATGGATGATGTTTTGTTTATTTAAAATGTGACATCCTTGTTTCTGTCGGAAAAATAAATTTTCAGTTACTCTGATTTTATTTATGTATTATTTATTCGCGATGGGAAAAGGGGTGTTACACAAGACAAACATCAAAGATGCAGTTCACTTCAACTCAAAATATCATAGTGGATTAAAAGATACAAGTGATTAAAGTTTGGAATTATTAATGTTCAAAGATGTCTGATGTTCCAACATTGCATAGGACATCACTAATATTTTTCCAGCAAGAATGTCCCAACTTCAAGGATGTTTTTCTCCATGATCCAAGTTGAACCAGGTCTGGGATCAAACATGAAAGTTGAAGTACATCATCTAAGCTTTCCAGAAAGTCCTAGAACATCCATGTAGCATACTCGAGCAGGGAGTTATGGATTTAACAAAAAAGGCTTGCTGCAGCTGAATTTTTCATGGGGCAGATTTGCACATTTCTTGTGCCACACGAATTTTTAAGCCTTGTCATCATTTTGAACACATCTGAGGATCAAATCTAAAGGGAACAATCACTGAGCCAAGCCTCCAAAGTCCTTGGAACAAGAAGTAGCATGCCAAACTTAGAAATGCCTAAAAGAGGGACAAAACTCCAATTTTGGATTGAAGCATTTAATGGATGCTTAGAGGTGGCATGAACTGACACACTTGCAATTGAATTCAGTCAAGATTCCTCCAACAACTAGGGAACCAGCAGCCTGTGCCCTAACCTCTAGTCAATGGCTAGAGGAGACTTAGATTTTCATTGGACAACATTGGCCAAACCTCTGCTGCAGTTGCCATTCACTGTGGATCCCAAAACAAACTAGCTCTACTATAAATAGAGCTCATTTGTGCTCAGTTTGAGTACACCAAAGCCATCAAAGAGATTATTTCCTCAAAATCTCTTCTTTCACCTCAAATTTGCCTTCCAAAGCAAGTAATTCTGAGTTTTTGAGTTAGAGAGCAATTCCACTCAAACTAATCACAAACACACCTCACATATATCATATGTAAGCTGTCCAAACTATCAAAAGTGACCTGTAATCACAACATCATAAAGTCACCTCTCAAAACCTCAAAATTGGACTTTTTTACATTTTTCAAGCCATGTCTTGATTCAGTCACTTTCCAAACCAGATAAAACCTCAAACACACTCCAAATATCATCCTTGAACTATACCAAATGGTTCCTCCCATCTGGAACACCATTTGAGAGAGTTGCTATTTTGGTCACTTTTAACCCCTTTTGCAAGAAAGGGACAGTTTGTGTTTTTGCAGGTACCAGCTGATTCCAATCATCCTAAAAGCATCCAAGAGTTCATTTGAGGGTGTCCAAAGCATCAAATCATTTCTGGAATAAAGCACTTGGTAGGTTGCACAAAATCTCCAAAAAAGAGGTAAAATTCACAACTTGAATTCTTTGAATCATGCTTTCCTTTGTTGTCCACATACATGCATCATATTGAACAATTCTTAAAGCAAAAATGTAGTCCTTAATGTGTATGTTATGATCCTTCTACTGTTTTCACTTTAACATGTTTATATGTGGAGTTTATGTTGTTTTAAACTTAAGGTGCAGATCTAGTTTTTTGCCTTGTGTGTTATGTACATTAAGTTTCAGTATGTATGAGTGATACCATTGGATTCCTTGCGAAAAATTGGTCAAGATAGGTTCTTACGGATTTTAATTTCGTTAAAAATTGATAGAGTTATGAATGTTTGAAGTTTGATAGCAAAGATGTTGAAAAACCAAGGTGCAGTTCTGATGTCAAATGTGATGTTGTGACATCTTCCCTTTTTCTCTTATCTTCAAAACTCATGAGTGATGTCGAATGTGATGTTGTGACATTAGTTTATTCTTAAAAAACTCAACCAATTCTTTTACATAGCAAAAATCATCATTTTCGAATTCTGTTTTACACACTTCTTATTCATACTCCAAAATATTTTATTCCACAAAAAAATTAGTTTTATATTATTTATTTAATATAATTAGTATTTTTGTGAATAAATTCCTTTTTAATGTTTTTAAAATATTTTAAAAGTGAATTCTTGTAACGCCCCGATTTATTTAACCGTATTTAATTATTCCATTTATGTGAAATTTTGTGGATTGTGTGATTTATTGTGTTTCATGTTAATGCATCATGTTTGGGCATTGAGAGTTTTGTGGCATAAATGTGTCACATTTTGCACTTAACTTCCACTGGTGGAAGTTAGTGTTATTTTTGGTTATGTCACATTTTGCACTTAACTTCCACTAGTGGAAGTTAGTGAGATTTTTGGTATTTTGTTGGATTTGGTGAATTGTGTAAATTAAATGAGTTTTACCTGTTAATTGGATAATTTCTCTGATAGGTAAAATATTTGCAATAAATTATAATTTCTTTTCAACTTTTATTTCCCGAAATATATTTCATCGGTATGTTTATGTTTTATCGCATTTTGAGAGCGTTTGGGAGATATTTGAGCTGAGGGGTATTTTGGCCTTTTTGGGGTTAGATATTTTGATTACTTATAAAAATAGAAAAGTAGTAAGAAAAGAGAGAAGAAGAAAAAGAAAAGGAGAAGAGAAAGAGAAGAGGAAAAAGAAGAAAAAAAAAAGAGAAAAAACTTGTGGATTTAGGAACCGATTCAACCGACTTTTCAAACGCGAATTAATCGGGTAAGGGTGTGAAACTCGATTATCTTATGCTTGTGTATGATTATGTATGTTTTCTTGGAATGTTTGTTTGTTTTCCATAGTTTTCACTTTTAGGTCGAAACGGTAGAAATCGATAGAAACCGATGTTTTTACGGACGAAAGTCGAAATAAATTGTGTAGATGTGTCGAGTGATGTTAGGCCGTGATCGAGTATGCTTGTTTTATCGAATTTGGTTGATTTTGTAAGTTTTTGCATTTTTGGAGAATTGAGAGTTTAAGATTCGGAGTGAAATCGAAAGTCGTAGAATTCACGTTTAATGGTTCCAAATCATCACTATATGTTTGGTATGAATGAGTATGTGTTTGTTTCGAAGAAAATAATTGAATCGGTCGGATTTTCGGACGAAAAGGCATGAACCCGTAGGGCTGTTAGCAGAAAAACTCTGGTTTTTGCAAAACTTCAAAAATTCATAACTCTTGAACCGTAAGTCGGTTTTGACCCCCGTTCGAAGCGTTGGAAAGCTAACGAGATGTTCTTTCTAGGAAAAATGGTTTTGAGGTCTGTATATGGTTCAATTATAGCAAAAAATTGAAACCGTATTGTTGTGTTAATTTTTACCGTCGTGAATGCGTGCGATTGAGGTGTTGTCGTGCAATATGCTTTTGTTATATAACGTATAGCTTGTGTGTACTATTATACGATGTGTTGTGGGTAGCCTTATGGCGTGAATCCTAGATTGTGGAAATTATTGTGAATTTGTGTGAATGCATATGATAATATGCTTGTTGTTGTGATTTGTGGTTAATGATGAATGCATTGTTTGAATTGATTTTCAATGCATGATTATTGATATTGAAATGGTTCACATGGTTGTATATATGTATGCATTGGATTGTCATGAGTCATTTGTATGCCAAACATCATGATATGCATTGTTGTGACGTCCTGAGTGACGGTTTGGTTCCAGAGGAAATCCGCTATAACCTCGTGTGCCTATGTGAGGACCGAAAGCGATGGTTATAGACGATCGTGTGCCCATGTGGGGACCGAAAGCGATCGGATTGTGTGCCCATGTGGGGACCGAAAGCAATCCATAAACGTCGTGTGCCCATGTGGGGACCAAAAGCGACGGGGTGAACATCGTATGCCCGACGGGGAGTTACACTAAGTGACGAGCGATGGTTCCAATAGTTCCTGAGGAACTGGTGATGAGACATGAGAAACATTGGAAGTCGGTACCGCATGGCATGTGCATAGAGTCATTGTGTCGGTCTCTGTGCATTTGCATAAATCATGAATTAATTGTGCATGTAATTGTGAATGTGATTGATGAGATGGAATACGTGTAATTGTATTGGTGATTACGTGTATGTTTGATGTGTAGTGATATCGACGCTTTTGAGAATTGTGCTGTATTATGTTATATTTGATTGTGGTGAGAAATGTGTTTACTTGTGCATTCTTGCGTTAATATATAATTTTATGCAATTATATTATGATTGTTTTTCTCACCCTTCTTCTGTTTTATAATGCTCTATGAGGCATTGCAGATTAGTGTCTTGGAGGCTTTTGTGGAGATTAGTCCTCCGTCCTTTGTTGTCTGTCTGCTCTGATATGTAGCACGGGAGTCGGGGAACGATTATGTTATATATGTATATTATTTTGGAATATATTTTTGTATTACTTTTGTATGTGTACTTTGACGTTATAAACCATTTATTTTGTAAAACAAGTCGGTTATGGATCTTCCGCTTTATTCCATAATTGACATTTCCTTTAATATGGAAAAAAGATTCCCCTTGAGGGTATTCAATTGTTTATGTTATGTATCAAATATATGAGCAGGGATTGTGTCTTTTTTCCTTAATTGTGGCATCCCTGTTTCTGTCGGAAAAATAAATTTTTTAGTTACTCTGATTTTATCTATGTATTATTTATTCGCGATGGGAATTGGGTTGTTACAATTCTCATATTGAAAATCAAGACCAAATGAATTTTATTTCATCTTGTGATTAAAACATCATTTTTCAAACCCCAACCAAAAATCACAAGTTGCTTATTTGGTATTTTTATCATTTTGTATTGATTTTCTTTTAAGAATTTACTTTTAAAATGATAAAATTAGGATTTCTTCGATTTTCACCATCATAAAACTTTTTCAAACACTCATGGGCCTCTAATAGAGTGTAAGACCCAATCCTTTTTTTTACCAAATCATTTTTGGGCCTCAGTATATTGTATAAGTCCCGATACCGTAAAAAACAAATGGCGCGATCGTCGCCTTTTCAAAATAAAAAACCCTTGGGCCTACCCTCGAGTAGTAAGACCCATTTCTTTTCTTAAAACTCACTTGGGCCTCTATTAGAGTGTAAGACCCAATCCCCTTTTAACAAAAACATTTTTGGCCTCAGATATTGTATAAGCCCCTTCGCGTTAAAAGAAAATCTCGGCGCGATCGCCATTTCAAACAGAAAAACAAACTTTGGGCCTACCCTCGTGTTATAAGCCCCACTCTTTTTCTTTAAACCTTTTGGGCCTCTTGAGAGAATGTAAGACCCATCCCTTTGTACAAAAAACCATTCTTTGGGTCTCAGTCACTTGTATAAGTCCCTCTGTACAAAACAATAGTGCGCTCACTGATAAAACCCTGGGCCTCTCCTTGAGCTGTAAGCCCCAAAATCTTTCTTTTTCAAAGCACTTTCTCCTTTGATTTTGAATATACTATTGTTTTTCAATCTCTCTTTATTGAACAACTAACCGAACAGCATAGAAGCTCTACAACCGAGTAAGTGCTTACACGCTTTCATTTACCGCTTTCATATACATATAACTATATTGTGGGGCTGTCTCGCTGTAAGTCTTCTTTCATAAACTCATATTAACTGTGTAATAATAGTATAGATATTTAGAGTTTCCCCGGCAACTACGTCTAGCATTAAGCCCGTTGATCACTCTTAAATAGTCAAAACTAGATCCCCATAGGATTACCAGACACAGTCTTCCCTCCTCTTTGGGTTAAACAATATGGAGACATGAAAGGCAGCCTTCTCGGTGAACCCTTTCATAGACTGTCACTTGTAGAAGTTGTCAAAGAAACTCTACTCCCCAGAGATGATCTTTTCTCCGTGAATGGTATCTCTTGAGTTTCTTCCAAACTCTCAGACTTTCCTGGCTTGATCTATTCCTCGTGAATAGCCTGTCTTGAACTTCTCGGGGTTTGGGGACCCACAGGCTTCTTAAAAGCACTTGTCAAGAAACTCTATTCCCCAGAGATGATCTTTTCTCCGTGAATAGCATCTCTTGAGTTTCTTTCAAATTCTCGAACTTTCCTGGCTTGATCTATTCTTTGTGAATAGTCTGTCTTGAACTTCTCGGGGTTTGGGGACCCATCGGCTTCTTAAAAGCATCGGCCTCCTCTTAGGCATTGTTTAAGGACCCACAGGCTTCCTAAAAGCATCCCCGCCTCCTCTTGGGCATTGTACAAGGACCCGTCGGTTTCTTAGAAGTATTCACAGCCTCCTCTTAGGCTTCGTATAATGATTCTTCCTCCGGGAATGACAGCCTCCTCTTGGGCTTCATACAAGGACCTATCGGCTTCTTAAAAGTTTCCAGCCTCCTCTTGGGCTTCGTACAAATTGTCTCGACGACCTCCTAGAGGTATAGGAATAGAAATCAGTCATCTTAATATAGCAGTCTTTCCAAGAGTCTACTACTATTTCTCAAAGCATAGTACAAAAGATGACACTCTAGAGTTGGACAGTCTAATTTCCTTGAGTCTCCAAGACATTCTCAAGCACCCTTCAAGAATAGGAAGGAACCCCGTGGACTCGGACAGTCTCAATGCCCTTGGATTCCCCCTTTCCTTAAAGAACAGGAAATGACCCTGATCCTCGAATCAAATCCTTGAGTACAACATTACTCATATAAGAACTGATTTTCTTTTTAAATCAGCATACTGGACCTGTCACTCAACTGAAACAGTCACAACAACTTCCTCTTGGGCTTTGTACAATTATTTTCCCCAGCGGAGCTAACAATAGCCTCTATCTCGGGCTTCGTACGAGATACAAAAAACTCTCTTATTGAGTCACAATCCTTTTAGCCTCCGTCTTGGGCTTTGTACAAGACACAAATCACTCCCTTGTTGAGTATAAAACCTTTAGCCTCCATCTCGGGCTTCGTATGAGATACCAGAAAAGACTCTCTTATTGAGTCAACTCCTTTTTAGCCTCCATTTCGGGCTTCATACGAGATACAAAAAAACTCTCTTGTTGAGTCAAATAGCCTCCATCTCGGGCTTTATACGAGATACCAAAAGACTCCATCGTCGAGTCAAAACCTTTTAGCCTCTCTCGGGCTTTGTACGAGACACATATTAGCCTCCTCTTAGGCTTTGTATAAGAAAACCACTGGTTGATCCAATCAACCTTTTAGCATCAAAGCCGTGCCTCGTTCACAGTACATAAACATCAACAACTCTTTTCCCTTCATCTAATCGCTATAAGCGGCAAGCCTCTGGATCATCTACATCCATGCCACTATCCCTCTTTTAGCATGAGAAATTCATAAGGAAAGATGGGATTGCTCTACACTGAGTTAAAGTCTTCCCCTTCAGGTTGGAAAACCCCTATAAAGGAAATTATGGCATTGTCGGATTCACAAATCCCGGTTAAAGTAATTCTCCTTTATAAACAGTTGTGACGGACAAACCCTTCTTTAGAGATGACAAATTCTCTCTAAAGTCAAACCCTTTTAGCTTCACATCTTGGGCTTTGAACAAGATACAAACTACCTTTAGCTTCACATCTTGGGTTTTAAACAAGATAGAAACGACCTTTAGCTTCACGTCTTGGGCTTTGAACAAGATACCAAAACACCATTTCCTCCCGTAGAATAGGAGGAACTACGATCGCTCTGATTTCCCTGTTTCGGAAAAAACGGGAATACGTAGGCATAAGATTGAAAGAAAAATCTTAGCGAGCACACTAAACAAAAACCCAAAATCCCATACTTTCATATATCTGTCCTAACATCCTAACCGATAGCCTAAAGCACCCCTTTTCAACAAAATAACCTAGGAGAGACCCCTAATCTTTATAGCATCTGTAAACCAACAGTTTTGATTGTTTAACCTCAGTATGCAAGCAGGGTTAATTGGAGACATCTATTTCCCTTCCTTCATCAGCTTTAATAGGATAAAAAATGAATCGAGCTGTAGTACCAGAGCGATCGTGCTTCGCAACCATATCCAAAAATCACTCGCTACACTAACAAATAGCTGTATGCTGCCCGGATGTCCATGACCTGGAAAGTGACTTGGAAAGTGTGAGGACCGATAGTTATGGGAAGATCGATTTCGCCGATAACTATTTTTCAGGATCCGTCAAATGCTTTGACGATGACCTCACTACCTCTCATCGGAGATCCTTTAAATGATAGTCGCATTAGAGTAGACTTTGGCATAATATTCAGAGCCGATCTGGTATCTACCAGTACGCTGGCTAAAGCATCGTCCTGGTAGTTGACTGTAATATTGAGCACCATGTTGTGACTTTTGCCTTCTTCCGGCAATTCCTCATCACTAAACCCCAAGTTGTTGCAGGAAGTGATGTTGGAGATGATGCTGTCGAATTGTCTTATTGTTACATCTTGTTCCACAAAGGCCTGCTCTAAGACTTTATGTAGAGCCTCCCTGTGAGCTTCGGAACTGAGTAAAAGAGATAACACATATATTTTTGAAGGTGTCTGCAACAGCTGATCAATAATATTGTACTCACTTTTTTGGATGAGCTTCAGCATCTCATCATTGTTATTTGAAAGGTCGGGATCACTAGATTGCGCGATTGGTTGAATGGGAACTTTGGTTTGAGGTTCCTCTTCTATGGTGTGTTCTCCAACTCCTCGGTTGAAGATTCGGCCACTCCGTGTTACTCGACTGATGTCTGCAATATTCACGACGGAGGGTAATGGAGTTTCCTTTCTATTCTCAATTATTGTTGCATCGTATTTGTAAGGGATAACCTTATCGAATTTGTACGGTACTGGTCCCGACAGATTGATAACTACAGGAGCCTTTTGATTTTTCTGACCATCATAGCTGGCCTCAATTGGTTCAAGGTTAAGGATCTTTCCACTAACAAGAGGAACTCTTGATTCATGGAGTAAAGGGATTATGGCGTATACATCTTTGGCCACTTCTCGTTTAGGGATTAAGACAACTTCTTTGCCTTGATTGGGAAGATAGTCTGACATTATGTTAACTGGACCAGAGCTTGAACATGGTCAAATCTCTTTGTGGTCCAACTGACTTTGAAATGCTGCTCGCACGAGGTAGCATCCTTGGTTATCCTCCAAGCAAACTCTACAGCGCTTATAGTTATGTGGTGGCACATGGCCACGTCCGTTTTGTATGTAGTGTAACCTCACTAGATCTGTTTCCATTGATCGAACATCCTAATTTTGATGCCTAGTAGGGTTCCCGTCGGTCATACTGACTTGTTGTGTGTCTTTATCTAGATAGATCAGAAGCCACCAGTGGTTCAACAAGTGTTGAAGCGTTCTTTGAACGAGAACACATCCTTGGTCACTCTCACAACATACTTCACAGTCCTGATAATTATGTGAAGTCAAAAAACCTAGTTGGACTTGCTTAGCGTGTAATTACACCAAGCTGGTATTCATCAACCGAACATCAAAGATTTGGATTATGTTAACTTGATAACGACTTCTATCATGGTAATCCTGAATCCATCCAAGATCCATCTGACGCTGGAGGACCTCTTGTACAAAAGAGAATCCCTGATTGTTTACCTAGCAGATCAGACAGGAATCATAATCGTACCGTGGCAGATCATGATGTTGGCTTTGCCTTGAGTGCATTGCCACCAAGTTGACATTCATCGCACGGATGTCGTGGTTTTGAATGATGTTGGAATTTGTATAAGTCATGTTGACTTCACGGATTCGGTGATCTTGGATCCATCCGAGATCCATCTGTTCCTGTAGAGCTGATTGTACCACAGAACATCCTTGATTATTTTTAGAGCAGATATCACACCGGTGATAATTGTGAGACGGTGCGTGACCGTATCCACTTTGTCTGCAATGCATCTTGACCAGGTTGGTTTCCAATAAGAGTACATCGTGAATTCGATAGCTGTGTTTAGACTCTTCTTCTATCAAATTGACCGCAACTTTCTCGTGTTTAGGCAACGGGTTCATCTGAACATTTAGATTTATATCCTTGAAGGATAAGACCTCGCTCTTGACAAGCTTTTACACATCGGATTTGAAACTGAGATAGTTTTCTATGTTATGCCCTGGTCCTCCTTGATGATAAGGGAAAATCTGATCTGCTTTGAACCAAAAAGGTGGATTCTCTGTACTGTAAGAGGAGACCTGGTTTGGACGTGCCCCTTGACTAGTAATAGTGGAAACAGTTCTGCGTACAACATTGGTATAGGGTCAAACCCTGGTGGTCCCTTTGTACTGTTGTTGTTGTACTGAGGACGAGCCTGCTGAAGAGGCGGTTGTGTCCTTTGCTAATATTGTTGTTGATTCAGTTGGCTCTGAGCAACCTGAGGTTGATACGTTAGAATAGGCGCAGCGTTGATAGCAGGAGTTACAGCTGCTACTGGTTGGTATCATCTCCTTTACTTTCCGAGAGAGATATTACCAATATCTTGCTCTTTTTTCTTCGGGGAAGCACTACCGTATCTTTTGGTACTGCTTGATGGTCTGGCATCTTTGACTAAACGTCCTTCTCGGACTGCTTCTTCAAGACGTACTCCCATGTTCACCATTTCAGTGAAGTCACTGGGCGCACTGGCGACCATTCGGTCGTAGTAAAATGAACTCAAGGTTTTCAATAAGATTTTTATAATCTCTTTTTCCTCAAGAGGTGGACAAATCTAGGCAGCAATTTCACGCCATCTCTGATCATATTCCTTAAAGGTTTCCTTGTCCTTCTGCAAAATGGCTCTGAGTTGATCTCTGTCTGGTGCCATATCTAGGTTATACTTATACAGCTGAACAAAGGCAGCGCCAAGATCTTTGAAAGTGACGATCTTGGTGCAGTTTAAACCCATGTACCATTTGTGTGCGGCACCGGTTAAACTATCCTGGAAGTAATGGATCAGTAGTTGTTGGTTCTCTATTTGAGTTGACATCTTTCGAGCATACATCACCAAATGACTCTGAGGCCAAGAGTTTCCCTTGTATTTCTCAAATTCGGGCACCTTGAATTTGTGCGGAATTCTCACATTGGGGACCAAACAAAGGTTTGCGGCATCCTTACCAAATAGATCCTGACCGCGAATGGCATGCAATTCCTTCTGAATCTCCAAGAATTATTCCTAGAACTCATCCATTCTGTCGTACATACTTTCATTTCCACCAGAAGGTATTTGTGGACTCTGTCCTTCTGGGACAGTGTGTACCATGGGTGGTGGTATAGTCATTACGGCAGTGACTCTTGGTGCTTCCCTCTCCTGAAGTTTGTAACCTTCAGGAGTTGCTGTTATGCCCCTTGCATCTTCGCTTTCCCGAAGTTTGTAACCTTCAGGACCAGCGGTTCCTGCTGCAGTGTCCGGATCTTCCGTGATCAGCGGAATATATCCTTCTGGGATATAGTTGAGTGGCATGCCCTAGGGACGATCTTTAGGCATGTTATACCGAGGATCATACGTCTCTACTATGGACGTAGATGTGATCTCTGAGATCACAGTCCTTTGTTGTTGCATCTGGGCTGCTACCAGAGATTGCATGTCATTGTGAAGTTTCCTTAGATCTTCTTTCAGAGTGTCGATTTCTTCTCTCAACTATCTATTCTCTTCCTCGAGATCATCCATTTTCTTTTGTCGATTGGCCCGAGTATTGTACGAATGAGATAGTTTGACTCTAGAATCGAGACACAAACGTGAGATTCGTAGGGAAGAAGAATGCATTATGTGAGAATGATGAATGATATGCAAGAATTATTAAATTTGTTATTTTAATCAAAAGAAACTTCAACAATTGGATTGCAAATATCATACAGTGGGGAAACCTCGTTTTATTGAATTCAAAGATTGCGGAAATGGAAATACAGTAATTTACAAAGTGCTGAAAAAGGAAATGTCTAAACTTATGGATCCTGAGTCCTCTCTGAGGAGGGCTCAGGTGCTGGTTCTGGTATTTTCCTTTTCTTTGACTGGGGCTCTTGAGTCGTTGTCGGGTTGTCATTCCTTTACCAAGTGAAAGGAGCGAGCAAATTCCTTTGGTCTTCTTGATTTTCTACAACATGTTGCTCTAAAATCTCGATCAAAGTATCTTTTTCTTTTAACAGTTGTTGTATTTTGGTACACTCCACATTAAGAATGTGGTACTTGTTCTTCCAAGATTTCTTTTCCCGCTGAACTTTGTTGAGAGTGACCTGAAGTTTTTTTGTATCAAACATAAAATAAAGGACATATTCCTTTAACGTAAGAACTTCTTGACGAGGGTAAGGCATCCTTAGTTTGAGAGCTCTAGTTTGTACCCAGTGGAGATAAGGTTCCACAGAGACACAATGTGGTTTTCCTAGAGACTTTCTTCCTTTTCCTGTGAACATGTTTCCAGGCATGCACTATTTCTGTCTTTAGTGCCCTGTCATTTTCCCCTTCCTTGAAGAAAAGACCTTCCAGATGAGCATTACGCGGAATATGCCTCATCGGGTATCCGAACTGACGACGAACTAAAACTGGATGACAGTTGATTCCTCCTTTAGTTCCTATGAGGGGTATATTAGGGAAATTTTGACAACGGTCAATTATTCTTATCCCGTCATAGATCCGATTGTACCAATAAATGTCAGAGTTAGTGAGAGACATGATTCTCTGTAACCAACGTAAAGTACTTTTATGATCCCAAAAAGCAGCAGATTTTGGCATTGATATCAATGAAATTATCGATGTTGGGAAACAGAAATAACCCGTAGGTGAGAAAAACAAAGATGCTCTCGAAAGCAGTTACGTTCCCTATAGTAGCAAAGTACAGAGCTTTCTTTATCAAGAACTGGGCCGGTAAACCTTGGATTCCACCCTTAATGGTCATGTGAGTCCTGACTTCTGACTCGTCCAAATAGATTTCTCTTGCAATGGTTTGATCTTTTGGAATTTCTTCCAGTCCAAAAAAGGGAGCTTGGTCAGTGATAGGTAAATCAGTCAGGTGAGAATACTCCTCCAGTGTTGGTGCTAGTTGATAATTCGGGAATGTAAAACAGTAATAAACCGGATCGTAGAACTGAATTAGCGTAACTAGGATTCCTTCAATTACATGGACCCTTAACAGAGACAGCAGTCCTCCGTACTTAGCTCTAAAAGAATCAAGGTTAGTTATCATCCTTGCCAAACCTCTTAAATCCTCTACTTTTGGAACCTTGAAGGTGTACTTGTGAGTCTTCCTTCTACCGAAATCCATAACGCGGTCTTTTTCTCTCTGATATTTGCAATCATTGTCTTATTTTAATTTGAAAAAGAGAGACCAGAAAAGAAGATTTTTTCTTTGTTTAAAGTTTTTTAGATGAAATGAATGCATGAATGCAGCACACAAAAATATAGAAAAAACATGGGGTCAAAGGTTCGGTGTCATGAAGTCATGGCTCTACCCATCCCCATAGGTTATACTGGTGAATTTTTGTACATGTCCTCAAAATTATTGACCCCTCTTGGGATAACAACAGCATGCTGGTTCACCCGAGTGAGTTGATGTATCTTAGAGAAATCTCAAATGAGGGTAGTATCGCGTGACAACTATTTCTGATAGCTTCCGCACTACAAAATAGTCACATGGTCTCAGTCTACTAAATCCTCAGTTTCATGGATACCACAATCGAACAATATGCTTTTAACAACCAAAGTCGTTTACGCATTGAATCCGCAAAGGGCATCTCCACTGATTCGATGGTCTACCAGGATCTCTTATTTGGGAGTCACTCCTTGTAAGACTACCCGTCTAATGTCATCACTTATCTTAGGTGTCACTCAAACTTTCCAGATGCGGCATCACCCGCAGTCCCTTTAGCAGAAAAATAAACACAGATATCAAGTAGGAAAAGCGATATATATATATATATATATATATATATATTCATTCCTAAAACTTACATCCTAGACCTCTTAAGAGCTTTAGTCCTAGTGCTATACAGATAATGAATTCCCCTGCAGAGTCGCCATTTCATTGTGGAAAATGGGGACGATGATGACTAAGGTAAAACAGATCATACAGTGACCCCCTAGTAGAGTCGCCATTTCACTGTAGCGAGCGATTTTTGTCGGTGACGCGACCACCTTATCACTGAAATTGGGTTTTCTCCTCACAATGAGGAGGGGGTGCTACTTTCTGATTTCTTATTTATCCCATGAAGCTGGAAGGGAAAGGGCAGCTATATAAAACAAACCTTGCACGCGAATGTTTAACTGAACAAACGCTTAAAGAGATTCGGGGAGTTCGGGGTCAGGTTATACAATGGGGATTTGTCAATTAGCCATCCTATATGTGGTTATCCACAGGTTGTTAGCTTTAGGTTTCACTTTGTACTTGATGGCGTTTATCCGGTAATGGGTTGGGAAAGTTTCTTGGGAAAGTGTGACAGGGAGAGTGAGTTTTTGTTGATGTTCGGGTTTTCCCGATGTTTTTGGTAAGGTACTGGACCTAAGTTTTAATTGTTGTGAAAGGTATTGGACCTAGAGTTTTTTATTAGTATGCTTGCTAATATTTCGCAATCTTATGCCTACGTATTCCTGTTTAAACGAAACAGGGAAATCAGAGCAATCGTAGTTCCTCCTATTCTAAGGGAGGAAAAAGGTATTTTGGTGTCTTGTTCAAAGCCCAAGATTGAAGCTAAAAGGTTTATTTGTGTCTTGTTCAAAGACTAAGACTGAAGCTAAAAGGTTTATTTGAGAGAGAATTTGTCATCTCTAAAGAGGGATTGGACTTCCTCTGAGGGGATTGTTGGCTTTTATGTGCCTAGATTAAAGCCCAAGGTTGAAGCTAAGAGGTTGATTGACTCCGCTAGGGAAGTCTTTATACAAAGCCTAAGAGGAGGCTAGAAATGACCGACTCAACAAGAGAGTGTTTATATCTGTGTCTTGTACAAGGCTCAAGATTGAGGCTAAAAAGAGACTGACTCTTTAGGGATATCATTATACAAAGCCTAAGAGGAGGCAAAAAGGAAACTGACTCTGTGGGAAAGAAACCTTTATTTGTTTTGTACAAAGCCCAAGATTGAGGCTAAACTGGGACTTTACTGACTCGACTGAGGATATTTGAGGTGTCTGGTACAAAGCCCAAGACGGAGGCTAAAAGGTTTTGACTTTGCTGGAGAGTATTATCTGTTTTGTACAAAGCCCAAGACGGAGGCGGAAAAGAGTTTGACTCTGCTTAGGAATTTATTTCTCAAAGCCTAAATGAAGGCTGAGAGGAATTGACTCCGCCGGGGAAGATATTTGTCCCAAGCTTAAGAGAAGGTTATGAAAATTTATGTCTTGTACAAAGCCCAAGATTGAGGCTAAAAAGGTTTGACTCAACAAGCGAGTGCTTTTATCTGTCCTGTACAAAGCCCAGGATTGTGGCTGAACAAGCTGGAGAAATCATTATACACAGCTTGAGAGGAGGCTAACTCCTACTAGGGGAAATCATTATACAAAGCCTAAGAGGAGGCTGGAAAAGATTGATTCAACAAGGAAGTGTTTTTATCTGTCTCGTACAAAGCCCGAGATTGAGGCTCAAAGGGTCGACTCAACAAGAGAGTACTGGAAGGTGATTGACTCAACAAGAGAGTCTAAAAAATGGTAGACTCAACAAGAAAGTCTGAAAAGTGGTTGACTCAACAAGAGAGTCTGAAAAGTTGTTGACTCAACAAGAGAGTCTGAAAAGTGGTTGACTTAACAAGAGACTCTGAAAAGTGGTTGACTCAACAAGAGAGTCTGAAAAAGTTAGCTCCGCTGACGAGAATCATTGTATCAAGCCCAAGAGAAGGCTAACTTTGCTGAGGAAAGATCATTATACAAAGCCTAAGAGGAGGCTAGCTTCTGCTGGGGATTCTTGAGATCCCGAGGCAGGTCCAAATGGGGAATCAACTCTTGCTGAGGGTTACAGAAGAGTTGAGGTATCAGATGCCTTGAGGTCCTGTCACAGGTGATAAACTTACCCTGGCTAGGGAATTTTAGGAGAGAGACAGGGTTTTAGAACCCATGGGTTCTATCTCTACTGGAGATTGATCGGGTGATAAGGGATTCTTCCTATGTTTTGTAAGGAACTTGAGAATGTCTTTGAGACTCAAGGGGATTTAGACTGTCCAAGTCTACTGGTGTGGAAGAGTTTTATCTTTTGTATGATACCTCCAGAGGAGGCGGGTGTTTTAAGGGATGAGAATCAACCCTAAATTGGTATGAGATTTGACACTAGAAAGAATGCTCTATCAAAGGATGACTAAGCTCTGTCTTATACCTTTAAGAGGTCTTCAGGGTCCTTGTATTAAGCCCAAGGAAAGGCATGAGAACTTCTAAGAAACCGGAGGGTCCTTGTACAAAGCCCAAGAGGAGGCGGGGATGCTTTTAGGAAGCCTGTGGGTCCAAACCAAAGAAAAGTTCGAGAAATGTCATTCACCGAGAATGAATCATTTAGTGAACAGTTCTGGGGTTTGAAGAAATTCAAGAGATGTCATTCACCGAGAATGAATCACCTCTGGGGTGTAGAACTTCTTTGATAATTTCTAATAGTGACAGTCTGAGAAAAGGTTCACTGAGAATACTGCCTTTCTCTTTGTTCCATATTGTTTAAGCCCAAGAGAAGGTAAGACTGCATCTGGAAATCCTATGTGGATCTAGTTTTCACTGTATTAAAGAGCGACTAACTGGCTTTACCTAGTTCTAGACCTAGTTGTCGGGGAAAACTCTAAATAACTATACTAGTATATATATAGTTAATATATGACAAGTATTTAAAAAGGGTATGAAAGAAGGACTTACAGTACGTAGCTTTCCACAATACAGTTATATTTATACGAAAGTGAGTAAATGAAAGCTGTTAAAACTTACAGGTGAGCAAGCTTCCATGCTGTATTGTTAGTTGTTCAAAGAAATTAAAGAAAGTTTTGATAACAATATGCATATTTGAATCTAAATCAAAGGGAAGTTGATTTTGAAAAGATTGTTGGGCCTTCAAGGAGAGGCCCAAGGTTTTAACAGTGATTGTACCGTTGTTTTAAAGATCGCTTCGGGACTTATACAACGACTGAGGCCCAAAGAGGTTTATTTACAAAAGGGTTGGGTCTTACACTCTTTTAAGAGGCCCAAAAGATGTTTTGAAATAGAAAGATGGGACTTACAACACGAGGGGAGGTCCAAATGAATTTTGTTTTGAAATGCCGATCGCGCCGAGATTTTTTAACGCAGAGGGACTTATACAATACCTGAGGCCCAAAATGGTTTTGGTTAAAAGGGTATTGGGTCTTACACTCTATTAGAGGCCCAAAGGGTAATTTTGTACAAAAAGATGGGGCTTACAACTCGAGGAGAGGCCCATTAGATCTTTGTTTGAAAATGGCGATCGCGCTGAGATTTTTTATCGTGTCGAGACTTATACAATATCTGAGGCCCAAGATGGTTTATGTACAACAAGGGTTGGGTCTTACACTCTATTAGAGGCCCAAAAAGTGTTTATGATTTAAAATCAGGATAAAACCCTAATTTTAAATAAAATATAATTTTTCAAAGGAAATTAAATGGAAAAAATGATATAAAATACCAAATATATTCAAAAATAAGTTGTACACTTTGAAAAATATTTTGAAAAAGCATGTTCAATTACATGAGAGTTTGAAATTCAATTGGTTTAGAAAGATCAAAGTGGGAATTTCATTTCAAAATGTTTAAAAATAATAAAAATGAAATTAATTACAAAATTTCTAACTATATTAAAAAAATAATATAAATTGGATTTTTTGTAAAATAAAATATTTAAACATTTTAGTGAATTTTGAGAAAAAGAATCAATTCAAAAACATAAATATTCAGAGAGAAATTAATTTTTGAATCAATTAACAAAAATAACAAAAATTCAAATATTTGAAAATTTGAAAAAGGGCGCCAAGAACACCAAGTTCTTGCCCGCGTGCCCTGTTTATGTAGATTTGCATTTTCTCACTTTTCTCCCTGATTTCTCAATGGTTTTGTACGATTCAAACACCAATCTTGTTCGCTTTTGAACAAGGATCACAACCATATAGATTAATTGCATTTATATTAAGTATTGAGTGAGAAATCAGAAGAAAACCTCAAGAACCCTAATTTCAGCATGAACATAATGAAATTCCTTACACGATTGATTCATGACAATTGATTGAGGGTTATCACTCCATACATGATTAGGAACATATGGCAAAATTATTGTACAGTAAAATATGCATGGATCATGGAGTTTGAAGAGCTCATGCTTACCTCTTGCAGCTGGTGATCGAGTTTGATGATGGAGGTGTTGTAAGTTGGTCCCAATGATCTGGACAGCTTCCTTAGGTGCCAAGGATTATGTTTGAATGCTTGCAATGAATGGAAATGATCTGGAACTTGAGATGGTACCCCAACTGCAAATCTGTCAAAAGCTTGAGCAGTTGGCTAGTGATTTTGAGAACCGGATGTTCCAGATGTGATTTTGTGTTATGGATCACTTCTATATGTTATATGTGAGGTGTGTGTGTGATTGGTTTGGTTGGAAGTGCTCTCAAACTCAAAACCCGATGGTGACTTGAGTTAGAAGGCAAAATTAGAGTGAAAGTGGTGATTTTTAGGAAAGCATCAATTTGGGTGCTATGGTGTACTCAAACTGATCACAAATGAGCTCTATTTATAGTAGAGCAAGTTTGTTAATAGGGAATGGCAATTGCAGCAGGCCTTTGGCCAATTGTGATCAAATGGAATCTCAAGTCTCCTCTAGCCATTGACTTGAGATTAGAGCACAGGCTTTGTAGCTTTGGTTCAGAGATAAGCCTTGACTGAATTCAGTTGGAATAGGCTCAGTTCATGCCACCTTGATGCATTCATTAAAGGCTTGGAAACAAAATTAGAGTCTTGACACTTTTTAGCTCTTTTAGGTTTGGCATGGCTAATGTAGATTCTTGTACTTTAGAGGCTTGGGGATCAGATCATTCCCTTCTTGTTTTATCCTCAGATGTGTCCAAATGGATAACAAGACTTGGATTTATCAGATTTGGACAAATCGAGCAAAATCCACACATTATGCCTTGTAAAAACCAGTTCATGATGCCATGTTCCAAGGGTTGTATCTCCTTGCTCAAATTGAATTTGGAGATGATCTGGTACTTGTTGGAAAGCCCTCATGGCATACTTCAACTTTGATGTCCACCCCTAGACCTGGTTTGACTTGGATCAAGGTGAAAATGTCCCTACATTTTGCAAAAAATACGGCAAATTCTGACTTAGTGAAAATTTTACTAAGTGTTGGAAAAATGTCATTTTCATGTTTTTAGCCATTTTGATCACTTCATAACTTAAAATCCATGAGGAATTCGAGTTTAATGTAGTTGAAGCTTTTGTAGAGTGTAGCAAGGCCTACAAATCTAGCTTTGGATCACCCAAAATGGTTGCTTGGATCTCAAGTTATGATCCTTGGAAGTTGGTACCCTAGCCACTTTGTTCCATAACTTAGAAAAATTCTAAGTTTTTTATGGTTACCCCTTTTACAAGTAAATTCACTATTCTTAATTTTTCTTGATGAATGATGATTCAAATCACATATTAACATTGTTTTAGGGTTAAGGAACCTTTTTTGACCAAAAATCCAAAAAGTCAAACTTTGACTTTTGTACAGTTGACTTTTTCAGTAGATGAAATTTAAACTGTGTGATCCTTTATGAAATCAAGTCCTTGACCTAAATTAAACCTAATGGATGGATTCCATAGGTATTATAGGGTGTATTGACTCATGTCCTGGTCAAAAGTCAAAGGCACAGTTGACTTTTTCCTCGAAACCCTAACTGCGGTCCTGATGAAATTGAAACTTGTGAATCAAGTTTCATGGGTCAATCCATTGTTGCAAATGGATCAATGTAGTATATTGGAGGCCCTCAAATCATGTCTTGAGGTCTTGGCTCATGCTTTGTCCCAAAAGTCAACTTAGGGGTGAATTAGGTCAAAAAACCCTAATTCCTGATTTTTGGTAAATGCATCCCCTAAGGTTAAATTAACTTGATGATTGGGTCCATGAGGTCCCTTAGAGTATCTTGGGTTGTGCTCTGAAGCATTGGCTCATGCCCAGAGGAAAATTTCCATCTGGAGGCCTTAGTCGACCAAAACCCTAATTTGGTGACACTGTCGATCTTGAGGCTTGATCCACTTGGAATGTTGCAACTTTGTGCTTGATCCTTGATATGGGAATCCTCTTGATCCTTTGTGGGTGTTTGAGAGACTAGACAAGTTGAAGATCATGTCACTTCTTGATTGATCCTTTGTCTAAGTTCCTTGAGAGGGTTCAAAACCCTAATTCTTTATTGTAGTGATTGCTTAACAACCCTTGAGGAGATTGATGAGGCATGATGGTTCATCCATATTGTGATGATGATTTACACAATGATGGGAAATCTTGGTGGTTAAAATTTGGGGTATGACACATATGTAAGATCTAATGAGGTTCTTGTAGGCAATGGTCAGGGCCTAAAGATTAAGTCAGTGGGATTAGCAAAGATTAAGCCTCAAAATCTATCTCATTCTTTATTAACATTAGACAATCTTCTTCATGTACCTAGCATAACTCGTAATCTCATTTCTATTTCCAAGTTTGCTAGAGATAACAATGTTTTCTTTGAGTTTCACTCTAACAGGCATTTCGTTAAATCTCAGGCATCTAAGGAAGTGCTTTTAGAGGGATTCCTTGATGCTAGTGGACTGTATTACTTTCATAGTCTATCCTTGGAGTCTTCTTTGAAACCAGCTGCAAATTCTGCCACTATGTCTTTTCCTAATCAAGTCAATACTGATTCAAAGTCTTCTATTAATAAATTTTCTCTTTGGCACAATAGATTAGGACATGCCAATGTTATGGCTGTCAAAAATATGTTAAAACTGTGTAATGTTTCTGTTGGCAATAAAGAATCTATTGAATTTTGTTCATCTTGTTGCTTAGGAAAATCACACAGACTGTTGGCACCACTAACATTTAATATCTATACTACTTCTTTTGCTCTTATTCATACAGATTTGTGGGGTCCTTCTCCAAATCTGTTTAGTCAAGGTTACTCTTATTATATAGCATTTGTTGATGTGTATACTAAGTATACTTGGGTGTATTTTTTGAAAAGCAAGTCTCAGGCATTAGGTGTGTTCAAACAATTCTCTAACTATGTCCAAACACAATTTGATACTAAAATTAAAGCTGTGCAATCTGATTTTGGTGGGGAGTTTAGTCCTTTTACTAGGTATCTTAATGAGTTGTGTATAGTCCATAGGCTCACATGTCCTCACACCTCTCACCAAAATGGTACTGTAGAGACGAAACATAGAAATATTGTGGAAATGGGTTTAACCCTTCTTGCTCATGCTCACCTTCCTATGGAGTTTTGGGACCATAGCTTCACTGCAACAGTCCACCTCAATAACAGACTACCTACACCAACCATGCCTAAATTCACATCTCCCTTCCATGCCCTTTTTAATTTTATACCTGACTACACAATAATTAGAACCTTTGGATGCTCTTGTTTTTGTAACACCCTAAATTCCCCACGTCAAACAAAATAATTATCAGAGTAAAATTCAAATTTAAAAATGTAGCAGTCAAGATGTTACTACCAACATGTACCTGCATAGATAATTAATATGTAACACATAACTATTAATATTAAAATCCTTCTCAAAAAGCAGCGGAACTTCACCGAATTCTACAATTAAACATAACATGTTTAAAACACATGTTCATCATCAATTAAAGCAAACATTATACGGTACAAAAACTAAGACATAGCGTTCCACAATCCCTAGTGTTACATATCAAAGAAGATGTTAACTCGAAACATAAAGTGAAGGACTCTGTCTTCACTAACCGCAACTCCACACTACTCTTGATAATCTGCACGTTACCCACGTGGAGGCAACATTCAAATAGAAGGGGTGAGATTCTCAATCAACAAAAAAAAAAGCGTAATATAAATGTAAAAGCATTTAATCAATTGCACAATTCACCCTATCATTACTACATCAATGAAATCAAACTTTTTCCACATAAGATAACAATCGTACAATCTACCATACAACACAAAATAATGCAATGCAATGAGACCCCTAACTCGACTGAATGCATGTGGTACCAATTCGATCCCTTTTTCATGATCATAATTCCCGTCGAAATTTCGATATAAGTCGCTCACACCCCACGCGGGCACACGACACACGTAATCGCTCACACCCCACATGGGCACACGATTACCTCAACAACTACAGCAACAACAACACGATTCTATTTTAAAGAATCCGGATAAGACGCTCACACCTTACATGGGCTCACGGCTTATCACATCACTTTATGCAACATGAATATGCATCAAAGACAACATACAACAATGAATAATGCATATGACTAACTTACAGTACATCACAATACAACTGTCCAACACACAGCACATACCTGCTAAACATCCAACAACTTAAATCCATAGTTACAACACGCAATCACACAACCGAATACAACATTTCAGCGTTCAACACATCTCAACCTACATGGAATACAATTAACGCATCGAATAGTTGGAATTCTGGTGTTGTGATTAATTTTAATAGAAAGTACATGGAACCAACTTTCCAACGATTCAAAAGGCAGCTGAAACGGACCTACGGATCAAAAGATACGAATTTTTAAAGTTTTAGAAGGTTCGGTTCGTTTCAGTTCTGCTCGCCTGATGTTCGCCCGGCGAGACGCCAGCAAATCCACTTTCTCTTGGCAAGATCCCCTTTTTCCCGGTGAATTCCCCTTTCGCCCACTGCTCGCTCGCCGAAGCAGGAGCGAAATCATTCCCCCCATACAAATTCCAGTAGCACTTATTTTTCACTCCCCTCTCGCCTCTTAGTTTCGCCCGGCGACCTCCCAACGAGATCACTCTGCCTAGCAAGACGATTCATTCACATGAATAATAACTATTTAAATAAATAATAACTAATTCACATGATTAATAGACTCCTCCCACCACCACATTCTACACTTTTGGTCACTACCCTCCCCTAGGGGTACCCAAAACATCACAAAATACGCATAGTCACATAATTATACATATCAACACATGAATATAATTATGAATAATGGTTAAAATAAATCGGGGTGTTACAGTTTTCCTCATTTAAGACCATATAATAAAAAAAAGTTATAGTTGAGAAGTTTTGAGTGTGTCTACCTTGGTCTCTCACCTCAACATAAAGGGTATAAGTGCCTTAGCAAGGATGGTCATATTTACATCTCAAAAGACGTGATTTTCAATGAGTCTAGATTTCCTTATCTTAGCATGGTCCCACCATCTGTTCAATCAAGTACATCAGACCAAACTAAGTCCATTCCGCTTGCTATTACTTTACCTTCTAGGTCTGCTCAGCAGGACATTTCTATGGCACAACCTACAACACATACTCCTGCTGCCTTACATACTGATGGAAATGTCCATATCAGTGCTGACATTCCTGGTGACAACTCTCATCATACTTCTCAGGGTTCAGACCATCCTTTGACAGTCCCTACTAATATTCAAACTCAGCCTCAACTTGGTTCCTCATCTCTACAAACTGAGTCTGCACCCACTTTAAGTTCCCCACCTCAGGTCATGCAAAGTAATCTTCAACTTCCCCTTAGTAATGAGTCTCCCAACCCTAATATTCTCAATTCTGAACCAGGTTGTTCCTCATCTCTTACTGTTCATGATAAGCAACCTCCACTAGTTGTGTCATCTAATAAACATGCCATGCTTACCAGAGTAAGACAGGACATCTTAAACCTAAAACATTTTTGGCTCATTGTGAACCTACCACTGTCAAACAAGCTTTATCTCAACCTCAATGGTTTGAGGCTATGCAACAAGAGTATAATGCTCTTATAAACAACAATACTTGGACACTCACAATCCTCCCCTCTCATAGAAAAGCCATAGGCTGTAGATGGGTTTTCAAACTTAAAAAAAAATGATGATGGTACTCTCAATAAACACAAAGCCAGACTTGTGGATAAAGCCTTCAACCAACAATATGGCTTTAACTTTCATGAAACATTTTCTTATGTAGTAAAGCCAGCTACTATCAAAGTCATTCTTACTTTGGCTCTTACATATAAATGGGAAATTCAACAAATAGACATTAATAATGCCTTTCTTAATGGCTCTCTTCATGAAGAAATATATATGCAGCAGCCACCAGGTTTTGAACATGAGAACAAGGCTCTTGTTTGCAAGCTGAACAAAGCCTTGTATGGCCTGAAATAGGCACCCAGATCTTGGTATGAAAAGCTACATCAAACTCTGTTTCAGTTTGGTTTCAAAGCAAGTAGATGTGATCACTCACTGTTCACATACAATCACCAAGGTATTACACTTTATGTGCTTGTATATGTAGATGTCATCCTTATCACATGTTCCTCTTCTTCTCTTATTCACAAACTAATTACTTAACTGCATGATCAATTTTCTCTCAAGAAACTTGAGAAACCTGAATATTTTCTTGGTTTGGAGGTTAAGTATCAGTCCAATGGATCTCTTATCTTAACTCAAACTAAGTATATAAAAGATCTGCTGTCTAGAGTCAACATGGAAGAAGCTAATGGAGGACCATCACCTATGCTAAGTCAATGTACACCTAGTAGGTTTGGAACTGATTCTATGCCGGAACCTCTTTTGTACAAGTCTGTTGTAGGGGCTTTACAATATATTACCCTCACAAGACCTGGCATAGCTTACTCTGTCAACAAGGCTTATCATTTATGGCAAACCATTTGGATACTCATTGGAGCATGGTAAAAAGGATTCTTAGGTACTTAAGTGGTACCTCTACATTTAGTCTACTGCTATCACCTGCTAACCCAAATGAAGCTCTGTCCTTAAGGGCCTATAGTGACTTTGTTTGGCCCAATGATCCAGATGATAGAAAATCTACATCTGGAACTTGCATCTTTATTGGACCTAATTTGATTTCTTGGAGTTCTAAGAAACAAACCTTGGTTTCTAGATCTAGTGCAGAGGCAAAATATAGAGCACTAGCACATACAACTTCTGAACTCTTATGGTTGGAATCCTTACTAGCTGAACCAAGATCAAGTATTCTTCCCCTACTCTTCTTTGTGACAACTTGAGTGTTGTGCTGCTTTCTCATAATCCCATTCTACACGCCAGAACAAAGCATATTGAACTGGATCTACATTTTTTCAGAGAAAGGGTTATGGCTCAGAAGTTAAAGATTCAACATGTTTCTGCCTCAGCTCAACTGGCCGATATTATGACAAAGCCTTTCTCAAGTGCTACATTTCAGGGCCTTAGAAACAAGCTCAAAATGGTCATGCTTCCACCACCTTGACCTTGTGCGGGAGTATTAGAGTTCCGCAAATTCACTTCTTAAAATAACTATTAGTTGTTATTTGTATAGTTTATTATGCTTTGGTTGAGTTAGTTAGGAGTTTGTTAGGCTACTCAATCATTAACAACATCTTGTATAAAAGGCTTGCTGTAGCTGATATCATTGTAATCACATTTTACACAAAGTGTAATAGTTCAGTTGAATGAAAATAATGCAGAGCATTTTTCATTCTAACACTGAGAATCAGTAAAAGCAACAAAAGAAGGTGTAGTTCTGTTTCCTTGATCATTGTGAATGATCTCTGCTAGATTGTTTTGGCACTGCCAAACTGCTACACATGAATAGGTTGTTCCAAGGTCAATTCCAATAGTCGGGCCTTTGTATTTCTTGGCCATTCTTTTTCGATTGATTGAAGACTGTTAAGGTAATTAGGATATTTTCTGAATTCAGACTCTAAATAAAGAGAGAGAAATAACATAGCACTGTTTCTCTCGGGTTGGTTGTTTTTTATAAATATGGAGTAGTTAATGTGTGAGCATTTATATCATAGATGTGTCTTGTTTCAAAGAAATGAGTTTAATTGTCTTTTTATAGGAACGAATGACTTTTCAGTTCTACAAGAAAGTGTTAATTTCGTGACTTCTCAGTTCCAAGTACAATACCTACTATTGGCACACACACAGAAAAAAATACATGTTGCATGGGAGGTTGCATTGCATGGATTCATGACGGTTTGATTTCTTGGATGGAGAATGGTTAAGATAACTCCTCCTGTGAAAAACAATCCAAAAAAAGTTCTCTTATAAAAAATAACAATCCCTCCAACTCCGTAGTAAATAATGAGTGGCAATTGTATAGTGGACAGTGAAAATTTTATTGGGTTCGGGAAGGAATGCCTTCAAAACAAGGTTTTAATTAACTTCTAAATAATTGTTGCGGTTGCTTAAATAATTTTGCAATTTCGGTCTGAACATGTGTTGTTATGTGATTTGCGGTTGTCGTGGTGTAATCTGAACATGTGTCGTTATGTGATTTGCGGTTGTCCCGGTGTAAGTTATAAATAATTAGTATTCAAATGTTATTACTTTGTGTTTTAATGATTAACTAACGGAGAGAAAACCCACTGAGAGATAACCATCTGAGAGACAACACCAGGAGAGAAAAAGAAAACGAAAACGAAAACTGGATCTTAGTCAGACCAAGAGGGAGGAGAGCAAATACAAGGGATTACGTCGAATACAATAGTAATGCATTGATTAGAAAAGGAATAATAACCTGCTACGTGAACAATACTCCAGAAGACACCAACAGGAAAGAGATGGAAAGAACATTCGGAAAATGGGGGAAAGTAGTAGATGTATACCTAGCAAATAGAAAAAACAAAGGGGAAAAATTCTTCGGATTCGTGAGATACGAAGGAGTAAAGGATGTTTCATGGCTAGAGAACAATCTTAAGAATATCTTGTTTGGATCTTACAAAACGTGGGTGAATATATCAAAGTTTGAAAGAAAAATAATGAATGGCTGTAAGGAGATAGAGACTAGCATTGAGAAGAAACTACACTACCAACAAGAACAAGAAAGGAGGGGGAATGGAAAGGAAAATACATGCAGCAGAAAGGTCTTTATAGAAGGGAGAAGGAGGGAAGGTAAACCATACACAGAGGCAGTTAGAAATACAAAGATATACAAAGGAAGCACAGAAGACATATTGGAGAAATCTCAAGAGTGGTCAGGTCTATCAATAGTAGTAAACGAGGAAGAAATGCAATGGGCAAAAAGTGGTTTCGTCGGATTCTCAAAGGAAGCAGAGGATATACATAGCATACAACAACAGTTGATAGAAGAAGGCATCAATAAAGTCAAAGCCATACAACTTGGAGGGGAAAAGGTATTCCTAAAGGTAGATGAAGGGGAGGATTTTAAAGAATTATTTAAGGATTCTAAACCACTTTTCAACTGATGGTTTAGTTCAGTAAGAGAATGGGAAAGCGGAGATGTCAACACAATGAGATTTGCGTGGTGTCGAATTTACGGGATCCCGGTGCATGTTTGGAGAATAAAGACGTTCTCAATATTAGTAATGGCTGTGGGAAAGTTCATAAAAGTAGACTCTGCTAGAAAAAACATTCAAAGGATGGATATGGCGCGTGTCTTAATTAGAACGCCAAGTTTAGAATTGATAAACATGTCTAAAAATATTCAGATCAATGGAGACCTTTTCACCATACGTATCACAGAAGAAACATGTGACTGCTGTTCGCTACATCAGTTTTCAGATAACCAGGAAGATTCAAAGGTGATAGAGGAATACGATTCAGAGGATACGGATGATACATACATAGCCCACTCAATCTCTTCCATTGAAGACGAAGAAACAAAAAGAAGGTTGGAGGCAAATATTTGGCGGATATTACGAGAAGAGGAAAAAAACAATAATGAAGAAGTTGCGGAGCTCGAGGCAAATGGTCAAAGAAGGAAAGAGACTGTTGATATGGAAGGTAATGATGAAGAGCAGAAGTTGGAGGGTAGCGTAAAAATCAAAAGCAGAAAGGAAAAGGTAAGTTATTTTTGAAAAGATTGTTGGGGCTTATACTCAAGGAGAGACCCAGATGAAAAACAGTAATCTTACAGTTGTTTGTAAACTGTAACGGGTCATATACAATAACTGAGACCCAAAGAGGTTTTCTGTACAAAGGTATGGGTCTTACAACTCAAGGAGAGGCCCACAAGATTTGGAAAAATTAGAAAAGAAGTGGGACTTACAACAGAAGGATAGGCCCAAGTGATTTGATTTGAAATGACGATCGCGCCGAGGTTTTTGAAAATGTGTTGAGACTTATACAATGTCTGAGGCCCAAAAATTATTTCTTTACAAAGGGGTTGGGTCTTACACTCTATTAGAGGCCCAAAAAATGTCTGAAAAAAGATTTGTTAGGGTGAAAATCAAAGAAACCCAAATTTCATCATTTTAAAGTAATTATTCAGAGAAAATTAATTAAAAATGATAAAAACACCAAATAAGTTTGAATAAACAACTTGTGATTTTTGGTTAAGGTTTGAAAAATGATGTTTTAATCACAAGATGAATTAAAACTCATTTGGTTTTGATTTCCAAGGTGATAATTCCTTTTTGAAATGTTTAAAACCCATTAAAAATGAATTTATTTACAAAAATATCAAATATATTAAATAAATAATATAAATTTAATCTTTTTGTGGAATAAAATATTTTAACATTTTTGTGATTTTTTGCAAAAAGAACCAATAAAAAATAATTAAAATTGAGAGAGACATTAATTTTTCAAATCATTTAAGAAAATAATATGAAAAATATAAAAATGGAAAAAGTGATAAAAATGGGTCTGGGGCAAGGGGAATACGAACTCCAGACCTCCAAGCCAAACACATGCGCGCGCAACCACTGTGGTAGTGATACATCCGTGTATCAAAACCACCCCATAAATACATATGGGATACCAACTTTCAGGCCTGGCCAAGGCAAGGCAAGGCAAGTTCTTGGGCCAAAAACGTGAAGGTTGTAACTCTCTCATTTCTCCATGGATTGGGACAAAATTTAGGTCTATCCTGCCTAGAATTTCACAAGGAATTCAATGATGCCCTTAGTTTTTTCAGATGAGGTCCCCATTTTAAAACCCGATAGTGGTTTTGAAATAGGCCACCATTTGCATTTTCTGTGCTACCTCATGGTACAGGCAAGGATTACATGATGAATTGGTTCAAACACAATATATACAACATGTATTAGATGTTTATGATCAGTGGACTTCAAAGCAATGCATAATTCAAAGAGTTCAAGTTGTCATTGTGCAATCTGCCAAGTTCCTTGTGCCATAAGTAATTTGATGCTTTGGACACTCTCAATTGATCCCTTAGAAGCTTTTAGAATTATCAGAACCAGCTGGAATTCTCAGGAACAAGTTTGAGCACTTTCTTGCAAAAGGGGCAAAAGTGACCAATATGACAACTCTCTCAAATGGTGTTCCAGATGAGGGGAACCAATTGAGACAGTTCAAGGATGAAATTTGAAGTGTGTTTGAGGTTTTATCTGGTTTTGAAAGTGACTGAATCAAGACATGGCTTGAAAAATGCAAAAAAGTCCAATTTTGAGGTTTTGGAAGTGGACTTTGTGATTTTGGTGTTACAGGTCACAAATGAGAGTTTGAACAACTTAGATACACATATTAGAGGTGTTTGGATCATGAGTTGTGATGGAATTGCTCTCTAACTCAAAAACTCAGAGATACCTTGCAAAAGAAGACATTTTGGCCTAGAGAAAGGGATTTTGAGGAAAGCAAGTGTTGTAGTGCTTTGGTGTACTCAAACTGAGCAAAAATGAGCTCGATTTATAGTAGAGCAAGTTTGTTTTGCAAGCAATAGTGAATGGCAACTGCAGCAGGCCTTTGACCAATGTTATGCAAAAGGATTCTCAAGTCTCCTCTAGCCATTGACTTGAGATTATGGCACTGGATTTGTAGCTTTGGTTCAGAGATAAGTCTTGACTGAATTCAGTTGGAATAGGCTCAGTTCATGCCACCTTGGTGTATCCATTGAATGCTTGGAAACAAAATTGGAGTCTTGGCATCTTTGTAGCCTTTTTAGGGATGACAAGCCTAATGTAGATTCTTGGACTTGGGAGGCTTGGAGATCAGATCATCCCCCTTGGATTTGATCCTCTGATGTGTCCAAATTGATGACAAGGCTTGGAGTTATCATATTTGGACAAATTGAGCAAATGTGCACAATTCTGCCTTGTAAAACCAGTTCATGATGCCATGTTCCAAGGGTTGTATCTCCCTGCTCAAATTGAATTTGGAGATGATCGGTACTGTTGGAAAGCCCTTATGGCATACTTTAACTTTGATATTCACCCCTAGACCTGTTTTGACTTGGATCAAGGTGAAAAATGTCCCTACATTTTGGAGAAAGTAAGACAGATTCTGACTTAGTGAAAATTTCACTAAGTGTTGGAAAAATGTCATTTTCATGTTTTTAGCCATTTTGATCACTCCATAACTTAAAATCCATGAGGAATTGGAGTTTGATATAGTTGAAGCTTTTGTAGAGTGTAGCAAGACCTACAAATCCAGCTTTGGATCACCCAAAATGGTTTCTTGGATCTCAAGTTATGATCCTTGGAAGTTGGTACCCTAGCCACTTTGTTCCATAACTTAGAAAAATTCTAAGTTTTTTATGGTTACCCCTTTTACAAGTTAACTCACTTTCTTTGGTTTTTCTTGATAAATGATGATTCAAATCACATATTAACATGATTTTAGGGTTAAGGAACCTTGGTTGACCAAAAAATCAAAAAGTCAAACTTTGACTTTTTGTACAGTTGACTTTTTCATCAGATTAAATTTTGACTTTGCGATCCTTTTGTGAAATCAATCTTTGGTCTCAATTAAACTTCATGGATGGCCTCCAAGGGTATTTAGGAATGTCTTGGACCTCTCCCCAAGGTTTGAGATCAAGGGTAGGTCAACAGTCAAGGATAGGGTTTGACTTTTTCCATCTGAAACCCTAATTTGTAATCAGATGGTTTTGAGTTCTTGTGGCTTATGATTTGAGTTCTTTGAGTCAATCAAATCTTCTAAACATGTCAATATGATGCGTTTGAGGTCTTTGAAGTTCATTTTGAAGCATCAAGCCATGCCTCACTTCACAAGTTAACTCAATGGTTGAATTAGGTCAAAACCCTAATTCCTGATTTTTTGACAGATGGACCCTCAAGCTGATTTTGCCATTGTGGATGGGCTCTTGAGATCCTTTTGAGCTTATAGGACCATACATTGAGGCATTGGCTCATGCCAGATGGAAATTTTTATCTAGAGGCCTCAGTCGACCAAAACCCTAATTTGGTGACACTGGCGATCTTGAGGCTTGATCCACTTAGAATGCTGCAATCTTGTGCTTGATTCTTGATGTGAGAGTCCTCTTGATCCATTGTGGGTGTTTGAGAGGTTAGACAAATTGAAGATCATGTCATTTCTTGATTGATCCTTGTCTAAATGCTCTGAGAGGGCTCAAAACCCTAATCTTTGATTGAAGTGAATGCTCAACCATCTTTGAGGAAATTAATGAGGCATGATGGTTCATCCATACTGTGATGATGATTTGCACAATGATGGGAAATCTTGGTGGTCAAAATTTAGGGTATGACACATTGAAGCAATGGATTCAGCCATACAAAACACACAATATTGTAGTCACTTAATTATATAGGCTTCAACCATACTATATTATTATGTGTCTATAATTAGGATTAAATTTATCATTTGCCTTATTTTTTATTGTCTCTTCCTGCAATGAGGGGAAAAAGTTCCTTCATGCATTTTCTCTATGAAGCTCACATCACTCCTACACAAATCTCTCAGTTTTTAGAACATTTTATTTTCAGAAATACATTTGTAACTTAAAAAACAGACTTTTGTATAAAACATTCAAATGCTCTCTACATCATTTTTAAGGATGAATTTTGGGACTTGGATACGATTACAAATCGTATTCTGTTTTTCTCATGGAGTTGGATAGGTAGGGTGCATAATAGATTTCATACCTGTAATTATTACACTTGGGTTAAACGCACCAGCATCTTTGGTCGCTTTGCGCTGAGAATCATTGAAATAAGCCGGCACGGTAACAACTGCATTCTTGACGGGTGATTCCAAAAATTTCTCTGCAATCTCACGCATATTCATGAGAATCATAGACGAGATTTCCTCAGCACAAAGACGTTTTTCTTGACCCTTATACTTAACAATGATCTCAGGTTTGTCATCATTTCCAGCAACAACCTTAAATGGCCACAATTGTATGTCATTCTGAATAACCGAGTCACTATATTTCCTTCCAATCAATCTCTTTGCATCTGCAGCAATAAGAGTTTGTTTTGTTCACAAGAAAGTTGAGCAAAAAAATAACTAAAAAATAGTTTATATAAAAAGGTGAATTACCAAAAACAGTGTTGGTTGGGTTTGAAGCAGCCTGATTTTTTGCAGCTTCACCAATCAACCTTTGCTCACTAGTAAAAGCAACAGAAGAAGGAGTGGTTCGGTTTCCTTGATCATTGTGTATGATCTCTGCTCTATTGTTTTGATCTTGCCATACAGCAACACAGGAATAGGTTGTGCCAAGATCAATTCCAATAGCAGGTCCCTTGTATTTTTTAGCCATTCTCTTTCAAGATATGTAAATTTTTTTTAAAAGCCAAAGAAGTTATATAATGATGTGTATTATCTCTGGTTGGTTTTTATATACGTGGAACCTACGATTTTTATTGTTCCAATAAAAAGTGTCTCATTGAATACTCCCATTTTTGTTTTCCCATTAATACTTCAAATGGGAATTGGGAGAAAAAATAGAACTGTTCAGCTTCTAATAGCTAGTGCATGCACTTGATGTGCTTTAAGTTTCTTTCTTGGTGCTTTATGTTTCTATCAGCAACTAGTGATATTATTTTTAGGATAATGCTAACTTGTACACTAAGGCACAAGTTAAGAATTAAAAATAAGAATAATATTTTGAAAATTATGCACTGTTTTTAATAAACAAGTTAGCAATATTTTTTTTAATGTTGTAAGAGCTAGGTTGTTACTAAAAAAATTCTAAAATTATACTCCATCTAGTCACTATTATAAGCAAAAAAAACACTTTAAATCTTGGTCACTATTATAAATAAAAGTCATTAAATTTTAGACTAATTAATACTTGTATTACTATTATACCCTTAATTTAATTCAAAAACATTTAACGTTGAAAATTGATTCATCAAATAAATTAAGGATATTATCGTAAATTTAACTTTGATTGTAGATGAAATCAAGAAAATTAATTACATATAACTAACTTTCTTAATACGTGTGAAAGTAGTTATTTTGACGCATGCGTTAAGAATCTAAAACTTTACCTTTAATTTGTCGTCTAATGAAAACAACATAAACTTTTTTTATAAAGAAAACAACGTAAAAGTTGTTGTGACTAAAGTAAAAATAGTTTTATGAACATGAATAATAAAGTCATGTCTTCTCTAAAGAACAATAATAGAAACCTATGGTTTTTAGAAAAATTGATTATTTTTTATTTAAAAAATTAGATTAATGCCGATATATGGGTAAACAAGATTTATTTTAATTTTTTTTATGTGCTATTTCTATCTCTTAATATAATTTTCATACAAACTTTACCATATTGAGAATTTAAAATTTGTAAAAAAAAAAAAGGTGTAACTTCTATATAATTAAATGTACAAATAATGATATCATAAAGGAGAACTTTTTTTTAAAAAAATCATGTATTCTAATTTTATATTTTCTCCGTCTCTTTTTATATGTTGTTTTTTTTTTATAATTATTTTTTACACATACTTATGCCATCAATAAATTTGAATACTATTAATATCCGTATTTCTTTTTTCTCTATAGTACTCTTAAATATTGTTGTTTCACTTTATCTGTTTCTTTCTTTGCAATCAATAACTAAAAATATTATCAATAAATACAATGTCAATTGTGACTTACGAGAGAATTTTTTTAATACTCAATTTCATTCACTTGAATTGATACAATTACAATTACAATGCATAAAAGTTTTTTTTATAGGAAAATTTTTAGAGTTTCTTCGTAGCTAAATTGCTTGGTTTCTAAGCAATCTTAATGTCTAAGTTATCTACTTTCCTTTATCTCAAATTATAATACACTTATGCGAATGAGAAATTACTTATGATATTACAATATTGTCTTTTATTTATTAACGTAAAAGAGAAATTATAAAAATTGAAAGAAGAAATAATAATAATGAATGATAAAAGGTATATTAAAAAAATATATTAATGATATATTGGAATTGTAAAATAACTTATAATTCTTTTTTTAAATCTATACCTATATATAAAGAAGATACAAAAAAATGGGCTGGCCTATTTTTTTTCCAAAATTACCCTTTAACCACTTATATATTTACTAAAAAATCACATCAATAAAAACTGCCTATAAAAGTTACAAATAGTTATTATTAACACCCTATTCTTATGTGCAGTTATTAACCCCCATGATAGTATACTTTTTAAAAAGACTCCATTTTTTTTTCTTCAGTTTTCATTCTTATTTTAAAATGGTATATTTTTTATTTTTCAAAAACGCATTGTATATGATAGAGATGCCCATTCATAAAGTTTTTTTTTTATAAAAATAATTTATATCAAAATCAAATTTAAATAAAAAATATTTTTTTTATATTTTGACGCGGGTGTATTTTAAAAAAAGCGGACAAACGGGCACGGGAGTGCCCGTTTGGACGCTAGTGACTTATAATATAAGACTGACGAAGCATTTCTTAATGCATGAGAAAGCAGCAGGTTACATAATGGTGCAAAACCTAAGTTACTTGATGAATAAGAATGTTAGGTTAAGAAACTTAAGTTACCTAATGGATAAGAATGCTAGGTTACTTAATGGATAAGAAGGTGAAATGATACAATGATGGTTCATATATCTTGGCTAGCATCATACTCATTCTAGAAGACACTTAATTTAATTTCTAACATTGCCTCTTTTAAATCAAGATCTCAAACTTATCTCGAGCATCTTCTTTAATTTGTAAGATAACTCAATTTTTAGAGGTTTTATAAATATGTCTGCAATTTATTGTTCACCGGGATAATACTTGAGTGCCACTTCTTTTTTAGCAACTAGTTTTCGAATCTTGTGAAATTGAATATTAATATGTTTAGACCGTATGTGAAAAATTGGAATTTTCTTAGTGCAATAGCTGACTTGTCATCACAATATATCTCTTTAGGAGTATCTTTCTTTTGATGTATTTCTTCTAAAATTCTTCTTATTCATACTATTTGAGGAGCACAACTGGTAAGTGATATGTATTTTGCTCTAGTGGTAGAAAGCGCGAGTTGTTCTTTGAAGACCTTGAAATTGCACATGTGCCCAAATGAAATGTATACCCTTACACGCTTTTTCTTGTTTTTATATCTCCATCCTAATCAGTATATGTGTATCCAACAAGCTCCACATGATTATTACTAGCATAAAAAGTTTCATCTGTCAATGCACCTTTTATATAAAAAAGAATCCTCTACGCTAATTGCAAATGACTAACACGAGGTTCTTCCATGAATCTGCTAAGCAAACAAACTCCATATGTTGTATCTAGTCTTCTCGTAGTCAAATATCTTAGACTTTCAATCAAACTGTTATATTGAGTTAAGTATACCCTTATGCCATCATTTTCTCTTGTCAACTTCAACCTTTCTTCAACATGCGTGAAAATTGGATTTTAGCGCTCCATCTTGAACTTCTTCAAAATATCATTTGCATACTTATTTTGAGAAAAAACAATTACATTATTTTGTTAAACTATCTTAATGCCAATAGAATAGGAAATTAGGCCCAAATCCATCACTTCAAAATAACTTATCATTAGCGCTCCTTACTTTTGCAGCCATCCTTGAATTATTTTCAATTAAAACTTAGATCATCAACATACAGACAGACAATAAAAACATCTCCAAGCTCGAAAAATTTAATATACAACATGTGCTCAAACGGACATCATTGAAAATCATCTAGTATAAAATAAGAATCAATCTTCTTAAACCAAGCTCTTGGCGTCTATTTCAATCCATATAATGTTTTATTCAATCTGTAGATTGCCCATTAGGTATTAAATCACACCCACTCTCCTTCTTTTTATTACCATCAGGTATTGGATCATGCTCATTAGGTATAAGAATCAATGTCCTTTGATTACATATCCCATGGCACTACAAGGAAAAAGGAGATTTACGACACTTGAGTTGCGACAGTTATCACAAAACCGTCCTTATTCCTGTATTGCGACGATTTTCACGACAGTTAGGGTCAACTGTCGCAGATTTTTTGCGACAGTTATCACAAAACCGTCCTTATTCCTGAACTACGACTGTTGTCACGACAGTTAGGGACTGAACTGCGACGGTTTTCACGACACTTATCACAAAACCATCCTTATTATGTTTTTTACTTAACTAGAGGCATTCAATTTTCATCAAAGTATTCAAGTTATCTTTATAATAATAAATAAATAATAAACAAAATAAAATTTTATAAAAAAAATTTATTTTAATCGCTCTACTTCCCTGAACTCTCACATTTATCTTCACACGAGTGGCGGATCTAGAATTATTTATTTGCGAGGACTAAAAATAAATCTATGTATTTTGAATAAATAAATTATTAAATATTTATAAAATATAATTATAATAATAAATTAAACTCAAAATATATATTTTTTTTTAAAATTACAATTAATTTTATTAAAATATTTTATGTATCAAAATTAAACTATAAAAATTGTTCTGGACTGGACCAATGGATAGAATTGGCCCAATAAGCCTCTACTACAGAGCAGCCCAAATCGCCTAAGTCCAATCCACAGAAGGACAAAAGTTACCTTTCTGCCCCTCCTACCGGGCAAGGAACATAACGTTCCTCCCCAGACATTCTGCCCAACACGCACAGCTTCAGTGCTCCCCGAACAGCCATTGGCAGATGCCCGAAACTAAGCATATGCCCGACATAACGGCTAGTGTTGGACACCCTGCCCGTCGTAACGGCTAGTTTGGGCAGCGACCGATTCTTTAGGGAAAACGGTTATTTCGCCCCGAAAATAGGACCGTTAGCCACGCGCTTAGAGCCCTATATAAACCCTCTCACTTGAGAGGGTCAGGTATCAAATATTCACCCTACGAACTAATACTTTGTACTTGCCCCTTTTCTCTGACCCTTTCTTACTTGAGCGTCGGAGTGCCTTGCAGGTACACCACCACCTCTCCTCAATCACTTACCGGACAGCGAGTACGACCAGCACCCATCCGGGCACCTCCATAACGACCAGCCCGCGTGGACCAGTTCGTGTACATCAGATCAGTGGCGCAGTCTGTGGGAACTTCTTGTTCTCCCCTTCTTTCATTCCTCATCGGAAACCGAAAGATCAAAACATATTCTCTTTGATCCGCCCACGTATGGCTGCCCAGAATTCCGCGATAGGTGCTGACACCACTGTTCTCGTCCCCGTCAACAAGATGGACGTTGACTGCCATTCTTTGTTACTTTCTGACCCCCGTTTCCGTCGGGACGGGGCTACTGCATCTCCAACTCCTCCTCCCACCGGGCGAGGAGACGTGCAGATCCCATCGGAAGACCGGCCAGTTCCCGGTCCGCCCAGCGCCGACTTGGCCGTGGCAGCCCTTCTGGAAGCTGTTAACCGCACCAACCTTCTCATCCTACAACAAGGAGAAAGGATAGGAGCTCTTGAGGAGGCATCTTTCCCAAGATCCTCTCCTCCTCGGAATAAAGCCCGAAGATCCAAAAGCCCGCCACCTAGGCGCGGAGAAGACCGTGCGGTTAGGCACGAGCCTGAGATACGACCCACTCGCAAGCGCGACCAGATCTCCCCGCGAGATCGATCCCCGTCGAGACGCAAAAGAACGAGGCAAGAAAGGCCCTCCCTGTCGGGCAGACCTCGTGACCGGTCCCGTTCACCCTCACCTCGCAGAAACCGTCACCGCGAGCGCAGACGACGGTCACCATCAGAGCCAAGTTCAGATAGCGACGACGAACCTTGCGGCCCGTTGTCCCGAGAGATCCTAGCAACCCGCCTTCCTAAGGGACTGGAGAAGCCTCCGTCGCTGGGGACGTACGATGGAACCGCCGACCCGGACGAGCACATAGAGAACATCGACGCTCTCTTGGATTACAGAGGGGTACGGGGAGCCGTCAAGTGCCGCCTGTTCCCGACCACGCTCCGTAAAGGAGCAATGACGTGGTACAAGCAGCTGCCCGAGGAATCCATCACATCATGGAGACAGCTAGGGAGGATCTTCTCCCGTCAGTTCACTGCTTAACGACGCCACCCCAAGACCGAGGTGTCCCTGGGAGCCGTCGTACAAGGCAAAGAGGAGCCCCTCCGGGCTTATATCGAGCGTTTCAATAAGGAGGCTGTCCAGGTACCAACGACCGACGCCATGAAGAAATTCTTGCTCGAGCAAGGGTTACGTCCCGGTTCCGATTTCGTGAAAGCCATCGGCCTCGACCCACCGAGGAATCTCAATGCACTTCTCCACCAGGCCCAGTCACATATACAGTACGAGGAGAAGGTCGCTGCCCACTCGGTCCGGACATCTTGCAACCAAGAAGGTGCCCGGACGTCCAGAGTTGAAGAACCCTTGACGTCCCGTCGAGGAGACAAGAGACACGACGATCGACCTCGCGATACACCCGAGCAGAGAGCACCCTCCGGGCGATTCCACGATTATATCCCCCTCACTGCCTCGAGGGAGAAAATACTGTCCGAGTGCGCCAACTCAGAGTTCAAATAGGCGGGAGTCCGTTTCCCCAAGCAGCTGCCGGTCAGGCCAGGGATGGACAAGTCCAATTACTGCCGTTTCCACAAGAGTCACGGCCATACAACGGAAGAGTGCATCCACCTCAGAGATGCCATAGAGATCCTCATTCGCGACGGCCATCTGAAGCAGTTCGCAAAAAAGAAGGACGCTCCCCTGCAAGAGGCCCAGGAAAGTAAAAAGGTCACAGAGGAAATCCCGCCCTCCGACGACGCCAACGTCCAGGTCGCTATGTCCGTGACCCGACCAGAAGACTTTCGCATCCCGGACGATCTGCTCGCCTCCACATACCTCGCTGCCAGCAGCCCATGGGAGGCCTTCCCGTCGGCTATGGTGATCTCCGGGGGTGGATTCAACAAAGTCATAGTTGGCTCGATCAAAAGGAGATTCGACCAACTGATCAGCAAAAGCTCCAACGAGGTCACCACGCTGGACACCACGCACAAAGGGTCCGCTCCCATTTCCTTCTACAAGGAAGAACTCCTCAGCGGGGCACCGAATTCGAACATCCCATTGCTTATCCGGGCCAGGATGGCGAATTTCGATGTCTGAAGGATACTCGTGGACCAGGGCAGTTCGGTTGACATAATGTACAACCACCTGTTCGAGACGTTGCAGCTGAACGACTCTCACCTCACTCCATACGTCGGATCTGACCTGCAAGGGTTCAACGGAGCGGTGACAAAGCCCCGAGGTTACGTAGAGCTCATCGTAACCTTCGGTTCAGGAAAGACAACCCGAGCAATCAAGGCACAGTTTCTGGTAATCGATTGCCCGTCACTATACCAGTGCATCTTCGAAAGGCCAACCCTGGCAGAGTTGATTGCAGTACCTTCCACCGTACATCTCAAAATGAAGTACTACACTTCTGAAGGGATGGTCGCCACCCTCCACGGCGACATCGAGGCTGCCCGTCGCTTCTTTGAAGCAGCGTCAAAGGGACTTAACACCATCTCGGCGAAGCCAAGAGCATCTGGTCGTTCCCCCCTGCCCAGCAGCTCCGAGCAGCCAAGACCACTTCCCCAGGTCGAATCAATCGATCTAGACAGTCGGTTCAGCGAAGAAGATCGCGTCAAGGTTCCAACGCCGTCGGCCAGTAAGTCCGGCAACAGCGGCCATCTCCTACGACCTGTCCCAGATGGAAACTTCGAGATCGTTCCGTTCAGAGAAGACCCCCAACAGGGAGTGAAGATCGGAGCAGATCTGCCCGACCTGGCCAGAAGATAACTGAAAGTGTGCCTCCGCAAAAACGCAGACCTGTTCGCGTGGAGCGCTGCTGAGATGCCCGGATTGGACCCCTCCGTCGCCTGCCACCAGCTCACGATCGACCCGACCGTCAAAGCCGTTGCCCAGCGCAGAAGGAAGCAATCCCCGGAGAAGACAGAAGCCGCGGAGAAAGCTGTCAAAGACCTTCTAGAAGCTAGGTTTATTTCTGAGGCCAAATATACTACATGGCTCTCTAATGTTGTACTTGTACGAAAAAATAATGGCAAATGGAGGATGTGCGTTGATTATACTGATGTTAATAAGGCCTGTCCGAAGGACGCCTACCCCCTCCCCAATATAGACAAACTCGTAGATAATTCGGCCGGTTTTAAACTTTTATCGTTCCTCGACGTCTACTCGGGCTATAACCAAATACCAATGGTCGCGAGCGATAAAACTTACACAACCTTCATGACCGAATCGGGCAACTATTACTACAACGTAATGCCCTTCGGACTGAAGAACGCCGACGCTACATACCAACGAATGATGAACAAAGTCTTCCACGAACAGATAGGCGATATGCTCGAGGTATACATGGACGACATGATCGTCAAATCCCACGAGGAACTAGACCATGTCTCCCACCTCCGTAAAATTTTTGAGCAGGCAAGGAAATACCAAATGCGTTTCAACCCGGAGAAGTGCACGTTCGGGGTACGGGCAGGTAAGTTCCTCGGTTTCTACCTAACAGAACGAGGAATAGAGGCTAACCCCGACAAATGCCGGGCATTCTCCGAGTTCCCAATGCCCACGTCTAAAAAGAACATCCAATCCCTCAACGGAGTACTGACCTCGCTATCCCGCTTCGTCGCAAAGTCCGCCCAGCACGCCCTTCCTTTCTTCAAGCTCTTGCGGAAAGAAGCAGCGTTTGAATGGACCGAAGAATGCGAGGCGTCCCTCCTCCACTTGAAGCAAGCTCTATCGGAACCGCCCGTGTTGTCACGACCAGATACCGGGGAGGTCTTGTTCCTGTACCTCGCCGTCTCCGCCGAGGCCGTTAGCGCCGTTCTCATCCGCGAAAATCCTAGCGGGCAAAAGCCGGTATATTTCACGAGCAAGGCACTGCAGGACACAGAATCGAGATATCAACAGATAGAGAAGGTAGCATTGGCCCTCGTCAATGCACGAGCACCAGCAGCAGTCCGGGTCTTGGAGGGAGTCGCTCCAGCCTTGCCCCTCGCCATGGCATTCCTCACCACACGGTCACGGGCTTGAGGCATCTCACCTGCACAAATAAAACAAGCGCGTCAAAAACGGGGAAGAAAGAATAGGAAATAAAGTCTAAGTAACTAAATCTACCGAGCAGCGCCGTGACATCCGCAGAAGTCTTGCACTCCAGCAGTGCCTTGACGGGGATAAACTGGCGCTCGACCCTTTGACTCCCATCCTCCTCGAAGATAGGATTACCCTTGCTCGTCCAACAGGTCGCGAGCTGAAAAGAGTTGACCCACTTCACCAGGGTCTCGTAATACGCGGCATCCTGCCCGCGTAAAGCACTCGGTTCAAAAACATAGGCACTGGGCTTCTTTGAGAAGTGGTCGGGTTTCCAGCGGATTGGAAACTTATACACCCTCTCCCCGACGTACTTCCCCTCCTCGGTGAGCATCTCCTCTCCGTTCTCGTCACACTCTAACTCCCAGGCATACACGCTGTCCTGAGCAGCTTCGGACAGAGGCTCGACGATGTAGTACCGTCCCTTGAAGTTTCGGATAGACTCCGAGAACGGCTTGAACAGTTTTTTGGGCTGCTTCAAAGAGACCCATCCGTACCTCTTCCCCGTCAGCTGCCGCTGTAGGTGGAAAACAGCAAAGAACAAAGGGATAGTGGGCCCCAAAGCAAGGTGCTCGTACACCAACTCAAAAGCCCATATAAAGGCCAGCGAATTGGGGTGGAGTTGGGAAGGCACCAACTTCAGATGATGGAACACCGACCGCTGGAAGTCAGTGAAGGACAACCTCAGCCCCAGTCTTTGAAGACATATTCGTACATCCCGAAGCAGTCCCCGAAGCTCGAGCAGATCCGCTCGCCCACACTAGGCAGAAGCACCCTCCATTCACCTGAGGGCCCCACCTCAGTAAAAGCGTCCGCCGTAAACCTCGTAAATGTGGAAGTGTGTTCGGAAGGCTCGGCCACCTCCCACTCTTCCGGGCAGAGCGCGTCTATGTCCTCTTCCATCACATCTTCCTCCACGACCCCCAGGTCATCTCCCTCCTCAGCATCACTCGCTTCCCCCTCGACGTCGCTCGAGGAATTCGAAGCCGACGAACTCGAGGACGCAGAACTCGAGGCCGTTGCACTGCTGCTCTCATCGGAGACAGTTTCTTCGGACGTAACGGGTATAACCTCCCTCTCGGGCTCCATCGCCACTATGATCACCTGAAAAAGCAGAGAAAGGCAGTGAATTCGACAGGAAATCAAATCCACCCTTCCACCGCTAAGACAAGTGAAAGGGAGCGCGAAAGGCTAGGAACTACGTCCCCGGCCTAAGCCCTAACATCAAACAAAGAAGGACAAAATATCCCCGCGCCTGTACCCAGATTCCGTCGAAACTCTACCGGAATCTGGAAACGTCCTAGCGGGAAACTCACCAAATCCATCAACGGATGATAGGACGCGATGGTCATGACTCGCAACCACCACGTGGGCCACCACGACCACCAAACGTGCTACCTAATCCGGCGAGACATTTGGTACAGAAAAAAGGCAGAACCTCCGCCCACCACCAACACTCGCCGGAAATCTACCTATTTTGCCATCTAGAACTAACCCTAGCCGCATGAAATCTACTACTAACAACAAAAGGAAGCAAAACAAGCAAAAAATCAGGATACTTACTTGATTTTACTAGAAGAAAGTGGAAGAAAACGGCTGCTCGAAACTTGTCACGGTGGTCGGCACGACAGTCGGCTGCTTGAAGAAGGTGACGGGCAAACGCACTGGTGACGAGAAAGAATCAGAAGAAGGAAAAGTGGAAAATGGGACGGTTTCCCCCATTTTATACCAAGGGGCACGTACACACACGCGCCCGTAGGCAATAATGACGGCCCACTAGCCATAATTGCCTAGGTAACTGCTACACAGGTCTCGATGCACACGTGGCGACCCAACGTTTCCCATTCCATCTGACGCGTCACCTCCCCGAATATCGGGCAAGATGGAATCGACCACGAATATCGCGGACACGGGGAACCACGAGCACCTCGAGGCAGTCGTCCTCGTATCCAACGACGGCTTCATGATAGTTCCCCGGGACAACGAGGAGTCCTTAAGTCATCACTCCCATGCTCGGGAGCAACGACTTGGGGGGCTCCTGTTCTAGACTGGACCAATGGATAGAATTGGCCCAATAAGCCTCTGCTACAGAGCGGCCCAAATCGCCTAAGTCCAATCCACAGAAGGGCAAAAGTTACCTTTCTGCCCCTCCTACCGGGCAAGGAACATAACGTTCCTCCCCGGACATTCTGCCCAACAAGCACAGCTTCAGTGCTCCCCGAACAGCCATGGGCAGATGCCCGAAACTAAGCATATGCCCGACATAACGGCTAGTGTTGGACACCCTGCCCGTCGTAACGGCTAGTTTGGGCAGCGACCGATTCTTTAGGGAAAACGGTTATTTCGCCCCGAAAATAGGACCGTTAGCCACGCGCTTAGAGCCCTATATAAACCCTCTCACTTGAGAGGGTCAGGTATCAAATATTCACCCTACGAACTAATACTTTGTACTTGCCCCTTTTCTCCGACCCTTTCTTACTTGAGCGTCGGAGTGCCTTGCAGGTACACCACCACCTCTCCTCAATCACTTACCGGACAGCGAGTATGACCAGCACCATCCAGGCACCTCCATAACGACCAGCCCGCGTGGACCAGTTCGTGTACATCGGATCAAAAATTAAAATACTATATATATTTAAAATAAAACTTTAATTTAAAAAACAATTTTGAGAAAATAGGATATGCCAAAATTTGTGGTAAATATTAAACTATAATATGAAAATTAAAATATAATATAAAAAAATAAAACTCAAAACTATATACCAAAATTTATGTATCACGATTCATGACGGTGAACCTACCCGTCGTCCTCTCATTCCTTTCACAAATACCGCGACGGTGGTTTCATCCGTCGTTCTCCATAAAATCTTTCGCGCTACAACTGAAAGTTCATTCCACTTATTATGTTTTTTTCCTCTTCTTTTTCACTCGCCGCTCACACCCTTAGAGAAAGAGGGAAACGATCATTTTTCTAAGCCACTCACACCGTCACTGTGAATCACCGTCAAAGCAACCGCCATCAATTCGAATCTTAACAGGTTTGTCTTCTCAAACCCTATGTTATGTGGTTTCTTTATGAGTGTTTAAGATTTATCTTCCTATTTGTTTAATTTGAAGATTTAGGGTTAATTTATTCTTTGTTATTTAGGGTTTATTGATTTCGGAAGAGTGTCAGAGTCAATTACGGGTGTGTAGGAAAAGTGAATAAGCCTCTTAGAGGAGTCAATATTTGTAGGCAATGTGCTCAATGTAGAAGAGTTTATTCATTGTTCATTGTAAGATAGAGTTGACAACACCTAGATTGATCTTTGTTCTATGGCCTTTAATATTGCATCATGATAATTTTAATGGTTTGAATTGAATATTGTAATAAAATTACAATTTTTAATTTTTTTTGAAAATAAAATAAAATTACGGCGATTCTAAACCGTCACTATTTTAAATGAAATATATTATATAATTATGGCGGTTACCACCGTCGTTATTTTCATTGAAATATATATATTATATAATTGTGGCGGTTGAAACCGTCGAAATAAACTGTCGCGGAAAGTTACGGCGGTTGGAACGACAGTTTAACAAACCGTCGTAAAATAGCCTTGCGACACATGTTTCTACGACGGTGGAGAAACCACCGTGATTTGCAATTTACGTCGGTTGTAACCGCCGTAATTTGCCAAATATAACCGTCGTAATTTACGAATTTTCTTGTAGTGTGGGCTGCTTAACATATGGTTTACCGTGAAAGTTAGTAAACAACCGTTGGTCTCCAAAAAAATGGTTTACTTTACAGGATCAACCAGTGAATCCTAGGACATGTTCTTTTGTTAAAAGAATATTTGAAAGTCTATGAACATTTCGACAATGTCCATGATTGAAGAATATTTTTTAAAGTTTTAAACATAAATTGCAGAATTTGTAAAGGAATTGCAATAAAGAACTTCAAAGTAAATTGTAATGAAAAAGTAATTGATAAACTGAAAATAACTTCAAATGAAATGTGAAGGTGAGAAAAATACATAAGAATGGGGGTTGAATTGTGTTTTACAAAAATAGATTTACTTCTGATCCAGAGTTCAGATTCTAAAAACTGAGTTCAAAATCTGATAAGGGGCGGTAGAAATAAAGACAGAAGTAAAGTAAAAATAGCAAAGAACACATAGTATTTATCCTAGTTCCTCTCACAACTGAGAGTACTCCAGTCCCCTTGCCAAGCAAGAGATTTTCCACAAAGATCATCCAGATTACACTTGCTTATACTCACTTGTATAAGCCTTTTCTTTTTGCTTAGACCACTTGTCCAAGACTTCCCTTGCTTAGAGCCCGTGTCTAAGACTTCACTCTGCTCAATCAGCTTCTGACTGAAACTTCTCTTGCTTAGACCACCTGTCTAAGACTTCACCTTTCTTAGAGCTCGTGTCTAAGACTTTCCCTTGTTTAACCAATGTCTGATTAAGACTTTCCTTTGCTTAGAGCTCGTGTCTAAGAGTTTTACCTTGATCAAGCCTACAACAATAGACTTTAATCTGAACAGATAATTTAGAGAAAGAATAACTTACAAAAACACTTGATAAAATATCATAGGTGTTCAAATAATACAAAATATTATTACAAAGATTCTTAATCAATACAAGAGTAAGAACTCTTAACAAACTCAGCTTTCTGAAAGTAGTGTGTGTATTTCTTAGTTGTATTTGCAGCGTTATTTCTTGGTGATCTTCAAATCTTCAGCTCCTTTTTATAAACATGGAAAATAAAGACGTTGGAGATCTCCAACGGCTATAAACAGAGCCAAATCTTCTAGTACATCTTCTTTTCCAATGAAGCAAGTTTTGGAACTTTCAGTCACAAGAGTATCTGTGAAACAAGGCCTTTGTCCAGAGGATACAACTCTAATTCAAGTACAACACAACCTGTTGAAGATAATGTCAATAAATCTTGAGTCCTGTGTTAGCAGAACTGATATGACATTACTCAGCATCAGAAGCAGCATAGCACGCTTCTGAGCTGAAGTGTACTAGCAACTGCTTTTTTTGATCAGTCGTCCTTGAGAGAGTGTGACCAGAACCGAACCAAAGTCATTTCAGTGTCAGAACTAGTTCCATCAAGTAAATATAATTCTGCACACACAAACTGGCTAGTTAGAAATCCTAACTGTTTTTTCAAATACTTTGTCATTAACAAAACCTTGGAGGATTCATGGCATGAACCAAACTTATTTCAACAATCTCCCCATTTTTTATGATGACAACATTAAGTATTTTAAAAACAATCAAAAGTAAAAATAAATCACTCAGCAACTTTCAGTGTCTGAGGTTTGTAAGCTCCCCCTGAGTCAAACAGTCTAAGAGATGAGGTTTGTAAGCTCCCCCTGAATCCTGTCTGTAAAGTCTAGGAGTTGAGGTTTGTACCTCTCCATACAGAACAATAAATCTACTCCAAGGGTGAGCTTTTCAAACTCCCCTGAATAAAATTGCTAACCATATTCGGAACCATTATTAGCCTAAAATACACAATTCCATTCTCTCCCTTTGTCATCAATCAAAAAGAGAAGAGAAGAAAAAAAGACTTTTAGAAAGAATAACGGTTTGTTAACCAGAGAGAGTCATTCTGTCCTCTGTACTCTAGGCCTTAGAATGGTACCAGACTTTTGCCATAGAAGAAAGAGTAGAAGAACTATCAGAAAGTGCCTTTGTTACCATATATGATCTGTAAATCATTTTCTGAGCTGTTATAACAGAAAGAATCAGACAATCATTTTTCTCATTCTGATGAATATGAGCATTGGCCCAAAAGGTATTTCACAAAATTTGAAGTAAAATGTGAAGGATTATTCACTGTCAATTCGTTAAAAAGAGTTGTAAATTTCTTTTTGGAAAGTCTAGATCAAAAACCATTCTTCTTTAATGAACTACAAGAACATTTTGAAGAAGAAGTATTAAGATGAAGAATTGAATTCACAAAATTATCTTATGTAGAAGACAATCTATGAGAAGAAAAACAGCTTAGCAACATATCACATATAATCATAGAATTTAAGCAAGTGTGTAATAAAATGTTTGGGCGGCCTTAAGTCTGAATAAAAACAAGTTAAAATATTTGTCAGAACACTCCCCTTTTAATGAATCAAACTTTTTAGAGCAGATTCAGAAAAATCAGAGTATTAAAACAAGGATTTTGTTTTATCAGAACTTAAGAAATAGTCCAATAGTTAACTCATAGCACATAACAAAGAATTAACTTATCATTGTATGCTTTAAATAAAGCAGTCAAGGAAGAGAGATATCATGTAACCCCTATTCAGACTTAAAGACTAAACTTAAGAAACTATCAGAGATACTTCAACTGACTACTAACAGATTCCAACAAGCATTCTAATACGTCATTCAGAGAAGAAGCATTTATTCTGCGACATAAACCATGTTTAAATTTTTCTTGATGAAATCAAATTGATTAATGGCCAGGGGTTTTGTAAATATATCAACCCATTGATGTTCAAAATCAATGAACTGAATATCTATTACACCCTTCTGAACATAATCCCTATAAAGAGATATTTGATTTCAATATGTTTGGTTCTAGAATGCTGAATTGGATTCTTTGTTAGACAGATAGCAGCAGTATTATCATAGAAGATTGGAATTTTGTTTCCAAAAGTATGATAGTCTTCAAGTTGATATTTCATCCAGAGTAGTTGAGTTCAACAATTAGCAGCTGAGATGTATTCTGCTTCTGCTGTGGACAAAGCAACAGTTGTATGTCTTCTACTATCCCCAAGAGATAAGGTTTTCACCTATAAATTGACAGGAACCACTAGTGGACTTCCTTTCAATCCTATCTCCAGCATAGTCAGCATCAAAGAATCCAACCAGTTTATAATCTGAGGACTTTTTATAAAGAAGTTCAAGATTTAATGTTCCTTTCAGATACCTAAAGATTCTCTTAACAACAGTTAAGTGAGTCTCTCTAGGATCTGCTTGGAACCTTGCACATAAACATACACTGAACAAGATATCATGTCTAGAAGCAGTGAGATAGAGTAAGGAACCTATCATACCTCGATATTTGGTTGGATTCACTTTGGAACTGCATTCTTCAGCACCAAGGATACAGGTAGGATGAATAGGAGTGGACATGAATTTGCTATCATCAAGATTGAAGTTTTTTTAAAAGCTCTTTTGTATACATAGAGTGGTGAATGTAAATACTTCAGACTTCTAATTGATCTTAATACAAAGAAAATATTTTAATTCACCCATCATGCTCATCTCAAATTCAGCCTGCATAATCTTGGAAAACTATTGACAAAGAGATGCATTAGTGGAACCAAAAATTATGTCATCAACATAAATTTGAACAATCAAGCTTTCTTCCTTCAAAGTTTTAGTGAAAAGTGTAGTGTCAACCTTTCCTTTAACAAAACCATTTTCAAACAAAAAATTACTCAATCTTTCATACCCAGCTCTTGGAGTTTGTTTAAGACCATAAAGTGATTTTTAAGCTTGTAGACATGATCTGGATGATTTAAATCAATAAATCCTGGAGGTTGTTTGACATACACTTCTTCAGTAATGAATCCGTTCAGAAAAGCACTTTTCATATCTATTTGATAGAGAATTATGTCATGGTTGATGGCATATGAGAGAAGTAGTTTTATGGCTTCTAACCTTGCAACAGGAGAAAAGGTTTCAAAGAAGTCTATTCCCTCCTGCTGACCATAGCCTTGAGCCACAAGTCTAGCTTTATTTCTAACGACTTCACCAAGTTCGTTAAGTTTGTTTCTGAAAACCAACTTGGTTTCAATGATGTTTTTCTCTTGTGGACTTAGAACAAGATCCCACACACCATTTCTTTGAAACTAATTAAGTTCATCTTGCATAGCCACGATCCAACCATTATCAATTAAGGCATCATCAATAGAAGAAGGTTTAATTAGTGAAATAAGTCCGATCATTGAGTGATCATTTCTGAAGAAAGATCTTGTTCTCAATGGCTTTTCCTTATTACCAATGATCAGTTCTTCTGGATGAGATGCTTTATACTTAAAAGATCTCTTAGGTTAAATAGAGGCTTCTAAGCCATTGTGAGCAATCACAGAATCAGTAGAGGAAGGACCAGTTGGGGAAACTTCAGTTTCCGTAGCTTCTGGTATAGTTTCAGATATAGTGACAGATTTTGGATCATTATTCACTGCATCTTTTTCATTAGGGACATTGACCACAGAATGTTCTTCATGATTCGGAGAACCATTAGAGAAATCATTATGAACCACATACTCTGACTTGTTATGGTCAGGTAAACTGTCATCAAATTTAACGTGCATAGACTCTTCAACCATTCTAGTTTCAGAGTTATACACTTTGCATGCTTTTGAGCGTTCAAAGTATCCTAAAAAGATACCCTTCTGAGCTTTAGCATCAAATTTCTTTAGGTATACCTTGTTATTCAGGATGTAACAGGTATATCTGAATTGATGAAAATAAGAGATACTAGGTATTCTACCTTTAAATAATTCATATGATGTTTTATTCAGAATTGGTCTGATATAAATTCAGTTCTGAATATAACAAGCAGTGTTAACAGCTTCTTCCCACAAGTACTTAGGGAGTTTATTCTCATGAATCATTGTCCTTGCCATTTCTTGCAGAGATCTGTTCTTTCTCTCAATAACTCCATTTTGCTGTGGAGTTATGGGAGAAGATAACTATGAGAAAATCTATATTTTTCACAAAAGAATTCAAATGATTCATTTTCAAACTCACCCAATGGTCACTTCTGACCTTTAGAATTCTCAATTCTTTCTCAGATTGTACTTGATTGCAGAAGGTGCTAAACACTACATATGTTTTGCCTTTGGATTTAAGAAACTTCACCCAAGTCCATTAGCTAAAATCATCAACTATGACTAAACCATATTTCTTTCCATTGATTGAAGAAGTCCCAATAGGACCAAATAAATCAATTTGAAGCAATTCTAAGGGTCTAAAATAAGAGACTATGTTTTTGTTTTTAAAAGAAGTTTTTACAATCTTTCCAACTTGACATGCTCCACAAAGAGCATCTGAGTGATAATTAATATCTGGCCGCCCTTTCACAAGTTTTAGCTTGGAAATTTTAGAGATTAATCTCTAGTTAGCATGACCTAACCTTTTGTGCCAGACCCATTTTTCATCCCTCATTGTCATTAGGCAAACGACCTTCTGAACAACCAATTCAAAAAGATTGATTTTATAAACATTCCATTTTCTTTTCCCTTTGAATACTACCGTTTTATTAGAATTGACAACAAAACATAAGTCCTTGTCAAACAATACATTGCAACCATCATCACACAGCTGGCTTATACTTAGTAGATTATTCTTTAGGCCATCTACAAGCCATACCTTATTAATAAGAGTTTGAGAATTACCTATGGTACCTGTTCCTATGATCCTTCCCTTTTGGCCACCTCCAAAACCCACATTTCATTCCTCTTTCAGATTTAGGGTTTAGAACATACGCCTTTCTCCCGTCATATGTCGTGAGCAGCCACTGTCTAGGTACCAGAATTGGCATTCCATCTGTTCCTTTGGGCATATCTACAGCAAAGATTATTTGAGATTTAGGTACCCATACACGTATGGGTCCTTTCGGGTTAGTTTTAACAGATTTTCTCCTATTTTGTCCCTTTACTTTGTGAGAAGGTTTAGCTTTACTCCTATCATTTTGCTTCAAAAAGTTTTGACAAGAGTTATTCTTAACTATATCAGCAGATTTAAACTTAACCTATGATTCAGAAGTTTTAAACATTAATGTCATCAGATTATCTGATTTATCAGATTATGCTATAGTAATGCCTTTAAACTTTGGATCCATTGGTTCAGTTGAATTCATTGCTTTAACATGGACAAAATGGTTACTTAACACAATTTGAGCAATACTAGATGAGCAGATATCTTGTAGCGCTTTTGAAGAGTCATTAGCACTAGAGCAACCTTCATCATATCCTAGTCCTTCCTTATTATATTTTCCAACTCCATAAATCCTAGATGCAAGTTTAGTACGATTAATGCCATATGTAATAAATTTATGAAAAACTTGATCATGTTTACCCAGAGATGAACACTCATTTTGAGATATATTAACTTCTTTTAATTATTCTCTTAAAATGGAGTTATCTCTTCTAAGGATCTTAATCTGACTAGTTTGATTCTTGCAATGATCTAGAAGATTGTTAGCACAAGAAATAAAGCCAGAGTAGGAGAATACGTCATCTTTATTTTCAGACTCAGATAGAAGTCCTTCTTCAGATGAGTGAGCATCAGTGCTAAATTAGAATTATCTTCCTTTTCTGACTCTTCTTCATCTAGTTCTTCCCATGTTTCCATAAAATTGGTTTTGAACTTGTTTTTGAAATTATCCTTTTGATAACTTCCTTTTCTCTGTCTGTCCTTCAGAGATTCAGGACAATCATTTTTGAAATGACCTGGTTTGTTGCAATAGAAGTAGATTTTGTCTTCATCTTTGAAGTTGATCCTCTTGTTGGTTTTAGGGAATCTTCTGCTTCTTTTGGCCATTTGTCGAATTCCTCTGATGAAGCATGCCCTGTCTTCATCATCAGATCTTCCATCAGATTCTTCTTCAGACGACTCATCAGCTTTACCATTTTTTGAAGATCTTTTGGACTTGTCACCAGATTTTTCAGAGGCAGATCTCAATGCGATAGATTTAAACTTTTTAGAAGTTTCATCTCCATTGATTTCTATCTCATTACTTTGAAAATTGCTGATTATACTTTCAAGGGACAACGTATTTGAATCTTTAGCTTACAGAATAGCTATTACTTTAGGTTTAAACTTCTGAGGGAGACTTCTCAGAATTTTCTTTACATGATCAGCTGTTGAGTAACTTTTGTTCAGCACTTGAAGGCCTGAGACAAGAACCTGAAACCTGGAGAACATGGTTTCAATATCCTAATCTTCCTTCATTTTGAATAAATCATATTTTTGTATCAACAAGCCAGCTTTGGCTTCTTTGACTTGTTGATTTCCTTGATAAGTAGAACACAACGATTCAAAGATAGTCTTAGCAGAAGACTTACCAATGATTTTTAAATACTCGGCATGTGGAAGTGCATTAACCAGAATACCTCTGACTCTATGATGTTTTCTGTAGATTTTCTTTCGAATTGGAGTCAGAGCTTTTCTGTCAGCAACCATACTAACACTGTCTACAGGAATGTCAATGTCATCCTCAAGAATATCCCATGTCTCATCATCGAGTTCAATGATATATGTGTGTGCATCTTGCTTCTCCACCATTCAAATTAAGTAGAGACACCACTAAATATATGAGGTTTAGCAGTATAATGATTTCTCTCAGAGCTAGTGTAATCATAGGGAATCCACCTTGAGGTACTAGGAGTAGTAACCTCAAGATCCTTATTTTTCTCATTAGATCTTTGACTGTACCACTGTTAAGTGTTATGTACAAACCTTGCTCTGATACCAACTGAAGGTGAGAAAAATACACAAGAAGGGGGAGTTGAATTATGTTTTGCAAAAATAGATTTACTTCTAATCCAGAGTTCATATTCTAATTATCTGAGTTCAGAATCTAGTAAGGTGCAGTGGAAATAAAGACAAAAGTAAAGTAAAAATAGCAAAGAATACACAATAGTTATCCTGGTTCCTCTCCCAACTGAGAGTACTCCAGTCCCCTTGCCAAGCAAGATATTTTCCACTAAAATCAATCGGATTACACTTGCTTATAATCACTTGTATGAGACTTTTCTTTTTGCTCAGACCACTTGTCCAAGACTTCCCTTGCTTAGAGCTCATGTCTAAGACTTCACTCTGCTCAATCAGCTCCTAACCGAGACTTCTCTTGCTTAGACCTCCTGTCTAAGACTTCACCTTGCTTAGAGCTCGTGTCTAAGACTTTCCCTTGCTTAACCAGCCTCTAATTAAGACTTTCCTTTACTTAGAGCACATGTCTAAGACTTTTACCTTGCTCAAGCCTACATCAAGAGACTTTAATCTAAATAGATAGTTTAGAGAAGGAATAACTTATAAAAACACTTGATGAAATATCAGAGGTGTTCAAATAATACAACACATTATTATAAAGATTCTTAATCAACAGAAGAGTAAAAACCCTTAACAGACTCAGCTTTCTGAAGTAGTGCATGTATTTCTTAGTTGTAAGGGATTTGACTCAACAAGAGAGTCTTTTATCTGTCTCGTACAAATCCCGAGATTGAGGCTGAAAGGGATTTGACTCAACAAGAGAGTACTTTTATCTGTCCTGTACAAAGCCCAGGATTGTGGCTGAACAAGCTGGAGAAAGCCTAAGAGTGGGCTAACTTTGCTAGGGGGAATCATTATACAAAGCCTAAGAGGAGGCTGTTGGCCCAACAAGAGGGTGTTTTTTGGTTTGTCTCTTACAAAGCCCGAGATTGAGGCTAAAGAGGTTTGAATCAACAAGAGAATCTTTTATACTCAACAAGAGAGTGTTTATTATATGTCTTGTACAAAGCCCAAGACGGAGGCTAAAAGTTGACTCAACAAGAGAATCTTTTATACTTAACAAGAGAATGTCTTTTATATGTCTTGTACAAAGCCTAAGATTGAGGCTAAAAGTGATTGACTCAACAAGAGAGTCTGAAAAGGTTAGCTTCATCGAGGAGGAATCATTTGTACAAAGCCCAAGAGAAGGCTGACTTCCCTGAGGAAATGGTCCTTATACGAAGCCTAAGAGGAGGCTAACTGATGTCGGGGGCTCTGGAGGTCCCGGGGCATGTCCAAATGGGGGAATCAACTCTTGCAGGGGATTGCTGAAGAGTTGACAGGTCAGAGACCTTGAGTTCTTGATTTGAGATAGTGTTATATTGACCCTGGTTCGGGGATCTCTTGGAGAGAGACGAGGTTTTAGGAACCCACCAGTTTAAGCTCTTGCTGGAGATTAATCCAGAATCCGGGGTTTCTCCTGTGTTTTGGAGGGAACTTGAGAATGTCTTTGAGACTTAAGGTTGTTTAGATTGTCCAAGCCTATTGGTAGAGTTTTATCTTTTGTATGATGCCCAAGAGGAGGCCGACTCTTTTAAGGGATGAGTATCAACCCTAAATTGGTCTGAAGGTTATGAATCCTTTTTAGAAAGACGGCTCTAACAAAGGATGACTAAGTTTTGGCCCTATACCTGTAGGAGGTCGCAGGTCCTTGTATAAAGCCCAAGAGAAGGCATGAGAACTTCTAAGAAGCCGAAGGGTCCTTGTACAATGCCCAAGAGGAGATGGGGCTTTAAGAAGCCTGTGGGTCCCCAAACCAAGAGAAGTTCAAGAAATGCTATTCACCGAGAATAGATCATTCCAGGAAAGTTCGAGGATTTGGAAGAAACTCAAGAGATGCTATTCACGGAGTATAAATCAACTCTGGGGAGTAGAGTTTCTTTGACAATTTCTAAGGGCGACAGTCTGAGAAAGGGTTCACCGAGAATGTTGCCTTTCACGTTTCCATATTGTTTAACCCCTAGAGGAGGGAAGACTGTATCTGGTAATCCTATGGGGGTCTAGTGTTGTTTGTATTTAAGAGTGACCAACAGGCTTTACTTAGGTCTAGACCTAATTGTCGGGGAAAAGACTCTAAATAACTATACTAGTATATATACAGTTGATATATGACAAGTATTTTAAAAGGATGTGAAAAAAGACTTACATTGAAGCAGCCCCACAATACAGTTATATATATGAAAACAGTAAATGAAAGCGGATAAACACTTACCCGTTGTAGAGCTTCCATGTTGTCTTGTTAGTTGTTCAACAAAGAAATTAAAGAAAGTTTTGATAACAACTGTATACTCAAAATCAAAGGAGAAAGTGTTTTTTGAAAAAGTGAAGATCGCATCGTTGTTTTGGGAACTGTACAGAGGGACTTATACAATAAGCGAAGCCCACAAAATGGTTTGTATGTACAAGGGATGGGTCTTACACTCTATTAGAGGCCCAAAGTTTATTTTAAAAGAAAAGAAATGGGACTTACAACACAAGGGTAGGACCAGATGATTTTTGTTTTGAAATGGCTATCGCGCCGAGATTTTTTTAACGCAGAGGGACTTATACAATGTTTAAGGCCCAAAATTGTTTTGGTTAAAAAGGGATTGGGTCTTACACTCTATTAGAGGCCCAAAGTGTTTTTAAGAAAAGGAATGGTTCTTATAGCTCAAGGAGAGGCCCAGGTAAGTTTGATTTTGAACTGGCGATCGCACCGAGATTTTTGAAAACACAATGGGTCTTATACAATGACTGTGGCCCATATATTTTGGTTTCAAAGAAGGATTGGGTCTTACACTTTATTAGAGGCCCATGAGTGTTTGAAAAAGATTGATGAGGGTTGAATTAATCAAAACCCTAATTTTGTTTAAAATTGAATTAATTTTGTTTAAAAATTAATAAAAATTATTGAAAACATGTGAAAAATGAGTGGTGATCTTGGATCAATGCTTCAAAAATCATGTTTTAATCCACAAAATGATTGAAAACCCATTAAGTTTGTAAAATCAAGAAGGAAAAATATTTTAAATGTAAAAAAAACAAATAAAACATTAATTCTTTGCAAAAATATCAAATATATGAAATAAATAATATTTTTGGGATTTTTTGGTAAAATAAAATATTTTAACATTTTTTTGAATTATTAAAAAAAGAATCAACTCAAAATCATTAAAACTCGGAGAGAAATTAATTTTTGAATCAATTAAATAAAATCACAAAATTCAAATATTTGAATTTGTGAAAAAGGCGCCAAGAACATGGGCCAAGAACACGCGCGAAGGGAGTTTTGCTCATATTTGCATTTTCTATCCAATCTCACTGAATACTTGATGAAATCACACAATCCACATATCAATCTGCTCGTTTTCACCTCACGATCATGTGTATGGTCTTAAATTTCATTTATTTTAAGCATGGAATAAGAAATCAAGACAAAACCTCAAGAACCCTAAAATTTACATGAAGGCTGAGAATTTTGATACACAATTCAAACAAAGCAATTAATTGAGGGGAAACATTCTATGCATGATTATGAACATTTGGCAAAAGTATTGTGCGAGGAAATATGCATAGATTAAGAGATGACCAAGTTTAGGCTTACTTGAAGTCGTGGCAGCAAGAGCAAAGTGATTTTTGAGTTGGAGGTGTTACAGATGAGTTGTGATGATCTGAACAGCTTCCCTACACCATATGGAGTGTGTTTGAATGCCTGGACTTGATGGAAAATGGATGGATCACTTCATGGCATCTCAACTGCAACTTGGTTGAAACTTGAGTAACTGGCTGGTGATTCTGAGAAATTAGTGTTACAGTTGTGTGTTTAGTGTTTGGATCACTTCTATATGATATTTATGAGGTGTGTGTGTGATTGGTTTGGTTGGAATTGTTCCCAAGCTCAAAACCCGATAGTGACTTGCTTTGGAAGGCAAATTTGAGAGTGAGAAGATGATTTTGAGAAAGGCAAGTGTTGTAGGCCTTTGGTGTACTTAAACTGAGCACAAATGAGCTCTATTTATAGTAGAACAAGTTTTTTTTGCAATCAATAGTGAATGGCAACTGCTGCAGAGGTTTGGCAAATGTTGTTCAATAGGAATCCAAGTCTCCTCTAGCCATTGACTAGAGGTTAGAGCACAGGCCTATTGTCCCTTGGTTCAGAGAACATCCTTGACTCATTCAGTTGGAAATGGCTCAGTCCATGCCACCTTGGTGCATCCATTGAATGCTCCAAAACAAAATTGGAGTCTTGTTCCCTTTTTAGGGTTTTTTAGGTTTGACATGCTATTTTTGGTTCCAAAGACTTGGGAGGCTTATGGCTTAGTGTTTATTCCTCCTTGGTCTCCCCCTGAGGTGTTCAAATGGATAGACTTGTTTGTCATTTGCACAAATTGCCCAAATAGAGCAAAATGCACAAATCTGCCTTATTATGACAGTTTCAGCAAGGCATTTTGCAGCTGTCATAACTCATGGCTCAAGTGGAGTTTGATGGAGTACTTGGCCATTTTGGAAAGCTCTTATATGATACAACAAGTGTGTGATCATATTTTGTCTTGACACTTTTGGGATCCAAGTGAAAAATGCCCCTACATTTTGAAAAAAGTGAAACAGATTCTGACTTAGTGAAAATTTCACTAAGTGTTGGAAAAATGCCACTTTTGTGTTTTCAGCCATTTTGATCACTCCATAACTTAAAATCCATGAGGAATTGGAATGAGTGGTAGTTGACACTTTTAAAGTATGCCATGAGAGCTACAAATCCATCTTTGGATCAGGCAAAATGGTTGCTTGGATCTCAAGTTATGATCCTTGGAAGTTGGTACCCTACACTTTGTTCCATAACTTAGAAAATTTCTAAGTTTTTTATGGTTACCCTTTTTACAAGTTATTCCACTTTCTTTGATTTTTCTTGATGAATAATGATTCCAATCACACATTAACATCATTTTAGGGTTAAGAAACCATAATTGACCAAAAAATAAAAAAGTCAAACTTTGACTTTTTGGTACAGTTGACTTTTTATCAGATGAATTCCAAACTGCACGATCCTCTATGAAATCAAGTCCTTGACCTAAATAAAACTTGATGGATTGATTTCATAGGTGTTATAGGGTGTATTGAATCATGTCCCAAGGTTTAGAAGCATGTCTTGGTCAAAAGTCAAAGGCACAATTGACTTTTTCCTCAAAACCCTAATTGCGGTCCAGATGAAATTGAAACTTATAGATCAAGCTTCTGGGATCAATCCATTGTTGCAAATGGATCAATGTGGTGTACTCTAGAACCTCAAATCAGGTCTTGAGGTCTTGGCTCATGATTTGTCCCAAAAGTCAACTTAGGGGTGAATTAGGTCAAGAAACCCTAATTCTTGATTTTTTTTGTATGCATCCCCTGAGGTCAAATTGACTTGATGATTGGGTCCATGAGGTCCCTTGGAGTATCTTGGGTTATGCTTTGAAGCATTGGCTCATGCTCAGATGAAAATTTCCATCTGGAGGCCTTGGTCGACCAAAACCCTAATTTGGTGACACTAGTGATCTTGAGGCTTAATCCACTTGGAATGCTGCAGCCTTGTGCTTGATTCTTGATGTGGGAGTCCTCTTGATCCTTTGTGGGTGCTTGAGAGGTTATACAAGTTGAAGATAATGTCATTCCTTGATTGATCCTTTGTCTAAGTGCTCTGATAGGGCTCAAAAAACCCTAATTCTTTGATTGTAGAGAATGCTCACCCATCTTTGGGGAGACTAATGAGTATGAAAGTACATCCATATACAATGATGGGAAAATTTGGGGCATGAGATATGCCCCTATTTAATCTTCTTGGACCCGAAGGTGTGAATGGCGAAGGCATTCGGGAATTCGGGGTGCAAGAAAATGAAATATCGGAATACCCAAAATTTTGATGGTGGTTATGAACGGCAGTGTGCCCATCCATCTTCTTCTGCTAAGCAATGATGTTTAGAAACGGTAAAAACTTCCCCTCGATCTTGGTCTTCAGCCAAGGAACTGGTCTTAGTTTCTGATATAAACTTCCCCTCGATCCTGGTTTCCTACCAAGGAACTGGTCTCAGTTTCTGATACAAACTTCCCCTCGATCCTGGTTTTCTGCCAAGGAACTGGTCTAAGTTTCTGAAATAAACTTCCCCTCGATCCTGGTTTCCTACCAAGAAACTAGTCTCAGTTTCTGAAATAAACTTCCCCTCGATCCTGGTTTCCTACCAAGGAACTAGCCTTAGTTTCTGAAATAAACTTTCCCTCGATCCTGATTTCCTACCAAGGAACTGGTCTCAGTTTCTTTTGTCACTAAACTTTATTGACAAGGGACGCTATGTGTAGCGGTTTTTCTCAAACTTCTCACCGAATTTTCCTGGGGAGATGCCATTTGATGGGAAGAGTTTTGATGTCAGACTTGTTGGGGAACCCATTCGTCTGAGCTGTAAAGGTGTTCAAACTTCTCTATTGGAGACACCATTTGTTGACTCTACTGGGGAAGACGAGTCTCTTGAAAGACTGCTTTTCGCTTGGGGATATTACATCATACTTTTCTTCGAGATAGAGAAATGCCATATGATGTAGTCCAATTTGGAGGTGCTGATGACCTTGTTGACAGCGAGCCTTTCGGAGAGAAACTGCTGTATTGCCGTGAGTCGGCGGTTGAGAGGCTTTCTCTGGGGATTTTCCTTAAATCTGGGAAAGCGAAAATATCATCTTTAGTGGCGAAGAGTGATGTTCGTCAGAGGTCTCCTTATTTTTTAGAGGTTCAAGTTATCAAAGTGATCGAGGACTAGCTCTAATCTAGGAATACACTGGAGGAGAGATTGTTTAGATGGTTCGCTTCCTGACGAGGAAAGAACTGACAACTCGATTGACAAGAGGACTTTTATCAATAGGGGACAAGACCGACTAGAGTAATAGTGATGCAATATGAATGTGAATGTAAATCAATAATGTACGATGTATGTATGTTTATGCTGACAAAACTGACGCGACATACAAATCGACGGATGACCACGACAGGATACTCAGCCACTACGGGGGACGAAAAAGTACCATTCGTTCACGATAGCAATTCTGCCTTGCTTAGGACATATAGTCCCTGTCAGGAACAACCTTGGTCGGGCTTAGGAGGTAAGAACTATGCCGGGGATATCAGGTGGGAAAATCACATATGATACAGTTGATCCTTCATTCAGATGCTCTGGTTTAGAATGAGTACTTTGATTCTGCACTTTAAAACTTAACCACCTTCGGAGAGGCGGTCGATGTTCCTTTCGATGTTCAACAGTCAAAAGAATTGCCATCTTTATTTTAAAAGTAGAAAAATTTGACAAGTAAATTCATTTTTGTTTTATTTCAAGAATCTTTAATCATGTTAAAATGTCGTTCTGTAAAGCTAAAACAAATAAGAATTTCAAACAAAAGCACAAGGGCTCAAATTTTATTGATAGGATGGAAATCAGCCAAGCTCGTGATCCCATCGAGTATTTACAAAGTTAGAAAATGGTAATTTGAAGGGGAAAATGGCTACATTGAAACATAACGACCGTTATCCTTCTACCAACTTTGGATTCTGGGCATCCAGAGCTTCCGTCGAAGATGACCCTGACTGGAATTTTCTAATGAATGGCGCGATTGCCGCTGAGGATTTACCTGTGTCAGACGTAGTTACTTGCCATGAATCCCTAATTTTTGCCCGGATTGTATTTTGGAGATTTCCAATCCGCCGGGATGATTTTTGGTTATGTCTCTAATTTTTGCCTGGACCGCCCTTTCGGGTTTTCAATCCACCTAGACGTTTTTTTTAGTTTAGGCGAAGTATTTCTTGACTACGTCAACATTCGTGGGGTAGGCAAATTCTTCTCCATCCATGGTTGCGAGTCTCAAGGCGCCGCCTGAGAAAGCTTTCTTGACCACATAGGGGCCGTCATAATTCGGAGTCCATTTGCCCCGAGAATCAGTGAGAAATTATTGTATCTTCTTGAGCTCGAGGTCTCCTTTCCTGAAGACACGAGGTCGGACCTTTTTGTCAAATGTTTTCTTCATTCTTTGCTGATACAGCTGATCGTGACATAGAGCCGTTACTCATTTTTCTTCGATCAAATTCAGTTCATCGTGTCTGCTTTGACACCATTCAGCTTCTGTTAACTCAACTTCCATCAATACCCTGATTGATGGGATCTCTACTTCGATGGGGAGCACTTCCTCCATGCCATATACTAGAGAGAAAGGGGTTGCCCCTATTGAAGTGTAGACAGATGTACGATAACCGTGAAGAGAAAAGGGTAACATTTCATGCCCGTCTTTGTAGGTTAGAACCATCTTCTGAATGATCTTCTTGATATTCTTGTTGGCCACTTCTATCGCTCTGTTCATCTTGGGTCGGTAGGGAGATGAGTTATGGTGTTTAATCTTGAACTCAGCGCACAACTCTTTCATCATCTTGTTGTTCAAGTTAGATACATTATCAGTAATGATCTGGCTCGGAACACCATAATGGCAGATGAGATTATTTTTGATGAAACGGACCACCACTTGTCGGGTTACATTGGCGTACGATGCTGCTTCGACCCATTTGGTGAAGTAGTCAATGGCTACCAGGATGAACCGATGTCAGTTTGAAGCTTTAGGTTCGATCATACCAATCATGTCGATTCCCCATATAGAAAAAGGCCATGGGGAAGAGAGAACTTTGAGATGCGTTGGCGGTACATGGATTTTGTCTAAGTATATCTGACACTTGTGACATTTCCTCATGTACTTGTAGCAGTCGGATTCCATGGTCAACCAGTAGTACCCTGCTCTCATAATTTTTCTCGCCATTGTGTGTCCGTTGGCATGAGTGCCAAAGGATCCTTCGTGAATTTCTTTTATTAACATGTTTGCTTCTGGTCTGTCGACGCATCGGAGTAAGACCATGTCAATGTTTCTCTTGTAAAGTGTATCACCGCTCAGAATGAAGCTGCCAACCAACCTTCTGAGGGTCTTTCTGTCTTTTTTGGATGACCCAGGTGGGTATTCTTGTTTTTGAAGGAAGCATTTGATATCGTGATACCAAGGTTTGTCGTCTATGACTGCTTCGATCGCGAAAATGTAAGCGGGCCGTTCTAGGCACATTATGTCGATCTTAGGTATGTCATTCCATTAACCTACACTAATCATGGAAGAGAGAGTGGCCAATGCATCTGCCATGTGATTCTCTTCACGAGGGATGTGATGAAACTCGATTCTGTTGAAGAAAGGTAATAACCTTCTTGCGTAGTCTTTGTAAGGAATCAATCCTGATTGGTATGTGTTCCAATCTCCTTTGATCTGATTGACGACCAGAGCTGAGTCGTCGTATACATCCAAGTTCTTGATCCTTAAGTCGATCGCTTCTTCGAGACCCGTGATATAAGCTTCGTATTCGGCCTCGTTGTTCGTACACTTGAACGTTAGTTTGGTGGTGAAAGGAATATGGGTACCCTGCGGTGTTATGATGATTACCCCAATTCCGTTTCCATAATTGTTGACAGCTCCGTCAAAGATTAGTCCCCATTGGGAATCTGGTTCTGGCCCTTCACTGGGTAGCGGTTCATCGCAACCTTTCATCTTTAAATACATGACATCTTCGTCTGGGAAGTCAAATCTGACTGATTCCTTATCGTCAATCAGCTGATGAGCCAAATGATCGGCTAAAACACTTCCTTTAACGGTTTTCTGAGCATAGTACTCGATGTCGTATTCTGATAATAACATCTTCCAACGGGCGATCCTTCCCGTGAGAGCAGGCTTTTCAAAGACATACTTGATTGGATCCATTTCTGAGATTAATTAAGTAGTGTGACAAATCATATACTGGCGAAGATGTTTGGCTTCCCAAGCCAGAGCGCAGCAAGTTTTCTCGAGCATAGTGTACCGAGTTTCACAGTCTGTGAATTTCTTGCTCAAATAGTAGATGGCAGACTCTTTTCTTTTTGTTTCGTCTTGTTGACCAAGTACACAACCCATGGAGTCTTCCAAGACTGTTAGGTATATGATTAGTGGTCTTCCTTCCACTGGCGATGATAGAATCGGTGGGTTCAACATGTATTCCTTAATACTGTCGAAGGCGGTTTGGTAGTCTTCTGTCCAAATGCAGTCCTGATTCTTTTTGAGTAGTTTAAAGATTGGCGCACATGTCACGGTCATGAGGAATATAAATCTGGAAATGTAATTCAAACGTCCTAGGAATCCCCTGACTTATTTTTCAGTCCTCGGAGAAGGCATCTCTTAAATGGCCTTGACCTTGTCAGGATCAACCTCAATCCCTTTCTGGCTGACGATGAACCCTAACAGTTTCCCTGAACGGACACTGAATGTGCACTTGTTGGGATTCAAGCAGAGTCTGTACTTTCTCAAATGCTCGAATAGTTTTGACAGGTGGGTCACATGTTCCTCTTCTGTCTTATATTTGGCAATCATATCATCGACATGTACCTCTATCTCTTTGTGTATCATGTCATGAAACAGAGTAGTTATGGCCCTTTGATAGGTTGCCCCGACGTTCTTCAAACCGAACGACATTACCTTGTAACAAAAAGTGCCCCATGGGGTAATGAATAAAGTTTTCTCCATGTCTTTCGGCACCATTTTTATCTGATTATAGCCCGAGAATCCATCCATGAAAGAGAAAACTTTGAATTTGGTTGTACTGTCAACCAGCATGTCAATGTGTGCTAAAGGAAATTCGTCCTTTGGACTAGCCTTGTTTAAATCTCTGTAATCCACACACATCCTGACCTTTCCGTCCTTTTTCGGAAATGGCACTATGTTGGTTAACCATTAAGGATACTCTGATGTGGCGAGGAAACCTGCGCTAATCTGTTTCTGTACTTCCTCTTTGATTTTGATGGCCTTGTCTGGGTGAGTTCTTCTCAACCTCTGTTTTACTGGCGGACATTCTGATCTTAATGGTAGATGGTGTTCCACGATGCTAGTATCCAACCCGGGCATGTCCTGATAGAACCAAGCGAACACATCGGGAAACTCTTTGAGAATCTTTATCAAATCTTGTTTGACAGTCGAACTGAGCAGTGCCCCAATCTTGACTTCTTTTCTCTCTTCTTCTGAACCTAAGTTGACCGTTTCCAACGGCTCTTTGTGAGGTTCAATGGACCTTTCTTCTTGTCTGAGTAATTGGGAGATTTCTTCTGGAATTTCTTCATCATTTTCTTCTTCAGCCTCGAATACTGGGAATTTAAAGTTTGGAGAAGGCATTGGATCGTAAGTTTCAATGGGGTTTAAAACAAGCAATCTGCAAGAGGTGATGATTTATTTTTAGAAGAGATAGAGAGAATGCAAAAGTGTGTGCAGTGTATTTTTTTTTGGAAAACTGCTTGTTTTTTTTTTTGTTTTTAAGGATTACCATTTTCTGAAAAAGCGAAAAGAGAAAACAGCAATAAATGCGGAAATTACAGAACGACGTTTATTTATTTATGATCTTGTCGATTCTTGAAACTAAAACCCTATAAAACAAAACTCGGTCGCTTTGGGCTAAGCGAAGAGGTATATTTACAGAAAGTGAGCCCTATCAAAACATCCGTTTCACCGGGGCAAGGTGAAAGGTTAAAGACGACAATTACTTCGACTTATGAACAATTTTCGGAACGCTGACTGCAACCCATTGGCGGCGAAATCCTCGGTGAATCACAAAGTCTGGTACTTTCCTTCTTGACTTGTCTTCAGAAATAACACTGATTTCTGGTGGAGCAGGATCGTGGGAATCTGTCTCCCAGGCAGAGTTGTCGTGGGAGGATTCTTCAGCTATATCTTGCATAGTTTTCGTGCTCTCAGGAAAATCTCCCCATCCAGTAGGCTGGATGTCTTCGAGCATGATACAAGAGCTTTCAGGAGCGGTGTATTTGTCCAAGTAGTCAAATTTCCCACTTGGTTGTCCTAAAGTGTCCCATGTTTCTGTGGAACTGGAAGAGTCATCCCTTTCGATGACGTTGACCTCGGGGAAAGTGTAGTTGATGAATTCTAATCCTGCAAACTTTGCAAATTCATCGTTGTACTGGATACTTTCTAAATGCACTGCGTGTTTATCCCATGACATGGCGGGGACCCAGGTATTCTTTTCAATGATGCTCAGCTGATTTTCATTATTCGGCTAATTCTCTTGCCCCGAATCTCCTGGATACGGCTGCCAGATAGGCAGGCCATCCATCGGGCCATAATAGTCGTGGTCAAAGTTGTCTTTCATCAGAGTGTCTTTCTCTAATGAGTTTGGTGGAGCACGACATCCCTCTGGATCACACTCGCCGTATATCATTTGGACATCTGACCTTGGTATAAATCTCGGGCTCTGTGCAGGATAGAAAAATGGCGTAGGAACCTCTTCCTGAGACATATAATCGTCCTTGTTCAGATAGGACTTCCATTCTTCATCTGTATCAGAGAAGTCTCCCTCGTTGATGGTATGTACTTCTTGAGGCACTAGGTGAAGGAAACCTCCACTGTGGAAGAAGTCCTGGATGGGATGAAAACTTTCATCATTAGTAGCAGTCTGGGTACAGGTTGATGAAAAACCAAGACCCTTCTTTGTTTTATTATCAGTGGGAGTGACAAGTTGTCCCCACCCTTTAGCATTGTTACTTTCGATCGCCTCGAGAGCATCTTTGTATGAGGAAATCGAGGTTCCCTTCTCCGATTGATTTTCATTGCTCACAGAAAGTGCTTGGAACTAGGTTCCAACAAACTCCTTGGGTTCTACACAAGTGGACAATGATAGGTTACACACGATCAAGGCTTGCTCTCCACAGACCGTGACGAGTTGGTCATTCTTGACGAACTTCAGCTTCTGGTGAAGTGTCGAAGTGACTGCCCCAGCCTGGTGTATCCAAGGTCTTCTTAACAAACAATTGTATGCTGCCCAGATGCCCATGACCTGGAAAGTGACTTAGAAAGTGTGAGGACCGATAGTTATGGGAAGGTCGACTTTGTCGATAACCACTTTTCAGGATCTGTCAAATGCTTTGATGACGACCTCACTGCCCCTCATCGGAGATCCTTTGAATGATAGCAACATTAATGTGGACTTCAGCATAACGTTGAGAGTCGATCCGATATCTACCAGTACGCTGGCTAAAGCATCGTCCTGGCAGTTGACCGTAATATTGAGAGCCATGTTGTTGGTTTTGCCTTCTTCTGGCAATTCCTCGTCACTAAACCCCAAGTTGCTGCAGGAAGTGATGTTTGAGACAATGCTGTCGAATTGTCTTATTGTTACATCCTGTTCCACAAAGGCTTGCTCTAAGACTTTCTGTAGAGCTTCTTTGTGGGCTTCGAAACTGAGTAAAAGAGATAACATAGAAATTTTTGAAGGAGTTTGTAACAGTTGATCAACGATGTTGTATTCACTCCTTTGGATGAGCTTCAACATCTCGTCATTGTTCTTTGAAAGGTCGGGATCAATGGATTGACCGACTGGTGGATTGGGAACTTCTATTTGAGGTTCCTTTTCTCTGTTAGGCTCCCCAACTCCTCTGTTGAAGACCCGACCACTCCATTTTACTCGACTGATGTCTGCGATATTCACGACGGAGGGTAATGGAGTTTCTTTTCCATTCTCAATTGTGGTAGCACCGTATTTGTAAGGGATCACCTTATCGAATTTGTACGGTACTGGGCCTGGTAGATAGATAACTATGGGAGCCTTTTGATTTTTCTGACCATTGTAAGTAACCTTAATCAGTTCCTGGTTGGGAACTTTTCTACTGTCCAAAGGAATTCTTGATTCGTCAAGCAGAGGGATTATGGAACAAACATCTCTGGTCCTCTCATGATCAGAGATTACGGTAACATCTTTGAATTGATCAGCGAAATAGTCAGGCATCAAGCTGATGGACCCAGAACCTAGATATGGTTGAATCTCTTTACGGTCCAACTGATCCTGAAGGGCTTCTCGCACGAGGTAGCATCCTTGGTTATTCTCCGAGAAGACTCGACAGCGCTCGTAGTTGTGTCGTGGCACCCAGCCACGTCCGTTTTGAATGCAGTGTAACCTTACTAGGTCTATTTCCGTTGATCGGACATCCTGGCTAGTAGGGTTCCCATTGATCATACTGACTTGTTGCGTGTCTTCGTCTAGATAGATCGAAAGCCACCAGTGGTTTAACAAGTGTTGCAAGGTTCTATGAACGATAGCACATCCCTTATCACTCTCACGGCATACGGCGCAGTTCAGATACTCATGTGAAGTCAGAAAACCGAGCTGGACTTGCTTAGCGTGTAACTCCACCTAGCTGGTATTCATCAAACGAATATCGAAGATTTGAATCATGTTGATATGATAAGGATTTCTATCATGGTAGTCCTAGATCCATCCTAAATCCATTTGACGCTGGAGAGTCTTTTCTACGAAAGAGCATCCCTGGTTGTTTACCGAGAAGATCAGACAGGAATTGTAATCGTTCCGAGGCAGATTGTGATACTAGCTCTGCCTTGAGTGCATTGCCACCAAGTTAATATTCATTGTACGGATTTTGTAGTTTTGAATAATGTTGGAATTCGTATAAGTCATGTTGACCCCGCGAACTCAGTGCTCTTGGATCCATCCAAGATCTAATTGTTCCTGTAGAGCTGACTACACCACAGAACATCCTTGATTGTCTTTAGAGCAGATATCACACTGATGATAGTTGTGAGCTGGTGTATGATTGTACCCGCTCTACCTGCGATGCATCTTGACCAGGTTGGCCCTCAATAAGAGTACATCATGAATTTGATAGCTGTTATTAGACTCTCCTTCTATCAAATTTACCGCAGCTTTCTCGTGTTCAGGCAACGGGTTCGTCTGAACATTTGGATTTGTATCCTTGAAGAATAGGACCCCGTTCCTGATGAGATTTTGTACATTGGATTTGAAACTGAGACAATTCTCTATGTTATGCCCTGGTCCTCCTTGATGGTAAGGGCAAGTCTGATCCACTTTGAACCAAAAAGGCAGATTTTCTGGTACTGTAAGACGAGACCTAGTTTGGACGTGCCCCTTGACCAGTAGTAATGGAAACAGTTTTGTGTACAACATTAGTATAGGGTCGAACCCTGGTGGTCGCGTTGTACGATTGTTGTTGTATGGAGGACGAGCCTGCTGAAGAGGTTGTTGTGTCTTTTGCAGAAATTGTTGTTGATTTGGTTGGCTCTGAGCAACCTGAGGTTGATACGTTGGAACAGGCGCAGGGTTGATCGCAGGAGTTACAGTTGCTACTAGTTGGTACCTTCGCCTTTGCTTTCCGAGAGAGATATTCCCGATATCTTGCTTTTTTTTTCATAGGGAGAGCACTTTCGTATCTTTTGGTACTGCTTGATAGTACAGCGTCTTTAACTAAATGTCCTTCTCGGACCGCTTCCTCATGACGAACTCCCATGCCGACCATTTCAGTAAAGTCGTTGGGTGCACTGGCGACCATTCGGTCATAGTAAAATAAACGCAAGGTTTTCAAGAAGATCTGTGTCATCTCTTTTTCCTCAAGAGGTGGACCAATCTGGGCGGCAATTTCACGCCATCTCTGAGCATATTCCTTAAAGGTTTCCTTATCCTTCTGCGACATGGATCTGAGTTGATCTCTGTCTGGTGCCATGTGCAGATTATACTTATATTGTTGAATGAAAGCAGCGCCAAGATCTCTGAAAGTAGCGATCTTAGTGCGGTTTAAACCCATGTACCATTTGAGTGCGACATCGGTTAAACTATCTTGAAAATAGTGGATCAGTAGCTGATGGTTCTCTGTCTGAGTTGACATCCTCCGAGCATACATCACCAAATGGCTTTGAGGGAAAGAGTTACCCTTGTATTTCTCAAATTCGGGCACTTTGAACTTAGGCAAAACTTTTACATTGGGGACTAAACAAAGGTCTGCGGCATCCTTTGCAAATAGATCCTGACCGTGAATGGCTTGCAGTTCTTTCTGCATTTCCAGGAACTGTTCCTGGAATTCTTTCATTCTGTCATCCATACTTTCATTTCCACCAGAAGGTATCTGTGGAATCTGTCCTTCCAAGACAGCGTGTACGATGGGTGGTGGTACAGTCATTACGGCCGTAACTCTTGGTGTCTCCCGAAGTTTGTAACCTTTAGGAGTTGTTTTCATGCCCCTGGCATCTTCACTTTCCCGAAGTTTGTAACCTTCAGGCCCAGCGGTTCCTGCTGCAGTTTCTGGATCTTCAGTGATCGGCAGAATATATCCTTCCAAGATATAGTTAATAGGCATGCCCCAGGGACGATCTTTCGGCATGTTATACCTAGGATCATACTTCTCCACTATGGGTGTTGATGTGATCTTTGAAATCACAGTCCTTTTTAGCTGGGCTTCTGCCAGAGTTTGCATGTCAGTGTGAAGCTTCCTTAGATCTTCTTTCAGAGCATCGATTTCTTCTCTCAACTCTCTGTTCTCTTCCTCGAGATTATCCATTTTCTTCTGACGATTGGCCTTAGTATTGTACGAATGAGACATTTTGACTCTAGAATCGAGACACAAACGTGAGATTCGTAGGGAAGAAGAATGCGTTAAGTGAGAATGATGAATGATATGCAATGATTATATTGATTAATTTTTTTGTTATTTTCAAAAGAAGCTTCAACAATTGGATTGCAAATATCAAACAGTGGGGAAACCCCGTTTTATTGAATTCAAAGATTGCGGAAATGGAAATACAGTAATTACAAAGTGTTGTAAAAGGAAATCTAAACTTATGGGGCCTGAGTCCTCTCTGAGGGGAGCTCAGGTGTTGGTTCGGGTACTTTCCTTTTCTTTGACCAGGGCTCTTGGGCTGTTGTCGGGTTGTCATTCCTTTGCCAAGTGAAAGGAGCGAGCAAATTCCTTCGCTCTTCTTGATTCTCTACATCATGTTGCTCTAAAATCTCGATCAGAGCATCTTTGTCTTTTAATAGTTGCTGTATTTTCTTACACTCCACATTGAGAATGCGGTATTTGTTCCTCCAAGATTTCCTCTCTTGTTGAACTTTGTTGAGCGTAACCTGAAGTTTTTCCGTATCCGACATAAAATAAAGGACAAGTTCCTTCGACGGAAGAACCCCTTGACGAGGGTAAGGCATCCTCAGTTTGAGAGCTCTAGCTTGTACCCAGTGGAGATAAGGTTCCATCGAGACACAGTTTGGTTTTCCTAGGGACTCTCTTCCTTTCTTGTGAACATGTTTCCATGCATGCACTATTTCTGTCTTTAGTGCCCTGTCGTTTTCTCCTTCCTTGAAGAAAAGACCTTCCAGATGAACATTACGTGGGATATGTCTCATCGGGTATCCGAATTGACAACGAACTAAAACTGGATGATAATTGATTCCTCCTTTAATTCCTATAAGGGGTACATTGGGAAAGTTTCCACAACGGTCAATAATTCTGATCCCGTCATAGATTGGATTGTACCAATCGATGTCAGAGTTGGTAAGAGACATGATTCTCTGCGACCAACACAAAGTACTTTTTTGATCCCAAAATGCAGCAGACTTTGGCAAATGGGAAGTGAACCATTTGTATACCAGGGGTACATAGCATGTGATCATTCCACCACTATACAAATTCCTTAAGTGTACAGAATGATAAGCATCTGCGAGCAGGGTAGGCACAGGGTTTCCAATCAGAAATATCTTAACCGCGTTGATATCAACGAAGTTGTCTATGTTAGGAAACAGGAATAACCCGTAAGTGAGCAAAACAAAGATGCTCTCGAAAGCATGTACATTCCCTATACTGGCAAGGTACAGGGCTTTCTTTGTCAAAAACTGGGCTGGCAAACCCTGGATACCACCCTTAATGATCATGTGAGTCTTGACTTCTGACTCGTCCAAATAAATTGCTCTTGCAATGGTTTGATCCTTTGGAATTTCTTCCAGTCCAGAAAAGGGAGCGTGATCAGTAATAGGTAAATCAATCAGGTGAGAGTACTCCTCCAGTGTTGGTGCTGGCTGGTAATTCGGGAATATGAAACAGTGATAGACCAGATCGTAGAACTGGATTAGTGTAGACAGGATCCCTTCGATTACATAGACCCTTAACTGAGATAGCAGTCCTTCATACTTAGCTCTGAAAGCCTCAAGGTTAGTGATCATCCTCGCCAAACCTCTTAAATCCTCTAACTTTGGAACCTTGAAGGTATACTTGTGAGCCTTCCTTCTACCGAAATCCATAATGCAATCTTTCTCTCTGATATTTGCAATCATTGTCTTAGTTTAATTTGAAAAAGAAAGACTAGAAGAGAAAATTTTTCTTTGTTTTAATGTTTTTTAAATGAATGTATGAATGCATCACACAAAAACATAGAAAAAACATGGGGTCAAAGGGTCAGTGTCATGAAGTCAAGGCTCTACCCATCCCCAAAGGTTTATACTGGTATTTTTTGTACCTGTTCGCAAAATCATTGACCCCTCTTGGGATAACAACAGTAAGCGGGTCGCCAGCGAGCTGATGTATCTTATAGTGATCTCAAATGACGGTAGTATAGCGTGACAACTATTTCCGATAGCTTCCGCACTACAAAATGGTTTCAGTCTACTAAAATCCCCAGCTTCTCAGATAACCCAATTGACCACACTGCTTTCAAAAACCGAAGTCATATAGGCAATGAATCTACAAAGGGCGCCTCCACTGAGTTGATGGTCGACCGGGATCTCTTATTTGGGAGTCACTCCCTATAAGATTACCCGTTTAATGCCATCATCTATCTTAGGTGTATACTCAATCTTTCCAGATGCGGCATCACATGCATTCCCATTAGCATAAAAAATAAACACGGATATCAATTAGGAAAAGCAATATATATATTTATCTTAAAACAAACATCCTAGACCTCTTAAGAGCTATAATAATCCTAGTCCTAACAGACAATGGCTCCCCAGTAGAGTCGCCATTTCTGTGGTATTCTCTAAACTTAAGGTTTCTACCGGAGAGGTAGACGGGAGAAAAATCAAACCTCTCCCACTATGGTCGCCATCTTTCTGTAGCGCGATTTTTTGGTGGTTTCGAAGAACAATCGCTTTGGGGTACTACAGTTCAATTCATTTTTTATCCTATTAAGCTGGTTAAGGAAGGGAAATAAATGTCTCCAATTAACCCTGCTTGCATACTGAGTTTAAACAGCTGACTGTTGGTTTACAGATGCTATCAAAATTGTGGGTCTCTCTCAGGTTATTTTGTTAAGAATAGAGTGTCTGGACTATTTGCGAGGCTTTTGGGCAAGATATTGGATCTGATGCATGGGATTGAATGTGTGAAGGTACTGGATTTAGAGTTTTTTATTAGTGTGCTCGCTAAGATTTTGCAATCTTATGCCTACGTATTCCCGTTTAACGAAACAGGGAAATCAGAGCGATCGTAGTTCCTCCTATTCTAAGGGAGGAAAAGATGTTTTGGTGTCTTGTTCAAAGCCCAAGATTGAAGCTAAAAGGTTTATATGTATCTTGTTCAAAGCCCAAGATTGAAGCTAAATGGTTGGCTTAGAGAGAATTTGTTATCTCTAAAGAGGGATTGTTTGTGTGCCTTGATCAAAGAACAAGGTTGATGCTAAAAGGTTGATTGACTCCACTGAGGAAGTCCTTATACAAAGCCTAAGAGGAGGCTGGAAAAGATTGAATTAACAAGAGAGTGTTTTTATAAGTCTCGTACAAAGCCCGAGATGGAGGCTAAAAAAGGATTGACTCAACAAGAGAGTCTTTTATCTGTCTCGTACAAAGCCCGAGATTGAGGCTGAAAGGGATTTGACTCAACAAGAGAGTACTTTTATCTGTCCTGTACAAAGCCTAGGATTCTGGCTTAACAAGCTGGAGAAAGCCCAAGAGTGGGCTAACTTTGCTTGGGGGAATCATTACACAAAGCCTAAGAGGAGGTTGTTGGCCCAACAAGAGGGTGTTTTTTGGTTTGTCTCGTACAATGTAACAACCCAATTCCCATCGCGAATAAATAATACATAAATAAATCAGAGTGAATAAAATTTTATTCTTAGACAGAAACAAGGATGCCACATTTAAAGAAAGAAAACACAATCCCTGCTCATAAATTTGATACATAACACAAAATTGAATAAACCTAAAAGGGAAACTTTTTCCAACAAAAGGAAGTTCAATTATGGAATAAAGCGGAAAGATCCATAATTGACTTGTGTTACAAAATAAATTGTTTTATAACATCAAAATATTCATACAAAGGTAATACAAAATAGATCCAACAAATGTATACATATATAACAAAAGCGTTCCCTGACTCCCGTGTTACGTATCAGAGCAGACAGACCGACAAAAGGATGGAGAACTAATCTTCACAAAAGCCTCCAAGATACTAATCTGCAATTGCCTCATAGAGCAACAAACCACAACATAAGGGTGAGAAACACAATTATAATATAATTGCATACAATTACGACGGTAAAAGTTGACAAACGACACGTTTCCAAATTCCTGACACAATTAAATTGGTCACTAACCCCAAAACCATTTTATAAGAAAGATCATCTTATTATCTTTCTAACGTATCCGACCGTGCCTCAATCCGATTTACGACCCAAAAGTTATGACAAGAACAAAATGGAAAATCTGTCATGTTCGCTTTCCTATTCGCAATGCGAACCCCCAGTGAACCAAGTCAGAAGAAAAAGGGCATAAAGTTCGCAGTGCGAACACCCAGCGAACCTTCGCTTTCCCCTTCGCAATGTGAATCCTCAAGCGAACCATGGCAGAGAAAAAACAGCAGAAAGTTCCCAATGCGAACCTCCCGTGAACCTTCGCTTTCCCCTTCGCTGCCCACTCGCAATGTGAACCAGCGAACCCAGAAAATCCCAGCAGCGCTATTGTTCACTCCAAAACAACATTACCTCCACCAAAACACTTTCAAACCATAACATAACAACCATAATATATCCCAATCATAACAACAAGTATTCTACAGCATTTACATCGCATTCCAACCGCAAAAACATTGATTTCGATTCATTTTCATCATTTCAACCTAAATGTAAACTATATGAAATGATCCACACAGTCCAAGAAAACAAGCACATATTCATACACAATGATAAGATAATCGAGTTTCACACCCTTACCCGATTAATCGTGCTTCGAAGTGTCGGTTGAATCAGTTTCTTACACTCCAAGTTTTCCTCTTTTTCTTCTTCTCCTTCTCTATTTCTCTTAACTTCTTTTTCTCTCTTTCTAACCTCTATATTCTATTTTAAAAGAAAAACAATAATATCTAACCAAGCAAAAGACCAAAATACCCCTACCCTCAATTTTCTCGCAAACGCTCTCAAACGCGATAAAACATAATAACGATAAACATAACACATTTACCAAATAAAAACCAAGAATAAAATAATATAAAAACAAAAATAATTAAATCGACTCGATTAAATAAATCTAACAAAATCGGGTATTACAACTCTCCCCCACTTAGAAATTTTCGTCCTTGAAAATATTACCTGAGACGAACAACTCCGGATACGATCCCCGTATCCGACTCACAAACTATCATGCCAACAAAAGGCACACCACAAACAACACAAATGACAAACCACCTTGCTAACAGCAACTACAACAACGACACGACAACGACGACAACTACAACGACAAGATGCAAATCGCATACAATGCACTTGACGACTAACTCACGACTCAAAGAATACCCAAGTTACAAACACACAGGTTCACTCTTGAACCGAAACACAACAAGATTATTACCCTCACCATAGGTAACACTCCCCTAATTCCCCATAAGGAATTAGCTACTCGCCCTTGAACCATCACGATGGAAATGAGGCAACAAGACAAACAAGAACATAAAGTTCCACAACCCAACATCGTTTCAACAACCTCTACATAACCACAATACCAACGTCCTTGTCGCACAACAATATTACAACAATGCTACGATTCACCAATTGAACATACAACCAAAACATCCATCTACATAGTAGCCCATGAATAATATTTAAACCTTTCACCTAAGACTTCCATTCTAAAACGTCCAATGGTCTCCTTATCCCTACACGTTTCCAATGTTCAACCTATGAACTCTTACAAGTCACATACGCATATACGAAATGTGCCACATCACGCTTTCGATGCGCACTCTGATGACTCGTAACCATCAAATCTACCAATTTTACGTCCAAAGTCTAACTCTTTCTCATATTCGCCAAAAATCACTGTTCACTTTTAATATACCCAACCTCACACTCTCCTGTATTAGCTTACACACCAGACACAAGTCTCTGAACTGCTCAACCAACTGTAATTCTCTGACTATCAAAATATCTTCTTCAAATCTTGATACATTTTATTAGCTCCCGGATGTATACTCAAAATACTCCAGTGTCCTTCCTCTAAAATCATCTGTTTCAATTCCGAACCATCAGGAATACAAATTCTACCATGGAATCTCAAAACACCCTGATCATCCACTTTAAAGTCACCATTCACACCTTTATCTCCAACCTTCATCAAAATAACAAATTTCACATCCAGCCTCTGTTTCTCGCTAACGGTCAACAGAAAATCATTAGTGACCTTTAACATACCAAGCCTCGCGCTATCAGATGTCAATTCACACACCAACTCAAATCTCTAAATTCTTCCAAAAGTTCCCACTCTTTAACCATCAAAGCAGACAAATGTAAAAACTTTCGACTTAACTCATCAGGCACGACATTAACTTTACCAATAGGATAATTCGAGCCAAGGTCATAACTAATCAGGAATTCCAACCATCCTCGTTGTCTCCTACTTTATTCCTTCTGACCAAACAAGTACTCAATACTCTTGTGATTACCAAGCACCTTGAACCTAAAACCCTCAAAATAATTCCTCTAGATTCTTAACACAAAAGTAACCGAAGCCATCTTGAACTCATGAATCCTCAATTGTCGTAAAGCATAAGAAATGACTTTACCCTCTCGCATTAACACACTAACTACACTCATCAAGGACGCATCTCAATATTCCATAAACAGTTTATTAGGATCAGGCAGAATCAAAATTGGAGCCGTAGTCAATCTCTATTTTAGCTCACCAAAACTTACTCACAACGAACATCCAAAACAAACGGCTCGCCCTTTGCAAGTCAACTGAGATAACGGAAGGACGAACTTAGCAAAGTCTTCCATAACCTGCAGTAACAACCAACTAAACCCAAAAGTTTCTAATCTCCTTAACCGACTTCGGAGTCTCTCAATGTAGAACTGCATCTATTTCCGATGGATCCATTAACCATACTCTCATCCGAAATAACATATCCAAGAAAACTAACCTCTTTCAATCAAAATTCTCACTCGATAATTTAGAAGAAAGCTCCCGCTCTTTCAACCCTTGTAACTCAATCCTCAAATACTCTACATACTCATCCTTTGATTTAAAATAAATCAGAATATTATCCAATAAACATCACTATGAACTTATCCAAACAAGTATGGAAGATACGATTCATATACTCCACAACCATAACATATACAACCTTCAAAATTCATTTTGAGCTCGAAACAATTTATCCAAAATAGCTTAACAATCTCTGGTTACCACATTCTATATTAATTCTTCTTACGGGGTTCCAACTCACTCAAGGTTTCTGCTGACACGAGATCTCAACCTATAACAAAAGTAATACCATCAAGGAACTATAAATCGTTCGCAATTCGTCCCAATTCATAACTCAAGCTATCCAGAACACAACCGCAAGTTTCCATACTACTCACTGATTAACACGCAACCTCGTGCTATCATCCTTTTCCTTACCAACCATGTTGGACCTCTTCAAGTCAACACACTAATGTTTCATCCAAAAACACATCTAGAAATCACGCACAACTGACGGCCCATCACTGTGGCTTCCTGCCAATTTCCAGAACACTATCATCACAAACATGACCAACATCTGAGTTTCACTTCCTAAAATTTCTTCTACTTACTTAGCAGATCCAAACCTCAAATCTTCACCTTCGCCAAATTTGAGTTCACACTCTACTCTCTGAGAACAACCATTAACGATACCCAATCGTTCTCTCTCAATAACTTCCCAACTGGACCAACATGCCAAAACCTCTAATCCGTCTCATCTTCCGATATTAGAATCTTCATCGACTCAACAAAATAATCCGTAATCATTTTCTTAATTCCAAACAATTCATTGCACACACTATTAAAGCCGGAAAGACACGTCTATTTCATCCAACATAATTCTGTCTACTATCAACAAGAGATTAAGGGTGATCAGTTCCTCAATTTGTCAATAGACAGCCGGCAATGATGATGGGACATAAACCATCTTTACCAAACTATAATAGCATTTCTTGCATCTTGTGCACAAAACTACCTAAGGCCCAAATCCTTAGTTGACATAAACCTTACGTCCGCATTCCCTCCAGATCCAGGAACCACACTGTCCAAACAACACTTACAATCTTGCAATCTACAACACACTGAGCCAACGCTCCACACCTGAAGCAACTTGGAGAAGCACCAACTTCTCCCCCACTTATCTCATTCTAAATCCTGCAGACAAAGGATTAGAAAACCAGAAAGCACTAACAGTGTTTCACACACATATCACGTACTAAGGAACAAACAACATCGACAGTATTCAATTATCACACCAACTGACTCAACAACTTGGCCTGACGGACCGACTTGCTCTGATACCACTAATTTAACACCCCAATTCCCATCGCGAATAAATAATACATAAATAAATCAGAGTGAATAATATTTTATTCTTAGACAGAAACTAGGATGCCACATTTAAAGAAAGAAAACACAATCTCTGCTCATAAATTTGATACATAACACAAAATGGAATAAACATAAAAGGGAAACTTTTTCCAACAAAAGGAAGTTCAATTATGAAATAAAGCGGAAAGATCCATAACTGACTTGTTTTACAAAATAAATTGTTTTATAACATCAAAATATTCATACAAAGGTAATACAAAATAGATCCAACAAATGTATACATATATAACAAAAGCGTTCCCCGACTCCCGAGTTACGTATCAGAGTAGACAGGCCGACAAAATGATGGAGAACTAATCTTCACAAAAGCCTCTAAGATACTAATCTGCAATTGCCTCATAGAGCAACAAACCACAGCAGAAGGGTGAGAAACACAATTATAATATAATTGCATACAATTATGTAATAACACGAATTACACACTCAAAACATTCTCACAACAACATATACCGTAATTCAGACACAAAACAACACAATCCATAATTCATGCATACATCACAAAGGCATATCAATCGTGCTCAATACATTTATCACCAATGCATATATCAACTCATCAATCCCATTCACAATTCCACACATAATTAATCCATTCATGATTTATGCACATGCACAGAGACCGACACAACGACTCTATGCAATGCAATGCGGTACTGTTCCATCTGTAACACCCGTATTTAATTAATTATTTTAATTAAATAGTATTGAGTATTTTTCTGTATAACTGTTGAATATGTTGATTATGTTGTTTGATGCTAATAAGTGATAATTGGGTAATTATTCGTTTTAGTCGGGAGAAATTAATATTAGAAATAATAATTATTTTCGTAGGATATTAATTAATTGTTGGGTTAAGTTATGTGTGAGAAATAGCAAAGTTGGGGGTATGGAGTAGTAGGCCCATTAAGTTAATTAGTAGGTCCATTATTTTATTAGGTTTATAATTAAGAGGAATAGAAAGAATAGAAATAGCAGTACGTGGAAGTTGGAGAAAGAGGTTGTGGAGAAGTACGAGAAGTTACAGAAAATAACAAGGGTTTGGAATCACGAAGGTGGGAGAAGAGGGAATACGAGAGTTACCGTCAACGTCTCAGTTTTGATCAGAAATTCGAGCAGCCTTCAATCCAAGGTAAGGGTGGGGTTCGAATTCTATAACCGGGAATATGATCATTGATATGTAGGATTGGGTGTTATATGTTTGCTACTGTCTGTGTATTGAAACTGTTGTGTTGAATGAGTAGATTAATCCATGTTCTTGAATTGGACGTAGAAATACTTTATCGGTATGGATTAGTGTATAAGTTTTGTAGCGTTGTGATTGTATAATGTTTTGGAGGAATTAGGTTGAAGTGAATATAAGAAAATGCCGGGAACAGAGAAGAAGAAAGGAGAAATAGAGGGAATGCAGGATTGAGGGGAGCGCGGATTTTGAGACCATGACAACCGTCATGGAGGGGTTACGACCGTCACACGGGTCACGGCCGTCACGCTCATGACGAGCGTCACGTTAGCAAAATCTGGGATTGCTGTTCTGTTTTTCTGCGTTGATGTTTATTGGTTGCTCGGCAGGTTAGAAATAAAAATAATAGAGACATTGGAAATTGGTAGGATTGTGAAGATATAGAGTTAGTAAATTTAGCAGCAATGAGAATCAATAGAATATGGACAGAAAACAAAATAAAATAGGTTGTAGTAGTATAGCAGAACCATATTAGTAGTAGGTTTTTCTGTGTAGAAAAATAAGCAGTCGAACTAATTAATTAAGTAGAATATGTAGAAATAATTAAATAGCAGTAGCAGTGATTAGTTAGTAGAAGGATAAACTAGCAGCATATGTATAATAATAGTACCGGAATAATATTAATAATATTAATGCAGAGTAGAATTGTTAGTAGTTTTAGTAGAAGAACAATTAATCGGTTTAGTAGAATTGTCCGGAATGATCACGGATCGCTGTTGTATATTTTGGTTGATTGTGTTGATGTTGAATTATTGTTGTTAGTGCGTTGTATTGTTGATAAGTTACTGTCGAATTATTGTTGTTGCGTTGTCATTGTTAAGTGGTGTTGTTGTTGAGAAGCATAAAGTTGTGGATAAGTTGAATTGCCTCTAATTATTGGCAAGAATTTAAGTTGTAGGCCTATGGCCAATGCTGATTTGCTGTTGTGCTGATAGATGTAATTATCAGTGTTGTTATTATGATGTTCATGTTGAGTCACATGGCATAACATATTAAGTTGGCCTGGATTGGCAAAATATTAAGCTGGCCTGGATTGGAAAAATATTAAGCGGAAGGCTTATGCCTTGTTGACGTCAATATTAATTGGCAAATTTTTAAGCTGGAAGTTCTGCTCCAATGGTACCACATGCATGTGCATATTGAGTTGCATTTCATGTTGCATAGTTGTTGTTGTGTTGTTAATTAAAGTTGATTCCAAAGTTGTTGTGTGTTGATTAATGTTGATTTAAAAGTTGTGGTTGTGTTGCTGTTTTATGTTAATTGAAATGTTGCGAAGTGGTGATTTTATAATCTGATCTAATATATTATTTATCATATATCCGATTATATTGTTTGATATCTCACCCCTTCTGTGTATGGTGATGGTTTATACGCCATCCTGCAGGTGATCCAGAGTGAAGGCTGTCTACCTTCATTAGTTCGAGTCAGTGTCGTCGCTCTGATACGTAGCACTCGGGGGGATGAACGCATGTTTTCTTTAGTGTCGGTTTTATTATGTTGCTAAATTTTAAGTTGTTTTCATTAAAGACTTGATGTCTTAGAGTTGTTTTGAATCAAACAAGCTGTTATGGTATTTCAGTTGAATTTATGAATCCGCTGCGTATTAATAAAGTTGTTTTGTGACAAAGACTGAATTATGTTCATCTGAATATTAAGTGTTATGTATCCATGTTTATGCGGTTAAATGCCGTTGTTTTTAAGTTGAAAATGTGACATCCTGGTTATGTTGAAATTTTATTACTCTGATTTTATTTATTTCCGCCGGGTAGAAAGGGGGTGTTACATTAGTGGTATCAGAGCAGGTCGGTCCGTCCGGCCAAGTTGTCGAGTCGTAGTTCTGTTTAACAATCGAGTATTGTTAATTAGTTCTACTCTTGGTTATGTTGCAGTGATACGTTGAGATAGCTGGAAGGAACGATGCTGCAATTGCTGCTGCGATGCAAGCAATGGCTCAAGCTTTGTAGAATCAGCCGAACGCTGACGAGAATGCTGGATCTCGTAGTTTGGCAACTTTTCAGAGGGAGAATCTGCCTACCTTCAAGGGCAAGTATGATCCTGATGGAGCATTAGATTGGTTGAAAGAGATGGAGAGAATCTTCCGTGTGATGGACTGCACTCCAGCGCAGAAGGTTCGGTATGGGACTCACATGCTAGCAGTCGAAGCTGATGATTGGTGGCTAGAGACTTGTCAGAGGTTGGAAGCTGCAGGTGATGGTATCACTTGGGTTGTGTTCTGAAGGGAGTTCCTGAGGAAGTTTTACCCAGAGGATGTTCGTGGTAAGAAGCAAATCGAGTTTCTTGAGCTGAAGCAAGAAAACATCTCGGTTACTAATTATGCTGCAAAGTTTGTTGAGTTGGCTAAGTTTTATCTGCACTACAATGGGGATGATGCTGAATTTTTAAAATGCATCAAGTTTGAGAGTAGGTTGTGCCCAGAGATCAATAAGGCAGTTGGATATCAGAAGATTCGTGTTATTGCTGATTTGATTGATAGTTGCAAAATCTTTTAAGAGGATAACAATGCTCATTATAAGATCATTAATGAGAGGAAGAGCAAGCACCAACAGAATCGTGGCAAGCCTTATGATGCTCCAGCTGGAAAAGGTAAACAGAAAGTGGCTGATGGCAAGAGGACTAGTGGGGGAGATGCTCCTGCTGGCATAACTTGTTTCAAATGTGGGAAACCTGGTCATAAGAGTAATGTGTGTACTGCTGAGGTGAAGAGGTGTTTCCGTTGTGGTAAGACTGGGCATGCCATATCTGAGTGCAAGCATAAAGAAAGGATTTGCTTCAACTATGGTGAAGAAGGACACATTGGTAGTCAGTGTCAGAAACCAAAGAAGGCACAAACCGGTGGGAAAGTGTTCGTGTTGGCTAGGACTCAGACAACTAGCGAGGACAGACTCATCAGAGGTACATGTTTCATTAATGGTACTCCTTTAATCGCTATGATTGATACTGGTACTACTCATTGCTTTATTGTTCCTGATTGTGTTAAGAGGTTGAGTCTTAGGTTGTCTTCTATGAATGGAGAAATGGTCGTCGAAATTCCAGCTAAGGGATCGGTGACTACTTCTCTTGTGTGTTTGAAGTGTCCTCTGTCAATCTTTGACAGAGACTTTGCTGTTGATTTTGTATGTTTTCCGTTAAGCGGGATGGATGTAATCTTGGGTATGAACTAGTTAGAATATACTATGTTCATATAAATTGTTATAACAAGACTTTGAGGTTTTCTACTCCTAAAGAGGAAGCTGGTTTGTTGTCTGCTAGACAGTTGCAACGGTTGATGCAAGAAGAAGCTCAGGTGTTTTTGTTGATGGCGTCGTTATCTATTAAGAATCAAGCTATAATTGATGAGTTACAGGTGGTGCGTGAATTTCCTGAAGTTTTCCCTGATGAAATTCCTGAAGTACCGCCAGAAAGAGAAGTTGAATTTGCAATTGACCTTGTACCTGGTACCAGAACTATTTCTATGGCACCGTACAGGATGTCTGCGTCTGAGTTGTCAGAATTAAAGGAGCAATTGGAGGACTTACTTGAAAAGAAGTTTGTATGGCCAAGTGTATCGCCGTGGGGAGCTCCAGTGTTGTTGGTGAAGAAGAAAGATGGGAGTATGAGGCTCTGTGTTGATTATAGACAGTTGAACAAAGTGACGATTAAGAACAAGTATCCGCTTCCGAGAATAGATGACTTGATGGATCAGTTGGTAGGTGCTTGTGTGTTTAGCAAGATTGATTTGAGGTCAGGCTATCACCAGATTAAAGTGAAAGATGATGATATTCAGAAGACGACTTTTAGAACGCGTTATGGACATTATGAGTATTTGGTGATGTCGTTTGGTGTTACTAATGCGCCGGGAGTATTCATGGAGTACATGAACCGTATCTTTCATACTTATTTGGATCAGTTTGTAGTGGTGTTTATTGATGATATATTAATTTACTCTAAATCGGAAGAAGAGCATGCAGAACACTTAAGACTAGTATTGCAAGTTCTGAAAGAGAAGAAGTTATATGCAAAGCTATCTAAATGTAACTTCTGGTTAATGGAGGTTAGTTTTCTTGGACATGTCATTTCAAGTAGTGGCATTGCTGTGGATCCGTCTAAAGTAGACGCTAAGCTTTTTGGGACTAGCTGGTTACTATAGAAGGTTTATCGAAGGTTTTTCTAAGTTGGCACTTCCGTTGACTAAGTTGACGTGTAAAGGTAAAGCGTTTGTGTGGGACGTTCGATGTGAAGGAAGTTTTACGGAACTGAAGAAGATATTGACGTCGGCTCCGGTTTTGACATTACCTAACCCAGGAGAACCTTTTGTGGTATATTGTGATGCTTCTAAAATGGGTTTAGGAGGTGTACTTATGCAGAATGATAAGGTAGTTGCTTATGCGTCGAGACAGTTGAGGCCTCATGAAAAGAATTATCCTACGCATGATTTAGAACTTGCTGCGGTTGTTTTTGTACTGAAGATTTGGAGGCATTATCTTTATGGTTCTAGATTTGAAGTATTTTGTGACCATAAAAGTTTAAAGTATTTATTTGACCAGAAGGAGTTGAATATGAGACAGCGAAGGTGGTTGGAGTTATTAAAAGATTATGATTTCGGTTTGAATTATCATCCAGGTAAAGCTAATGTTGTGGCTGATGCTTTAAGCCGAAAGACTTTGAATATGTCGGCGATGATGGTTAAAGAGTTGGAATTAATTAAACAGTTCAGAGATATGAGTTTAGTTTACGAAGCGACATCACAGAGTGTTATGTTAGGAATGTTGAAGATTAACAATGATTTTCTGGATAGTATCAGAGAAGCTCAGAAGTTAGACGTGAAATTGGTAGATTCGATGGTTGAAATCGATCAGTCTGAGAATAGCGATTTTAAGATGGACGCGCATGGTGTGTTAAGATTCCGTGATCGAATTTGTATTCCTGATGATGCAAAAATGAAGAAAGCGATTCTTGAAGAAGGTCATAAAAGTAAATTGAGTATTCATCCGGGGGCTACAAAGATGTATCAAGATTTGAAGAATTTGTTTTGGTGGTCTGGGATGAAGAGTGATGTAGCGCAGTTTGTGTATGCATGTTTAACTTGTCAGAAGTCGAAAGTTGAACACCAGAAGCCTGCGAGGTTGATGTAACCGTTAGAAGTTCCAGAATGGAAATGGGATAGCATTTCAATGGACCTTGTAACGGGATTACCTAATACTTCAAGAGGACATGATTTGATTTGGGTGATTGTTGATAGGCTTACGAAGTCGGCTCATTTTATTCCTATTAACATGAGTTTTCCAGTATCGAAGTTGGCGGAGATTTATACTAGCGTAATTGTAAAGTTGCATGGTGTTCCTTTGTGTATTGTGTCAGATAGGGATCCGAGGTTTACTTCTGATTTTTGGAAGTGTTTGCAAGAGGCGTTGGGTTCTAAGTTGAGATTGAGTTCAGCGTATCACCCTCAGACTGATGGTCAGACGGAGAGGACTATTCAGTCATTAGAGGATTTGTTGAGAGCGTGTGTTCTTGAGCAGGGAGGTTCGTGGGATACTTATCTTCCATTGATCGAGTTCACTTATAATAACAGTTACCATTCTAGTATTGGAATGGCCCCTTTTGATGCATTATATGGTCGGAGATGTGGAACTCCTTTATGTTGGCATGAATCTGGAGAAAGTGTAGTGCTTGGTCCTGAGATTGTTCGAGAGACTACTGAGAAGGTGAAGTTAATCCGAGAAAAGATGAAATCTTCTCAAAGTAGGCAAAAGAGTTATCATGACAAGCGAAGGAAGGATTTAGAATTTCAAGCGGGTGACCATGTATTTTTTAGAGTTACACCTGTGACCGGTGTTGGGCATGCCTTGAAGTCTAAAAAGCTCACTCCTCGTTTTATTGGTCCGTATCAGATTTTGGACAGAGTTGGGAATGTTGCCTATAGAGTGGCTTTACCGCTTAATCTTTCAAATTTGCACGATGTGTTTCATGTGTCCAACTTCGGAAGTACATTTCAGATCCATCTCATGTGATTCATATGGATGATGTGCAAGTACGGGACAATCTTACTATTGAGACAATGCCTGTGCGAATCGCGGATCGTGAAATGAAGACCTTGAGAGGCAAGGAGATTGCTTTGGTGAAAGTAGTCTAGTTGGGAGCTGCCGGAGAAAGTATAACGTGGGAGTTAGAAAGCAAGATGCAGGAATCATATCCTGAGCTGTTTGAGCAAGGTAAGATTTTCGAGGACGAAAGTATTCTAAGTGGGGGAGAGTTGTAACGCCCGTATTTAATTAATTATTTTAATTAAATAGTATTGAGTATTTTTCCGTATAACTGTTGAATATGTTGATTATGTTGTTTGATGCTAATAAGTGATAATCGGGTAATTAGTCGTTTTAGTCGGGAGAAATTAATATTAGAAATAATAATTATTTTTGTAGGATATTAATTAATTGGTTGGGTTAAGTTGTGTGCGAGAAATAGCAAAGTTGGGGGTATGGAGTAGTAGGCCCATTAAGTTAATTAGTAGGTCCATTATTTTATTAGGTTTATAATTAAGAGGAATAGAAAGAATAGAAATAGCAGTACGTGGAAGTTGGAGAAAGAGGTTGTGGAGAAGTACGAGAAGTTACAGAAAATAACAAGGGTTTGGAAGCACGAAGGTGGGAGAAGAGGGAATACGAGAGTTGTCGTCAAAGTCTCAGTTTCAACCGGAAATTCGAGCTGCCTTCAATCCAAGGTAAGGGTGGGGTTCGAATTCTATAACCGGGAATATGATCATTGATATGTAGGATTGGGTGTTATATGTTTGCTACTGTCTATGTATTGAAACTGTTGTGTTGAATGAGTAGATTAATCCATGTTCTTGAATTGGACGTAGAAATACTTTATCGGTATGGATTAGTGTATTAGTTTTGTAGCGTTGTGATTGTATAATGTTTTGGAGGAATTAGGTTGAAGTGAATATAAGAAAATGCTGGGAACAGAGAAGAAGAAAGGAGAAATAGAGGGAATGCAGGATTGAGGGGGGCGCAGATTTTGAGACCATGACGACCGTCATGGAGGGGTTACGACCGTCACACGGGTCACAGCTGTCACGCTCGTGACGAGCGTCATGTTAGCAAAATTTGGGATTGCTGTTCTATTTTTCTGCGTTGATGTTTGTTGGTTGCTCGGCAGGTTAGAAATAAAAATAACAGAGACATTGGAAATTGGTAGGATTGTGAAGATACAGAGTTAGTAAATTTAGCAGCAATGAGAATCAATAGAATATGGACAGAAAACAAAATAAAACAGGTTGTAGTAGTATAGCAGAACCATATTAGTAGCAGGATTTTCTGTGTAGAAAAATAAGCAGTCGAACTAATTAATTAAGTAGAATATGTAGAAATAATTGAATAGCAGTAGCAGTGATTAGTTAGTAGAAGGATAAATTAGCAGCACATGTATAATTACAGTACCGGAATAATATTAATAATATTAATGCAGAGTAGAATTGTTAGTAGTTTTAGTAGAAGAACAATTAATCGGTTTAGTAGAATTGTCCGGAATGATCACGGATCGCTGTTGTATATTTTGGTTGATTGTGTTGATGTTGAATTATTGTTGTTAATGCATTGTATTGTTGATAAGTTGCTCTCGAATTGTTGTTGTTGCGTTGTCATTGTTAAGTGGTGTTGTTGTTGAGAAGCATAAAGCTGTGGATAAGTTGAATTGCCTCTAATTATTGGCAAGAATTTGAGTTGTAGGCCTATGGCCAATGCTGATTTACTGTTGTTCTGATAGATGTAATTATCAGTGTTGTTATTATGATGTTCATGTTGAGTCACATGGCATAACATATTAAGCTGGCCTGGATTGGCAAAATATTAAGCTGGCCTGGATTGGCAAAATATTAAGCGGAAGGCTTATGCCTTGTTGACGTCAATATTAATTGGCAAATTTTTAAGCTGGGAGTTCTGCTCCAATGGTACCACATGCATGTGCATATTGAGTTGCATTTCATGTTGCATAGTTGTTGTTTTGTTGTTAATTAAAGTTGATTCTAAAGTTGTTGTGTGTTGATTAATGTTGATTTAAAAGTTGTGGTTGTGTTGCTGTTTTATGTTGATTGAAATGTTGCGAAGTGGTGATTTTATAATCTGATCTAATATATTATTTATCATATATCTGATTATATTGTTTGATATCTCACCCCTTATGTGTATGGTGATGGTTTATACGTTATCCTGCAGGTGATCCAGAGTGAAGGTTGTCTACCTTCATTAGTTCGAGTCGGTGTCGTCGCTCTGATACGTTGCACTCGGGGGGATGAGCGCATGTTTTCTTTAGTGTCGGTTTTATTATGTTGCTGAATTTTAAGTTGTTTTCATTAAAGACTTGATGTCTTAGAGTTGTTTTGTATCAAACAAGCTGTTATGGTATTTCAGTTGAATTTATGAATCCGCTGCATATTAATAAAGTTTTTTTGTGACAAAGACTGAATTATGTTCATCTGAATATTAAGTGTTATGTATCCATGTTTATGCGGTTAAATGCCATTGTTTTTAAGTTGAAAATGTGACATCCTGGTTATGTTGAAATTTTATTACTCTGATTTTATTTATTTCCGCCGGGTAGAAAGGGGGTGTTACACCATCCCTCATTCTCATCATTAATTCACTTAGGAATTATTGGAATCATCGCTTGTTACTTAGTGTAACTCCCCGTCGGGCAAACGATGTTCCTCGTCGCTTTAGGTCCTCTTTGTATAAGGCTCACGACGTTTATGGATTGTTTTAGGTCCTCTTTGTATAAGGCTCACGATCATATCGTTTTAGGTCCTCTTTGTATAAGGCTCACGATCGTTTATAACGTCGCTTTAGGTCCTCTTTGTATAAGGCTCACGGCCGTTATAGCAGATTCCCTCTGGAATCGTTTCGTCGCTCACACCCACTAGGGCACACGACATCACAAGAATGCATATCATGATGCTTAGCATACAATGACTCATGACAATCAAATGCATACATATATACAACCATGTGAACCACCTCAACATCAATAATCATGCATTGAAATCAAACCCACAACAATGCATTTATTTACCAAAAGGCCACAAACCAAAATCACAACATTTCATCACATGCATTCATATCATATAACAGCACACAAGTTATACATTACATATCAAAAGCGTATCACAAGATAACACATCAATCGCACACAATTACGACGGTAAAAGTCGATAAACGACACTTTTCCAAATTCCCAACACAATTAAATTGGCCACTAACCCCAAAACCATTTTATAAGAAATATCATCTTATTAGCTTTCTAACGCATCCGACCGCGCCTCAATCCGATTTACGACCCAAAAGTTATAACAAGAACAAAATGGAAAATCTGTCATGTTCGCTTTCCTATTCGCAATACGAACCCCCAGCGAACCAAGTCAGAAGAAAAAGGGCATAAAGTTCGCAGTACAAACACCCAGCAAACCTTCGCTTTCCCCTTCGCAATGCAAATCCCCAGGCAAACCATGGCAGAGAAAAAACAGCAGAAAGTTCGCAATGCGAACCTCCCGCGAACCTTCGATTTCCCCTTCGCTGCCTATTCGCAATGCGAACCAGCGAACCCAGAAAATCCTAGCAGCGCTGTTGTTCACTCCAAAACAACATTTCCTCCACCAAAACACTTCCAAACCATAACATAACAACCAGAATATATCCCAATCATAACAACAAGTATTCTACAGCATTTACATCGCATTCCAACCGCGAAAACATCGATTTCGATTCATTTTCATCATTTCAACCTAAATGTAAACTATATGAAACGATCCAAATAGTCCAAGAAAACAAGCACATATTCATACACAATGATAAGATAATCGAGTTTCACACCCTTACCCGATAATCGTGTTTCGAAGTGTCGGTTGAATCGGTTTCTTACACTCCAAGTTTTCCTCTTTTTCTTCTTCTCCTTCTCTATTTCTCTTAACTTCTTTTTCTCTCTTTCTAACCTCTATATTCTATTTTAAAAGAAAAACAATAATATCTAACCAAGCAAAAGACCAAAATACCCCTATCCTCAATTTTCTCGCAAACGCTCTCAAACGCGATAAAACATAATAACGATAAACATAACACATTTACCAAATAAAAACCAAGAATAAAATAATATAAAAACAAAAATAATTAAATCGACTCGATTAAATAAATCTAACAAAACCGGGTTACATACAAAGCCCGAGATTGAGGCTAAAGAGGTTTGACTCAACAAGAGAATCTTTTATACTCAACAAGAGAGTGTTTATTATATGTCTTGTACAAAGTCCAAGACGGAGGCTAAAAGTTGACTCAACAAGAGAATATTTTATAGTCAACAAGAGAGTGTCTTTTATATGTCTTGTACAAAGCCCAAGATTGAGGCTAAAAGTGATTGACTCAACAAGAGAGTCTGAAAAGGTTAGCTTCACCGGGGAGGAATCATTTGTACAAAGCCCAAGAGAAGGCTGACTTCCCTGAGGAAAGGGTCCTTATACGAAGCCTAAGAGGAGGCTAACTGATGCCCGGGGCTCTGGAGGTCCCGGGGCATGTCCAAATGGGGGAATTAACTCTTGTAGGGGATTGTTGAAGAGTTGACAGGTCAGAGACCTTGAGGTCTTGATTTGAGATAGTGTTATACTAACCCTGGTTCGGGGATCTCTTGGAGAGAGACGGGGTTTTAGGAACCCACCTGTTTTAACCTCTTGATGGAGATTAATCCAGAATCTAGGGTTTCTCCTATGTTTTGGAGGGAACTTGAGAATGTCTTTGAGACTCAAGGTTGTTTAGATTGTCCAAGCCTATTGGTAGAGTTTTATCTTTTGTATGATGCCCAAGACGAGGCCGACTCTTTTAAGGGATGAGTATCAACCCTAAATTGGTCTGAAGGTTGTGACTCCTTTTTAGAAAGACGGCTCTAACAAAGGATGACTAAGTTCTGGTCCTATACCTGTAGGAGGTCGCGGGTTCTTGTATGAAGCCCAAGAGAAGGCATGAGAACTTCTAAGAAGCCGAAGGGTACTTGTACAACGCCCAAGAGGAGTCGGGGATGCTGTTAAGAAGCTAGTGGGTCCCTAAACCAAGAGAAGTTCAAGAAATGCTATTCATCGAGAATAGATCATTCCAGGAAAGTTCGAGGATTTGGAAGAAACTCAAGAGATGTTATTCACGGAGAATAGATCAACTCTGGGGAGTAGAGTTTCTTTGACAATTTCTAAGGGTGACAGTCTGAGAAAGGGTTCACCAAAAATGTTGCCTTTCACGTTTCCATATTATTTAACCACAAGAGGAGGGAAGACTGTATCTGGTAATCCTATGGGGGTCTAGTGTTGTTTGTATTTAAGAGTGACCAACAGGCTTTACTTAGGTCTAGACCTAATTGCCGGGGAAAAGACTCTAAATAACTATACTAGTATATATACAGTTGATATATGACAAGTATTTTAAAAGGATGTGAAAGAAGACTTACACTGAAGCAGCCCCACAATACAATTATATATATGAAAATAGTAAATAAAAGAGGATAAACACTTACCCATTGTAGAGCTTCCATGCTGTTTTGTTAGTTGTTCAACAAATAAATTAAAGAAAGTTTTGATAACAACTGTATACTCAAAATCAAAGGAGAAAATGTTTTTTGAAAAGGCGAAGATCGTGCCGTTGTTTTGAGAACTGTACAGAAGGACTTATACAATAAGTGAGGCCCACAAAATGGTTTGTATGTACAAGGGATGGGTCTTACACTCTATTAGAGGCCCAAAGTTTATTTTAAAAGAAAAGAAATGGGACTTACAACACAAGGGTAGGCCCAGATGATTTTTGTTTTGAAATGGCGATCGCGCCGAGATTTTTTTAACGCTGAGGGACTTATACAATGTCTGAGGTCCAAAATTGTTTTGGTTAAAAAGGGATTGGGTCTTACACTCTATTAGAGGCCCAAAGTGTTTTTAAGAAAAGGAATGGGTCTTATAGTTCAAGGAGAGGCCCAGGTAAGTTTGATTTTGAACTGGCGATCGCGTCGAGATTTTTGAAAACGCAGTGGGTCTTATACAATGACTGAGGCCCATATATTTTGATTTCAAAGAAGGATTGAGTCTTACACTCTATTAGAGGCCCATGAGTGTTTGAAAAAGATTGATGAGGGTTGAATTAATCAAAACCCTAATTTTGTTTAAAAAGGAATTAATTTTGTTTAAAAATTAATAAAAATTATTGAAAACATGTGAAAAATGAGTGGTGATCTTGGATCAATGCTTCAAAAATCATGTTTTAATCCACAAAATGATTGGAAACCCATTAAGTTTGTAAAATCAAGAAGGAAAAATATTTTAAATGTTAAAAAAATAAATAAAACATTAATTCTTTGTAAAAATATCAAATATATGTAATAAATAATATTTTTGGGCTTTTTAGGTAAAATAAAATATTTTAACATTTTTGTGGATTATTAAAAAAAAATCAACTCAAAATCATTAAAACTCAGAGAAATTAATTTTTGAATCAATTAAATAAAGGCAAAATAACCTTTTTCGTCCCTTAACTTTACCCCAGGGTCCAATTTGGTCCCTTAACTTTAAAAAGTGGCAAGTTCGTCCCTTAACTTTTAAAATGGTGTCAAAGTTGTCCTTGCCGTTAGTTGGTTCAAACATCCGTTTATTTTTGCTTACGTGGCAGCTGACATGGATTTGGAACATCATCTTCTTCTTTTCCTCTGTTCCTCTGTTCCTCTTTTTTTCTATCCTTTGAAAACATAGACAGCTTCTTAGATTCTTGTAACTTCTTAGATGCATGATTCTTGTAGCTTCTTAGATTCTTATATCTTCAGTTTGACCCGCTGGAACCAGAACCGAAGCACTCGCCGGAATTTTTCACTTTTTTGTGAAGTATTGTTATTATTTGCTTAGTTTCTAATGATGAAGAGTTAAAGGGCATGCAATTTTGGTGTAAATTTGTTTCAATCCTAACAGAATACTTTTTTTTTGCCTTTCATTATTGTTTCATTTACAGAAGAGAAGAAAGTGTTAAAAAATCGACGACAATGGCAACACCGGTGGCAGCAAAATATGCATCAAGAAGGATATTTAGCAGTGGCACTGGGAAAGTTCTTGGTGAGGAGGAAAAAGTTGTAGAAAATGCTTACTTCAAGGTAACCTTGAAAGATGCTTTAGTTTATTTACTCTTATGTCATGTTTTGTTTTATAGGTTGCTAGTTGCAATTGATTGGAGGTTTTACTATAATGGAGTGTGTTCGAAACCTTTTTCTGTTCTCAAATCGCAAGTATTTCCCTTGATAATTATTGGATGTGGTGTAATAGTGTTTGTGTGTTATACTCGAGGTGTTTCTTTGTATTTGGGGACATAAATATCACTGCATATGTAGGACATAAATATCACTGCATATGTTTTTGAGCTCTAAATATTCCCCACGTTCTTGTTGTCACGTAACCTCTTCACCTTATCTATATTTTATCTCTTTTTTCTATCACGCCACAAATCACATTTCTTGCATTCTCTCTCTCTCATTTTTTTTGTTCTTCTTTTTCGTCTGGATTTTCTATCGTGGTCATGCTTTGAACTTACTGTTAAATATATGTATATTCTAATACAGGGTCCTCAACCAGAAGCAAAGCCAGCTGCAGGCTCAAGTGGTACAGTAACCGATGCCAAACCAAGTAGCTCCGCTCATGCTTGCAATTGATTTGAATTTGAATTTGAATAATGTGTGTAGCTGAATATTGTGGAGGGGAAGATGCAGTATCTGTATGATGTTATCTTTGAGCAGAGTACACAGTTGCAGCATAAACATAAAGCAAGAAAGCTTCTACAGCTTGGTTGAGGAAGTAGACAATGATGTAATGTTGCATCTTCGCGCTCTCTCTCATTCATTACACATATTATCAATAAGTTTCAAACTCATAGTTACCATACATATTATGTTCAAACTATTACCCACTCATATCAAGACACATGTCCGCCTGGAAATACGTGGCACCTGTTTTCAACCTTTGACTAACAGAACTAGACGGAAGGATAAACGTGACACCATTAAATGATTGGAATCCCATTAAGTTTGTAAAATCAAGAAGGAAAAATATTTTAAATGTTAAAAAAAAAAATATATTAAAACTCAGAGAGAAATTAATTTTTGAATCAATTAAATAAAATCACAAAATTCAAATATTTGAATTTGTGAAAAAGGCGCCAAGAACATGGGACAAGAACACGCGCGAAGGGAGTTTTGCTCAGATTTGTATTTTCTATCCAATCTCACTGAATACTTGATGAAATCACATAATCCACATATCAATCTGCTCGTTTTCACCTCACGATCATGTCTATGGTCTTTAATTTCATTTATTTTAAGCATGGAATAAGAAATCAAGACAAAACCTCAAGAACCCTAAAATTTGCATGAAGGCTGAGAATTTTGATACACGATTCAAACAAAGCAATTAATTGAGGGGAAACATTCTATGCATGATTATGAACATTTGGAAAAAGTATTGTGTGAGGAAATATGCATAGATTAAGAGATGACCAAGTTTAGGATTACTTGAAGGTCGTGGCAGCAAGAGCAAAGTGATTTTTGAGTTTGATGTGTTACAGATGAGTTGTGATGATCTGAACAGCTTCCCTACATCATATGGAGTGTGTTTGAATGCCTGGACTTGATGGAAAATGGCTGGATCACTTCATGGTATCTCAACTGCAACTTGTTTGAAAACTTGAGAAATTGGTTGGTGATTCTGAGAAATCAGTGTTACAATTGCATGTTTAGTGTTTGGATCACTTCTATATGATGTTTATGAGGTGTGTGTGTGTGATTGGTTTGGTTGGAATTGTTCCCAAGCTCAAAACCCGATAGTGACTTGCTTTGGAAGGCAAATTTGAGAGTGAGAAGATGATTTTGAGAAAGGCAAGTGGTGTAGGCCTTTGGTGTACTTAAACTGAGCACAAATGAGCTCTATTTATAGTAGAGCAAGTTTGTTTTGCAAGCAATAGTGAATGGCAATTGCTGCAGAGGTTTGGCAAATGTTGTTCAATAGGAATCCAAGTCTCCTCTAGCCATTGACTAGAGGTTAGAGCACAGGCCTGTTGTCCCTTGGTTCAGAGAGCATCCTTCAGTTGGAAATGGCTCAGTTCATACCACCTTGGTGCATCCATTGAATGCTCTAAAACAAAATCGGAGTCTTGTCCCCTTTTTAGGGTTTTTTAGGTTTGGCATGCCATTTTTGGTTCCAAAGACTTGGGAGGCTTTTGGCTCAGTGTTTGTTCCTCCTTGGTCTCCCCCTGAGGTGTTCAGATGGATAGACTTGTTTTTCATTTGTACAAATTGCCCAAATCGAGTAAAATGTACAAATCTGCCTTGTTATGAAAGTTGCAGCAAGGCATTTTGCAGCTGTCATAACTCATGGCTCAAGTGGAGTTTGATGGAGTTCTTGTCCATTTTGGAAGCTCTTATATGATACAATAAGTGTGTGATCATAGTTTGTCTTGACACTTTTGGGATCCAAGTGAAAAATTCCCCTACATTTTGATAAAAGTGAAACAGATTCTGACTTAGTGAAAAATTCACTAAGTGTTGGAAAAATGCCACTTTTGTGTTTTCAGCCATTTTGATCACTTCATAACTTAAAATCCATGAGGAATTGGAATGAGTGGTAGTTGACACTTTTAAAGTATTCCATGAGAGATACAAATCCATCTTTGGATTAGCCAAAATGTTTGCTTGGATCTCAAGTTATGATCCTTGGAAGTTGGTACCCTAGCCAATTTGTTCCATAACTTAGAAAGTTTCTAAGTTTTTTATGGTTACACCTTTTACAAGTTATCTCACTTTCTTTGATTTTTCTTGATGAATGATGATTCCAATCACGCATTAACATCATTTTAGGGTTAAGGAACCATAATTGACCAAAAAATCAAAAATTCAAACTTTGACTTTTTGGTACAGTTGACTTTTTATCAGATGAATTCCAAACTGCGCGATCCTCTATGAAATCAAGTCCTTGACCTAAATCAAACTTGATGGATTGATTTCATAGGTGTTATAGGGTGTATTGAATCATGTCCCAAGGTTTGGGAGCATGTCTTGGTCAAAAGTCAAAGGCATAGTTGACTTTTTCCTCAAAACCCTAATTGCGGTCCAGATGAAATTGAAACTTATAGATCAAGCTTCTAGGATCAATCCATTGTTGTAAATGGATCAATGTGGTGTACTCTAGACCCTCAAATGATGTCTTGAGGTCTTGGCTCATATTTTGTCCCAAAAGTCAACTTAGGGGTGAATTAGGTCAAGAAACCCTAATTCCTGATTTTTGATGTATGCATCTCCTGAGGCCAAATTGACTTGATGATTGGGTCCATGAGGTCTCTTGGAGTATCTTGGGTTATGCTTTGAAGCATTGGCTCATGCTCAGATGGAAATTTCCATCTGGAGGCCTTGGTCGACCAAAACACTAATTTGGTGACACTGGTGATCTTGAGGCTTAATCCACTTGGAATGCTGTAGCCTTGTGCTTGATTCTTGATGTGGGAGTCCTCTTGATCCTTTGTGGGTGTTTGAGAGGTTATACAAGTTAAAGATCATGTCATTCCTTGATTGATCCTTTGTCTAAGTGCTCTGATAGGGCTAAAAAAACCCTAATTCTTTGATTGTAGAGAATGTTCACCCATCTTTGGGGAGACTAATGAGTATGAAAGTACATCCATATTGTGGTGAGGATTTGCACAATGATGGGAATCTTAGTGGTCAAAATTTGGGGTATGACATTTCTAGTACATCTTATTTTCCAATGAAGCAAGTGTTGGAACTTTCAGTCACAAAAGTATCCGTGAAATAAGGCCTTTGTCCAGAGGATACAACTCTGATTCAAGTACAACATAACCTGTAGAAGATATTGTCAATAAATATTGAGTCCTGTGTTAGCAGAACTGATATGACATTACTCAGCATCAGAGGCAGCATAGCACGCTTCTGAGCTGGAGTGTACTAGCAACTGCTTTTTCTTATCAGTCGTCCTTGAGAGAGTGTGACCAGAACCGAACCAAATCCATTTCAGTGTCAGAACTAGTTCCATTAAGGAAATATAATTCTGCACACACAAACTGGCTAGTTAGAGATCCTAATTGTTTTTTCAAATACTTTGTCATCAACAAAACCTTATAGGATTCAGGGCATGAACCAAGCTTGTTTCAACAAAATGAAAATATGGTGATTCACACGTACATTCTCAACGAACTCTTTTCTCAACACACTTAGACACTTTGAGCATTTTTTGAGTATTTGTACAATGATTCAATATACGAAATCCTATACACTAAGACTCCTATATATACTACGTCAAAAATAACCGATATCAACGGTCTTTCCTCCAGAAAATGACACGTTTCGCTTGCATGTCTTTAATTCACCACAACTTTACACGCGTCATCTTTGAGAATCAGATATGGACAAAAGACAGTTATCATCCTTATTTAAAATTCAAAATCTTGGTCGAACGCAACCTCAAGATTTCTTCCGTCAAAATTGTAATCTAAGCTCATAAATATTTCTAAGTCTTAATCCAGCGTATCCCTTTTACAAAAGACCTCTTCGACTAGGATCTTAAATAATGCTCTTGTCGAATACATCTTCTTGAAAACATTTCTTTTTGCTTATCATACTTAATCAAACCTTGGCGTCGAAACTTCCAGCTAACAAATTGCCCCCCAAAAATGTAATTTTCGACTAAAATGGAGAAACAAGCATTTTTTGAAAGTTTCTTTCGACGCCATAAGCTTTTTGTCTGATATGACTTCATAGTCATCATGACACCTTTTCTCAAACGTCTTCTCAAAACCATGCCCGAATCTTTACTGCAATTATCACGCTCCTAGTTCCTAGGAGATCGTGGGCTAGTCTAATTGCCACCATCTCATCGCTTGCTCTCCGACTGACACATGTCCCAATTTCATTTTAACCATCAATGCATGAAGTGAACCTCTTCACTCTATCAACCTATAAATAGTGAACAGTAACATTTTTCCAACTTTTTCCATCTTCTGAATCTTTCTTAGCAAGAACAAGCATTCTCTTGAACTCTTCATCTTTCACAAACATAAGCCCTTTTTTCCTCAATCTTTGCTACATCAATGGTGTCCTCCACCAAAGCTTCCAAAGATTTAATTAAGACCACAAAAGAATCAAAGAAATCAATTGAACTTGCTCTAGTTCACAAGATATTGGGACCAACGGTTATGGGTAACCAACAGTACATACCCGAGCTTCCACTTGAAGAAGAAAAGAGGAAAAACTTCCAATCTCAGGTATTAATTCCCATTTATGTTACTGGTAAAACATATGCTATGTTAAGTCCCCTATCAAACCCTTCTGCTAACCCTACTAGACTTAGAGAATTTTTTCCCGCATACAATTGCTATAAATACATAGCTAATGGGAAAAGACATAGGGCTAGTAAAGATGTCGAAGCTCATGAAAAACTAAAAGTTGATAACCAAGGCTCGCCTTCGACTGAGGCCTCTAAAGAACCAATTAATCTAGACTATATGAATAATAGTTTTAGGGTGTTTCGATCATGCCCCTTATTTAAGGATCCCTCATACTACTTAGCCTAGCTAGAGAAGATAGAAAAAGTAAAATCCCAAATCTGGAAAAATATGGGTATCTTCGACATGATTCAGTTGTCGAAAGTTGGACCTGGTTATGGCCAATCTATGCTAGTTGCCTCTCTATACTTCTGGGATAGCACCCACAATAACTTCCATCTTCCTTGTGGAATGATGACACTTACCCTCTTCGACGTTGCTTCCATCACTGGGCTCAAACCAATTGGGGAAACTTATGACCAAAACTTTAGGGTTGAAGACTCTATTGGCTTCAACACCGCTAAAGTTTCCTTCACCACCTACATTGCATACTACCATGACAAGGACTCTGACGAATTTTCTGATCAAGAGCACAATGCTTTCCTTGCTCTATGGTTATCTTGTTACGTATTCTGTTCGAGATCTCTTCAAGAGGAGAAGAGGTACCTGACCATGGCTAATTAACTACATGCTGGACATAACCTTTGTCTTAGCAAAATGATCTTGGCCAATCTATATGAGTCCTTAGGGGAAGGTGTCCCAGCTATCAAGACCTTTAAGTCCAAAGGGAATTTGCTACTTTCTGGTCCTTTCTGGCTGTTTTAACTATGGTTGAATGCTACCTTCGAAGCATCTTTACCAATTCGCAATCCCATAAATGCAGAGGCTGACAAAATAAATAACAGGAGGGTTAAAGGGACGCACCTTGCTTTGCTGACCCCTAGTGATGAAGGATTAAATTTTCAACAAAACTTCACGGGGTATGTAATGATGTTCGCCAAGCGTTACAACTTCACATCAAATATGGCTCCCTTTGCTGACAGAAAGCATGGCCCTGAATGGATCACAAGAAAATTCCCTGCTTCGTCGAATGACCAAGAGGCAGAATTCCTTGACATATGGGAAGCATTCCTCACCCCCATGCTATTGACCACAAGTCTTAGACCTTCAAGACTCCCATTCACTCTCCCCAGCTATCAACCCAATCTTGTCTCTCGACAGTTTGGTCTCATTCAATTTAAGCCACAACCACTCTTCTCCAAGAAGAACTCATTGATTCTCTACAATATGATCCATACAAAATACCAATGCAACAAAGAATTGACTCGATATACTGGCATCACACAGTTCACTCATGTTTCCTTTAGGCCATCATTCTTTTGCACCAAAGAATTTGATACTTGGTTGAAGGGTTATTATACCACAGAAGTTTTCGACGCTCCTGCCTTTACTCAGCATCTAACTTATGGTTTTGCCTCTGTACAGAAAAAAGTCAAGAAAGGTACTTCGACTTACATCAAAGAAATCCAAGCATTCCAAAAATACTTTGAAACTGCCTATAGACCTGATGATCTTAGTTGAACCATTCGTCAAGCAGTAGTTACCTTGAAAGATAAATTCACAAAGAAATTGGAGGATTCAAAACTACCTTCATACATTAAACCTGAACAACGGTACGAACTAGCTTTTAACATGTATCCCCCAAAATTTCATCGACTGCCCAGTGATGAATTTGGTGTGGCTTTTAGTCCTCCATTCCCAGACTGGTTCGTCTGTGGGGATTTTGTAAAATTCCTTCGACAAGAATCTCAAAAACGTGCCAAGCAGGTGATTCCGACTAAGCATACTCTAGACAGTTTCAAAGGGCACATTCATATTGGCATAGAACAAGTTCGCGTATAGTCTCCAATATACGAAGGTGTGGAATTTGAGGTTTTTCGACTCACCTCTTTCATCAATTTCTTATTATTATTTTTCTTTTTCTTTTACATGTGATAATTGTATTTTTTTTCAGCTGTGAGGATTCCTGCCAAGAAGACTGCTACCACAGACAAGGACGCCGTCGAAGAGAAATACGAAGAAAGACCTACTAAAACAATAGCAAAGGTATGTTTCATTTGTTATTACTATTCTTCTTTATATATTGTCCTCATATTTTAATACCTGAGGTGTATTTCCTTTCAGGGTAGTCGAAAACCACCACCAACACCCAGGAAAAGAAAACAAAAAGAAACTAAAGTCCAAGTGACCGAATCAGACGATGATGATCTCTCTCCAAACACCTCAAAGCAACCCAAAAAGAAGAAGAAGCAAGCAAAGATTTCTAATGACAGTTCTCAACAAAAACCCAAAGTTGTCAAGCCTCAAGTAAAAAAGCCTCTTATTCCCAAAGTAGTCGAAGCTGACCCTAAACCAACCATTAAGGGTCAGACTGCTAAGACGACTCCTGACAGGGTCGAAAGAGACAACTCTATCCCTAGGGCTGAATGTCCTAAGGTAAACATTCTACCTTAATCTCTTGAGTTTCTAATTGTTTTTTATTTACTTTTCGACTTACCCATTTTTTACTTTTCAGGGTGTCGCAGTTGGCACGGAGCAACCAATTATCTCACAAGTTATCCCTATAAGCAGTAGTGATTCTTCCTATCACCCCACAAGCACTCCCTCTTATCATCCAACATCTCCCAAAGATTCCAACAAAGAATCTATGGATGAGGTAAGTCAACCTGTTGAAGAACAACCAAAGGATTCGCCACCAAAGGTCACCACTGAACATTCTCAAACAAGTGATTGTGAACATGAAAAGAACCCACCAGAGAATGATGCCTTTATTGACGTGGAAGTTGATACGGAGATGCCAAATGCTTAAGGAATTGTCGAAGGCATATCCGAGGATGGGTCTCCAACTAATGCAAAACAAGGCGCTAGTGGCCCATATGACAAAGAGGAAGAGGATCAATCTATGTTTGACTTCGACATGCAACCTCCTGAAGAAGAAGATGAAAAACAAGAAAATGATGATGACAATGAAGAAGATAATGGGCAACTTAATGATAAACCCAAAGCTAAACCAAGTCTTGATGCTACCAAAGAGACTTCAGCACCTTCGACCGACACTACTGCTACCCTCTCCCTAGAAGAGCTAGAAACGTTGAAGCAAAGTAAACCAGTGGAATATTTGAAGGCCATGATCAGTGTAAAGGGAAGTTCGACTAAGAAGAGCCTTAGCACTTCAAATGTGTCTGGTGACTAATCTACAGGAAAACTTGGTGATGACTTACTTCTCAAAATTAAAGAAAAAGCCTTCGACACTGATCTATTCCAACTCTTGGAGACTGACACTTTTGCTTGCTTTGGGATCAAAGATCACCTAAAATAAGTTGATGTCTTGACCACTTATCCAGAAGTCGCGGACTTCATCATGGACTTGGGGTTACTGGTTGATCAAGTTGTTGCAGACCTTAATCATATAAGGAAAACTTTGAAAAAAATCAAAAACAAATTAGAGACCCAAGCAACTGAATGGGACGTAGCCACTAAATCTACTACAAAAGTTGCAGAATTGGAGAAGGGCTCTGAACAAAATAAGAAGGAGGTCGAAGCCTGAGATAAGAACATCCAAGCTTGGGAGCAAAAAATAAAAGAATTGCAGGCCAAGACTACCTAAGGCCAAGGAGCGCAAAGACGAACTCCACAAGCTTTACCAAGATGAATTGGCCAAGGAAATACAAGTTGGCATGCATTATTTCGAAAGGGATCAGAAGCTGGGAAAGGTAATTGATGGTCTCACTTCCACCAAATCTATTTATGAATGACGTTTGAGACTTCAGAAGTCGGAGTTCCAGAAGATGAAGGCTTCCCTTCCCTTTTAACTTGATTGTAACTGTTGAACTTTTGTCTTTGAAGAATTTGATTTCTTTGATGTAATGACTTTAAGCCCTTCGTGGCATTTATGTAATGAATTAGCCATTTTGGCAATTTATGCATTTCAATTTACCATTTTGGCTTCGACTATTGTTTATAAATTACTCTTTTGTTATTTTTATTTCTTAAAGTGCAGACTTATATTTTTTCAAATATTTCCCATTCACTCTCAAGATTCTTCGATTTCATATGCACCGTTAAAAAAAACTTGGATAACTTGAAAAGGGCCTTCCCATTTAGGGGACCATTTACCCAATGCTCTATTCTTTCGATCTATGGGTAGGATTACTTTCCAATCTAGGTCTCCTGTCGAAAACAATTTGACCTTAACCTTTTTGTTGTATGATTTCTCTACTCTTTTCTTTTGCCTCTTTAATAATTATAAGAGATTTAATCTTTCTTCGTCTAGATCAACTAATTCGTTCAACATCATGTTCCAATAAGACTCAGATGGGATTCATGCTGTCTTTCAATTCTAGTTGACTGTAGGTAAATTTCGACTGACAAAACTGCATCATGACCATATGTCAGTCGATAAGGTGTAGTGTTTGTAGCCTCTTTAGGGGAAGTTCGACATGCCCTTAGAATCTGGTCCAATGTCTTATGTTAATTCCTTGGCTTTTTCCCCACATGTTTTTTTATTAGGCCAATCACTACCTTATTTACTGCTTCGACTTGACCATTTGCTTGAGCATAGTAAGGTGTGGATGTCAATAGCTTGAACCCCATTTCTTTAGCAAACTTCTAAACCTTTCAACCATTGAAAACTGATCCTTGATCAGTTGTAATGGTTTCTGGGATTCCAAACCTGTAAATGATATGCCTTTGGATAAATTCGATCACGGCCTCCTGATCAACATTCACCAATGGTATAGCCTCAATCCAGTTAGTGAAATAATATATCCCTACTAGAATGTATTTTTGACTTTTGGATGATTGTTGAAAATTATTTCGGGGGTGTTTTATCATTTTCACAGGGATTGTATGTGTATTGTCGTCGTTCTATAGTCGAAAACGTTTTAAACTTTTAAAGTAAAAAAGAGTTTGGTTATTTTGTATCGGATCGTTTGCAAAAGAATTTAGTAATCAATGGTAAAAAAATTGGTTTTTAGGGTTTGATAAAAACATGCCAAGATTAGGGTCTGATAATCCGTTTTGTACGTATTTACTCGATAAAGGATGTGAACTTGTTAACGATGAATATAACCACATATCCTCTCAACAAGTTTATCTCTAACACTTGTTGTGGGATATACCATATTGATCCTTAGATGATCTTTCACTCCAACTATCAATATGATAACATTCAAGATCAATATTTATGAACATCAACTTTCAAAACTATCTCTAGCCTCATGATTATTGATGGATTGAAACTTAGGTCAAGTTTTAGAACATATTTCTCAATCATGAACTAAAACAAAATATAAACCATATAAACAAAGTTTTCTTCTATATTTATCATCAACAAAGTTCACACACTATAATCAAGATCAATACATACAAAATGAAGGATTACCTGCCACTAATCTTGACACAAGAGTTGCTTAGCTACCCATTGTCACGGTAGCTTGATCAACAAGTAATGGACAAAGCTTTTGTTGCATCAATCTTCAATGAATCAAGGATTGAAGCATAAAAGCTTTGGATTCTAAGAAAAATAATAAATGATGAAGTTTTTGAGCTCCCAATATGTTTCTAGGTTACAATGATTCTTTTAAAAGGTGTTAATCCACAAAATATCTTCAAAACTACCTAAATACTACTTTTTGCCTAGGAAAATTCGTCGGGCGAGTGCCTTCTTCTGCCGGGCGAAGCCCTCTAATGAGGCCACGTGACAGCTACAATGTCAGTTGGTCCATCAGAAAATATCTACCTTCGTTGGGCGCTAGAATCCTTCGCTGGGCGAATCCAAATTCGCTGGGTGAATCACCCAGCGAACCAAACCTGGGAGCTACTGGAACTTGAATTGAAATTAATTAAATCTCTCGCCTCTTCCTCGTCGGGCGAATCCAGCGAATTAGCCAGCGAGCCAACTCCTCTAGCTACTAGAATTGGATTTCCAAAACACAATTTCCTCTCGCTGCTGCTTCGCCAGGCGAAGCAACCTTCCTTCGCTTCATGCTCGCCGGGCGAAGCTTCTAAAAATTGCAGACACGCACCTTTTTCATTTCTTTGAGTTTTCTTCTGCAACGAGCTGCAACCTTATGACATATTTTCACTACAAAATTAACAAACACATCAAAATATCTAATGTTCACAAAATATGCAAGAATTGCCTAATAGATAAGTGATTTTCTAATTAAAGCAATAAAAAGAGCTTACAGGTGTCAATTTTGGATATAAAAACTAGCATTTATTGACACCTAACAATGATGCTGGTCGAATTTCTCCAACTAGATCCAGAGCCCACCCTCTAAAGGGCCAAAGCTTTACTATGGAATGCAATTCGCTTACAGGAACATGTTGAATACCTGCATGTACTTGACAATCTTGGCATCCTTTGGTAAACTCGACACAATCCTTAAACATGGTAGGCTAATACATCCCTTGTCGAAACAATAACCATTTCATTTTATGACCCATCTGATGTTCCCCACATGCCCCACTATGGAGACTAGAGAGAGCTAAGTATGCCTCAGACTCACTAAGGCATTTGAGTAAGACCTCTTCAGGCATCTTTTTAAATAATTCGTTCCCCGTAAGAATATAGCTTAAAACACGATACCTGACTTTTTTTTCAACAGATGTTGTTGGATTTCTTAAGTATTCTATTATTGCCTTTCTCCAATCTTCGTCTAAAGGCCTTTAAAGGCATGTAAGTTAAAGAATACTCAGTTTAGGCCAATTCCCCTTTACTAATTCGACTATGTAAAATTGGTTTAGGTAACATATGTTTGATAATGTCGAAGTGAGACAAAACATAAACATTAACTAGCTTTATATAATGCTTTAACTTTGTACATGAGAAGTATAGACATAGACATAACTTTTCGATTATATTATATCTAGTTTCTGCATCATTTAAGACTCTACTAAGGTAGTAAATGGCTCTTTCGATGCCATTTTCATCCTCTTGAGCCAACATGCTCCCTAAAGTTGTATCAGATGCAGATATGTATAATCTCGTACTTCTATTCTTACAAGGAGGTACAAGAATTGGAGGATGAGCAAGGTAGTCTTTAATCTTGTCGAAAGCCTCTTGTTGCGCTTGCCCCCATTCAAAACCTTCCTTCTTGAGTCGAATTAGAGGTGAGAAGATTTGAGTTTTGCCACTTAATTTTGAGATGAACCTCCTTAAGAAGTTGATATTTCCTAGCAGCGACTGCAATTCCTTCTCTGTTGATGGCACTTTCGCCTCCATGATGGCCTTGATCTTGTTTGGGTTGATTTCTATTCCTTTCTTGTGGACCATGAAGCCTAGAAAAGCCTCAGCCTGCACATAAAAAGCACACTTAAGAGGATTCATCTTTAGACCATGTTTCCACATCCTTTCGAATGATTGTCGAAGATGGTCTATATTACTCTTCCCTGAAACTGACTTAACCACTATGTCATCAATATAAATTTGCATGAAAGTTTCAATAAAGTCATGGAATATAGATTTCATTGCTCTTTGATAAGTTGCCCCAGCATTTTTTAGGTCAAAATGCATCACCACCCATTCTTAGGTGCCTAAGGCTCAGGGACATCAAAATGCCATTTTTGGCACATCTTCTTCAGCAATGAAAATCTAGTTATATCTAGTATACCCGTCGAGCATACTAAGATACTCCTGTCCTGCAGTAGAATCGACTAATGTAACACCCCAATTTAATTTAATTATTTTTCGTAATTAAATAATGTTGTGTGTGTGTTTGTGTGTATTTTGGTTAAGTTACCTTAGTACGGAGTAGAGACCTTAGAATTATAGACAATAAGGTATCGGAGGGTGTGTGACCAATGGGATGGAATATGTGGTGTAGATAGTAAGTGATTATCAAATTAAATAATTTAGTTGGAATTAAATTGAAGTTAAAATAATTAGTTAATTATTTTATTTAATTAAAATTTGGATAATATGAGTGGAGAGATGATAAGGGCAAGATGGTCCATTCATGAGGATTAGTAAGGATGGGAAGGGAAAAACATAATTGAGGTCTAAGAGTCATAAGAGGAAAAGGAAGAAATTGGTAAGAGGGAGAATCATTGGAAATCGATCGAATTCTGAGGAAAGGAGAAAAGGGAACAGGAAGCAGAGCTAGGACCTAGATACATCTGAAGAATTTTCATCTGAGGTAAGGGTGGGTCCTTTAATCTCTAAGGGTTGCATAATCTTTGTATGAGGGTAGATAAATCATTAGAATTCGTCCCTATGTGTTGTTTGTGTCGAATTGGGGATTGGGTTTTTGTATGTCAGAGGGCTTGATAAGAGGGAAAAATGCATAATTGATCGATTGGATTGTGGGATATATGTGTTTATGAATGTTGTATGCTAACTTGTTGCTGTATGTGTACTTTTGGGGCTGTTTGTGGGTAAAATCGGGGAAGGATTGGGACTGGTTGGTGCTGAAATCGCTACTGCAGAATTGCAGAATTCGCGTAGTTCGCAATGCGAACAAAAGTTCGCTAGAAGAATGTTCGCCCCATATTCGCTAAGTGAATAAGGTAGCGAATGAAGTAGAAGAAGAGGATTTGCGGGGATGCATGGTGAGGAAGTTTGCCCCAGGTTCGCTAGGCGAACTCCTGGCGAAGCCCAGTTCGCTGGGCGAATGTGTAGCGAACAGAGGGGGAAAATATGTGACTCTCTGGTTTTTGTATGGGGAGGAGATGTTCGCTGGCAAGTTCGCTAGGCGAACCTTTAGCGAACTCGCAGCGAAGCATGGCAGTGTTGTCTTGTTGTGGAACGAACAGAATTTTCCTAAACTTGAGAGATTCATAACTTTTAGTCCGTGTGTCCGTTTTAGCCGCCGTTCGAAGCGTTGGAAAGCTGGTTTCATATACTTTTTTATTAAAATTGATTTCCACACCATAATTCCAACCCTTTGAAGTGTTAATTTGATTTTGTGTATGTTGTCATGTGTTGTAAGTTGAAATGATGTATTAGGTGGTGTGTATGTGTGTTATAGTCATGGATTGATGTGGTTGTTTGGGTTGTAAGTTGAAATGATGGATTGGGTGGTGTGTATGTGTGCTATAGTCATGGATTGCTATTGTTGTATATGTTGGCAGGTATGGATTGCGTGTTGTATAGTTGTAGTATGATGTATTGTCGCATCGACAAATATATGCATGTAGTTGTTGTTGTATGTTGTTGCTGAGCTGTTATAGCATTGTTGTTGCATGGTACCTAGCACTCCTGTGGTATAATGATTAAAATGAATATCATTGTATGTTGTATCATATGTTGTTGTTGATATGCATTACATGATTGCATGAGTTGTGAGATAAGTCGTGTGCCCATGTGGGGTGTGAGCGTCTTATCTGGATTCCTTGAAATGGAATCGTCTTGTTGTTGTTGTTGAGGTAATCGTGTACCCACGTGGGGTGTGAGCGATCACGGATGTCGTGTGCCCATATGGGGTGTGAGCAACTATTGTGGAAATTCCGACGGGAATTATGATCATGAAACATGGATTGAATTGGTACCATATGCATTGAGTCGAGTCGTGGGTCTTAATGCATTGTATTATGTGTGTTGATCATTTGATCGTGTGAGAAATGTTATTTGTGTTGATGTTGTGATGATAGGGTAGATTGTGTAATGTTTATTTGATTTCATACTTATATTATGCATTTCTTATGTGATTTTGAGAATCTCACCCCTTCTGTTTGAATGTTACCTCCACACGTTGTAATACCCCAAATTTTGACCACTAAGATTTCCCATCATTGTGCAAATCATTAGCACAATATGGATGTACCTTTGTGCCTCATCAATCTCCTCAAGGAATTGTTGAGCATTCACTATAATCAAGCTTAGGGTTTCAAGCCCTCTCAAAGCCTTTAGACAAAGGATCAATTAAGGAATGACATGATCTTCAACTTGTCTAACCTCTTACACATCCACAAACGATCAAGAGGACTCCCACCTCAAGAATTAGGCACAAGGGTGCAACATTTCAAGTGGATCAAGCCTCAAGTTCATCTAATACAAAGTCAACTGACGCAGAAAGTCAAAGTTTGACTTTTGGTCAACTTTGAGCTTCACAAGCCATTACTCAAGAAAATATGATGGATGATTTAATTTGATCAAATTTAAATCAAGAAATCACGCAAAATTGCAAAATTGATCAAATTGAAAGAAACTTAGAAATTTTTTCTAAGTTAAAATCATGTTCAAGTGCACAACTTTTCAAGGTTGTAACTATTGATCCAAACATCCATTGATTTTGAGTAAGAGCTACTTTTAAAGAGGGTGTTTGATACTTCAACATTGTAGAGGGAATCAACTCAAAATATCATAAGGATTGAAAGATATAAGTGTTCAAAGTTGGGAATTCTTAATGTCTGATGTTCTGACATTGCACATAGGATATCATTAATATTTTTCAGCAAGAATGCCCCAACTTCAAGGACGTTTTTCTCCATGATCCAAGTTGAACCAGGTCTGGAGTCAAACATGAAAGTTGAAGTACGTTGTCTCAGCTTTCCAGAAAGGTGTAGAATGTCCTTGTAACATACTCGAGCAGGGAGATATGATTTTCGTAAGAAGCATTGATAAAGCAGAATTTTCATGACAGCTTTTAGGACAGATTTGACTACACAAGTTCAAGACCATTTTTGATGACTTTGAAAGCTGAACCAAGACCAAAGTCAAACATCAAAGTTAAAGTATGTCATTTGGGCTTTCCAAAATGTATTAGAACTCCCATTAATTCAACTTGAGCAAGGAGTTATGAACCTCAAAACAGGCCTTGCTCGAGCTAATTTTTTAGGACAGATTTTGTGCACTTTTCTTGTGCCACCCAATTTTCAAGCTTTGTCACCATGCAAGACCAGCATCAAAGATGCAATTCACTTCAAATCAAAATGTCATAGTGGATTAAAAGATAAAAGTGATTAAAGTTTGGAATTATTAATGTTCAATGTCTGATGTTCTGACATTGCACATAGGACATCATTAATATTTTTTCAGCAAGAATGCCCCAACTTCAAGGACGTTTTTCTCCATGATCCAAGTTGAACCAGGTCTAGAGTCAAACATGAAAGTTGAAGTACGTTGTCTCAGCTTTCCAGAAAGGTGTAGAACGTCCTTGTAGCATACTCGAGCAGGGAGATATGATTTTCGCAAGAAGCATTGATAAAGCAGAATTTTCATGACAGCTTTTAGGACAGATTCGACTACACAAGTTCAAGGCCATTTTTGATGACTTTGCAAGTTGAACCAAGACCAAATTCAAACATCAAAGTTTAAGTACGTCATCTAAGCTTTCCAGAAAGTCCTAGAACGTCCATGTAGCATACTCGAGCAGGGAGTTATGGATTTTACAACAGGGCTTGCTGCAGCTGATTTTTAAGACATGTTTCAGGACAGATTTGCACACTTCTTGTGCCACACGAATTTCCAAGCCTTGTCATCACTTTGGACACCTCTAAGGATAAAATCTAAAGGGGACAATCACTGAGCCAAGCCTCCAAAGTCCTTGGAACAAGAAGTAGCATGTTATTCCTAAAAATCCCTAAAAGAGGGACAAGACTCCAATTTTGGATTGGAGCATTTAATAGATGCTTAGGGGTGGCATGGACTGACACATTTGCAACTGAATTCAGTCAAGATTCCTCCAACAAGTAGGGAACCAAAGCTCTGTGCCCTAACCTCTAGTCAATGGCTATAGGAGACTTGGATTCTCATTGGACAACATTGGCCAAACCTCTGTTGCAGCCACCATTCACTGTTGCTGCGAAAATAAACTTGCTCTACTATAAATAGAGCTCCTTTGTGTTCAGTTTAAGTACACCAAAGCCATCAAACAGATGCTTTCCTCAAAATCTCTTCTTTCACCTCAAATTTGCCTTCCAAAGCAAGTAATTCTGAGTTTTTGAGTTAGAGAGCAATTCCACTCAAACTAATCACACACACACCTCATATATATCATATGTAAGCTGTGCAAACTATCACAAGTGACCTGTAATCACAAAATCACAAAGTCACTTCTCAAAACCTCAAAATGGCACTTTTTTGCATTTTTCAAGCCATGTCATGACTCAGTCACTTTCCAAACCAGATAAAACCTCAAACACACTCCAAATATCATCCTTGAACTGTCCCAAATGGTTCCCAACATCTGGAACACCATTTGAGAGAGTTGCTATTTTGGTCACTTTTAACCCCTTTTGCAAGAAAGGGACAGTTTGTGTTTTTGCAGGTACCAGTTGATTCCAATCATCCTAAAAGCTTCTAAGGGATCATTTGAGTGTGTCTAAAGCATCAAATCATTTCTGGAACAAGAGGCTTGACAGATTGCACAAAAAGCTCAAAAAGAGGTAAGCATCGCAACTTGGAATCCTTGAAATCATGCATTGCTTTGAAGTCCACTGATCATACACATCTCATACATGTTGTATATGTTGTGCTTGGGCTAATTCACCATGTAATCCATGCCTGTATCAAAGTGTAGCACAAAAAATGCAATTATAGGTCCTTTTCAAAACCACTATCGGGTTTTGAGGAGGGAGTGTGTTTTGAAAAAACTACCATCACCATTGGATTCCTTGTGAAATTCTGGGCCAGATGCATATAAATTTTGTCTCAAACCATTGAGATTTGAGAAAGTTATGGGTGTTGGAAGTTTGATAAAAAAGGTGTTGAAAACTCATGAGTGATGTCTCATGAGTGATGTTGTGACATCACATTCTTTTTTTTCTTAGTTTATCTTCAAAACTCAACCAATTCTTTCACATAGCAAAAATTATCATTTTACAAATCTGTTTTACACACTTCTTATTCATACTCCAAAATATTTTATTCCACAAAAAAATTAGTTTTATATTATTTATTTAATATAATTAGTATTTTTGTGAATAAATTCCTTTTTAATGTTTTTAAAACATTTTAAAAGTGAACTCTCATATTGAAAATCAAGACCAAATGAATTTTATTTCATCTTGTGATTAAAACATCATTTTTCAAACCCCAACCAAAAATCACAAGTTGCTTATTTGGTATTTTTATCATTTTGTATTGATTTTCTTTTAAGAATTTACTTTTAAAATGATAAAATTAGGATTTCTTTGATTTTCACCATCATAAAACTTTTTAAAACTCTTTGGGCCTCTATTAGAGTGTAAGACCCAACACCCTTGTACAGAAAACCTTTTTGGGCCTCAGTCACTTGTATAAGCCCCTCTATACATTTTCAAATAAACGACGCGATCGTCGCCAGTTTAAAATTAAACATTTGGGGCTCTCTTCGAGCTATAAGACCCATTCAAAACTTTTTGGGCCTCTAATAGAGTGTAAGACCCAATCCTTTGTAAATACAACCCATTTTGGGCCTCACTTATGGTATAAGTCCCGTTGTATTTCAAAAAGTTCGACGCGATCATCATCCGTTGAAAAACAAATTTTGGGCCTCTCCTCGAGCTATAAGACCCATTCAAAACTTTTTGGGCCTCTATTAGAGTGTAAGACCCAACACCCTTGTACAGAAAACTTTTTGGGCCTCAGTCACTTGTATAAGTCCCCCTGTACATTTTCAAATAAACGGCGCGATCGTCGCCTTTCTTTTTTAAAATAAACCTGGGCCTACCCTCGAGTAGTAAGACCCATTTCTTTTTCTTAAAACTTTTTGGGCCTCTAATAGAGTGTAAGACCCAATCCTTTCTTGACCAAAACATTTTGGGCCTCAGTGTATTGTATAAGTCCCGATACCGTCAAAAACAAACGGCGCGATCGTCGCCTTTTCAAAATAACCCTTGGGCCTCTCCTTGAGCTATAAGCCCCATTCAAACTCTTTGGGCCTCTAATAGAGTGTAAGACCCAACCCCCTTTTAACCAAAATCATTTTGGGCCTCACTTATTGTATAAGTCCCTCTGCATTAAAAGAAAACCTCGGCGCGATCGCCATTTCAAACGGAAAAATCAATTGGGCCTACCCTCGTGTTATAAGCCCCACTCTTTTTCTTTAAACCTTTTTGGGCCTCTTGAGAGAGTGTAAGACCCATCCATTTGTACAGAAAACCTTTCTTGGGCCTCAGTCACTTGTATAAGTCCCTCTGTACAAATTCAACAGTGCGCTCACTGATAAAACCATGGGCCTCTCTTTGAGCTGTAAGCCCCAAATCTTTCTTTTTCAAAGCACTTTCTCCTTTGATTTTGAATATACTATTGTTTTCAATCTTTCTTTGTTAAACAACTAACCAAACAGCATGGAAGCTCTACAACTGAGTAAGTGTTTACCCGCTTTCATTTACCGCTTTCATATGTATATAACTATATTGTGGGGCTGTTTCACCGTAAGTCTCCTTTCACAAACTCATATATATATAATTGTATTGTGGGGCTGTTTCGCTGTAAGTCTTCTTTCATAAACTCATATCAACTGTGTAATAATAGTATAGATATTTAGAGTTTCCCCGACAACTACGTCTAGAACTAGGTGACGCCGTTTCGTTTATTCGTAGAAATAGACAACTAGATCCCCAATAGGATCACCAGATATAGTCTTCTCTTCGGTTGGCCTCATTAGGAATTGTCAAGAAGCTCTACTCCCCAAGATGAATGTATTCTCCATGAATGGCATCTTTGAGTTTCTTCCAAATTCTCGAACTTTCCTGACTTGATCTATTCCTTGTGAATAGCTTGCCTTGAATTTCTCGGGGTTTGGGGACCCATCGGCTTCTTAAAAGCATCGGCCTCCTCTTGGGCATCGTACAAGGACCCACAGGCTTCCTAAAAGCAACCCCGCCTCCTCTTGGGCTTCGTACAAGGACCCTACAGCTTCTTAGAAGTATTCACAACCTCCTCTTACATGATAGCCTCCTCTTGGGCTTAGTACAAGGACCCGTCGGCTTCTTAAAAGTTTCCAGCCTCCTCTTGGGCTTCATACAAATTGTCCCGACGACCTCCTAGAGGTATAGGAACAGAACTTAGTCATCATCATAGAACAGTCCTTTCATAGAGTCTACTACTGTTTCTCAAAGCATAGTACAAAAGATGAAACTCTAGACATGGACAGTCTAATATCCTTGAGTCTCAAAGACATTCTCAAGTGACCCCTTCGTTAAATAGGAAGGAAACCCGCAGACTCGGACAGTCTCAATACCCTTCGGATTTCCCGCTTCCTTAAAGAACAGGAAATATCCCTGATCCTCAAATCAAATCCCTGAGTACAGTGTTGCTCATATAAGAACTGATTTTCTCTTTAAAATCAATATACTGAACCTGTCACTTAACTGAAACAGTTACCATGGCCTCCTCTTGGGCTTTGTACCAAAATTCTCCCCAGTGGAGTCAAACAATGTTTAGCCTCTCTCTCAGGCTTTGTACGAGACACATAAGAGACTCCCTCGTTGAGTCAATCACCCCTTTTCTGCCTCCATCTCGGGCTTTATACGAGATACAAAAGGGTTCTTATTGATCCAAAACAAACAACAGCCTCCATCTCGGGCTTCGTACGAGATACAAAAACACTCTCTTGTTGAGTATAAAGGGCTCTCTTGTTGAGTCAATCACCTTTTAGCCTCCATCTCAGGCTTCGTACGAGATACAGAAACATTCTCTTGTTGAGTATAAAAGATTCTCCTATTGAGTCAACCCCTTTTAGCCTCTCTCTCGGGCTTCGTACGAGACACATAAAAACTCCCTCTTGTTGGGCCAATAGCCTCCTCTTAGGCTTTGTATAAGAAAACCACTGGTTGATCCAATCAACCTTTTAGCATCAAAGTTGTGCCTCGTTCACAGTACACAAACATCAACAACTCCTTCCCCTTCATCTAATCGCTGTAAGCGGCAAGCCTCTGGATCATCTACATCCATGCCACTGTCCCTCTTTTAGCATGAGAAATTCCTAAGGAAAGATAGCATTGCTCTACACTGAGTTAAAGTCTTCTCCTTCAGGTTAAAATCCCCTTTAAAGGAAATTATGGCATTACTAGGATCCGCGTATCCCGGTTAAAGTTATCCTCCTTTATAAACCAGTCACCCAACAGTTGTGACAGACAAACCCTTCTTTAGAGATGACAAATTCTCTCTAAAGTCGAGGTCCTTCAGCTTCACGTCTTGGGCTTTGAACAAGACACAAATAGACTTTTCAGCTTCACAACTTGGGCTTTGAACAAGATACAAATCACCTATCGCTTCACGTCTTGGGCTTTGAACAAGACACCAAAAACACCAATTTCCTCCCATAGAATAGGAGGAACTACGAATGCTCTGATTTCTCTGTTTCGGTAAACGGGAATACGTAGGCATAAGATCGAAAGAAAAGATCTTAGCGAGCACAATCAACAAAAAACCCAAAATCCCATACTCCCACATACCTATCAAAAAGCATCAGTCCTAACATCCTAATCCTTATTCCCTGCTAGAAATTCCTAAAAAGAAAGAAAATCGTATTGGCGAAAATACAAATAACCAGTACAAAGGCCCCCCCACATTGATAGCATCCGTAACTTAACAGACCGCTGTTTAAACTCAGTATGCAAGCAGGGTTAATTGGAGACATCTATTTCCCTTCCTTATTCAGCTCACAATAGGATAAAAAATGAATCGACCTGTAGTTTAAGCTCAACCGCAGAGAGCGACCAGCGCCTAAGAACCGCGTCCAAAATCGCTCGCTACACACGTGGGTAACGTGTAGATAAGCAGGAGTAGTGGGGAGTTGGAGTTAGTGAAGACAAGGTCTTCTCTTTTATGTCATCGAGTCGCGTTTGCTCTGATTGTAACACCGGGTTGTCGGAACGCTAGTAGTTATTTACCTTGTTATGTATCATTACTCTATTACTTGATGACGTTTTTGTGGCATTAACCTGTTATGATTTCGTTGAATTTCCGCTGCTGTAGAGATGGTTAATTACTATGTTTTAATTACAATAGCTATGTGTTAATTATCGTATGCATGAGAAGTTGAATAGTTGAAAGTAGCATTCTAAACATGTTGTGTTTTATTTCACTCTGATATTTTGTTATTATTTATCGCGGGGGTTTAGGGTGTTACATAGTGGTATCAGAGCTGGTCGGTCTGTCCGACCAAGTTGTCGAGTCGTTGTCATGTGACAGTTAAATACTGTCGATGTTGTTTGTTCCTTAGTACGTGATATGTGCGTAAAACACTATCAGTGCTTTCATGTTTTTCGAATCCCTTGTCTACAGGATGAGAGTGAGACAAGTGGGGGTAGAAGCTTGTGTTTCTCCAAGATGCTTCTGGTGTGGAGTATTGGCTTAGTGTGTCGTTGATTGCAAGAGTGCAATTATTGATCGGGACAATGTTGTTCCTGTTGTTGAAGAGATTGGGTATCATCTTACTGCATGAGGGAGTGCAGTGTTGGATTGTTCACCTGTTTGAGGATGGTGTGACCCTCGAAGGAAGACGGACATATGTCCTCACTGTTCGCTTCCTTGTGAGGGAGAGGGCGATGTTTTGGCTAAAGGTTGGTCAGCGATGTGTGGAGTATCCCGACGTGTTTCCTAAGGACGGGCAAAGTTTGTCTTCAGTTGGAACAAGATGATGTTATTCTGGAGACGCGTTGGTAGGAGCTAAACCCTGCATTTACCAACCGTTGGGATATGTAAGGTAGTGTGCTACTGATTTCAAGAACGTAGGAGTTGTGAGAGTGTGTTGTTTCTAAAACTAAAGGAAATACATAAAGAATGCTTATGTTAACTAAGGATTGTGCCTTAGATAGCTTGTGCACAAGATATAAGGAACACTATGATAGTTTGGTAAAGATGGTTTATGCTCCATCATGATGGTCGGTTGTCTATTGACAAATTGGGGAACTGATCACCCTTAATCTCTTGTTGATAGTAGACGGGATCATGCGGGATGGAATAGATGTATCTTGTCGGCTTAGATAGTGTGTTCAGTGAATTGTTTGGAGTTAAGCAAAGTGCTTACCAATGGTTTTGATGGGCCGATGCAGATTCTGATATATCTGAAGATAAGGCAGATTTGAGGTTTTGTACGTCAGTAAGTTGGGATGTCTCCGAGAGGAAATGATCTAGTATTGTGGATGGTTGCTTCTTAGAGAGTAAAGAGTTAAGGTTATACCTGCTAAGTAAGTAGAATAACTCTCAAGAGATGATGCTCAGATGTTTGCCATGTTTGTGTTGATGGTGTTCTGGAGATTAGCAGTAAAGTCACAATGATGAACTGCCAGTTGTGCGTGAGTTCTAGACGTCTTTTGGATGACATATCGGATGTGCCGCTAAAGATAGAGATGGAATTCTCTGTTGATCTTGTCCCTGGTACCATATTAGATGGCATCATACATGGTCTCGGCGTTAGAATTAGTAGAACTGATAGAGCAGTTAAACGATTTATTAGAAATAAGATTTGTGAGACCAAGGGTGTCGCCTTGGAGAGCTCAGTATGGTTAGTAGAGAAATGGATGATAACATGAGATCGCGTGTTAATCGGAGAGTAGTATGGAAACTCACAGTTGTATTCTAGATAGCTTGAGTTTTGAATTGTGACGAATCACAGATGATTTGAAGTTCCTTGATGGTATTACCTTGTTATGGGTTGAAAATCTCATGTCAACAGAAACCTTGAGTGGGTCGAAACCCCGTAAGAAGAATTGATATGGAATGTGGTAACCAGAACCAGAGGTTGTTAAGCTGTTTTATATAAATTGTTTCGAACTCAGGATGAATTTCGAAGGTTGCGTATGTTATGGTTGTAGTAGTATTACTCTTGCATCTCTATCATTAGGGAGTGTTGAACTGATACTAAATGGTTGTTTGTTGATAGGGAGGTTATCTACTGATGGACATAAATGAGATTTGTGTACTATTTGATGGGTAGGCACTCCAGTGGATAAGTGTGTTTTATACAGATCGATAACTCTCCAAAGTGCCTAAGGATAAGTGTCCACTTTCAAGAACATATGACTTGAAATCTTTGGAACTCGGTTTAGAGTATTACAATATAGGATGGTGTTTTTCGGTGCTTGTAATGCGCTTGGGGTGTGTGTGGGAATTACGAATCATATCTTCCATACTTAATCAGATAAGTTTGAAGTGGTGTTCGTTGGGGTATTCTGATCTATTATAAAATCAGAAGAAGAACGTGTAGAGTATTTGAGAATTGAGTTACAAGTATTGAAGAGAGATGAAGTTTATGCTAAGTTATCAAAGCGTGATTTTTGCTTGATAAGGATGAGTTTTCTTGGTTATGTTATTTTAGATAAGGGTGTTGTCGTGGATCCATCCAAAGTGAATGCAACTCTACAATGAGAAAGCCCCGAAGTTGGTTAAGGAGATTAAAGGATTTTTTTTGTTTGTTTTTTTTTTTACTCAATGGGTTATTACCGCAGGTTATGGAAGACTCTTCCAAGTTAGCATTTTATCTCAGTTGACTTGCGAAGGGTAAGTCATTTGTGTGGGGATGTTCGTTGTGAGGGAAGTTTTAGAAACCTGAAGTAGAAGTTGACTACAACTTCAATTTTGATTATGCTTGATCCTAATAAACTGTTTGTGGGGTATTGGGATGTGTCTATGATGAGTTTAGACAGTGTTCTAATGTAAGATGGTGAAGTCGTAGCTTATGCCTTACGACAACTGAGGATTCATGAAAGGGTCTATCCTGTTCAAGATTGGGATTGGCTGCGGTTGCATTTGTGTTGAGGATATGGAGGTATTATTTTTATGGATCTAGACTCGAAGTGTTTAGTAATCACAAGAGTGTAGAACACTTGTTTGGTCTAAAGGAATAGAATATGAGACAACGAGGATGGTTGGAATCCTTGATGAATTACGACATTGGCTCGAGATATCCTAGTGGTAAAGTTAATGTCATGCCTGATGAGTTAGGTTAAAAGTCTTATCATATGTATGCTTTGATGGTCAAAGAATTACAATTGAGTAGCAGTCCAAAGACGTATATCTGGTGTGTGAGCTGACGTAGTAAAGTGAGAGGTTGGGTATATAAAAGGTGAATGATGACTTCCTGGTGAATATTAGAGAGAGTCAGAAGTTGGATGTAAAATTAGTGGATTTGATAGTTGCGAGTAATCAGAGTGCGCAGCAGAAGCGTGATGTAGCGCGGTTCGAATATGCGTGCGTGAACAGTAGGAGTTCAAAGGTTGAATGTTATGACCTGCAGGAATGGAAGTGATATAGTGAAAGGTTTAGATATTAATCATGTACTACTTGTTGCCTGTTCGATTGGTGAATCGTAGAATTGTTGTCTTGATGATTGTGTGACCACGAGGTTGGTGTTCCGGTTATGTTGAAGTGGTTAGGATGACATTGTGTCGTGGAACTTTATGTTCTTATTCCTGTGGTGATGGTAACGATTGTGTTGTGTTTTGGTTCGAGAGTGAACCTGTGTGTGTGTGTGTAACTTGGTTATTCATTGTGTCTTGAGTTGGTTGTCGAGTGCATTGTGTGGACATTGCATCTTATTGTTGTTATTGATGAGGTAATTGTGGTTTTGTGTTATTCGTGGTGCTGCCTTTTATGATTTGGGGGTTAGAGTGCAGGATGCGAGGGTCGTATCCGAAGTTGTTCGCATGAGGTAAATTTTTTAGGACGAAAATATTCTAAGTGGGGGAGAGTTGTAAAACCCCAATTTAATTTAATTATTTTTCGTAATTAAATGATGTTGTGTTTGTGTTTGTGTGTATTTCAGTTGAGGTTGAGTTACCTTAGTACAGAGTAGAGACCTTAGAATTATAGACAATAATTTAGTTGGAATTAAATTGAAGTTAAAATAATTAGTTAATTATTTTATTTAATTAAAATTTGGATAATATGAGTGGAGAGATGATAAGGGCAAGATGGTCCATTCATGAGGATTAGTAAGGATGGGAAGGGAAAAACATAATTGAGGTCTAAGGGTCACAAGAGGAAAAGGAAGAAATTGGAAAGAGGGAGAATCATTGGAAATCGATCGAATTCTGAGGAAAGGAGAAAAGGGAACGGGAAACAGAGCTAGGACCTAGAGACATCTGAAGAATCTTCAACTGAGGTAAGGGTGGGGTTCTTTAATCTCCAAGGGTTGCATAATCTTTGTATGAGGGTAGATAAATCATTAGAATCCGTCCCTATGTGTTGTTTGTGTCAATTTGGGGATTGGGTTTTTGTATGTCAGAGGGCTTGATAAGAGGGAAAAATGCATAATTGATCGATTGGATTGTGGGATATATGTGTTTATGAATGTTGTATGTTAACTTGTTGTTGTATGTGTACTTTTGGGGCTGTTTGTGGGTAAAATCGGGGAAGGATTGAGACTGGTTGGTGCTGAAATCGCTACTGCATAATTGCAAAATTTGCGTAGTTCGCAATGCGAACAAAAGTTCGCTAGGTGAATGTTCGCCCCAGATTCGCTAAGCGAATAAGGTAGCGAATGAAGGGGAAGAAGAGGATTTGCTGGGATGTGTGGTGGGGAAGTTCTCCCCAGGTTCGCTAGGCGAACTCCTGGCGAAGCCCAGTTCGCTGGGAGAATGTGTAGCGAATAGAGGGGAAAAATATGTGACTCTCTGGTTTTTGTATGGGGAGGATATGTTCGCTGGCAAGTTCGCTAGGCAAACCTCTAGCAAACGGGAGTTCGCTGAGCGAACTCGCAGCGGAGCATGGTAGTGCTGTCTTGCTGTGGAATGGACAGAATTTTCCTAAACTTGAGAGATTCATAATTTTCCTAAACTTGAGAGATTCATAACTTTGAGTTGAGTCGTGGGTCTCATTGCGTTGTATTATTTGTGTTGATCATCTGATCATGTGAGAAATGCTATTTGTGTTGATGTTGTGATGATAGGGTAGATTGTGTAATGTTTATATGATTTCATACTTATATTATGCATTTCTTATGTGATTTTGAGAATCTCACCCCTTCTGTTTGAATGTTACCTCCACGTGGGTAACGTGCAGATAAGCAGGAGTAGTGCGGAGTTGGAGTTAGCGAAGACAAGGTCTTCTCTTTTATGTCATCGAGTCGCGTCTGCTCTGATTATAACACCGGGTTGTCGGAACGCTAGTAGGTATTTACCTTGTTATGTGTTATTACTCTATTACTTGATGACGTTTTTGTAGCATTAACCTATTATGATTTCGTTGAATTTCCGCTACTGTAGAGATGGTTAATTACTATGTTTTAATTACGATAGCTATGTGTTAATTATCGTATGCATGAGAAGTTGAATAGTTGAAAGTAGCATCCTAAACATGTTGTGTTTTATTTCACTCTGATATTTTGTTATTATTCATCGCGGTGGTTTAGGGTGTTACAACTAACATCTTCTCCATAGGCATTGGATATTCATCCTTTGGGGTTGTAGCGTTCAAATCTCTGAAATTAACACAAACCCTCAAAGTGCCATTTTTCTTAATGACTGGTAGAATGTTAGCAATCCATTTGACATAGCTGGTCGTACGAATGAATTTGCATCTGAGAAGCCTTTCGACCTCTTCCTTGATCTTCGACAGAACTTCAGGTGTAAAACATTTTGGGATTGGCTTCTTCCCAGGCTTTATGGGCAACTTTAGTTCGACCAGATCTCTGCTTAAACCAGGCTTCTCGTCGTAATCCCACGCGAAGCAGTCCTTGAACTCTTTTAGCAATTGGATTACTTCGACCTTGATTTGTGGGATAATGTTGGCGCTGATGTATGTTGGCCTTCTTAGTGCCCCTCTCCCAAGTTGATCTCTTCTAAAGGGTCTTCCGCTAGCATCTTTATGTTATTTTCCAGCGGATCCTTTTCGAAACACAAAGGCTCGTCATCATAGATGGCATCAAGCCTCTGGCCTTGCACTTCATATTGACCCTTGTCAGGTGGTTCTAGATCGAAGTCCTCACCAGGTCCTTCCAAGTGCTCTTCATTCTTTTTGGTTTCGACAGCCATGTACTTTACTTTAGCCTCTAGGGCCGCTTTTAATTTGTTTTCAGCTATGTAAGACGAAATCTTCTCTAATGTCTTCGATTCATACATCGTCACTAAATTCACTTCTTCAACCAGTTAGTTGGATTCCTTCCGTTCCAAATCTGAAATCTTCCTCACCTACTACTTCCCTATCCCATTGAAAGTCATAGCTTTGGTCTGCTTTTATATTCTCCACAATTCCATCATTTTTCCAGATTGAAATGCGTTGATGTAGTGAAGAAGGGATTGCACCAATGCCATGGATCCATTCTCGACCCAAAAGTAGATTGTAGTTGGCCTTCGACGCTATGGCCATAAACATAGTTGGCCTTGTAATGGTACCAACTGTGAGGTCCACCTGGATTACCCCCATTGTAGTACCAACCTTTCCCTCATAGTTCGACAGAACCATATTATGGGGTTTAGTGTCAGTGTCATTTTTTCCTATTCTTTTCAAAATGTAATGCGGCATCAAATTCACCGTTGTTCTGCCATCCACTAAGATCTTATTCACTCCAATGTTTTCTATTTTTCTCATAATAAACAGAGGCTTCAAGTGGTTCTTCATCGTTTCGTCAGGCCTTTCGAAAAAGGCATTTTGTTCTTCCACACATCCATTATTCAGTATGTAATAGCAAACTAGCCTATGTTTGGCCATTTCCAACTCAGTTGCATCCTCAGGCTCCTCTATCTCCGTAACTTGGTCGTATTCCCTAGGCAATACAGATACCACGTTGCAAACGATATCCAATGACGGCTCTGAACCTGTGTCAGAATCATCCGTCAGCATGTCATCTTCTGCTGCCTGGTCAGACTTCTCTCCCATAACCTCCTTTTGAGAAGCAAATAGTTTCCTTTTGACAGGTTTCCTCTCTTCATTCTTCTCCTTCTTGAGGAGTAAGTTACTTCTCGATTCAGCCTCTCTTCGTTCCTTTCGACAGACTTCCTCTTTTCTCCAGCCTCCCTCTGCCTTCCTTTTTCTCTGTTATCTCCTCCATTGAGACCTGGTCATAGGGTTTTTCCCCTTGTAATTTTCAGAGTGTTATGCTAGCTGCTTTGAGGCTTGGAATTCCTTACGGTATGCAAGTGAGGAACCTCTTGTAGCTCCAGTTTTATGACGCGACCACTACTACATTTAGTGCTAATTTCTGATTTCTAATATTTATCCTATGATGCTTAGGAAGGGGAAGATACCTTAAACTAACCCTGTTCACAAATGTTTTTCTGACAAATGAGAAGAGATATGGAATCGGGGGTTGGTTATACTGAGGGAAGCTATTAACACCCTGAGTATCTATAGTAATCTATAGGAACCATTATTTGGATATATTTCTACTGTTGAATTACTTGGTTGCTTAAGTTTGTTTATTGCTAAATTGGGAAAGTTTCTCCTTTGTGAAAGCTGAGGAAATATGTTTTTGTTGTTTTTTATGGTTTTCTATTGTTTTTGGGAAGATGCTTGACCTGAGGTTTTTGATTAGTGCGCTCACAAAGATTTCGTAATCTTATTCCTACGTATTCCCATAAAGAGACTTGGGGAAATCTGAGCGTTCGTAGTTCCTCCTAATATATGGGAGGAGGAAGTTTGTTTTGTATCTTGTTTAAAGCCCAAGATGATGAAGCTAAAAGAGTCTTTGAAAGATTTGACAAATTGTCATCTTTAAGGGAGATGTCTCACCTATTCACTACAATAATTTGAGAATGATGTCATAAGGGAAAGAGCTTTAAACTTATTGTGTTAAGCAGTGCCACTTTTTCCTTTATGAATTCTTTACATACTAAAAGAGGGACCTTAGCTTGGATATAGAATCGACAAGTGTGCCACTTACATCAATTAGATGAAATAAAAGTTTTGCATGATAAGGGAGGGACTCTAGCTTGGATATTGAATCAACAAGTGTGCCACTTACAGCAATTATCTGGAAAACAGTTTTTTTTATTATTTGATTTGAATTGTAGTGATTAGAGGATATATATTCCTACAGAGATGGCTTAAGGTTTACCCTTTTCTAAGTAACATTGCTTAGCAAAAGAAGATGGATGAGCAAACTGCTATTCATAACCACAATCAAAATTTTGGGTATTCTGATATTTAATCCTCTTGTACCCTGTATGTCCAAATACCTTCGCCATTCACACCTTCAGGTCCAAGAAGATTAAATTGGGGCATCTGTCATACCCCAAATTTTGACCACGAGATTTCCCATCATTGTGCAAATCATCACCACAATATGGATGTACCATCATACCTCATCAATCTCCTCAAGGATTGTTGAGCCTTCACTATAATCAAGAATTAGGGTTCTCAACCCTCTCAAAACACTAGACAAAAGATCAATCAAGAAATGACATGATCTTCAACTTGTCTAAACTTCTCAAACATCCATGAAGGATCAAGAGGTCTCCCATATCAAGAATCAAGCACAAGAGTGCAACATCTCAAGCTGATCAAGCCTCAAGATCGACAGTGTCACCAAATTAGGGTTTTGGTTGACCAAGGCCTCCAGATGAAAATTTTCATCCGGGCATGAGCCAATACCTCAAAACATGATCCAAGAAGCTCAAAGGGACCTCATGGATCCAATATCAAGTCAAAACAACCTCAGGGGAAGCATTAATCAAAAATCAGGAATTAGGATTTCTTGACCTAATTTACCCCTAAGATGACTTTTGAGGCAAGACATGAACCAAGACCTCAAGACATGATTTGAGGGCCTCAAATACACCACATTGATCCATTTACAACAATGGATTGATCCAAGAAGCTTGATTCACAAGTTTTAATTTCATCTAGACCACAATTAGGGTTTTGAAGAAAAAATCAATTATACCTTTGACTTTGGACCAAGATATGTCCCCAAACCTTGGGACATGATTCAAGACACCCTAAAACACCTATGGAATCCATCCATTAGGTTTGAATTAGGTCAAGAACTTGATTGCATAGAGGATCGCATAGTTTGGAATTCATCTGACAAAAAGTCAATTGTGCCTAAAATAAAGTTTGACTTTTTGGAATTTTTCACAAATATGGCTCCCCTAAGTCAAAAACAATGTTAATGTATGGTTTTGATCATCATCCATCAAGAAAAATCAAGAAAAGTGAGGTTTCTTGTAAAAGGGGCAACCATAGAAAACTTAAATTTTTCTAAGTTATGGAACAAAATGGATTTGGTACCAACTTTACAAGGTCATAACTCCCAAACCCTAAGGCCTTTTTCTTCCATCCAAAGCTCAAATGAAAGTTCATATGACATTCTTCAAAAGTGTCAACTACATCTCATTCCAAATCATCAAGGATTCTGAGTTATGGTTGAATCAAAATCACTAAAACATGAAAATGCTTCTTTTTCCAACACTTAGACAAAATTCTGCCCAAGACAGATTTTAGGTAAAACACCAAAACTTGGGAGATGTTTACACCTAGTTACAAGAAGAATCAATCTCAAATGTAAACATCAAAGTTGTTATACATGTTGCCAACAATCAAAAGAGTTCATTGGCATGAAACAACTTAGCTTGAGCCAAGAGTTATGGCTGCCACAAGAGGCATTGTTGCAACTGTTTTCATAACAGTTTGGGTATTAACTTGCCATACACGATTTTGAGTCAAGGGGCAATGATCAGAAGAGACAAATACATTCAATATTATCATCACAACTCAGATCAAACCTGCAAAATTAGGCTGAGATGCCAAGAGATTTCTCATTTTGGAATTGATAAGTTTTGGCATATATGCCTTGAATTCAAAGGTAATAATGTGAAATAGTGCATATTCAAGATTCACACTTCTTGTAGTCAACATGCTCTAATAAACAACATTTAAAAAGACTGCAGAATATGGATTGAGTCAATACATAGCTGAGCTATTTGGGACAGCTATTGTACCTTGTGTAAGAAGCAATTATGCTAAACCAAGACCATTGAATTCAGTGTTTATCCTTCAAGTTCCAACTGTTCATGCTTGATAAATCTATTCACCTATAAATAGAGCTCATACTTGATCATTTAACACACACCAAAATAATCCCAACATTGTTTTCTCTTAATTCCCTCTTGTGCATCAAAATTTCAATTCTTAAAGAAGTGACTATCGGGTTTTGAAATAGAAAGCAATGCAGCTTGACACAATTGTTCTAACACTTCATATACATTATATGTGAGCTGATCAAACACTCCCCACTCACCTGTAACACCAAAATCTCAAAGCTCCAAATCCACTTGAAGCTCATATGCAGCTGAGATGCCATGAAGTGATCCAAATATCTCTAATCAAGTCCAGGCTTCCCAACACACTCCATAAGGTATAGTGAAGTTGTTCAAGTCATCACAACACATCTGGAACACCTCCAACTCCAAATTCGAAAGTCTCTTGCACAAGCAAGTTCAAGTAAGCCTGAACCTATCAAACTCTCTATTGCATGCATCATAAATTCATTTGCAAGTTACCAACATGTTTCTGGTAGTCTTTAGGGTGATAACCCTAAATTAATTGCTTCATCTATTACATGTTTAAGATTTCATGAGCTTTATGCAAAATTCTAGGGTTTCAGTGTTCATCACGAATTTCTCATTCCACTCTTAACATAAATGAAATTAAACACCACCATCATGTTCGTGGGTTAAAATCTAACAAGTTTGGTTTCATCCAATTTCATTGCCTAATTCGTGAGATATCATAACTTTTGCAAATCTGGGAAAACAGAGTGCGCACGTGTTCTTCCCCTTGTTCTTGGCGCCATTTTTGAATTTTTGAATATTTGAATATTTTGATATTTTATTTAATTGATTCAAAAATTAATTTCTCTCTGAATTTTAATGTTTTTGAATTAATTCTTTTTTTCAAAATTCACAATAATGGTACAATATTTTATTTTACAAGAATTTCACAAAAATATTATTTATTTTATATATTTGATATTTTTGGATAGAATTTATTTTTATTTGTTTTTAAACATTTAAAAATATGTATTTCTCTTGATTTTTTAAATTCAAATGATTTTCAAATCATTCTATGGATATAACATGATTTTTCAAACATTTATCCAAGATCACAACTTATTTTTCACACATGTTTGATAATTTTGATCATTTTAAATGATTTTTATTCAAATTAAAATACATTTTTAAATCAAATTAGGGTTTTAATTATTTTCACCCTCACAAACATTTTTCAAAACACTTTTGGGCCTCTAATAGAGTGTAAGACCCATCCCTTGTTACTAGAGGTGGGAATAGGCCATAATAGACTTTGTAAGGCCAGGGCCTGACCTACTTTGAAACTCTAAAGCCTAGGCTTGGCTTGTTATCTATCAAAGGCTTTTTTTAGGCCTGACCTGACCTTTTTAAAAGCCTGACCTGGCCTGGTAGCCTTTTTAAAAGCCTATTTTATATTAAAGCCTTTAAACAATCCATTCAAACTATTTTTAAAAATGCCTAAATAGGCCTTCATATGCTATTTGACTTATTTTTGAAATTACTGCTTGTTAGACATTCAAGTACAATGCCGTACTAAAATATAAGTTTTTTAAATTAATTTTAAGAAAGCTAATAAAATGATTAACATAAAATATAATACAAAATATAGACTTTCATAAAGTATGAGATTAATATAAAATATCATCAAATACAACTAATTCCAATTTCAACAATACTCCTTAATTTCTCTAAAAGTATTAAGAAACAAGCCACAAAAGGAATATCAAATCCTCAAAATTTCTGGAAGCAGTAAAATAACATCAAATCTTCAAAGTGATTTGGATAGATTTCTCATCAACCTTCAAAAAAAAAAGAAATACATATAAGTTATTGGATGGACATACATTATTTTATTAAAAAAAATAATATTCTAAAAAAATGCTATATAAGAAATTCTAACCTTTATTTTTTTCTTTATATTATACTTTTGACGGAACCAATCCCCACCACATATGAGAGCTTCAATAGATTCTTCATTTAGTTTAGAGCGATATTTATCAATAACTCTACCTCCAGCACTGAATTTGGACTCTGATGACATAGTAGAGATTGGAATAGCCAATACATCAGCAGCCATCTTAGACAATATCTTATATTTCAAGCTGTTGTTCCTCCACCAATCCAATGTACAAAAGGATTTGTTATCATTAGGAATGTAAATACCTTCATCAAGATAGGATTGCAATTCTGATTGTATTGGAGGAACAACTTCCTTTTCACGGAGAATGCTCATGATTTGGTCAAATCCAGTGACAATCTTTTTTTCGGCTTGAGAAGATGATGAATTATTACTCTCCAAATTAGGAACAGGCGAAGACTCTTCCAAATTTAGAGATACATACTCATCAAATAGTTGTTCCAATGAAGACTTAACCTTTTTTATATTTTCTTCATCAACTTCTTTAGATAAATATATTTTGGGAAAACATATATTCACCATATGACAAGCTTCCTATCTTTCAAGCCTTTTTGCTCAACCACATCACAAAATGTTGGGCAATTAATAACAAGCTTCCTATCTTTCAAGCCTTTTTTGCTTAACCACATCACAAAATGTCTTTAGTCTTGCATCATTGAAGTTAACATATTTCACACTTTCACGAATATTGAAAATGATATCCTTAATTTTACTAAGACCATCTTGCACTAACAAGTTTAATATATGAGCACAACAATGAACATGAAACAAAGAGCGATCTAGAAATAACTTACTACTTAAGGATAAATTCTCTTTGAGTCATCTCAAGCATGAGTCATTGTAAGAAGCATTATCAACCGATACTAAAAAATCTTATTTTCAATCCCCCAATTTTTCAAACACTTATAAATGGCATCAGCTACATCAATACCACGCCTAGGAGCAGGAACTTTCACAAAACTTAAAACTCTTTTTTGAAGCTTCCATCCAGCATCAATGAAATGTCTTGTAATAACCATATATTCAGCTACTTGATGAGTAGATTTCCACATATATGTAGTCAAACTAATTTTGCTCAGACTTTCTAAAAAAGTCTTCAAAGTTTTCTTCTCCATCTCATATAATGCCAAGCAATCACTTCTTATAGTTTTACATGTAACCTTATGAAAATCAGTGTTTGCATATTGGAAGGCCCACATCCAAACATCATCCTCGACAATACTACAAGGATATTCATGAACCATGATAGCAGTTGCAATTACTTCCCTCATCTTTTCGTTAGAGTATCTAACCCCAGAACTTATAAAAGGGTTAACTGAACTAGAAGGTTTGAATGGAATGACAGGTTGTTTCTTTGTACCAGTCTCATGCATCTTCTTGTGCATGCAATTTTCAGAGTGTCTTTTCAAATGACTAGTGCTAGATCCTTTCCCTCCAGTAGCAAACTTTAATTTACAATATTTGCAAATGGCTTTCATCACACCTTCAGACACTTCAACTTCATCAAAATCATTCCAAACTGGTGATGTTTTTTGCCTCTTTCTCTTTTTTGACACTTCTTTTGGTTGAGTTGCATCTTTTTCATTTTCTTCTGTGCTAGCTTCTACTTGAGGTAAGTCTACTTGTACAACTTCATTATCTTCATTAACTTCTATTGAAGAAGACATTTTATCAATCTAAGAAACATACAGAAGATTATAAGTTAAAATGAATTATAAAATAAAAATCAAAGTGATTTTAATCAAACATAAAATAAAATAAAAACATAATCAGCAAGCTATCAATTTATCAACATAGTTGTGTAGATAAAATGATCGATTTTCATTAGAGACCAAGAAAGCTAAGCCTTATATCCAATGTCTGACATAAGAATTTTAGTAGTAATTTTAATTTTAATAGTAAACACAACTAGTTTTTTAATCTTCATAGTAATTTTAGTAGTAATAGTAAACACAACCAGATTTTTAATAATAATTTTAGTAGTAATTTTAGTATACACAACCAGAATTTTAGTAGTAATTTTAGTAGTAATAGTAAACACAACCATAATTTTTTAATCTAGGATTTTTTAACAGTAAATACAACCAGAATTTTAGTAGTAATAGTAAACACAACCAGTTTTTTAATCTTAATAATAATTTAAGTAATAGTAGTATTTTAAATGACCCAGTTTTTAATAGTAATAGCATCTACAAGTGCGACCTATTGACTGTTTTTAATAATAATTTTAAATCACTCAGTTTTTTAATGTCAAACTCAATATCATAAGTTAGATTATTTTTAATTTTGAGACCTATTACTGCCAAACTCAATATCACCATTTAAATTAGAATTTTTTTAACTCTAAAAATCCTAGGACCTATATACTAACTTTGAACATAGTATTTTTTTAACTCTAAAATTCCTAGGACCTATACTAACTCAATATCAGCCAAATACCAACTTTGAACATAGTATTTTTTTTAACTCTAGAATTCCCATGACCTATACAGCTATACTAACTCAATATCAGCCAAATACCACCGCCACTGTCTACCTTTAGTAATCCAATTTCCAAATCAAACACATCTACTACCTTTATCAGCACAATAATATTTTTCTTTTTCATATAAGGACTTCGTGGATAGAAATAGAATACATATATAGGTTGATAAGTATGAATTTAGGAACGAAAAGAAATCGTAACATATTTTGTGCCGATAAATTGATGAATACCAAAAATATATATTCCATGAACTAATTGAATGATACAACAATATATTATTAAGAAAGAAAAAAGAAGTACCTTTTGAGTCTTGCTCCAATAGTCGACTGAATAGAGGAAAAAAGTTAGGGTTGAATTCTTCTTCAAAAACAAATTTGAGGGTTCTGACTCTTTGAGTTTATTTGTTTCTCTCTTTGGGTAGGGTTTTTTATTTCACAAAAAATGCATTTTATATTAGAAAATAATTATTATTTTAAAAAAAATATTTATGCATATATAGGTCGGCCTATCACGCTCGATAGGCTTTTTTAATAGCCTAAGTCTGGCCTATTTAAATAAATAAGCTTTTTAAAAAGCCTAGACCTATCCTTTTAAATAAACAGGTCAGGCCAGGCTTAAATAGGTCAGGCCATAGGCCCCTGTTAGTAGGTCTGGCCTATTCCCACCCCTACTTGTTACACACAAACTTTTTGGGCCTCAATCACTGTTTAAGACCCGATACAATTTTAAAAATCTCGGCACGATCGCCGTTTTCAAAACAATTTTCATCTGGGAATCTCCTTGAGTTGTAAGTCCTATTTTTCTTCTTTTTCAAACACTTTTGGCCTCTTGATAGAGTGTAAGTCCCATCCCTTTGTAAATAAACCATTTTTGGGCCTCAGTCATTTGTATAAGTCCTGGTACAATTTTAAAAATAATTGCGCAATCGTTGTTTTTTATCTGAGAATGTCCTTGAGTTGTAAGCCCTATCTCTTGTATAAAAATAAACTTTTGCGCCACTAATAGAGTGTAAGACCCATCCTTCTTGTAAATATAACCATTTTGGGCCTCAGTCATTGTATAAGTCCCTTTGTAATTTTCAAAACTGCGGTGCAATCGTCGCCTTTTCAAAAGAGTTCATCTGGGCCTCTCTTTAAGTGTTGTAACCCAAAATTTGACCTCCTTTTTGCCTTTTTGCATAAGCATGTGCATTCACATCGCTGGCATACGCACTCGCACTTTTTCTCTATGGTTTTTGTTGCAGGAATATTCAGGTTCTCCAAGCCCGATTAATCGCATCTTCACAAGGACATCACATCATCAAAACAAGCCCAAAATAAGGGTTTCCATCCCTATTCATCAAAACAAGAGGTGGAAAATCGAAATCGAGGTTTCACTATTGGTTTCTAAGCCATCTGGACAATTTTTTCCTAGAGTAACCGGTTACTCAGTACAAATTTGCAGATCCTGCTGCATTTTTGGGACAGCAACTCTGTACTTTCTTTGTTTTGGGATTCTACATTATTCTAGCAGCATGTGGAACATTCTAGACATATCTAGACATTTCAAGACCATTCAAGACACTCCACTTATATTTATTCCAATGCATCACTTTAAATTAAGGGCACCATGTTCCTTGGTTTCCAAGGATGTGAACCTTTGGATTTGAAGCTTTCATTGGGATTGCTACTGAGTTAACTTCCTAACTAATTGAGTTAACCGCCATCTCGGCGAGTCAAGTGTAACTAACTCCCAACCTAGATCCAAAGCTAAGTCCAAAGCACATTCCAAACCTCTCACACTCCAAACCAAAACTCTATATAAACAAAGCTTCACCATTTTGCAACTCCTCCACAACCATTCACACAATTTCACACTTTCTTCACTCTCAATTCTCTCATTTCCCTCTGCATTTTGGTGCAACTTCTACATATCTATCTTCATCTTATTCACCAAATCACACTAAAGCTCTTAATTCACCATTGAAGAAAACCTACTTTCACCTTGAAAGTGCTTTTCTTGAGCTTAACCTTCATCATCTTTTCATTCTACTGGATTTTATGGAGCTTCAGTAGCTTTTGGATTCATCTCAAGTGATCACTTTAAGCTTCTTCAGTGATAATTCTCATTTTGGAGTTTTCGTCGAAATTTGCTCGATTTCGCTACGGTTCGAAGTGCAAGTGTAGGAATCTCTGGTTTTCTCTGGTTTTCTTCACTTATCTTCATCACATTTCACTTGCGACAATCACCAAGCCAAACCTCCGGCTTGTAGGTTGGTCCATTCTCACTTAACTTATCATTTCGTTCACTTTTTACGCGTTTACGATGTAATTTCGATAGTTTTTTTGTTTCGATTAATCATATGATTTTTTTATCTTTGATATGCATGTGCATGCTTTCAATAGATGATTAATTGATACTAATTCCTGTAATTTTCGTACACAAGTTCATACCATAACATGTGGTAGTTCAAATAAGTGATTAAAGGGATGGAAATGTTTTTTCTGCAACTGTTTTTGCCACTGTCACAGTGGTATCCGGTTACTCTATTCACAATAACCGGTTAATCAGTGTATTTTTCACCAAAAACTGTAATTTTCAAGTAAGTAACTGGTTACCCTATATTGAGTAACCGGTTACCACTGTACAGAATGGCCATTTTTTAGTTTTCTCAAGCTTGTATGATGTTTTATCTTCCTCAAACTTCCATGGATTGATATACTTGGTATTTATGGATGTTTTAAGTGTTGTTAACCTCTGTTTAAAGCATATTTACAATAATTCAATGTTTAAGTCATCAGTTCTTGCAATTAGATGTGTTCTTGATATTTGTTTGAACATGCTAATTCTTGCACAATCATGGATCATTTGACACATGATTTGTGATACATGCTAATATTTGTTTGGCACTGTTTTTCACTTTCATTTATTGATCACATTAAGTTTGTGCTTTATTGAGCAAATTTAATCATGCATAATCAATAATTTACACCTTTTGCTTTAATGGTTTTCCATTCTCTTTGGAAAATTGTTAGCATGTCAATCCCCCTTGATCAATTAATCGAAACCTTATTTCGATTGGTTGATCCTTCCTTTGCTCTTCTCTTTAGGCTTCCTTTAGAGCTTTCTCCCTCTTCCCCTCTCGCGGAGTTGGAGTTTCGCATTACGCACGACGCACGACGCACTGGAGCACTGTACAACTTGGAGTTGTTACGCTGTCTACTTCATCTTCTGCACTACACCCTGTGTGTTAAAGAAGGAATGAGAATGGAGAATTCCTACTCTCATTATGACCACTTCAGGTAGGGGACGAATGACCCTGTGCCTGGCTTAGTCACCTCTATTCCCAGGCGGTAGTGTCTCTCCTTCCCCACTTGAGTCAATCCTTGATCACTCGTACCTCTTTCAATCTGGCTTTTGATCCATCATCGTTCCCTCGGTTCACGATCATTAGCAATCTTCAGAGAGTCAATCTCTTGCTCTTGTTCAATACCTTTCCCTTGTTCTCTTCAAGAGAGTTTCAATTACCTTTTCTTGGGGCTAGTCACTTCTTTTGTTGATTCCCCATGAGAGTCGTAATCATTTTTCCTTTGGTTGATCACAGTCATACTGTTAAAACCAATTCTCCATTTCCCTGCAGTTGCACTCTTTCTTCGGTCAAACACAGTCTTCCTGTTAAACACCGAAACCCTTGCGGAGTTCACAACCGTCTCTTGGTTCTTCTCACTTTGATTGGTTAATCACTGCATGTCAGTTAAAACACCAATTTTCACTTCTTATTAGTTAATCATAGTCTATCTATTAACATGCTGAGCTCTTTTTGAGTTAATCACCTTCTTTTGGTTAATCACTCGTTTCTTTTCGGTTAATCACAGTCTTTCTGTTAAAACCGAACCCCCAGCAGTTATCAACCTCCTTTTGGTTCGAATACTTGCACTTTTGGGTTAGTAACCTTCTTTTGGTTCAAATACCCTTTCTTCGGTCAGGTACTGTTTGATCAATCAGTGTACCGAACGTCCTTTGGGTCACGCCCTTCGCTCAGTCTCACACCATCCTTTGGGTCACGACCTTCGCTTGGTCCCACACCCGTCCTTTGGGTCACGAACTTTGCATGGTCCCACACCCATCTTTTGGGTCATGACCTTCGCTTGGTCCCACACCTGTCCTTTGGGTCACGACCTTCGCTTGGTCCCACACCCGTCCTTTGGGTCACGACCTTCGCTTTGTCCCACACCCATCCTTTGGGTCACGACCTTCGCTCGGTCCCACACCCATCCTTTGGGTCACGACCTTCGCTTGGTCCCACACCCGGCCTTTGGGTCACGACCTTCGCTTGGTCCCACACCTGTCCTTTGGGTCACGACCTTCGCTTGGTCCCACACCCGTCCTTTGGGTCACGACCTTCGCTTTGTCCCACACCCGTCCTTTGGGTCACGACCTTCGCTCGGTCCCACACCCGTCCTTTGGGTCACGACCTTCGCTTGGTCCCACACCCGGCCTTTGGGTCACGACCTTCGCTTGGTCCCACACCTGTCCTTTGGGTCACGACCTTCGCTTGGTCCCACACCCGTCCTTTGGGTCACGACCTTCGCTTTGTCCCACACCCATCCTTTGGGTCACGACCTTCGCTCGGTCCCACACCCGTCCTTTGGGTCACGACCTTCGCTTGGTCCCACACCCAGCCTTTGGGTCACGACCTTCGCTTGGTCCCACACCCGTCCTTTGGGTCACGACCGTCGCTTGGTCCCACACCCGTCCTATGGGTCACGACCTTCGCTCGGTCCCAGACCCATCCTTTGGGTCACAACCTTCGCTTGGTCCTACACCCGTCCTTTCTATTCCTTTTGCTCCTTTATCTTCTTAATTTCGACACCACTCTTGAACATTATCTTCAGTACAGTCTCTATTCTTTTCCTTTGCACTCCTTTCTTAGTTTTGACACCAATTCTTTTGGATCCCCAGCAGATTCTGTTGCTATCTTCTTCTGCTCTTGGTTTTGACACCGCTTTTCTTTCTCTTTTCCGTCTTGGTTCCATGAATTATGGAAGCTCTGATTCTGCATTCTTTCGAATGTATGATACGTAGGCACGAAATCGCGATGATCTTGGCGAGCACACACACTTCCACCCTTCTTCCTTTCCCTAGTTCCCTGAACTACGGCTCTTTGATTTCCTCATTGTAATATGAGGATATGTAGGCATGAGGACCCTAATCGTTCGCAAGCACTTTCTCTTTTTCCTTTCTTTCTCTCTCTCTCTCTCTCTGTGTGTGTGTATGTGTGTATCTCTCTCTCTCTCTGTGTATCTCTCTCTCTCTCTTCTTCTTTTAGCTAGAAGCCTTTAGATAGATAACCCATCCAAGCCTAAAAGCAAGTGAAATGGTTCCCGTCGAGTACGACGGATGCGTTAGGCGCTAGTACCTTCCTTTCGCATAACTGACCCCCGTTCCCGTTTCTCTTCCCCTTGGGTTTTATCGATATTTTCCCTGTCCTTTGGGACTAAATAAAGTTCGGTGGCGACTCTGTTGTATCTTTGAGTGTGCGATTCACTCAGGTATAAACCAGCCATCTTCAGCTGGCGACTCTGCTGGGGAGTACTTGCTCTTGCAGGTTGGGGTCTCGCCTAGTTTTGTTTGTTTTCTTGCTTGCTTGGGTGTTCATCTTTTGCGCTTTCTCACTTTATTTTATTTACCTTTATGTTTATTTACTGCATTTATTTAGTGCTTTAAATATTCATATGCTGTATATTCTAGATATCTGCTATTTTCTGTTGTTGTTGGGATGGGTAGATATTATTGGAGAGAAAAGTCCTAACACCGAGCTTAGCATACACATAGGAAAGAACGTGGATAGTCGTGAGGCATGCATTTTGCGTGTTGGGTTAGCACGAGAGCCACATCCCAGATCGTGATTCGCTTGAGAATACTTCCGTCCTGCGAGAATTGGCTACGGTGAGGGATTTTCACTCTGAGTCCTATGGTTTGGGCGACCTTTTCTAGGGACCACCTTGTTGTGTCTAGATCACACCTGTGAGGGGGATATGGTTTTTTTTTGCAGGAAAACAAGCCTCTTCATACCTTTGTTCTCTCACGCACGCCCGATTACTTTGCACCGACGCAGAGCTACATATGCAGATTATCCAGAAGATGTTGCATCCCTAACTTACATTATTGCATAATGTTATTGCATCATCATGTATGCCTAACTTTTGAACTTGAATTATTGCATCATCGTGTTAGTGCTGGACTGCTGCATCATCTAACCTTTGCATCATTGGGTGTTGCATATCTCATTTGCATTCCATCTGCATGAATAACATATGCATACATATGTTTGCATTTGCATACATTCTAGCCAGAAAAAACCCACTTACTTCCCTTCATCATCCCAAAGACAATGATTCTCCGACGCCGAAAGCCAAAGAATCATGGAACAGGTTAGGTATGATAACAAAATGCACAAGGAAGGCAAGGTTGACATGGTTGTGGAATTACTTCTGGATAGTATGACAATGAACTCTTCGGATCAGGTTGTGATGGATGAACAAGCCCAGAATGGACCAATGGTGGATAATATCACGAATGCGAATGCAAGTAATCTACCAGTTTACCCCCTGTCTAATCAGAAGACCACTAAAGGCAATCAGAAACAAAAGCGTAAGCAAATCAGCAAAAGGAACAACAATCAAGGGAGGAGACGTCCCTATCTTGATCCAACTCCCGTGACTTACACGCATATATTACCTGTTCTGGTTCATGCTGGGGCAATTGTTCCTAAAGAGATCGAGCCAGCTAAGTTTCCTTATCATCCTAAGCATGATCCTAATGCCACATGTGGATACCATGCTGGATATGTGGGGCATTCTAAAAAAGCCCGTGTCATCTTTAAGAGAAAATTTCAAGAGCTCCTCGATCAGAAGTTTCTTTACTTTACAGAGAAACCTTTCCGGAATTCTGCATCTATGATTGATGAAACATCTGCCGAAGCTAAGAATAGAGGTCTTCCTACTAATGTGTTGAATCCTCCAGTCATTCAACCTGTCAGACAATACCCCTACCAAGGTTTTCAGTCTGCTAATTCTAGAACGCCTTTTGCCTATCCTGGGGCACCCTCTATTGTTGCACCTCCAATTGGTTATCCTGGGGCACCCTACATTCTGTATGGGATCCAATTTGGTCAAGCAGTTAATCAGATGGTTAATCTTGGATTGATGCGCCCTGCTCAAGTGTTCCCTCGACATGTTACTCAGAAAATTCATCCTCAAGCACCTCTGGCTACTACGCCATACTATTTATTCTCACATGTTACTGCAACCCAATACCTATAACCACCGTATCAAAAGCCTTCTCAGGCTCATATTCAGCAAGCCTAAGGCCGAAATTTTCAGAACTGGCGCAAGCCCCAGAACAATCTAGAATAAAGGAATGCTCCTCAAGATCCGATTCTTATGACATACACTCAACTTCTCCCATACCTGGTTCAGAACTCGCTGGTGGTTCCCAAAGCTCTGAAGTCGCCGCCAGAGCTATTCCCACCTGGGTATGATTCCAATGTGTAGTACGGATATCATGCTGGGTCAGCTGGGCATTCGACTGAGGATTGCAACGCTTTCAAAGCTAAAGTCCAACAGTTGACTGACAAGAAGCACTTGATTGTTCAAGATGGGAAACTGTGGGTGAATGGAAATCTCTTGTCTGGGTAGAGACCAAGATTGCAAAGGCATCCCTTGAAATAATTGATCAAGCTTAAGAGCACTTCCTCAACATCGGCAACCATCATGTCATTTTATCTTTTCCATTTTGTAATCTTTTGCTTGTCAAGCACTGTTCATTTGTGAAACTTATTTGTTTTCAGATGATAATAATAATGAAATGAATATGCATGTTTTGAATAAATTTATTCGTGTTCACTCATACTTTTTATCAATATCACACATTTAATCAAGCAAAATCAAAAAAGAGAATGATGAAATCAAAAAGACACGAGATCGCTGTCTGTATGCTTTGAATAAAACCTTGCTGACGATATAAGGCATTTTTTTAAATCCCCAAACACTGGAGTTATAAGGAAGATAATCCCTAGTCAACCCCTTTGGGCTTTGAAGTAGGAGTTTCTTTCTGTATACAAAAACGCTCAATCTTAACCAGGGGCAGGGTAGTCATTAGTTAGTTTGATCATGCGTTCAAATTTCAAAAGAGGAATACCCCATCTGCGGATCAACCACATCCTATCCCTCACAATAAGTCAGAAAAATCACAAATCCACAATGGTTGTCCCTCACCGACTAAAGGAATGAGGCAGTCACAACTAACCTTACAAATCAAACAACACACATGTCACATGATTTGGTTCAAAACAAAAAAAATGCAAAAGAGAAAAAAAACAAAAACAAAACAAAAAAAAAGAAGCAAAAGCCCGCTAAGTCAAAAAACAAATGACTTAGGCAAAAATTAGGGCATCCCGGTAGGCTGGAAATCCAAAATAATCAGTCTACACAAAAATTATGGAAAACAAAAAGAACAAAACAGCGAATCAAAAGTGCAAAAATCCCCAATAAAAACAAGTTCGTGTGATCACATGTGACAAAAACAAAAGGTGAATGACTGCCATTCCAAAACCCTCGTCGGTTCCTTTACCGTCACTTCCATCATTCAAAGCCCTTTTGGAAAGAAGAACGCTTGTGTCAAACTAGCTGAACGTAGGACTGGAGAACATCAAGGAGAATGGGTGGGTTAAAATAATTTTTGAGCCTTATATCCTTTCTTTCTTAAACCGTGAACCAGGCCAGGTTACAACCCTTAAAAGACCTAACTGAAGCAGAGTTTATTTCGAAAGCATACTACAGTGGGATCATGTCAAAGCTGACTCCCAAAGATTTGCTTATCATCTGTGCTGATACTGAACTGGCATTCTAAATGTTGATTTATTCACTATATGTCATAATCCTGGTGAACATACTTGGATTTCAAAACTGACATATACATGGCATTAGCATTATCATTTTCAAAACAAACACTTTTTACTTGTGAATAAGCACTTGACATCAAGAAAGTTTCCACAATGGAAATTTTGATCGCCTCAAGGGGCAAAACGCCTAAAAACTCCGTTGAGCAAAATGGCAACTAACCTCAAGATTCAGTTAATCTGGGCCAATCACGTCGAGATTCGGCAAATCTCTCAAAGATCAGTTAGTCAGGGGCATTCCTCCAAAGATCGATCAGACAAGGGCAAAATCACTTCAAAGCTCACATTGGGACAGGCCACCTCAAGAGCACGAGAAATCAACCTCTCCAAAAAGACGGTTAATCAGGGGCATACTGTTCTGATACATTGGGGTAAGCCGAATCAAGATCATCCTGTGACACAACTGTTTCCTACCTTGTGACTGGGGCAACTTATGCAGATACCCAACAGACTGGGGCAGAGACAGGTTACCAAAGTACAAGTTCTCTCCCTATCTTAAAGCAACAGCAATGGTGCATCAACAGCTGATGATCCTGAAGTAGGTGTCGGGGAATCATGTCTTTATGGCTGCACCTTTACCTTAACTCTTTCGCCTCCCGCAACAAAAGCACTTGAACCACTTCATAGACCATTCTCATGCATTAATCATGTCGCTTCACTCATGTGTATCATCATCTTGCATAGCATAAAGCGTTGACTTAAGCCCGATCATATTTAACATCTCTTCAAAACATGATCACTGACATTCTGCATATAGTAGCATTGCATCCTAAAATGCATAGCATATCCATCTAGTTGGAGCATTACGCCATACAGGTTCAAACACGCTTCCCAATCAAAATCCAGTCCTTGCCTGGTAGTCAGTCCCCGTCTGACCTTGCCCTTCAAATTCTAGCTCCCGTCTGGTAGTCAGTTCTCGTCTGGCTTAATCAAAACCCAATTCCCGTCTGATAGTCAGTTCTCGTCTAGCTTAATCAAAACCCAGTTCTCGTTTGGTAGTCAATTCTCATTTGACCCTATCTCTTCAAACCCAGTTCTCGTCTCGTTTAACCGTATCTCTTAATCCCAGTTCTCGCCTGGTAGTCAATTCTCGTTTGACTTTGTCTCTTTCAAACCCGGTTCTCGTCTGGTAGTCATTTTTCTCCTAGCTTGCTCCTCAAAGCTCAGTTCTCATCTAGTGGTATGTTCCCGTCCGACCTATCTTTACAAAATCCAGTCAGTTCTCACCTGATTTATTCAAACTTTTCCAGTCCTTGTCTGGCAAACTTTTCCAAAACCTACCAATTTGCACAGTATCTTAGCTTGCACCTTTGCATTGCATGATATCAAGCATCATGTAGAACAATACATACATGGCATATGCATCAAGCAAACTCCCTTTCTTTTGGTCTGATTCATCTCCCCAGCAGATATTCAGCCAAACTTCAAACACTCTCTACACTTGCATCTCTCATTTGTCGCCGTCGGCCAAATTTTCGAGCTACTCTTTTATTTAATCCCCTTCTACCTCGAATCATCGAAAAGCTAACGCAATTCCTACATTCAGGTCCAAGTGGATTAAATAGGGGCAGCTGTCGTAACCCGAAATTTGACCTCCTTTTTGCTTTTTTGCATAAGCATGTGCATTCGCATCGCTGGCATACACTCTCGCACTTTTTCTCTATGGTTTTTATTGCAGGAATATTCAGGTTCTCCAAGCCCGATTAATCGCGTCTTCACAAGGTCATCACATCATCAAAACAAGCCCAAAACAAGGGTTTCCATGCCTATTCATCAAAACAAGAGGTGGAAAATCGAAATCGGGGTTTCAGTACTGGTTCCTAAGCCATCTGGGCCATTTTTGCCTAGAGTAACTGGTTACTCAATACAAATTTGCAGATCCTGCTGCATTTTTGGGACAACAACTCTGCACTCTCTTTGTTTTGGGATTCTACATTATTCTAGCAGCATGTGGAACATTATATACATCTCTAGACATTTCAAGACCATTCAAGACACCCCACTTATATTTATTCCAATGCATCACTTTAAATTAAGGGCACCATGTTCCTTGGTTTCCAAGGATGTGAACCTTTAGATTTGAAGCTTACATTGAGATTGCTACCGAGTTAACTTCCTAACTAATTGAGCTAACCGCCAACTCGATGAGTCAAGTGTAACTAACTCCCAACCTAGATCCAAAGCTAAGTCCAAAGCACATTCCAAACCTCTCACACTCCAAACTAAAACTCTATATAAACAAAGCTTCACCATTTTGCAACTCCTCCACAACAATTCACACAATTTCACACCTTCTTCACTCTCAATTCTCTCATTTCCCTCTCATTTTGCTGCAACTTCTACATAACCATCTTCATCTTATTCACCAAATCACACTAAAACTCTTAATTCACCATTGAAGAAAAGCTACTTTCACCTTAAAAGTGCTTTTTCTTGAGCTTAACTTTCATCATCTTTCCATTCTACTGGATTTTGTGGAGCTTCAGTAGCTTTTGGATTCATCTCAAGTGATCACTTCAAGCTTCTTTAGTGATAATTCTCATTTTGGAGTTTTCGTCAAAATTTGCTCGGTTTCGCTACGGTTTGAAGTACAAGTGTAGGAATCTCTGGTTTTCTCTGGTTTTCTTCACTTATCTTCATCACATTTCACTTGCGACAATCACCAAACAAAACCTCCGGCTTGTAGGTTGGTCCATTCTCACTTAACTTATCATTTCGTTCACTTTTTGCGCGTTTACGATGTAATTTCGAAAGTTTTTTTGTTTCGATTAATCATGTGATTGTTTTATCTTTGATATGCATTTCATGCTTTCAATAGATGATTAATTGATACTAATTCCTGTAATTTTCGTACACAAGTTCATACCATAACATGTGGTAGTTCAAATAAGTGATTAAAGGACTGGAAATGCTTTTTCAGCAGCTGTTTTTGCCACTGTCACAGTGGTAACCGGTTACTTTATTCACAGTAACCGGTTACTCAGTGTATTTTTCACCAAAAACTGCAATTTTCAAGTAAGTAACCGGTTACCCTATATTGAGTAACCGGTTACCACTGTACATAATGGCCATTTTTGAGTTTTCTCAAGCTTGTATGACGTTCTTTCTTCCTCTAACTTCCATGGATTGACATACTTGATATTTATGGATGTTTTAAGTGTTGTTAACCTCTGTTTAAAGCATATTTACAATAATTCAATGTTAGAGTCATCTATTCTTGCAATTAGGTGTGTTCTTGATATTTGTTTGAACATGCTAATTCTTGCACAATCTTGGATCACTTGACACATGATTTGTGATACATGCTAATATTTGTTTGGCACTGTTTTGCACTTTCATTTATTGATCACATTAAGTTTGTACTTTATTGAGCAAATTTAATCATGCATAATCAATAATTTACACCTTTTGCTTTAATGGTTTTCCATTCTCTTGGGAAAATTGTTAGCATGTCAATTCCCCTTGATCAATTAATTGAAACCTTGTTTCGATTGGTTAATCCTTCCTTTGCTCTTCTCTTTAGGCTTCCTTTAGATCTTTCTCCCTCTTCCCCTCTCGCGGAGTTGTAGTTTCGCACTACGCACGACGCACTGGAGCACTCTACAACTTGGAGCTGTTACGCTGTGTACTTCATCTTCTGCACTATACCCTGTGTGTTAGAGAAGGAATCAGAATGGAGAATTCCTACTCTCATTCTGACCACTTCAGGTAGGGGATGAATGACCCTGTGCCTGGCTTAGTCACCTCTATTCCTAGGCGGTAGTGTCTCTCCTTCCCCACTTGAGTTGATCCTTGATCACTCGTACCTCTTTTAATCTGGCTTTTGATCCATCACCGTTCCCTCGGTTCACAATCAGTAGCAATCTTCAGAGAGTCAATCTCTTGCTCTTGTTCAATACTTTTCCCTTGTTCTCTTCAAGAGAGTTTCAATTACCTTTTCTTGGGGCTAGTCACTTCTTTTGTTGGTTCCCCATGAGAGTCGTAATCATTTTTCCTTTGGTTGATCACAGTTATACTGTTAAAACCAATTCTCCATTTCCCTTGCAGTTGCACTCTTTCTTCGGTCAAACACAGTCTTCCTGTTAAACACCGAAACCCTTGCGGAGTTCACAACCATTTCTTGGTTCTTCTCCCTTTGATTGGTTAATCACAGCCTGTCAGTTAAAACACCAATTTGCACTTCTTCTTAGTTAATCATAGTCTATCTGTTAACATACTGAGCTCCTTTCGAATTAATCACCTTCTTTTGGTTAATCACTCGTTTCTTTTCAGTTAATCACAGTCTTTTTGTTAAAACTGAATCCCCATCAATTATCAACCTCCTTTTGGTTCGAATACTTGCACTCTTGGGTTAGTAACCTTCTTTTAGTTCAAATACCTTTTCTTCGGTCAGGCACTATTTGTTCAGTCAGTATACCGAACGTCCTTTGGGTCACGACCTTTGCTCGGTCCCACACCCGTCTTTTGGGTCATGACCTTCGCTTGGTCCCACACCCGTCCTTTGGGTTACGACCATCGCTTCGTCCCACACCCTCCCTTTGGGTCACGACCTTCGCTTAGTCCCACACCCGTCCTTTGGGTCACGACCTTCGCTTGGTCCCACACACTTCCTTTGGGTCACGAACTTAGCTTGGTCCCACACCCATCCTTTAGGTCACGACCTTCGCTCGGTCCAACACCCGTCCTTTGGGTCATGACCTTCGCTTGGTCCCACACCTGTCCTTTGGGTCACGAACTTCGCTTGGTCCCACACCCGTCCTTTGGGTCACGACCTTCGCTTGGTCCCACACCCGTCCTATGGGTCATGACCTTCCCTTGGTCCCACACCCATCCTTTGGGTCACGACCTTCGCTTGGTCCCACACCCGTCCTTTCTATTCCCTTTGCTCCTTTATCTTCTTGGTTTCGACACCACTCTTGCACATTATCCTCAGTACAATCTCTATTCTTTTCCTTTGCATTCCTTTCTGGGTTTTGACACCAATTCTTTTGGATCCCCAGCGGATTCTGTCTTTATCTTCTTCTGCTCTTGGTTTTGACACCGATTTTCTTTCTCTTTTCCGTCTTGGTTCCACACACTACGGAAGCTCTGATTCTGCATTCTTTCGAATGTATGATACGTAGGCACGAGATCGCAATGATCTTGGTGAGCACACTTCCACCTTTCTTCCTTTCCCTAGTTCCCTGAACTACGGTGCTCTAATTTCCTCATTGCACTATGAGGATACGTAGGCACGAGGACCCTAATCCTCCGGGAACACTTTCTCTCTTTCCTCTCTCTCTCTCTCTCTCTCTCTCTCTCTCTCTCTCTCTCTCTTCTCTCTCTCTCTCTCTCTCTCTCTCTCTCTCTCTCTCTGTCCTTCTTTTAGCTAGAAGCCTTTAGATAGATAACTCATCCAAGCCTAGAAGCAAGCGAAATGGTTCTCGTCGAGTACGACGGATGCATTAGGTGCTAGTACCTTCCTTTCGCATAACCAACCCCCATTCCCGTTTCTCTTCCCCTTGGGTTTTATCGATATTTTCCATGTTCTTTGGGACTAAATAAAGTTCGGTGGCGACTCTGTTGTATTTTTAAGTGTACGATTCACTCAAGTATAAACCAGTCATCTTCAGCAGTATAAGCCCCAAACTTCCTTTTACAACAAACTTTCCTTTTGATTTAGATTCAAATCCTAACTTTTATCGAAACTTTCTTCAATTTCTTGAAAAACTAACCATACAGCTGTAATTGCTATGCTTGGTCTTGTACAACTATAAGTTCCCCTATCTCTTCTCAATAATACTTATTTATATATTTCATCTGTATATATATATATATATATATATATATATATATATATATATGCTTGTATATACTTGCTTAGTGTTTTCCCCAACAATTAGGTCTAGGTTTAGATCAAACTAGTGGTTACTCTTTTAACATAGTCAAAACTAGTTCCCCATAGGAAATTTCAGATACAGTCTTGCCTCCTCTTGGGCTTATACAATATGGAACAAAGAAAGGCATTATTCCCAGTGAAACTTTTCTCAAGACTGTCACAACTTAGAAATATTTGTACAGGAAATTCATTTCCCCAAAGAGGATTAATTCCCGGTGAAACCTCTTTTGAATTTCTTCAAACCCTAGAATTATTCACTAAAGAAATGACTTATTCCCGGTGAAACCTTTCTTGAACTTTTCTTAGGCTTGGACCCACAGGCTTCCTAAAAGCATCCCCAGCCTCCTCTTGGGCTTTGTACAAGGACCCTCAGGCTTCTTAGAAGTTCTCAGCCTCCTATTGGGCTTAGTACAAGGACCCGAAGACCTCATACAGGTATAGGACATAACCTAGTCATCTTTTGCTAGTTCAATCCTCTGGAGAGTTAGAATTCCAAAGCATCAGACCATTGTAGGGTTGATCTTCATCCCTTAAACTCTCATCCTCCTCTTAGGCTTCATACAAGTAGACTTGGACAGTCTCAGCCTCCTCTTGGGCATCATACAAAGATCATCCTCCAGTTAAGAGTAAACCTCTTCATACCAGTAGACTTGGAAAGTCTAATCTTCTCTTGGATCTCAAAGAAACCCTCAAGTTTCCTAAAAGCACAGAATAACCCCTGGTCATTTCATCAATCTCTAGCAGAGTTTGAAACCTCAATAGGATTTCATACTCAAAGCTTAAACTTTTACCAACAATGAAACTTTGACAGAATCAGAACCTCAGGGCATCTGGAATTTCAACTCTTCTTCAATCCTTAGCAAGAGTTGATTCCCCAATTTGGACATGCCTCTAGATCTCAATAATCCTCAGTAGAAGCCAACCTCCTCTTAGGCTTCATATAAGAATTTCCCCAGCCAACCTCCTCTTAGGCTTTGTATAATGATTTTTCCTCAGCAGAGTTTAGCCTCAATCTTGGGCTTTGTACAAGATAGATAAAACCTCCCAAGTAGAGTCAATCTCTTTAGCCTCAATCTTGGGCTTTGTACAAGACAGACAAAACTTTCCCCAGTAGAGTCAATCTCTTTAGCCTCAATCTTGGGCTTTGTACAAGACAGATATAAATCTCCCTAAACAAGTCAACATTTTAGCTTCAACCTTGGGTTTTGATCAAGGCACACAAAAATCAACACCCCTCAGAAGGAATCAACAGTTCTCTCTGTAGGAAGACATTTCTCTGTACATCACACAGACAATAAAAAAACCCTAATTCCAGACAATTGTTGTAAATGGCACACTTGTTGATTCAAAAGTCCAAGTTGTAGTTCATCTCTTATCCTGGTAAACTTCATCTTTCATCTAATTGTTGTAAGTAGCAAGCCTCTGGATTATTTACATCCAAGCCAATGTCCCTCTCTTAGCATGAAAGACTCCTAAGGAAAAATGGCATTGCTCTACACAGAGTTAAAGTTTCCTCCTTTAGGACAATTCCCTTATAAAGGAAATTATGGCATTGCTGGATTCCATACATTCCAGTTAAAGTAATTCTCCTTTAGAATCAAGTACCCAACAACTGTGATAAACAGGTGAGATATCTCCCTTTAGATATGACAAATTCTCTCTCTCAGTCAAACCTTTAGCTTCAATCTTGGGCTTTAAACAAGACACAAATACTCAGTTAGCTTCAATCTTGGGCTTTGAACAAGACACAAATAACTTTTAGCTTCAATCTTGGGCTTTGACAAGACACCAAACATCTTTCCTCCCATAGAATAGGAGGAACTACGATTGCTCTGATTTCCCTGTTATCATTACAGGAATACGTAGGCATAAGATTGCAAAATCTTAGAGAGCACACAAATCAAAAACTTTAGGTCCAGTACCTTACCAAAAACAACGAAAAAATCCGAAAAGAACAAAAACACATTATCAACACTCCCAAAGGAGAAACTTTCCCAACCCATAACAGATAAACACTAGAAAGTGTGAAAACATGCCAAAGAAGACCTATGGATAACTATATATACATTGGGTAATTGACAACTTCCCTTTGTATAACCTGACCCCGGACCCCCCCTCCCCCCCCAAATCTCTTAGCATTTGTTAAAGAAAACATTTGCATGCAAGGTTAGTTTTAGATAGCTTCCCTTTTCTTTCCAGCTTCATAGGATAAATAAGAAATCAGAAAGTAGCACCCAATTCCAACCATTGCGATAAGATGGTCATGTCACCGACAAAAATCGCACGCTACACTATGGGTTCTTGTATCTGCAGAACAAGGGTTCTAAGAAGTTCCCAGAGTCATCGATAAATATTTCGGATATTATTGGCTTGCACGACTACTCGTGCTGGCTAATAATATTCCCTAGATAAACTCGTCTGAGTGTAGTATCGCATGACAACCACCACAGGTCTACACCTGGATGATCACTGCACTACGTCCTAAAAGGCTTAGAGGGGTGAAGGGATACTAAAGGTCCTCAGTGTCACGGACTCCCGAATCGGAAAAAGTAATGTTAATACGACTACTCGTATGCATCAATAATTCCAAAGGGGTCTAGACTGAGTGTGGTTATATCATATGTTAATCATGTTATGACTGCTCCCAACAGTCAACTATTGATTATACCACAATCCTATCATAAGTGTACACTCAAGTCCGGGTTAGAACTTATCTCACCACTCAAAGTGACAACCTAAGAAGATGCAGATATACATATATATTCAAATAAGCAAGCATATAAATAACACAAATAAGCAAGTTAGGTTTAACCCTCTGAAGCAGTGTCCCCAGTGAAGTCGCCATTTCTGTCGCGATGAGAATCAGATATCAAGCTATTGGATTAACTTGAATTGCAAATCTTTAAATGTTCACCACCGGTCTTTGATTTATCCAAAGGAAATGTTAATAAGAGATCTAAGGTTTGGGGGTGGGTTATACCTAGAGAAGGTGTTAGCATCCTAAGTATCTGTAGTACTCTACAGGAACCTCTTGTTATTATTTGTGTTATTTATCGTTTGCTTGATAAGGGTAATGTACTAAAGGAAAGACCTAGGGTGTTAGTTTTAAGTATGCTCGCCAAGACATCGCATCTCGTGCCTACGTATCCTGACGACAATGGAATCAGAGCATTCGTAGTTCCCCTCAATGAGGGTGAGGAACTCTTGACTGTGGTCAAGGTTCCAAAGGGAAGGTAGTGTCTATGGCAACACACTACATGTAGTGCGGCGACTCCAAACTTAAGGCTAAGTTGAAAGGGGTGTAAGTATTCACGGCAGAATACTTACATGGAGTGCGGCGACTCCGATCCTAAGGTTAGGATAAAGGGAAATGAAATGTCTATGGTAAGACGTAGAGCACGGTGACTCTAATCCTAAGGCTATGATAAAAAGGGAAGGACCTAAAGTTAGGCTAAGTTATCCTAATCGTGACATGGAGTCAACGGGGGAGATCCTTTCCTTTGGAATTGGACACAGGTGACAACAGGAAGTAAGGGACGAAGTTCTATCATGCAGAGGATTAACGCCTACAATCTACCTAATTCAATTTATCGAAGATAAAGTTGAATCAAGAACTATAGGGGAAGCGGTAAATTAAAATCGTCAAGATTGAGCATCAAGATCAGTATCTAATTTGGTGTCAGAAACACTATCAAGTCCTCTCCCAATTAGTGTATAAGCGAGATTATAGTCATAATGATCTTAATATCGGACTAATCTAAAAAAGGGACAAAAGTTAAAATTTATTCCTAAATTAAAATTTATAAAAAGTAAAAGGAGGTTAACCATTATTACCAACATTAATCAAAAAACTAATATCTAAAAAAACTAAATTAACGTTAACATCCAAACTAAAATTAAATCTAAAATTTAAAGTAAAATATAAAATAAACTAGAAATATCAATCACAACAAAAGCAGGCGGTGTATATGGCCATGAAGGGTGTGGAAAATAAGCAAACACGGGCCGCGGATTTTGAAGCCCACTCGAATTTGATGAAAGAAGAAAAAGAAAAAGAACATAGAACAACAAAGGGTTCAATGTGAAGCAATTAATTCAGTACATTCCATGTCTTCTTCCTTTCCCTCACACGACCCTCTCGCACGATTCTCATCTCTCAGTTTTTTAGACTTTCCAGAAAAAACAAACTCAAACCAAGTATCATTTCTCCATAAAAATAGGATCACATAAAATACATTCAAGAGATTCCATGAAAAAACGACTCACAAATCCTTCGATGATGTGAATTTTCTTCTTTGCAAGTATGTGTGTATGAGTGTGATGTGAATTTAGGGGATGAATTCTTGAAACCGTGTGAGCTTTTTTTCAATGTGAACTTTCTGTGTCTCCCCCGTGTGTATGGCTTTTGGTTCGTTGTTCTGGGTGTTCTGCAAACTGATATTCTGGTATGTTTGTGTATCTTTTATGGAATGTCTTGTTGTTGTCATACGAACTCTGATGCCCTTTTTATAACCACTTTGAAAAGAATCAAATGTTGTGGTTTTGAATTGAAATTATGAATGTGTCGGAAGCTGTCCGATTGTGTCTGTTTCTGTTTCGGAAAAGAAATACTAGCTATGATTTCTTGTCATTTGTAATTCCATTAGTTTCCGTTTCAGACAGATTGTGTCTGTGACTTGTTTTGGAAAGAAGTGAGCTGGTTTGATTTTGTTTTGGACAGTATTGAACATGATTGTGCTGAGAATTTTGTGATTTAAAACTGATGATGATGATTTAATTTAATGCCAAATTTAATTTCATGTGATGCTGTTGGTTCTCTGTTTAAACAGTGTTTGAAGCATAATTGAACTTTATTCAAATTTCTTCTCATTGCAGCGGTGGAAATTAAGGATCAGGACCATTTGTAGCATCATGAACTCACTTCTCAAACTGTTCCACAACTGTTTCTCATTTGCAACCTTGCTCTTCAGGGAGGGGTTATTTTTCAGACACGAATAAAAGCATCCTCACCTGAGCTAAACAAACTACATTCATCAGTGATTACTAACCTGTAACCCCCATCTAAGTGAGCGCCCTTCATGGTACTTCTACTGGGCACATATTGGTCAGTTTCATATACATGTGTCAAGTGATCCTGTAGCAATCCTACTGCTATCAAGCAAGACAATTTATCCGTGCAGTATGGTACAACATGTTCTTGAGCTTCACATCTCGGGAGGCACGGTCCCAAACAACAACTTTTCGATCAACATCCCCTGATGCAAACCTGGAAAAAACTGGAGAATACCTTAAAACACTAACAGCACCTTTATGTTTTTTTTTCAAGCTTGGTAGAACATCACCAATAGTGTAACTGTCATCGTTCTCATCGTTCTTTGTAATCAAATTGTTTGAATGAGACAACAGAACTTGTGCTTGAACTTGTAATGAGCCTTTAAACATTGTATACTTAAACTTTGAATTTGTATTGTAATGCACTTTGGATACTTGGCATTTGGATTTTTTGAATGAAATAAGTTTGAGATTTTGAATTTGTAACATTGTACTCTCAATTTTTGTACTTTGTAAAGGACTTTTGACTTTTGTATCCAACCTTGTGTATTGTGAATATTTGTCATGGAATTACTTGGAGCTTGCCTTGTAAAAATAATGAACCTTGAATTCTTGAAGTATGGAATTTGAATGATGAACTTGAAATCTTGAACATTAAGGGACTTGAGATTAAAACTCGCATAGATGTAGGAACTTAACATTGAGCATGCACTTTGTATCCACAACTTGAATTGGTCCACAAGTTTGTACCATGAATGAGAATCCTAAAACAACGATGATCTTAAACAACACCTCCGTTACTTGAATCTTAAGCAAGCCACGCAAGACATCCTGCCCAAGAATTTAATATCACTTGAAACATTCTTGAATCCACGACTATTAGCCTTAACCTTAAATCAAATCATAAACCGATCAAATAAGATCCCAATCCATAATCAACATAAAGCACGTTGCCATAATGTCAAGAACAATCCTTTAGATAGACACGAACACCGTGTCTTGAGGAATCCCTGGACATACCACTTGTAATGTGACTTGCAGTGAAAACCGTAACCAATCCTCAAATGACCAAAACCAAATGGACAGAAAACCCTAATCCTCCTTGGAAAAACCTCTGAGAAATCTTGAGGAAAATGGCCAGTAGAAAACCATAGGGTCTTTTGAACCAGAATCCGTTGGTCACGTCTTGAAACACTGAACTGTGAGAAAGCGAACTATCTCCACTTTAAAATTAAAATTCCTGCACAAACCTGTTAGTAATAAAGCATGCAGTTATGCAAGATGATGCACAAAGAGGTGGGATCTTATGGTCAAAAATTAGGGTATGACAATGTTGTATTATGCAAACTTGTAATCATTGAAGTTGGCATGCCATAAGGCTGCTCGCGACTAGTTAGAGGCATTGAAAATACAGGCACAAAAGGCCTGAATAAACTACTCCCTACTGGATGGAGGGTCACTGGTGGACCCTGTGTCCCTACATAAGACAAAATGGGTCCACTTATCGCAATCGACTGCACAAACTTCGTACTTGTCGTGGATGGTACAAGTTCAGATACAGACGTTGGAACCATAGTTCCCCCTGTCGAAGATGAAGGGGGTGGCTCTTCATTATTTGGTGGATTTTGATTCACCATCCTCCTTACGTATCTTCTCCTTGGTCTTTCTTCGTTGTTTTTGGGTATTTTACCACTCCTAAGTCTCATGCAACGAAATTGGAGAGATAGTAAAATGAAGAACTTATGCAAAAAAATCTGAAAGAAAAAAGGTTTTAAGCAATAGCACTGTCCCACTGTGCGTACCAATTTGTTTACCATGAAAATTGGTAAACCACCGCTGGTCTCCAAAAAAATTGTTTACTTTACAGGATCAACCAGTGAATCCTAGGACATGTGCTTGTGTTAAAACGATATTTGAAAGTCTATGAACATTTTGAAAATGTCCATGATTAAAGAAAATTGTTTAAAGTTTTAAATTTAAATTGAAGAATTTGTAAAGGAATTGCAATAAAGAACTTCAAAGTAAATGGTAATGAAAAAGTAATTGATAAACTGAAAATAACTTCAATTGAAATGAAAATATGGTGATTCACACGTACATTCTCAACAAACTCTTTTCTCAACACACATAGATACTTTGAGTAATTAATAAGTATTTGTACATTGATTGAACACACAAAATCCTATACACTAAGACTCCTATTTATACTACATTAAAAATAACCGCTATTAACGGTCTCCAGAAAATGACACGTTTTGCTTGCATGTCTTCAATTCGCCACAAGTTTATATGTGTCATCTTTGAGAATCAGATAAGGACAAAAGACAGTTATCATCCTTATTCAAAATTCAAAATCTTCGTCGAACGCAACCTCAATATTGCTTCCGTTGAAATTGTAATCTAAGCTCAAAAATATTTCTAAGTCTTAATCCAGCGTATTTCTTTTACAAAGGACCTCTTCGACTAGGATCTTAAATAATGCTCCTGTCGAATCCAAGACATCTTCTTGAAAACATTTCTTTTTGCTTATCATACTTAATCAAACCTTGGCGTCAAAACTTCCAGCTAACACATACACTTCGTTTTCAATTTACTGTTTAGAAATGTAGACTTAACATCCAACTAATGTATTTACAAACTATATTGAGTTGAGATCAAAATAAGTATTCGAATTATATCCAACCTTGCAATAGGAGCAAATACCGCAAAGTAATCAATACCCGATTTTTTTATTGTATATTTCGTGGATCTATGTGCTTGCATGTATAAAGTTGAAAACCTCATAGAAGATATATCTAAAGTTTTGATGACGACAACGATGATTAAACTTGGTGGAAATAGCTTTCAACATAGATGATGGTGATCTAACATTGAGAAACATCTTATGCCTCATCAACAAAATGAGACTCAAGATCAAAGTGCTTATATGATCAGAAGCAACATAATAAAGAATACTGAAGCCTCAGATAAAGTGAGAAAGCTCGCTAGGTGATGTCACTTAGTCTATCTGAGTTACCCGAATATTACAAAAGTAAGGAAGTATTTTAGAAGTACTAAGGCAACTCTCACACACACACACACACACACACACATTCACACACCTAAAAATATATTTTCACCTATTTTATCTTGAAAACTATTTTCTCAATCGTTACAAGTGATTAAATTGTTGTCCAAACCTTTTTCAAACCATTTTTAACTAACCAATCAATTGGTAAGTTGTGTCAATCGATTGGAAAAACTTTTTCGAGTTAGCCAATAGATTGGAGCATTGAGGTAATCAATTGGAGAAAAACTAATTTATTAATCGAGAAATTATGACCAAACATTAATGACTTGCAATAACTCTATATCCTATATTTCCTATTTGGGCTTGCTAATTGATTAAAAATGAGCGGGACAATCGATTGGCTCATTAATTCAACCTATGGTTTATTTCTTTTTCTAGTTTTTCCATCTCCTATATAAAGGAGGCTCACCACCACTTCATTACACACCACTTTCCAAAATTTAAAATTTTCTTTGGAATTTATCTCTCTAAATTCTCTCTCTCTCTCTCTCTCTCTCTCTCTCTCTCCCTCTCTCTCTTTCTCTCTCGCTCTCTCTCTCTCTCTCTCTCTCTCTCTCTCTATCTCTCTCTAGAAAATATTTCTTTCACTTGATACGACCTTAGTGCTTGTAAGTGAAGCTTTGCTCATGGGGAAGAAAATATGTAAGTGGTTATGTTATTTGTTTAACTCTTGAGTGTGTGATACTCTTAAGAGGATTGAGTTTGGTTCGTGAGATAAATCTTTCTTAAAATATCTGTTATGGTTTATTGAGCTTTTCCAGAAAAAGTTATCCTTTTGGTTATTGAGATCATCTTAAAAATCTCTAAGAAAGTTCTAGTTTAGCTTGTGGTAAAAGCTATTTGTGGTTCGGGATAAACCTATAAAATTCTCAAGATCACCTTGTACAAAGGTTCGTAGGCATAACCTTCAAGATCTTAAAGTTTATAATCAAACTTTCAAGAAGACCTCTTGGGGTCACGACTAGGCCAACGTTCGAGAAAACCTTTATAAATCTCCTATGTAATCTCTCTAACCCTATTTTTTTTAAATTCTTCTATTTACTTTCATTATTTATTTCCGCGATAATTCACTCAACCAAAATTACTAACACAATCTTAATTAACAAAAGTTTAAAATTAATCACGAATTTTAAAGACCACAATTCACTCCCCCATATTATGCTTCAAGTCATTTGTCCAACAACTGGAATCAGATACTAACTCCTATTAAGAACTAATTATCTCATGAGGAAAAATATCTTCAACTATTCAGCAAACAAACACCCATCCTTCAATGGAGAATAAGTGTTTGTGGAAAGAGAAAATGAAAATTTTCATACAAGGGACGAATCGTGGTATTTGGAAGCCTGTGAAAGAAGGTCCATTTGTCCTTACACATAATTTTGATGGCTTTGTAGTAGATAAACTTGAAAAGGATTTGTCCAAATTGGAACAAAGAGAATGTGCAATCACTATGCCAATTAAGGGAAAAGACAGCGCTTTTTTTGGCCTTTAACAGCGCTTAAAAGCGCTGCCTAAGGTGGCACTGCCGTAGGTAAAGACATCGCTTTTTTTTATGAGAAAGTGTTGCTAAAGGCCTACTTTAGGCAGCGCTTTACCTTTAAAAGTGCTCTCTAAAGTATGCCTTTAGCAGCGCTTTTAACTCAAAAAGCGGTTTCTAAAGTGGCCCTTTAGCAGCGCTTTTTCTGGCCTTTTATGCCTTTTATTGGCATCTTTAGGCAGCGTTTTTTCAGAAAAAAGCGCTTTCTATTGTCCCCCTTTAGACAGCGCTTTTTAAAGCGCTGTCTAATTTATTTTTTATTTTCACCTTTAGGCAGCGCTTTCTAAAATTTTTTTTAATGATTTTTTAAAAAATCAAATTTTCCCAGTTTTTTATGCACAAACCTGTATATATTTTCCTTCACATTTTAGGCCATTTCTAATCCTTATAAATCACATAAACCTGTATATATTTTCCTTCACATTTTAGGCCATTTCCAATCCTTCACATTTTAGGCCATTTCTAATCCTTATAAATCACATAAACCATTCTAATCCATGATTCACATTTTAGGCCATTTCCATTAACCATTTCCATAATTAAACCATTCACATAATAATTAAACCATTCTAATCCATAAACCATTCACATAAACCATTTCCATAATTAAACCATTCTAATACATAAACCATTAACATAAACCATTCACATAATTAAACTATTGTAATCCATAAACCATTCACATAAACCATTCACATAATTAAACCATTCTAATCCTTTAACTTCTAAAGATCTCCTAATATACAACAACTTCCAAAACTATACAATTACACTCCATAACTACACACCAACTTCCATACCTTATATGATTCTCTTCCCAATAAGGTATTAACACAATTCCTCCTTAATTTTTTCCAAATTATCTTTCGTGTAATGAGGACACGCGTATTCATCAAAGTACTACATAACAAAACACAATATGCATGATTTAGTTTAAAATAATAAATTATATGAAATATCCATTAAGTATTAAAATAAATCCTAAGTTATAAATCCATACCGTGATGGGAATCTCTAATCGATCCAAATGAAGGATTTCTCTCATAAACCTCAAAACGAAATAACCGCAGTCTATACCATTACGCTGACGAGGACACTACACATAGAAAAACAAATAAGAATTTATATATAGTTGTCTTGTGTTATCAAGTAGCATCACTATTATAAGCAAGATTGTGAAAATTAATATGCCTCCACTTTGATCCATGTAATGGTGGAAGCTTTAGACCGTGATACTCGAGCTTCTCTTTGTGCTCGGTATACTAGTATTGTTCTATAAAAGAAAAATGTAAATTTAGAACAATCTCACAGAAATAATTAAATATACAAATACACACGAATATTTAGAACAATCTCACTTACGTATCAACCAAATCCTTCATATTCTGATATGTTGTCCAATCATGATCTAATGAATTCAGATAATACACCACTTCTCTTGTAGGATTAATAGCAACCAACAACCAGTGTCCACTGTAAAATATAACAAAAGTTTAAATGGATAATTTATACGTAAAAGATACAAAGATTAGAATGAAATTAGAATGAAAATCTTACCCGTTTCCAGTATTATACGGTAAAAGATTCAAACTTTCTGTACTGCTGGCCATAAATCTCTGGAGTAAGTGATCTCTTACTGAATTTGGATCAGTAGCAATTTCCTGTGCATTGACACGGGCGCAAGACAAGAAATGGAATCTGTTTGACAATTGATTCCCGCGCATCATTTTGTCATACAAGCACCTTAAATAAAAACATAATAAACATTAGACTATTTTCATTGAAATGTGTAAATAAATTGTTCAACTAATTAAATAATAGATTGATCGGAGTACCAGATGTATGAATGCATAACACCGATGCCTAATTCAAGATGCCAAAAAATTTGTTCCATGTCCTCTTTTGCAATTATTTCGGAATGAGGAAAACCAAAAACAACTTCATCCATGTCTATTTGACGAATAACACCATCCATCAAATCTGATGTTGCCACAAGTGTTTCAAGACACGTCTGAAAGCGAGGTGTAAGAGCTCTTTTTGCCTGCTGCCCGGTCTTTGTAGGAGCTCTTTTCTTGCTGGCTTGTTGTGAAACTTGAGCAGGAACCTAAAAATCATATAAGTTAGGTAAATTAGAAAATCATGAAGCTTTTGAATTCGGATCATAGAATAACACTTTCAATGTACCTCTTTTTGTGATGCAACAGACTCGTTGTAAAGCAAAATCCCTTTATCCTTAGATGCGGGTTTTGAAGGAGTCTAACATTACCATGTAAAAACATTCAGAATGCTTTTCATAATGGTCCAGAATTGACTTTTGATTACTAAAACATTCATAATGGTTTTCAACATACCTCCTCATCTATGAAAATGAGGTCTGCCGGCCATGCAACAAACGATCCTATTGCATCTCGTAACAATGTTGTCTCTGAAACAACGTCAGTGAACGGTAGCAATGCATCAAGCTCTAAAGCAATATCAACCGACCATCCATTGCCCGCCTTTAAGTTGTACAACTTTAATACCGCAGACAATCTTGCGAATTTAGTGCAACCATTATACAACGGTTTCTCTGCATCGCTAACCAACCTCTCAAACATTTTGGGACAATCCTTAAGATCTTCTTCAAGAGCCTCTGCAATCTCTTCGACTCGATCATAATCGTATGTATCTGTGCCATTGTCAATTGAAGAATAGGTCGTAGTATCCCCCGGTTCAACATTCCCGTTAATTTTCTCACCATGCAAATTCCAACATGTATCAATTCCACGTCTCTTTAAATGCGATGCCAACTGAACCGCGTCAACCCGACTCCCAAAAAAGCAAACCAAGCAAGGACATATCATTCGATTGGGGTCATCGGCATACGCAATAGCAAACTTAACGAATTTCGATACCCCATTCTCATACTCTTTCAACAGTCGACTTGAAGGCATCCATTTCTTATCCATAGTTATACTAATTAAGCTAAACAAAAACAAAATAAAAAATATTTACCTGTAGGGAAACGATCTGACTTTCACACTTTGATCACAAGTAACCCCTATATATAGCAAATTCAATAAGTTAGTTCTCAATCATTGCAAGCTGATAACAATCCAAAAGTACAAATATCATTAGTCAAAACTTCTACGAATCGCATTGTTCCTTTGTATTTTTTTATGAGAATTGACTAACAAAAGACCCAAAAGGTTGGTACTTGGGGATTTGAATGGTTTTACAGGTTTTAGGCTCAAGAAAAACCAGTTGAAACAAATGCAACTTTCGCATCGCGACCAAATGCTTCGCTATGCGACAGACAGCGATAGGAAGCGATGGACAGCGAGGGACAGCGATAAGCAGTGATGCAAGACAGAACCAAACCATCCTTGAAGCGAAGGAAGCGAGAGAGAGCGAAAGTTCGCGACGCGATGAATATTTCGCAATGCAAAGTTAGGTTAGTCAAAAGACAATCATAGATAACAAATGGTAAATGGCAAATGGCAGTCATATAAACTTTTATCTTCTTCATTCTTGAATTCTTCATTCTTGACACAAAATGGTAAACCAAACGCATGCACACAATATATTTACACTAAAATAGCCATTGACAATACCTTGACACAAAATGTATCAACAACAACGTAAAAGACAACAACATTGTATCAACAACAACGTACCTCTTCTTACTTCACGCGAGAGAGAGAGAGAGAGAGAGATGAGGGAGCAGTCGTGAATAGAACAACGGCGGTGGGAGAACGAACAGAATAACGGCGGTGGGAGAACGAACAGAACAGCGGTGGTCGGAGAATAGAAGGCTGGTGGGAGAACGATGGTGGTCGGAGAAATCGCTAGAGAGAAAAGAGGTAGAAGTCTTGAGTGAAAATGAACAGGGTTCTGAAAATTTAGTGTTATTTTATTTTTTAATAATCATTGACCTAAGACAGCGCTTTTTACTAATAAAGCACTTTCTTTGAATAGGCCTATAGTAGCGCTTATTAAAAGCGCTTTCTAAGGTTATCTTTTAATTGACCTATAGCAGCGCTTTTTAAAAGCGCTTTCTAAGGCTATCATTTAGCAGCGCTTTTTAAAAGCGCTTTCTAAGGTTATACCTTTAGCAGCGCTTTTTTAAAAAGCGTTTTCTAAGGTGGAGACTATTTACGGCCTTTAGCAGCGCTTTTAGAAAGCGCTTTCTAAAGGTATCCTTTACCAGCGTTTTTTTTAGCGAATTTTTTTTATTCCTTATAGCAGCGCTTTGTGATAAAAGCGATGTCTTTTTAGTGCTGCCTAAGGCTATTTTTGGCGTAGTGAATGCAGTTTGAAAGAAAAAATATCATCACTACCGCTCTCGGTCTTCATGAAAAGTACTCTATAATTAGTTTATAATGACAGTCTGACATAACTTAGATTTACATAGCATGTATGATTGGTTGAGAAATAAATAATTTTAGCACCCAAATAATGAGAAGGTGGTAAAAGGCAACTACACCTTCTAAATTAGGTAACCCTCACCCGATTATTCAACCAAATGGTGGTTGAATCCCAAACTTTGTCCCAAAGTGGACAAATAAATAAACACACAAAAGTTTATACTTTCCTCTTAATTCGAATCAACTGAAAAAATAGGTTAAGACTCTGTTTTTCTTTTATTCTACTTCACTTGCTCATTTGATTCAAATCATGAAATGTTCTTGATTCGAATCTAATTGACTTTTTCAACCATTTTCTGTGCTTAATCTCAGTCACATATAAAACCTTTTTGTCATCATCTCTCAAGAAAAATGAATCATAATTAATCAACAAATTCGTGTGCATTTGTGTGTGATTATGTGAGAAAAATAAATAACCTCTCTTTTGAAAGTTCAAATTTGTTGCAATGAAATTCTTGCATCTTTAACTTCAATTTGATTGAGATCTTAATAATAATAAATTTGTAATTGATTGAAGGAGATGCGATCTTTAAATTAATCGTTCTTGAAGATTTTGTTGAGATTTTCAGGTAGTTTGTAAGATTGAGGTGATTGTCAATGGTCCTGACAAATTCCATTGAAAAGAATTAGGTTGTTATGTCCAAATTTCCTTAGTAGTGACTGTGTGGTAGGCTACGAATAAGGAGGATTTCTTCTCAAATCTTAAGACAATTCATCACTCAAGGAATCAGTAGGATCAAAGGGTTAATTTCTACACACAAGGGCTTGGAGCTGATTGGTGGTATTGGAATATTCAAGAAGCATTAATCAAGTAAAGATTACGTAGAATAGTTTAGCATTACGCTATATACAAGTCAAGATCCAAATTGGATATTTTATTTTTTTCAAGCATTATTTTGGATTGGTGATTGTATGAACTCTTGCAAATATTTATCAAACAAAAAAGAACAATGCAGGTTCCAATGGGAAACTATTGAAGAATGCAATTAGGCAAAGCGAGGACGAACTCTGAAGCACTATAAATCTCAGTGTCATCTCTCTCTCTCTCTCTCTCTCTCTCTCTCTCTCTCTCTCTCTCTCTCTCTCTCCCTCTCTCTATCACACACAACACACACACACACACAACGTGTGTTTTATAAAATTGACCTTTTTTCAAAATGTTCTTAAAATCAATTTTTCCTAAAGATTATATATTAGGAAGCATGCCATAGGAAGCCATAAATTTTCTATGTAATCAATTAGAACAAGTGTCTAATTACGCTTATGTATTTCAATTCTAGCGTAGTTTATTGTTCATTCAATTGGTAGTGATTTATTATGTAAGCATGAGTTTTGTTAGAATTGGATATCTGATCGAGCTGAATTGGTGATTAAATTCTGAGAAATAATTGAGGTTAGAAATCACTATATTGAATCATTGTATAAACACACCTCATGGATTATACAACTGAATCAATTTAATACCTTGTGTATCATCATATTCATCTTTGGTGTTTGTGAAGCGATTTAGTGTTAATGTGATAAAAAATTTGAAAAGTATAATTATCATATTTTCGCTTCAAACCTCCTGCAAGCATTTTTTGAAAAATCTTTGATACATTTTGAAAAAGCGGTTGATTTTTTATTTGGGTCTATTCACTTCCCTCTAGACCATTTTTCTACTTACATATTCACACCGAGCACATCTCACAATATCATTGATCGTTATATTCTTTCTTTCAACAACTCTATTCTTGTGAGGTGTGTATCTTGTTGTTAATTGATGGTTAATTCCATATTGCTATAAAAACTTGTACCAATGAGGTATTAAAGGTCTTTTCCATTCTTAATACTTCGATTCTACAACAACTTTATTTTTATTCAAATTCCTTGAATGTCTTGAAGCTATCACAAGCTTCTACTTTTTTTTCAAGAAATACACCTAAGTATTTTGCTAAAATCAACAATAAAAGTAATAAAGTACCTGCATTCATCAGGTGTTGGTATATCCATTGAGAAATAAAATGTATGAATTATCTCCAATAGTTTCTTTTCTCCCCAAGTCTTTCATGTTGGAAATGAATCTTTATTTTTTTTCCCATTTGACAAATTTCGCAAACACCATTTTGAATACTCATAATAGGTAGTCTAGAAACATATTCTTTTCTTGATAGGTAATCTATAATATAAGAAAATTAAGGGCTCTGGAAAACCCATAAATACCCTTGTCTTAAAAAATGCGACCACATCAAATGAAGGGCATTTTGTGTCTAAATATTACTTTTTGTAACCAAATTACTTTTTCTAATGCTTTTGCAATATAGTTTCAACACACATTAATTTTTCTAATTACTTTTTGAAACCAAAATGTATTATCTCAACACACATTAGTTTCAAACAAACTACCTGGTTGTACCATTTCAACTAATATTGGGTTCCAATGCAAATAATGTAGCTGGACCTCACTCCTTTCTCTCTCCTAAATGAAAAGCTGAAATCATTTTCTGATATTCTTCTCTATCACTCTCGTTCGTCCTTCTCTGTGTTTCCGATTTCAAATCATAGTATCCTCTTCTCTATGACTTGCTCATCGTCTTTCTCTCTTTTTTCTATCAAGGTATGGATCTGTTTTGAGAGTTGTTGTCTCACTGTTGTTATTGTAGCCAATGATAGATCTCAATGAAAGACATTGATGTTTCGAACAACTGAATCAAACATAAGTGAGGATTTGTATCTAGGCATAGTGGCTCAGTTTCTGTGTGAAATCTTCTGGGTTTATTGCACATATACTGTTGACGCAGCCTTTACAAACTTCCTCTATTGTTTGAGAAAAGGTGAATCTGAGCCTCTTTTGTTGAATCCTAACCAAAAAATGTGTTTGGGTCCGTTATGTTTTTTATGTTTGGTTGAAATTTATGTTTCCCACTGATTCTCACGATCGTGATGTTGGATGGCATGCTCCGTAACCTCGCTGCCAAATTGTGAGAAACACAAAAATGTTTCTCTCGAGGTTTTGTTTGCTTCTATCTTTAATCCTAATTTTCTTTTTTTTATGATTATTTCTATTTGGTGAAGATTGTTGTTGAAATAAGTTGAGGGGATAGTGAAGTAGGTTCATGGAATTGTTGGTCGCATGAACAGAAGGTTAGGGCCACTGACTGTGGTTCCTATAGTCAATGTTATCCATTTTCATATTACTTTAGTCATAATAGTGTTGGATTGCTTTGAGCTTCTGTACCTTCATTGGTTTATTGTTTTGTATCAATGTATAGTTTTAAAGATCCAACCACCTTCTTCATCATTTGGATTTTGCAGGTTAAGGATCTTAATTTTTGAAGCATTGAAGGCATTATTTTCGATCTTGATTTTTGGATTTTAGATTTTTGATCAATTACTTTCAATCTATAGAGCATTGCAGGTTAGGGCTGGAGTGGAAATGGCAGTAAGAACTCAGATTTTGGACTAAAGAGGCAGTAAGCTTCTTATTGCTTTTAACTAAATAACAATTGAATTTAATGTATGTTAAAACAACATTTCACTTGTTCTTGATGCTCGTCTTTCTGTTTTGCGCACAAATATAAACGTCTTAATAGCTAACCTTTTCTTTATGTCTTAACAGTTGAACAGATCTGTGGAAAAAAATGGACCTGAGAAAAGAAGTGGTACTTTGGAGATAGCATCCGTAGTAATTGCTTACGCAGTATAATAAAGAGATAAGTTGGTTTTCATAATTTTTCTTCTCTCATTTAATTTTTAAATCAGATAGCTGAACTTTGAAGGTTGAGGCACTTGGGTTGTTTGTGATAAAATTCTATGAATGGTAGATGTTTTATTAAATGTTTGTGTATGCTATTTGTAAGAACAAGATTTGATTCTGCATCTTGTCTCTGTGTTTTGATGATAACAATGAAGTATTTGTGTGAGAACAATTATGGTGCTCTAACGTTTGTTATTCTTATGGTTTTAACAAACAGGTTCTAACTTTGATAAAGACCAGGTGCTACGTCACTCTGATATTCTCTATGGTCACTTATATGTGAAGAAGCAAGAATTGGTTCTTATTTACTGTGCGTCGGAAAGATTCCAAGAAGACACTATGTTGCTGTTGTAACGTCTATTGGATCTAATCTCTGATCATGACTCTGATGTTCCATTTGTGAAGCCTGTTTGGCTTCTGAGGTCGTTAACTTCTGAAGACTAAGTGCTGAAGATTCTGAAGACAAGGTTCTGTTGAACGTTGTTCTGGAGATCTGAAGACTTAAGGATTCTGAAGATTAAAGGTTCTGAAGACTAAGTACTGAAGATTCTGAAGACAAGGTTCTGCTGAATGAAGTTTTGAAGACTCTGAAGACTTAAGTATTCTGATAACCAAGGGTTCTGAACTAGAAGTGCTGAAGACAAGGTTCGACTGAACAAGTTCTGAAGACTCTGAAGACTCAAGACTCCAAAGACCCAATGATTCATTCTTCCGATCATGCTTCAATCAAATCAATTCAGAAGCCTCTGATGAATAGAAGAAGATGAAACGTTTGCGTGGAAAAATAGTACATAGTATAGATAAAGCACGTTCCTTTCCACTACCCTGATTTGGTGGTACAAAGGACAATTTCAGTGTACGATTTTCAACCCAGCATACCGGCTCTATTTCAAGTCGCCATTACTCTTATCATATTACCGATCTGCCCTTCAACGGATCTTTTTCTGGCTATATATAGACTTGATCATTCAACGAATCTGATGCTGAGATATTGATGAGCATGAGCATAAAAGAACAGATGCATGCGTGCAAGCATGATTAAATGAAGTGAGTAACAAACGATGTAATACTCAGTGTAAAAAGAAGGAATATCAAAAACACTGATGTATCTGAAGAAAGAACTCAGGATATGCAGAAAACCAAGAGTGAACAATAAAGCACTACAATAAAATAAGAAGAATGTTTTTACTATATAGTTTCGCTCTAAGTTAGATTGAGCTTAAAATGTATGTTTACCCTGCTTGTGTAGAAGCATTATTATTGAAACAAACCCTTGTTGCAGACAGTTGTTTTGCGTTCCCTAAAGGACCAGTTGGGTCAGAATTTTTTGGAAGACTAAGACAGTGTGTCTTAGTGGTGTTAGTCACTTGCAGTTGGTTTGTGCTTTGTATTCCTTAAGGGACCAGTTGGGTCAGAATTCTTAAGAAGTCTAGGACTAGTATGTTTTAGAGGTTGTTAGTCACCAGCAGTTTGCTCGTGCGATTGTAATCAGTTTGGTTATAGTGGATTAAGTCCTTGTCTAAGACAAAATCACCTTGGCGGGTGGAATGGATTAACTTGATATTTTTCAAGTGAACCAGGATATATCGTGTGTCCTTCTTATTGTTAGTTTATTTATGATCTTCGTTTAAGTTTCATAAAAAGGCTTCAAAGTGGAAAACCCAATTCAAACCCCTTATTTCTTGTGTTTTTCACACACCTTCACTATTGACAAAACTAATATGAAAATACATTAGGTGCAGTGAAGCTAGCAAGTAAACTAGCCTATACTTGTGTTTTGATTAATTTGTTGTCATTGTTGATTGTCTCAAGCGTAAAACACGAAATTACAAGATCCTTCTAAAATGGACACATTGAATTGATTTGAAAGAGATGGATTACTAACTTTGTAACTCCATTTGGCATGAAACATTGGTAGTCTTGTATTATTTATTTCTCACACTGTATTGTTATAATACGACCATACATACATAAGTTGCCCCCTTTGACGATAATTGGATTCTCGCGTATGATCTGAGCTTGAGATTTACATTATGGCAATCAGCTGAGACGCAAGTAAGTGGCCTTTATAATAGGTTTGTGATACAAACTTATGTCATAGTTCAATTGTCTCTGGAATTGTGATTTTCGCTGTGTGCTACTACTTTGTATCATATTTCGGGCAAAATTTTATTTCGCGTATTAGGTTGTTCTTATGGAAGTATGGAGGCTACAAATTAGGAAGCCAGTAAAAATCCAATGACGTAACCCAAAGTTAATGAAGTGTTTTCTAAATAGTGTAAGTATTGTTGAACATCTTTCCATAATATTTTGCAGATGATGTTGCTTCCTCAATCTGTTGTTCTACTAACTGTTTCATTATTCCAAATTGTAATCTATGATGTTAGTGCAACTGTTCCTAATTCTTCTTATTATCTTCCACACATTATACATTAGTACAACATTTCTTACAACTTTGGATTTCATTCTCTATTTTGGTTGTTTTCTCTATTTTGTGTCTTTACTGTGATCTGTGATCTGTTTCCTACATATTATTTAAATCTACTCTATTTGGTATTTACCAATTCATATAATACTTTATTGGAATGTGACAGATGTTACATTGGATCCTCTTCTTTCCCTTAGATTAGATATCATTGTTACATGTTCCTGCAGATTGATGTTGCAACACAACGTGGATTTGTTCTCATGGATGAGCGCATGAGAGTAATTGATGCAAATAGAAACCTGGTTTGTTTCAAGGTTCTCACAACATTATTTTTTCCTGCTGACCCAATATTGTTTTTGATTTAGGATGTGGAATGATAGGTCCCTCATTTATACTGTATTGGTCATGCAAATGGCAAGATGATGTTTGCTCATGCTGCCAGTGGCCATTAGACTGGTTTTCTGCTCCTAGAATTCCTCCAATTCACTATTCTTAAACCAAAAAATTAGGTTTATACAATCTGTATTTCGTGGTCAAGTTGCTAATTTATCAATGCATCCTTATGGTTGTCGAGTCATTCAGGTATAGTTATTGAATTCCTTTTCCCGTATAGAAGCTTTTTTTTGTGTCATGCATTATAGATATGAATTGTATAACTACAAACCTCCTTGATTCTGACATGTACAAAACCACATCTACAAACCTACTTGCAGATTAAGGAAGTTGTTTTGAAAACGCCATTTAGGAATGGGATGTTTGACGATGCTTGCATCCGGCTTTCTCTAACACGACGAAAGAAGGTTTATTTTCTCAGACTTTTGTTTCTATTTCGTTAATAATTTTTTTAATAATGGTTCCGTTCTCAACAAATTACCCCTATAAGGAGTAAGCAACAGTCATATTTTTTGGTACGGGTTATGTAGAAACTATCTTACAGGATTATACTCCCTATTCCTGTTCTAATATTCTATGAATTGAGAATTTTGAGATTCTTAATTTGTACTTATATAGATATCAAATATACAAATTTTATTTATGCCTTTGAATTCTATTTACCACTTCTAATGTAAATAGGTTTTGGGCCCATAATAACTTTATAAAATGTTTTACTTACCAATGCCCCATATTAAATAATAATGTATTTAAAAATAATAGATAAACTTGACCATTACTATTCAATAACCAGCAATGGTTTTTGAACTACCTAACCAATAATGACAGCCCCACTAAAACTTTTATAATCTCAATGTAAACAAAAGACGAAAAATCAAATAAACCATTATATAAACGTTTTTCCTCTTCTTTTTATCACACAAGCAGCATCATTGAAGAAGGAAAATCAACATGAGTTCCAACGATGTTGTCCATACCCAACAAACTTCATATGTTCAACAACCAACTTCGGATGTTCAACGACCAACTTCAGATGTTCAACAACTAGTGCAGGCCCAATAAGTCCAGCCTGAGGAAGCTGTCGAGACTACAGTCGGTCGCAGTTCAAAGAAGACAGACCAGGATGTGAAGTAAGAGATCAAGAAGAAGGATACGGAGGAAAAGCACCATTCGATTAGAGCAACTTCAAGTCGTCCAGGGCTTTTAGATTTGAGTATTAGGAGTTTTATTTGTCTTAATCATGAAACTTTTGCTTCTGTATCAAGCACTTTGAATGATATAAACTTCAATTTATTTTTATGAAAATGTCGTTGATTTTATGATTTCCATTTGTGCGTTACATAGAATGGTAGTTCATATATGTCACTCCTGGGATTTTCATCCTAGTACAAACGCGAAAGTGGCACCGAAACAGAATCACCAGCAATGTGTATTTATCCTAAGAGAGGGAAATGAAACACTTCATATACCTGAGGGGAAGGAAAGAACATGGTCTTACGACCAAGAGAATTGGGTTCGAGAGTCGGTTACGCGTGAGGAAGGTATTAGCACCCCCACGCGTCCATCGTACCCGATGGAATCCACGCTTGCTTGTCTCGATCAAAGGGTGTCGAAAAGATACTGGAAAAGAACTGAAAGAAAGAACTGGAAAAGGAAAGGAGAGAGAAAGAGAAACAAAATGTAGGGAAAATAAAAGAAGTGCTCGAATGGGCCCTACCCCACTGCCTACTATCTCATCGGGAGCATGAGAATCAGAGCGACGTAGTTCCCCTCAACGAGGGTCGTTGTTTGTGTTTTTTAGGGAACGGCTAACGTTCTAGCTCAGGTGTTGCATGCTCGCTGGTCCGAGAGCGTTACCATATTGCAAGAGAACGAAGGGGAGCACGTTCGTACGTTGAGATTGAATGAGATGAGAAAAGAATTCCCGAAGGAAAGACGTTATTGTTTATTTTTGTCTTTTAAGAAAGAAATGTTTTTTATTGTTTTACATTTTGTAACGCGTATTGTATTTAAGTCCCTCATGTAGGATCGAATGCCTCGCATATCGACCCAAGATGGGACGTACGCTAAACATTCCAAAGAAATGAGAGAAGATCCCTCACCTCCTTGTTCCCACATGAAAGGCCTAAATACAATATTTGTTTTACCTTTATTAAGTATTTTTTACTTTTATTTTGAGATAAGAGAAGAGAGACTCAAAAGAGGAACCAAAGGTGAAAACTAAAGGGGACTAAGACTCACCCTAATATTAGCATGCTTGGAGATCTTAAGGTTAATGAGGTTTAAGGAATCTAACCCTAAAAGAAATAAGAAGAAGAAAATAGAAAGCAACTTACTTCCAAGATGGAAGTTAAGTTGTTTCTAAGAGGGTAGAAGGAAGATTATAAGAGCAAAGCATCGTTAAATGCTTAAACAACACAAATTGAATTATTAAAAGATGAAGGAAGGAGTTAGAATGTGGAAGCATATCCACACTCAAGTGACTTACCATTAGCCCCTGAAATGATTAGTACAATTATTTACAAGTGAAGAAACAAGTTAAGATGAACAAGTAAGGCTTCAACAAAGTCAATAACCAAAATAAAAACATATTAAAGGTTAAAGAAAATTCAAGGTCAGAATGTAAATCATATGAGTGTTCTCTAACACTATAATATCAAACACAAATCAATTGCACACAAACAAAGTCCTAAAACACAAAGAAGTGCATTATGAAAGAAGTAGCTGAAGAATGAGTGGATATGCAAGGTGGTCATGCATTTATGCTTCATGAAATGTCAAAGTCAGAATGTGGATGACCTAAACATGATATACAAATGTCAAATGAAGCATACAATTAAGCATCCAATCATTAAGAGTGGTTAGGAGGAGAGGTAAGAAGATGTGAATCATGAATTAAACATGGAAAGAAAACATTCATGGCATAAATCAAACCTACAAAAATTCAAGATGAAACTCCAATGTCAAGGTCAGAAGTGATGTTCCATGTTAATGTGAATATAAGATGCACAAGACAAACACATTCAAGCAATTACAAGTTGTTTAGAAGTTAGAAGTAAAAGGAACATGCATTTGGATGAAACATGTTTAAGTATGCAAAATGAAACATATATGGCATGTGGAATAAATGCAACACTTTAAAGTCAGAGGCATACATTATATGAAATGTAAATGGGCAGTATGGCATGGCATCAATAAACCAATTACAAATCAATTACAATTCAAGTTGGCACTTAGATGCAAAAGAAAGAGGGAATAGGTCAAAAGAAAACATGTAGAACAAGTATTGAACATATGCACCAAAAGACATCAAATTCAAACCAATGACCTATAATCTCAAACACAAGACATATAATGATTTAAACATGGCTCAAGAAGTCAAGAAGAGTGATCTCATACAATGGCACAAGTGCCTTATCAAGCAAGTAAACCAAAATGATCAAAGAAATTCATGAAAAGAGACATTAAACAAGATTCATCAAACAAATAAAAAAACAATTAAAAACTCACCAAATTATGTCTTAAGAGACCTATACCAGAGACCAATATCATACCAAAAAATCATACAAAAATTCAGAAAGAAAGTATCTCAACCAAACAAACAAAAGTCACTTATGAACCATGAGCTAAAGTGCAGAGGTGGAGGACTTAAATGCAATAAAAGAAGGTTTTAAAAATGCAACAAAAATATTTTTATGAATTTTTATATGTTATTTGATTGATGCAAAAAGATTGATGCAAAAATATTTAAAGATCTATGAGAAATAAAACTTTGAAATGAAGGTATGAAAATAGAAGTAAGTTCCAAAAGAAATAAATGAAAATTGTGGGTTAATATGAAAATATTCACAAAATTACAATTAAAAATAATATAAAATTATTTTAACATGTCAAGATGCAATATGAATTTTTCCAGAATTTTCCATGATGTTTTGGTATTTTTAAAAAATCAATTATGAAACATGTACATAAAAGAAAATAAAATGAAAGAAAACAAGTAGGGGGTGCAGCTAAGTAAAATACCACGTTCAAAGTTACAATGGGCTTAAAGTGGGGTGTGCATAGGAATCCGAGTCCAATCCAAATGTGCAATTGTGTGTGACACATGTGCATGTAATCAATGTACTCACAATCAATCAAGGTCACACATCTCCGTCAACATGAATTAATCACTAAAGTACACACATCCAACAATCCTAAATGAAAGCGCATGATATTTCTCTTACACGCACACACACACACACACACACAATCATCAGAGTCCATAATAATACCACGTGAGACGCACATGTTTCATTAATGCGTTGGCAAGCTTTGGTGCATTAGATCAAGTTAATCACGTAAAGTAATTCACACATGTGGTTCATGATCAAACATACATGGTAACTAGCATATACTCACGCACACACACGCCACTCAGATCAGAAAAGAAAACACGTGCAAGACATGTGATTTTTTATGTGCTGGCACGATCTTATCCACACGATTCACAAATCCCACGACCTATATTCAAACTGAGAAAACCCTAAGATATTGCAACCACCGGCCGGAGAAGGACCTCCGGTGATCTTCTCCGGCCAACAACCACCACCTGCAAACTTTTATATTCCAGAAATTCACAAACGTGGTATCAAAATGAAGCTGGCATTGCATACATAACAAATCCACCATTATTTTTCACATAACAATCATACACATAGAGAACAGAGGAGATGAAGATATGCCCTAGGTTTTGAAACTACGCCTCTAAGAGGCCTATCAACTAGTCGGAGTTAGCAAATGCTCCTATCGAGCTCAAACATGTTTAACATCAACGAAAATCAAGCAATATGAGTATGAATCGAAACCTAAAATTTGAGGTTACTTGAGCCTTCAGAAAACCAGAGGTCCTTTCCAATGAATCTTGAACTTAATCTGGCCAAATAAAGGCTTGTAGAGATTTATCTTGCAGAAAAACAGAAGAATATGAAGTTGCAATGATGGAGGAGATTCCAAGCCTCAATGTGTTGCGTTCTTAAGGTTGATGAATGGTGAAAATTGGAGAGAAATGATGAGGAATACGTGCAGAGAGAAAACTCAGAGTGAAGTTGTGAAGTGTGAGAGAGAGAGTGAAAATCTAAAGTTGGAAAATGAAAAATGTGAGTGAAGTTTTTATTTATATGTTGAGTTTAGTGTGAACCAGAGGTGGTTAAGTGAGTGAGTTAGAGTGAGTTGAGTGGGTTAAGGTGAGTGCACCCTAACTAACTGAGTCAAATTAGTTAGGGGCGAGTGAGGAGAGGAATGATATAGTGAAGTTTATTTATGATGTGCTATGGTGGAGTGTAAAATGAATCAGTGGTGGTGATGAACTCGTGTATGAGCTGCAGCACAGCAACTTGTCCTACAAGATTTTATTCTTTCCATTTTCATGTATAGCACGGGTTATGGCAAGGTGTATAAGAGTGATGTTTGGTTTAATGTAGAAATGATTGGATGGTGTGAGCATTTTACGTGCAAATCCTTGAAACAACAACAGCAACAACACTTATTTCTGGTTTTATGACAGCTAGGTTCAAGTGAAAACATGGTTATTTGATGAGGGATTTCTCACTTATTAGTGAATGAAAATATGCAATTTATGTGTCATTGGAAAGAGAGTGAATCATAGAATAAGTTTGGTGTTGATTTTGAATTGAAATAAAACCTCAAACATGCTTAAAAATAGCTATGAACTTCATGGTTAAAAACTGGTTGGTGTCGTGTAAAAACAAGTTCATATGATGCATGAAATTTCAGCATGGACATACCATCTTGAGACCAACATATCTCCATCATAACCTGATCAAATCAAAATTTGTCCAACATCAACATTAAAGAGGGCATTGCAAGGAACAACTTTGATGTTGAAAGGTTTTTCATTTGGAGCTTTTATAATTGAGAAAAATAGGTGAACATTTGGCACACCAAGTGTTTGTAAAAATGATGGAGCGTGGGCCTGGGCATTCGTGGTCATGACTTGATTTTGGACCTACTTTTCTCAAACTTTGATCAATCATATCTCACTCACTTTTTATCCAATGGAGATGTTCTTTATATGGATTTGAAGCTTGAAACAAGATCTTTTGTTGTGGCCTGGTGGATTTTTGATTTGATGCTTTAAAATTGAGAAAGCTTGACTCAAAGAGAGGTGCTAAAATGGCCAAAACTTACTATTTTTAGAAACCTCAAAGTTCCTATTTTTGGCAGTTTTATGATTTCTTGATTTTTCCTTATTCCTCCATCGTTTCTTGATCAAACTTTGTCCATTGGACATATATAACATGAATTTCATGAATTTAACCTTAAAAAGTCAGGAGTTGACTTTTTTCACTGCCCAGTTGACTTTTTCCCCAATTTCTTGATTATCAAGCAACTGATCTGAAACCAATTGATGAGCAATTTTCCATCCATATACACTTAAGAACATGAGGAATACCATGAGATCAAGTTTGACCCAAAAAATTAGAGATAAACTGATTTTAGGTCAAACCCTAGTTTTGGCACCCTCTAGTTAGGAGGAAATTACACATCCTCCAAATCCAAATTCCTCTGAATATGATGTGTATCCTCTCAAACAATGATATGAGATATGCCATTTGGAGATGATAAAAACTCAAAGAGCTTGCCCATTTGGGGGTCAGATCCCAATTTTAGACTGCCTTGTGTAGGAGTTGATGCACTGCCCAATCTTATTGATGAATTCTCCTCTTCTCATGCCTTGTGAGATTAAGTAGGGATGCCATATGACATAAGACCCTTGAGGCTTATGAGAGACACTTGGCTCTTATTCTTTATCTTTGGATGATCAACTCCTTTGAGAAACAACTGATCACATGCCCTTATGCAAGATGCAATGCTAAGTGCTTGATGTTTTGTTTCTATGCTTGAATGCAATGCAATGAAATGAAAGCTCATGCAAAATGATATGAAGAAATGAGAGGGAAAATTTTGGGGTATTACAGCTGCCCCTATTCAATCACTGTAGACCTGAACGGATGATAGCGATTGCTATCAGACTTTCAAGGTATGGAGGGATTGAATACCGAAAATAACTAGAAAATTTGCACTCTGTGGAGAAGAAGAAAAAGGGTATAAACCCAACCAAATGAACTCTGCTTGAATAAAACTCTTGATGATGAAGAATAACACTGGAGAGATGTCTTTTATACAATGCCAGACGACTACTGGCTCGCCACACTACGGGTGGACTTTAACAACTTCTTTTGTACAATGCCAGACAACTACTGGCTCGCCACACTACAGGTGGACTTTAACAACGTCTTTTGTACAACGCCAGATGACTACTGGCTCGCCACACTACAGGTGGACTTTAACAACGTCTTTTGTACAACGCCAGACGACTACTGGCTTGCCACACTACGGGTGGACTTTAACAACGTCTTTTGTACAACGCCACATGACTACTGGCTTGCCACACTACGAGTGGACTTTTGCAGCTGATTTTCCACCCTTGGATGGACTTTTGCTAATCTACGGTTGGACTTTAAGAATTTGCCACCCTTTGATGGACCTTTTGCCAATCTATGGTTGGACTTTAAGAATTTTCCATCCTTGGATGGACCTTTAGCCAATCTACGGTTGGACTTTAAAACTTTCAACATTGGATTACGCTCTGCATGCATATCAGACATCTCCGCTGACTCTGCTGAGGAACAATAATCAATGATTTGATCTTAAAGATTCCTGAAAGGATAATCTCTGATGGAGAATGAGTGAACAATTCGTCTGCTTCGAACTGTTACGCTTGCCAAAAATAAATTGGACTTTGGGATATAAAGGGAGTGATGATTCTGCCAGGAATGATTTCACCTGCTTGTGAATGAATTCTGGTCATGGCAACTCCGCTGGGGATGAGAATTTTTGAATGACGTTCTGCTGGGAAACAAATCATTAAAACTCTGCTTGGGGATCTATCAAACTTGAGATCATTTGCGGGGTTCATCAGCTTTCTAACTTGGCTGGGGAAAGAATGTACTAACACTCTGTTGAGGAAAAGATTCTGTTGATCAATAAGCCTCTTGCGGGGAGAAAACAGCAACTCAGCTGGGGAGAGTACTGTTTACAAGATTCGATGATGAACTATGTGGGGATACCGTTACCAGAGATATGATATTGCTGGGGATCAAGGCTACTCTATCGGGGATATGCAAATCCTGGTTAGACCATTCCACTGCAGCCTGTTGGGAAAGAGTCTTTAGAGATCTGCTGGGAAAACCCAACACAATTCCACAATAGTCTGCTGAGGAATACCCTTGAGCTTAGGATAAGCGCCATAATGCCCCATGTTGGGCGAACTTTCCGTTTGAAAAATCCGTTGGGGATAATGAGTTTATAACAAAACCTGCTGGAGAACACCGCTTCAAAGCGTCTCGTGCTGGGGAACATCTATTAAGAGGATTTTACAGAAGACCAAGCGTATTCAAACTCTCCTAGGGATAATAGATCTGGAACATCTTCTGGCGAGGATTTTCAATATGCCCCATGCTTGGGAAGGTCAACAACTTGCCTTTTACCCCATGACAGAAGACTGATCTGAAGAAAGTGTCATAAGAGGATTTTACAGAAGATTAAGCATCTTCAAACTCCTGGCGACTTCACTAGGGATTGACCATCAACTTCGGTGTCTGTGACGCAACTTTACTGGGGAATTTGCAACCGTTATCGACACAGAAAAGCTTGTAGCTGTTGGAAGTATTGAATGACAGAATCGACTTAATGAGATACAACGATACCCAATTGAACTTAATTCACCGATATCGAAATGTCGTGACCGGCAATGGACTCAATCAGTAAACGTTGTGACAAAAAAAAGTGACCAGTGAGCCCTTCCTTGAACATGATTGCCCCAGCCTTTTGCGTGGGAATAAGTGATTACTCGTCCTGTGCTTGAAATCTTTCGGATCTGTTACCTGCAACAAAAGCATACACACACATGCCCCAGAATATTGCGTGGTTTGAATCCACCATCCAGGATTATTCAACATTCAAAGTAATTTTAAATGTTTTTCTGCGCATGTTATTGTAAAGCCACCATGTTTTCAAATGCAATGTTTTATAAAAAATTCGGACGTTTTTGCAAACAAAGCAGTAAAACAAAAAGAAGCTTTTTAATGAAATTCAATTTACTGAATAAAAGCCTAGAATAGGCAATTACATCAGGAAGCAATCCCTGGAAAGAGGTGATTGCTGAAAATTGAGAAAAGAAACTATCCTAATGGCAATGTGAAACGGTATTCCACTGAGTTTCAATTCTGCTATGGCCAGTATGTCTTCAAAACTCCCCGACCTTGCCTTCTAAGGAATGATTAGACTGATTCCTACCCTTTGGAATGTCAGTTGTTGAAACGGTGATGGAGTACAGATAACTCAGACCGTAACCGTTCGCTTAAATCCCTCTTTTGCATGGACCGCCCTTTCGGGTTTTCAATCCATCGGGATACCCTTTTTTGCCTGAGTTGTCCTTACAGATTTTCAGCTCACCGGGTGTACGATTTTTTTTATTTATTATCCCTAATTTTTTCCCGAACCCTTTTTATTCTGTTTTTGTGGTTCCCCGGGATGCCCTTTTTTTCCTGGACTTTTCTTTTTTTTTTCCAGCGGGTCTATTTATGCGAAGTATTTTTTGACTACGTCTGAGTTGACAGGGGATGAAAAGTCTTCGCCATCCATTGTTGTAAGTAATAAGGCTCCGCCCGAGAAGACCTTCTTAACCACGAATGGACCTTCATAGTTGGGAGTCCATTTGCCCCTGTGATCCGTACTGGGAGGAAGAATCCTTTTGAGTACCACATCTCCAACCTTGTAAACCCGAGGACGCACCTTTTGGTCAAACGCCTGTTTCATCCTCCGTTGATATAATTGCCCATGACATACAGCCTCCAAACACTTCTCTTCAATAAGGCTCAACTGATTAAATCTGGCGCGAACCCACTCAGCTTCGTCTAACTTGACATCCATCATGACTCTGAGGGTTGGAATCTCAACTTCAACCGGTAGTACTACCTCCATACCGTATACAAGTGAGAATGGGGTTGCCCCAGTGGACGTGTGCACTGACGTTCGGTACCCATGCAAGGAGAACGGTAGCATCTTATGCCAATCTTTATATGTGACAACCATTTTCTGCATAATCTTCTTAATATTCTTGTTGGCCGCCTCCACAACGCCATTCATCTTTGGGCGATACGGAGAAGAATTGTGATGTTCGATTTTGAAGTCCCGGTACAGCTCAGCCATCATTTTGTTGTTCAGATTAGAACCATTATCAGTAATGATTCTCTCAGGCACTCCATAGCGACAAATAATATCTCGTTTCAAGAAGCGAGCTACCACCTTCTTAGTGACATTGGCATAAGATGCTACTTCAACCTATTTAGTGAAATAATCAATGGCGACCAAGATGAAGAGATGGTCGTTTGAAGCAGTAGGCTCGATTTTCCCGATCATATCAATGCCCTACATTGCAAAGGTCCAAGGAGAAGACATAACACTCAACGGATTTGGAGGCACATGCACTTTATCTGCATAAATTTGGCACTTATGACACTTGCGGGCGTATTTGCAATAATCTGCCTCCATTGTCAACCAATAATATCCTGATCTCAATAGCTTCTTTGCCATTGCATGTCCTCCGGCATGGGTACCGAAAGATCCTTCATGCACTTCTTGCATTAACATGTCTGCTTCGTGTCTATCCACGCATCTGAGCAGAACCATGTCAAAATTCCATTTGTACAGTACATCATCTTGATTCAAGAAGAAACTTCCAGCCAACCTTCTCAGAGTCTTCCTATCTTTGGTAGATGCCCCTGGCGGGTACTCTTGACTCTTCAAGAAATGCTTGATATCATGAAACCACAGTTTGTCATCAGACGTTGCATCAACAACAAACACAAATGCAGGTCTGTCAAGACGAGATACTTCAATCTTAGGTACATGGTTCCACCTTTGCACCTTAATCATAGAAGACAATGTAGCCAAGGCATCAGCAAACTTATTCTCATCTCGAGGAATATGGTACAGCTTCGTTGTCGTGAAAAATGTTAGCAATCTTCTCGTATAATCTCTATACGGAATCAGATGCGCCTGGTGCGTATACCAACTCCCCTTCACTTGATTGATTACCAAAGCTGAATCACCAAAGATATCAAGGGTCTTAATTCGTAAATTAATCGCCTCCTCAATCCCCATTATACAAGCTTCGTACTCTGCTTCATTATTGGTGCATCCGAAAGTAATTCGGGCAGTGAAAGGCATGTGAACACCTTTCGGCGTGATAAGAACTGCTCCAACTCCGCATCCATTCATGTTGACAGCCCCATCAAACATCAAACTCCATTTGGATTCAGGGTCTGGCCCCTCCTCCAGGAGTGGTTCCTCGCAGTCTTTAACTTTGAGAAACATGATGTCCTCATCAGGAAAATCAAATTTCATGGGTTAGTAATCATCAATCGGCTGTTGCGCAAGATAGTCTGACAAGATACTTCCTTTGATGGCCTTTTGGGAAGTATACTGGATATCATACTCTGTCAAAACCATTTACCACCGTGCAACTCTGCCTGTTAGTGCTGGTTTCTCGAAAATGTATTTGATAGGATCCATTTTGGAAATCAACAAGGTTGTGTACCTAATCATATACTGCCTCAATCACTTAGCGGCCCATGCAAGTGCACATCATGTCTTTTTAAGCATTGAGTATCGGGACTCGCAGTCATTGAACTTTTTGCTCAGGTAGTAGATAACATGCTCTTTCCTACCTGTCTCATCGTGTTGACTGAGAACACAACCCATTGAACCTTCAAGCACTGTCAAATACATTATCAAAGGCCTCCCTGAAACTGGAGGCATGAGAATTGGAGGTTCCTGCAAATACTCTTTTATTTTATCAAATGCCAATTGGCAATCGTCATTCCACCTGACCGTCTGATCTTTTCTTAGCAATTTGAATATCGGTTCGCATGTGGCTGTTAGGTGAGATATGAACCTTGCAATGTAATTTAATCTACCTAAGAAACCACAAACTTCTTTTTCTGTTCTTGGTTCAGGCATCTCTTGTATTGCTTTAACCTTGGCAGGATCAACCTCAATTCCTTTTCTGCTTACAATGAAACCCAGTAACTTTCCAAAACGCACCCCAAAAGTGCACTTGTTCGGGTTCAACCTCAAACGGAACTTCCTCAATATTTTAAACAACTTTTTCAAGTTAATCAGATGTTCTTCCTCTGTTATTGACTTAGCAATCATGTCATCCACATAACATTCAATCTCTTTGTGAATCAAGTCGTGAAACAAAGTTACCATAGCCCGCTGGTACGTTGCCCCTGCGTTTTTCAACCCAAAAGGCATCACTTTATAACAATATGTACCCCATGGTGTAATGAACATGGTCTTCTCCATATCTTCAGGTGCCATCTTAATCTGGTTGTACCCGGAGAAACCGTCCATAAACGAGAACACTGAAAACTGAGCTGTATTATCAATCAACACGTCAATGTGAGGCAGTGGAAAATCATCTTTCAGACTAGCTTTGTTAAGATCTCGATAATTCACACACATTCTAACCTTTCCGTCTTTCTTTGGTACTGGCACTATATTGGCAACCCAAGGAGGATAGTTAGTCACAGCAAGAAAACCTGCATCCCACTGTTTCTGAACTTCTTCTTTAATCTTTATGGCCATATCGAGATGAGTCCGACGAAGTTTCTGCTTGACTGGCGGGTATTCTTCTCTCAACGACAGCCTGTGCACAACAATATCAGTATCCAACCCTGGCATGTCTTGATACGACCAGGCGAAGATATCAACATATTCATACAACATCTCAGTCAAAGCTTTCTTCACATCTGTTTGCAGGATGGCACCAATCTTGATCTCTTTCTTAGCCTCCTCAATACCAATATTGATGATCTCTATGGTCTCTTGATGGGGCTGGATAGCCCTTTCCTCTTGTTTTACCAATCTGGAAAATTCCTCAGGGAGTTCATAATCTTTCTCATCCCCTTCTTCGGCTTGATAAATCGGTTTGTCGAAGTCATACATAGCCATAGAAGAACCGTTATCAATGGAATCCGGAGGATCAAGTCTGCACGAAGGGGTTCATGCTTTATTTTAGAATTTATTTTAAAACAAAAAAGAAAAGAAACATTGCCATTTTTAATTTTTTTGTGTAAAAATAGAAAATGAAAGACAGAGAACAAAAATTTGAGTGCAAAAACGTCCTTTATTGATGATTAAAATTGCAAATGCAAAGAGGGCGACCCTACAAATGAATCTATACGCCTTGGGCAGAGCGCAAGATTTTGACATGCATTATGGTTAGAAAAACAAAGAAAATTACTCTGTTTGAAGAGTAACTTGGACGATCTCTTCAACAGACCAGTTCTACAATGGTTGTCCCAGAGCACGTGGGCGTACCCAGTTGTCCAAGTCACAGTCACTGTCAATGCCATCTTCTGTAGCTGTACAAGACTGTTCTGGGTAGAAGATTCCCCCACTACTGAAAGTGATGGGTCCACTGTTCCTCAAATCCATAGAGAGTTTATAGCCAATGACGAATTTGTCTTCCTTCATTGGTGTCTCTATTATCCTGCCCAAGCCTTGGGAGTTTCCTGCTCTGACAACTTCAATAGCTTGTTTGTAGGACAAAATGGATGTACCGGCTCTATCTGGTGCAAGGGAAGATTCAGGCACGTTATCAATATTTACCGCCTCAAATGACTGGCAAAGCATCTCGTGAATTTCCCCGTCCATCTCAACATATTTAAACGTGGACAAATGACTAACAAAGGTGTCTTCTTCACCACACACTGTCACAATTTGTCCTTCGAACTCATACTTCAACTTTTGGTGTAAGGTGGACGTAACAGCCCCGGCCGCATGAATCCAAGGGCGACCTAATAAGTAGCTATACGCAGGCTGTATGTCCATCACATGGAATGTAGATTTGAACACCTGCGGTCCAATTTGCACGGGCAATTCTACTTCACCGAACACAGACCTTTTCGTTCGTCGAATGCTCTAACGACCAAATCACTTGGCCTTAGAATCAAACCATCAACTTCTGGCTTCATTACTGCCTTCTTAGGCAAGACATTGAGTGAGGAACCAGTGTCTACCAGTACGTGAGACAACACTGCACCCCTACACTCCATTGTAATGTGCAAAGCTTTGTTGTGGTTTCTTCCCTCGGCAGTCAAATCTCTGCTAGTGAACCCCAGCCCATGGCTGACATTAACATTAGAAATTACACCCTCTAGCTGGTTGACAGTAATCTCTTGTGGAACATAAGCTCTTTTCAACACTTTCAACAAAGCATCTCTGTGGGCATCAGAACACATCAATAATGACAGTATCGAGATCTTCGAGGGCGTCTGATTCAACTGATCGACGATCTTGTAATCACTCTTCTTTATTATCCTCATGAACTCTTCTACCTCATTGTCAAAGGTAATCTTGGTTTCTGTCTCAGGCACAGGCACATTCTCAACCACCTGTTTCCCTTTAGCTTTTGCCGCAGCCTCAACTTCTTTATCAGTGCGCAGAGTTTGGGGAGCGAACAACCTTCCGCTTCTTGTAAATCCACCTACACCACCCACATTGTCAATATTTGAACTGGTTAATGTCCCGACTTCTTGCTTTTTACCTTCGTAGTACACGTCTGCCCCATAGTGCCAGGGGATTGCTTTACTAGAGGTAAAAGGAACTAGTCCTGGCATCGTGATAGTAACAGGACTAGGTCTTGCTGGCACAACACTTGCTACAGGAGTTGTACTCACAGGCACCTGAATTTTCGCAGGATTGTAATAAATAGTCACAGTTAACACCTTATTCGTATCTTTCACAACTCGGTCAAACTGTAAACATCCATCATTGATCAGATTCTGCAACCCCGCTTTCAACTTATCACAGCCGTTCCTCTGATTCATACATTTAGAACAATCTTGATTGCAACCTGGGAACACCTGCCCCTTCAACAAATGCTCTTTTACAACCAACAAGGAAGTCTTCACCTGGTTGATATCTGCTACCAAGTTCAATTTATTTCCTCCTTCAATAGCATGCACATCTGCCACACCATGATCAGGCATGGGGTTCGAGAGAACATTGGGAGGTAGAGAGAAATTGATTGCTTTAGCATCAATCAAGTCCTGCACTTTATGGTGAAATGCCCAACATTTCTCAATGGTATGCCCCTGAGCACCTGAGTGGAACTCACAGCGGGTGTTAACATCAAAGTTTGGTGGCAAGTTGCCAGCGGCAGGAGGTCTCATTGTACGAAGCTCAACCAACTTTAACTTGAGTAACTGTGGCAACAGTGCTGAATAAGTCATAGGGAGAGGGTCAATTTTACGGTCCCTCTGCCTAGACCTTTGCTGGAAAGGAGGTTGCTGATGAACCTACTGTTGTGGTTGCTGTTGCTGAACGGCTGGTGCTGGAATCGTCACTGCACCTACTTGATGGTAAGACTGGGAACGTCCTCTTCCCCGTCCTCTATACACAACATTTGTATCACCTTCTCTCCTTTTCTGACCGCTAGCAAAAGGTTTCTTCGTTCCAGAGGAACCAACACCACTCACGTCTTGAATCTTTCCAAGCTTCAGCAGACTCTCGATTCTTTCACCCGCAATCATAATGTCAGCAAATCCCGTTGATGGACAGGCAGCCAATCTATCAAGGTATGCCCCTTGCAGGGTGCCCATAAACATATCTGCCATTTCTCTATCCAGCAAAGGAGGTTGAACCTGAGCAACCATTTCCTTCCACCTTTGAGCATATTCTTTGAAACTTTCCTTAGCATTCTGTGACAATCCCTGCAATTGAGTGCGGTTAGGCACCATATCGATATTGTACTGATACTGCTTTAGGAATGCTTCTGCCAGATCCTTCCAGCTTCTCACAACAACTCTGTTCAACTTCATATACCAAGTCAAAGAAGCACCAGCCATACTGTCCTGAAAATAATGCATCCATAATGTAATACCCCAAACTTTGACCACTAAAGTTTCCCATCATTGTGCAAATCATCATCATAATATGGATGAATCATCATGCCTCATCAATTTCCTCAAGGAATTATTGAGCATTGACTACAATCAAAATTAGGGTTTCAAGCCCTCTCTGAGCTTTAGACAAAGGCTCAATCAAGAAATGACTTGATTTTCAACTTGTCTAATCTCTCAAACATCCTCAAAGGATCAAAAGGACTCCCACTTCAAGGATTAAGCACAAGGTTGCTCCCTTCTAGGTGGATCAAGCCTCAAGATCGCCAGTGTCACCAAATTAGGGTTTTGATCACCCAGGGCCTCTAGATGAAAAGTTTCATCTGGGCACAACCCATTGATCCAAAACATAACCTAATATACTTCATGGAACCTCATGAACCCATGCATCAAGTCAATTTTGCCTCAAGGGATGCATTCATAAAAAATCAGGAATTAGGGTTTCTTGACCTAATTCACCCCTAAGTTGACTTTTGGGACAAATCATGAGCCAAGACCTCAAGAGATGATTTGAGGGTCTCTAACATACCATATTGATCCATTTTGGACAATGGATTAATCCAAGAAGTTTGAGCAACAAGTCTCAATTCCATCTGCACCACAATTAGGGTTTTAAGGGAAAAGTCAACTGTAACTTTGACTTTTGACCAAGACATGCTCCCAAACCCTAATACATGATTGAATATACCCTATGACACCCATGGAACATGTCCATCAAGTTTGATTTAGGTCAAGGACATGATTTCCTGAAGAATTGCACAGTTTGGAATTCATCTGATAAAAAGTCAACTGTGCACAAAAGTCAACTTTGACTTTTTGAGATTTTTTACCAAAATGGATTTTTAACCCTAAAATGATGTTAATGTATGATTTGAATCATCATTCATCAAGAAAAATCAAGAAAAGTGAGATAACTTGTAAGGGTACCAACTTTGAAGGACCATAACTCCTAAACCACAAGGCCATTTTTTCTCATCCAAAGATGGATTTGTAGCCCTCATTATCACCTACAAAAACTTCAACTACAAGTCATTCCAATTCATTAAGGATTTTGAGTTGTGGAGTGATCAAAGTGGCTGAAAAGTGAAAATGTCACTTTTTCCAACACTTAGTGAAATTTTCACTAAGTCAGATTCTGCCTCACTTTTTGCCAAATGTAAGGGGATTTTTCACTTGGAATCAAAAGACATCAAAACCAAACTTGTTCAAACAGTTGTTGTATCATGTAAGAGCTTTCCAAAATGGCCAAGAACATTGCCAAATTCAACTTACACCATGAGATATGACATTGGCAAGTTGCCTTGCTAAAATCTGTCAAGGCAAGGCAGAATTTGCAACTTTGGTCGATTTGCCAAAATCAGCCAAATTCAATTGCTCCTATCCACTTGGACACCTCAGAGGATTGAATCTAAAGGGGACAATCACTGAGCCAAGCCTCCAAAGTCCATGGAACAAGAAATAGCATGTTGAACCTAGAATGGCCAAAATAGGGACAAGACTTCAAATTTGGAATGAGGCATTCAATGGAACCATCAAGGTGGCATGGACTGAGCCATTCTCATCTGAACTCATTCAAGACTTATCCAAGACCAAGGGGACCATAGCTCTGTGCCCTAACCTCTAGTCAATGGCTAGAGGAGACTTGCATTTCCCTTGGCCAACATTGAGGAAACACCTGCTGCAGTTGCCATTCACTGTGGATCCCAAAACAAACTTGCTCTACTATAAATAGAGCTCAATTGTGGTCAGTTTGAGTACACCAAAGCCATCTAACAGATGCTTTCCTCAAAATCTCTTCTTTCACTCCAATTTTGCCTTCTAAGGCAAGTCACTATCGGGTTTTGAGTTTGAGAGCAATTCCAATCAAACCAATCACTCACACACCTCACATACATCACATATGAGCTGATCAAACACTTAGATTACTTCTGAAACATCAATTTCACAAAATCATCAGCTGGTTGCTCAAGGTTTTAACCAAAGTGCAGCTGAGGTACCACAAAATGATCCAGCCAATTTCAATCAAGTCCAACCATCCAAACACAATCCATAGGGTGTAGGGAAGCTGTTCAGATCATCACAACTCATCTGTAACACCTCCATATCAAAAATCACTTTGAACTTGCTGTCACGGCCTAGAGGTAAGCACATGCTTGGTCATCTCTCAATCTATGCATATTTCCTCGCACAATAATTTGGCCATATGTTCATAATCATGCATGGAATGTTTTCCCTCAATTAATTGCATTGTTTGAATCGTGTATCAAAAATCCTAACCTTCATGCAGAAATTAGGGTTCTTGAGGTCTCTTCGTGATTTCTTGTTGTATGTTTAATTTAAATGAAATTAAAGTACATAGACATGATCGTGAGATTGAGACGAGCATAATGATATGTGGATTGCATGATATGATTACGTATTCATGGAGATTGGATAGAAAATGCAAATCTGAGAAACCAAGAACACGCGCGTGTTCTTTAGCTTGTTCTTGGCGCCATTTTTAGAAATTCAAATATTTGAATTTTGTGATTTGGTTTAATTGATTCAAAAATTAATTTCTCTCTGAGTTTTAATGATTTTGAGTTGATTCTTTTTTTTATAATTCACAAAAATTTTAAAATATTTTAGTTTATCAAAAAATCCCAAAAATATTATTTATTTCATATAATTGATATTTTTGTAAAGAATTAATATTTTGATTGTTTTTGGCATTTTAAATATTTTTTCTACATTGATTTTGCAACTTTTAATGCTTTCTAATTATTTTGTAGGTCAATACTTAATTTTTGAAGCATTAATCCAAGATCACAATTTGTTTTCCATGTGTTAAACAATTTTTGATCATTTTAATTGAATTTTTATTCAATTAAATACATTTTGAAAACAAATCAGGGTTTTGGATTAATTCAACCCTCATAAATCATTTTCAAAACATTTTGGGCCTCTTGAGAGAGTGTAAGACCCATCCCCCTTGTACAAAAACTTTTTGGGCCTCATTCATTGTATAAGTCCCTCTGTACAAGTAAACGGCGCGATCGTCACCTTTTTTTTAAATAAACCTGGGCCTACCCTCGAGTAGTAAGACCCATTTCTTTTTCTTAAAACTTTTTGGGCCTCTAATAGAGTGTAAGACCCAATCCTTTTTTTTTACCAAATCATTTTGGGCCTCAGTATATTGTATAAGTCCCGATACCGTCAAAAACAAACGGCGCGATCGTCGCCCTTTTCAAAATAACCCTTGGGCCTCTCCTTGAGCTATAAGACCGATTAAAAACACTTTGGGCCTCTATTAGAGTGTAAGACCCAATCCCCCTTTTAACCAAAACATTTTAGGCCTCACTTATTGTATAAGTCCCTCCGCGTTAAAAGAAAACCTCGGCGCGATCGCCTTTTTTAAACGAAAAATCATTTGGGCCTACCCTCGTGTTATAAGCCCCACTCTTTTTCCTTTAAACCTTTTTGGGCCTCTTGAGAGAGTGTAAGACCCATCCCTTTGTACAGAAAACCATTTTGGGCCCCAGTCACTTGTATAAGTCCCTCTGTACAAAGTTAAACAGTGCGCTCACTGATAAAACCCTGGGCCTCTCCTCGAGCTGTAAGCCCCAAATCTTTCTTTTTCAAAGCACTTTCTCCTTTGATTTTGAATATACTGTTGTTTTCAATCTTTCTTTGTTGAACAACTAACCAAACAGCATGGAAGCACTCCAACCGAGTAAGTGGTTATCGCTTTCGTTTACTGCTTTCATATTATAAACTGTATTGTGGGGCTGCTCACTGTAAGTCTCCTTTCAGAAACTCATATCTACTGTGTAATAATAGTATAGATATTTTGAGTTTCCCCGACAACTACGTCTAGAACTAGGTGACACCGTTTCATTTATTCGTAGAAATAGACGCCTAGATCCCCAATAGGAGCACCAGATATAGTCTTCTCTTCGGCTGTCCTCCTTAGGAATCGTCAAGAAGCTCTACTCCCCAAGATGAATGTATTCTCCGTGAATGGCATCTTTGAGTTTCTTCCAAATTCTCGAAATTTCCTGACTTGATCTATTCCTTGTGGATAGCTTGCCTTGAATGTCTCGGGGTTTGGGTACCCACTACGGTCATAATCTTGGACCTTAACTAAGGAACCCTCTTTAAAAGCTAAAAGTCACTGGATAGTAAACCTCGCACGTTTACCAGTGGTTTTCATCTTTAAAAGAGTTATCTCTCCTAATGGAAAGGAGATGATAGACCCACGGGCTTCTTAAAAGCATCGGCCTCCTCTTGGGCATTATACAAGGACCCACAGGCTTCCTAAAAGCAACCCCGCCTCCTCTTGGGCTTCGTACAAGGACCCTACGGCTTCTTAGAAGTATTCACAGCCTCCTCTTAGGCTTCTTATAATGATCTCTTCCTCCTGGAATGATAGCCTCCTCTTGGGCATTAGTACAAGGACCCGTCGGCTTCTTAAAAGTTTCCAGCCTCCTCTTGGGCTTCGTACAAATTGTCCCGACGACCTCCTAGTGGTATAGGAACAAAACTTAGTCATCTGCATAGAACAGTCCTTTCATAGAGTCTACTACTGTTTCTCACAGCATAGTACAAAAGATAAAACTCTAGACACGGACAGTCTAACTTCCTTGAGTCTCAAAGACATTCTCAAGTGACCCCTTCGTTAAATAGGAAGGAATCCCGCAGACTCGGACAGTCTCAATACCCTTTGGATTTCCAGTTTCCTCAAAGAAAAGGAAACAACCCCGATCCTCAGATCTAACCCATGAGTACAGTGATGCTCATATAAGAACTGATTTTCTCTTTCAAAATCAGTATACTGGACCTGTCACTTAACTGGCACAGTAACCTTGGCCTCCTCTTAGGCTTTGTACAATGATTCTCCCCAGCGGAGTCAAACAACGTTTTAGCCTCTCTCTCGGGCTTCGTACGAGACACATAAAGACTCCCTCGTCGAGTCAAACAAACAATAGCCTCCATCTCGGGCTTCGTACGATACACAAAGACTCCATCGTCGGGTCAAAAATTTTTAGCCTCTCTCTCGGGCTTTATACGGGACACAAAATAGCCTCCTCTTAGGCTTTGTATAATGATTTTCCTAGCGGAAATTAGCCTCCTCTTAGGCTTTGTATAAGAAAACCACTGGTTGATCCAATCAACCTTTTAGCATCAAAGCTGTGCCTCGTTCACAGTACACAAACAACAACAACTCCTTTCCCTTCATCTAATCGCTGTAAGCGGCAAGCCTCTAGATCATCTATATCCACGCCACTGTCCCTCTTTTAGCATGAGAAATTCCTAAGGAAAGATGGCATTGCTCTACACTGAGTTAAAGTCTTCTCCTTCAGGTTAAAACCCTTTCTTTGGAAATTATGGCATTGCTCGGATCCGCGTATCCCAGTTAAAGTAATTCTCCTTCTCCCCTCTTTAGAGATGACAAATTCTCTCTAAAAACCGAGGTCTTTCAGCTTCACGTCTTGGGCTTTGAACAAGACACAAATAGACCTTTCAGCTTCACATCTTGGGCTTTGAACAAGATACAAACTACCTTTCGCTTCACGTCTTGGGCTTTGAACAAGACACCAAAAACACCCATTTCCTCCCATAGAATAGGAGGAACTACGAACGCTCTAATTTCCCTGTTTCGGTAAACAGGAATACGTAGGCATAAGATCGAAAGAAAAGATCTTAGCGAGCGCAATCAACAAAAAACCCAAATCCCATATCTCCATCAAACAAAAGCAGTAATTCAAAAGCATCAGTCCTAACATCCTAATCCTTGTTCCTCGCCAGAAACCTTCTACCCAAGTAAAAAGAAAGAAAACAGTATTGGCAAAAATACAAATAACCAGTACAAGGCCCCCCCCACATTGATAGCATTCGTAACCTAACAGACTGCTGTTTAAACTCAGTATGCAAAGCAGGGTTAATTGGAGACATCTATTTCCCTTCCTTATTCAGCTCACAATAGGATAAAAAATGAATCGACCTGTAGTCAAAGCTCAAACCGCAGAGAGCGACCAGCGCTTAAGAACCGCGTCCAAAATTGCTCGCTACAGAAAAATGGCGCCCACCGTGGGGCAGATCAAAGTTAGATCTAGGCACAGTCTTCCTTCTCACCTCTTGTGTGAAAAACTACAGAGTGGTAACTCAGCCGGGGAGCCATTTCTGTCAGGAACTTAGGATTCTTAGCTTTATAAGTCTAGGATGATTAGGACAAATATATATACTGCTTTTCCTAATTGCTATACGTGTTTATTTTTCTGCTACTGGGAATGCGTGTGATGCCGCATGTGGTGAGAATGAGTATACACTTAAGATAAGTGATGGCGACGGGGTCGACCATCAACCTCAGTGGAGGCTGACCAACGCAAACCATTCACTCTTCTAGCCAATGGGCCGGTTGTTAAGTCTGAGAAGATGAGGAGCCAAACCCTTTCGTAGTACGGAAACTATAGGAAATAGTTGTTACGCGATACTACCCTCATTTGAGGCTGGTGATCTATTCTCGATGAATGGCACTTACTCTAAGATTGCTCTACAACTCGCTGGCGATCCGCTTGTTGTCTTGCTTTCCTGGGAGGAGCTGATGATAATGAGTACAGGTACAAAAAATCACCCTAGTATAAACCTTTGGGGATGGTTAGAGCCTTAACTTCATGATAACGACCCTTTGACCCCATGTTTTTTCTATGTTTTTGTGTGCTGCATTCACGCATCCATTTAATAAAACATTAAAACATTCAAAAAAATTCTCTTCTAGTCTCTCTGTTTTTCAAATTAAACTAAGACTGTGATTGCAAATATCAGAGAAAAAGATTGCATTAATGGATTTCGGTAGAAGGAGAACTCACAAGTATACCTTCAAGGTTCCAAAGCTAGAGGATTTGAGAAAGTTAGCAAGGATGATCGTTAACCCAGAGGCTTTCAGAGCCAAGCACGGTGGTTTGCTACCACTGTTAAGAGTCCATGTGATTAAGGGGATCATGGACGCGCTCATTCAGTTCTACGATCCGGTTTATCATTGTTTCACATTCCCGGATTACCAGCTATCACCAACGCTGGAGGAGTATTCTCATCTGACTGATTTACATATCACTGATCGAGCTCCATTTTATGGACTGGAAGAAATTCCAAAGAATCAAACTATTGCAATAGCAATTCATTTGGACGAGTCTGAGGTCAGGACTCACATGACCACTAAGGGTGGCATCCAAGGTTTGCCAGCCCAGTTCTTAACAAAAAAGGCTCTATACTTCGCTAGTATAGGGAACATGACTGCTTTTGAAAGCATCTTTGTCTTTCTCACCTACGGGTTATTTTTGTTTCCTAACATCAATAACTTCGTCGATATCAAGGCTATTAAGGTTTTTCTCATTGGAAACCCTGTGCCGACTTTGCTCGCAGATGCGTATCATTCTGTACACTTGGGAAATTTGTACAGCGGAGGGGAGGTCACATGCTGTGTACCTTTGCTCTACAAATGGTTTATCTCTCACTTGCCCAAGTCTGCTGCTTTTTGGGATTGCAAGAGTGTCTTACGTTGGTCGCAGAAGATCATGTCTCTCACCAATTCCGATATAGATTGGTGTAATAGGATTTATGAGGGAATCAGAATCATTGACCGTTGTGGAAACTTCCCCAGCGTACCCCTCATAGGAACTAAAGGAGGAATCAACTATCATCCGACATTGGTTCTTCGTCAATTTGGATACCCGATGAGACACATCCCACTGGGTGTTCATCTGGAAGGTCTTTTCTTCAAAGAAGGAGAAAATGACAAAGCACTAAAGATGGAAATAGTGCAAGCTTGGAAACATGTTCATAAGAAAGGACGAGAGTCTCTGGGAAAACTGGACTGTGTCTCGGTGGAGCCTTATCTCCATTGGGTACAAACTAGAGCTCTCAAGCTAAAGATGCCTTATCCTCGTTACGGAATTCTTCCACCGAGGGAAACTGTCATGTACTTCATGACGGAAACTGAAAAGCTTCAGGTTACTCTCAACAAAGTTCAAAAGGAAAGAAGATCTTGGAAGAACAAGTACCGCACCCTCGACGTAGAGTGTATCCAAATACAACAACTACTAAAAGAGAAAAATGCTCTGATTAAAATTTTGGAGCAGCATGCTGTAGAGAATCAAGGTGACTAAAGGAATTTGCTCGCTCCTTTCACCTGGAAAAGGAATGACAACCCGACAACGGCCCAAGCGCCCCGGTCAAAGAAGAGGACTCGGGACCCATTAGTTTAGGTTTCTGTTTCTGCACTTTGTAATCTACTGTATTTCCATTTCTGTAATCCTTTGGAATTCAATAAAAAGGGGTTTCCCCACTGTTTGATATTTGCAATCTAATTGTCGAAGTTTATTTTGATTAAACAAAAAAAAAACACAACAATTAATATAATCATTGCATTCATCATTCTCACATCGCGTATTCTTCTTACCTAAGAATCTCACGTTTGTGTCTCGATTCTAGAGTCAAACTGTCTCATTCGTATAATACTCGGGCCAATCGTCAGAAAAAGATGGATAATCTTGAGGAAGAAAACAGAGAGTTGAAAGAAGAGATCGACGCTCTGAGAGAGGATATGAGAAAGCTTCGTAACGACATGCAAGCCATGGCAGAAGCTCAGCTACAAAGAACTGTGATCTCAGAGATCACCTCAACGCCCATCATAGAAAAGTATGATCCTAGGTATCAGATGCCGAAAGATCGTCCGTGGGGCATGCCTGTTAACTATATCCCGGAAGGATATGTTCCGCCGATCACTGAAGATCAGGGAATCGCAACAGAAGCCGTTGGGCCTGAAGGTTACAAACTCCGGGAAAGCGAAGATGCCAGGGGCATACTGAAGACTCCTGAAGGTTACAAACTTTGGGACGCCCCAAGACTTACTGCCGTAGTCACGGTACCACCCCCTGTGGTGCACACTGTCCCGGAAGAACAGATTCCACAGACACCTTCTGGTAAGAAGGAAACTATGTTTGACAGAATGGATGAATTCCAGGAGCAGTTCTTGGAAATGCAGAAAGAGCTGCAAGCCATTCGCGGTCAGGATCTATTTGGAAAGGACGCCGCAGACCTCTGCTTGGTCCCAAATGTGAAAGTCCCGCACAAGTTCCAAGTGCCCGACTTTGAAAAATACAAGGGTAACTCCTGCCCTCAGAGCCATCTGGTGATGTACGCTCGGCGGATGTTAGCTCAGACGGAGAATTAGGACCTGCTGATTCACTACTTCCAGGATAGTTTAACCGGTGCCGCACTCAAATGGTACATGGGTTTAAACCGTACTACGATCAGTACATTCAGAGATCTTGGTACTGCCTTCGTCCAACAATACAAGTACAATTTGGACATGGCACCCGACAGAGATCAACTCAGATCAATGTCGCAAAAAGATAAAGAAACCTTTAAGGAGTATGCTCAAAGGTGGCGTGAAATTGCCGCTCAAATTTGTCCACCTCTTGAGGAAAAAGAGATGACAAAAATCTTCTTAAAGACCTTAAGCTCATTTTACTATGACCGAATGGTTGCCAGTGCGCCCAGTGATTTCACCGAAATGGTCGGCATGGGTGTACGTCTTAAGGAAGCCGTCCGAGAAGGACGTTTGGTAAAAGGCACTGGATCAACGAGTGGTACTAAAAAATACGGTAGTGCTCTCCCTAAGAAAAAAGAGCAAGATATTGGGAATATCTCTCTCGGAAAGCAAAGGCGACGTTATCAGCCAGTAGCAGCTGTAACTCCTGCTATCGGCCCCACGCCTATGTATCAACCTCAGGTTGCGCAGAGCCAACCTGACCAACAAAGGACACAACAGCCTCTTCAGCAGGCTTGTCCTCCATATAACAACAACCGTACAACACGGCCATCAGGGTTTGATCCTATACCCATGTTGTATGCAGAATTATTTCCGTTACTACTGGCTAAGGGGCACATTCAGACTAAGTCTCCTCTTACAGTTCTGGAAAATCCGCCTTTTTGGTTTAAGGCGGATCAAACATGCACTTATCATCAAGGAGGTTCAGGGCATAACATTGAGACTTGTCTCAATTTCAAATCCGATGTGCAAAATCTTGTTAGGAGCGGGCTCTTATCTTTCAAAGATACGAATCCTAATGTTCTTACGAACCCGCTGCCTCAACATGAGAAAGCTGCAGTCAATCTGATTGAGAAAGAGACTAACAATGTCTATCAAATTCACAATGTACTCTTGTTGAAAACCAATCTGGTCAAGATGCATTGTAGACAGAGTGGATATGGCCATGTGCCACCTCATAACTATCACCAGTGTGATATCTGCTCTAAAGATAACCAAGGATGTTCGGTAGTGCAATCAGCTCTACAGGAACAGATGGATCTCGGATGGATCCAAGAGCACCGAGTTCGTGGAGTTAACATGGTTTACATGAATTCCAACGTCATTCAGAACCACGACATCCGTGCAATGAATGTCAACTTGGTGGCGATGCACTCAAGGCAAAGCCAGTATCATAATCTGCCGCGACACGATTACAGTTCCTGTCTGATTTCCTCGGTAAACAAACAGGGATGCTCTTTCATACAAGAGGCCCTCCAGCGTCGGATGGATCTTGGATGGATCCAAGACTACCATGATAGGAACTCCTATCAAATCAACATGGTTCAGATCTTCGATATCTGCGTAATGAATACCAACCTGGTAGAGTTACATGCTGAGCGGGTCCGACTTGGATTCTTAATATCACATGACTATCAAAATTGTAAAGCGGGTTGCGAAAACGATCGAGGTTGTACCCTTGTCCAGGAGGCGCTTCAGCACTTGTTAAATCACTGGTGGATGCCAATCTACATGGATGAAGATACTCAACAGATTAGTATCAATAACAGGAATCCTACTCTTCGTCAAAGTCAGGATGTCCGATCAATGGAAGGTAACCTAGTGAGGTTACATTGTATTCAAAGTGGGTGTGGCCAGGTGCCTCCACACAACTATGACAGTTGTAGCGTCTGTTCGAAAAGTAACCAAGGGTGCTACCTTGTGCGAGCAGCTCTTCAGGGTCGGGTCGATCATGGAGAAATTCGTCCATATCCAGGTTCTGGACCCATCAACTGGACGCCGAACTACCTTGCCGATCAAGTTAAGGATGTTGTCACAATCTCTGGTCATCATAGGACCAGGGATGTTTTTGCCATCATTCCTCTACTTGACGAATCTAAAGTTCCCAACCAGGAACGGATCGAGATTACTTGTGATGGTCAGAAAAACCAGAAGGTTCCCATAGTCATCTATCTACCGGGGCCACTACCGTATGAATCAGCTAAGGCAATCCCTTACAAATACGGTGCAACAATAATCGAGAATGGAAAGGAAATTCCATTACCCTCCGTCGTGAATATTGCAGACATCAGTCGTGTAACACGGAGCGGTCGAATCTTCAACCGAGGGGTCGGAGAATCCAACAAAGAAAAGGAACTTCAGGCAAAAATTCCTGATCCGCCAGTCGGTCAATCTAGTAATCCTGACTTTTCAAAAGACAAGGATGAGATGCTAAAGCTCATCCAAAGGAGTGAATATAACATTGTTGATCAACTGTTACAGACTCCTTCAAAGATCTCAGTATTATCACTGTTACTCAGTTCAGAAGCACACAGAGAGGCTCTACAGAAAGTCTTGGAGCAAGCCTTTGTGGAACAGGATGTAACAATCAGACAATTCGATAGCATTGTCTCTAACATCACTTCCTGCAATAATTTGGGATTTAGTGATGAAGAATTACCTGAAGAGGGTCGCCGTCATAACATGGCGCTCAACATTACAGTTAACTGCCAGGGCGATGCTTTAGCCAACATACTGGTAGACACAGGGTCAGCCCTGAATGTTATGCCGAAGTCCACTTTGATGCAATTATCATTCATGGGCCCTCCGATGAGAGTCAGCGAGGTCGTCGTCAAAGCATTCGACGGATCCAGAAAAATAGTTATCGGCGAAGTTGATCTTCCCATAACTATTGGTCCTCACACTTTCCAAATCACTTTCCAGGTCATGGACATCCGGGCAATATACAGTTGTTTATTAGGAAGACCTTGGATACATCAGGCTGGAGCGGTTACTTCGACCCTCCATCAAAAGCTAAAGTTCTTCAAGAACGATCAACTTGTCACGGTTTGTGGGGAACAAGCCTTGCTTGTGAGTAACCTATCATCATCTACTTGTTCGGAACCCGAGGAGGTTATTGGAACTCAGTTCCAAGCACTATCGGTGAGCAAGGACAATCAGTTCAAAGAAGGAACTTCGATTTCTTCATACAAAGATGCTATCAAAGCGGTCGAGAGTAATGATACGACAGGATGGGGATGGCTTGTCGTTCCTATTGACAATAAAACAAAGAAGGGTCTTGGTTTTTTTGCAACCTGTACCCAGACAGTTGCCAACGATGAAAGTCTTCATCCCCTTTAAAACTTCTTCCACAGTGGAGGTTTTCTTCACCCAGTGTCTCAGACAGTTCATGCTATCAATGAGGAAGATCCCTCTGACACAGATGAAGAATGGAAGTCCTATCTTAACAAGGACGGTTATATGTCTCAAGAAGAGGTGCCTATGCCTTTTTGCATTCCTACAGAAAGTCCGAGATTTATACCAAGATCAGATGTCGAAATGATCTACAGAGATTGTGATCCGGAAGGATGCCGTGCTCCGCCAAATTCATTAGAGGAGGACACTCTGATGAAAGACAACTTTGACCACAATTACTATGGCCCGATGGATGGCCTGCCAATGTGGCGGCCTTACCCAGGAAACTTGGGGCAAGAGAGGCAGCCGAACAATGAAACTCAGCTGAGCGTCATTGAACAGAATACCTATGTCCCCGCCATGTCATGGGATCAACACTCAGGTCATTCAGAAATTACTCAACATGACGATGAATTTGCAACATTTGCAGGACTAGAATTCATCAATTATGCTTTTCCCGAGGTCAACGCCATCGAGAGGGATGACTTCTCCAGTTCCAAAGAAGTTTGGGACACTCTGGGACAACCAAGTGGAAAATACGACTTTATGGTCAAGTACACTGCTCCCGAAAGCTCTCGTATCAAGCTCGAAGATATCCAGCCAACTGGATGGGGAGATACAGCTGAGAGCACCAATGCTATGCAAAATGCAACAGAGGAATCCTCCTACGACAATTCTGCCTGGGAGACAGATTCCAACGATCCTGCTCCACCATAAATCAGCGTCATTTCTGAAGACAAATCAAGGAAGGTGCCAGACTTTGTGATTCACCGAGGAGTTCGCCGCCAATGGGTTGCCGTCGAGGTTCCGAAGATCGTTCATCAGTCAAAGTAATTACCATCTTTAACCTTTCACCCTGCCCAGGTGAAACGGATGTTTTGATAGGGCTCGTTTTCTGTAAATTTCCCTCTTCGCTTTGCCCAAAGCGACAGAGTTTTGTTTTATAGGGTTGTAGTTTCAAGATTCGACTTGTTTATTAATAAAATAACGTCGTTCTGTAATTTCCGCATTATTGTTGTTTTCTCTTTTTGCTTTTTCAGAAAATGGTAATCCTAAAAAACATTCAAAAATAAAAATAAGCAGTAAAACAAATACACTGCACACACTTGCATTTTCTCTATCTCTTCTAAACACGAATCATCACGTTATGCAGATTGCTTGTTTTAAACCCAGTTGAAACACACGATCCGATGCCTTCTCCCAACTTTGAGTTCCCGGTATTCGAGGCTGAAGAAGAAAATGACAACGAAATTCCAGAAGAGATCTCCCGACTACTCAGACAAGAGGAAAGGTCCATTGAACCTCACAAAGAACCGTTGGAAATGGTAAACTTGGGTTCAGAGCAAGAGAGAAAAGAAATCAGGATTGGGGCACTGCTCAGTCCAACTGCCAGAGAGGGTTTGACAAAGCTTCTCAAAGAATTCCCCGATGTATTCGCTTGGTCCTATCAGGATATGCCAGGGCTGGATACCAGCATCGTGGAACATCACTTACCGTTGAGATCAGAATATCCGCCAGTAAAGCAAAGGTTGAGACAGACTCACCCGGACATGGCTATCAAAATCAAGGAGGAGGTACAGAAACAGATTGACGCGGGTTTCCTTGCTACATCTGAATATCCTCAATGGTTAGCCAACATCGTACCCATTCCCAAAAAGGATGGAAAGGTTAGAATGTGTGTTGATTATAGAGATCTAAACAAGGCAAGTCCAAAGGATGACTTTCCTTTACCACACATTGACATGCTGGTTGACAGCACAACAAAGTTCAAAGTATTCTCCTTCATGGATGGATTCTCAGGCTATAATCAGATCAAAATGGCGCCGAAAGACATGGAGAAAACTTCGTTCATTACCCCATAGGGTACCTTTTGTTACAAGGTAATGCCGTTCGGTTTGAAGAACGCCGGGGCAACTTATCAAAGGGCCATGACTACTCTGTTTCATGACATGATACACAAAGAAATCAGGTATATGTCGATGATTTGATTGCAAAATCAAGAACAGAGGATGAGCACGTTGAACATCTGTCAAAATTGTTCGAACGTCTAAGAAAATTCAAGCTCCGCTTGAATCCCAACAAGTGCACCTTCGGTGTCCGTTCAGGGAAACTACTAGGGTTCATCGTCAGCCAGAAAGGAATTGAGGTTGATCCTGACAAGGTCAAGGCCATTCAAGAAATGCCTTCCCCGAAAACTGAAAAACAAGTCAGAGGATTCCTGGGACGTTTGAACTACATCTCCAGATTCATATTCCTTATGACCGCGACGTGTGCGCCAATTTTCAAATTACTCAAAAAGAATCAGGATTGCGTTTGGTCAGATGATTGCCAAACCGCCTTCGACAGTATCAAGGAATATCTGTTGAATCCTCCGATTCTATCACCTCCAGTGGAAGGAAGACCACTGATCATTTACCTCACAGTCCTAGAGGACTCAATGGGATGTGTACTTGGCCAACAAGACGAAACTAAACGGAAAGAGTCTGCCATTTACTATCTAAGCAAGAAATTCACCGATTGCAAGACTCGGTACACAATGCTTGAGAAAACTTGTTGCACTTTGGCTTGGGCAGCCAAACGTCTTCGCCAGTACATGATTCGTCATACTACTTGGTTGGTCTCCGAAATGGATCCAATCAAGTACGTTTCCGAAAAACCTGCTCTCTCGGGAAGGATTGCCCGTTGGCAGATGCTGTTATCAGAATATGACATAGAGTACCACGCTCAGAGAGCCGTTAAAGGAAGTATTTTAGCCGATCATTTGGCTCATCAACCGATTGACGATCAAGAATCAATTGGGTTTTACTTCCCAGACGAAGATGTCATGTATCTAAAGATGAAAGATTGCGATGAACCGCTACCTAGTGAAGGGCCAGAACCAGGTTCCCAGTGGGGACTTATCTTTGATGGAGCAGTCAATCATTATGGAAATGGAATTGGGGAAATCATTGTTACCCCTCAGGGTTCCCACATTCCTTTCACTGCCAGACTTACGTTCAAATGTACGAACAACGAGGCCGAATACGAAGCATGTATCATGGGTCTCGAAGAAGCAATTGATTTAATGATCAAAAACTTGGACGTATACGACGATTCAGCCTTGGTTATTAACCAGATAAAAGGAGATTGGAACACATACCAATCAGGATTGATTCCTTACAAAGACTATGCAAGAAGGTTGTTACCCTTCTTCAACAGAGTCGACTTTCATCACATCCCTCGTGATGAGAATCACATGGCTGATGCATTAGCCACTCTCTCTTCCATGATTAGTGTAGGTCGATGGAATGACATACCTAAGATCGACATCATGCGCCTTGAACGGCCCGCTTACGTCTTCACGATTGAAGCAGTCATAGATGACAGACCTTGGTATCACGATATCAAATGCTTCCTTCAGAAACAAGAGTACCCATCTGGGGCACTCAGAAAAGACAGGAAAACCCTCAGAAGATTGGCTGGAAACTTCTTCCTGAGCGGTGACACTCTTTATAAGATAAATTTTGACATGGTCTTGCTCGAATGCGTCGACAGACCAAAAGCAGACATGCTCATGAAAGAAATTCATGAAGGATCCTTTGGCACTCATGCCAACGGACACACAATGGCCAGAAAAATTCTGAGAGCAGGGTATTATTGGTTGACCATGTAATCCGACTGCTACAAGTACATGAGGAAGTGTCACAAGTGTCAGATATACTCCGACAAAATTCATGTACCGCCATCACATCTCAAAGTTCTTTCTTCCCCGTGGCCTTTTTCCATATGGGGAATCGACATGATTGGCATGATTGAGCCCAAGGCTTCAAACGGACATCGGTTCATCCTTGTAGCCATTGACTATTTCACCAAGTGGGTCGAAGTAGCGTCATTCGCCAATGTAACCCGACAAGTGGTGGTCCGATTTATCAAAAACAATATCATCTGCCGTTATGGTGTTCCAAGCGAGATCATTACTGATAATGGATCTAACTTGAACAATAAGATGATGAAAGAGTTGTGTGCAGAGTTCAAGATCGAACACCATAACTCATCTCCCTACCGACCCAAGATGAACAGAGCGGTAGAGGCGGCTAACAAGAACATCAAGAAGATCGTTCAAAAGATGGTTGTAACCTACAAAGATTGGCACGAGATGCTACCCTTTGCTCTTCACGGTTATCAAACATCTGTCCGCACTTCAACAGGGCCAACCCCTTTCTCTCTAGTATATGGCATGGAAGCAGTGCTCCCCATAGAAGTAGAGATCCCAACAATCCGGGTATTGATGGAAGCTAAGCTTACCGAAGCTGAATGGTGTCAAAATCGACACGACGAACTGAACCTGATCGAAGAGAAGCGAATCACGGCACTATGCCACGGTCATTTGTACCAACAGAGAATAAAGAGGGCGTTTGACAAAAAGGTCCGACCTCGTGTCTTCAGAAAAGGAGACCTCGTGCTCAAGAAGATACAATCATTTCTCACTGATTCTCGGGGCAAATGCACCCCAAATTATGATGGCCCCTATGTGGTCACGAAAGCTTTCTCAGGCGGCGCCTTGAGACTTGCAACCATGGACGGAGAGGAATTTGCCTACCCCACGAATGTTGATGTAGTCAAGAAATGCTTCGCCTAAAACTAAAAAAAAAAAAAAAAAAAAAACGTCTCGGTGGATTGAAAACCCGAAAGGGCGGTCCAGGCAAAAGTTAGAGACATGAAAAAAATCATCCCGATGGATTGGAAATCTCATAGTACAATCCAGGCAAAAATTAGGGATAATGGCAAGTAACAATGTTCAACAGAGGAAAGTCCCTCAGTAGCAACAACAGTTGCATCATCCATCGGAGGAAATCTCCCGTCAAAGGTCATCTTCGACAGAAGCTCAGGATGTCCCGAACTCAAAGTTGGTAGAAGGATAGTGGTCGTTATGTTTCAACGTAGCCCTTTTCCCTGTAAATTACCATTTTCTAACTTTGTATATACTCTTTGGAATCACGCGTTTGGCTGATCTCCATCTTATCAATAAAATTTGAGCCCTTGTGCTTGTGTTTGTAATTCTTTACTTGTTTTAGCTTTACAGAACGACGTTGTTTAAACTTAATCAGCGATTCTTGAAATAAAACAAAAATAAATTTACTTGTTAAAATTTTTCTGCTTTTAAATTAAAGATGGCCTTTCTTTTGACTGTTGAACATCAGAAGAACATCGATCGCTTCTCCCGAAGTAAGCGAACTTCAAAGTGCAGAATCAAGGTACTCCTTCTAGACCAGTACTCCTGAATGAAGGATCAATAATGTCAGAGACCATGTTTCGTCTGACATCCTCATGCATTTTTTATTTACATTCACATTTCATATTGCATCACTATCACTCTAGTCGGTCTTGTCCCCTAGTGGTAGAAGTCCTCTCAATCGAGTTGTCAGTTCTTGCCTCGTCAGGAAATACTGTGTCTGAACAACCTCGCTTCCAGTTTAATTCTGGAAAGAAGTTGGTCCTTGACCATTTTGATAAGTTGAACCTCTGAAAAGCCAGAGAAAACTTTCAATAAACATCACTCTTCGCCATTGAAGATGATATCCTTGCTTTCCCGGATTAAGGAAAATCCACAGAGAAAGCCTCGTGATCAGAGATTTGGCAGCACGCCAGTTTTGCTCCGAAAAACCACTGATGAGAAGGTCGTTGGCACCTCAAAATTGGATCCCATCATATGGCATTTCTCCGAGAAGATCCCGAGAAAAGTATGATGTAACCCCAAACGAAAACAGTCTCTCAAGAGACTCGCTTTCCCCAGTAGAATCGACAAATGGCGTCTCCAAAACAGAGAAGTTTGTGTACCTCTACAATTCAGACGAATGGGTTCCCCAGCAAGTCTGACATCAAAACTTTTTCCACGCAAATGGCATCTCCCCAGGAAAATTTGGCGAGAAGTTTGAAGGAAAGCCGCTACGAATAGCGTCCCTTGTCAGTAAAGTTTATTGACAAAAGAAACTAAGACCAGTTCCTTGGTAGGAAACCAGGATCGAGGGGAAGTTTAAATCAGAAACTAAGACCAGTTCCTTGGTAGGAAACCAGGATCAAGGGGAAGTTTAAATCAGAAACTAAGACCAGTTCCTTGGTAGGAAACCAGGATCGAGGGGAAGTTTAAATCAGAAACTAAGACCAGTTCCTTGGTAGGAAACCAGGATCGAGGGGAAGTTTACCTTTTCTAAGCATCATTGCTTAGAAAAAGAAGATGAATGCGTAAGCTACCATTCATAACCACCATCAAAATTTCGGGTATTCCGATATTTAATCCTCTTGCACCCCGAATGCCCGAATACCTTCGTCATTCACACCTTCGGGTCCAAGAAGATTAAATAGGAGCACCTGTAATACCCCAAATTTTGACCACTAAAGTTTCCCATCATTGTGCAAATCATCATCACAATATGGATGAATCATCATGCCTCATCAATTTCCTCAAGGAATTGTTGAGCATTGACTATAATCAAAATTAGGGTTTCAAGCCCTCTCCGAGCTTTAGACAAAGGCTCAATCAAGAAATGACTTGATTTTCAACTTGTATAATCTCTCAAACATCCTCAAAGGATCAAAAGGACTCCCACTTCAAGGATTAAGCACAAGGTTGCTCCCTTCTAGGTGGATCAAGCCTCAAGATCGCCAGTGTCACCAAATTAGGGTTTTGATCACCCAGGGCCTCCAGATGAAAAGTTTCATCTGGGCACAAGCCATTGATCCAAAACATAACCTAATATACTTCATGGAACCTCATGAACCCATGCATCAAGTCAATTTTGCCTCAAGGGATGCATTCATCAAAAATCAGGAATTAGGGTTTCTTGACCTAATTCACCCCTAAGTTGACTTTTGGGACAAATCATGAGCCAAGACCTCAAGAGATGATTTGAGGGTCTCTAACATACCATATTGATCCATTTGGGACAATGGATTAATCCAAGAAGTTTGAGCAACAAGTCTCAATTCCATCTGCACCACAATTAGGGTTTTAAGGGAAAAGTCAATTGTAACTTTGACTTTTGACCAAGACATGCTCCCAAACCCTAATACATGATTGAATATACCCTATGACACCCATGGAACATGTCCATCAAGTTTGATTTAGGTCAAGGACATGATTTCCTGAAGAATTGCACAGTTTGGAATTCATCTGATAAAAAGTCAACTGTGCACAAAAGTCAACTTTGACTTTTTGAGATTTTTCACCAAAATGGATTTTTAACCCTAAAATGATGTTAATGTATGATCTGAATCATCATTCATCAAGAAAAATCAAGAAAAGTGAGATAACTTGTAAAAGGGGTAACCATAAACTTAGAAATTTTTCTAAGTTAAAAATAAAGTGGCAAGGGTACCAACTTTGAAGGACCATAACTCCTAAACCACAAGGCCATTTTTTCTCATCCAAAGATGGATTTGTAGCCCTCATTATCACCTAAAAAAACTTCAACTACAAGTCATTCCAATTCATTAAGGATTTTGAGTTGTGGAGTGATCAAAGTGGCTGAAAAGTGAAAATGTCACTTTTTCCAGCACTTAGTGAAATTTTCACTAAGTCAGATTCTGCCTCACTTTTTGCCAAATGTAGGGGGATTTTTCACTTGGAATCAAAGAGATCAAAACCAAACTTGTTCAAACAGTTGTTGTATCATGTAAGAGCTTTCCAAAATGGCCAAGAACATTGCCAAATTCAACTTACACCATGAGATATGACATTGGCAAGTTGCCTTGCTAAAATCTGTCAAGGCAAGGCAGAATTTGCAACTTTGGTCGATTTGCCAAAATCAGCCAAATTCAATTGCTCCTATCCACTTGGACACCTCAGAGGATTGAATCTAAAGGGGACAATCACTGAGCCAAGCCTCCAAAGTCCATGGAACAAGAAATAGCATGTTGAACCTAGAATGGCCAAAATAGGGACAAGACTTCAAATTTGGAATGAGGCATTCAATGGAACCATCAAGGTGGCATGGACTGAGCCATTCTCATCTGAAATCAGTCAAGACTTATCCAAGACCAAGGGGACCATAGCTCTGTGCCCTAACCTCTAGTCAATGGCTAGAGGAGACTTGCATTTCCATTGGCCAACATTGAGGAAACACCTGCTGCAGTTGCCATTCACTGTGGATCCCAAAACAAACTTGCTCTACTATAAATAGAGCTCAATTGTGGTCAGTTTGAGTACACCAAAGCCATCTAACAGATGCTTTCCTCAAAATCTCTTCTTTCACTCCAATTTTGCCTTCTAAGGCAAGTCACTATCGGGTTTTGAGTTTGAGAGCAATTCCAATCAAACCAATCACTCACACACCTCACATACATCACATATGAGCTGATAAAACACTTAGATTACTTCTGAAACATCAATTTCACAAAATCATCAGCTGGTTGCTCAAGGTTTTAACCAAAGTGCAGCTGAGGTACCACAAAATGATCCAGCCAATTTCAATCAAGTCCAACCATCCAAACACAATCCATAGGGTGTAGGGAAGCTGTTCAGATAATCACAACTCATCTGTAACACCTCCAGATCAAAAATCACTTTGAACTTGCTGTCACGGCCTAGAGGTAAGCACATGCTTGGTCATCTCTCAATCTATGCATATTTCCTCGCACAATAATTTGGCCATATGTTCATAATCATGCATGGAATGTTTTCCCTCAATTAATTGCATTGTTTGAATCGTGTATAAAAAATCCTAACCTTCATGCAGAAATTAGGGTTCTTGAGGTCTCTTCGTGATTTCTTGTTGTATGTTTAATTTAAATGAAATTAAAGTACATAGACATGATTGTGAGGTTGAGACGAGCATAATGATATGTGGACTGCATGATATGATTACATATTCATGGAGATTGGATAGAAAATGCAAATCTGAGAAACCAAGAACACGCGCGTGTTCTTCAGCTTGTTCTTGGCGCCATTTTTAAAAATTCAAATATTTGAGTTTTGTGATTTTGTTTAATTGATTCAAAAATTAATTTCTCTCTGAGTTTTAATGATTTTGAGTTGATTCTTTTTTTTATAATTCACAAAAATGTTAAAATATTTTATTTTATCAAAAAATCCCAAAAATATTATTTATTTCATATAATTGATATTTTTGTAAAGAATTAATATTTTGATTGTTTTTGGCATTTTAAATATTTTTTCTACATTGATTTTGCAACTTTTAATGTTTTCTAATTATTTTGTAGGTCAATACTTAATTTTTGAAGCATTAATCCAAGATCACAATTTGTTTTCCATGTGTTAAACAATTTTTGATCATTTTAATTGAATTTTTATTCAATTAAATATATTTTGAAAACAAATTAGGGTTTTGGATTAATTCAACCCTCATAAATCATTTTCAAAACATTTTGGGCCTCTTGAGAGAGTGTAAGACCCATCCCCCTTGTACAAAAACTTTTTGGGCCTCATTCATTGTATAAGTCCCTCTGTACAAGTAAACGGCGCGATCGTCGCCTTTTATTTAAATAAACCTGGGCCTACCCTCGAGTAGTAAGACCCATTTCTTTTTCTTAAAACTTTTTGGGCCTCTAATAGAGTGTAAGACCCAATCCTTTTTTTTGACCAAATCATTTTGGGCCTCAGTATATTGTATAAGTCCCGATACCGTAAAAAACAAACGGCGCGATCGTCGCCCTTTTCAAAATAACCCTTGGGCCTCTCCTTAAGCTATAAGACCGATTAAAAACACTTTGGGCCTCTATTAGAGTGTAAGACCCAATCCCCCTTTTAACCAAAACATTTTGGGCCTCACTTATTGTATAAGTCCCTCCGCGTTAAAAGAAAACCTCGGCGCGATCGCCTTTTTTAAACGAAAAATCATTTGGGCCTACCCTCGTGTTATAAGCCCCACTCTTTTTCCTTTAAACCTTTTTGGGCCTCTTGAGAGAGTGTAAGACCCATCCCTTTGTACAGAAAACCATTTTGGGCCCCAGTCACTTGTATAAGTCCCTCTGTACAAAGTCAAACAGTGCGCTCACTGATAAAACCCTGGGCCTCTCCTCGAGCTGTAAGCCCCAAATCTTTCTTTTTCAAAGCACTTTCTCCTTTGATTTTGAATATACTGTTGTTTTCAATCTTTCTTTGTTGAACAACTAACCAAACAGCATGGAAGCACTCCAACCGAGTAAGTGGTTATCGCTTTCGTTTACTGCTTTCATATTATAAACTGTATTGTGGGGCTGCTCACTGTAAGTCTCCTTTTAGAAACTCATATCTACTGTGTAATAATAGTATAGATATTTCGAGTTTTCCCGGCAACTACGTCTAGAACTAGGTGACGCCGTTTCATTTATTCGTAGAAATAGACGCCTAGATCCCCAATAGGAGCACCAGATACAGTCTTCTCTTCGGCTGTCCTCCTTAGGAATCGTCAAGAAGCTCTACTCCCCAAGATGAATGTATTCTCCGTGAATGGCATCTTTGAGTTTCTTCCAAATTCTCGAACTTTCCTGACTTGATCTATTCCTTGTGGATAACTTGCCTTGAATGTCTCGGGGTTTGGGTACCCACTACGGTCATAATCTTGGACCTTAACTAAGGAACCCTCTTTAAAAGCTAAAAGTCACTGGATAGTAAACCTCGCACGTTTACCAGTGGTTTTCATCTTTAAAAGAGTTATCTCTCCTAATGGAAAGGAGATGATAGACCCACGGGCTTCTTAAAAGCATCGGCCTCCTCTTGGGCATTATACAAGGACCTACAGGCTTCCTAAAAGCAACCCCGCCTCCTCTTGGGCTTCGTACAAGGACCCTACGGCTTCTTAGAAGTATTCATAACCTCCTCTTAGGCTTCGTAAAATGATCTCTTCCTCCGGGAATGATAGCCTCCTCTTGGGCATTAGTACAAGGACCCGTCGGCTTCTTAAAAGTTTCCAGCCTCCTCTTGGGCTTCGTACAAATTGTCCCGACAACTTCCTAGAGGTATAGGAACAGAACTTAGTCATCTGCATAGAACAGTCCTTTCATAGAGTCTACTACTGTTTCTCACAGCATAGTACAAAAGATAAAACTCTAGACACGGACAGTCTAACTTCCTTGAGTCTCAAAGACATTCTCAAGTGACCCCTTCGTTAAATAGGAAGGAAACCCGCAGACTCAGACAGTCTCAATACCCTTTGGATTTCTAGTTTCCTCAAAGAAAAGGAAACAACCCCGATCCTCAGATCTAACCCATGAGTACAGTGATGCTCATATAAGAACTGATTTTCTCTTTCAAAATCAGTATACTGGACCTGTCACTTAACTGACACAATAACCTTGGCCTCCTCTTGGGCTTTGTACAATGATTCTCCCCAGCGGAGTCAAACAACATATTAGCCTCTCTCTCGGGCTTCGTACGAGACACATAAAGACTCCCTCGTCGAGTCAAACAAACAATAGCCTCCATCTCGGGCTTCGTACGAGACACAAAGACTCCATCGTCGGGTCAAAAACTTTTAGCCTCTCTCTCGGGCTTTGTACGGGACACAAAATAGCCTCCTCTTAGGCTTTGTATAATGATTTTCCTAGCGGAAATTAGCCTCCTCTTAGGCTTTGTATAAGAAAACCACTGGTTGATCCAATCAACCTTTTAGCATCAAAGTTGTGCCTCGTTCACAGTACACAAACATCAACAACTCCTTTCCCTTCATCTAATCGCTGTAAGCGGCAAGCCTCTGGATCATCTATATCCATGCCACTGTCCCTCTTTTAGCATGAGAAATTCCTAAGGAAAGATGGCATTGCTCTACACTGAGTTAAAGTCTTCTCCTTCAGGTTAAAACCCTTTCTTTGGAAATTATGGCATTGCTCGGATCCGCGTATCCCAGTTAAAGTAATTCTCCTTCTCCCCTCTTTAGAGATGACAAATTCTCTCTAAAAACCGAGGTCTTTCAGCTTCACGTCTTGGGCTTTGAACAAGACACAAATAGACCTTTCAGCTTCACATCTTGGGCTTTGAACAAGATACAAACTACCTTCCGCTTCACGTCTTGGGCTTTGAACAAGACACCAAAAACACCCATTTCCTCCCATAGAATAGGAGGAACTACGAACGCTCTGATTTCCCTGTTTCGGTAAATGGGAATACGTAGGCATAAGATCGAAAGAAAAGATCTTAGCGAGCGCAATCAACAAAAAACCCAAATCCCATATCTCCATCAAACAAAAGCAGTAATTCAAAAGCATCAGTCCTAACATCCTAATCCTTGTTCCCCACCAGAAACCTTCTGCCCAGGTAAAAAGAAAGAAAACAGTATTGGCGAAAATACAAATAACCAGTACAAGGCCCCCCCACATTGATATCATTCGTAACCTAACAGACCGCTGTTTAAACTCAGTATGCAAAGCAGGGTTACTTGGAGACATCTATTTCCCTTCCTTATTCAGCTCACAATAGGATAAAAAATGAATCGACCTGTAGTCAAAGCTCAAACCGCAGAGAGCGACCAGTGCTTAAGAATCGCGTCCAAAATTGCTCGCTACACATAACTTCTCATCATATGTGTAAGCTAAAATTCTCCCAAAATAAGCTTGGATGTGTGTCTGGGGACACGTATTGCCCTGATACTTGTCAAAGGTGGGCGGCTTGAATTTTGGAGGGATTCTGACCCCTGGCACTAGCCCCAGATTGGTTACATCAATGCCCATAGAATTCTTGCATTCCATAGCCCGTATTTTCTCAGCTAACTCGTCATACCTTCTGTCATTACCCACATCAGCATCTAAGAGGGTAAACTGGTCTTCTTGAACATCTTCCTGAACAACACCAGCATTTCTAACATGTCAGTTACCCAGATTACCACGAGGAGGAGGATTGCCAGCAGGAGGAGTGCCATGAGTCTGTGAGTTGTCAACCTGATTACCCACCGGCGTATTCTCTGGACGCTCGACCAGAAGTCTCAACCTCTCTTGAGTTTGTGCCATACCAGTCATGAGAATCATGAACTGGTCCATACGTGCCCTCAGATCAGCCAAATCATTCTGTATCTGATCCATTGCCTTTTCTTGATTTCGTCTAGTGGCGTATCGGTGAACGTGATTATCAGCTATACTGCCTGAAAACCAAATAAAGGTTAGAGAGCTCCTGCAACAAGCACCTGAAAAGTAAGCAACAAAAATGCGAAATGCCATATGCTATGCAATGCAATGTTTATTCATTTTGAGGCATTCCTTCCTTCGATTCCAATTTGACCAAAAGGGAACAGAGCATACATCATCAGAAGTGCATATTAATAATGTTGATAGGACATCCGAGGTGCCATCAATAACTCAGAATACCCATCATATACAACCCAGTGAGTGTGTGAATCAATGTCTAATCTGATGAATAATCCACCTCAATAAATCCAAACAAAATTGATAACATAAATGAAAAGACCCACCGCCAGATGTGGAATAGTCAAATACAAATTGTTTTTGAACAAATACAACTGAAATAGCATGAATACAAGCAAAAGAACACCCATCAACAAGCCTAATGGTGAGTTCCCAGAATAACAGAAATAATTCAAACACTAAGCCCATATAGGTCCTCCCTGACCTCTTTTAGAAGCGCTTCAGTAACTGGATCGTTTGGGCCCTCGGTAAGACTTCTGATCAATTGGCTCCTTAATTTGACAGCTTCTTCTAGCTTTCTGATTTGATCTCTGACAGCTAGCTCTTTGGCTCTCTTTACCCCAGCGCGAACCTTCAGATCTTCGATCTCTCGATTGGCTGAACTTAATTGCTGGAGAAATTCACTTTCTTTGCTCTTCAAATTTTCCCTCAACTCTTCATTTTTAGCCCCGATTCTAGCCTCGATCTCCCTCCGGCATTCAGAAAACTCATCCCACCTCTGCTGTCCTTTAGCGAGTGCATTCTCAGACTTGGTCAACTGCTCATTTATACGCTTGCACACATCTTTCAGCGCCATCTCATTTTGTTTGACCTTGCGAATGTAGATAGTATCTTCAGCAATTCTTTTCTCGCTCGCCTCATGACGCTCTGTCAACCTTTGAAGTTCATATTCAACATTATGCTTTTCACAAAGCATTTTTCTGAGCCCTTCACTTAGTTTCTCATTCATTTTGACTGTTTTATCCATCTCCGCTTTACGCTTGTCATATTCAGCAACGCTTATCATGGTCACTGGTTCAGCAGTAATTGGATCTGACGGTTTTTCCTGAGAAAATGGAAAAAGAGTGAATTGAACCCTCCTTTTCAACCAGGCATCATATTGAGAAGAAGACACATTGTTGCACTTTCCAAAGACCACTTTACCCTTCGTTTGCAGGTTACCCCAAGCTTCAGCCGCTTGCCTTACCAACAAAGGATTATCTTTCACAGCCAAAAAGAAAGATTCTTCTAACTCACTATCTTTCGGAGGCTCTATTAAAGCAAATCCTAATTGTCTCCTGAGAATAACAGGGTTGTAATTGATGCAACCTTTTACTCCTAAGAGTGGCACGTTAGGATGTCTTCCACAACTGCTGACAAAATCTCCACCCATTGTCCTCTGATTGAACCAACAAATGTCTTTTGCTGTCAACTGAATCATTCTCTTTACCCAATTCTTTGCAGGATGAGGATCCAGAAAAACATCTGAGTTTGGCAAGTGACTCATGAGCCATTTAGGGAACAGAGGTGCACAACATCTAACCAACCCTCCTCGTTTCTTCTCATTTTTAAAATGCACAGAATAGTACAGATCACCCAGGAGTGTAGGAATGGGGTTCTTCAGCACAAAAATATGAGTTGCACTCATGTCCACGAACTTAGGTTCATCAGCGAACAACATAATTCCATAGATGCTCAAGGCTAAAATGGCACAGACTGTTTCCCATTGGGCCTTAGCAGCATATTCTCCAGCTTTGGCAACAAGGAAATCCAGATGAAATCCAGATAAACTTCCTTTAGTGGCGAGCTTATCTGCTACTACAGGTGTACTCAAATGGAGGGCTTTAGCTATCTCCTCAGGTTTTGGAGGGCGCATATCAGAATTGAAAGGAATCTAGTGCTTGAGAGGTACACCTAGAAGAAGGGCGTACTCCTCTAGCATCCAAGCCAACTGAAAGTCTGTAAAAGTGAAGCACCTCAGCTGCGGGTCATAAAACTGCCAACATGTATGAATGGCACTCCTCTCTGAAGCGTTCAAGTCATCCACCATAGTCAAAATCTCCCCATGGGCCTTCCTGAACATACCCACATGGTTTGGAGTGATCATGGAAATCATCCTCTGCAACTGTCCTATCTTGGTATCAAAGAAAGTATAGTGCACATTGTTATTCCTGGGAATATCCATAACTGCAAAAGAGAACCGTCAACCGGAATCGAGAGGAAGTATACCCTGCAAATGAATAAACATGACGGTTAAATGCAAGAATGCTAATGATGATATGTATGCAAGGACACGTGATCAATGCTGCAGAAATACTGTTGAACACACTGTATTATTTTCTGAGTTTGGTGAAATATACAGAGAACCAAGATCAAAGGTCCGGTAATAAATCCAGAACAGTAAGAAGACTGGGTATTCTGAAGGTCAAAGGTTCCTGCACACCTGTAAAAAATCCCCCCAATCTCACATGTGGGCACTAGAACGCGAGGATCCTCAAATTCGGATCTCGGAATGAGAAGCAATAACACATTCAGCCTGAAGGTCACAATGCTATCGCCAAACAGAGAGATCGTCCTCTGATTCACCTCAAAGTAAAGAGGGGTCATCCTAACAGGTCATCTAGACTTAGCAGCTCTTCCAGATAGCTCTACCATCGTGGGAGATCCACAACGCAGAATTCTCTAGACAGAACCACGTCCAGATTGTGTTTCATATTCCCTCCTCGAACCGAAATGGAACGCGAGAGGACATGAAACACGCTAATCATAAGTGCATTCAGGCCTGGGTATTGGGCCTATCTCTCAGAATACCCCGTCCCGCCAAACAGAAAACAACACAGTCCAGTATAACATAATATATCATATGAAATGAAAATGCTAAAATGCAGTAAATATAGTAATATACAGTAATACAGTAAATAATAATATAGTAAAATAGTAAATACAGCAAAACAGAAAACACCCAATGAAAGAAAAACAGACAAGCGCTAGGATTGACTCGCTAAGGAAACCAGAGATTCTGGGTTCGACTCCACAGCAGAGTCGCCAGCTGTCGCTCCTGGGATTTTCATCCTAGTACAAACGCGAAAGTGGCACCGAAACGGAATCACCAGCAATGTGTATTTATCCCAAGAGAGGGAAAGGAAACACTGCATAAACCTGAGGGGAAGGAAAGAACATGGTCTTACGACCAAGAGAACTGGGTTCGGGAGTCGGTTACGGGTGAGGAAGGTATTAGGACCCCCACGCGTCCATCGTACCCGATGGGATCCACGCTTGCTTGTCTCGATCAAAGGGTGTCGAAAAGATACTGGAAAAGAACTGAAAGAAAGAACTGGAAAAGGAAAGGAGAGAGAAAGAGAAACAAAATGTAGGGAAAATAAAAGAAGTGCTCGAATGGGCCCTACCCCACTGCCTACGTATCACATCGGGAGCATGAGAATCAGAGCGACGTAGTTCCCCTCAACGAGGGTCGCTGTTTGTGTTTTTTAGGGAATGGCTAACGTTCTAGCTCAGGTGTTGCATGCTCGCTGGTCCGAGAGCGTTACCATATTGCAAGAAAACGAAGGGGAACACGTTCGTTCGTTGAGATTGAATGAGATGAGAAAAGAATTCCCGAAGGAAAGACGTTATTGTTTGTTTTTGTCTTTTAAGAAAGAAATGTTTTTGATTATTTTACATTTTGTAACGCGTATTGTATTTAAGTCCCTCATGTAGGATCGAATGCCTCGCATATCGACCCAAGATGGGACGTACGCTAAACATTCCAAAGAAATGAGAGAAGATCTCTCACCTCCTTGTTCCCACATGAAAGGCCTAAATACAATATTTGTTTTGCCTTTATTAAGTGTTTTTTACTTTTATTTTGAGATAAGAGAAGAGAGACTCAAAAGAGGAACCAAAGGTGAAAACTAAAGGGGACTAAGACTCACCCTAATATTAGCATGCTTGGAGATCCTAAGGTTAATAAGGTTTAAGGAATCTAACCCTAAAAGAAATAAGAAGAAGAAAATAGAAAGCAACTTACTTCCAAGATGGAAGTTAAGTTGTTTCTAAGAGGGAAGAAGGAAGATTATGAGAGCAAAGCATCGTTAAAAGCTTAAACAACACAAATTGAATGATTAAAAGATGAAGGAAGGAGTTAGAATGTGGAAGCATATCCACACTCAAGTGACTTACCATTATCCCCTGAAATGATTAGTACAATTATTTACAAGTGAAGAAACAAGTTAAGATGAACAAGTAAGGCTTCAACAAAGTCAATAACCAAAATAAAAACATATTAAAGGTTAAAGAAAATTCAAGGTCAGAATGTACATCATATGAGTGTTCTCTAACACTATAATATCAAACACAAATCAATTGCACACAAACAAAGTCCTAAAACACAAAGAAGTGCATTATGAAAGAAGTAGCTGAAGAATGAGTGGATATGCAAGGTGGTCATGCATTTATGCTTCATGAAATGTCAAAGTCAGAATGTGGATTACCTAAACATGTGCCTAAACATGATATACAAATGTCAAATGAAGCATACAATCAAGCATCCAATCATTAAGAGTGGTTAGGAGGAGAGGTAAGAAGATGTGAATCATGAATTAAACATGGAAAGAAAACATTCATGGCATAAATCAAACCTACAAAAATTCAAGATGAAACTCCAATGTCAAGGTCATAAGTGATGTACCATGTTAATGTGAATATAACATGCACAAGACAAACACATTCAAGCAATTACAAGTTGTTTAGAAGTTAGAAGTAAAAGGAACATGCATTTGGATGAAACATGTTTAAGTATGCAAAATGAAACATATATGGCATGTGGAATAAATGCAACACTTTAAAGTCAGAGGCATACATTATATGAAATGCAAATGGGCAGTATGACATGGCATCAACAAACCAATTACAAATCAATTACAATTCAAGTTGGCACTTAGATGCAAAAGAAAGAGGGAATAGGTCAAAAGAAAACATGTAGCACAAGTATTGAACATATGCACCAAAAGACATCAAGTTCAAACCAATGACCAATAATCTCAAACACAAGACATATAATGATTTAAACATGGCTCAATAAGTTAATAAGAGTGATCTCATACAATGGCTTAAGTGCCTTATCAAGCAAGTAAACCAAAATGATCAAAGAAATTCATGAAAAGAGACATTAAACAAGATTCATCAAAAAAATACCAAAAAAAATTAAAAACTCACCAAATTATGTCTCAAGATACCTATACTAGAGACCAATATCATACCAAAAAATCATACAAAAATTCAGAAACAAAGTATCTCAAACAAACAAACAAAAGTCACTTATGAACCATAAGCCAAAGTGCAGAGGTGGAGGACTTAAATGCAATAAAAGAAGGTTCTAAAAATGTAACAAAAATATTTTTATGAAGTTTTAGATGTTATTTGATTGATTCAAAAATATTGATGCAAAAATATTTAAAGAGCTATAAGAAATAAAAATTTTAAATGAAGGTATGAAAATAGAAGCAAGTTCCAAAATAAATAAAAGAAAATTGTAGGTTAATATGAAAATATTCACAAAATTACAATTAAAAATAATAGAAAATTATTTTAACATGTCAAGATACAACATGAATTTTTCCTGAATTTTTCATGATGTTTTGGTATTTTTAAAAAATCAATTATGAAACATGTACATAAAAGAAAATAAAATGAAAGAAAACAAGTAGGGGGTGCAGCTAAGTAAAATACCACGTTTAAAGTTACAATGGGCTTAAAGTGGGGTGCGCATAGGAATCAGAGTCCAATCCAAACGTGCAATTGTGTGTGACGCATGTGCATGTAATCAATGTACTCACAATCAATCAAGGTCACACATCTCCGTCAACATGAATTAATCACTAAAGTACACACATCCAACAATCCTAAATGAAAGCGCATGATATTTCTCTTACACACACACACACACAATCATCAGAGTCCATAATAATACCACGTGAGACGCAAATGTTTCAGTAATGCGTTGGCAAGCTTTGGTGCATTGGATCAAGTCAATCACGTAAAGTAATTCACACATGTGGTTCATGATCAAACATTCATAGTAACTAGCATATATTCACGCACACACACGCCACTCAGATCAGAAAAGAAAACACGTGCAAGACATGTGATTTTTTATGTGCTGGCACGATCTTATCTGCACGATTCACAAATCCCACGACCTATATTCAAACTGAGAAAACCCTAAGATATTGCAACCACCGGCCGGAGAAGGACTTCCGGTCATCTTCTCCGGCCAACAACCACCACCTGCAAACTTTTATATTCCAGAAATACATAAACGTGGTATCAAAATGAAGCTGGCATTACATACATCACAAATCCACCATTATTTTTCACATAACAATCATACACATAGAGAACAGAGGAGATGAAGATATGCCCTAGGTTTTGAAACTACGCCTCTAAGAGGCCTATCAACTAGTCAGAGTTAGCAAATGCTCATATCGAGCTCAAACATGTTTAACATCAACGAAAATCAAGCAATAGGAGTATGAATCGAAACCTAAAATTTGAGGTTACTTGAGCCTTCAGAAAACCAGAGGTCCTTTCCAATGAATCTTGAACTTAATCTGGCCAAATAAAGGCTTGTAGAGATTTATCTTGCAGAAAAACAGAAGAATATGAAGTTGCAACGATGGAGGAGATTCCAAGCCTCAATGCGTTGCATTCTTAAGGTTGATGAATGGTGAAAATTGGAGAGAAATGGTGAGGAATACGTGCAGAGAGAATGAAAGTTCAGAGAGAAAACTCAGAGTGAAGTTGTGAAGTGAGAGAGAGAGAGTGAAAATATGAAGTTGGAAAATGAAAAATGTGAGTGAAGTTTTTATTTATATGCTGAGTTTAGCGTGAACCAGAGGTGGTTAAGTGAGTGAGTTAGAGTGAGTTGAGTGGGTTAAGGTGAGTGCACCCTAACTAACTGAGTCAAGTTAGTTAGGGGCGAGTGAGGAGAGGAATGATATAGTGAGGTTGATTTATGATGTGCTATGGTGGAGTGTAAAATGAATTAGTGGTGGTGATGAACTCGTGTATGAGCTGCAGCACATCAACTTATCTTACAAGCTTTTATTCTTTCCATTTTCATGTATAGCACGGGTTATGGCAAGGTGTATAAGAGTGATGTTTGGTTTAATGTAGAAATGATTGGATGGTGTGAGCATTTTACGTGCAAATCCTTGAAACAAAAACAACAACAACACTTATTTTTGGTTTATGACAGCTAGGTTCAAGTGAAAACATGGTTATTTGATGATGGATTTCTCACTTATTAGTGAATGAAAATATGCAATTTATGTGTCATTGGAAAGAGAGTGAATCATAGAATAAGTTTGGTGTTGATTTTGAATTGAAATAAAACCTCAAACATGCTTAAAAATAGCTATGAACTTCATGGTTAAAAACTGGTTGGTGTCGTGTAAAAACAAGTTCATATGATGCATGAAATTTCAGCATGGACATACCATCTTGAGACCAACATATCTCCATCATAACCTGATCAAATCAAAATTTGTCCAACATCAACATTGAATAGGGCATTGCAAGGAACAACTTTGATGTTGAAAGGTTTTTCATTTGGAGCTTTTATCATTGAGAAAAATAGGTGAACATTTGGCACACCAAGTGTTTGTAAAAATGATGGCGCGTGGGCCTGGGCATTCGTTGTCATGACTTGATTTTGGACCTACTTTTCTCAAACTTTGATCAATCATATCTCACTCACTTTTTATCCAATGGAGATGTTCTTTATATGGATTTGAAGCTTGAAACAAGATCTTTTGTTGTGGCCTGGTGGATTTTTGATTTGATGCTTTAAAATTGAGAAAGCCTGACTCAAAGAGAGGTGCTAAAATGGCCAAAACTTACTATTTTTAGAAACCTCAAAGTTCCTATTTTTGGCAGTTTTGTGATTTCTTGATTTTTCCTTATTCCTCCATCATTTCTTGATCAAACTTTGTCCATTGGACATATATAACATTAATTTCATGAATTTAACCTTAAAAAGTTAGGAGTTGACTTTTTTCATTGCCCAGTTGACTTTTTCCCCAATTTCTTGATTGTCAAGCAACTGATCAATTGAGACCCTTCTGAAACCAATTGATGAGCAATTTTCCATCCATATACACTTAAGAACATGAGGAATACCATGAGATCAAGTTTGACCCAAAAAATCAGAGATAAACTGATTTTAGGTCAAACCCTAGTTTTGGCACCCTCTAGTTAGGAGGAAATTGCACATCCTCCAAATCCAAATTCCTCTGAATATGATGTGTATCCTCTCAAAAAATGATGAGATATGCCATTTGAAGATGATAAAAACTCAAAGAGCTAGCCCATTTGGGGGTCAGATCCCAATTTTAGACTGCCTTGTGTAGGAGTTGATGCACTGCCCAATCTTATTGATGAATTCTCCTCTTCTCATGCCTTGTGAGATCAAGTAGGGATGGCATATGACATAAGACCCTTGAGGCTTATGAGAGACACTTGGCTCTTATTCTTTATCTTTGGATGATCAACTCCTTTGAGAAACAACTGATCACATGCCCTTATGCAAGATGCAATGCTAAGTGCTTGATGTTTTGTTTCCATGCTTGAATGCAATGCAATGAAATGAAAGCTCATGCAAAATGATATGAAGAAATGAGAGGGAAAATTTTGGGGTATTACAATATATGTTATAGTTATACTGAATTAACTACATTCTGTAATTTATTATTTGATTAACATGCACATCTCTCCTGCAATTTATTCAGTACATTCTGCAATTTATTATATGTATGTATGTGGTACTTGTAGAGGAGCGGTTGTGGCAATCGCCAAACCTGGAATTGTAGGTGTTTGGCACTGAGTAGCTTAAATCGTTTAGGTTTTATTTATTTCTTAGATTGCTTTGAGGCTTGCTGATATAATTTTCGTTTATTCCATGTCTACTGCTGAGTTTCCTTGCCAGATTCAACTTTCATATGGTGCAAGGTTGGAATTTACTTTGTTGGTATGTGGTTTGAATCAAACAAATTCTTGTCTTAACTTTTGTTTTTTTTGTGTTAATTTCCTTTTTAATTAGTTCTGATTGAATTTGTGTTGGTTTTCGTATGGTTGTCATTGTTTTACAGCCTATTCACAAGGTGGTTATCTCTTCTTCCTTTAAACAAACATTTGCTCTGTGAGACTTGAATAACTTTAATGCAAAAGGAGTCACGTGAACGTAACCATTCAAGTACAAAACTGAGAGACCTCACACCCTTCATAGTTTGTAATTTATAATATCTATTTTATACCTCTACAAGTTCCAAAATGTATTCATCATTTTTAATACAATAATTCATGATAGGATATTTTGGAAGCCAAGTGACTCATGAATTTTAAATGTATATATTTTTAACAATGTCTGCTTTTTAGAAAGTATAGTACTAGAAGTATGTCTACTTTATGGAAAGAGATGAAGATAATTATATATCATGGCTAACCTGTCAAGTCTAAAGTTGTACAATGTCACAATTATTATAAATGACTGTTAATATAAATGAAAACAATTATGTCTACTTTCATAGCCTCACCTTATAAAAATTATCACATTTATTATAAATAAAAACAATTACTACTTATTGGCTTTAAAAGGAAGTGCGCAACGCATATTGCTTCCTTCAAAATTACTGAAATGAGAATCAATGGTTAAGATAGATCATGCCATTACTTAGCATGTGTTTGTTTCAAAAAATTTGGTAATTATTAAATTTAACAAAATCAATAATTGAATATTTTTATATTTTCTTAACAATCCTTCATAGAAATACAAAATTGTATAGAAATTTGATACCATTAGCTATAGAATTTTATAATCAATATATTATTTATATTGTAAAAAATGCAATACATGTGAAATTCAATATATTTGATACAATTTCATTTATTTTTAAATTCAACAAACTTGATACATATTTTTCAAATATTTGTATGACTAATTACGAAAATGATATTTATTTAAAACTTTAATAAATTTTTTTTTTCTTAATATAGAAATTATATGAAACGGGGGAAATCATATAGAAATTTTGATTTAAATATTTTTATAAATATTATGAAAACAAAAATAATATTTGCATTCAAATATTTTTATAAATAATGTAAAAAATTAATATTTATAAACGGAAAAAAATATATTGTTGAAGAAAATATTTTTATATACGGAAACAAATACGTCTGATATAAACGGGATCAACTCTATTATTGATTTAAATATTGAATTATACGAAAAAAATACTATTGTTATAAACGGACACATCTTTAATTTTCATTCAAATTTTTTTATATACGGAAAAAATACTATTGTTATAAACGGGCACAACTTCATTTTTTATTCAAATTATTTTATATACGAAAATATTATTGTTATAAACAGGCAGAAATTTACTTTTAATTCAAATTTTTTTTATATATGAAAAAATACTATTATTTTAAACGGGCACAACTTTAACTTTGATTCAAGTTTTTGAATATATAAAAAAATACTATTGTTATAAACGGGAATCACTTTAGTCTTGATTCAAATTATTTTATATACGACAAAAATACTATTGTTATAAACGGATACAACGTTACTTTTAATTTCAATCATATTTATTTTTATAGTTTTATATTTTTTTTTCAATTTGATTAACAATTACGCGTCTATTACATAACATCCTCGAATAGACAGGCCCGTGCGAACGCACGAGCTAGTTACTGAAATTTGAAAGTGAACAAATCCCACGTGTCATAGCCAGTCATCATTTGGTATAATATAACTTAAACAAGGAAACCTATCATGTTGAATCTTCAAATGAAATGGGTGATTCAACGTCATTCTTACCTTTATAATAAATCTGTCATTTCTATCAACTAACGTACAATTAATAACCATTGTGAATATGCATGTTGTAACTTTTCTCTAACAATTGTCTCATACCTAAGAGGTTATGATGAACACCAAGAGCATAGAAACCATCACCAATAAAATTTTGAGATCAATTTTTTAACGTGATAGAAATTTGGCCTTTTTTCAATATTGAAATATTTAAATCTTTTGCAAACTTCATGATAGATTTTGGTATTTTGTTTAGAGAAGAAAATATTTCATTTTTCCACACATATGATTACTACACCTAGTATCCAAATACATGTTATCCTCTTCTTCAGAATTCTCACTAGTATTTTGATATGAATTTTCTGTCATGTTTCCGTGATGTCGATATCTGCAATAAGCTTCTTTATGCCCATATTTTCCCCAGTGGAATCAATTATAATGTGTCTTCTCTTGATTGTAGTTACCTCTTCCTTTGCCACAATATGTAGATCCAAAACAATGTCTACCTCTTCTTTGATGGGATTGATTGAAGTTGTTGAAATTGTTGTCTCTCCATTTGTTAATGTTGTCACACCCTCATTCTCTAAAGGTTCCTCGACCTCTACCTCTGAAATTTCCTCTTCCATCATTATTGAAAATTTCACAACCTCTACATTCTCCTATTTGAATAGATTCAATTACGTTATTGCGATTCACTTGACTCTTCAAAGCTTTTTCTTTTACTTTCTCTAATAATCTCTAGACATGGATTTTAATACTACCTTGCAACTCTGTTACCGACATAGTGTTGGTATTGTGAGACTACCACATGATCAAAATTCATTGGCATGGTACGTACAATTTTCTCCACCACTTTGATATTCAAAATATATTCTCCATATACTCTCATCTTATTGACAAAATTTATAACATGGGAAAAATGTTGTCCTCCAACTTTTGAATTAGGCATTTTGTACGTTTCATATTTTTTATGTAGAAATCATAATTTGGTTTTCGGAGCCTTCTCTACTCCTTTATGTGACAACTTTAATATGTCCCAAGCTCTATGAAGCACGAACACTAATAGATGATGAATAATCAATAGAGTAGTTAGTTATGAGTAGTTTGTTATGAGTTAGTTAAGTTTGTTAGCTTACTTTAGTAACAAGTAACTAATTTTACCTTGTATATATAAACCTCTAAGTCATCAATAATCAAGATCATTACTCATTCTTTCTCAGTTTTCTCCTTTTACTTTGATCTTTTTTCCATAATAATGGCTGTTATTCAATATTCATAATATGGTATCATCGTCTTCGATCCTTCCTTACACACTTCCGCATCTCTCTTAGTTCGATCATTTCTGATACAATTCATCTCTTGTAATCAGTTTTCACTGTTTTCTTCTTCCTTCTCACCTTATCCTTTCTTTCTTCTTAATCATGCCTCCACGGATTGATCCCACTGCAAATCGCATCACTAATGGCGATGTCGATTCCGTTTATTACGTGCATCCGAGTGAAGGTCCTAATTCTGTCAGCATCACTCCTCAACTAAACGGTTCAAATTACATTTCTTGGTCACGATCCATGGAACGAGCTCTTGGAGCCAAGAACAAGATTGCATTCATCAATGGATCAATTGCGGTTCCAGCTGGTAATGATCTTAACCGTCCTGTATGGGAGCGTTGTAATTGTCTCGTTCACTCTTGGATTCTCAATTCTGTTAGCCCTGCCATTGCTGAAACCATCGTGTTCTTGGAGAATACCCTTGATGCATGGAATGATCTCAAAGAACGTTTTGCCAAAGTTGATCGCATTCGAGTTTCCAATTTACGTGCTGAGATCAACAATCTCAAACAAGGTAACAAGTCTGTTCTTGATTACTTCACTGAGTTACGTGGATTATGGGAAGAGTTGAATTCCCATAGACCAATTCCAACTTGTACTTGTAATCATCAATGTCGTTGTGAAGCCATGCGAAGTGCAAGAGATTTTCGTCTTGAAGATCAAATTATCCAATTTCTAACAGGTTTGAATGATAAGTTTTTTGTTATAAAGACACAGGTTTTGTTAATGGATCCTCTTCCCTCTATTAACAAAATTTACTCTATGGTGATACAAGAAGAGAGTAACAATGTAGCTTTACTTTCCACAAATAATACACCTACTGATACAGATGAGGCTAATACTCTTGTCAATGCTTATGATTCAAGAAAATTTACTGATCGTGGTAAAAATTCTAACAGCTATGGTGGTGCATCCAACAATAAGAAAGATAGTCGATTATGCACTTTTTGTCACAGGACTGGTCATACCATTGATGTATGTTATCGTAAGCATGGCTTCCCTCCAAACTTCACAAAGAGATAGAGTTCAGCAAATGCATCCAATTCATCCTCTGCTGAATCACAGTCAGTGGTACATGCTGGTGAAGAAGTTTCTACAAGTAATCCAAGTGCTAGCATAACTCAAGATCAAATGGCTCAATTGATTACTTTGTTACAACAGACAAATTTGCTGCCTCTTAACCCTAACTCAAACACTAGTGCCAACCATATTTCCACCATAACTGAACATACATCATATGAATCCTCAGGTAAAACTTTTGTCTCTACAGTTTCATGTTCTACCCTTACTACACCTGAACTTTGGATCCTTGATTCAGGAGCAAATGATCATGTTTGCTCATCTTTACATTGGTTCAATTCTTACCATAAATTTTAACCAATTAATGTGTGTTTGCCCAATGGATCTATTATAGTTGCTAAACATGCAGGCACAATCAGTTTTTCACCTCATCTTTACTTGTCCAATGTATTGTATACTCCTAAATTTTCCTTGAACCTTATTCCTATCTCAAAATTATGTCAATCTCTAAACTGTACTTTTCAATTTTCTGATAACAAATGTCTTATTTAGGAAGTGCACACAAAGAAGATGATTGGTTTGGCTAAACAAGTTGAAGGGCTGTACAGACTCATAATTGATCCTAGCTGCCTTACTGTAGAAGTTACACCACATTCTACTACTACATCTAGCATTTCCCTTAATAACTGTAAAGTGATCCCTCAACAAGCCATTTGGCATTTTAGATTGGGTCATTTATCTCAGGATAGACTCTCCAAAATGTCCTTGATGTACCCTTCTATTTTCAATGACAATAAAGCTGTGTGTGATGTATGTCATTATGCTAGACACAAGAAACTGCCTTATACATTAAGCCATTCCAAAGCCTCCCAAAAATTTGAATTACTTCACTTTGATATTTGGGGTCCTATTTCTATTCAATTTGTTCATAATCACAAATATTTTCTAACAGTTGTTGATGATTTTAGTAGATTCACTTGGATCATCCTCCTTAAAACAAAAGCAGTTGTTTCTGAACATGTCAAACAGTTCATTACTTTAATAGAAAACCAATACCACACATGTCCAAAATACATCAGGTCAGATAATGGACCTGAGTTTTTAATTCCTCAGTTTTATGCATCAAAAGGTATTGTCCACCAAAGATCTTGTGTAGAGTCCCCTAAAAAAAATGCTAGAGTTGAGAGAAAACATCAACACCTCCTCAATGTAGGTAGAGCTTTACTTTATCAATCTAATCTACCTAAATCCTATTGGTCTTATGCTGTCAGTTATGGAGCATTTATCATCAATAGAGTCAATACACCTTTGCTTGATAATCACTCACCATACAACATGCTTCACAACACACCACCTGACATTAGTCAAATTAAGGTCTTTGGATCTTTATGTTATGCATCAACCTTAACCAATCATAGAACCAAACTTGACACTAGAGCCAGAAAATCCCTTTTCCTTGGTTATGTTGTTGGTTATAAAGGTTCTATCTTACTTGACCTACACTCTTACACTATATTCATATCTAGAAATGTCACACACCATGAACATATTCTCCCTTACCATATCCAATCTCATTCTGTCACTCAAAATTGGCAATATTCCAGTACCTCAAAACTCAAATCACAATCCAATACACCTCAACCTCATGATGATTCTTCATCCATTCCTACTGATAACCATATTTCCTCTAATACTCCTAACCCTCCTAATTCTGACCAACCTATATACATTGATGATCATCCAACATAACCTACAACCACACCTCAACACACTGATAATCTTCCACCACAAGTCATAAACACACCTCAACCTTACCCTCGTGTCTCTTCTAGAATCAGAAATCCGACATCGACACCGACATGACAATATTGGTAATAATTTGAAAAATGAATAAATTAAAGGTAATTGCAAGTGTCGATTAAAGTGTCGGCGTCCGATACGGATACAAACACACCATTTTTCAAAAGTGTCGGTGCTACATAGCCCACGCTTTTTGAGAAGGCTTGACATTTTCTATTTTTTCAAATAGTAAGTAATATATTCCTTAATGAATTTGTAAAAGAGCTAATTGGTCTCTTCTACGAGCAACTTCATCAGCTCCTTGTTAAAAACAAGGATCCACAAAACTCCAAATATTATAAGCTTTTAGATGTGTTGTCATCAAAGGTTCCCGGTAAAAATAATCTAATTTTGCATTTAATTTTGGATTGGGCCTAACCAAATTATAATTATTTGTCATATTTCCCTCACAATAGTTTTTTGACACAATGGAAACTCTTTTTGCTCTTTTTTGCTCCTTTCACTTTCTTATCCATTAAGTAACCTAGCATTCTTATACTTGCATAAAACAATAAATAAATAAAAGAAAAAAAATTATAAATGCAAAAGTAGTTTGAAAAGCTCAAAAACAGATCAACCAACAAAAAGTCACAAATATCACTTTTTTTTTTCTACTCAATTTCCATACGCATATAATGGGAACTGACAAAGAAGATTATGTGCACTTATATGAAGACCAATCCCAACTACATAAAAAGTTGTACTATTATTATATCTCTTCCCAAGTTTGAAACCAGCTAAAATCATACAGTTTCATTCATTTGATCGAGAATGGCCAAGAAATACGAGGGAGTTGCTATAGGAATTGACCTTGGCACCACCTACTCATGTGTTGGAGTGTGGCAGGAGCAAAACGATCGTGTTGAAATCATTCACAATGATCAAGGAAACAAAACAACACCTTCTTGTGTTGCTTTCACTAATTCTCAAATATTGATCGGCGATGCTGCTAAAAATCAAGCTTCTTCTAATCCAACCAACACTGTCTTTGGTAATTCATTTCTATGTTTGTTCATCATTACGGTTAAATATACTTTATACATTCTTTTTTTAATCTTGAATCTAATTTCTTATTTACATCACTTTCAATAAGTAAGAAAATATACATCACCATTTAATATTTTCAGATGCTAAAAGGTTGATTGGAAGGAAATATTGTTGGTGTACAAGGTGAAATAATGGTGAAAAGGAGAAGAATATATTATAGAGAATGACGGCTACAAGGATTACAAAAGGATTACTTAAAATACTCACTACCACTAGTCTATTTATAAGCTAAAACTAGGGCTACAAAAGCAACAATAAAATACTAAAATACCCTCTAACAAACTTGGTCACCAAGTTTGTGAATATTAATTAAAATATAAATTATTAATTCCTAATACCATCCCTTAATTTATATTTCCTCAAAGCTAACAACACCAATTCCATCCCTTAAGCGAAGAAATTGATCTGTCTTGATAGCCTTCGTCAGAACATCTGCCAACTGCTTCTGGGTGCTATAGTGTAGAACTTCTAACACTCCATTATGAACTTGACTTCTCAGATAGTGATACTTGGTCTCAATATGCTTACTTCTCCCATGCAACACTGGGTTTCTGGCAAGGTTGATTGCAGACTTGTTATCAATCATCAGCTTCAGAGGTTTGTCAACTTTGATCTTCAGATCCTCCAGCAAGTTTAGAATCCACACAGCTTGACATGCAGTAACAGCACCTGCAATATATGCAGCTTCACAGGTTGATAGCGCAACAACAGATTGTTTCTTGGAACACCAAGAAATAGGGCCTCCCAGAAACTTAAACAAGTATCCAGAAGTACTTCTTCTATCAACTCTGTCTCCACACCAATCAGAATCTGAATAACTCAGAAGTTCTGATTCAGTCTTTCTTCCAGAAGGGAACAACACTCCATACTTCAGAGTTCCCTTGATATACCTCAGAATCCTGACAGTAGCTTGGTAATGGGACCACTTGGGTTTACTCATGAATCTACTAACCATTCCAACTGCATAGCAAATATCAGGTCTGGTATTACACAAATACCTTAGAGAACCAACCAACTGTTTGAAGGTTGTAGCGTCCACATCCTCACCATCAGAATCAGAATCTAGTTTCTGATTTGTATCTGCAGGTGTGATAGCAGCCTTACAATTCTGCAGCTTAAATCTCTTCAGAAGTTCTCGTTCATACTTCAGCTGATGCAAAATGATACCTTTCTCAGAATATCTGAACTCCATCCCTAGAAAGTATGTCATTTTCCCGAGATCAGTCATTTCAAACTCATTCATCAGCACCTTCTTGAACTTAGCTAATTCTTGTTCAGAACTTCCGGTCATCAACGTACAAACACACCAGAATCATATTTCCTTCAGAAATATGCTGAACATAAACACCGTATTCCATATCACATTTCTGAAAACCCTGCTTCTTGAAAAATGAATCAATCTTCTGATTCCAAGCTCTGGGCGCTTGCTTCAATCCATACAAAGCTTTATGTAATCTATACACCATCCCTTCCTGATTCTTTTTCACAAATCGAGGAGGTTGTGACACATAAACTTCTTCTTCTAATGGACCGTTCAGAAATGCAGATTTCACATCTAAATGCATCAGAGGCCAATTCCCGTTAGCAGCTATTGCAATCACCAATCTGATTGTTTCATGTCTCGCTACAGGTGCAAACACTTCAGAATAATCCAGCCCAGGTTTCTGCAGAAATCCTCTTGCTACCAACCTCGCTTTGTGTTTGCCAATTGATCCATCTGGCTTTAGCTTCTGCTTGAAAACCCATCTAATGCTGATGGCTTTCTTGTCCTTTGGAAGTTCTGTCAGCTTCCAAGTCTTGTTTCTCTCTATGGCCTCAAGTTCTTCTTTCATGGCCTTTAGCCAGAACTTCTGCTTGAGAGCCTCTTCTGTACTCACAGGTTCAGAGTCTACTAACATGGCACACTGAATAATTTCTCCTTCATAATCTACTTCAGTGTCTTGCAACATGTCAAACTCTTCAAATCTTCTTGGAATGTTTCTGATTCTCTGTGGCCTCTGACCTCGTTCAGAACTTTCTTCGGATGCTTGAACATCAGAAGTTCTAACCTCAGAAGTTTCTCCTTCAGAACCTCTTGCTTCAGAAGTTGGACTTCCTCCAGAACTTTGACCACCTTCAGAATCTGGTATATTCCCAGAATCTGAATCACCACCAGAATCTTGATCATCATCAGAATCACCTTCATCTTCTGAGTCTCCTTCTGAGTCATAATCACCATCAATTTCAGAAATTCTTATTTCTGACCTTTCTTCAGAAGTTCTCACATCAGAATCAGATTGAGACTTATCCCAATTCCAAACTTCTGATTCCTTCACAATAACGTCTCTGCTGAACTCAACTTTATTAGTTTCTGGACAATAAAGCTTGTACGCACCCGTACTGTGGTACCCCACCAGTAACATTACTTTGCTTCTATCATCCAGCTTCTGTCTTCTAGCTTCTGGAACATGTTTGTAACAAACAGAACCAAACACCTTCAGATGACTAACACTTTGCTTTTCTCCCGTCCACTTCTGAATAGGAACTATTTCCTTCAGCTTCTTCGTTGGACATCTATTGAGCACATATGCTGTGGTGGCAACAGCTTCTCCCCAGAAGTTCTGAGGAAGCTTCTTCTCCTTCAGCATGCTTCTCACCATATCAAGCAAAGTACGATTTCTTCTTTCAGCAAGATCATTGTGTTGAGGAGTGTAAGGAGTAGTAACCTCATGCTCAATTCCATTCTCCTCACAGAACTTCTGAAACTCTTTGGAGTTATACTCACCCCCACCATCGGTTCTGAGAATCTTCAGAGTCTGACCACTCTGATTCTGAACCTTCATTCGGAACTTCTTGAATTCAGCAAACACCTCGTGTTTGAACTTAATAAGGGATACCCATATCATTCTCGTGAATTCATCAACAAATGACACGAAGTATTTATTCCCTCCGAACGATTCTACTGGAAATGGACCACACACATCAGAGTGTACTACTCCCAAGGCATGTTTTGCTCTTGGAGCAACTTCTGACGCAAATGGCAATCTTGGTTGCTTTCCTTCCATGCACACTTTGCATGACTTCTCAGGCTTCTTAATTGTAGGAATTCCATGTACCAGCTTCTTCGAATTCAGATGTTCTAAGCTTCTGAAATTCAGATGACCAAATCTTCTGTGCCACAGCTCACTTTCTTTCACAACACTTGTTGCACTAAGACATTCAGAGTCAGAAGTTCTGACATTCACCTTGAATGTTCTATTCCTTCCTTGTTCTGACTCCATAATCAGCTTCTGATTACAGTCATACAGCTTCAGAAGATTGTCCTTCATGGTAACTGAAAAACCTTTCTCAATTAATTGTCCCACGCTCATCAGATTGCTTTTGATGCCAGGTACATACCACACATTCTGAATCAATGATGTTTTCCCATTATTCATAACGACTCTGACATTTCCCATACCTGCAGCGTTAAGATATTTGTCATCAGCACATCTGATCTTTGTCCTCTTTTCAGAGTCAAAGTCAACCAGCCATTTCTTATTTCCAGTAAGATGATTTGAGCAGCCAGTGTCCATATACCACCAGTCTGTCAAATTCGTATCATCAGATTCAGAAGCCATCAGTAGCACAGATTCATCATCAGAATTTCTAGCTATATTTGCTTCTTCTGACTTCCTTTCTTTGTTTGACCAACAATCTCTAGCAAAGTGACCAAACTTCTTACAACAGTAACATTGGATCTTCTTCTTGTCATACTTCTCTTTTCCCTTCTGAGCATTCTTTTGCCTATCAGAAGTTGAAGTTTCTGACTTCTGACCACCATCAGATCTTCTCTGCTTCTGATGCTTCTTATCAGAAATTGCTTTCAGAGCCTGCTGCTCTACTTCCCTTTCAGAAGTTCTCTCAGTCAGACGCAACTCTTGCGCTTCTAGACTGCTTTGCAGCTCTTCAATTCTCATGGTGCTCAGATCTTTAGAATGTTCTATTGCTACCACAATGTAATCAAACTGAGGAGTAAGGGATCTCAATACCTTCTCAATGATTACTTGTTCAGAAAGAGTTTCTCCATACGCCTTCATCTCATTAGTGATCAGAATCACTCTGGAGATGTACTCAGAAACTTTCTCATTGTTCTTCATGTTCAGATTCTCGTACTGCTTACGTAGAGACTGAAGCTTCACCTTCTTCACTGATGCGTCACCACCGTAACATCTGACCAATGTGTCCCACGCCGCCTTCGCCGTCGTAGAATCTGCAATCTTCTCAAACACATTCGCATCCACACACTAATGGATGTAGAACAATGCTTTCTGATCTTTCTTCCTTGTATCCTTCTGCGCGTTCTTCTGCTCCTCCGTCGCATCTGCTGTTACCGGAACATAATCGTCGGTGACAAGATCTAGAACATCTTGAGCACCGAACAGTACACGCATCTGAATCATCCAACGATTCCAGTTTTTGCCATCAATTACTGGAAGCTTGGTGTTCATGCCGCCGCCGCCGTTCATCATCTTCAACCTTGTACAGTACACTCAGAATCTCACCGCACACAGTGTTTCCCAACCCACAGAATCACAAATTTATGATTCCGATCAGAACTTCGTTCAAGATTCAACACAAATCAAGAACAAAATTCAATCACACAAGAAAATCCTCACGTTTTCACTCGTGTTTCCCGTTGATCCCAACCGGAGCTCTAGATACCAATTGTTGGTGTACAAGGTGAAATAATGGTGAAAAGGAGAAGAATATATTATAGAGAATGACGGCTACAAGGATTACAAAAGGATTACTTAAAATACTCACTACCACTAGTCTATTTATAAGCTAAAACTAGGGCTACAAAAGCAACAATAAAATACTAAAATACCCTCTAACAAACTTGGTCACCAAGTTTGTGAATATTAATTAAAATATAAATTATTAATTCCTAATAAATATAACGATTCTGTTATTCAAAGTGATATTCTATTGTGGCCCTTTAAGGTCATTGCCGGTGATAATGACAAGCCTACGATCCTTGTGAGTTACCAGGGTAAGGAAAAACACCTTGTTCCCGAGGAAATATCAGCCATGATTCTCACACAGATGCGAGAGATTGCAGGGGCCTTTTTGGAATCACCTGTTAAAAATGCAGTGATTACGGTACCTGCTTATTTTAACGATTCACAGCGAAGAGCCACCAAAGATGCTGGTGATATTGCTGGCCTCAATGTAATGCGGATAATCAATGAACCAACTGCTGCGGCTCTTGCATATGGTCTTCAAAAAAGAGCTAATTGTGTTGAAGAAAGAACTATTTTCATCTTTGATCTTGGTGGTGGAACTTTTGATGTGTCTCTCCTTACAATTAAGAATAATTCCTTTGAAGTCAAGTCCACTGCTGGTGACACTCACCTCGGAGGTGAGGACTTTGATAATCGAATAGTGAATCACTTTGTGAAAGAGTTTAAGAGGAAGAACAAAGTTGACATTAGTGGGAACTCAAAAGCTTTAAGGAGATTGAGAACTGCCTGCGAGAGAGCAAAAAGGACACTTTCGTATGATATTGATGCCACAATCGACATAGATTCTATATACGAGGGTATTGATTTCTGTTCTTCAATTACTCGGGCCAAGTTTGAGCAACTGAATATGGACCTCTTTGAAAAGTGCATGGAGACTGTTGAGTGTTGTCTAACTGATGCTAAGCTTGACAAGAGTAGTATCGATGATGTTGTTCTTGTTGGTGGGTCTTCTAGGATTCCCAAAGTCAGGCAGCTATTGCAGGATTTTTTCAAAGGGAAGGAAGTATGCAAAAGTATCAACCCTGACGAGGCTGTTGCTTATGGTGCTGCAGTTCAAGCTGCTTTGCTGAGTGAAGGCTCTAAATGTGTTCCTAACATAGTATTGCGAGATGTTACTCCATTGTCACTTGGTGTATCAGTACAAGGAGATGTCATGGATGTTGTGATTCCTAGGAACACTTCGATTCCAGTCAAAACAACAAATGAATATTTTACAGTATTAGATAACCAATCCAGTGTCTGTGTTAAAGTCTATGAGGGCGAAAGAGTCAGAGCCAGTGATAACAACTTGTTGGGTTTGTTTAACATTTCTGTTCCTCGTGCTCCTCGAGGTAGCCTTCCTATCATAGAATGTTTTTCTATAGATGAAGATGGTATATTAAACGTGTCTGCTGAGGAAGAAACAAGTGGTAATAAGAAAGATATTACAATAACAAATGAAAATGGAAGACTGTCAAGAGAAGAAATTGAGAGAATGATTCAAGAGGCTGAGTTTTTTAAGGATCAAGACATGAAGCTCAAAAAGAAAGCTAAAGCAATAAATGCTTTGGACGATTATCTCTACAATGTGAGGAAAGCAATGAAGGATGATTGTGTTAGTTCCAAGCTCAACCCTGTTGACAAAGTAAAGATTAATTCTGCAATGATAAAGGGAAAAAGTATGATTGCTGATAACAATCAAGAAGATACGTTTATGTTTGTGGATTGTTTGAAGGAGCTTGAGAGTGTGTTTGAATCTGCTATGAACAAGGTCAATAAAAGTTACTCTGATGAGGAAACCGATTCCGATTCCTAATGATAATTTTTGTTATTTGATTTGCTTCCTCCTGTATAATGTCGGAGCTTCTTGTTTTTCTTTTTAATCTTGTGATTGTTTGAATTAGTAGACTTGAGGTTGTTGCTATTGAAATAACAAAATCTATTACGTAACCAGTATTTTAATTTTAATTTATGCTGTGGTTTTATTCAGTCTCATATCTAATAATTCATTCAGTACAAGACTTTAGCTTAAGAGGTCTTTAAGAGGTTGTGTTGTGGTTTCATCATCCTCGAAGAATGACTACTATCAATTGTGATGGTGTTAAAGGTATAGAATTTATTAAGGTTAATATTATTTTATATTTGGTTTAATTATTCATGTGTTTGTAGTTTGTACATATTATTTTTCTCTGGCGTGTGATATTGATGTAGGATCAACACGGAGAAGCTACTAATTTATTTAATGTATCATGTCGTAGTTTCTAATGATAGAAGTTAATTATATAACTGTTAGAAAAGTTATTATGCAGCCTTCAAGCTCCTTACTCAGCAACTAACATAGTTTGTGCAGTTGTTAGCGGTTAGGTTTTGGTCATCAGTTAGATAACTAATACAGTTAGTTATTACACACGAGAGTTAGTTATAATCTCTAAGCTTACTTTGTGTCAGCTAGTCTCCTATATAAGTATGCACTACTCAATTGTAATTCATGTTTCGAATGAATAAAAACTAGATACTTTTCTACTAAATTCTCTGCTACGCCATTATGCAGATAGGTTGATTTCAACTCTTATGATATCAATCACTTATGTCGATCATCCACGCTTGCATGATCAATTCTCAAAACATATTCTTCTTCCTTTGACCTTGAACATTCAGTTTGTAGTATCATCTTCATTGCTCTGTAACTCTCAAGTCAACCGGTAGTAATGGAGTTAATTGAAAATCAAGATTCATTTGTCAAAGATCATGCTCAATCACAAACATGATTAGTCTTTCGATCCTGACAATTCTCTGTCCAACTCATCTAGTAACCAATACACAAAACATGATTAGTCTAAAGATTTAGTACAAAGCCGACAAGCAATAGCCCCCACAAGTCAACTATGTGCCTACACAAGAATATTCTCTCTAATCTGAATTAGAATCACAAGTCTAGTTTGCAGACTCAAGTGCTTCTCATCATCTCACACCTCATGACTTTTACTTACAAAATAAAAAGCATAACGTGTGACATAGTAAAGTTTATGTTGGTAATGGTCAAAGTTTAAAAATAAAATTAGTTGGTTCAGCTCTCTTTTACTAAATTTTTTTACCTGACAGTCATTTAGATAGTATGTTCCCTCTGTCACAAGAATTTTTGTCTTTTTCAATGTTTTCTAGAGATAACAATGTCACTTTTGAATTTGTGTCGGATAAATATTTTGTAAAATCTCAGGGTTTTAAGCAAGTTCTTGTGGAGTAATTTCAAGATGATAATGGCTTATACTGCTTTCCCAAGCTACCATTGGAAGTGTCAAGCTCCAACTGCATAGCTAAAAGTAATGGCTTTCCAACTGATGTCCAGAGTTATGGTTCCACTAGTTCTAGTTGTATGTAGTATTATAGAATTGGTCAAGCTAATTTCAATTTAGTTTTTACAAATTCAATAGTCTTGGTAAAGCTCATATACTTCATGCACTTATGTCAACAATTGCGTACCATAATGCTTTTTATGCGATTTATAATGACTTATGAGGTCTTTCCCTCTGCATCTAATTTTGGATATAGATATAATATAGCATTTGTTGATGGTTACACCAAACATACATGGTTCTACTTCTACCTATGACCTTATAGCCTGTGGATTGTTTATACTTTTGACACAGACATGTGTATATACCATTAACCTTTTGGGAACATAGTTTTGAAATCTCTGCAGATTTAATCAATAGAATTTCTACCTATGCACTACCCAAGTTCCACTCATAATTTCATGTTCTCTATAACAAGGACCATGAATACAATTCCATTAAAGTGTTTGGTTGTTCTTGATTCTCATTACTCAAATCATTTTACAAACACAAACTTTAGTTTAGAAGCAAATAATGTGTCTATGTTGGTGTTTTACCTCAACATAAAGGATTTAAGCGTGTGCGCAGACACACATATCCAAGGATGTAACTACTCATCAACAAAAATTTTCTTTTCCGCAAATGTTCCAACTAAGTCTAAGTTTGATTTGTCTCATGTATATAAATTTCTACCAGCTCCAACAAATTTTATATCATATACTACATCCAACTGTCGTCCTACTAACGTGTTGTCTTAATCTAAATATCTTCTTGTACCAGACTCTGAAGAAAGAGAATATCCTATCTCTCATATTATGTTTGAACATTCCCACCTTGTTTTATTGAGGTTGTCACAACCAGGTTCTTTAACCCATTCAAAATATAATGGATTGCTTTGATGTACAGGTATCACCAAACCACAATCTTAGTTCTATAAATTGTCCAAAGGACAATGAACAACAACAATCACTTACTCTAACTAAAGAGCCAAACATCACCCATTGTGTCATATGTGAATCTATGTGCTTGTAGGTATTTATAAAATGTTCTAACGTGGAGGAGTTTTCATGATAGAAAACCTGGAATTAACTGATTAGTTGTTTGGTTTTGATGATGACAACACCTAATATCAAATGATATTCAGTGAAACCTTATCTCTTGAATTTAGCTCAAGGATTTAAACATGCTAAAGATGTTTTATCAAACTATCCTATTGAATCAAGATATCCTTTGAAGACACTCTTTAAGATCAAGTCATCTTTTTGAAGTCAAGATTATGATCAAACGACACTCAAGTGAAGATTTTTGTTTCAAGGTTATCTCATGGTTTTGCTCTCTCTAAACTATAAGACTCAAGGTTCTTATGTGATGCTAAAGGCAAAGATAATGATGCCCAAACTTAAAGCTTCAAAGTTATCAAAGAGAGGAAGTGTGAAAGCTCTCCTAATCGTGCCTGTCTTGGTGGGCAGTTTCTAGTAAAGGCATGAGGTTAATTTTGTGATTGTTATAGAAAAATCACACTCACACACGCGCACACACACACACCAATAGATTATTTTCACTTGGTTTAGTCGAAAATCAATTGGAACAGTCTCTTAATGATTGATAATGACTAAATATCAAAACTCTCAATTTGTGGTTTGAACAATCGATTATTGGGGTACAATAATCAATTGGCTTAATGGATTATGGAATTCATTTCTCCCATGGATAGTTTCCAAACTTATACAATATTTTAGCCTATAAATAAAGATCTTCGCTCTCGTTTCAAATAACTCTAAAATTGATCTTTGATCTCACTTTCTTACTCTCCAATCATTTTCTATAAATCTCTCGTTTTTCTCACTTATATTTTTCCATTAGTGTTTCGAGAGTATTCTTGTGTTTAAGTGAGGATCATTATTCAGGATGAGGGCTTAATGTTAATTTATTAAGAGTGTATTATTTCTTAGATATAATATTCTTCTATAAGAAGTTGTTTGGTTGCGAGCCAAACTAGTAAAAATAGTAAAAACTCTTGTGTGATTTTGGGAATTGTCTTAGGAGGTCTTCGTTTGGTTTATGAGGTTTGCAAAGAAGAAAAGATCTATTTATTTTGTGAAGTGTTGGACGATAGGCTTCGATCTAGAGGGTGTGAATAGATCACAAATTTTACAACCAAAAACTTTTGACAAAAATCTGTTTCCAAAATAAGGTGCAGCGGAAAAACGCCTCAGATCGAATCGTCTAACCGAACCTACTATCGAAAACAATATACGTATCGCAAACCAAACCGAGAGATAACGAACATAAATGTTCAACAACAATAAAGCTATGAATCAATTAAATGCAATGTTAATCGTAACTCGTATATCCAATGAAGCAAAACACAATCAAAATACACACAAACAATTTATCGAACACTTGATGTGCAATCGATAAAAATGGAAATATAGTTTGTTTTGTTGAAGTTAAAAGCCTATCATAATCAAAGTGATTATGATTATAACAACAACAACAACACCTTTAAAAGATAGTAGAAAATAATTTCCAATCGAATTTATCAAACAATGATGAACTCGATAAATTGTGAAATCGACAATAAAAGAGATAGAGAGATGAAGAAAGAAAGAGAGAGAGAGAGAGAGAGAGAGAGAGAGAGAGAGAGAGAGAGAGAGAGACCAAGATTTGTTTAGGCAGTTTCCCAATCAGCCTCGCTATGGGTACGTCTGCTCTCAATTCAAATTCGAATTGAGATAGTGCTATTAACTTTTTCTTTGCAAAAATGTTTATACAAGAGATGAAGAATGCAAACCCCAAAAATCCTATTGTTTTGTGTTGATTCTTCCACCCCAAACCCTTGATCAAAGCTTGATCAAGTGACCAACAATGCGGCTACAATCCCCCAATTATCTCGAGCACGCAACTTGTTGAAACCTAAGATTCCCGAACACAATTCACCATCTCGCGCTACTCCCTTGCAAGGAAACCACCTTGTCCCAAGGCTTTCACTCGATCGAATATGTGTTGATGTGATCTTGTCCAAAACCTTCAAATTAACTCGATCTTGAAGGAAAATCCCGCCTTGGTTTTCTTATTTGAAACACACAAAGTTCTCAACCCAATATTCTAGGTTACACCTAACCTAATTGGACGCTATCAACCCTAATCTTGATGGTCACCCAATCAAAAAATAATTATATGTAGTTCAATTGTGTGTATGCATAAAAGAATGGATGAAGATGATGGGCAACTTTATAATCTGATTTTGTTTAGGTTTTATTCACTAGGAAACTTTACCTAGAAGAAGATGCATGTATGAGTATATACAGGTATGTGAAGAAAATGGGCAAAAGGATGCAAAAAGAATCTTTCAAGTTTTAACATGCATAGGTCGGCCTATGAAAGACATATGCCTATGAAGGTGTTCAGGCCTGTCTATGAGGCGACCTAAGATGCGACCTGTGGCCAGAATCTACAAGCTTCGTTCTTGGAGAGTGGGAGCCGGCCTGAAACATGGATGTGCTGACCTATACTGAAGGTGAGGCTTCCATGGGTCGGCCTATGCTATTTCTTTGACACACAAACATGATGTTTTGTGTGTATGACATGCCTAAGACCAGTAAAACTTGTTTATAGACTCTTTTTATGCATCCTAAGGCTAAGGGGATAAATGTGCATCTAAATGTAAGTTGATACCGTCTAATATACAAAAGAGATACGATGTATTATACTACCTTGTCCCTTGTTTGACATCATTCAAAACCCGGTTGAATTTGTAGTTAGCAATACTTAGCACTCACATACTCCCCTTTTTTATGATGGCAAACATATATGATGTAACCGTAGCCTGATGCGCTTATCTTGGTACACGGAACAACTCCCCCTGACTTTATGCATTGTTCTTGATAGGTCCCCCTAAGTGTATGCATATATCATGCATAATCCTCTTCATGATCTCATCTTCTCCCCCCTTTGACAACATCAAAAAGAAAAAAAATAAACAATCTATTAGAAGCATCACGTAGATGCACGACTCACATATTACAAATACTATACAGAGGCAATTACAATGAAAAGGTTGTGCTCTCACACAAAGTAAAAAAACACATGCTTAATAAACAAACCACAATAGTCATATTAATTTTTATTAATTAAGGTACAAGCATTGAAACATTACATAATTCAAAGGATAAACATCAAACCAAATGTAAAGACATGGAAACAACTAAACAAAAAAAAAACTAAATGCAGAATAATCTTAAGACACACTAAGAAGACACTCAAAAATACAGCTCAACACTCCTTTCCACGACCTCCAGGTCTAGTTCCACGAAACCAACCTTGACCATCATTTACAAATTGACGGTCCAAGAAATCACAAATTTCTTGATAGAATTGTGTGTAGTGATGATGATCTTCATTTTGGGAAGCAATCATGTGATTGATACTTGTGATGGTAGAGGCGGTATTTACATCCATCTCCTCCTTCAAGGTGACTAGCTTCTCTGAGACCAATGAGGAAAATGCCTCAAAATTAGCATCTTGAGTTCTCATATGCTCCTTCATACTTTGGAGTTGTGCCATCTGGGCATTTTGGTTGTGCAACAGGTTTTGAAGAAGAGAGGTGACAAATGAATTGTTGCTAACAACATTGTTGCTCAGCAAAGGGATCAACAAATGTGGTAGGATCATTAAAGTTGTATATCTTCCAACCATACTTTCCCAGCCTTAGATAGTATTGTCATACCCCAAATTTTGACCACTAAGATTTCCCATCATTGTGTAAATCATCATCACAATATGGATGGACCATCATGCCTCATTAGTCTCCCCAAAGATGGTTGAGCATCCACTACAATCAAACTTAGGGTTTCAATCCCTCTCAGAGCTCTTAGACAAAGGATCAATCAAGAATTGACATGATGTTCAACTTGTCTAAACCTCTCAAACATCCACAATGGATCAAGAGGACTCATACATCAAGGATTAAGCACAAGGCTGCAACCTTCTAAGTGGATCAAGTCTCAAGATCGTCAGTGTCACCAAATTAGGGATTGATCTAAGAAGCTTGATCAACAAGTTTCAAGTTCGTCAGAACCACAGTTAGGGTTTCGCAAAAAAAGTCAACTGTACCTTTGGCTTTTGACCAGGACATGCTCCCAAACCCTAGGACATGATTCAATACACCCTATAACACCTATAAAATCAATCCATCAAGTTTTATTTAGGTCAAGGATTTGATTTCATAAAGGATCGCACAGTTTGGAATTCGTCTGACAAAAAGTCAACTGTGCACAAAAAAGTCAACTTTGACTTTTTGAGATTTTTCACAATTATGGTTCTTTAACCCTAAAATGATGTTAATGTGTAATTGGAATCATCATTCATCAAGAAAAATCAAGAAAAGTGGGATAACTTGTAAAAGGGGTAACCATAAAAAACTTAGAAATTTTCTAAGTTATGGAACAAACTGGCTAGGGTACCAACTTTGGAGGATCATATATCCTAAACAACAAGGCCATTTTTCCCCATTCAAAGCTGGATTTGTAGCTCTCATGGCCCTCTACAAAAGCTTCGAACATAACTCATTCCAATTCCTCATGGATTTTAAGTTATGGAATGATCAAAATCACAAAGTGAAAATGTCACTTTTTTCCAACACTTAGTGAAATTTTCACTAAGTCAGAATCTGTCTTATTTTTTTCCAAATGTAGGGGCATTTTTCACTTGGATCCAAAAAGTATCAAAACCAATTATGATCAAACCGTTGTTGTATCATATGAGGGCTTTCCAAAATGATCAAGAACTTCACCAAACTCAACTTGAGCCATGAGATATGACAATGGCAATATGCCTTGCTGAAAACTGTCAAAGCAAGGCAGATTTGTGCATTTTGCCCAATTTGCCAAATTTGTGCAAATGACAAACACACTTATCCATCTGAACACCTCAAGGGGAGACCAAGGAGGAACCAACTCTGATCTCAAGCCTCACAAGTCCTTGGAACTAAAAATAGCATCACAAACCTAGAAATCCCTAAAGAGGGGACAAGACTCCAATTTTGTTTTGGAGCATTCAATGGATGCACCAAGGTGGCATGGACTGAGCCATTTCCAACTGAATTCAGTCAAGACTTATCCAAGACCAAGGGAACCAGCAGCCTGTGCCCTAACCTCTAGTCAATGGCTAGAGGAGACTTGGATTCTCATTGATCAACATTGGCCAAACCTATGCAGCAGTTGCCATTCACTATTCCTTGCAAAACAAACTTGCTCTACTATAAATAAAGCTCATTTGTGATTAGTTTGAGTACACCAAATCCATCAAACAGATGTTTTCCTCAAAATCACCTTCTCACTTCCAATTTTGCCTTCTAAGGCAAGTCACTATCGGGTTTTGAGTTTGAGAGCAATTCCAATCAAACCAATCACACACACACCTCATAAACATCATATAGAGGTGATCCAAACACTCACATAACATCTGGAGCACCAGATTCTCAAAATCACCAGCCATCTGCACAAGCCTTTGAGAGATTTGCAGTTGAGGTGCCAAATTAAGTTCCAGCTCAATTCAATCCACTCCAAGCACCCAGACACACTCTATAACACCTAGGGAAGTTGTCCATATCCTTGGAACCAAGCTGTAGCACCTCTAACACAAAACACGATCACCAGCTGCAAGAGCTAAGCATGAGCTCTTCTAACTCTGTGATCCATGCATTTTTGCAGCACAATAATTTGGCCATATGTTCATAATCATGCATAGAGTGTTTACCCTCAATAAATTGTTTTGTTTGAATCGTGTATAGAATTTCTGAGCCTTTATGCAAGTTTTAGGGTTCTTGAGGTTTCTCTTTGATTTCTTGTTCCATGCTTAAAATAAATGAAATTAAAGGCCACAAACATGATCGTGAGGTGAAAACGAGTAGATTGATATGTAGATTGCTTGTTATCATCAAGTATTAAGTGAGATTGGATATAAAACGTAAATCTGCAGAAACAGAGGGTGGCGCATGTTCTTGCCCTGTTCTTGGCGCCCTTTTTGAAAATTCAAATGTTTGAATTTTGTGATTTTATTTAATGGATTCAAAAATTAATTTCTCTCTGAATTTTAATGATTTTGAGTTGATTCTTTTTTTAATAATTCACAAAAATGTTAAAATATTTTATTTTTCACAAAAATCCCAAAAATATTATTTATTTCATATACTTGATATTTTTGTAAAGAATTAATATTTTAATTATTTTTTGACATTTAAAATATTTTCTCCCTCTTGATTTTTCAAATTTTAGTGATTTCCAATCATTTTGTGGATAGAAACATAACTTTTGAAACATTAATCCAAGATCACAATTTGTTTCCACACATGTTTAACAATTTTGATCATTTTAATTGAATTTTTATTCAATTAGAATACATTTTGAAAACAAATTAGGATTTTTGATTAATTCAACCCTCATCAAACTTTTTCAAAACTCTTTGGGCTTCTAATAGAGTGTAAGACCCAATCCTTTGTAAATACAAACCTTTTTTGGGCCTCAAATGTTGTATAAGTCTCGTTGTATTTCAAAACCTCGGCGCGATCGTCGTTTTGAAAACAAATAACCCTGGACCTCTCCTTGAGCTGTAAGCCCCAACAATCTTTTCAAAGCACTTTCTCCTTTGATTTTGAATATAATATTATTATCAAAGCTTTCTTTGTTGAACAACTAACAAAACATCATGGAAGCTCTACAACCGAGTAAGTGTTTACCCGCTTTCTTTATCCGCTTTCATATATATATATATATATATATACAACTGTATTGTGGGGCTGCTCACTGTACGTCTTCTTTCACAAACTTTTATATACTCGTCATATATCCATTGTGTAATACTAGTATAATTATTTATAGTTTTCCCCGGCAACTACATCTAGCACAAGGTAAAGCCCTGTTGGTCACTCTTAAATACAAACAAAACTAGATCCCCATAGGATTACCAGACATATTCTTCCCTCCTCTTGGGGTTAAACAATATGGAGACGTGAAAGGTAGCATTCTCAGTTAACCCTTTCTCAGACTGTCACCCTTAGAAATCGTCAAAGAGACTCTACTCTCCAGAGATGATCTTTTCTCTGTGAATGGCATCTCTTGAGTTTCTTCCAAATTCTCGGACTTTCCTGGCTTGATCTATTCTCGGTGAATGGCATGTCTTGAACTTCTCGGGGTTTGGGGACTCACAGGCTTCTTAAAAGCACCCCCTCCTCCTCTTGGACATTGTATAAGGATCCTTCGGCTTCTTAAAAGCTCCCATGCCTTCTCTTGGGCATAGTACAAGGACCCAGAAACCTCTACAGGTATAGGAACAGAACCTAGTCATCAATTTTCTAGAGCTGTCTTTCTGAGTCAAGTGTCAGACCAGTTACTGGGTTGACCTTCACTCCTTAACATACCAGCCTTCTCTCGGGCATCACACAAAGATCATTCACTACCTGAGAATCGATTTCTCAAAACACCAGTAGACTTGGACAATCTCAATACCCTTTGGATTTCCCATTTCCTTAAAGAACAGGAAATAACCCTGATCCTCTGATCAATCACAAAGCACAACAATACCTTTAATTGTTCCCCTCATAAGAACTGATTTTCTCTTTTATCCAACATACTAGACCTGTCACTAAACTGAAACAGTCACCAGCACAATAGCCTCCTCTTGGGCTTTGTATAAATGAGTCTCCCCAGCGGAGCTAACCTTTTCACACTCTCTTGTTGAGTATAAAATACTCTCTTGTTGAGTCAATCACCTTTTAGCCTCCATCTCGGGCTTCATACGAGATACTAAAACACTCTCTTGTTGAGTATAAAAGACTCTCTTATTGAGTCAAACCCCTTTTAGCCTCCATCTCGGGCTTCGTACGAGATACAAAATCACTCTCTTGTTGAGTATAAAAACTCTCTTGTTGAGTCAAACATCTTTAGCCTCCATCTCGGGCTTCGTACGAGACACATAAAAGCACTCTCTTGTTGAGTCAACCCTTTTAGCCACTCTCTTGGGCTTCGTACGAGACACATAAAAGCGCCATCTTGTTGGGTCAATAGCCTCCTCTTAGGCTTTATATAAGAAAACCCCGGTTGAGTCAATCAACCTTTTAGCATCAAAAACTATACCTTGCTCACAGTACACAAACATCAACAACTCCTTTTTCTTCATCTAATTGCTGTAAGCGGCGACCCTCTGGATTATTTACATCCACGCCACTGTCCCTCCTTTAGCATGAGAAATTCCTAAGGAAATATGGCATTGCTCTAAACTGAGTTAAAGTCTTCTCCTTCAGGTTAAAAATCCCCTATAAAGGAAATTATGGCATTGCTAGATTCACACATCCCAGTTAAAGTAATTCTCCTTTATAATCAGTCACCCAACAGTTGTGACAAACAGACCCCCTTTAGAGATGACAAATTCTCTCTAAAGTCAAAACCCTTCAGCTTCACATCTTGGGTTTTGAACAAGATACAAACCCCATTTAGCTTCACGTCTTGGGCTTTGAACAAGACACCAAAACAACCTTTTTCCTCCCATAGAATAGGAGGAACTACGATCGCTCTGATTTCCCTGTTTCGTTAAACGGGAATACGTAGGCATAAGATTGGAAAAATCTTAGCGAACATACTAATCAAAAACCCAAAATCTCGTACCTTCATACATAAATCGAAAAGCATCAGTCCTAACATCCTACAAATAGCCTAGACACTATTTTTTAAACAAAATAACCTAAGAGAGAGCCACAATCTTAATAGCATCTGTAAACCAACAGTCATATGTTTAAACTTAGTTTGCAAGCAGGGTTAATTGGAGACATCTATTTCCCTTCTTTCATCAGCTTCAATAGGATAAAAAATGAATCGAATTGTAGTACCCCAAAGCGATAGTGCTTCGCAACCACGCAAAAATTCGTGCTACAGAAAAATGGCGACTTCACTGGGGATTTTATAGAGATCTTGTTCTCTTCCCATCTCTTAGGTAGAAACCATAAAAAAGTGCCACAGCAGAGTGGCGACCATAGTGGGAGGCTTTCTTTCTTGCTTTCCCAAGGGATGAAACCCTAAATTCATGTCACAGAAATGACAACTCTGCAGGGGAGTCATTGTCTGTATAAGATCATAAGACTAGAGGTCTAGGATGATTAAGACAAATATATATACTGCTTTTCCTAAATGATATCTGTGTTTATTTTTCTGCTAATGGGAATTCGTGTGATGCCGCATGTGGTAAGATTGAGTATACACCTAAGATAGGTGATGGCAATGCGGGTAATCTTACTGGGAGTGAATTCCAGTTAAGAGCCCCCGATCGACCATCAAACTCAATGGAGACTCCCTTTGCAGATACATTGCCTATACGAATTCGGTTGCTGAAAGTAGTGTGGTCGACTGGGTTATCTGAGAAGCTGAGGTTTTTATTAGACTTCAGCCATTTTGTAGTGCGGAAGCTATCGGAAATAGTTGTCACGCGATACTACCCTCATTTGAGATCACTCTAGGATACATCAGCTCGTTGGCGATCCGCTTGCTGTTGTTATCCCAGAGGGGTCAATGATTTTGAGGACAGGTACAAAAAATCACCAGTATAAACCTTTGGGGGGGGGGTAGAGCCTTGACTTCATGACACCGACCCTTTGACCCCATGTTTTTTCTATGTTTTTGTGTACTGCATTCATGCATTCATTTAAAAACATTAAAACAAAGAAAATCTTCTCTTCTAGTCTCTCTTTTTCAAATTAAACAAAGACAATGATTGCAAATGTCAGAGAAGGAGATTGCGCTAATGGATTTCGGTAGAAGGAAAACTCATAAGTACACCTTCAAGGTTCCAAAGTTAGAGGATTTGAGAGGTTTGGCGAGAATGATCACCAACCACAAGGCTTTCAAAGCCAAATATAGAGGACTGCAGTCTCTATTAAGGGTCCATGTAATCGAAGGAATCCTGTCCACACTCATTTAGTTCTACGATCCGGTTTATCACTGTTTCATATTCCCGGATTATTAGCTTGCACCAACGCTGGAGGAGTATTCTCACCTGACTGGTTTACATATTACTGATCAAGCTCCATTTTCTGGACTGGAAGAAATTCCAAAGGATCAAACCATTGCAAGAGCAATTTATTTGGACGAGTCAGAAGTCAGGACTCACATAACCACTAAGGGTGGAATCTAGGGTTTGCCAGCCCAGTTCTTGACAAAGAAAGCCCTATATTTTGCCAGTATAGGGAACGTGGCCGCTTTCGAGAGCATCTTTGTTTTGCTCACCTATGGGTTATTTTTGTTTCCCAACATTGATAATTTCGTAGATATTAGCGCCATTAAAAATTTCCTGATTGGAAACCCCGTACCGACCTTACTCGCAGATGCGTATCATTCGGTACACTTAAGGAATTTGTATAGTGGAGGAATGATCACATGCTGTATACCCCTGCTGTACAAATGGTTCACTTCCCTTTTTCCCAAGTCTGCTGCATTTTGGGATCAAAAGAATACTTTACGTTGGTCGTAGAGAATCATGTCTCTTACCAACTCTGACATCGATTAGTACAATCGAATCTACGACGGGATCAGAATCATTGACCGTTGTGGAAATTCCCCAAATGTATCCCTTATAGGAACTAAGGGAGGAATCAACTATCATCCAGTGTTAGTTCGTCGTCAATTTGGATACCCAACGAGGCATGTCCAGCGCAATGCTCATCTGGAACGTCTTTTCTTCAAGGAAGGAGAAAATGACAGGGCACTAAAGACGAAAATAGTGCACGCCTGGAAACACATTCATAGGAAAGGATGAGAGTCTCTAGGAAAACAAGATTGTGTCTCAATGGAGCCTTATCTCCACTGGGTACAAACTAGAGCTCTCAAGCTGAGGATGCCTTACCCTCGCCAAGAGGTTCTTCCATTAAGGGATTCTGCCCTTTATTTCATGTCTGAGATGGAAAAGCTTCAGGTTACTCTCAGCAAAGTTCAGCAGGAGAAGAGGTCTTGGAGCAACAAGTACCGTATTCTCAATGTGGAGTGCAAGAAAATACAGTAACTGTTAAGAGAAAAAGATGCCCTGATTGAGATTTTAGAGCAACATGTTGTAGAAAATCAGGATGACCAAAGGAATTTGCTCGCTCCTTTCACTTGGCAAAGGAATGACAACCCGACAATGGCCCAAGAGCCCCGATCAAAGAAAAGGAAATCACCCAAACCAGCACCAGAGCTCTCTTCAGAGAGGACTCAGGATCCATTAGTTTAGATTTCCTTTTTCAGCACTTTGTAATCTACTGTATTTCCGTTTCCGCAATCCTTTGAATTCAATAAAATGGGGTTTCCCCACTGTTTGATATTTGCAATCCAATTGTCGGAGTTTACTTTGAATAAACAAAAATAATTAATATTCATTGCATTCATCATTCTCATAAATGCATTCTTCTTACCTACGAATCTCACATTTGCGTCTCGATTCTAGAGTCAAACTGTCTCATTCGTATAATAATCTGGCTAATCGTCAGAAAAAGATGGATGATCTCGAGGAAGAGAATAGAGAGTTGAGAGAAGAGATCGACACTCTGAAAGAGGATCTGAGAATGATTCATAACGACATGCAAGCTCTAGCAGAAGCTCAGATGCAACAACAAAGAACTGTGATCTCAGAGATCACATTTATGCCCATAGTGGAAAAGTATGATCCTAGGTACAAGATGCCAAAATATCATCCCTGGGGCATGCCTATCAACTATATCCCGAAAGGATATGTTCCATCGATTGTTGAGGATCAGGGAACCACAGCAGGAACCGCTGGGTCTGAAGGTTACAAACTTCGGGAAAGCGAAGATGCCAGGGGCATGACAGCAACTCCTGAAGGTTACAAACTTCGGGAGACACCGAGAGTCTCGGCCATAATGACTATACCACCACCCGTGGTACACACTGTCCCGGAAGGACAGATTCTACAAATACCTTCTGGTGGAAACGACAACATGTTCGACAGAATGAATGAATTCTAGGAATAATTACTAGAGATGCAGAAAGAACTGCAAGCCCTTCGCGGTCAGGATTTATTTGGAAAGGACGCCGCAGACCTTTGTTTGGTCCCCAATGTGAAAGTTCCACACAAGTTCCAAGTGCCCGACTTTGAAAAGTACAAGGGTAACTCTTGCCCTCAGAGCCATTTGGTGATGTACGTTTGGCGAATGTCAGCTCAGACAAAGAACCAAGAGCTATTGATTCACTACTTTCAGGATAGTTTAACCGGTGCCGCATTAAAATGGTACATGGGTTTAAACTGCGCCACGATCGGCACATTCAGAGATCTTAGCACTGCTTTCGTTCAACAATATAAACACAATTTGGACATGGCACCGGACAGAGATCAACTCAGATCAATGTCACAAAAGGACAAGGAAACCTTTAAAGAGTACGCTCAGAGATGGCGTGGAATTGGCGCCCAGATTTGTCCACATCTTGAGGAAAAAGAGATGACAAAGATCTTCTTAAAGACCTTGGGCTCATTTTACTATGACAGAATGGTCGCCAGTGCGCCCAGTGATTTCACCAAGATGGTGGGCATGGGGTTCATCTTGAGGAAGCCGTCCAGGAAGGACGTTTGGTTAAAGACGCTGGATCATCAAGTAGTACAAAACGATACGGTAGTGCTCTCCCTAAGAAAAAGAGCAAGATATCGGGAATATCTCTCTCGGAAAGAAAAGGCGATGTTACCAACCAGTAGCAGCTATAACTCCTGCTATCAATCCCATGCCTGTTCCTACATATCAACCTTAGGTTGCTCAGAGCCAACCTAATCAACAGCAACTTCAGCAAAGGACACAACATTCTCTTCAACATGCTCGTCCTCAGTACAACAACAACCGTACAACACGACCACCAGGGTTTGACCCTATACCCATGTTGTACATGGAGCTGCTTCCATTATTACTGGTCAAGGGGCATGTCCAAACTAAGTCTCCTCTTACAGTACCGAAAAATCTGCCCTTTTGGTTCAAAACGGACCAGACTTGTCCTTACCATCAAGAAGGAGCAGGGCACAACATAGAAAACTGTCTCAGTTTCAAATCCGACGTACAAAATCTTGTTTGGAGCGGAGTCTTATCTTTCAAGGATATGAATCCTAATGTTCTCACAAACCCGCTGCCTCAACATGAGAAAGCTGCAGTCAATTTGATAGAGGGAGAGTCTAATAACATCTATCAAATTCATGATGTACTCTTATTAAGGGCCAACTTGGTCAAGATGCATTGTAGACAGAGTGGGTACGACCATGTGCCACCTCATAACTATCACCAGTGTGATATCTGCTCTAAGAACAATCAAGGATGTTTTGTGGTGCAATCAGCTCTACAGGAACAGTTGGATCTCGGATGGATCCAAGAGCATCAAGTTTGTGGAGTCAACATGACCTATACGAATTACAACATCATTCAGAACCACGACATCCATGCAATGAATGTCAACTTGGTGGCGATGCACTCAAGGCAAAGCCATTATCATAATCTACCGCGGCACAATTACAATTACTGTCTGACTTGCTCGTTAAACAAACAGGGATACTCTTTTGTACAAGAGGCCCTCCAGCGTCAAATGGATCTTGGGTGGATCCAGGACTACCATGATAGAAATCCTTATCAGATCAACATAATTCAAATCTTTGATATTCGTCTGATGAATACTAGCTTGGTGGAGTTACATGCCAGGCAAGTCCAACTCAGTTTTCTCACTCCGCATAATTATCTGAGCTGTAAAGGATGTTGTGAGAGTAACCAAGGGTGCGCTCTCGTTCAGAGAACTTTACAACACTTGTTAAACCACTGGTGGCTTCCAATCTATCTGGATGAAGAGACGCAACAAATCAGTGAGCTTAATGGAAACCCTACTCGGCGTCAAAGCCAGGATGTCCGATCTATGGAAATAGACCTGGGGAGGTTACATTGCATTCAAAGCGGACGTGGCTAAGTGCCACCACACAACTATAAATGTTGTACAGTCTGCTCAAAGAATAACCAAGGAAGCTACCTTGTGCGGGAAGCCCTTCAAGATCAGTTGGATCGTAAAGAGATTCACCCATGTCCGAGTCCCGAGCCAATCAACTGGACGTCGAACTACTTCGCTGATCAAATCTGATACGTTGTCATAATCTCTGATCATCAACAGAACAAGGATGTTTCTACCATCATCCCTCTACTGGACGAATCAAAGGTTCTTAGCCAAGAACTGATTGAAGTTACTTATGACAGTCAGAAAAATTAGAAGGCTCTTGTAGTTATTTATCTACCGGGACCGTTACCGTATGAATCAGCTAAGGCGATCCCTTACAAATACAGTGCAACAATAATTGAGAATGAAAAGGAAATTCCATTACCCTCCGTCGTGAATATTGAAGAAGCTAATAAGGAAAAGGAACTTCAGACAAAAGCTCCCAATCCACCAGTCGGTCAATCCAGTAATCCCGACCTTTCAAAGAACGATGATGAGATGCTGAAGCTCATCCAAAGGAGTGAATACAACATTGTTGATCAACTGTTACAAACTCCTTCAAAGATCTTAGTGATATCACTTTTACTCAGTTCCGAAGCCCACAGGGAGGCTCTACAGAAATTCTTAGAACAGGCCTTTGTGGAACAGGATGTGTCAATACGACAATTCGATAACATCATCTCTAACATCACTTCCTGTAACAACTTAGGATTCAGTGATGAGGATTTACCAGAGGGGGCAAAAGCCACAACATGGCGCTCAATATCACAGTTAACTGCCAGGACGATGCCTTGGCCAGCGTACTGGTAGACACAGGATCGGCCATTAACATTATTCCGAAGTCCACTTTAATGTGACTATAATTCAAAGGGTCCCCAATGAGGGGCAGTGAGGTCATCGTCAAAGCATTTGACGGGTCTCGGAAAGCAGTTATCGGTGAAGTTGACCTTCCCATAACTATCGGTCCCCACATTTTCCTAATCACTTTCTAGGTCATGGACATCCGGGCAACATACAGCTGCTTATTAGGAAGACCTTGGATACACCAGGCTGGGACAGTCACTTCGACACTTCACCAGAAACTGAAGTTCGTCAAGAACGACCAACTCGTCACGGTCTGTGGGGAGCAAGCCTTGCTCGTAAGTAACTTGTCATTATCTACTTATGTAGAACCCGAGGAGGTTGTTGGAACTCAGTTCCAGGCACTTTCGGTAAACACGGAGAATCAATCAGAGAAGGGAACCTCGGTTTCTTCATACAGAGATGCTCTTGAGGCAATTGAAAGTAATAATACGAAAGGATGGGGACATCTTGTCATTCCTACTGATAATAAAACAAAGAAGGGTCTTGGTTTTTCCACAACCTGTACCCAGACAGCTGCTAACGATGAAAGTCTTCATCCCATTCAGGACTTCTTCCACAGTGGAGGTTTCCTTCACCCAGTGCCTCAAATAGTCCATACTATCAACGAGGGAGATCCCGCTGATATAGATGAGGAATGGAAGTCCTATCTCAACGAGGACGGTTATATGTCTCAGGAAGAGGTGCCTACGCCATTTTGCTATCTCGCATAGAGTCCGAGATTTATACCCAGGTCAGACTTCAAAATGATATACGGAGATTGTGATCCTGAAGGATGCCGTGCTCCACCAAACTCATTAGAGGAAGACACTCTGATGAAGGACAACTTTGACCACGACTATTACGGCCCAATGGATGACCTGCCTATCTGGCAGCCGTACCCAGGAGACTTGGGGCAAGAAAATCAGTCGAACAATGAAAATCAGCTGAGCATCATTGAAAAGAATACCTGCATCCCCACCATGTCATGGGATCAACACTCAGGGTATTCAAAACCTATCCAGCACGACGATGAATTCACAAAGTTCTCTGAACTAGAATTCATTAACTATGCTTTTCCCGAGGTCAGCGTCATCGAAAGAGATGACTCCTCTAGTTCCACAGAAGTGTGGGACACCTTGGGACAACCGAGTGGGAAATACGACTTCATGGTCAAATACACCGCTCCTGAAAGCTCTCGTATCAGGTTTGAAGATATCCAACCAACTGGATGGGGAGATATACCTGAGAGCACAAATACTATACAAAATACAACTGAGGAATCCTCCTACGACAACTCTACCTGGGAAACAGATTCCAATGATCCCGCTCCGCCAGAAATCAGCGTTATTTCTGAAGACAAACCAAGGAAGGTACCAGACTTTGTGATTCATCGAGGAGTTCGCCACCAATGGGTTGCCGTCGATGTTTCGAAGATTGTTCATAAGTCAAAGTAATTGCCGTCTTTAACCTTTCACCCTGCCCAGGTGAAATGGATGTTTTGATAGGGCTCACTTTCTGTAAATTTCCCTCTTCGCTTCGCCCAAAGCGACAGAGTTCTGTTTTATAGGGCTGTAGTTTCAAGAACCGACTTGTTCATAAATAAAATAACCCCGTTCTGTAATTTCTGCATTTATTGCTATTTTCTCTTTTCACTTTTTTCAGAAAATGGTAATCCTGAAAAACAATTCAAAATAAATAAGCAGTTTTTCAAAAAAATACATTGCACACACTCTTGTATTCTCTCTATCTCTTCTAAACGCAAATCATCACGCCATGCAGATTGCTTGTTTTAAACCCCGTTGAAATATACGATCTGATGCCCTTTCCCGACTTTGAATTCCCGGTATTTGGGGCTGAAGAAGAGGATGACGACAAAATTCCAGAAGAGATCTCCCGATTACTCCGACAAGAGGAAAGGTCCATTGAACCTCACAAAGAGCCGTTGGAAATGGTTAACTTGGGTTTGGAAAAAGAGAGAAAAGAAATCAGGATTGGGGCACTGCTCAGTCCAACTGCCAAAGAGAGTTTGACAAAGCTTCTCAAAGAGTTTCCTGATGTACAGAAACAGATTGACGCTGGTTTCCTCGCCACATCAGAATATCCTAAATGGTTAGCCAATATCGTACCCGTTCCAAAAAAGGACTGAAAAGTCAGAATGTGTGTCAATTACAGAGATCCAAACAAGGCTAGTCCAAAGGACGACTTTCCTTTACCACACATTGACATGCTGGTTGACAATACAGCAAAGTTCAAAGTTTTCTCCTGTATGGATGGATTCTAGGGCTATAATAAAATCAAAATGGCTCCGAAAGACATGGAGAAAACTTCGTTCATTACCCCATTGGGTACCTTTTGTTATAAGGTAATGTCGTTCGGTTTGAAGAACGTCGGGGTAACCTATCAAAGGGCCATGACTACTCTGTTTCATGACATGATACACAAGGAGATCGAGGTATATGTCGATGACATGATTGCCAAATCTAGAACAGAGGCGGAGCATGTGACCCCCTGTCAAAACTATTTGAGCGGTTGAGAAAGTACAAACTCCGCTTGAATCCCAAGAAGTGCACCTTCGTTGTCCGTTCAGGGAAACTTTTGGGGTTCATCGTCAGCCAAAAAGGAATTGAGGTTGATCCTGACAAGGTCAAGGCCATTCAAGAAATGCCTTCTCTGAAAACTGAAAAACAAGTCAGAGGATTCCTGGGACGTTTGAACTACATCTCCAGATTCATATTCCTCATGATCGCGACATGTGCGCCAATCTTCAAATTACTCAAAAAGAATTAGGACTGCGTTTGGACAGAAGATTGCCAAACTGCCTTCAACAATATTAAGGAATACCTGTTGAACCCACCGATTCTATCACCTTCAGTGGAAGGAAAACCACTAATCATCTACCTCACAGTTCTAGAGGACTCAATGGGTTGTGTGCTTGGCCAACAAGACGAAACAAAAAGAAAAGAGTCTGTTATCTACTATTTGAGCAAGAAATTCACCGACTGCGAGACTCGGTACACTATGCTTGAGAAAACTTGTTGCGCTTTGGCTTAGGTAGCCAAACATCTTCGCCAGTACATGATTCATCACACTACTTGGTTGATCTCAGAAATGGATCCAATCAAGTATATCTTTGAAAAACCTGCTCTCACGGGAAGAATAGCCCGTTGGCAGATGTTGTTATCAGAATACGACATCGAGTACCACGCTCAGAAAGCCGTTAAAGGGAGTATTTTAGCCGATCATTTGGCTCATCAACTGATTGACGATCAGGAATCAATCTGGTTTGACTTCCTAGACGAAGATGTAATGTATTTAAAAATGAAAGATTGCGATGAACCTCTACCCAGTGAAGTGCCAGAACCAGGATCCCAATTGGGATTAATTTTTGACAGAGCTGTCAATCATTACGGAAATGGAATTGGGGAAATCATTATAACACCTCAGGGTACCTATATTCCTTTCACCGCCATACTTACATTCAAGTGTACAAACAACGAGGTCAGATACGAAGCTTGTATTATGGGTCTCGAAGAAGCGATTGATTTAAGGATCAAGAACTTGGATGTATATGGCGACTTAGATTTGCTTGTCAATCAGATCAAAGGAGATTGGAACACATACCAATCAAGATTGATTCCTTACAAAGATTATGCAAGAAGGTTGTTACCTTTCTTCAACATAATATTGTTTCATCACATCCCTCGTGATGAGAACCACATGGCTGATGCATTAGCCACTCTCTCTTCCATGATTAGTGTAGGTCAATGGAACGACTTACCCAAGATCGACATAATGCGCCTTGAAAGGCCCGCTTACATCTTCACGATTGAAGCAGTCATAGACGACAGACCTTGGTATCACAATATCAAATGCTTCCTTCAGAAACAAGAGTACCCACCTGGGGCATCCAGAAAGGACAGAAAAACCCTCAGAAGGTTGGCAGGCAGTTTCTTCCTGAGCAGCGATACACTCTATAAGAGGATCTTTGACATGGTCTTGCTCCGATGCGTAGACAGACCAGAAGCAGACATGCTGATAAAAGAAATTCACGAAGGCTCATTTGGCACTCATGCCAATGGACACACAATGGCGAGAAAATTTCTGAGAGCAGGGTACTCCTGTTTGACCATGGAATCCGACTGCTACAAGTACATGAGAAGGTGTCACAAGTGTCAAGTATACTCAGATAAGATCCATGTACCGCCTACACATCTCAAAGTTCTCTCTTCCTCATGGCCTTTTTCCATATGGGGAATCGACATGATTGGCATGATTGAACCCAAAGCTTCAAACGGACATCGGCTCATCCTGGCAGCCATTGACTACTTCACCAAATGGGTCAAAGCAGCGTCATACACTAATGTAACCCGACAAGTGGTGGTCTGATTTATCAAAAACACTATTATATGCCGTTATGGTGTTCTGAGCCAGATCATTACCGACAATGGATCTAACCTGAACAACAAGATGATGGAAGAGTTGTGTGCTGAGTTCAAGATCAAACACCATAATTCATCTCCCTACCGACCCACGATGAATGGAGCGGTAGAAGCGGCTAACAAAAACATCAAGAAGATCGTTTAAAAGATGGTTGTAACCTACAAAGACTGGCACGAGATGCTACCTTTTGCTCTTCACGGTTATCACACATCTGTCCGCACTTCAACAGGGGCAACCCTTTTCTCTCTAGTATACGGCATGGAGGCAGTGCTCCCCATCGAGGTAGAGATCCCATCGATCCGGGTATTGATGGAAGCTAAGCTAACAAAAGCTTAATGGTGCCAAAGTCGGCACGACGAACTAAATCTGATTGAGGAAAAGCGAATCACGACACTAGGCCACGGTCAGTTGTATCAGCAAAGAATGAAGAAGGCGTTTGACAAAAAGGTTCGACCTCGCATCTTCAGTAAAGGAGACCTTGTGCTAAAAAAGATACAATCATTTCTCACTGATTCCTGGGGCAAATGGACTCCGACTTATGACGGCCCCTATGTGGTCAAGAAAGCTTTCTCAGGCGGCGCCTTGAGACTTGCAACCATGGACTGAGAGGAATTTGCCTACCCCACAAATGTTGATGTAGTCAAGAAATACTTCGCCTAAATAAAAAAAATTTAAAAAAAATGTCTCGGTGGATTGAAAACCCGAAAGGGCGGTCCAGGCAAAAATTAGAGACATGATCAAAAAATCATCTTGGTGGATTGGGAATCTCAAAGTACAATCCAGGAAAAAGTTAGGGATAAGGGCAAGTAACTACTTCCAACAAGGGCAAAATTCTCTAGTAGCAGGCATGCCATCTATCAGAAAACTCCAGTCAAAGTCATCTTCGACGGAAGGATAGTAGTCATTATGTTTCAATGTAGCCCTTTTCCCTTAAATTACCATTTCAAACTTTGTAAATACTCTATAGAATCACGCGTTTGGCAGATTTCCATCCTATCAATAAAATTTGAGCCCTAGTGCTTTTGTTTGCGATTCTTACTTGTTTTAGCTTTACAGAACGAAATTTTAACATGATCAATGATTCTTGAAGTAAAACAAAAATGAACTTTACTTGTCAAACTTTTCTGCTTTTAAAATAAAGATGGCAATTTCTTTTGACTGTTGAACATCGAAAAAACATCGATCGTTTCTCCAGAAGTAATTGAGCTTCAAAGTGCAGAATCAAAGTACTCCTTCTAAACCAGTGCGCCTAAATGAAGGATCAGTTATGTCAGATGCGAATACTCCATCTGACATCTACGGCCGAGTTCTCATCTCCTAAGCCCTACCAACAGTTGTTCCCCCACTGGGACTACTTCTCCTAAGCAAGCCAGAATTGTTATTTTCTGAACCAGCGATACTTTTTATCTCCCGCTGTGGCCAAGTATCCAGTTGTGTTCATCCACTAGTCTGTATGTCGCGTCAGTTTTGTCAGCATATACATACATACATCATGCATTATTGATTTACATTCATATTCATATTGCATCACTATTACTCTAGTCGGTCTTGTCCCCTAGTGATAAAAGTCTTCACAATTGAGTTGTCAATTCATTCCTCATCGAGAAAGGTGGCGTCTGACCAACCGCTCCTCTACTATGCTGGTGAATTAAAGTGGGTCCCTTGACCACTTTGATAACTTGAACCTCTGAAAGGCCAGAGAATCTTCAGCCAACGTCACTCTTCTCCATTGAAGATGATGTCTTCGCTTTCCCGGATTAAGGAAAACCCCCAGAGAAAGCCTCTTAATTAGAGATTCGGCAATGCAACCATTTTTCTCCGAAAAATTTCGCTGACGAAAAGGTCTCCAGCACCTCAATATTGGATCACATCATATGGAATTTCTCCGAGAAGATCTCCGAGAAAAGTATGATATAATATCTCCAAGCGGAAACAGTCTCTCAAGAGACTTGTTTTCCCCAAATAGAGTCAACAAATGGCATCTCTAACAGAGAAGTTTGTACCCCTCTACAATTCAGACAGATGGGTTCCCCAGCAAGTCTGACATCAAATTTTTTTCCATCAAATGGCATCTACCCAGGAAAATTCGGCGAGAAGTTTGAGGAAAACCGCTATGCATAGCGTCCCTTGTCAATAAAGTTTATTGAGAAAAGAAACTAAGACCAGTTCCTTAGTAGGAAACCAGGACCGAGGGGAAGTTTAAATCAGAAACTTTGACCACTTCCTTGGTAGGAAACCAAGATCGAGGGGAAGTTTAAATCAGAAACTTAGACCAGTTCCTTGGTAGGAAACCAGGATTGAGGGGAAGTTTAAATCTGAAACCAAGACCAGTTCCTAGGTAGGAAACCAGGATCGAGGGGAAGTTTACCTTTTCTAAGCATCATCGCTTAGCAAAAGAAGAAGGATGCGCAAACTGCCATTCTTAACCACTATCAAAATTTTGGGTATTCTGATATTTAATCCTCTTGCACCCCGAATGCCCGAATACCTTCGCAATTCACACCTTCAGGTCCAAGAAGATTGAATAGGGGCATCTGTCATACCCCAAATTTTGACCACTAAGATTTCCCATCATTGTGTAAATTATCATCACAATATGGATGGACCATCATGCCTCATTAGTCTCCCCAAAGATGGGTGAGCATCCACTACAATCAAACTTAGGGTTTCAAGCCCTCTCAGAGCTCTTAGACAAAGGATCAATCAAGAATTGACATGATATTCAACTTGTCTAAACCTCTCAAACATCCACAATGGATCAAGAGGACTCCCACATCAAGGATTAAGAACAAGGCTGCAACCTTCTAAGTGGATCAAGCCTCAAGATCGCTAGTGTCACCAAATTAAGGTTTGGTCGACCAGTGCCTCCAGATGGAAATTTTCCTCTGGGCATGAGCCAATGCTTCAAAGCATAACCTAAAATGCTCCATGGAACCTCATGGACCCAATCATCAAGTCAATTTAACCTCAGGGGATGCATTCACTAAAAATTAGGAATTAGGGTTTCTTGACCTAATTCACCCCTAAGTTGACTTTTGGGAAAAAACATGAGCCAAGACCTCAAAGGAGGATTTGAGGTTCTCTAATAAAATACATTGATCCATTTGCAACAATGGATTGATCCAAGAAGCTTGGTCAACAAGTTTCAAGTTCGTCAGAACCACGGTTAGGGTTTCGAGGAAAAAGTCAACTGTACCTTTGACTTTTGACCAGGACATGCTCCCAAACCCTAGGACATGATTCAATACACCCTATAACACCTATAAAATCAATCCATCAAGTTTGATTTAGGTCAAGGATTTGATTTCATAAAGGATCACACAGTTTGGAATTGGTCTGACAAAAAGTCAATTGTGCACAAAAAAGTCAACTTTGACTTTTTGAGATTTTTCACAATTATGGTTCTTTAACCCTAAAATGATGTTAATGTGTGATTGGAATCATCATTCATCAAGAAAAATCAAGAAAAGTGGGATAACTTGTAAAAGGGGTAACCATAAAAAACTTAGAAATTTTCTAAGTTATGGAACAAATTGGCTAGGGTACCAACTTTTGAGGATCATATCTCCTAAACCAAAAGGCCATTTTTCCCCATTTAAAGCTGGATTTGTAGCTCTCATGGCCCTCTACAAAAGCTTCAAACATAACTCATTCCAATTCCTCATGGATTTTAAGTTATGGAATGATCAAAATCACAAAAAGTGAAAATGTCACTTTTTTCCAACGCTTAGTGAAATTTTCACTAAGTCAGAATCTGTCTTATTTTTTTCCAAATGTAGGGGCATTTTTAACTTGGATAAAAAAAGTATCAAAATAAATTATGATCAAACAGTTGTTGTATCATATGAGGGCTTTCCAAAATGATCAAAAACTTCACCAAACTCAACTTGAGCCATGAGATATGACAATGGCAATATGCCTTGCAGAAAACTGTCAAAGCAAGGTAGATTTGTGCATTTTACTCTATTTGAAAAATTTGTGCAAATGACAAAAACACTTATCCATCTGAACACCTCAAGGGGAGACCAAAGAGGAACCAACTCTGATCTCAAGCCTCCCAAGTCCTTGGAACTAAAAATAGCATGCCAAACCTAGAAATCCCTAAAGAGGGGACAAGACTCCAATTTTGTTTTGGAGCATTCAATGGATGCACCAAGGTGGCATGGACTGAGCCATTTCCAACTGAATTCAGTCAAGACTTATCCAAGACCAAGGGAACCAGCAGCCTGTGCCCTAACCTCTAGTCAATGGCTAGAGGAGACTTGGATTCTCATTGATCAACATTGGCCAAACCTATGCAGCAGTTGCCATTCACTATTCCTTGTAAAAAAACTTACTCTATAATAAATAGAGCTCATTTGTGATCAGTTTGAGTACACCAAAGCCACCAAACAGATGCTTTCCTCAAAATCACCTTGTCACTTCCAATTTTGCCTTCTAAGGCAAGTCACTATCGGGTTTTGAGTTTGAGAGCAATTCCAATCAAACCAATCATACACATACCTCATAAACATCATATAGAGGTGATCCAAACACTCACATAACATCTGGAACACCAGATTCTCAAAATCACCAGCCATCTGCACAAGCCTTTGACAGATTTGCAGTTGAGGTGCCAAATCAAGTTCCAGCTCAATTCAATCCACTCCAAGCACCCAGACACACTCCATAACACCTAGGGAAGCTGTCCATATCCTTGGAACCAAGCTGTAGCACGTCTAACACAAAACACGATCACCAGCTGCAAGAGATAAGCATGAGCTCTTCTAACTCTGTGATCCATACATTTTTTGCTGCACAGTAATTTGGCCATATGTTCATAATCATGCATAGAGTGTTTACCCTCAATAAATTGTTTTGTTTGAATTGTGTATGGAATTTCTGAGCCTTCATGCAAGTTTTAGGGTTCTTGAGGTTTCTCTTTGATTTCTTGTTCCAGGGTTAAAATAAATGAAATTAAAGACCATAGACATGATCGTGAGGTGAAAACGAGTAGATTGATATGTAGATTGCATGTTATCATCAAGTATTCAGTGAGATTGGATAGAAAATACAAATCTGCAGAAACAGAGGGTGGCGCGTGTTCTTGCCATGTTCTTGGCGCCCATTTTGAAAATTCAAATATTAGAATTTTGTGATTTTATTTAATTGATTGAAAAATTAATTTCTCTCTGAATTTTAATGATTTTGAGTTGATTCTTTTTTTAATAATTCACAAAAATGTTAAAATATTTTATTTTCCCAAAAAATCCCAAAAATATTATTTATTTCATATACTTGATAGTTTTGTAAAGAGTTAATATTTTAATTGTTTTTTGACATTTAAAATATTTTCTCCCTCTTGATTTTTCAAATTTTAGTGATTTCCAATCATTTTGTGGATAGAAACATAATTTTTGAAACATTAATCCAAGATCATAATTTGTTTCCACACATGTTTAACAATTTTGATCATTTTAATTGAATTTTTATTCAATTAAAATACATTTTGAAAACAAATTAGGGTTTTTGATTAATTTAACCCTCATCAAACTTTTTCAAAACTCTTTGGGCCTCTAATAGAGTGTAAGACCCAATCCTTTGTAAATACAAACCTTTTTTGGGCCTCAAATGTTGTATAAGTCCCGTTGTATTTCAAAACCTCGGCGCGATCACCGTTTTCAAAACAAATAACCCTGGGCCTCTCCTTGAGTTGTAAGCCCCAACAATCTTTTCAAAGCACTTTCTCCTTTGATTTTGAATATAATATTGTTATCAAAGCTTTCTTTGTTGAACAACTAACAAAACAGCATGGAAGCTCTACAACCGAGTAAGTGTTTACCCGCTTTCATATATATATATATATATATATATATATATATATATATATATAACTGTATTGTGGGGCTGCTCACTGTAAGTCTTCTTTCATAAACTTTTATATACTCGTCATATATCCACTGTGTAATACTAGTATAGTTATTTAGAGTTTTCGCCGCCAACTACGTCTAGCACTAGGTAAAGCTCTGTTGGTCACTCTTAAATACAAATAAAACTAGATCCCCATAGAATTACCAGACACAGTCTTCCCTCCTCTTGGGGTTAAACAATATGGAGACGTGAAAGGCAGCATTCTCAGTGAACCCTTTCTCAGACTGTCACCCTTAGAAATCGTCAAAGAGACTCTACTCCCCAGAGATGATCTTTTCTCCGTGAATGACATCTCTTGAGTTTCCTTTCAAATTATCGGACTTTCCTGGCTTGATATATTCTCGGTGAATGGCATGTCTTGAACTTCTCGGGGTTTGGGGACCCACATGCTTCTTAAAAGCACCCCCGCCTCCTCTTGGACGTTGTAGAAGGGCCCTTCGGCTTCTTAAAAGCTCTCATGCCTTCTCTTGGGCTTAGTACAAGGACCTAGAGACCTCTACAAGTATAGGAACAGAACTTAGTCATTAATTTACTAGAGCTATCTTTCTGAGTCAAGTGTCAGACTAGTTAATGGGTTGACCTTCATCCCTTAACATACCAGCCTTCTGTTGGGCATCATACAAAGATAATTCACTACCTGAGAATCGATTTCTCAAAACACCAGTAGACTTGGACAGTCTCAATACCCTTTGGATTTCCCATTTCCTTAAAGAACAGGAAATAACCCTGATCCTATGATCAATCCCAAAGCACAACAATACCTTTAATTGTTCCCCTCATAAGAACTGATTTTCTCTTTTATCCAACATACTGGACCTGTCACTAAACTGAAACAGTCACCAGCACAATAGCCTCCTTTTGGGCTCTGTACAAATGAGTCTCCCCAGCGGAGCTAACCTTTTCACACTCATTTGTTGAGCATAGAAGAATCTCTTATTGAGTCAATCACCTTTTTGCCTCCATCTCGGGCTACGTACGAGATACTAAAACACTCTCTTGTTGAGTATAAAAGACTCTCTTATTGAGTCAAACCCCTTTTAGCCTCCATCTCGGGCTTTGTACGAGATACAAAATCACTCTCTTGTTGAGTATAAAAGACTCTCTTGTTGAGTCAAACACCTTTAGCCTCCATCTCGGGCTTCGTACGAGACACATAAAAGCACTCTCTTGTTGAGTCAACCCTTTTAGCCCCTCTCTTGGGCTTCGTACGAGACACATAAAAGCGCCCTCTTGTTGGGTCAATAGCCTCCTCTTAGGCTTTATATAAGAAAACCCCGGTTGAGTCAATCAACCTTTTAGCATCACAATCTGTACCTTGCTCACAGTACACAAACATCAACAACTCATTTTCCTTCATCTAATTGCTGTAAGCGGTAAGCCTCTGGATTATTTAAATCCACGCCATTGTCCCTCCTTTAGCATGAGAAATTCCTAAGGAAATATGGCATTGCTCTAAACTGAGTTAAAGTCTTCTCCTTCAGGTTAAAAATCCCCTATAAAGGAAATTATGGCATTGCCGGATTCACACATCCCAGTTAAAGTAATTCTCCTTTATAATCAGTCACCCAACAGTTTTGACAAACAGACTCCCTTTAGAGATGAAAAATTCTCTCTAAAGTCAAAACCCTTCAGCTTCACATCTTGGGCTTTGAACAAGATACAAACCCCATTTAGCTTCACGTCTTGGGCTTTAAACAAGACACCAAAACAACCTTTTTCCTCCCATAGAATAGGAGGAACTACAATCGCTCTGATTTCCCTGTTTCGTTAAACGGGAATACGTAGGCATAAGATTGGAAAAATCTTAGCGAGCATACTAATCAAAAACCCAAAATCCCGTACCTTCATACATCAATCGAAAAGCATCAGTCCTAACATCCTACCAATAGCCTAGACACTGTTTTTTTTAACAAAATAACCTAAGAGAGACCCACAATCTTAATAGCATCTGTAAACCAACAGTCATCTATTTAAACTCAGTTTGCAAGCAGGGTTAATTGGAGACATATATTTCCCTTCCTTCATCAGCTTCAATAGGATAAAAAATGAATTGAATTGTAGTACCCCAAAGCGATAGTGCTTCGCAACCACGCAAAAATTCGCGCTACAAGTATGCTTGGCGCTCATTATCCTAAAAGTATCCCATGTTATTTAGAGTTCGTTGAGATAACTTTTGAATATGACCAGGCGAGATGAGTGTTAAATTTGGCACACCAATGTCAAAGAAATTAAGAATCTTTGAGATCATAGATGAATAACAGAAGGATGTCCCCCTTGTATCCATCCTTGATGATGAACATTCTGGAGACGAAGATGTGTGGCTAATTGATGCGAATTTTGTGCATCATGATGTACACGAGATGAACCTCTGCACTCTCCACTCGAGTGTATCTGCCTTTCTTGAGACATAGAATATGAGAAACAAGCCACAAAAGGATTCTCAGAGTCATTTTGAATTGACTGACTGCTACAGCCTCATTACAGTCTTCTGGCCGTGGGCTTTGAGCATTCCGTTGAGATGAACGTTCCACTCAAAATCCTTATGAGCATGAGTGTCTATTACTAAAGGAACGAATTAATCCTCTACATCAATATCGCTTATGGTAATGTCAAAAAGTTTCTTCCAAAAATCATCGTTGACTTCATAAATCTTATTCCCAATAGTGAATTTGAAAGAAGAATCATTCTGCTCATGCAGTCCGAAAAGAATACACGAACCATATCCTTGTTGTAATCTTGCGACAACTGCAGAAAATAGTTGATTTGCTGGTGTTCTAGGAGTCGAGCCACAGCAGAAACTTCCAGACTTCAAAAAACAGAAACCTTTCATACATGTTGTTTCATAACAAGGCGATGCAGAAATTTTTCTTCAAATTCTGCTACGCAGTTTTCAGAAACCAATGACAGCACGGTGTCTGGAACGGTTGATGATGATGATACGTCAGCCTTATCACTCCTGCTTCTCGCAACTTTGGGAGCCATTTGGATTGATAGGAGTTTTTGAAATAATTGATATGTTTGAAGCAGGATGGAAACTGATGGCAATTTATAGGAAGTGAAAGAATTAAGAAGGTTCATTGTTACACGAATGTGGAGAGTTAAATGGTTTAATGTCATGGAATGAATGACATTAGTGACGAATTAAGGACATAAATAGGAGTTATATTGGTTGACTGGAATTTGAATAACAAAGGACTCAGATTCATGAACCAACAATGAGTGTATGAATATGAAGAATTCGGGTTAAATGAGCCATAATTTGTCCACTTACTGTCATAGGTCGGCCTATACAATAGCATGTGCCAACCTATACTATTAGTTTTTGTGAAAATATGAAATTTTAATTTGCATAGGCCAACCTATACGAGGTCAGTTCGACCTATACTGAACCAGTCAGAAGAAGGATATTAACTCACATGACACATGTCGACCTATTCGATTATGTGTAGACTTACAGACTTCTCATTTGAAGAATTTGTATCAAATGAACTTCTAGACACTACCAATGACTCGAATTAGACTCATGCATAATACCTTAATTGAAGACTCATGCATATGATAAGGTTTGGTGATTTGTTTGCGTTAATCGTGTAACGTATAATCATGCAAGCTTGACTTGGTCCAAGATACAAATGAATCATAATTGCATTTATGTATGGTTACTATAAACATGTAAAATGCAACATACAACAGACACATTTGATATTTTTGGAAGTAAACACATAACACAAGCATCACACATAGTTTATCACATATCCTTATGAAATAAATGGGTAAAAGAAACACTTACATATATAGCAAGAAATAGGGTTGAAACGTTATTACCTCACCGCACACAAGACGGAAGATGCACAAGCATTCCATGAAGAAATTTATAATGAAAGTTGAAATGAATGCAATACGTGCCATGAAACACAAATAGGACCAAAACGTTACCGTTTTCCTTCTTGCACAAGTATTTAAAAGTGAGATTAGTAATTGTAGTTACAAAATCGTGAGTGTAAGCTATTGATTAACTTAAATCGGAAAGCAAGAGTCGCCACCACACTTTTATTTTATCCAAAAAGGAAAGGAAAAAGAGCGAACAAAACCTACACAAGCTCTAAAACAAGAACAAGTGAACAGAGACTGGATAAGGGGGTTGGTTACACAATGGGAAGGTGTTAGCACCCAAAACGTCTATAGTACTCTATAGGAACCCTTTGAAATATCTACGCTTTTGGTCTGAAAAAGTTTGCTTGAAAAGAGATTGAGGAGATGAGAAGAGAAATTGTTTTTAAGATTTTTGTATTTGGAGAGACTTGTCGCCTCATGCCTACGTACCCACGATGTGCAATGTAGGATCAAAACCCCGTAGTTCGTGGTACAAAGAATGAAATTTGTTTGTTTTGATTGATTTTAAAATGTAAAGACAAGTCGTCATTTCCAAGCGAATAATTCCGCTTAAAGAGATGAATCATGTCTAAACTTATGAAAAAGTTAAAGGAAAAAGTGCACGAGCGCACAAAAAGAGAGTGATGAGTTTGATGTTTTTTTTAAGTCTTTTGAAAAAGGTGTCAATATGTTTATGTAGTTTAGCATTTGTTAAGAAATGAAAAGAAAAGAGTAAAATCACTTGACAAAGTCAAGGTTTGATTATGAAAGAGGTGCGAACTTGAAAACAAGAATGTTTTGAAAAAAAGGGAGAGAGTTTTGAAAATTGAAGAATGGGGAGGAGAAGAAGTGACTATCCTAAAGCATAAAGTAAAAGCTAAGGATAAGAATAGCCTAACCATACAAGTCTTCAAAGTCTTTGAACCATAATTCCAAAGCAAAGGGAAAAGGTCCTAGTTCTAAGTCCAAGGATCCAAGAATAACATTGGAGTCCAAAGTCTTCTAACCATAACTCCAAAGAAAAGGGAGAAAGTCCTAGTTCTAAGTCCAATTGAAGTCCAAGGTCTAGGTGCAAAACTCCATGTCCATTGAAAAGGATAGTAACCATAGTCCAAGATTAGAAGCACACGTTTTTTAGAGGTTTTGGCCTTTATTAATGTTTTTGGTCCAAGGGGACAAAGAGAAAAAGGCATAAGCATAAACATGTGTCCAACGGACAAAGGAAAAATTGCGGAAGCATAAACATATGTCCAACGGACAAAGGAAAAATTGCGGAAGCATAAACATATGTCCAACGGACAAAGGAAAAATTGCGGAAGCATAAACATGATATGAAATGATAATAATGGAGCATAAAAGTAAAAGAGAGATAGGGAGCGAGAAGGAATTGTAAAAGTAAAAGTTAGAAGTTAGTGATTAGTTGCTAGTTGTTAGAGTAAGGGATCAATAATAATTGAATAATTACACTTAGGTCAAGATTAATGAAGACTTGTTAGAAGATTGATATAATCAAAGCCTCTACAACAACAAGCTTCATAGATTTTGAACCTAATACAAAAGATCAATCAAAATTGAGTTGTTTCCCGATAAGGGACATAATGTTGCGCTATGTTAAGCAATCGCCGAGTAATTTACGGAGTAATTACCCTACAAATGAGGTCGGTCAATAGATCTTTGTGCTAATGCATGCTAGATGAACAATATGTAAATCGTCATCCGAAAGTAATACCGCACGAAAAGAAAAATGGCGACGATCTAGTCTTGATCAAAATTTAACAAAGGAATTCCAAGATCCATTAGACTTTCATCGATTAAAAAGAAAAGAGATGAAGAAAAAGTTGATCTAACATGTTATGATCCACACAACCAACAACAATTAAAAAGTTAAAAGAAATCAAAATGAAGGAGAAAGAATTAAAAATATTTTTCAAGTTAATTTTTCAAGAAATTTTCTAAAACAAAATTTTAAAATAAAAAAAAAATCCACAAGAAAATAGAATTGTTTCTTATTAAAGAAATCATTTATAAAAAAGAAATAATAGAAAGTTATTTAAAAAAGAATTGAAAGAAACATCTAAAAAAAATGGAGGTTCTGAAAGAAAACAAGGTGGTGTGGAGACAAACGGGCTCACACGGCCTAATTCAACATGAAACTATTTTTTTAAAATAAAAAAAATAAAATAAAAGGAAAATAAAAAGAAGAATCAGAATAGGATTCATCATCTTCCTTCTATTCTTCACGCGGTCTACTATTCACTGTGAGAAAGAGAGGAACACGCCGGAACGGCACGACGGACGACGGGATGCAGAATCGCCATAAAAATGATCAGAACATCGTGTAAATTCCAATTACGCTATTAATTTCGTGTAACGGTGCTCTGATTTCTCAAATAGAAGTCGCGAAAAGTTCGACGAAAGATTCAATACCTTAAAAATGGTGAGTTGCAAATCTTCAATTCTTCTCTCTTCTTCTTGTGCGAATTTTCAGACGTTGTTGTTGTTGATGGAATGTAAATTGTTGCGAGATGTGTTGTTGTTGTTGAATGTGAATTGTTGCGAGAATTGGTGAGTTTATTGGAGAATTTGGTTGAAGGTGAATTGAAGCTTGAAGATTAATGTTGATGAAGTTGGAGAATGATAATATGAAGGTGAACGATGATTGAAGCTTTTGAGCAATGAATTTGGCAGGAAGAGTTTGGATGTCCAAGCTTGAAGAATTGAATGGATTGAAGGTCTTATTTATAGAACAAATGAGGTGAGTTCTTGCAATTTGAATCGAAGTTTTCAGTTGCCGTTTTGCTTCTTTCTCGTGTATTTTGGAATTTGCTGCAATTTATTGAATTTGAATGTCATTTTGGAATTCACTTGTGGTGTAGCGTGATGCCGTTTTGTGTTGAGGTGCTCACGTTTTGTCAATTTGTTCACATGCTGCTGCATTTTGCTCGTGAATCACTCACTGCTGCTGCGTTTTGCTCGCTCATGGCTCGCGGTTTGTTTGTAACTTGGCTGCGTTTTGACTTGTGCGCAGCGTTTTGTGTGTTGCTTCAGATGGGAAAGAATTGGTACATGATGCAGTTTGAATATTATATTGGGCTTGGAACAAGTTGCACGACTTGGAGTTGGAAAATGGCTTGGTAATTGTGAACTTAGCAGGTAGCAGCTCATGGCTTGGTAATTGTGAACTTAGCAGGTAGCAGCTCATGGCTTGGTCTTCATTTAGTGTGTATTAAGAAAGTGGGCCGTGGCAATTGTACCTTTTTTTTTTTTACTTTTTATGATTTTTTTTTTGTAAAATGGACAATGGCTTAGAAACAAAAATAGTCATGGACAAATTGAAAAATAGATTTGGAAGAATAAATGGTTATGAAAAAAATGGATTTGGATATGATTTTGAAATTTGAAAGTTGGATTAGAAACTAATGAAAATGGACATGGACATTGGGTATTTGGATCATTGACTAATTGAAATGGGTTTAATGAATGGTATTAAAAATGGATATTGGAAAAAATGGATATTAGAATGGATATAAATGGTAATTGAAAAAAATATAGATAATGGTTGAAATGTGGATAATTGGTTTAGGAAAAAAACGGATATGGATATACACTAATACTTTCCAACAACACGGCCATGAAACCTCGATTTTAAACCAAAACCATCTTGAAATTTCCCACCAAGCATCTGATTGAAAGACGAAACCACTCTTGAACCACTGAAAAACTTCCAATTGAGGTAACAATCATCTGAATCCATCATCCTTTAAATCTCTGATTAAATAAGTTCTGAATCACTTCAAAATTCGTCTGAATCAGTCTCTGGGAAAATAAATCCACAGAGGAACACAATATGGACTGATGAACTCAGATGAACTTGATGAATATCACCACACAACAACTTGACAATCATTGCTTGAGAAATAACCCACTAAAACAGATGACTTGCACTTGAAGCAATTGCTTGATAGTTTGACCAAGATTAGGTCAAACATCCATCTGAACTGAATCATGAACAAACACACTTGATTTAAAATTATGCCCTGCTTAGACAAACCTGCACAACACACAGAGAGAAAAACTACAGCAAATTTTTGGTATTTTGGTTAGAGGTTAGTAAACAGAATCAAATATAAAGCAGGTAAGAAAAATATACAGATGCTTAGGAGAAACACAGATTTTGATCTTGTTTGTGGTATGAGATGCAAAGAAATGAGAGAAATCTTAGGGGTAAAAAATAGGGTCTTACAGTAATGTATCTAAGAGCATCATTTGATGATTATTTGCTCAACTACGATGATAATCTAGATTTTTCTCATGTTTCATCATTTTAGGTTGATCACTCCTAGTTTGATGTACCTGAGCAAGTCTAGTCAAAGATAACCTGCATAATTGAATATAACATCCTTCTTACACTTCTCGGATATCTTATTAGTAATCATTCACACACTTTTACCACTAAAAAAAACACAAAGAGTTAACCTGGTTGGTAATAAAATCTGCCTTGTTAGTCACATAGATCAAAACCATAAGGACATGTTACCGTGTTGTGCCTTGCTGCTCTACAAACAAGATCCCATACTCTCTTCATAGAGTCAAGACATTTTTTTTTTGCATGATTAACAACTTGTACTAGGTACCCAATCTTCATTGGGTCCTTAGGGATTAGTAAAACCTTTATTTCATTTAGGGATCCATTTAAAGACATTATTAGAAACATGGAGTTTCCTAACTCTGCACATTGTAATAGTGTGTCCCTTCTTGCAATAGTAGTGACAATATAAGTTTAGAGAATATAACCTTTTGCTATTTAGTTACTTTTTAACGTAACTATACCTCTAATACGGATTCTGAGCTGGCAAGTCATACTTGGAAGTATCTATAGCAAAATTAACCTTAGGTTGCAAGGCCTTATCAAGTTTAGCTTTAAGAGTCCTTGACTCCTTTTGCCAAATGTGACATGTTTCAAAACCAAAATTCCACAAAGATCTAGGGTTCTCATCTTGTCATTGTAGAATATTTGACATAGATTTCCTTAGTGCTTCCATATGTCTTTCATTTTCAACAATCTTAGCTTCAAGATGAAAGATGATTCTATTGTTTGAAGCTAATCTCTTGAAGGCATCCATGGCTTTTCTTTGTAGATACTCAAAGGATTCTTGAAGTTGAGAAAAAGCTAAGTTATGAGAAGCTTGAAGTTTGGAGTGACTTATAACCTTTTTGTTTCCTTTGTTTGGCATATAGCAAAGCTTGGCTAATTCCTCACTTGAAGTAGAGCTATCATCACTTGACGAATCACTTTCACTTTCCCAAGCGGCATAAGCTCTTCTAGCTTTTCTAGACGTTTTGTGACGGCCTCTTTCATTCTTGATTTTTGGATACTCCGGCTTAAAGTGACCGGGTTTACCACAGTTGTAACACGAGCTTCGTGACTTTCCCTTTTTGCTCTCATCTTCTTATTTTGAGGAACTTGATCACCTTCTTAATTTATCATGGTACTTGTTGGGATATTTTTCGCCATGTTTTAACATGTATTTATTTACTCGCTTTATGAACAATCCCATATCTTCTTCATCGGATTTGTTGTCATCTTTAGGTTCACTATCCATTTGCTCATCTTGAGAAGGCCTTGAGCTAGAAGTCTTTAGAGCAATAGACTTCTTCCCTTCTTCTTTGTCTTTCCCTTTCTCACTCTTTGATCGCTTTTCGTATTCCTTCTCGTATTTTGCCAAGCAAGTAACCTCTTGCTCATTCTCTTCCAACTTACCAAACAAAGCCATAATATCAAGCGACTTAAGATCATTTTCTTCTTTAATAGCGGTGACCTTTGGTTATCATTCCCTGCATAAACACCTCAAAACTTTGTTAGTAGCAAGTTCATTGGAAACGAGATTACCTAGTGCATTTAATTGATTTATAAGATGAGTGAACTATTTTTGCATATCTGCAATGGTTTCACCACGCTCAATACGGAACAACTGAAACTCTAGATTCAATGTGTTGATCCTAGCTTGTTTGACATCATTATTACCCTCATGGGCAATCTCTAATGCGTCCCACATAGCTTTGACGGTCTCACAATGAGAAACGCGATAAAACTCATCAACTCCCAAGGCAGAAGTGAGAATGTTTTTCGATCTCCAATCATATGACCACAGTTTCCTATCATTATCATCCCATCGTGCTTCCGGTTTAGGTATTATGACAACATCTTCACTGGCCATAGTTATTTCATTTGTACTATCTTGGATAGCATCCCAAATACTTTGTCAACGGAGTTGACATGAATATGCATAAGTGATTTCCAATAGCTATAATTTTCGCCGGTGAACATTTGTGCTCTATTGTACTCACCTTTAGGTTCGGTAGCTATTCTTCTAAGAAATGTATCTCAAACACGAAATGAACTAGAGCTCTTGATGCCACTTGTTAGACGATAGACTTCGATCTAGAGGGGGTGAATAGATCACAAATTTTACAACCAAATTTTTTTCGCAAAAATATGTTTTCAAAATAAGGTGCAGCGGAAAAACGACTCGGATCGAATCGTCTAATCGAACCTACTATCGAAAAACAATATATGTATCATAAACCAAACGGAGTGATAAAGAACGTAAATTTTCAACAACAATCAAGCTACGAATCAAATAAATGCAATGCTAATCGTAACTCGTATGTCCAATGAACCAAAACACAAACAAAATACACACAAACAATTTATCGAACACTTGATGTGCAATCGATAACAATTGGAAATATAGTTTGTTTTGTTGATGTTAAAAACCTATCACAATTAAAGTGATTGTGATTATATGAACAACAACGCCTTTAAAAGATAGTAGAAAACAATTTCCAATCGAATTGATCAAACAACAATGAACTTAATAAATTACGTAATCAAGAATAAAAGAGATAAAGAGAGGAAGAGAGAGTGAGGGAGAGAGAGAGGGAGAGAGAGAGTGAGATAGAGAGAGAGACCGAGATTTGTTTTCTCAGTTCCCCAATCAACCTCGCTATGGGTATGTCTTCCCTCAATTCAAATTCAAATTGAGATAGTGTTATTAACCTTTTCTTTGCAAAAATGTTTATACAAGAGATGAAAAATGCAAACCATAAAAACACTAATGTTTTGTGTTAATTCTTCCACCTCTAAACCCTTGATCAAAGCTTGATCAAGTTACCAACAATGCGGCTACAATCTTCTGATTATCCTGAGCATGTAACTTATTGAAACCCAATATTCCCGAACACAATTCACCGTCTCGCGCTACTCCCTTGCAAGGAAACCACCTTGTTCCAAGGCTTTCACTTGGTCAAATATTTGTTGACGTGATCTTGTCTTAAACCTTCAAATAAACTCGATCTCGAAGGAAAACCCCACCTTGGTTTTCTTATTTGAAACACACAATTCCCAACCCAATATTCTTAGTTACACCAAACCTAATTGGACATTATCAACCCTAATCTAGATGGTCACCCAATCTAAAAATGATTATGTGTAGTTCAATTGTGTGTATGCATAGAAGAAGGGATTAAGATGATGGGCAACTTTGTCATCTGGTTTCGTTTAAGTTTTATTCACTAGGAAACCTTACCTAGAACAATATGCATGTATGGGTATGTATAGGTATGTGAAGAAAATGGGCAAAAGGATGCAAGAAAAATAAGATGTAAAAAGAATTTTTCAAGTTTTAACTTGCATAGGTCGGCTTAGGAAAGTCATAGGTCGACCTATGAAGGTGTTCAGGCCGGCCTGTGAGGCGACCTGAGATGCGACCTGTGGGTAGAATCTACAGGCTTCGTTCTTGGAGCGTGGGAGCCAGCCTGAAACATGTATGTGTCGGCCTATATTGAAGCTGAGGTTTCCATAGGTCGGCCTGATCACGTATAGGTCAGCGTATGCTATTGTTTTGACACACAAACATGATTTTTGGCGTGTACGACATGCCTAAGATCGGTAAAACTTGTTTAGAGACTCTTTTTATGCATTGTAAGGCTAAGGGGACAAATGAGCATCTAAATGTAAGTTCATATCGTCCAATATACAAAAGAGTTACGATGTACTATACTACCTTGTCCCTTGTTTGACATCATTCAAAATCTGGTTGAATTTGTATTTAGCAATACTTAGCACTCACATGAAGATCATCTAGTAAAATCTACACAATAATTCATGAGCTCATCCAAGTGTAAAAGCTTTGTTAGTTCAAGATTAGCCTGTGTAAAATCTCATTTTGGTTCCAAAGTCCATGATGGTGTAAAATCTCATTTGGTTCGAAATTAACCAGTGTAACATCTCATCTTGATTCAGAGGTGAGCACGTGTAAAACCCATGTTTAGCATAAAGGATAACCAACATAAAACTCTATCTTGATTCGGAGGATAGTCGGTGTGAAACTTCACCTTGGTTCGAGATCACTCCGTAAAAAATCCCTATTTGGTTTAGAGGATAACCACTTTAAACCATTTTCGTTGTTTGGCTGGAAGTTATCCTTTGAAATTAATATCTTTGTATAAGGAGGTTCGTGGTCATATCATATTGAAAGCTCTCAAGATTAATGGATACTCTTAAGAAGAATTCTTGGGAGATGAGTAAGTCAATTTAAGGCGAACCTATATAAATCTTTAGTATCTTTCTCTCTCTTTTATGTATTTTATTATTCGGTTTTTTTTCTCTGGTTTTCCGCTTCTTATTTACTTATTTGATTTTAAATTTTTTTCAAACTATGATTTTCCAAATGATTTGTTTTTAACCAAAGTTTTTCAAACCTCCACAATTCACTTTATCACCATATATCCATAACAGCAAACCCATTAGTCCTCTACTACAAAATTACCATGATATGTTGACCCAAGCAAAAAATGCTGATAACGCAAAATTATATAATATATTTGACTTTATTTACATTAAATTATTCTATCGTTTTTCGTTATTTACGTTTTATTTTGCAAGTGTTCAAGCCTATTTTTCAAGTATTTCATTTCACAAAGCTTGCATGAGAAAAGAAGAGAAAATGAGGAAAGAAAGAGGAAACAGAAGACAGAAGACAGAAAAAAAAAAATAGAGAATTGCACACAGAAGAGTGTGGCGACCATAATGGGCCCAGAATAAGTGTGACCCTAGTCACACATTACGTGGCGACCGGCACAGCCTATTTTCCAGGAATTTAATTTTGACAGCGTGGACCACTCAGTAACCGATCCCAAGTTTCAACCCAGTCTCAAGTCTCCTGGAAATCTCTCAACTCAACCAAGTCACTCCGATTTCATCGACTCAAACTTCCATCTCCTAATTTTTCTCTCCCACTAAACCTGACGAGTACTATAAATTGAATGCAGTTGGGAACGTGGAAGCGCCCTTTTTTTGGGCTGCAGAAATTCCTTTACGTTCAGAGCTTTTTTTCATTTCTTTAGTTTTTTTAGCAGTTTTCATTCACCATGTAAAAGGAATAGTTCTCTACATCGGGGGACTATTACCAATATAGTTTTAGGATTTATTTCTGTCATTCAATTTCTATATCTGATTCAAGCCTGTCGGCGTATTACAATTCAGTTAAGTTTTTGCGTCCAGTTTCCATTTAAATACAGGTTCTACTTTATTTTCTTACCTTATTGTTTTCAATTAATTGCTTAAGTATGCATTGTCTTATATTAATTCATCGTAATAGAATGCTTATTTTCCTATCCATGTCCGACTAAATTGTTTAGAGTTCGGTCTGTGAGGACCGTCGTTCCGACGGGACTCGGTAATTAAATTAGAGTTAACTTATAATAAATTATGTTTTGGTCTTTGTTTCCAAGTTTAATTTAAATGGATTTGTCATGAGAGTGAGAGGTTATTTAACATTGTTTTGTCATGAGAGTGAGAAGCAAGTAGAGGCTAGAGCCGACATTACGAGAGCGTAGTGGGAACGGGGCATTGATTCTAAAAACAGCGAGAGCGCTTTAGGTATCGATTAGGATCTAATGGATTTTCAAAATATGTTTTCTAATTTAAACGGGCGAGCGAGAGCAAAATCCAGTGGTCAGGAGATGTGGCTTTAGTCAATAACGCGAAAGTGTGAGGCGGAGTCTTTAGATCAATATTTTTCTACGGAACGTACGTAAATTAACGCCAACCAATTGCAGAGTGCCTGAGGTACACGGAATCCACATTCCGGTCTCTCTTTTCTGTTATATTTTCTTAGTTTTATTTTAGTTCTAGTCTTAGTTTCCCTTTTATCAATTATCATTAGCCTTAGCTTTACAAAGCGACGATAGATTACAGTAGGTTGACATTGGTCTCTGTGGGTTCGACAATCTTTTATATTACTTCGATAAATTCGTGCACTTGCAGACGCATCAAATGCCAAGTCAAATCCAAAGGACTTTATACTTTGAAACTGAAACAATTAGTATAAAATAAATCTTGGCCAAACCGAGGTGCTTACAAACTATGCAAACAAAGTACAATGCCTTGTTAGCTAATGAAACATGGAAACTCACTACTTTATTATCACATATAAAGGTTATTGGTTGCAAGTGAGTCTTTAAGATCAAAGAAAACACTAATGGCAACATACAAAAGAATAAGGCTAAGTTGGTTGCTAAGTTCTACCACTAATAACATGATTTTGATTTCAATGAGACATTTTCTATAGTAGTAAATTCAACAACAATGAGCATAATTCCTACACTTTCTATTAGCTACAAATGGGAGATTCAACAAGTAGATGTCAATAATTCATTTTTGAATGACACACTTCATGAACAAGTCAATATAACAAAGCCACGCAGTATTAATAATTTATATAAAACCTCGTTTTGCAAACTTAATAAATTCATCTACAGTCTCAAGCAGTCATCTAGGACTTAGTAAGAAAACTAACTCTTGTTGAACATATGACTCCATACACAAGAGCTCAGGGGGGGGGGGGGAGTGAGTTGTGGCTTTAAAGAAACGACAGTTAACTTTTGTCATCTTTTTCAGAATTTAAAAGTATTTTGATAAAAAAAAGTTTTTAAAATTAAAAACAGATAGTAAATACGTCTGGGGGCTACCAAGCCAGGGATGAAATTCACTACTTGTAGAATTAATTTACAGACTCAACAACCCAGTTGACAATCTCCTAAACTTAATTCCTACTAGTGACTTTCTACCTAAGAACCCACTTAGATATGAGAACACTACTCAATCCCTAAAACACTTCAAAGATCACACACTTTGAATACCACTACTTGATTCTGCTTCACAGCTTTGATGAAAAACAAAAACAATAATACCAATTCACACTAGAATGGTTTACAAAACATGCACGAAGACACAAAACGACTCTCAGTCTTTAGCTCACTTTCTTCGTCATCTTTTCTCTAGTACTGGTGCGCTTTATATAGCTACTTGAATTGGTCTTGGACCTGCTACCATATCTGACCCGATTTGTTATTTAAAACTGAATATTTAAAATAGATTTTCTCCTAAAATCTTTTTAAATCTTCAACCTTTTAAATCTCCTACAAATCTGCACCAGATCTCCTATGCAGCAGAAAATATCTATCCCAAGATATTCGCATCTGATGAGACAACTTGCTCTCCACAATTCCAGCTAACACGCAACCCTAACAACATCACAGCCAGCTGTTGTTAATTCTGCAGATCTAATGTCACAACATCGCCTATGTGACATCAGACATCCAACTTCACCAAATTAAATACTTAACACAGCCCAGTGTTAAATCTCAACGTTACAACATCAGTACCTTGACATCAACATTGAATATACTTTGTTTTACCAAAATTCCAGCCAATCCAAGAACTAACAATCTCCCCCTTTGGCTAATTTTGGCTAAAACAATCTCTGCACTCTGCACCTTCAGAGACTTCAGCAGCGGAAAAATTTCAATCAATGATCTTGAAACTCCAAGCAGCAGCATCAGCAGAAATAACTTTTCTTCACAAAACTCTGCTGCTCACATGAAAACTTCAGCATATATCAGCTACAATCTTCAACAGCTGCACACAATTCAACATAAGCAGCATCTTCACCACAGAAACTCTGTTGCAGCACCATCTTCAATAGCAACAATATTCAACAATACTGCTCCCCCTCAATCATGAACCAGCATAGCAGCTGTCAATTACTCCCCCTTAATTCTGCATATTGTACTTTAGCTAACATATTCCTTTGACAGCACCACATCACCTTTGACAGCATTTGACATTTGTACTTTCTTGGCTATTTCTCCCCCTTTTTAGCCACAATTAGACAAGCTTCAAACAGAAGCCCTATGAACTATAGTTAGTACACCCTAGCTCTCATTTTTAGCCTCACAGTTAGCAACCAGACAAAATAAATCATAGAAAGAAAAACATAAAAAGTGCACATAACAGCACAGAATTCAAATTACACAACCAAGCACATTAAGTGCAGAAACAAACTAAAACTACTAGGTGCAAAAGCAAATAAGCTAGTCTTCATTTGAACTAGATTCAACTCCAGGATTCTCTTCCTCCTCCTCTGAGCTATCAACACTGGCATTTTCACACTCATCACTCTTATCAACTTCATCTTCCTCAGAGCCATCAACATTGTTCTCATTATTTTCTTCAGGAACATCATCACCACTGTCCAGTTCTAACTGCTGGATCAGCTTTTCAAGTCTCTATTTTCTAACCAGACTGGTACTGATGACTGCATCAAGGTCTTTGCACATGGTCTTCAATTCTTCGATCAGTTCAACCTTTGTAGTCTTCTTCTTGACTTCAGCAGTTGATGTTAGAACAATGTCTGGAACATGATGTCCAGAAAACAGTTTAAGGTGTAGGGACAAGGCTGTCATCCTCTGGCAAGCTATGTCTGAGCTTGTTAAAGTCTCAGGTTGCTGATCTAAAATGATTCCACACACTAAAGAGGGGAATGCTATAGGTAATTTGACAGCATTGGTTTCAACATGTTTTACCACTTGGTTAAAGATGTAGCTTCCAAAGTCAAATTTCACTTTCTTTCTAATAGCATAGATAAACTTTCCAAGTCCAACAGCAATTGTTGTTTTATGGTTGGTTGGCACCCAGTTCGCTGCACCAATCCTGTGAAGAACGACATACTTAATGCTGAGCTTCCTAGTCTTCAGCTTCCCTTTCAATGGCCATACCTTCACTTGTCCAGCAGTAATCTCCTTGCAGATATCGTTATCAGTAGACTCAAGATCACTGCATTCTCCATCATGTCTACCTAGATATTTGTTGATGATGCTAGGAGAAAAATTGATGCACTTCCCTCTAACAAATACTTTCATGAAGTCTGTGCTTTTCTTGTCAGTAATGTTGATAGGTATGTTAACAATAAATTCTTTGACAAGCCCATCATAGCATTTTGGAAGAGCAGTCACAGTCTTAGCCAAACCAGCAGCATTTATCAGTTTCATAATTTCTTCCATTCCCAAAGCTTCTTTTCCAAGTTCCCTTTCCAAGGCTAATCTTCTCTGACAAACAAACTTCCACATAGATGCACTACTGGCATAATGGAAGGATATGTTGTCCACTGGCACTTCCGGGACCTTATCAGAGATTCTTTTTAAAATGGTTTTTCTGATAGGCGTGATGTCCTGAACATCATCTTCAACATCATAGTCAGACTCTGAATGCTCCACAACCTTCCTTTTTCTAGGATTAACTTTCACTTTACTCCAGGCTTTTGTAGGTCCAACAACAATGTTCTTCTTCTTATCATCAGATGACCTCTTAGGAGAGGATTCAACCTTCTTTTCCTTCCTAGATTTTAACCTCTTGGCAATACTTGGGACAGCTCTTGCTATCACTTCATCATCTGATAGATCATCTACATTGATCACACCAACAGAAGGGGGTTCAGCAGATGTTCTAACATTCTCCTCAACATTTGTCTCTTCATGCATGTCTTTACTCTGATCAGCATCTTCAATAGCTGTTATTGCTAGTTGTTGAAGACTTGACTTATCTACTTGCACTCTATCTTTCTCAGCTGGCATCAGATTCGGAGGAATAGAACTTCCTTTAACAGGGATGCCTTTGTCCAGAATTTTTGAGGCAAGATTACCCATCCTTTTATCTGATTCAGGAAGAATGGTTGAGAGGGGCTCAATGTCCATAGGATCGGATGCTGAACCTTCGTCAGTGGAAACCCTAGCTCTTCCTTTTGTGGAACTCGGGCACTTAGATTTCTTGGATGGAGAAGCCATGAGTCCTTTCAGCGAGTGTTGATTCTTCAAGGCGAAGAAGTTAATTCGTTGCGAGAATAGGGCTTTGAGGAAGCGTGATGTTGCAGCACCAGGAAATGGGGGTCTGAGGCAAGGAGCTTGATTTTGTGTAATATTTAAATACCGATTACTAATTTTCTCCCTCCATAAAGACTTTCCTTTTAAAAAATTCACATCAGAACTCATTAACTCTGAGTGGCTTTTCAGTATCCTGACGTCATAGTCTGATGTTATAACATCAACTTGAGCATCATTAGTTGAATTACCTTCAAGAGAAATCCACTGATAGCAATTATCTTTGGTTCTGACACCCTTCATAACAACCTGATTATGCTCATCAGAAACCACACACTCATCTTTGGTGTAGTTCACTTTGTACCCTTCATCACAAACTTGGCTTATGCTGATCAAATTTGCTTTTAATCCATTGACAAATAGAACATTGTCAAGTTCAGGTCTACCATCACCTTTCACTTTTCCAACTTCTGCAGCTACACCTTTTCCACCATTGCCAAACATAACCTCATGAGAGGGACAATGACTGACTTCAACTAACAGGGTTTTGAATCCAGTCATATGCTTTGAGCATCCACTGTCAAATTACCATGTATCCTTATCAACCTGGCTATCTGAGGTGTGGGCTAAAAGACAATTCACCTTCTCCTTAGGAACCCATTGTTTAGCAACTTTAGGTCTGACCTGCTTGGGTTTGCTTTGACGAGTAAATTGTGGATAACCATGCAATTTAAAACAAGAGTACTGCATATGTCCAACTCTGCCACAATAAAAGCATCTTACACTGTCATATCTAAAGTGGTTAAATCTTTTTCCACTTTGATGATAATGCTGTGGCTGCCACCCATAATGTTGTCTCCTTCTTCCATCGTTGGATTATCTTCTTCTGTACTGAGGATGCTATCTTCTAGGTTGTCTTCTATGGTGATGAGGCTTCCTTCTTCCATAGTGGTGAGGCACAGCATTGTTATATCCATATCCATAACCATACCAGTTTTCCTGATGTTGAGACACCTGATGAGACATGTCCTGTTTGAACCTTGCAGCTTGCATGCTCTTGTGATATTGGGGAGGCATATACTGACTAGATCCTTGAGGCTGCATCTTCCTCTGATGGGGACTATTCTTTTTCTCAACATTCTGAGGCTGAACAACTTTCTTAGGGGTAGGATCCAGTCTCTTTGTTTGAGACGTTGGTTGGGACACCTCCTCCTTTGCTCCTGAAGTGCTTGCTTCAGCAAAAACCTTTTTCTCAGCCACATATCCGATACCTGACTTATCACCAGCAACCTTTTCAGTCTAAAGAATCTTATCAAGTGTGCCTGTTCCACAGCTCAGCATCCTAACAGACTTGGTCATTTGATTAAGGTGAGCTTTAACCAGTACAACTTCATTTTCCAGATCAGCTTTTTCATTCTCAAGCTGAGCAATCTGTTTCTTGTGGCACTTGTTTTCTTGACAAATCTCAGAACTTTTTAAACACAGCTCTTGATAAGTAGATGCTAACTCCTCATAAGTTATTTCTCCATCACTAGAATCATCTTCAGAAACAACAGCTCCTGTCAAAGCTCTAACATGCTTTGCTGACTCACCTTCACTTTCACTATCAGAGTCAGACCAGGAAACTGTCATGCCCTTCTTCTGGTTTTCAGGAAGGTGGGACATTCTTTCTTGACATGTCCATACCCTTCACACTCAAAGCACTGAACTCCTTTATCTTGGGCAGTTTTCTCTTCATCATTCTCTTTTGACTTGCTGGTGTCAGAAGATATGTTCTTGACATTAGGCTTGTAGTTGTTATTCATTCTTTTGAACACTTTGTTGAACTGTCTTCCCAACATAACTATGGCTTGAGACAAATCTTCCTGAGAATCTTAGACTTCCTTATCTTCTGCAGGAGTGGAGACCAAAGCAATAACGTTGGGCTTCTTTTCTGGTTCTTCTTCATTCAAACCAAGCTCAAAAGTTTGAAGAGATCCAATGAGCTCATCTACTCTCATCTTGCTGATGTCTTGAGCTTCTTCAATAGCAGTCACCTTCATCTTGTACCTCTTAGGAAGGGACCTAAGAATCTTCCTTACAAGCTTTTCTTCAGACATTTTCTCTCCAAGAGCACCAGATGCATTTGCCAGCTCAAGAACACTCATGTGGAAGTCATGAATAGTCTCATCTTCCTTCATCTTCAGGCTTTCAAATTTTGATGTTAACAGCTGAAGTCTTGACATCTTAACTCTAGATGTTCCTTCATGTGTAGCCTGCAAAATATCCCACGCTTCCTTAGCAACTTCACAAGTATTGATTAACCTGAAGATATTCTTATCCACTCCATTAAAGATTGCATTTAGAGCTTTGGAATTTCCAAGGGAAAGCTCATCTTCTTCCTTGGTCCATTCTTCTTCAGGCTTTGGCTTTGAGGTGCCTTCTTTATCTTTGCTAGCATCACCTTTTTCACACACAACAGGTGCTTTCCACTCTTTAATAACAGCCTTCCAAGCCCTGCTATCCAAGGATTTTAAGAAGGTGGTCATCCTTGGTTTCCAATAGTCATAATTGGATCCATCCAAAATAGGGGGTCTGTTGACGAATCCTCCAACTTCTTTGTCCATCTTTACACCAGAAAGTAACTACCCTAGATCTCACCCAGAGACAGACAGGATGCCTGATCTGATACCAATTAAAATTCTGGTATCAGGCGTGTGATGTTAAGGTGCGATGTCACAACAACACACTCTGCACAATGGACAACAATAACAGTAACAAATCAACACAAAGAATTGTTCACCCAGTTCGGTCTAACTACCTACTTCTGGGGGCTACCAAGCCAGGGATGAAATTCACTACTTGTAGAATTAATTTACAGACTCAACAACCCAGTTGACAATCTCCTAAACTTAATTCCTACTAGTGACTTTCTACCTAAGAACCCACTTAGATATGAGAACACTACTCAATCCCTAAAACACTTCAAAGATCACACACTTTGAATACCACTACTTGATTCTGCTTCACAGCTTTGATCAAGAACAAAAACAATAATACCAATTCACACTAGAATGGTTTACAAAACATGCACGAAGACACAAAACGACTCTCAGTCTTTAGCTCACTTTCTTCGTCATCTTTTCTCTAGTACTGGTGCGCTTTATATAGCTCCTTGAATTGGTCTTGGACCTGCTACCATATCTGACCCGATTTGTTATTTAAAACTGAATATTTAATACAGATTTTCTCCTAAAATCTTTTTAAATCTTCAGCCTTTTAAATCTCCTACAAATCTGCACCAGATCTCCTATGCAGCAGAAAATATCTATCCCAAGATATTCGCATCCAATGAGACAGCTTGCTCTCCACAATTCCAGCTAACACGCAACCCTAACAACATCACAGCCTGCTGTTGTTAATTCTGCAGATCTAATGTCACAACATCACCTATGTGACATCAGACATCCAACTTCACCAAATTAAATACTTAACACAGCCCAGTGTTAAATCTCAATGTTGCAACATCAGTACCTTGACATCAAGATTGAATATACTTTGTTTTACCAAAATTCCAGCCAATCCAAGAACTAACAATGGTTGTTAAGATCAAGGAAGAAGTTCAGAAACAACTTGATGCAGGTTTCTTAGTTGTAACCAACTATCCTCCGTGGGTTACAAATATTGTACCAGTGCCTAAAAAGATGGTAAGGTTCGAATGTGTGTTGATTATAAGGATCTGAACAGGGCCAACCCTCAAGATGATTTCTCACTTCCCCATATTGAAGTGCTGGTTAACAATACAACTCAATTCTTAGTGTTTTCCTTCATGGATGGCTTCTTTGGGTATAACCAAATTAAGATGGACCTAGAAGACATGGAGAAAACGACGTTCATTACCCCATGGTGGACTTTCTGCTATAAAGTGATGCCCTTTGGTTTAAAAAATACAGGGGCAACGTATCAGCGTCCTATGGTGACTTTCTTTCATGATAAGATTCACAAGGAAATCAAATTTTATGTTGATGACATGATTGCGAAGTCCTAGACTGAGGAAGAGAACTTGGTTAATCTTCAAAAGTAATTTTAAAGGTTGAGGAAGTTCAAGTTGAGGTTGAATCCCAATAAGTGTACCTTTGGAGTGAGATCTGGCAAGTTGTTGGGTTTTATTGTTAGTGAACGAGGTATCGAGGTTGATCCTGCCAAGCTAATATCTATACAAGAAATGCCTAAGCCTAGAACAGAAAAAGAAGTCTGTGGTTTCTTGGAGAGGTTGAACTGCATCGCTAGATTCATCTATCATCTTACAGCCACATGTGAACCAATATTCAAATTATTATGAAAAGATAAGTCTATCAGGTGGACTGATAATTGCCAAAAGGCCTTTGATAGAATAAAAGAATATTTGTATGAACCTCTTATCCTCATGCCCCCAGTACCAGGGAGGCCCTTGATAATGTATTTGACGGTTCTTGAAAATTCCATGGGATGTGTACCCGGTCAACACGACGAGACAGGTAGAAAAGAACACGCAATATACTACCTGAGCAAGAAATTCACTGATTGCGAGTCAAGGTACTCTTTGCTTGAAAGGACATGATGTGCGCTTGCATGTGCAGCTAAGCAGTTGAGACAGTACATGTTGACTCATACAACTCTCTTGATATCTAAGATTGATCCAATCAAATATATATTTTAGAAGCCGGCTCTCACCGGAAAGATTGCTCGATGGCAAATGATTTTGACAGAGTATGATATTCAATATGTTACCCAGAAAGTCATCAAGGGTAGTATCATGTCAGAATATATTGCTCAGCAACCAATTGATGACTACCAGCCTATCAAGTTTGATTTTCCCGATGAGGATATTATGTACTTGAAAGCTAAAGACTATGACGAACTATTGCCTGATGAAGGACCAGAACCTGGATCCCAGTGGGGGTTAGTGTTTGATGGGGCTGTTAACGCTTATTTCAACGGAATTGGGGCAATCATCATTACTCAAAAGGGTTCTCATATCCCTTTCACCGCAAGGTTGACATTTGATTGTACAAACAACATGGCGGAGTATAAAGCTTGCATCATGGGACTGGAAGAGGCCATTGACTTAAGGATTAAGATCCATGATGTATACAGTTATTTAGCTTTCGTTGTTAACCAGATCAAGAGAGAATGAGAGACATGTTAACCTGGTTTGATCCCTTATAAAGACTACGCAAGAAGATTGTTGACTTTCTTTGATAAGGTTGAGTTTCATCACGTACCCCGTATAGAAAATCAGATGGAAAATGCACTGGCAACTTTGTCATCCATGTTTGAAGTGAATTGGTGGAATGAGGTACCCGTGATTAGAATTATGCGTCTTGACAGACCCACTCATGTGTTTGCAATGGAGGAGGTGGTCGATGATAAGCCATGGTTTCATGACATCAAATGCTTCCTCAAAAATCAAGAGTACCCACTTGGGGCGTCCCACAAAGATAACAAGACTTTGAGGATATTGGCTGGCAATTTATTTCTAAATGAGGATGTGTTGTAAAAGAGGAACTTCGACACGGTCTTGCTCAGATGCGTGGATATACACGAGGAAAACATGTTGACGAAGGAAGTGCATGAAGGATCCTTTGGTACCCATGCCAGTGGGCATGCAATGGCCAAAAGGATATTGAGAGCAGGGTATTATCGGATGACCATGGAATCCAATTGCTGCAAATATGTAAAGAAATGTCACAAGTGTTAGATTTATGCAGACAAAGTGCACGTACCGCCTGTTCCTTTGAACGTCTTGATCTCTCCTTGGCATTTTGCTATGTGGGGCATTGATATGATTGGGCGTATTGAACCGATTGCTTCCAACGGACATGGTTTCATCCTGGTTTCCATTGACTACTTTATAAAGTGGGTAGAAGTTACCTCGTATGCAAATGTCACAAAGTAAGTGGTTGCCCGCTTCATAAAGAAAAAAATCATTTGTCGTTACGGGATTCCCCAAGGATCATTACTGATAATGGATCCAACCTGAATAATAAAATGATGAAAGAGATATGCCAGAGCTTTAAGATTGAACATCACATTTCTTCTCCATATCGTCCAAAGATTAATGGTGATGTTGTGGCAGCTAACAAGAATATTAAGAAGATTGTGCAAAAGATGGTGGTGACATACAAGGATTGGCATGAGATGTTGCCTTTCGCTTTGCATGGGTACCGTACTTCGGTGCATACTTCAACAGGGGAAACCACTTTCTCTCTTGTATATGGTATGGAAGCAGTCCAACTAGTGGAAGTGGAAATTCATTCTTTAAGGATTATGATGGATGTAAAGCTTGATGAAGCTGAGTGGGTTCAGACAAGGTTTGATCAATTGAACCTCATTGAAGAAAAGAGAATGACAACCATTTGTCATGGGCAATTGTACCAGAGAAGGATGAAGAAAGCATTTGATCAGAAAGTGCATCCTCGGTGCTTCTAGACTTGTGACCTAGTGTTGAAGAAGATCCTGCCTCCTCAGACAGATCATAGGGGCAAGTGGACCCCAAATTATGAAGGACCATATATTGTGAAAAAGGTTTTCTCTGGAGGAGCCTTGATACTCTCAACTATGGATGGTGAAGATTTTACGTCCCCTGTGAATGTAGGCGCAGTCAAAAAATACTTCACATAAAAATAGACCCGCTGGACCGCAAAAAGAATAGGTCCAGGAAAAAATGGGCGTCTCGGCGAACCACAAAAAGAGAAGGTTCGGGAAAAAATTATGGATAAAGAATAAAAAATAATTGAATAAACCCGCTAAGTTGAAAAGGTAAGTTAGGCAAAAAATGGTATCCTGGTGGATTGAAAACCTAAAAGGGTGATCCATGCAAAAGTTAGGGATTTGAATGCGAGAGGTTGCGGTCTACGTAGGATATGTGATCTTATTTCATTACAATAATTGGGAACCCCGAAGGATAGGAATCAGTCCAATCATTCTCTTTAGAAGGCAAGGTATTGGGAGCTTCGAAGACATAGGAGCCATAGCATAATTGAAACTCAATGGAAATCCATTTCTACATTGTCGTCTTGGTGTCATACCCCAAATTTTGACCACCAAGATTTCCCATCATTGTGAAAATCATCATCACAATATAGGTGTATCATTAGGCCTCATCAGTCTCCCCAAGGATGCGTGAGCATCCACTACAAACAATAATTAGGGTTTCAGGCCCTCTCAGAGTTCTTAGACAAAGGATCAATCAAGGAATGACATGATCTTCAACTTGTCTAAATCTCTCAAATATCCACAATGGATCAAGAGGACTCCCACAACAAGAATCAAGCACAAGGTTACAACATTCTAAGTGGATCAAGCCTCAAGATCGCTAGTGTCACCATTTTAGGGTTTGGTCGACCAGGGCCTCTAGATGGAAATTTTCCTATGGGCATGAGCCAATGCTTCAAAGCATAACCTAAGATGCTCCAAGGGACATCATAAACCCAATCATCAGGTCAATTTAGCCTCAGGGGATGCATTCATAAAAAATCAGGAATTAGGGTTTCTTGACCTAATTCACCCCTAAGTTGAATTTTGGGACAAGACATGAGCCAAGACCTCATGACATGATTTGAGGGTCTCTAACCCACTACATTGATCCATTTGCAACAATGGATTGGTCTAAGAAGCTTGATCAACAAGTTTCAATTTCATCAGAACCAAAATTAGGGTTTCGCGGGAAAAGTCAACTGTGCCTTTGACTTTTGACCCAGGCATGCTCCCAAACCTTGGGACATGATTCAATACACCCTATAACACCTATAAAATCAATCCATAAAGTTTTATTTAGGTCAAGGGCTTGATTTCATAGAGGATCGCACAGTTTGGAATTCATCTGACAAAAAGTCAACTGTGCACAAAAGTCAACTTAGACTTTTTGAGATTTTTCACAAATATGGTTCTTTGACCCTAAAATGATGTTAATGTGTGATTGGAATCATCATTCATCAAGAAAAATCAAGAAAAGTTGGATAACTTGTAAAAGGGGTAACCATAAAAAACTTAGAAATATTCAAAGTTATGGAACAAAGTGGCTAGGGTACCAACTTTGGAGGATCATAACTCCTAAACCACAAGGCCATTTTTCCCCATTCAAAGTTGGATTTGTAGCTCTCATGTCCCTCTAAAAAAGCTTTAAACACTTCATTCTAATTCCTGATGGATTTTAAGTTATGGAATGATCAAAATCACAAAAAGTGAGAATGTCACTTTTTTCAAACACTTAGTGAAATTTTCACTAAGTCAGAATCTGCCTTCACTTTTTTCCAAATGTAGGGGCATTTTTCACTTGGATCCAAAAAGTATCAAAACCAACTATGATCAAACAGTTGTTGTATCATATGAGGGCTTTCCAAAATGGCCAAGAACTCCATCAAATTCCACTTGGGCCATGAGATATGACAATGACAATGTGCCTTGCTGAAAACTGTCAAAGCAAGGCAGATTTGTGCATTTTGCTCAATTTACCCAATTTGTGCAAATGACAAACACACTTATCCATCCGAACACCTCAGGGGGAGACCAAGGAGGGACAAACACTGATCCATAAGCCTCCCAAGTCCTTGGAATTAAAAATTGCATGCCAAACCTAGAAATCCCTAAAGAGGGGACAAGACTCTAATTTTGTTTTGGAGCATTCAATGGATGCACCAAGGTGGCATGGACTGAGCCATTTCTAATTGAATTTAGTCAGGACATATCCAAGACCAAAGGAACCAGCAGCCTGTGCCCTAACCTCTAGTCAATGGCTAGAGGAGACTTTGATTCTCATTGATCAACATTTGCCAAACTTCTGCAGTAGTTGCCATTCACTATTGCAGCCAAAACAAACTTGACACACTATAAATAGAGCTAATTTGTGATCAGTTTGAGTACACCAAAGCCATCAAATAGATGCTTTCCTCAAAATCACCTTCTCAATTCCAAATTTGCCTTCCGAAGCAAGTCACTATCAGGTTTGGAGTTTGAGAGCAATTCCAATCAAACCAATCACACACACACATCTCATAAACATCATGTAGAAGTGATCCAAACACTTAAACAACATTTGGAACACTGATTTCTCAAAATCACCAGCCAACTGCTCAAGGTTTTAACCAAGTTGCAGTTGGAATACCATCTTCAGTTCTAGCTTGTTTCAAACCATTCCAAGCACTCAGGCACATCACTTGGCACCTAGGGAAGCTATCCACATCATTGGAACCTAGCTGTAAAACCTCTAACACAAAACATGATCCCCAGCTGCAAGAGGTAAGCATGAGCTCTTCTAACTCTATGATCCATGCATTTTTTGCTGCACAATAATTTGGTCATATGTTCATAATCATGCATAGAGTGTTTTCCCTCAATCAATTGCTTTGTTTGAATCGTGTGTGGAATTTCTGAGCCTTCATGCAAATTTTAGGGATCTTGAGGTTTCTCTTTGATTTCTTATTCCATGCTTAAAATAAATGAAATTAAAGACCATAGACATGATCGTGAGGTGAAAACGAGCAAATTGTTATGTAGATTGCATGATATAATCAAGTATTCAGTGAGATTGGATAGAAAATGCAAATCTGCAGAAACAGAGGGTGGCGCGTGTTCTTGCCATTGTTCTTGGCGCCCTTTTTCAAAATTTGAATATTTGAATTTTTGTATTTTTATTTAATTGATTGAAAAATTAATTTCTCTCTGAGTTTTAATGATTTTAAGTTGATTCTTTTTTTAATAATTCACAAAAATGTTAAAATATTTTATTTTACCAAAAAATCCCTAAAATATTATTTATTTCATATATTTGGTATTTTTGCAGAGAATTAATGTTTTATTTGTTTTTAGCATTTGAAATATTTTTTCTCCCTTGATTTTCCAAACTTGATTTATTTCCAATCATTTTGTGGATATAAACATGATTTTTCAAACATTAATCCAAGATCAGAATTTGTTTTCACACATGTTTAACAATTTTGATCATTTTAATTGAATTTTTATTCAATTAAAATATATTTTGAAAACAAATTAGGGTTTTAATTAATTCAACCCTCACCAAACTTTTTCAAACTCTTTGAGCCTCTAATAGAGTGTAAGACCCAACCCCTTTAAAAACATTTTTGGGTCTCAGTCATTGTATAAGACCCACTGCGTTTTCAAAAATCTCGGCGCGATCGCCATTTCAAAACGAAAATCATATGGTCCTACCCTCGTGTTATAAGCCCCATTTATTTTCTTTAAAAATCATTGGGCCTCTAATAGAGTGTAATACCCTATCCCCTTTTAACCAAAACCTTTTTGGGCCTCAGATATCGTATAAGTCCCTCTGCGTTAAAAGAAAATCTCGGCGCGATCGCCAGTTCAAAAATCAAATTACCTGGGCCTACCCCCGTGTTATAAGACCCATTTATTTTCTTTAAATTTCCTTGGGCCTCTTGAGAGAGTGTAAGACCCATCCCTTTGTACAGAAAACCTTTTTGGGCCTCAGTCACTTGTATAAGTCCCTATACCATCTCAAAACAACAGTGCAATCACTGATAAAACCTTGGGTCTCTCCTTGAGCTGTAAGCCCCAACAATCTTTTCAAAGCACTTTCTCCTTTGATTTTAAATATAATATTGTTATCAAAGCTTTCTTTGTTGAACAACTAACGAAACAACATGGAAGCTCTACAATCGAGTAAGTGTTTACCCGCTTTCTTTATCCGCTTTCATATACATATATCTGTATTGTGGGGCTGCTCATTGTAAGTCTTCTTTCACAAACTTTTATATACTTGTAAAATATCAACTGTGTAATACTAGTATAGTTATTTAGAGTTTTCCCCGACAACTACGTCTAGCACTAGGTAAAGCCCTGTTGGTCACTCTTAAATACAGTCAAAACTAGATCCCTATAGGATTACCAGATACAGTCTTCCCTCCTCTTGGGGTTAAACAATATGGAGACGTGAAAGGAAGCATTCTCCGTGAACCGTTTCTCAGACTGTCACCCTTAGACATTGTCAAAGAAACTCTAACTCCCCAGAGATGATCTTTTCTCTGTGAATGGCATCTCTTGAGTTTCTTCCAAATTCTCAGACTTTCCTGGCTTGATCTATTTTCGGTGAATGGCATGTCTTGAACTTCTCGGGGTTTGGGGACCCACATGCTTCTTAAAAGCATCCCCGCCTCCTCTTGGGCGTTGTACAAGGACCCTTCGGCTTCTTAAAAGCTCTCATGATTTCTCTTGGGCTTAATACAAGGACCCAGAGACCTCTACAGGTATAAGAACAGAACACTAGTCATCAATTTCTTAGAGCTATCTTTCTGAGTCAAGTGTCAGACTAGTTAATGGGTTGACCTTCATCCCTTAACATACCAGTCTTCTCTTGGGCATCATACAAAGATCATTCACTATCCGAGAATCGATTTCTCAAAACACCAGTAGACTTGGACAGTCTCAATACCCTTTGGATTTCCCATTTCCTTAAAGAACAGGAAATAACCCTGATCTTCCGATCAGTACCAAAATACAACCTTACCTTTAATCAGTCCCTTTATAAGAACTGATTTTCTCTTTTATCCAACATACTGGATCTATCATTAAACTGAAACAGTCACCAACTTATAGCCCCCTCTTAGGCTTTGTTAAATGATTCTTTCCTCAGCACAGTTAGCCTCCTCTTGGGCTTTGTACAATGATTCTTCCCAGTGAAGCTAACCTTTTCATACTCTCTTGTTGAGTATAAAAGACTCTATTATTGAGTCAAACCTTTTGGCCTCCATCTCGGGCTTCGTACGAGATAGAAAAACACTCTCTTGTTGAGTATAAAAGACTCTCTTGTTGAGTCAAACACCTTTAGCCTCCATCTCGGGCTTCGTACGAGATAGAAAAACACTCACTTGTTGAGTATAAAAGACTTTCTTATTGAGTCAAACACATTTAGCCTCCATCTCGGGCTTCGTACGAGATATAAAATCACTTTCTTATTGAGTATAAAAGACTCTCTTGTTGAGTCAATTCCCCTTTTTCCTCCGTCTTGGGCTTCATACAAGACACACATAAACCACTCTCTTGTTGAGTATAAAAGACTATCTTGTTGAGTCAATCTCCTTTCAGCCTCTATCTCGGGCTTCGTACGAGATAGCAAAACACTCTCTTGTTGAGTATAAAAGACCCTCTTGTTGGGTCACAAACCTTTTAGCCTCTATCTCGGGCTTCGTACGAGACATATAAAAACACCTTCTTGTTGGGTCACTAGCCTCCTCTTAGGCTTTGTATAAGGAAACCTCGGTTGAGTCAATCAACCTTTTAGCATCAAACCCGTGCCTTGCTCACAGCATACAAACATCAATAACTCCTCTTTAGAAATGACAAATTCTCTCTCAGCCAAACCACCTTTAGCTTCACATCTTGGGCTTTGAACAAGATACCTATACTCCCTTTAGCTTCACGTCTTTGGCTTTAAACAAGACACCAAAACACCTTTTTCCTCCCATAGAATAGGAGGAACTATGATCGCTCTGATTTCCCTATTTCATCAAACGGGAATACGTAGGCATAAGATTGAAAAATATTAGCGAGCATACTAATCAAAAACCCAAAATCCAGTACCTCCACCAAATCAACCCAGAAGCATCAAATTTAAACACATTACCAAAAACCTCACCAATGATCCAGACACCGTGTTCTTAGGCAAAATAATCAAAGCTTGGGGTCCATTTCCATATAGCATCTGTAACCTAATAGACCGCTATTCAAACGCAGTATGCAAGCAGGGTTAATTGGAGACATCTATTTCCCTTGCATAATCAGCTCAATAGGATAAAAAATGAATTGAATTGTAATACCCAAGCCATCGTGACTCAGGACCACAAAAATCGCGCTACAGAAAAAAATGGCGCCCACCGTGGGGCCCAGTCTTTTCTTTCTTACAAACTTAGGTAAAAGACCTTGAGTTCACAAAGTATCACAGAAATGGCGACTATGCTGGGGAGCCATTGTCTGTATAGGATCATAAGACTAGAGGTCTAGGATGATTAAGACAAATATATATACTACTTTTCCTAATTGATATCTGTGTTTATTTTTCTGCTAATGGGAATGCGTGTGATGCCGCATATGGAAAGATTGAGTATACACCTAAGATAGGTGATGGCAATGCGGGTAATCTTGCGGGGAGTGAATCCCAGTTAAGAGCCCCCGATCGACCATCAAACTCAATGGAGACTCCCTTTACAGATACATTGTTTATACGACTCCGGTTGTTGAAAGTAGTGTGGTCGACTGGGTTATCTAAGAAGCTGAGGTTTTTAGTAGACTGAAACCATTTTGTAGTGCAGAAGCCATCGGAAATAGTTGTCACGCGATACTACCCTCATCTGAGATCACTCTAGGATACATCAGCTCGCTGGCGACCCGCTTGCTGCTGTCATCCCAAGAGGGGTCAATGATTTGGCAGACAGGTACAAAAATCACCAGTATAAACCTTTTGGGGGGGGGAGTAGAGCCTTGACTTCATGACATCGACCCTTTGAGCCCATTTTTTTTCTATGTTTTTGTGCTGCATTCATACATTCATTTAAAAAACATTAAAACAAAGAAAAATCTTCTCTTCTAGTGTCTCTTTTTCAAATTAATTTAAGACAATGATTGTAAATGTCAAAGAAAGGGGATTGCGCTAATGGATTTCGGTAGAAGGAAAACTCATAAGTACACCTTCAAGGTTCCAAAGTTAGAGGATTTTAGAGGTTTGGCGAGAATGATCACCAACCACGAGGCTTTCAGAGCAAAGTATGGAGGACTACTGTCTCTATTAAGGGTCCATGTAATTGAAGGAATCCTGTCCACACTAATCCAGTTCCATGATCCAGTCTATCACTGTTTCACATTCCCGGATTATCAGCTGGCACCAACACCGGAGGAGTTTCTCACCTGATAGATCTGTATATCACTGATCATGCTCCCTTTTCTGGACAGGAAGAAATTCCAAAGGATCAAACCATTGCAAGAGCAATTTGTTTGGACGAGTCAGAAGTCAGGACTCACATGACCACTAAGGGTGGCATCCAAGGTTTGCCAGCCCAATTCTTGATAAAGAAAGCCCTGTACTTTGCCAGTATAGGGAACGTGGCCCCTTTTGAGAGCATCTTTGTTTTGCTCACCTACGGGTTATTTTTGTTTCCCAACATTGATAACTTCGTAGATATCAACTCCATTATGATATGCCTGATCGAAAACCCTGTACTGACCTTACTCGCAGATGTGTATTATTCGGTATACTTAAGGAATTTATACAGTGGAGGAATGATCATATGCTGTGTACCCTTGCTTTACAAATGGTTCACTTCCCATTTTCCCAAAACTGCTGCATTTTGGGATCAAAAGAATACTTTACGTTGGTCGCAGAGAATCATGTCTCTTACCAACTCCGACATCGATTGGTACAACCGAATCTACGACGGGATTAGGATCATTGACCGTTATGGAAATTTCCCAAATGTACCCCTTATAGGAACTAAGGGAGGAATCAATTATCATTCGGTATTAGTTCGTATTCAATTTGGATACCCAATGAGGTATGCCCCGTGGAATGCTCATCTGGAAGGTCTTTTCTTCAAGGAAGGAGAAAACAACAGAACACTAAAGACAGAAATAGTGCATGCCTGGAAATACGTTCATAGGAAAGGAAGAGAGTCTCTAGGAAAACCGGAATGTGTCTCGGTAGAGCCTTATCTCCATTGGGTACAAACTAGAGCTTTCAAGCTGAGGATGCCATACCCTCGTCAGGAAGTTTTTCCATTAAGGGACTGTGCCCTTAATTTTATGTCTGAGACGGAAAAGCTTCAGGTTACTCTCAGCAAAGTTCAGTAGGAGAAGAGGCCTTGGAGGAACAAGTATCGTATTCTCAATGTGGAGTGTAAGAAAATATAGCAGCTGTTAAAAGAAAAAGACGCCCTGATCGAAATTTTAGAGCAACATGCTGTAGAAAATTAGGATGACCAAAGGAATTTGCTCGCTCCTTTCACTTGGCAAAGGAATGACAACCCGAAAATGGCCCAAGAGCCCCGGTCAACGAAAAGGAAAGCACCAGAACCAGCACCTGAGCTCTCCTCAGAGAGGACTCAAGATCCATTAGTTTAGATTTCCTTTTTCAGCACTTTGTAATCTACTGTATTTTCGTTTCCGCAACCCTTTGAATTCAATAAAACGGGGTTTCCCCACTATTTGATATTTGCAATCTAATTGTCGAAGTTTACTTTGAATAAACAAAAACATACAATTAATATAATCATTGCATATCATTCATCATTCTCGCTTAAACGCATTATTCTTACCTACGAATCTTACGTTTGTGTCTCGATTCTAGAGTCAAATTGTCTCATTCGTACAATACTAGGGCCAATCGTCAGAAGAAGATGGATGATCTCGAGGAGGAGAACAGAGAGTTGAGAGAAGAGATCGACACTCTGAAAGAGGATCTGAGAAAGCTTCATAATGACATGCAAGCTCTAGCAGAAGCTCAGATGCAATAACAATGAACTGTGATCTCAGAGATCACATCAACGCCCATAGTGGAAAAGTCTGATCCTAGGTACAAAATGCCGAAAGATCGTCCCTGGGGCATGCCACTCAACTATATCCCGTAAGGATATATTCCGCCGATCATGGAAGATCCAGAAAATGTAGCAGGAGCCACTGGGCCTGAAGGTTACAAACTTCAAGAAAGCAAAGATGCCAGGGGCATGACAACAACTCCTGAAGGTTACAAACTTCGGGAGGCACCTAGAATCTCGGCCATAATGACTATACCACTGCCCGTGGTACACACTGTCCTGGAAGGACAGATTCCACAGATACCTTCTGGTGGAAACGACAGTATGTTCAACAGAATGAATGAGTTCCAGGAACAATTCTTGGAAATGCAGAAGGAAATGCAAGCCATTCGCGGTCAGGACTTATTTGGAAAGGATGCCGCAGACCTTTGTTTGGTCCCAAATGTGAAAGTTCCACACAAGTTCCAGGTACCCAACTTTGAAAAATACAAGGGTAACTCTTGCCCTCAAAGTCACTTAATGATGTACGCTCGGAGGATGTCAACTCAGACAGAGAACCATCAGCTACTGATCCATTACTTCCAGGATAGTTTAACCGGTGCCGCACTCAAATGGTACATGGGTTTAAACTGCACTAAGATCGACACTTTCAGAGATCTTGGCGCCGCTTTCGTTCAGCAGTATAAGTATAAACTGGACATGGCACCGGACAGAGATCAACTCAGATCAATGTCACAAAAGGACAAGGAAACCTTTAAAGAATACACTCAGAGATGGCATGAAATTGCCACTCAGATTTGTCCACCTCTTGAAGAAAAAGAGATGACAAAGATCTTCTTATAAACCTTAAGCTCGTTTTACTACGACAGAATGGTCGCCAGTGCACCCAGTGACTTCACCGAGATGGTAGGCATGGGATTTCGTCTTGAGAAACCTGTCCGAGAAGGATGCTTAGTTAAAGACGCTGGATCAATTGGATCTCGGATGGATCCAAGAGCATCGAGTTTGTGGATTCAACATGACCTATATGAATTTCAACATCATTCAGAACCACGACATCCGTGCAATGAATGTCAACTTAGTGGCGATATACTTAAGGCAAAGCCAGTACTATAATTTGCCGCGACATAATTACAATTGATGTCTGACTTGCTCGGTAAACAAACAGGGATGCTCTTTCATACAATAGGCCCTCCAGCGTCAGATGGATCTTGGGTGGATCCAGGACTACCATGATAGATCTCCTTATCAGATCAACATGATCCAAATCTTTGATATTCGTGGGATGAATACGAGCTTGGTGGAATTACACGCCATGCAAGTCCAACTCGGTTTTCTCACTTATCACGATTATTTGAGTTGCAAAGGATGTTGTGAGAGTAACGAAGAGTGCGCTCTCGTTCAAAGAACTTTAAAACACTTGTTAAACCACTGGTGGTTTCCGATCTATATGGATGAAGACATGCAACAAATCAGTGTGCTTAATGGGAACCCAACTCAGCGTCAAAGTCAGGATGTCTGATCTATGGGTACTGACCTGGTGAGGTTACACTGTATTCAACGCGGACGTGGCCAAGTGCCACCACACTACTATGAACGCTGCAGAGTCTGCTCGGAGAATAACCAAGGATGCTACCTTGTGCGGGCAGCTCTTCAAGGTCAGTTGGATCGTAAAGAGATTCACCCATGTCCGAGTTCCGAGCCAATAAATTGGATGCCAGACTACTTCGCTGATCAAATCAGAGACGTTGTCATAATCTATGATCATCAACAGAACAAGGATGTTTGTACCATCATCCCTCTACTAGACAAATCAAAGGTTCCTAGTCAGGAACTGATTGAAGTTACCTACGACAGTCAAAGAAATCAGAAGGCTCCTGTAGTTATATATCTGCCAGGACCATTACCATATGAATCCGTTAAGGCGATCCCTTACAAATACGTTGCAACAATAATTGAGAATGGAAAGGAAATTCCATTACCCTCCATCGTGAATATTGCAGACATCAATCGAGTAACACGAAGTGGTCGAATCTTCAACCGAGGAGTTGGAGAACCTAACAAAGAAAAGGAACTTCAGACAAAAGCTCCTGATCCACCAGTCGGTCAATCCAGTAATCCTGACCTTTCAAAGAACGATGATGAGATGCTGAAGCTCATCCAAAGGAGTGAATACAATATTGTTGATCAGCTGTTACAAACTCCTTCAAATATCTCTGTTCTATCACTTTAACTCAGTTTCGAAGCCCACAGGGAGGCTCTACAGAAAGTCTTAGAGCAGGCCTTTGTGGAACAGGATGTGTCAATACGACAGTTCGATAGCATCATCTCTAACATCACTTCCTGCAATAACTTAGGGTTCAGTGATAAGGATTTCCCAGAGGAGGGAAAATGCCATAACATGACGCTCAATATCACAGTTAACTGCCAGGGCGATGCTTTAGCCAGTGTACTGGTAGACACCGGATCAGCCATCAACGTTATGCCGAAGTCCACCCTAATGTGATTACCATTCAAAGGATCCCCGATGAGGGGTAGTGAGGTCATCGTCAAAGCATTTGACGGGTCTCGAAAAGCAGTTATCGGCGAAGTCGACCTTCCTATAACTATCGGTCCTCACACTTTCCTAATCACTTTCCAGGTCATGGACGTCCAGGCAACGTACAACTGTTTATTAGGAAGACCTTGGATACACCAGGCTGGGGCAGTCACTTCAACACTGCACCAGAAACTGAAGTTCGTCAAGAACGATTAACTCGTCACAGTTTGTGGAAAACAAGCCTTGATCGTGAGTAACTTGTCATTATCTACTTGTATAGAACCTGAGGAGGTTGTTGGAACTCAGTTCCAAGCACTTTCGGTGAGCAATGAGAATCAATCAGAGAAAAGTAACCTCTATTTTCTCATACAAAGATGCTCTCGAGGCAATTGAAAGTAACAATACGAAAGGATGGGGACAGCTTGTCATGCCTACTAATAATAAAACAAAGAAGGGTCTTGGTTTTTCTGCGACCTGCACCCAGACAGCTGTTAACGATGAAAGTCTTCATCCCATTCAGAACTTCTTCCACAGTGGAGGTTTCCTTCACCCAGTGCCTCAAGCAGTCCATACCATTAACGAGGGAGATCCCTCCGATACAGAGGAAGAGTGGAAGTCCTATCTTAGCAAGGACGGTTATATCTCTCAGGAAGAGGTGCCTATGCCATTTTGCTATCCCGCACAGAGTCCAAGATTTATACCAAGGTCAGATGTCAGAATGATCTACGGAGATTGTGATCTGAAAGGATGCCATGCTCCACCGAACTCTTTAAAGGAGGACACTCTAATGAAAGATAACTTTGACCATGACCATTATGGTCCAATGGATGGCCTACCTATCTGGCAGCCGTACCCAGGAGACTCAAGGCAAGAAAATCAGTTGAATGATGAAAATCAGCTGAGCATCATTGAACAGAATACCTGCGTCCCCACTATGTCATGGGATCATCACTCAGGTCATTCAGAAAACGTCCAGCGCGATGATGAATTCGCAAAGTTTGCAGGACAAGAATTCATTAACTATGCTTTTCCCAAGGTCAACGTCATCGAAAGAGATGACTCCTCCAGTTCCAAAGAAGTGTGGGACACCCTAGGACAACCAAGTGGAAAATAACACTATATGGTCAAGTACACTGCTCCTGAAAGCTCTCGTATCAGGCTCGAAGACATCCAGCCAACTGGATGGGGAGATTTACCTGAGAGCATGAATCCTATGTAAAATACAACAAAAGAGTTCATCTGTGACAACTCCGCCTGGGAGACAGATTCCAATGATCCTGCTCCACCAGAAATCAGCGTTATTTCTGAAGACAAATCAAGGAAGGTACCAGACTTTGTGATTCACCGAGGAGTTTGCTGTCAATGGGTAGCTGTCGATGTTCCAAAGATTGTTCATCAGTCAAAGTAATTGTCATCTTTAACCTTTCACCTTGCCCAGGTGAAACAGATGTTTTGATAGGGCTCACTTTCTGTAAATATCCCTCTTCGCTTTGCCCAAAGTGACAGAGTTTTGTTTAATAGGGCTGTAGTTTCAAGAATTGACAAGTTCATAAATAAAATAAACGTCGTTATGTAATTTCCGCATTAATTGTTGTTTTCTCTTTTTGCTTTTCCAAAAAATGGTAATCTTAAAAAACAACTCAATAATAAAAACAAGCAGTTTTAAAAAAAAAAACACTGCATACACTCTTGCATTCTCTTTATCTCTTCTAAAACACGAATCATCACGTCATGCAGATTGCTTTTTTTAAACCCCGTTGAAACATACGATCTGATGCCTTCTCCCAACTTTGAATTCCCGGTATTTGGGGCTGAAGAAGAAGTTGACGATGAAATTCTAGAAGAGATCTCCAGACTACTCAGACAAGAGGAAAGGTCCATTGAACCTCACAAAGAGCCGTTGGAAATAGTCAACTTGGGTTCGAAAAAGAGAGAAAAGAAGTCAGGATTGGGGCACTGCTCAGTCCAACTGCCAAAGAAAGTTTGACAAAGCTTCTCAAAGACTTTCCCGATGTATTTTCTTGGTCCTATCAGGATATGCCAGGGTTGGATACCAGCATCGTGGAACATCATTTACCGTTAAGATCAGAATGTCTGCTGGTGAAACAAAGGTTGAGACAGACTCACCCGGACATGGCCATCAAGATCAAAGAGGAAGTGCAGAAACAGATTGACGCGGGTTTCCTCACCACATTAGAATATCCTCAATGGTTAGCCAACATAGTACCCGTTCCAAAAAAGGACGGAAAAGTCAGAATGTGTGTTGACTACAGGGATCTAAACAAGGCTAGTCCAAAGGATGACTTCCCTTTGCCACACATTGACATGCTGGTAGACAGTACAACAAAATTCAAAGTTTTCTCCTTCATGCATGGATTCTCGGGCTATAATCAGATCAAAATGGAGCCGAAAGACATGGAGAAAACTTCCTTCATCACCCCATGGGTTACTTTTTGTTACAAGGTAATTTCGTTTGGTTTGAAGAACTCCGGGGCAACCTATCAAAGGGCCATGACTACTCTGCTTCATGACATGATACACAAGGAAAATCGAGGTATATGTCGATGACATGATTTCCAAATATAAGACAGAAGAGGAGCATGTGACCCACCTGTCAAAACTATTCGAGCGGTTGAGAAAGTATAAACTCTGCTTGAATCCCAATAAGTGAACCTTCGGTGTCCGTTCGGGAAACTTTTAGGGTTCATCGTCAGCCAGAAAGGAATTGAGGTTGATCCTGACAAGGTCAAGGCCATTCAAGAAAATGTCGTCTTCGAAAACTGAAAAACAAGTCAGAGGATTCTTGGGACGTCTGAACTACATCTCCAGATTCATATTCCTTAAGACCGCGACATGCGCGTGTTTACTGTGAATTTTGGTAAACAACCTCTGGTCTATCAATCTTAGACGAAAATTGATTAACTTGCAGGATCGACCACACAAATCCTAGGACATGTGCTAAATTTGAGAGACAAGTGTAAATGACAAAATGAAAATTAAAGAGAATGTAAACTGAACTCCACGTTCGACAATGCTGAAATAAAAGCTAATTGAACTCCACGTTCGACTACGTGCAATAAAGTAAAGCAAAGACTTGAAATTTAAAGGGCTGTAAGTAAAGGGTGCAGAAATTAAAGGCGTCGAAAAGAAATGAGAATGAGTAAAAAGCTTTGAAAGTAAAATGCAACGAACTCCACGTTCTTAGAAAATAAAGGATGGGATAAAAATGCTGTCGAAAGTAAAGGGCAGGAAAATAAAAGACTTTGAAAATAAATGCTTGAAGATTAAATGCTTGAACGTAAAAGTGCAGTTGAGGGTAGACGCAGAAAGTTTAAATGACTTTGAAAGTAAATTTGGCATGGAATATAAAGTTCAAGAAATTGTAAAGGCACGGAAAGCAAATGGCTGAATCTTAAACATGCTGAAGATAAATTGCATTAATGAAGAAAATGGTGTTACATTACGTACATTCTCACGAACTCGTTTCTCTACACGCGGGTACTTTGAGTTTCTTTGAGTAACTTGTACAAAAATATGAACACCCCATTTACATAGAACTAACTCCTATTTATAGTGCTAGGAAATAACTACTAAGTGGTGGTTACTGCTTCGAACGTGTGGATTTTGGCGCATTCTCCTTGGTCTCAACTGTTCCCACGTTCACAACTACTCTTATTTAAATTTTAAATATTGGAAATTCCCTCCAACCTTAATATAACCACTGCAGTGCTTGTTACCACATTCTCATGGTCGAAACTCTTCCAGCACTTAGCCATTTTTTGAGGTTCCTACACCTCTATTCGACTCAGGCTTCTCCAAAACTGGGTCGAAGCCTTCTTTATAATAAAAATAATTTTTTAACATAAAATAGCTTTGATTCTTTCTAACGTCGAAATTGAGGGTTAACAAATTGCCCCCAAGGAATGTCCTTTCGCCAGAATTGGTAGGAAGGCCATTTCTTGATATAGTAACCATTTCGACGCCTGTTTGCATGGCCTTAACTGAACATCCCACTAATTACTTAATGGTTGAACTGTTCAGTTTCTTTAACCCATGCCTCTGGCGTCATACCATCATGACAAATCCTTAAAACTTCCTTTCAGCCATATTCATCATAACACCTTTCTTGAAAATAGACGTTAACAGTCTGCACATAACTGCTACTTTTCATCACACCTTCAGGAGAAAGACATGTGTCCCACTAACCCCTCAGCTTCAACGGTGGATCCAAGTTTCTTGAGATTTTCAAATGTCTATATATACCCATTTCCTCCACTTTGTGAACTTTCCACACTTTTCATACTCTCAAGCAACCTCTTATTCTCTTCAGTTCTCTCACGCAAACCCAGCAAAGACAATATCTTTTCATCTTCTTCAACAATGGCGTTTTCCCAAACTAATCCTCAAGCAAAAAAGACTCAAAGAGGCAAGGCCACTCCATTTAAGCAAACCATCCCTCCGTTCTCTAACATCCCAGGCCCCCAACTAGTAGATAACTGTCATTGCATGCCGGAACCCACCTCTGAAGAATCAAGAGCCATCTACAAATCTCAGGTAATGATTCCTATAGTTATGTCTGACAAAACTTATGTGTTATCTGGTTCTTTGGCTGATGTGGACATTTCTAATGAGAGGCTAAGTGAGTTTCTCCCCTCGTACCGGAGAACCAGACCATTAGGGCAAAAGAGTTTCCCCAAAGTTAATTCCGCTGCTGGAGCTTCCCCTGAAGAGATCCCCTTACCCAAAATCAATGTTGGCTATCTCACTGATGGCACCAGACTGGTGAGAGCTGTCAACCCTTTAAAGGAATTTGACCAATGGATGGCAAAGATGGAGAAGGTTAAAGCTGACCATTGGAAGGAGATAGGGATTTATGACCTTCTTATGTTGTCGAAGACCAGCATACCCTGTTGTCTGAACATGTTGGCAGCTTCCTTATACTTTTGGGACAACACCCATTATACATTCCATCTGCCATGTGGAATGGTTACTCCAACCTTTTTCGACGTAGCCGCCATCACGGGGCTTCGTCCAGATGGCCTTGTATATAATCCTGATGTTGATGCTGAGGACACCATCAACATTTCAGGCTCCAAACTGACCTACACCCTCTTTATCAAACACCACTTCAAACAAGAAGATGACGAGGTGTCTGATGAAGAACACATTGCTTTCCTCACAGTCTGGATGTCGAGGTATGTTTTTTGCACAAAGTCTTTGCAGGTAGCTAAGAAGTACCTACCTCTGGCGAATCAACTCCACCACAACAGAGGAACCTGCCTGAGTGAACTCATTCTCGCGAACCTTTACGAATCTATCAGTGAAGGGGCTTATCGACTTAAGAATATGGAAGCCCAAGGTCCTATGCACTTGAGTGGTCCTCTTTGGCTACTTCAATTGTGGCTCAATGCTACATTTGAGGCTAGCCTCCCCATAAAAGGCATAGTTGATGAAGCCTCTGCTGAGATCAAGGAAAGGAGTGTCGAAGGGACACGTCTGGCCAAACTCACTCCTAATGATGATGGTGAAAACCTTCAAAGGGCTTTCACCAGTTATATTATGATGTTCGCCAAACGCTATGAGTTCACTCCTAGCATGGAACCCTTTGTTCGACGAAGCTATGGCCCTGTGTGGTTTAAAAGGCCATTTCCCAATCCTCTTCAACCTCTTGATCCAGAATCTGTTGCTATCTGGGAAGCCTTTTTTATTCCTAGATTCATTATCCACAGGCTGAACTTAGGGAGAGGTTTATCAGCATTGATTGCCTACCAACCAAACTTGGTCTCTCGACAGTTTGGGCTGGCCCATAGCTTCCCTCAGTGCTTGTATGAGAAAAAGGGCCAAGTAATTCTTCACACCGCCTACTTCGACGAGGAAAACGTCTCCCAAACACTCGACAGCCGGAATGAAAAAAGAAGAATCCTCTCTCCTGTGTTTTTTGAACCTTCCTTTCTATGCACTTCATCCTTCCACCAATGGTGGTCGAAGCATTATAGTGAGCACTTTCTTGCTGTGGCTACATTTTCTTCGTTACTTGACCAAGTTTTTCTCCATGTGCAGGACAAGACAAAAAAAAGTAAGTTCACTCATATCAAAGAAATACAGGCTTTTCAAAAATACTTTGAAACTATCTATCGACCAGATGATCTTAGTCGAACTATTCATGAGGCTGCTGTTACTCTAAAGAGAAAATTTCTAGAAAAGCTGGATCAACTAAAAATTCCTCCCAACGTCCCTCGTGAGAAACGTTATGAGGTAGCTTTTAAACTTTTTCCTCCAAAGTTCCCTCGACTGCCTAATGCTGATTTTGGAGTGGCGCTTGCCCCTCCATTTCCATATTGTTTTGTCTGTGGGGAGCATTTAAAACTTCTTCGACAACAGTCTCAGCCAAAGGCTCAACGAGTGGTTTCGACTAAGCATACGTTAGACAGTTTTAAAGGGCACCTTCATATAGGAATTCAGGACGTTCGTGTCGAATCTGAAATATGTGAAGGTTTGAAATCCTTAATCCATGTCTTTATGACTAACCATGTAATCATTAACTTGTAACAATTGTGTGCTATCTTTTAGCTGTGCCTAGGAAATCTGCTTCGACTAGAGCTGCCACCCTGCAAAGCGGCAAAGACCCAGAGAGTACACAGGTATATTTCACCTCCCCTGTTTATGCTTGTACTATATGAATTTCTTTCTTATATTTGCTCTGCCTCTTCAGACTGGTCGAAAACCTCCAACACCTTCCAATAAAGGTAAGAAGGATACCCCAACTGTGGTTATAGCTTCAGAGGCCTCAGATGAATCTCCCGAGGAGGTTCTCACAAGGAAAAGGAAAAAACCCACAAATGCCTCTGGACCTACTGGCCCACCTCCTTCGAAGGTGGCCAAAATACTCGAAAAGGCATCCACCACAAGTGGTGTCGAAAAGAAACCCTCCAAGGTGGCCTTGAGAACCCCTCTTGGTGACCATGGGAGTGATAAATCAAGTCCTGTTGTTGAACAAACTCAGGTATGTGCACCATTGCCTTTTTCTATTATGCTTGACATCTTTCGCCTATTATTTCATTCTCATTTTCACTTCCTCTACTTGTGTTTTTTGGGCACCCATAATCAACAATCCAGATTCCCGACCAACTCCAGGCAACTTCGCCACCACCGTAATTGACGATTCTGTTCCTCACCCAACTTCAGAAAGCTTCACCACCACGCTCCTCAACAGCCAAGGTGAGCCAACTTATCACCCATCTTCTGATATTGGCTCTGGTTTGAGTGAGATTAATCAACCTACTCCACATGTTACAGCACCCACTACACCACCAGCTCTAACCCCCACTCAAAACGCACAGGCTGATGGAGCCAACTCTGATGATGATGATGCCTCAAGCCCACCACCTTTCAATCTGGGTACCTCAATGGATAAAGGTCAGTTGGTTGCAGAAGAAAGACATGAACCTGAAATTCAAACACATAACGCCAATCCTGATCAAGCTGCGCCTGAGGAGACAAATGAACTACATCCTACACCAGCTGATGACCAGGAGAATATGCAACCAGCTGCTGAAGAGTCTGATGAAGAAATGAAAGAAGAATAAGATGAAGGAGGAGAAGAATCAGCAGAGGAAGAAGAACAACAAGCTGAACCTAATCCCCACCATACTCTTTCGCCTGTGGTCCCTCCACCACCTAAAGATTCACTGACAGCACTCAAGTGGTCGAACCCACGTGAGTTTATTAAATTGATACTCAAGCAAAAGTATGGTTCTTCTTCTGCCTCTTCGACTCCAGCATCAGATGACTTTGCCCAACCGATTTTCCAAGCTATCAAGAAAAAATTATTCAGGGGGGATATTTACAAAGTTTTGGCCTCAGATCCAACTGCAACTGCTTATTTGAAGGACACCCTTGCAAAGATTGAGCTCACCACCCTCAATCCAGATGTTTCTGGTTTTCTGATAGAGCTAACTGCTGTGGTAAACCAAATAGCTGCAGAAATAAAACTGCTCCCCTCTATCAGGAATGCCATAGAGAAAACATCTGGCTGTGAGAGTGCAGCCTGGTGTGGTGCAAAAGAGGCATACGAAGAGGTCGAACATATGGAGGCTGATCAAAAGAAAAAGCAAGATGATATAGCCTCCAACCAGAAGGACATTGAAGCCTGGAAGCAACAAATCACGGAGCTACAAGCCAAAATTAAGAACGTTGAAAAACGCAACCGTGATTTACACCACTTCGACGACACTAGGATAGCTGAAGAAACAAAGAACGCTATTGATCGTATTGAGGCGGCCCAAAGATATGAAAAAGAGCTCGCAGCAGCAAAACTTGACGAATCTTTGTGCAACGCTCGCCTCAAACATCATATAGAAGCTTTTTCTCAGTTGGCGTCGAGGCTTCCCTTTTGATACTTTCGACACCTTCGTTTGTTTAATCATCATTGGTTTCTTGGCCTTTTCAGGCTTTTTATGTAATGACAATTTTATGCCTTTTGGCACTGATTAATCAATTATTATTATTTTGCCCTTAACTGCTTTCGACCCATATTATATTATGATGCACTTTATTTGTTGTCTTTTATCAGTCAAATCTGCAATTAAGGCATTCTATCTTTTTCTTAGAAAGTCACCTTTCCAACTTTAAATTCCAAGGCGTAAGCCTCTAGCTTTTAAAGTCACATTTATAGCATAGCCCTCAGGCATACTTCCATGAATAACTCACGTGCTTCCACCGTTTGACTGGCCAATCCAATCATCACTTCGCCTCTATAAATTTCTTCCACCTGACCACGTTCTGCGTAGAAGCAAACATGGATAATTCAGAGAAATCATCAACCAAGAAGATGGCTGGAAAGGCAAAGGCTGTTGAGGAAACAAAAAAGATGGAGGCACCCAAGCAACCTGAAGCCTCCATTGGAGCAACCTCTCTAGCCAAGAAGAGAGAGACTACAATGAAGATCTCTAAGAAAGGGCGCTCCAGTACCCAAGACTCTGATGATGAGCCAGATGCAGATTATATGGACTTCCTCAAATCCATAGATTGGAGAGATTATGAATAACCTTTCCTTGATTAAAAATTGTTGTATTGGTTCTCTTTGCTTTGTATGCCATATTAGCCTGACTTGGCCTATTTTGGCTTTCTTTTTATTAAATAAAGCTTATGTTTTAATATGAATCTCTTGCAGCATAGGCTTATATTTTTTCAAATACTTGCCATTTACTTTCAAGACTCTTTTATCTTTGTCTAACTCTTCCACTTCATAAGCTCCATTAGAGAAGACTTGTATGATTTGGAATGGACCTTCCCACTTAGGGGACCACTTGTCCAATGTTCTATCCTTTCGATCCATGGGCAAAATCACTTTCCAAACCAATTCCCCACATGCAAAAGATTTAGACTTAACCTTTTTGTTGTAGGATTCTTCGACCCTCTTCTTTTGTCTTCTTAACAACTCCAAGGCTCTGAGCCTTTCTTCATCCAAATCCACTAATTCATTCATCATCATTTCCCAATAATTCTCAGAGGGAATCTCATGATGCCTTTGAACTCTTACAGACTGTAGATAAATCTCAACAGGCAATACTGCGTCATGACCAAAAGTGAGTCGAAATGGGGTAGTGTTGGAAGCCTCTTTAGGGGATGTTCGACACGCCCAAAGAACATGGTCTAACGTCCTGTGCCAATTTCTAGGCCTTTTTCCCACATGTTTCTTAATTAGTCCAATTACCACCTTATTGGCAGCTTCGACTTGCCCATTGGCCTGAGCATAATAAGGTGTAGAAGTTAATAACTTAAAACCTATTTCTTTGGTAAATTCCTGCACCTTTCGACCAGTGAACACTGATCCCTGATCTGTAGTAATTGTTTCAGGAATACCAAATCTATAAATAATGTGATTTTGAATGAATTCAATAACATCTTCTTGACCTATATTTACCAGTGGTATTGCCTCAATCCACTTAGTGAAATAATCAATTCCCACCAAAATATATCTTTGGTTCTTTGAAGATGTTGGTCGAATCTCTCCCACTATATCTAAAGCCCATCCTCTGAAAGGCCATGGTTTCACTATGGAATGTAATTCACTCGCAGGGATGTGCTGTATGCCAGCATGAATTTGAGATTCTTGGCACCCTTTAGTAAATTCTATGCAATCCTTCAGCATAGTGGGCCAATACATGCCTTGTCGAAACAACAGCCATTTCATCTTCTGGCTAACTTGGTGTGCCCCACATGCCCCACTATGTACTGTCAAAAGGGCCAAATATGCCTTTGCTTCACTAAGGCATTTCAATAAGACTCCCTCAGGGGTCTTTTTAAATAATTCATTACCCACCAGTACATAGCTTAAAGCTTGATATCTGATTTTTCGCTCTGTTGAAGCCGTTGGGTTTTGTAAATACTCAACTATGGGCTTCCTCCAATCTTCATTTGTTAAATTATCTATGGCAAAAATTTCAAAATTTTCGCCATCTATGCACCCAAGCTTAGTTGTTTCTAAGTCTGATGGGCATAATCCAACAGCCACCACTTTACCTCTTGCTTCAATTACTTCTTGAAAGTTTTCCTTTGACACCTTGTATCCAGAGGCAATTTGAGCCAAGTCGTTAGCAACTTGGTTCTCTATTCTAGGTATGTGTTGAATAGCCACTACCTCAAATTTCTTTAATAACCTATTGGCTATCACAAAGTACATAATGAGATTTTCTTTAACACATTTATACTCCTTTGTGATTTGTTTTATAACCAATTCTGAGTCTCCCATTATTTCGACTCTAGTTGCCCCCAATTCTAACAAAATTTCAAGGCCAGCAATTAATGCTTCATATTCAGCCTCATTGTTAGAGCAAGGTCCTTCGACCTTGTACTTGAATTTTGTTGGAATTTTTTCAGGAGAAATAATGTGTATTCTCACTCCTGTTCCATTTTTATGACTTGATCCATCAAAGTATAACTTCCAGGATTTTAATTCAACATAATTCAAATCATTTTCATTTATGGAGTGATCAACTATAAAGTCTGAACTATTTGCCCTTTCACAGCTTTTAAAGGTTGATATGTTAGGGAAAAATCTGTTAATGCCAACGCCCATTTGCCAATTCGACTATGCAAAATGGGTTTAGATAACATATGTTTTACAACATCAAAGTGAGAAGAAACATACACATCAACAAGATTTATATATTGCTTCAATTTAGTACAAGAGAAATACAAGCATAAACATAACTTTTCAATCATGCTATACCTAGTTTTTGCATCATTTAAAACTCGACTAAGATAATAAATGGCTCTTTCGACTCCATTTTCATCCTCCTGGGCTAACATACTCCCTAGAGTTTTATCTGATGCAGCTATATACAATCTCATACTCTTGTTTCTACAAGGTGGTGAAAGAATTGGAGGGTGGCTTAGGTACTCCTTGATCTTGTCGAAGTCTTCCTGCTGTAATTGCGCCCACTCAAAACCATATGTGTTGAAACGAAGCAATGGCAAAAATGCTTGTGTTTTGCCACTCAGATTCGATATAAACCTTCTCAAGAAGTTGATCTTGCCCAACAACGACTGCAACTCCTTTTTAGTTGATGGCACTTTCGCCTCCATTATGGCTTTGGTCTTATTCTGATTTATTTCAATCCCTTTCTTGTGGACCCCAAAGCCTAGGAAATCCCCTGCCTGCACACAAAAAGCACATTTGAGAGGATTCATTTTAAGACCATATTTTCTCATCCTTTCAAAGGACTGTCGAAGATGGTTCATGGGACTTTTCCCAGAAATAGATTTTATCATAATATCATCAATATAAATTTGCATGAATGTGTCTATAAAATCGTGGAAAATTGAATTCATTGCTCTTTGATAAGTGGCACCAGCATTCTTGAGACCAAAAGGCATCACTACCCATTCATAGGTGCCTAAGGCTCCAGGGAATCTAAAAGCAATTTTATGAACATCTTCCTCAGCAATGAATATTTGGTTGTAGCCAGAATATCCATCCAGCATACTAAGATAGTCATGTCCTGCTGCAGAATCTATTAACATTTCTGCTACTGGCATTGAATACTCATCTTTGGGAGTTGCAGAATTTAAATCTCTAAAATCAATGCAAACTCTCAAAGACCCATTCTTTTTAATAACAGGTACTATATTAGCCAACCATTCGACATACCTTGCAGTGCGAATGAATTTGCAACGAAGCAATCTTTCGACTTCCTCTTTGATCTTTGACAATATCTCTGGTGCAAACTGTCTTGGTTTTTGGTTGACTGGTTTTTTCCCAGGCATCATAGGCAACCTATATTCGACCAACTCCCTGCTCAAACCAGGCATCTCATCATAATCCCAGGCGAAGCAGTCTTTGAACTCTTTCAACAACTGAACCACCTCAACCTTCAACTGGGGATCAAGATTGGCACTGATGTAGGTAGGCCTTCTGGTTGCCCCCTCACTGAGGTCAACTTCTTCTAAGGGATCTTGCGCTAGCATTTTTATATTACTTGCCAACGGATCCTTCTCAAATATCAAAGGCTCATCTTCATATATGGCGTCGAGCCTCTGGCTTTGCTCTCCAGTTTCAACCTTATCTGGAGGTTTTGGGTTGAAGTCTTTTCTAGGACCTTCTTGATATACTTTAGAAATGGCTTCGCCATCCATATAGTCATTGGCGGCTTCCAAATCCGCTTGTAGTATTGTTTCAGCCACATAGGCCGAAATTATTTTTAAAGCGTCGAACTCAGTCATGATCACTGAATTCATCTCCCCATTCAGTGGGCTCTATTGGAGCCGAGCCTAAGCATGGCAACCTTCCTCCTGGTACCTCCCTGTCCCATCTGAAACCTTCGACAGGGTGTAAATACAACGAATAAAATGTTTCCAAATCAGGCATAAACTCAAAATCAGCTGGAGGACATGGCGCAATGTTTGCCAAATGTTTCTCAAATTGCCTACTATCCACATGATTAATAGGCACCTTAAAGTACCCTTGATCAGCTTCAATATTTTCAACTATCCCATCTGGTCTCCAAATGGTGATTCTTTGATGCATAGATGAAGGCACAGCTCCTATTCCATGAATCCACTCCCTACCCAATAGTAGATTGTAGTTAGCTTTTGTTTCGATGACCATAAACATTGTTGGTCCGGTAATAGTTCCCACGGTGAGGTCCACCTGAATCACTCCTAAAGTGGAACCAACTTTTCCTTCATAGTTCAACAGAACCATGTTGTGGGGTTTGGTATTAGTCTCAAACTTCCCAATCTTGCTCAGCAGAAATCTTGGCATCAAATTAACAGTTGCACCACAATCTACCAAAATTTTGTTGACAGGGACGTTTTCTATTTTACTAGTAATGTAAAGAGGCTTCAAATGACCCTTCATTGCCTCTATGGGGCGTTCAAAGAAGCATTCTGTTCTTCGACGCACCCATTGTTCATGATGTAATAACACACAAGATTGTGTGCCAACATCTCTAATTCAGCAGTTTGATCTAAATCTTCGACCTCTGACACTTGGCCAAATTCCCTTGGCATTACTGACACCACGTTCACCAGAATATCTAGAGAAGCCACTGATTCATTGTCGAAGTTATCAGTCATATTCTCATCCTCTTCGACCTTCTTTTCTGGCTGAACAGTAAACAACTTTCGTCGTATGGGCATCTTCTCTATTGCCCCAGCTTGATTATCAACATTGGTGCTTGACTCTCCTTGCACCTGAGCCTCCCTGATAGCCTTTCGCCTGCGCTGCTCTCTTCGCCATTGTGATCTAGACATGGGGTTTTTACCCTTGTAGTTCTGAGAAATGTATGCTGATTTGTTGGTGGTGTGGTTCTCTTTTCTGTACTCAAATGATGAACCTCTTTCCACATTAAACTTCTACCACTTTTTCTTCTGTCCTCTCCCTTCGATAGGCTTGATCCAACTACCAGTTGGCACATTCGCAGCTGGTTTGAAGGTACCTGGCCTAACTCCTGGTGCTTGGTTTTTTAGCCCTGTTGAAAGTCGCCTATGGTAAAAACCTTTGTGCCCTTTGTTCACCTTCTACCCCCAGTTTTCACCAGCCTTCTTGACACCTTCTAGCTTGTGGGCAGCATTTTCATAAAAAATAGCGCTGCATCTAGGACATAGCATTACTCCAGAGCCTTCCTTCTGGCAACGATGCAAGAAATCCACAATTGTCTCTTCTTGCTTAGGATACGCTATTTTGTTGCGCTTCTCTTGTTCATCTTCCTTCCCCACTTGTTCAACTTTTCGATCTGTAATCTCGACTATATTGACATCCATTCTGTCCTTTAAGTGCATTTTGGAGAAACGGACTTCCAGACTTTCAGTGGTTTTTTCCAGACAACCACCACCTGCTGCTATTTTTGCAGCTTTTTGGGAAGCTTTTTGCCAAGCAGCTTTTTCAGCTTCGTCCATTTCTTCAGCATTGACTCTTTCGACATCAGGAGATGTCTTGAAAATTTTTTCAGCAGCCATACATATCCAGTTTTCCGCCAGACAGCCATCCATGTCCAGCATCTCTCCTACCAAGAGCATGTCATCTTCCAACTCCTTAACAACTTGGACTTTGGGGGCATTTCTGCCCATAGCCTCATTGGTACTGATACTATCTGAGTTAAAATCAGAATCTTCAGCCAATTCGACCATGTTAATGCCTTCATTGGCTTTTAACTTCAACCCACTCACGGCCATATCCACAACCTTAGCAGCATTATCCATTTCAACAAACTTATCAGCAGTTTCTTTGGTCACCAACATTAGACTGGTACCATCAACATTCAGGCCACTTGCAGCCTTACTAGAACCTTCAATTATCACAGAATTGGTGACGAAGTCTTCAGTAACCTCCACCATGTTGACTAACTCATCAAACCCCTCTGTGGCTTCCATCATCTAAACCTCGTGGGGCTCTGTATAGTTAGCCTCTGCAACTCGCAATGGGTCAGAGTTAATCTTCATCTGGGTTTTGCCCTTGTCGCCAAACTTCAGCCTTCCTTCTTGGATAGCATTTTGCACCAAATCCCTGAAAAGAAAACATTGAGAAGTTTTATGACCCAAAAAATTATGGTACTTACAAAAGCCTCTTTTCTTTCTTTGTTCTAAAGGTGGCGTCTTAGCACCAGCAGGCACTATCATTTGCCCATCTTTAACTAACAAATAAAAAATTTTGTCACATTTAGTAACGTCGAAAGTGTATGTTTTCTTAGTAAATTTGTCGTTAGATTCGACAGGATTTTTTCCTTCTGAAGGAGCTAATAATTTGCAGGCATAAGGTGGACCTTGCTTTAACTCAGCCACGTCCACCTCATTTCCATCCAAATAAGATGTTTCACCATACAAACTCTCCACATCCTCATTGCATTCGACAAAGGCTACCCTTTTACCCCTGCTGAATTTAGCCTTCTCTTCTTTCAGCCTTTCTAGTTGTCGAACCCTATCAGCCAACTGGGCCATATCTCTAAGATATTGGGTATCTAATTTCTTCCTAATGGAATAATCAAGACCCCCAGTAGCCATTTCGACCAGCTCATGTTCTGGCACTTGTGTAAAACACCAGGCTTTAAGAAGTCGAAACCTATTCAGGTAATCATCAATTGGCTTAGTAACTTTGTGTTTGATGCTAGCCAATTCTTTCAGACTAATCTTAGTTTGCCCCATGTAGAACTGTTCATGAAACAAACGTTCCAGTTGGGTCCAATTGTATATGGAATTTGGAGGCAAAGTAGTAAACCATGTGAAGGCATTCTTGGTAAGGGAACTTGGGAAGTACTTGATTCTGAGGCTTTCGTCAGCTGTAATTTCGCCTGCTTCAATCAAATACCTAGCCACATGTTCGACAGTAGATTCAGTAGTATCTCCTGAGAACTTGCTGAACTTTGGAACCTTCGTCCTAGGGGGTAGATCTGCTTGGAGAATATAATCCACTATAGGCAAAGTATAATTTGGCCTTGTGAAGCCAAAATTCATACCATTTCTGGTCATTATCCTTTCAACCATGGCTGCAAGGTTATTTTCTTCTGCTTGATTTTGGTGTCGAACCTGTCTAAGGAGTTGATCTGCATTTTGGTTCCTGTTCACCATCACCGCTGGCTCTTCCTCCATCTGGTATGGCATCTGGTTTCTTGGTGGTTCGACTCTATAAGGATCAATCATCTCTTGATCTTCCAAGTTCGCCTCAGGTATCTGGCATGGATGACATCTTGGGATATCTTCGACAACAGTTGCTCTTCGATCTACCGCTGGTACTCCCATGAAATCAGCCATGTGTGCCACTTGTGCAGCCAATTGTTGGTTAGTTTGGGTCGTATTTTGAATCAAGGGTTGAAAAACTTCTCCCATTGTCTGAGACAACGTATGTACCATTTGCATGTTACTTTCATCCATCTGCCGTCTCAAACAATTTATGGATGTATTTGTAAGGCTAGGCATTTGAACAGAGTAACCAACACCTATATTCTGGTTGTTTCGCCCTCCTGATCCTGACCCTTGTAGTGGCGAAGACACAACAGTTTCTAAAAATACAGGTGGAGCATTCTGCAGATTTTACATCATTGATGTAGGCATACCATAGGGTTAACTCCTTGACCCTGGGTGTGGAAAACCTGGAGGAGGAACGTGCCTGTACATTGAATTTCCTCCTGGGGGTGTTGGTGAGTTAGAACTTTGTGGTCCTATGTATTCCAACACAGGTTGAGTATATGATTTTGTATATGTTGATCCTGGTTCAGACACCACTAATGGAAGTGATGCATATCCTCCTGTCACAGACACTGGTGAGGGTGTGCTTTGAGACCCCATACTGCTGCTTGACTGAGTGTTTGAAATACTCCCTTGAGGATCAACTTGTTGGTTGGCATTGGTTGCCATTTTCTTAGTGTATCTTCTCTTTGGTATCCCTTCGTTTGTTGTGGCTAACTTCCCACTTCTCAATAACATACAACGAAAGTACTTCTTCACCAAGAAAGATAAGGTTGACAAAAGTGTAAAACTTAGCACTGGGTCCCACCAGGTGTGCCAATTTGTTTACTGTGAATTTTGGTAAACAACCTCTGGTCTATCAATCTTAGATGAAAATTGAATAACTTGCAGGATCGACCACACAAATCCTAGGACATGTGCTAAATTTGAGAGACAAGTGTAAATGACAAAATGAAAATTAAAGAGAATGTAAACTGAACTCCACGTTCGACAATGCTGAAATAAAAGCTAACTGAACTCCACGTTCGACTACGTGCAATAAAGTAAAGCAAAGACTTGAAATTTAAAGGGCTGTAAGTAAATGGTGCAGAAATTAAAGGCGTCGAAAAGAAATGACAATGAGTAAAAAGCTTTGAAAGTAAAATGCAACGAACTCCACGTTCTTGGAAAATAAAGGCTGGGATAAAAATGCTGTCGAAAGTAAAGTGCAGGAAAATAAAAGACTTTGAAAATAAATGCTTGAAGATTAAATGCTTGAACGTAAAAGTGCAGTTGAGGGTAGACGCAGAAAGTTTAAATGACTTTGAAAGTAAATTTGGCATGGAATATAAAGTTCAAGAAATTGTAAAGGCACGGAAAGCAAATGGCTGAATCTTAAACATGCTGAAGATAAATTGCATTAATGAAGAAAATGGTGTTACATTACGTACATTCTCATGAACTCGTTTCTCTACACGCGGGTACTTTGAGTTTCTTTGAGTAACTTGTACAAAAATATGAACACCCCATTTACATAGAACTAACTCCTATTTATAGTGCTAGGAAATAACTACTAAGTGGTGGTTACTGCTTCGAACGTGTGGATTTTGGCGCCTTCTCCTTGGTCTCAACTGTTCCCACGTTCACAACTGCTCTTATTTAAATTTCAAATATTGGAAATTCCCTCCAACTTTAATATAACCACTGCAGTGCTTGTTACCATATTCTCATGGTCGAAACTCTTCCAGCACTTAGCCATTTTTTGAGGTTCCTACACCTCTATTCGACTCAGGCTTCTCCAAAACTGGGTCGTAGCCTTCTTTATATTAATAATAATTTTTTAACATAAAATAGCTTTGATTCTTTCTAGCGTCGAAATTGAGGGTTAACAGCGCGCCGATTTTCAAATTACTCGAAAAGAACTAGGACTGCGTTTGGACAAAAGATTGCCAAATCGCCTTCGACAGTATCAAGGAATACCTGTTGAACCCACCGATTCTCTCACCTCAAGTGGAAGGAAGACCACTAATCATCAACCTCACAGTCTTGGAAGACTCAATGGGTTGTGTGCTTGGCCAATAAGACGAAACCAAAAGAAAAGAGTTTGCCATCTACTATTTGAGCAAGAAATTCATCGACTGCGAGACTCGGTACACTATGCTTGAGAAAACTTACTGTGCTCTGGCTTGGGCAGCCAAACGTCTTCGCCAGTACATGATTCATCACACTACTTGGTTAATCTCCAAAATGGATCCAATTAAGTACGTCTTTGAAAAACCTGCTCTTACGGGAAGGATTGCCCGTTGGCAGATGTTGTTATCAGAATATGACATCGAGTACCACGCCCAAAAAGCCGTTAAAGGAAGTATTTTAGTTGATCATTTGGCTCATCAACTAATTGATGATCAAGAATCAATCGGGTTTGACTTCCCAGACGAAGATGTCATGTATCTAAAAATGAAAGACTGCGATGAACCGCTACCCCGGTGAAGGGCCAGAACCAGGGTCCCAATGGGGACTTATCTTTGATGGAGATGTCAATCATTACGTAAACGGAATTGGGGCAATCATCATAACACCTCAGGGTACCCACATTCCTTTCGCCGCCAGACTTACGTTTAAGTGCACAAATAACGAGGCCGGATACGAAGCTTGTATCATGGGTCTCGAGGAAGCAATCGATTTAAGGATCAAAAACTTGGACGTATATGGTGACTCAGCCTTGATTATCAATCAGATCAAAGAAGATTAGAACACATAACAATCAGGACTGATTCCTTACAAAGATTACGCGAGAAGGTTGTTACCATTCTTCAACAGAATCGAGTTTCATCACATCCCTCGTGAAGAGAATCACATGGCTGATGCATTAGCCGCCCTCTCTTCCATGATTAGTGTAGGTCAATAGAACGACTTACCTAAGATTGACGTAATGCGCCTAGAATGGCCCGCCTACATCTTAACGATTGAAGCAGTCTTAGACGACAAACCTTGGTATCACGATATCAAATGCTTCCTTTAGAAATAAGAGTACCCACCTGGGGCACTAAGAAAGGACCGAAAGACCCTCAGGAGGCTAGCAGGCAGCTTCTTCTTGAGCGGTGATACACTTTATAAGAGAAACTTCGACATGGTCTTGCTCCGATGCGTAGACAGACCAGAAGCAAACATGCTGATAAAAGAAATTCACGAAGGATCTTTTGGCACTCATGCCAGCGGACACACAATGGCCAGAAAAATTCTGAGAGCAGGGTACTATTGGTTGACAATGGAATCCGACTGCTACAAGTACATGAGGAAGTGTCACAAGTGTCAGATATACTCCTACAGAATCCATGTACCGCCTACACATCTCAAAGTTCTTTCTTCCCCATGGCCTTTTTCTATATGGGGAATCGACGTGATTGGCATGATTGAACCCAAGGCTTCGAACAGACATCGGTTCATCCTGGTAGCCATTGACTACTTCACCAAGTGGGTCGAAGCAGCTTCATACGCCATTGTAACTCGACAAGTGGTGGTCTGATTTATCAAAAATAATATCATTTGTCGTTATGGTGTTCCAAGCCAGATCATTACTGATAATATATCCAACTTGAACAATAAGATGATGAAAGAGTTGTGCACAGAGTTCAAGATCGAACACCATAACTCATCTCCCAACCGACCCAAGATGAACGGAGCAGTAGAAGTGGCTAACAAGAATATTAATAAGATTGTTCAAAAGATGGTTGTAACCTATAAAGACTGGCACGAGATGCTACCCTTTGCTCTTCACAGTTATCGGACATGTGTCCGCACTTCAACAGGGGCAACCCCTTTCTCTCTAGTATATGGCATGGAGGCAGTGCTCCCTATAGAAGTAGAGATCCCATCAATCCGGGTATTGATGGAAGCTAAGCTTACAGAAGTTGAATGGTGTCAAAGTAGGCACGACAAGCTGAATCTGATCGAAGAAAAATGAATGACGGCACTATGTCACGATCAGTTGTATTAGCAAAGAATGAAGAAGGCGTTTGACAAAAAGGTCCGACCTCGCGTCTTCAGGAAAGGAGACCTTGTGCTCAAAAAGATATAATCATTTCTCACTGATTCATGGGGCAAATGGACTCTGAATTATGACGGCCCCTATGTGGTCAATAATGCTTTTATAGGCGGCGCCTTGAGACTTGCAACCATGGACGGAGAAGAATTTTCCTACCCCATAAATGTTGACGCAGTCAAGAAATACTTCACCTAAACTAAAAAAAAAAAGTCTCGGTGGATTGAAAACCCGAAAGGGAGGTCCGGGCAAAAATTAGAGACAAAATAAAAAAAAAAATCATCTCGGTGGATTGGAAACATCACAGTACGATCCTGACAAAAATTAGGGATAATGGCAAGTAACTATGTCCAACAGAGGCAAGTCCCTCAGTAGCAGTTACATAATACATCGAAGGAAATCTCGGTCACGGTCATCTTCGACGAAAGCTCAGGATGTCTCGAATTCAAAGTTGGTAGAAGGGTAGCGGTCATTATGTTTCAATGTAGCCATCTTCCCGTAAATTACCATTTTCTAACTTTGTAAATACTCTATGGAATCACGCGTTTGGCTGATTTCCATCCTATCAATAAAATTTGAGCCCTTGTGCTTTTGTTTGCAATCCTTATTTGTTTTAGCTTTACAGAACGACGTTTTTAATATGATTAACGATTCTTGAAATGAAACAAAAATGAATTTACTTGTTAAAACTTTTTCTGCTTTTAAAATAAAGATGACAATTCTTTTGACTGTTGAACATCGAAAGAACGTCGATTATTTCTCCAAAGGTGGTTGAGCTTCAAAGTGCAGAATCAAAGTAATCCTTCTAAACTAGTACACCTGAACGAAGGATCAATTGTGTCAGAGACCATGTTTCATCTGACATCCCCCGGCAGAGTTCTTACCTACTAAGCCCGACCAACGGTTGTTCCCTGCAGGGACTATTTCTCCTAAGCAAGGCAAAATTGCTATCGTGAACCAGTGAAACTTTACATCCCCCACTGTGGCCGAGTATCCAGTCGTGTTCATCTACTGGTCTGTATGTCGCCTGAGTTTTGTCAGCATAAACATACATACATCATGCATTGTTGATTTACATTCACATTCATATTGCATCACCATCACTCTAGTCGGTCTTATCCTCTAGTGATAACGGTCCTCTAAATCGAGTTGTCAGTTCTTTCCTCGTTAGGAAATGTTGCGTATGAACTATCTCTCTCCTCCAGTTTATTTCTGGATTGGAGTTGGCCCTTGACCACTTTGATAACTTGAACCTCTGAAAAACCAGAAAACCTTCGACAAACGTCACTCTTCTCCATTAAAGATGATATTTTCGCTTTCCCGGATTAAGGAAAATACCCAGAGAAAGCCTCTTAATCAGAGATTCGACAATACAACAGTTTTTCTCCAAAAAATCCGCTGACGAAAAGGTCATCAGCACCTCAAAATTGGACCACGTTATATGGCATTTCTCCGAGAAGATCTCTGAGAAAATTATGACGTAATATCCCCAAGCAAGAAACAGTCTCTCAAGAGACTCGTTTTCCCCAATAGAGTCGACAAATGGCGTCTCCAACAGAGAAGTTTGTACACCTCTACAACTCAGACGATTGGGTTCCCCAGCAAGTCTGACATCAAAAGTTTTTCTATCAAATGGCATCTCCCCAGGAAAATTCGGTGAGAAGTTTGAGGAAACCCGCTACGAACAGAGTCCTTTGTTAAGAAAGTTTATTGACAAAAGAAACTGAGACCAGTTACTTGGTAGGAAACCAGGATCGAGGGGAAGTTTGAATCAGAAACTAAGACCAGTTCCTTGGTAGGAAACCAGGATCGAGGGGAAGTTTATATCAGAAACTTAGACCAGTTCCTTGGTAGGAAACCATGATCGAGGGGAAGTTTACTTCAGAAACTTAGACCAGTTCCTTGGTAGGAAACCAGGATCGAGGGGAAGTTCAATTCAGAAAACTGAGACCAGTTCCTTGGTAAGAAGCCAAGATCAAGGGGAAGTTTTTACCTTTTCTAAGCATCATTGCTTAGCAAAAGAAGAAGGATGCATGAACTGCCATTCTTAACCACCATCAAAAATTCGGGTATTCCGATATTTAATCCTCTTGCACCCTGAATGCCCGAATACCTTCGCCATTCACACCTTCGGGTCCAATAAGATTAAATAGGGGCATCTGTCATACCCTAAATTTTGACCACCAAGATTTCGCATCATTGTGAAAATCATCATCACAATATGGGTGTATCATTAGGCCTCATCAGTCTCCCCAAGGATGGGTGAGCATCCACTACAAACAATAATTAGGGTTTCAGGCCCTCTCAGAGTTCTTAGACAAAGGATCAATCAAGGAATGACATGATCTTCAACTTGTCTAAATATCTCAAATATCCACAATGGATCAAGAGGACTCCCACAGCAAGAATAAAGCACAAGGTTGCAGCATTCTAAGTGGATCAAGCCTCAAGATCGCTAGTGTCACCAAATTAGGGTTTGGTCGACCAGGGCCTACAGATGGAAATTTTCCTCTGGGCATGAGCCAATGCTTCAAAGCATAACCTAAGATACTCCAAGGGACATCATGAACCCAACCATCAGGTCAATTTAGCCTCAGGGGATGCATTCATAAAAAATCAGGAATTAGGGTTTCTTGACCTAAATAACCCCTAAGTTGACTTTTGGGACAAGACATGAGCCAAGACCTCAAGACATGATTTGAGGGTCTCTAACCCACTTAATTGATCCATTTGCAACAATGGATTGGTCCAAGAAGCTTGATCAACAAGTTTCAATTTCATCAGAACCACAATTAGGGTTTCGCGGGAAAAGTCAACTGTGCCTTTGACTTTTGACCCAGGCATGCTCCCAAACCTTGGGACATGATTCAATACACCCTATAACACCTATGAAATCAATCCATCAAGTTTGATTTAGGTCAAGGACTTGATTTCATAGAGGATCGCACAGTTTGGAATTCATCTGACAAAAAGTCAACTGTGCACAAAAGTCAACTTTGACTTTTTGAGATTTTTCACAAATATGGTTCTTTGACCCTAAAATGATGTTAATGTGTGATTGGAATCATCATTCATCAAGAAAAATCAAGAAAAGTTGGATAACTTGTAAAAGGGGTAACCATAAAAAACTTAGAAATTTTCTAAGTTTTGGAACAAAGTGGCTAGGGTACCAACTTTGGAGGATCATAACTCCTAAACCACAAGGCCATTTTTCCCCATTCAAAGCTGGATTTGTAGCTCTCATGGCCCTCTACAAAAGCTTCAAACACAACTCATTCCAATTCCTCATGGATTTTAAGTTATGGAATGATCAAAATCACAAAAAGTGAGAATGTCACTTTTTTCCAACACTTAGTGAAATTTTCACTAAGTCAGAATCTTCCTTCACTTTTTTCCAAATGTAGGGCCATTTTTCACTTGGATCCAAAAAGTATCAAAACCAACTATGATCAAGCAGTTGTTGTATCATATGAGGGCTTTCCAAAATGGCCAAGAACTCCATCAAATTCTACTTGGGCCATGAGATATGATAATGGCAATGTGCCTTGCTGAAAATTGTCAATGCAAGGCAGATTTGTGCATTTTGCTTGATTTGCCAAATTTGTACAAATGACAAACACACTTATCCATCTGAACACCTCATGGTGAGACCAAAGAGGGACAAACACTGATCCATAAGCCTCCCAAGTCCTTGGAATTAAAAATATCATGCCAAACCTAGAAATCCCTAAAGAGGGGACAAGACTCCAATTTTGTTTTGGAGCATTCAATGGATGCACCAAGGTGGCATGGACTGAGCCATTTCCAAAGAATCTAGTCAAGACATATCCAAGACCAAGGGAACCAGCAGCCTGTGCCATAACCTCTAGTCAATGGCTAGAGGAGACTTGGATTCTCATTGATCAACATTTGCCAAACTTCTGCAGCAATTGCCATTCACTATTGCAGCCAAAACAAACTTGACACACTATAAATAGAGCTTATTTGTGATCAGTTTGAGTACACCAAAGCCATCAAACAGATGCTTTCCTCAAAATCACCTTCTCACTTCCAAATTTGCCTTCCAAAGCAAGTCACTATCGGGTTTTGAGTTTGAGAGCAATTCCAATCAAACCAATCACACACACACCTCATAAACATCATATAGAAGTGATCCAAACACTTAAACAACATCTGGAACACTGATTTCTCAAAATCACCAACCAACTCTCAAGGTTTTAGCTAAGTTGCAGTTGGGATACCATCTTCAGTTCCAGCTTGTTTCAAACCATTCCAAGCACTCAGGCACATCACTTGGCACCTAGGGAAGCTATCCACATCATTGGAACCTAGTTGTAACACCTCTAACACAAAACACGATCACTAGCTGCAAGAGGTAAGCATGAGCTCTTCTAACTCTATGATTCATGCATTTTTTGCTGCACAATAGTTTGGCCATATGTTCATAATCATGCATAGAGTGTTTTCCCTTAATCAATTGCTTTGTTTGAATCGTGTGTGGAATTTCTGAGCCTTCTTGCAAATTTTAGGGTTCTTGACGTTTCTCTTTGATTTCTTATTCCATGCTTAAAATAAATGAAATTAAAGACCATAGACATGATCGTGAGGTGAAAACGAGCAAATTGTTATGTAGATTGCATGATATAATCAAGTATTCAGTGAGATTGGATAGAAAATGCAAATCTGCAGAAATAGAGGGTGGCGCGTGTTCTTACCATTGTTCTTGGCGCCCTTTTTCAAAATTTGAATATTTGAATTTTTGTGATTTTATTTAATTGATTCAAAAATTAATTTCTCTCCGAGTTTTAATGATTTTGAGTCGATTATTTTTTTAAGAATTCACAAAAATGTTAAAATATTTTATTTTACCAAAAAATCCCAAAAATATTTTTTATTTCATATATTTGGTATTTTTGCAGAGAATTAATGTTTTATTTGTTTTTAGCATTTGAAATATTTTTTCTCCCTTGATTTTCTAAACTTGATTTATTTCCAATCATTTTGTGGATATAAACATGATTTTTCAAACATTAATCCAAGATCACAATTTTTTTTCACACATGTTTAACAATTTTGATCATTTTAATTGAATTTTATTCAATTAAAATATATTTTGAAAACAAATTAGGGTTTTGATTAATTCAACCCTCACCAAACTTTTTCAAACTCTTTGGGCCACTAATAGAGTGTAAGACCCAACCCCTTTGAAAACATTTTTGGGTCTCAGTCATTGTATAAGACCCCTTGCGTTTTAAAAAATCTCGGCATCATCGCCATTTCAAAACGAAAATCATCTGGGCCTACCCTCGTGTTATAAGCCCCATTTCTTTTCTTTAAAAATCATTGGACCTGTAATAGAGTGTAAGACCCAATCACCTATTAACCAAAACCTTTTTGGGCCTCAGATATTGTATAAGTCCCTCTGCGTTAAAAGAAAATCTCGGCGCGATCGCCAGTTCAAAAATCAAATTACCTGGGCCTACCCTCGTGTTATAAGACCCATTTCTTTTCTTTAAATTTCCTTGGGCCTCTTGAGAGAGTGTAATACCCATCCCTTTGTACGGAAAACCTTTTTGGGCCTCAGTTACTTGTATAAGTCCCTGTACAATCTCAAAACAACAGTAGAACCACTGATAAAACCTTGGGTCTCTCCTTGAGCTGTAATCCCCAACAATATTTTCAATGCACTTTCTCCTTTGATTTTAAATATAATATTGTTATCAAAGCTTTCTTTGTTGAATAACTAACAAAACAGTATGGAAGCTCTACAACCGAGTAAGTGTTTACTCGCTTTCTTTATCCGTTTTCATATACATATATCTGTATTGTGGAGCTGCTCATTCTAAGTCTTCTTTCACAAACTTTTATATACTTGTCAAATATCAACTATGTAATACTAGTATAGTTATTTAGGGTTTTCCCTAGCAACTACGTCTAGCACTAGGTAAAGCCCTGTTGGTCACTCTTAAATACAGTCAAAACTAGATCCCCACAATATTACCAGATACAGTCTTCCCTCCTCTTGGGGTTAAATAATATGGAGACGTGAAAGGCAACATTCTCTGTGAACCCTTTCTCAGACTGTCACCGTTAGACATTGTCAAAGAAACTCTAACTCCCCAGAGATGATCTTTTCTCCGTGAATGGCATCTCTTGAGTTTCTTCCAAATTCTCGGACTTTCCTGGCTTGATCTATTCTCAGTGAATGGCATGTCTTGAACTTCTCGGGGTTTGGGGATCCACAGGCTTCTTAAAAGTATCCCACCTCCTCTTGGGCATTGTACAAGGACCCTTCGTCTTCTTAAAAGCTCTCATGCCTTCTCTTGGGCTTAGTACAAGGACCAAGAGACCTCTACAGGTATAGGAACAGAACAATAGTCATCAATTTGTTAGAGCTGTCTTTCTGAGTCAAGTGTCTGACCAGTTAATGGGTTAACCTTCATCCCTTAACATACCAGCCTTCTCTTGGGCATCATACAAAGATCATTCACTATCCGAGAATCCATTTCTCAAAACACCAGAAGACTTGGACAGTCTCAATACCCTTTGGATTTCCCATTTCCTTAAAGAACAGGAAATAACCCTGATCTTCCGATCAGTACCAAAGTACAACCTTACCTTTAATCAGTCCCTTTATAAGAACTGGTTTTCTCTTTTATCCAACATACTGGACCTGTCATTAAACTGAAACAGTCACCAACTTATAGCCTCCTCTTAGGCTTTGTATAATGATTCTTTCCTCAGCACAGTTAGCCTCCTCTTGGGCTTTGTACAATGATTCTCCCCAGTGGAGCTAACCTTTTCATACTCTCTTGTTGAGTATAAAAGACTCTCTTGTTGAGTCAAGCCTTTTAACCTCCATCTCGGGCTTCGTACGAGATAGAAAAACACTCTCTTGTTGGGTATAAAAGACTCTCTTGTTGAGTCAAACACCTTTAGCCTCCATCTCGGGCATCGTACGAGATAGAAAAACACTCTCTTGTTGAGTATAAAAGACTCTCTTGTTGAGTCAAACACCTTTAGCCTCCATCTCGGGCTTCGTACGAGATAGAAAATCACTCTCTTGTTGAGTATAAAAGACTCTCTTTTTGAGTCAATTCCCCTTTTGCCTCCGTCTTGGGCTTCATACAAGACACATATAAACCACTCTCTTGTTGAGTATAAAAGACTCTCTTGTTGAGTCAATCTCATTTCAGCCTCTATCTTGGGCTTCGTACGAGATAGCAAAACACTCTCTTTTTAAGTATAAAAGACCCTCTTGTTGGGTCACAAACTTTTTAGCCTCTATCTCGGACTTCGTACGAGACATATAAAAACACCCTCTTGTTGGGTCACTAGCCTCCTCTTAGGCTTTATATAAGGAAACCTCAGTTGAGTCAATCAACCTTTTAGCATCAAACCTGTGCCTTGCTCACAGCATACAAACATCAACAACTCCTCTTTAGAAATGACAAATTTTCTCTCAGCCAAACCACCTTTAGCTTCACATCTTGGGCTTTGAATAAGATACCTATACTCCCTTTAGCTTCACGTCTTGGGCTTTAAACAAGACACTAAAACACCTTTTTCCTCCCATAGAATAGGAGGAACTACGATCGCTCTGATTTCCCTGTTTCATCAAACGGGAATATGTAGGCATAAGATTGAAAAATCTTAGTGAGCATACTAATCAAAAACCCAAAATCCAGTACCTCCACGAAATCAACCCAGAAGCATCAAATTTAAACACATTACCAAAAACCTCACCAATGATCCAGACACCGTGTTCTTAAGCAAAATAACCAAAGCTTGGGCCCCACTTCCACATAGCATCTGTAACCTAACAGACTGTTGTTCAAACTCGGTATGCAAGCAGGGTTAATTGGAGACATCTATTTCCCTTCCTTAATCAGCTCAATAGGATAAAAAATGAATCAAACTGTAGTAGCCAAGTGATCGTGACTCAGGACCATAAAAAGCGCGCTACACTTTGTATTTTGTTTTTTGCACAATTACCTCCTTTAGGAATTGCTTCCTGATGTAAATGTCTGTTTATAGCCCAATTTCAATTAATAAAATTTCTTTTCACTCAAATAACTTTCCTTTTATTTTTATTTTACTATTTTGTTTGCAAAAACGTCTGACTTTTTTTATAAACATTGCATTTAAAAACACTGAAGTTTTGCAAAAAACATGCTGAAAACGATTGAAATTGCTTGACATTTTGAGTGTCTTGGGTGGTAAATAAGGTTGCCATACTGTACCAGGGGCACAATTTGTCGTGTCACATCTGCAGGAACTGTTATGGATAGTCAATATGTATTGAGCTCAGAAGCTGGAAGCACCAAGGTTGTTCCCAGCATGAGGCCTTTGATATCTCTTCCCCAGTAGGATTTTAGAGAGTATCTTTTCCTCAACAAGGTGGTGGAAACGTTTATTCTCCCCAAGCATCAGTTGGGGTTTCTTTAGGAAGAGTTGTTTATCCCTAATAATGTAGGAGAATTACTCATTCCCAGCAGTGAAAAGCTAACAGAATATTCCCAAGCAGTTAAAGGTTGGTGTGAAGTCAGAGTTTTCTCTTCCTCACACGTCAGAATTGATGATACTTCCCCAGCGAGTCAAAGTCCAATGGTTATTGGCATTCTCAGCAGTTCAGAGTCTAATCTTCATTGGAATCCACCATCAGAGTTTATAACTCAGTGTGTAATTCCTCAGTGGAGTTTGTAGCCCAGTGGTTGTTGGAAATTCGGGTTGTTATCTCCCCGCAGAAATCAGATCACTATGATCCCTTCTCCAGCGAAGTTGCCTGATATCTTTTGTGTATTCCCTAGCAGAGTATCCTCTCTTTTATTTCTTGTATATAGTAACCATCATTACATTGCATCCTTAAAACGCGTAGATTTTCCATTTTGATATGAAGCATTACGCCATGGAAAAATTCAAACATGCATACAGAGCATAAGCCAATTTTGGTACCTAACATGAAAGCCCGAATCAAATCCTCAATCATGACATGTGACATACCCTCAGAGAGGATACCGAGCCCATTCCCCATTAGATATTTCAATCAATCCCCAGGGCCATAAATCCATCGATCTTACCCTCTGTTTACGCTTTGTTTCCCCAGTGGAGTCACCTTTCTGTTCACAGTTTCTCGAGATTGTAAATCTGTTGATTTTACTTCTTACTCATAGATCCATTGATCTCATTTCCTTTGAGTTATAGATTTGTCGATCTTACCCCTCTCTATCTTTCTTTGGGTCGTAGATCTGTTGATCTTGCCTTTCTTCTATATTACCTTTCATTGTTACCATTACCCCATTACCGGTTACCATTGTTTAACTATGCCCGCTCATTATAAACTTTTACTACATAAATAACATCACTACATCCATCTTTCACCCTATAATGAAAATTTTGTGGTTCTTTTGGTATTCAATCTCCTTCTACCTTGAAGGTTTGAAAGTTGTTGCTCTTCATACCTTCAGGTTTAAGTTGATTGAATAGTGGCTGCTGTTGCACCCCAAAATTTTCCCTCTTGTTCTTAACCTTAATTGTCTTGTGATTTACATTCATATGCATTATCCACTAGGTCATAATATCCATAATCATGTATTTCATTGAGCTCCTAAGGCATGGGATCAAACCTCTTCTTGTGATTTTGGTTTTCCCCATCCAAAGGAGATTCATCTGGCTATCACATTCAAGTTCATGCACTCAAATTAAGGAAAATTTTGAATCCTTATCATCTTTATCATTTCCTCAAGTCACAATTCATCAGTTATTCAAGGCTTCTCAAGAAGCATCAAACTAGGGTTTCATCATGGTTTTCAATTGAGTTTTATTTTGAACAAGGGTTTGGCTGGTTCTCCATATATCAAGTTTATGCTCTCCTTTCATCTCAAGTGATTAGGGTTTCATCATCTCATTGGTTCAAGGTTAATTGCAAGTTTCTTTCACAAATTGTTCAAGATTAGGGTTCTGGTCAAAGTCAACTTGAGGTTGACTTTTTCACCAAAACTTGATTCCATTGTTTGAGATATGATACAAGGATTCTTTTTACACCTTATTAACCTTCTCAAAGTTATTCAAGTTGATTCAAGATGATATTTGAAGTGGATTAATGCATTTGCAAAAAGTCAACAAAGTTCTCAAAGTCAAAGTTTGACTTTTAGGGTTTTTGGTCAACCATGGATATTTCAAGTCAAATTTCAAGAGGTTGAAGAATTGGATGAGTTTCATCAAGGGAAGTCACTAAAATCAAGAGAAATGAGGAAAAGTGTAAAATTGTCGAAGTTGAAATATTTTCTAAGCGCCAAAGCACATGATCATATGGTCAACTTTCCAAGGGTATTGTGAATGATTCAAGAGTCCAATACTGGCACACAAGGCTTGCAATTGAAGTTTGCATTTGATACTACATAATGATGGAAGAGTTGAGTTCAAAATCAATATCTAAGTGATAGGAATTTGTAGCTAAAGTGGAGGTTTCAACCTTGTGCAAAATGGAAAATACTTAGAATTTTTCTAAGTGTCAAGTCAGTTTTGAAGCCTTCTCTTTGCACCAAGATATCTGAGCCTACAAGCATTTTCTCAAGTTGGTCCCAACATGAAATTTGTTCCTTGCCATCAGATCTTTCCAATGGTACCAAGTTTGTAGCATCTGAACCAGTGTACACCAAGTTATGCCATATCCAATGTAAGTGTCAAAAATCTATTTCTAAGAACACTTGAACCATTCTAAATTAAACCAATCACCTATTATCTAAACCATATCCATGAATATCCAATTCCTTGTCCAGATTTCATTGAAACCACATCAGTTTTAGTTCACCAAGCTATCCCAAATAGATTTAAGTAGATTTGTCCATTTGAACACAAGTGTGTACTCGGGTTACATAAACATCCATCATGCCATGGTCACATCAAAGTTTCTTCCAACCCAGATATCCATTCAAGATGGTTCCAATTGTTTTTTATCCACATCATGGCCTAGTTTGTGCAGCAACAAGAAATGTCTCAAATAGTGGATAGTTGAGTTCTTGAGCCATCTGTAATTCGCGCGAAAATGCATTATGCGCAAGCAACTTCAGATAAGACAAAATGAGAGAATGTTTTAGATTTCAGCCACCTCATCATTGCTAATAATTTCCAAATTATTTTGCAATCATTTTCCACTAAAAAGCACATGGGTAAAAGCTTTAATGGATCAAAAAGTGAGCTGGCAAAGTTGGTTATGGCAAGGGAGGTCACACGTCCAAATTCACTCAAAATCTAATTCATTTCGCTTTCTCCTTCACTCTACATCATCACTCTATAAATAGAGAGCTCCTCCATTATAATTCTCAAGCTCAGGTAGCCAAGATTACTCTGTCCAACTCGTGATCAAACCACTCTAAAACCCTTTCCGTCAAGGAGTTTCATAAAGATTCAAGTCCAATTCTTTGCCAAGATCAAAAGTGTTACATCCACTGAAGCTAACGTAACAAAGATCAAGCCAAACGAAGCACTATAGAGGAAGAACGAAACTCAGTTTCATGCGTAGTTGAGTATCTTCGAGCAGGTAAGATTCTTTACCATTTCTGACAATTCTTGATACTGAGTAATGCGCAATGACATGCTGATCATTAACCCTAAGCTTATGTGCGTGTATTTTGCATCATCAGCATTTAATTTTGATTCTCATGATTAGGGTTCTTGAGCCATTCCTCAAAATTATTTGAAATATGGAAATATTAATTAAAACTAATGGTGTGGATTGTTTCCTTATGTGACTACGAGTTGAATGAGTATTTTCTCATGGATTTCTGATGAGATTTGAAGGATTGAGGAAGAAGAAGATGAATTCTCATGTTCTTCCATGGCTTTCCCTCTGTTTTCTTGTTTTGATTTGAATTTAGCCACTAATACAAAGCCAGGTGTCAGTTTAATGCCAGCTTAGTGGTGTTAATTTTGTTTAGACCTCGTGTTCAAACAATAGAGTAGACGCATGTGGATCTGATCACCATAGCCTTAGATCTTGATTACTATCTAGTTATGTTGAACTAATAGACTGTATTTGATCTTGAGTTGTGTAATGTGCACCACGTGATCTTGATCTAATGGCCACGCCTGTGTAGGTGCATTGTATGGACCTTTTTTGTGTGTAGGATTCAAAAGAGAGAGTGTTGGGCTTAGACATTTTACTTCGCTGCACCCTTTTTTTGTTGTTTGATATCCATTTGTTTTGAAGGCCTGGGTTTAATATTGCTTTGGGGACCTGTAGCGTGCGATTTTTGTCGGTGACGCGACCACCTTACCGCAATGGTTGGAATTTGGTGCTACTTTCTGATTTCTTATTTATCCTATGAAGCTGGAAAGGAAAGGGAAGCTATCGAAAACTAACCTTGCACGCAAATGTTTTCTTTAACAAATGCTAAGAGATTGGGGGTTCGGGGTCAAGTTATACAAAGGGAAGTTTTCAATTACCCAGTGTATATATGGTTATCCATAGAGCTTTTTTGGCATGTTTAAATACTTTCTGGTATTAATCTATCATGGGTTGGGAAAATTTCTCCTTTGGGAGTGTTGAGAAGATGTTTTTGTTATTTTCGGGTTTTCTGTTGTTTTTGGTAAGGTACTAGACCTAAAGTTTTTGATTTGTGTGCTCCTTAAGATTTCAGAATCTTATGCCTACGTATTCCCGTAAAGATACTCAGGAAATCAAAGAAATCGTAGTTCCTCCTATTTCTATGGGAGGAAAATGTTTGGTGTTTTGTTTAAAGCCCAAGATTGAAGCTGATTAAGTATTTTGTCTTGTTCAAAGCCCAAAATTGAAGCTAGAGGTTTGACTGAGAGAGAATTTGTCATCTTAAAGGGGGATATCTCACCTGTTTATCGCAAAAATCTTTGGGTAACCGGTTATAAAGGGGAATTACTTTAATTGGGATGTATATAATCCAGTAATGCCATAATTTCCTTTATAAGGGAGATGTCCTGAAGGAGGAAACTTTAACTCAGTGTAGAGCAATGCCATTTTTCCTTAGGAATCTTCCATGCTAAGAGAGGGACATTGGCTTGGATGTAAATAATCCAGAGGCTTGCCACTTACAACAATTAGATGAAAGAGGAAATTTTACCAAGATAAAAGAGGGACCACAACTTGGATTTTTGAATCAACAAGTGTGCCACTTACAGCAGTTATTTGGAATTAGGGTTTGTTTGAATATTTGTTTTGATATGTGATATACAGAGAAATGTCTTCCAATAGAGAGGACTCTTGATATCCTCTGAGGGGACGTTGGTTTTTGTGTGCCTTGATCAAAGCCCAAGGTTGAAGCTAAAAGGTTGACTCTACTAGGGGAGTTTTATATATGTCTTGTACAAAGCCCAAGATTGAGGCTGAAAAGAGATTGACTCTTTCGGGGAATATTTTGTTTGTCTTATACAAAGCCCAAGATTGAGGCTGAAAAGAGATTGACTCCACCGGGGAGGTTTAATATGTCTTGTACAAAGCCCAAGATTGAGGCTGACTCTACTGAGGAAAATTATTATACAAAGCCTAAAAGGAGGCTGGTTGGGGAAATTCTTATATGAAGCCTAAGAGGAGGTTGGCTTCTGCTGAGGATTATTGAGATCCAGAGACAGGTCCAAATTGTATTGGGGAATCAACTCTTAATGAGGATTGAAGGAGAGTTGAAATATCAAATGCCTTGAGGCTCTGATTCTGTTAGGGTTTTATTGATAGTAAATTGACCCTGGCTGAGTTTTTAAGGTGAAGGTTTAAACCTTGAGTTTGAAAACCTCTGAAGGTTCTAACTCTGTTAGAGATTAGTGTGTTGATGAAATGATCAGGGTTTTTCCTGTGCTTTTAGGAAACTTGAGGGATTTTCTTGGCGAGGTCCAAGAGGAGATGAGACTTTCCAAGTCTACACGTATGAAGAGGTTGACTCTTAGCTGGAGAATGATCTTTTGTATGATGCCCAAGAGGAGGCTAAGACTGCCCAAGTCTGCTTGTATGAAGCCCAAGAGGAGGCTAAGGGTTTAAGGGATGAAGATCAACCTTAGAATCTGATGTTTTGGAATTCTGACTCTCTAGAGGATTGAACTAGTGGAGATGACTAAGTTTTGTCCTATACCTGTAGGAGGCCTTTAGGTCCTTGTACTAAGCCCAAGAGGAGGCTGAGAACTTATAAGAAGCCTGAGGGTCCTTGTACTAAGCCCAAGAGGAGGCTGGGGATGCTTTTAGGAAGCCTGTGGGTCCAAGCCCAAGAGGATGCTTTTAGTCCTCTTTTGGGGAAATGAATTTATTGTACCTATATTTCTAAGTTATGACAGTCTTGAGAAAAGTTTCACCTAGAACTAGACCTAATTTCTGGGGAAAACTCTAAGCAAGTATGTACAAGCATATATATACAGATGATATATATATATAAACAAGTATATTGAGAGGATAGTGGAACTTACAGTTGTGCAAGCTCAAGCATAGTAACTACAGCTGTATGGTTAGTTATTCAAGAAATTGAAGAAAGTTTTGATAAAACTTTGAATTTGAATTTGAATAAAAAAGAAAGTTGTTTTAAAAGGAAGTTTGGGGCTTATACTCAAAAAGAGGCCCAGATGATCTCTTTTGAAAAGACGATAATCGCGTCGTAGTTTTGAAAACCACAGAAGGACTTATACAATGACTGAGGCCCAAATTATTGTATTTACAAAAATAATGGGTCTTACACTCTAATAGAGGCCCAAGAGTTTATTTTTATACAAGAGATGGGGCTTATAAATCAAGGAGAAGCCCAGATGAAAAACAACGATTGCACCGTTATTTTGAAAATTATATCGGGACTTATACAATGAGTGAGGCCAAAATTATTTATGTACAAAGGGGGTTGGGTCTTACACTCTATTAGAGGCCCAAAAGTGTTTGAGAAAGCAGAAAAATGGGACTTACAACCAAAGGGAGGCCTAGTTGAAAATTGTTTTGAAAAACGGCGATCGCGCCGAGATTTTTAAAATCGTATCGGGACTTATACAATGACTAAGGCCCAAAATGGTTTATTTACAAAGGGAAGGGACTTACACTCTATCAAGAGGCCCAAAAGTGTTTTGAAAAATGTTTGTGAGGGTGAAAACAATAAAAACCCTAATTTGATTTCAAAAAATGCATTTTAATTTGAATATAATTAATTAAAATGATCAAAATTGTCAAACATGTATGAAAAACAAGTTATGATCTTGGATTAATGTTTGAAAAATCATGTTTTATCCATAGAATGATTTGAAAATCACTTGAATTTGAAAAATCAAGAGAAAAAAATATTTTTAAATGCTTAAAATGAAATAAAAATAAATTCTTTACAAAAATATTAAATATATAAAATAAATAATAATTTTGTGAAATTTTTATAGAATAAAATATTTTATCATTTTTGTGAATTTTGAAAAAAAGAATCAATTCAAAAACATTAAAATTCAGAGAGAAATTAATTTTTGAATCAATTAATAAAAATATCAAATATTCAAATATTCAAAAATTTGAAAAAATGTGCCAAGAACAAGTCATCTTCTTCGCGCGAGCTCTGATTTTCCAGATTTGCGACATCTTTCATATCTCTCTGATTACTCAATGAAAATGACTTTTGTAAACATGAAACTTGCTCGTTTTTGAACAAGGATTACAACCATATAAATTAATTGCATTTATATTAAGTGTGGAGTGAGAAATCAGAAGATGAACTCAAGAATCCTAATTTTTGCAAGAACATCATGAAATCCTATACACGATTCATACATAGCAATTGATTGAGGGGAAACACTCTGTATAAGTTCAGAAACATGTTTGTAGCTTGAAAACACATTTATGATGCATGGATTATAGAGTTTGAGAGTGTCAGGCTTACCTCTTGTAGCTAGTGATCAAATTCTATGTTGGAGGTGCTACAGATGCAAGATGATGATCTGGACAACTTCAATGGACCTCAAGTAATGTGTTTGAAGGCTTGGAATGGATTGAATCAGCTCAGAACTTGTTGTGGCACCTCAACTGCAAACAAGCCAAAAAGCTTGAGCAAATGGGGGGTGACTTTGTGATTCAGGTGTTCCAGATGAGTTTTAGGGTCTTGGATCACTCATATATGATGTATGTGAGGTGTTGACATGATTGGTTTTGATAGAATTGCTCTCAAATGAAAAATTCGAAAGTTACTTGAATGAGAAGCAAAATCTGGTTTTTTGAGAGTGATTTTGAGGAAAGCATGTGTTATGGTGCTTTGGTGTATTCAAACTGACCACAAATGATATCTATTTATAGTGTGTCCAGTTTGTTTTGGCAGCAATAGTGAATGGTGGCTGGGACAGTCCATTGTCCATTTGTTTTCAAAAGGAATCTCAAGTCTCCTCTAACCATTAAATTGGGTCAATCTTGCAGGCATATAGTCTTCTGATGCTTGAGTTTATCTTGACTCATTTGCAATGTTGTGGACTGATACATGCTAACTCTATGCATCCATTCAATGCCTCATGACAAATTTGAAAGTTTTGGATTTGAACTTTGAATGTCACATGCCAAATGATGAGGTTTTAGACTTGCAAGGCTCTATGGTGTTGTAGCTCTGCAGAGATCATGTTCATTGAACTTTAGAAACTTATCTTGCATGGTGACAAGGCTTTTCAAGTCATGGAAATGTCAAAATCGTGGGGCAAGTGCAAGACTGTCTTGCAAAAACCAGTCTTGGAGGCGTCATGTTTCCATGCTCATAACTCCCTACTCAAATTGAATTAGGATGAGTTCTGGTACTCTTTGGAAAGCTTGTATGACATAATTTAACTTTGATGTCCACCAATGGTCTTGAATCAATTTGTATTAAGGTGAAAAATGGCCTCAAAGTTGGTGAAAAACCAAGACAAATTCTGCCTAAAATTTTCACTAAGTGTTGGAAAAAGTGGCCATTTTCATGTTTTTGTGATTTTTGATCAATCCATAACTCAAAATCCATGAGGATTTGGAATCTTTTGTAGTTGACACTTTTGAATTATGTCATGTGAACTTTCATTTGAGCTTTGGATGGAAGAAAAAGGCCTTAGGATTTGGGAGTTATGACTTTGCAAAGTTGGTACCAAATCCATTTTGTTCCATAACTTAGAAAAATTTAAGTTTCTTAAGGTTGCCCCCTTTGCAAGTAACCCTATTTTTCTTGATTTTTCTTGATGGATGATTATCAAAACCATGCATTAACATTGTTTTTGACTTAAGGGAGCCATATTTGTGAAAATTTTCAAAAAGTCAAACTTGATTTTGGGCACAGTTGACTTTTTGTCAGATGAATTCCAAACTGTGTGATCTTCTATGTAATCAAGTTATTGACCTAATTCAAACCTAATGGATGGATTCCATAGGTGTTTTAGGGTGTTTTGAATCATGTCCCAAGGTTTGGGAACATGTTTTGGTCCAAAGTCAAAGGCGTAGTTGACTTTTTCTTCAAAACCCTAATTGTGGTCCAGATGAAATTGAAACTTATGAATCAAGCTTCTTGGATCAATCTATTTTTGTAAATGGATCAATGTGGTGTATTTGAGGCCCTCAAATCATGTCTTGAGCTCTTAGTTCATGTCTTGCCTCAAAAGTTAACTTAGGGGTGAATTAGGTCAAGAAACCCTAATTCCTGATTGATGAATGCTTCCTCTGAGGCTATTTTGACTTGATGATGGGGTCCTTGAGGTCCCTTTGAGCATTTTGGATCATGTTTTGAGGTATTGGTTGATGCCCAGATGAAAATTTTCATTTGGAGGCCTTGGTCGACCAAAACACTAATTTGGTGACACTGGCGATCTTGAGGCTTTATCCACTTGGAATGTTGCAACCTTGTGCTTGATTCTTGATATGGGAGACCTCTTGATCCTTCATGGATGTTTGAGAGGTTAGACAATTTGAAGATCGTGTCATTTCTTGATTGATCCTTTGTCTAAGTGCTCTAGGAGGGCTTAAAATCCTAATTCTTGATTGTAGTGAAAGCTTAATAATCCTTGAGGAGATTGATGAGGTATGATGGTACATCCATATTGTGGTAATGATCTTCACAATGATGGGAAATATTGTGGTCAAAATTTGGGGTATGACAGGACCCCTGAATTACCCTATGCACCCCCAGATTTAATTTGATCATATTTTCTTTATTTTTGATGCTTTTTTTATTTTCTTTCTTTCAATGTGCTTCAAATTTAATCCTCTTGACTTCTAATTGGTTCATTTTCTGCTTGGAAATTATTTTGACCATGTTGATAATATTTGGATGCTTTTACACTTCATTTCCAATTTGTTTGAATTTGTTACTTGTTTGAATAAGTGTTTAATGATGACACCTTGATGTATACTTGTGAGTGGTACTTGATGCTTGTCATTGCTACATTAATTGATTTTGTTTGTGTGCCTTCACACGCTCCCTTAGGAGTCCTTTGATTAAATTTAATTAAGTTGTTTAATTTGATTAAATTGAATTAGAGGTCGACTTTAGGATGTTTGTCCAAGCATGACAACATATGAGTTAGAATTCATTGATCTCAAACATAGGTCCATCTTTTGCATGACAACTTTAGGTGTAGTTTCCCTTTAAAACTAACCTTAGGGCCACTTTGCATGATAACATTTAGGATCCAGTTCCCCTAGATTTTATTTCTTTTTGCATCTTCTTAAAACAAAAATCTTTTTTTGCATAAAATCCAAAAATACTTAATAAATACGATGTGTATAATACGTCACGAGCCTCAAGTACCTGGGAAAAGATGAGTGGGAGTTTTCCTTACCTCTTCTTAGAGTATTTTATGCGTGAGACATTTGGATCATTTGTACAAAATACTTGCTCCAATTGTCATAGAGTTTAGTACAATGCGCGTCTCAAACCTTTTCAAAACCTTAACAAAACACTTCAACAAATCCAAATCATTTTTTCCTTCGGGATTTTCTCTTTAACATTTTCAGAAAGGGCATGTTATTTCCGTTCTACCGCAATACATGCTAAAGCGTAAGTCTCCTCACGTGCGAGCGACAAAGCCTAACTGCTAGAATGCGAACTTAACATCGTCCATAAAAATACTAAACAAAGCAAACTTTTTTCAACAAGACCAACGGAGTTCTGACTCCCTCTGGGAGACATAGGCACTGGGTTACAAAAAACTGACGAACTCAATAAAAAAAAAATTTTATTTTTCCCCAATAACTTATTCATGCATTCCCTTAGCAAGTAAACTTTAGATAGACAATCCCTTTGATTAGAACAACAAGAGTGGATCCTGTTGAGTATAACAGACACGAGTGGTACTAATACCTTCCTATTGTGTAATCAACTCCCAAACCCTAAATTTGGTTGCAAGACCATGTTCTCTCCCTTCTGAGGTTTTCTTGATGTTTTCCTTTCCCCATTAGGATAAATAAAGCTCGATTGCGACTCTGTGTCTTTTCCAATTGTTTTTCGCATAGTGACAACTGGCGTCTCTGTTGGGGACTCTGGTTCCCTATGTGAGTTAGTTCTAGCTCTTGTCTATTTCCTTTTCTCTAGGGGTTTATTTTTATGCTTTGTTTACTTATTTATTCGTATTTCATTGCATTCTATTTTGGCTATTTATATTATTTTGGATACTGGTGTACTGTTGGGATGGGTTGTTTGATCAGAGCAGAATCTTATTTCATCTCAGCAATAGTCCTCAGAATCTCAAGAATTACCCCAGAAGAAGTTCCAGTAGCCTGTTAATTTTCAAAAACAACAATTTGTTGTTCTAACACATTGTCTTCAGCTTACTGTGGATCTTCAGAGCCAACTTGCTTTCCCTTGTCCAGCTAAGTAGAAACATCCTCCATGACAACATTTGAAAGCACAGAAGCTTCCTCTATACCCTTGGCTTCTTCCACAATCTCAGGAGCCGAAAGACATAATGGCTTTTGGTGTAACTTTAGGACTTCTATAACCATAATACTTTCATAACATGTACAGTTTTTATACTTCGCAACGTCTTCGCTAACCTCCTTCAAGTCTCCTTTTGTAACGACCCAAAAAACATTTTCAACAAGGAGTGGAATTAGATTGATAAAAGCATTGTTCCCAGTCTTCTCAGCATGCATCCTAACAAATCTCTTCATCATAGCGTTCTTCCTCATAAGAACCACTGAATCTCTGAGAAGTTTAAACATAATTGTTGGAAATTTTGTCATGACATCTTTCTTCAAAGAGAATAACATGAACTTTTGGGAGGTGTTGATGTAATCAACAGAGTTGGTGCCAGGACAGTGATATATACAACCCAGAATAATCTTGAACCATACCCTTAAGGTATCGATCAAATCCTTAGCACTGAGACCCTTTCCTTCCTCAAACACAGTTACTTCCTTGAAGATTGTTGATTCTACCTTTGCTTCTCTACTAGCATCAGATTTGATTAAGAAAACCCTTTTTCCACTACCATTATGAGAGATCAAATCAGCAATAGTCTTCTCCGTAATCACAAGTTTTCTGCCAAAGACGTAGGATATGATCTTATCCTTTTCAGCCACAACATGAATCCAAAACTGCTTGACAAGAACTGGCTAAACTTGACCCTTTATTATTTCAAAGAAGGTATTCCAACCTTGGAATTCCAAAGTTCCAGTAAGATCAATACCATTGTTCTTCAGGTTTTTGAAATTAACGATGGTTTCATATATGACCATCAGTTCTTCTACTGGAGTGTTGAGGGTGATGATTGGTTGCTCTTCACTAGTACCGAGTTGTTGTTGTTGTTGTTGATTTTCAGCCATTGTTGAAGGTTGAAGGTTGAAGTTTGAAGAGAACAGTTTCAAGTTTGAAAGAGAGAGAAAGTGTGGGAAAACGTGAGCATAGTGTGAAATGTGAGTGAAGTGAGTTTATATAAACATTTTAGCAATAATTACAATAATTACACTAATAAATGCTCATACATAGGGGGAATGTTTAAAGATTTAACCTAGTTCCAAGAAATGTTAAACCCAATATGTCACGTCATTATTATGCATGTTCGGGAAGTGAGACAACTATCACCATTAAATACCACACATTATCAAACAAAAAGACAACCATTAAATGTTGTAACTGTTCAAAATCAAGAAGAAAAATCAATAGGATTACTTCTGATCATAACCATTCTAATTCATAAAACTTTCTCACTTCAGAAAGATCACGTTTCAGATTCAAACAAATAATAATAAATCTTCTGAATCTTTAATCGAGAATTTTGAAAGCTTAACATTATGATAACATCTTTTCATTCTGGAAGAGAGTTCATAAATAGATTTTTCAGAATGAAAACAAATCTATCTCCAGCAAGGGGTTTTGTAAAGATATTATCCCACTGATGATCTATATCAACAAATTTTAAATGAAAAATACCCTTCTGAACATAGTCACATAGAAAGCGGTGTTTAATCTCAATATGTTTAGCCCTAGAATGCAAGATATGATTCTTGGATAAACAAATAGCAGAAGTATTATCATAGAATATATGAATGTTACTCTAAAAAATCTGATAATCTTCCAGCTGACTTTTCATCCAGAGTATCTGAGTGCTGCATCCAGAAGCTGCGATATACTCAGCTTCAGCTGTTGAAAGCGCTATTGTTGGCTGTCTCTTGCTGGACCACGAGATCAGATTATCTTCCAAAAATTGACAACTTCCAGAAGTACTTTTTTTCTATTCTATCTCCAGCACTGTTAGCATCACAATAACCTACTAACTTGTATTCATATGATTTTCTATAAAACAAACCAGTATTAGTAGTACCTTTCAGATACCTAAAGATTTTCTTAACAGTAGTTAAGTGAGTCTCCCTAGGGCCTGATTGGAAGCGAGTGTCATACCCCAAATTTTGACCACTGAGATTTCCCATCATTGTGCAAATCATCATCACAATATGGATGAACCATCATGCCTCATCAAATGCCTCAAGGGTTATTGAGCATTCACTACAATCAAAATTAGGGTTTTAAGCCCTCTCAGAGCTTTAGACAAAGGATCAATCAAGGAATGACTTGATCTTCAACTTGTCTAACCTCTCAAACATCCACAATGGATCAAGAGGACTCCCACTTCAAGGATTAAGCACAAGGTTGCTCCCTTCTAGGTGGATCAAGCTTCAAGATCGACAGTGTCACCAAATTAGGGTTTTGGTCGACCAGGGCCTCCAGATGGAAAATTTTCATCTGGGCACAAGCCAAAGATCCAAAACATAACCTAATATACTCCATGGAACCTCATGGACCCAACCATCAAGTCAACTTTGCCTCAGGGGATGCATTCACTAAAAATTAGGAATTAGGGTTTCTTGACCTAATTCACCCCTAAGCTGACTTTTGGGATAAATCATGAACCAAGACCTCAAGACATGATTGGAGGGTCTTTAGTATACTATATTGATCCATTTGGAACAATGGATTAATCCAAGAAGCTTGTGCAACAAGTCTCAATTTCATCTGCACCACAATTAGGGTTTCGCGAGGAAAGTCAACTGTAACTTTGACTTTTGACCAGGACATGCTCCCAAGCCCTAAGACATGATTCAATATACCCTATGACACCCATGGAACATGTCCATCAAGTTTGATTTAGGTCAAGGACATGATTTCCTGAAGAATTGCACAGTTTGGAATTCATCTGATAAAAAGTCAACTGTGCACAAAAGTCAACTTTGACTTTTTGAGATTTTTCACCAAAATGGATTTTTAACCCTAAAATGATGTTAATGTATGATTTGAATCATCATTCATCAAGAAAAATCAAAGAAAGTGGGATAACTTGTAAAAGGGGTAACCATAAAAACTTAGAATAATTTCTAAGTTATGGAAAAAGTACCACTAATGTGCCAACTTTGGAGGGCCATAACTCCTAAACCACAAGGCCATTGCTCCCCATTCAAAGCTTGATTTGTAGATCACATTGCCCTCTACAAAAGCTTCATACTAAGTTATTTCCAAATTCCTCATGGATTTTGAGTTATGGGGTGATCAAAATTAAGAAAAGTCACTTTGTTCCAACACTTAGTGAAAATTTCACTAAGTCAGATTTTGCCTTACTTTTTGCCAAATGTAGGGGGATTTTTCACTTGGATTCAAAAGAGATCAAAACCAAACATGTTCAAACAGTTGTTGTATCATGTATGGGATTTCCAAAATGGCCAAGAACATTACCAAATTCAATTTGAGCCATGAGATATGACATTGGCAAGTTGCCTTGCTGAAATCTGCCAAGGCAAGGCAGATTTTGCACTTTTGGTCGATTTGTCAAAATCAGCCAAATCCAAATGCTCCTATCCACTTTGACACCTCATAGGATTGAATCTAAAGGGGACAATCACTGAGCCAAGCCTCCAAAGTCTTTGGAACAAGAAATAGCATGTTGAACCTAGAATTGCCAAAATAGGGACAAGACTCCAATTTTGGAATGGAGCATTCAATGGAAGCATCAAGGTGGCATGGACTGAGCTATTCTCAACTGAATTTAGTCAAGACTTATCCAAGACCAAGGAAACCACAGCTCTGTGCCCTAACCTCTAGTCAATGGCTAGAGGAGACTTGGATTTCCATTGGACAACATTGGCCAAACCTCTGCTGCAGTTACCATTCACTATGGATCCCAAAACAAATTTGCTCTACTATAAATAAAGCTCAATTGTGATCAGTTTGAGTACACCAAAGCCATCTAACAGATGCTTTCCTAAAAAATCTCCTCTTTCACTCCAATTTTGCCTTCTAAGGCAAGTCACCATCGAGTTTTGAGTTTGAGAGCTTTTCCAATCAAACCAATCATACACACACCTCACATACATCATATAGAAGTGATCCAAACACTCACATAACATCTGGAACACAGATTTCACAAAATCATGAGCCAATTGCTCAAGTTCTTGACAGTTTTGCAGTTGAGGTACCATCTTCAACTCCAAACCATTTCAATCCATTCCAAGCATTCATACACACTCCATGGCACCTAGGGAAGCTATCCAGATCATTGGAACCTAGCTGCAACACCTCTAACATAAATCACGATCACCAGCTGCAAGTGGTAAGCACGAGCTCTTCTAACTCTATGATCCATGCAATTTTTTCTGCACAATAATTTGGCCATATGTTCATAATCATGCATGGAATGTTTCCCCTTAATTAATTGCATTGTTTTAATCGTGTATCAAAAATCCTAGCCTTCATGCAGAAATTAGGGTTCTTGAGGATTTTTCATTATTTCTTGTTATATGTTTAATTTAAATGAAATTAAATACCATAGACATGATCGTGAGGTTGAAACGAGTTGATTAGTATGTGGATTACATGATATGATCAAGTATTCAGTGAGATTGGATAGAAAATGAAAATCTGGGCAAACCCAGAACACGCGCGTGTTCTTGGTGTGTTCTTGGCGCCATTTCTTTCAAATTCAAATATTTGAATTTTGTAATTTTATTTAATTGATTCAAAAATTAATTTCTCTATGAGTTTTAATGATTTTGAGTTGATTCTTTTTTTAATAATTCACAAAAATGTTAAAATATTTTATTTTCCCAAAAAATCCCAAAAATATTATTTATTTCATATAATTGATATTTTTGCAAAGAATTAATGTTTTAATTGTTTTTAACATTTAAAATATTTTGTCCACCTTGATTTTGCAACTTTTAATGTTTTCTAATTATTTTGTAGGTCAATACTTAATTTTTGAAGCATTAATCCAAGATCACAATTTGTTTTCCATGTGTTAAACAATTTTGATCATTTTAATTGAATTTTTATTCAATTAAAACACATTTTGAAAACAAATTAGGGTTTTTGGATTAATTCAACCCTCATAAATCATTTTTAAAACTTTTGGGCCTCTAATAGAGTGTAAGACCCAACCCCCTTTGTACATAAATAAATTTGGGCCTCAGTCATTGTATAAGACCCAACACAGTTTTCAAAATAACAGTGCGATCATTGTTTTCAATATCTGGGCCTCTCCTTTAGTTGTAAGCCTCATCCCTTGTTCAAAAATAACCTTTTGGGACTCTATTAGAGGTAAGACCCAACCCACTTGTACAGAAATATTTTGGGCCTCATTCGTTGTATAAGTCCCTCTGTACATTTTCAAATAAATGGCACGATCGTCGCCTTTTCAAAAATAAACAACTGGGCCTCTCCTTGAGCTATAAGACCCATTCAAAACTTTTGGGCCTCTAATAGAGTGTAAGACCCAATCCCCTTTTAACCAAAACCATTTGAGCCTCACTTATTGTATATGTCCTTCTGCGTTAAAAGAAAACCTCGATGCGATCGCCATTTTAAACAAAAAATCAATTGGGCCTACCCTCATGTTATCAGCCCCACTCTTTTTCTTTAAAACTGTTGGGCCTCTTGAGAGAGTGTAAGACCCATCCCTTTGTACAGAAGACCTTTTTGGGCCTCAGTCACTTGTATAAGTCACTCTGTACAAATTCAACAGTGCAATCACTAATAAAACCATGGGCCTCTCCTTGAGCTGTAAGCCCCAAATCTTTCTTTTTTAAAGCACTTTCTCCTTTGATTTTGAATATACTGTTGTTTTCAATCTTTCTGTGTTGAACAACTAACCAAACAACATGGAAGCTCTACAACCAAGTAAGTGGTTATCGCTTTCATTTACCGCTTTCATATACATATAACTGTATTGTGGGGTTGTTTCGCTGTAAGTCTTCTTTCATAAACTCATATCAACTGTGTAATAATAGTATAGATATTTAGAGTTTCCCTGGTAACTACGTCTAGAACTAGGTGACGCCGTTTCGTTTTTTGTAGAAATTGACAACTAGGCCCCCAATAGGATCACCAGATACAGTCTTCTCTCAGGCTGTCCTCATTAGGAATTGTCAAGAAACTCTACTCCCAGAGATGAATGTATTCTCCGTGAATGACATCTTTGAGTTTCTTCTAAATTCTTGAACTTTCCTGACTTTGGTCTATTCTCGGTGAATAGCATTGCCTTGAATTTCTCGGGGTTTGGGGACCCACGGGCTTCTTAAAAGCATCGGCCTCCTCTTGGGCATCGTACAAGGACCCACAAGCTTCCTAAAAGCAACCCGGCCTCCTCTTGGGCTTAGTACTAGGACCTGCGGCTTCTTAGAAGTATTCACTGCCTCCTCTTAGGCTTCGTATAATGATCTCTTCCTCCGAGAATGATAGCCTCCTCTTGGGCTTAGTACAAGGACTCGTCGACTTCTTAAAAGTCTCTAGCCTCCTCTTGGGCTTCGTACAAATTGTCCCGACGACCTCCTAGAGGTATAGGAACAGAACTTAATCATCTCCGTAGAACAGTCCTTTCAAAGAGTCTAATATTGTTTTGCAAAGCATAGTACAAAAGATGAAACTCTAGACACAGACAGTCTAATATCCTTGAGTCTCAAATACATTCTCAAGTGACCCCTTCGTTAAATAGGAAGGAAACCCGCAGACTCGGACAGTCTCAATACCCTTTGGATTTCCTGTTTCCTCAAAGAAAAGGAAATATCCCTGATCCTCGAATCAAATCACTGAGTACAGTGTTGCTCATATAAGAACCGATTTTCTCTTTAAAATCAGTATACTGGTCCTGTCACTTAACCGAAACAGTTACCATAGCCTCCTTTTAGGCTTTGTATAATGATCCTTCTCCAGCAAAGTTAGCCTCTCTCTTGGGCTTTATACAATGATTCTCTCCAGTGGGGTCAAACAACAATTAGCCTCTCTCTCTCTCGGGCTTTATACGAGACACATAAGAGACTCCCTTGTTGAGTCAATCGCCCCTTTTAGCCTTCATCTCGGGCTTTATACGAGATACAAAAAGATTCTTATTGAGCCAAACAAATGACAGCCTCCATCCCGGGCTTCGTACGAGATACAAAAACTCTCTTGTTGAGTCAAATAGCCTTCATCTCGGGCTTTATACGAGATACCAAAAGATTCCCTCGTTGAGTCAAAACCTTTTAGCCTCTCTCTCGGGCTTTGTACGAGACACATATTAGCCTCCTCTTAGGCTTTGTATAAGAAAACTACTGGTTGATCCAATTAACCTTTTAGCATCAAAGTTGTGCATCATTCACAGTACACAAACATCAATAACTCCTTCCTCTTCATCTAATTGCTGTAAGCGGCAAGCCTCTGGATCATCTACATCCATGCCACTGTCCCTCTTTTAGCATGAGAAATTCCTAAGGAAAGATAGCATTGCTCTACACTGAGTTAAAGTCTTCTCCTTCAGGTTAAAATCCCCTGTAAAGGAAATTATGGCATTGCCAAATTCACAAATCCCGGTTAAAGTAATCCTCCTTTATAAACAGTTGTGACATATAACCCACTCTTTAGAGATGATAAATTCTCTCTAAAGTCAACACCCTTTTAGCTTCACATCTTGGGCTTTGAACAAGATACAAATAGACTCTTTAGCTTCATATCTTGGGCTTTGAACAAGATACAAACACCTTTCGCTTCATGTCTTGGGCTTTGAACAAGACACCAAAACACCGTTTCCTCCCATTGAATAGGAGGAACTACGAACGCTCTGATTTCCCTGTTTCGGTAAACGGGAATACGTAGGCATAAGATTGAAAGAAAAATCTTAGCGAGCACAATCAACAAAAAACCTAAATCCCATACTCTCACATATCTATCAAAAAGCATCAGTCCTAACATCCTAATCCTTGTTCCCCGCCAGAAACATTTTGTCAAAATAAAAAGAAAGAAATCAGTATTGGCGAAAATACAAATACCCAGTACAAAGGCCCCCCCACATTGATAGCATCCGTAACCTAACAGACCGCTGTTTAAACTCAGTATACAAGCAGGGTTAATTGGAGACATCTACGTCCCTTCCTTCATCAGCTTTAATAGGATAAAAAATGAATCGAACTGTAGTAAGCTCAAACCTCAGAGAGCGACCAGCGCTTAAGAACCGCGTCCAAAATCGCTCACTATAGAAAAGTGGCGCCCATCGTGGGGCCCTGTTCACTGACTTTCTTAAAATTTAAGGTGAAAACCTTGGACGAATCTTTTTCATGGCGGTGGCCACCACAGAAAAGTGGCGCCCACCGTGGGGCGTTTCTTCTAAACCTTTTCACCTCTTGTGTGAAAACCACAGATTGGGGCTTCCGCCGGGGAACCCATTTTCTGTCAGGAACATATGATTCATAGCTTTAAAGGTCTAGGTTATTTAGGACAAATATATATACTGCTTTTCCTAATTGCTATACGTGTTTATTTTTCTGCTAATGGGAATGCGTGTGATGCCGCATGTGGAAAGATTGAGTATACACTTAAGATAAGTGATGGCGACGAGATCGACCATCAACCTCAGTGGAGGCTGACCAATGCAACCCATTCTCTCACCTAGACAATGGGCCGATTATTAAGTCTGAGAAGCTAAGAAACCAAACCCTTTCATAGTGCGGAAACTATCGGGAATAGTTGTTACGCAATACTACCCTCATTTGAGGCTGGTGATTTATTCTCGGTGAATGGCACTTACTCTAAGATTGCTCTACAACTCGCTGGCGATCCGCTTGTTGTTTTGCTTTCCTGGGAGGAGCTGATGATAATGAGTACAGGTACAAAAATTACCTTAGTATAAACCTTTGGGGATGGGTAGAGCCTTGACTTCATGACAACGACCCTTTGACCCCATGTTTTTTCTATGTTTTTGTGTGCTGCATTCATGCATTCATTTAAAAAACATTAAAACATTCAAAAAATATTCTCTTCTAGTCTCTCTGTTCTTTCAAAATAAACTAAGACTGTGATTGCAAATATCAGAGAAAAGGATTTCACTAATGGATTTCGGTAGAAGGAGAACTCACCAGTATACCTTCAAGGTTCCAAAACTAGAGGATTTGAGAATTGTTCGCGAGGATGATCACTAACCCAGAGGCTTTCAGAGCCAAGCACGGAGGTTTGCTACCACTATTAAGAGTCCATGTGATTGAGGGAATCATGGATGCGCTCATTCAGTTTTATGATCTGGTTTATCACTGTTTCACATTCCCGGATTACCAGCTTGCACCAACGCTGGAGGAGTATTCTCACCTGATCGATCTACACATTACGGATCGAGCTCCATTTTCTGGACTGGAAGAAATTCCAATGAATCAGACCATTGCAAGAGCAATTCATTTGGAAGAAATGGTGTGTTCTTAGCGCCATTTTTGAATAATTCAAATATTTGAATTTTGTGATTTTATTTAATTGATTCAAAAATTAATTTCTCTGTGAGTTTTAATGATTTTGAGTTGATTCTTTTTTTAATAATTCACAAAAATGTTAAAATATTTTATTTTATCAAAAAATCCCAAAAATATTATTTATTTAATATAATTGATATTTTTGCAAAGAATTAATATTTTAATTGTTTTTGACATATTAAATATTTTTTCTACATTGATTTTGCAACTTTTAATGCTTTCTAATTATTTTGTAGGTCAATACTTAATTTTTGAAGCATTAATCCAAAATCACAATTTTTTTTTCACATGTTAAACAATTTTGATCATTTTAATTGAATTTTTATCCAATTAAATACATTTTTGAAAACAAATTAGGGTTTTTGGATTAATTCAACCTTCATAAATCATTTTCAAAACTTTTTAGGCCTCTAATAGAGTGTAAGACCCAATCCTTTCTTGACCAAAACATTTTGGGCCTCACTTATTGTATAAGTCCCAATACCGTAAAAAACAAACGGCGCGATCGTCGCCTTTTCAAAATAACCCTTGGGCCTCTCCTTGAGCTATAAGACCCATTCAAAACATTTTGGGCCTCTATTAGAGTGTAAGACCCAATCCCCTTTTAACCAAAATCTTTTTGGGTCTCACTTATTGTATAAGTCCCTTTGCGTTAAAAGAAAATCTCGGCGCGATCGCCATTTTAAACGGAAAAATCATTTGGGCCTACCCTCGTGTTATAAGCCCCACTCTTTTTCTTTAAAACTCTTTGGGCCTCTTGAGAGAGTATAAGACCCATCTCTTTGTACAGAAAACCTTTTCGGGCCTCAGTCACTTGTATAAGTCCCTCTGTACAAAATTCAAACAGTGCGCTCACTGATAAAACCCTGGGCCTCTCCTTGAACTGTAAGCCCCAAATCTTTCATTTTCAAAGCACTTTCTCCTTTGATTTTGAATATACAGTTTTTTTTTATCTTTCTTTGTTGAACAACTAACCAAACAGCATGGAAGCTCTACAACCGAGTAAGTGTTTATACGCTTTCATTTCCCGCTTTCATATACATATAACTGTATTGTGGGGTTGTTTCACTGTAAGTCTTCTTTCATAAACTCATATCAACTGTGTAATAAAAGTATAGATATTTCGAGTTTCCCCGGCAACAACGTCTAGAACTAGGCGACGCCGTTTCGTTTATTCATAGAAATAGACAACTAGATCCCCAATAGGATCACCAGATATAGTCTTCTCTTCGGCTGTCCTCATTAGGAATTGTCAAGAAACTCTACTCCCAGAGATGAATGTATTCTCTGTGAATGGCATCTTTGAGTTTCTTCCAAATTCTCGAATTTTTCTGACTTTGATCTATTCTCGGTGAATAGCATTGCCTTGAATTTCTCGGGGTTTGGGGACCCACAGGCTTCTTAAAAGCATCGGCCTACTCTTGGGCATCGTACAAGGACCCACAGGCTTCCTAAAAGCAACCCTGCCTCCTCTTTGGCTTAGTACAAGGACCCTACGGCTTCTTAGAAGTATTCACAGCTTCCTCTTAGGCTTCGTATAATGATCTCTTCCTCCGGGAATGATAGCCTCCTCTTGGGCTTAGTACAAGGACCCGTCGGCTTCTTAAAAGTTTCCAGCCTCCTCTTGGGCTTCGTACAAATTTTCCCGACAACCTCCTAGAGGTATAGGAACTGAACTTAATCATCTGCATAGAACAGTCCTTTCGTAGAGTCTACTACTGTTTCTCAAAGCATAGTACAAAAGATGAAACTCTAGACATGGACAGTCTAATCTCCTTGAGTCTCAAAGACATTCTCAAGTGACCCTTCAAAAATAGGAAGGAAACCCGCAGACTCAGATAGTCTCAATACCCTTTGGATTTCCTGCTTCCTTAAAGAACAGGAATAACCCAGATCCTTGAATCAAATCCCTGAGTACAGTGTTTCTCATAAAAAAACTGATTTTCTCATTTAAAATCAGTATACTGGACCTGTCACTTAACTGAAACAGTCACCATAGCCTCCTCTTAGGCTTTGTATAATGATTCTTCTCCTGTGACGTTTAGCCTCTCTCTCGGGCTTTGTACGAGACACATAAGAGGCTCCCTTGCTAAGTCAATTACCCCTTTTTGCCTCCATCTCGGGCTTTATACGAGATACCAAAAGATTCCATCGTTGAGTCAAAACCTTTTAGCCTCTCTCTCGGGCTTTGTACGAGACACATATCAGCCTCCTCTTAGGCTTTGTATAAGAAAATCACTGGTTAATCCAATTAATCTTTTAGCATCAAAAATGTGCCTCATTCACAGTAAACAAATATCAACAACTCCCTTCATCTAATCGCTGTAAGCGGCAAGCCTATGGATCATCTACATCCATGCCACTGTCCCTCTTTTAGCATGAGAAAATCCTAAGGAAAGATGGCATTACTCTACACTGAGTTAAAGTCTTCTCCTTCAGGTTAAAACCCCCTATAAAGGAAATTATGGCATTGCCGGATTCACACATCCCGGTTAAAGTAATTCTCCTTTATAAACAGTTGTGACATACAACCCCCCTCTTTAGAGATGACAAATTCTCTATAAAGTTGAGACCTTTTAGCTTCATATCTTGGGCTTTGAACAAGATACAAATAGACATTTCGCTTCACGTCTTGGGCTTTGAACAAGACACCAAAACAACCATTTCCTCCCATAGAATAGAAGGAACTACGAACGCTCTGATTTCCCTGTTTCGGTAAACGGGAATACGTAGGCATAAGATTGAAAGAAAAATCTTAGCGAGCACACTAAACAAAAACCCAAAATCCCATACTCTCACATCAAAAAGCATCAGTCCTAACATCCTAATCCTTGTTCCCCGCCAGAAACCTGTCTGTCAAAATAACACAAGAAAGGCCCCCCCACATTGATAGCATCCGTTACCTAACAGACCGCTGTTTAAACTCAGTATGCAAAGCAGGGTTAATTGGAGACATCTATTTCCCTTCCTTATTCAGCTCACAATAGGATAAAAAATGAATCGACCTGTAGTTTAAGCTCAACCGCAGAGAGCGACCAGCGCTTAAGAACCGCGTCCAAAATCGCTCGCTACAGAAAAATGGCGCCCACCGTGGGGCCCTTCAAAGTTAGGTCTAGGCATGGTCTTCCTTTTCTTCACTTGTGTGAATGCCACAGATTGGGGCTTCCGCCGGGGAACCCATTTTCTGTCAGGAACTTAGGATTCTTAGCTTCATAGTTTTAGGATGATTAGGACAAATATATATACTGCTTTTCCTAATTGCTATACATGTTTATTTTTCTGCTAATGGGAATGCGGGTGATACCGTATGTGGAAAGAATGAGTATACACCTAAGATAAGTGATGGCGACGGGGTCGACCATCAACCTCAGTGGAGGCTGACCAACGCAACCCATTCTCTCACCTAGACAATGGGCCGGTTGTTAAGTCTGAGAAGCTGAGGAGCCAAACCCTTTCGTAGTGCGGAAACTATCGGAAATAGTTGTTACGCGATACTACCCTCATTTGAGGCTGGTGATCTATTCTCAGTGAATGGCACTTACTCTAAGATTGCTCTACAACTCGCTGGCGATCCGCTTGTTGTTTTGCTTTCCTGGGAGGAGCTAATGATAATGAGTACAGGTACAAAATCACCCTAGTATAAACCTTTGGGGATGGGTAGAGCCTTGACTTCATGACAACGACCCTTTGACCCCATGTTTTTTCTATGTTTTTGTGTGCTGCATTCATGCATTCATTTAAAAAAACATTAAAACAAAAAAAAACACTTCTCTTATAGTCTCTCTGTTTTTCAAATTAAACTAAGACTGTGATTGCAAATATCAGAGAAGAGGATTACGCTAATGGATTTCGGTAGAAGGAGAACTCATACGTACAACTTCAAGGTTCCAAAACTAGAGGATTTGAGAAGGTTAGCAAGGATGATCACTAACCAAGAGGCTTTCAGAGCCAAGCACGGAGGTTTGCTACCACTGTTAAGAGTCCATGTGATTGAGGGAATCATGGATGCGCTCATTCAATTCTACGATCCGGTTTATCACTATTTCACATTCCCGGATTACCAGCTAGCACCAACGCTGGAGGAGTATTCTCATCTGATTGATCTATATATTACGGATCGAGCTCCATTTTCTGGACTGGAAGAAATTCCAAAGAATCAGACCATTGCAAGAGCAATTTATTTGGACGAGTCTGAGGTCAGGACTCACATGACCACTAAGGGTGGCATCCAAGGTTTGCCAGCCCAGTTCTTGAAGAAGAAAGCCCTGTATTTTGCCAATATAGGAAACATGACTGCTTTTGAAAGCATCTTTGTCTTGCTCACCTACGGGTTATTTTTGTTCCCCAACATCAATAACTTCGTCGATATTAACTCCGTTAAGGTTTTTCTCATTGGAAACCCTGTGCTAACTTTGCTCGCAGATGCGTATCATTCTGTACACTAGGGAAATTTGTACAGCAGAGGGGAGATCACATGCTATGTACCTCTACTTTATAAATGGTTTATCTCCCACTTGCACAAGTCTGCTGCTTTTTGGGATTGTAAGAGTGCCTTACGTTGGTCGCAGAAGATCATGTCTCTTACCAACTCTGATATAGATTGGTGCAATAGGATTTATGATGGAATCAGGATCATTGATCGTTGTGGAAACTTCCCCAACGTACCCCTTATAGGAACTAAGGGAGGAATCAATTACCATCCAGTTCTCGTTCTTCGTCAATTTGGATACTCGATGAGACACATCCCACGGGGTGTTCATCTGGAAGGTCTTTTCTTCAAGGAAGGAGAAAGTGACAGAGCACTAAAGACGGAAATAGTGCACGCTTGGAAACACGTTCATAAGAAAGGATGAGAGTCTCTGGGAAAACTAGACTGTGTCTTGGTGGAGCCTTATCTCCACTGGGTACAAACTAGAGCTCTCAAGCTAAAAATGCCTTATCCTCGTTACGGAATTCTTCCGCCAAGAGAATCTGTCATGTACTTCATGACAGAAACTGAAAAGATTCAAGTTACTCTCAACAAAGTTCAATGGGAGAGAAGGTCTTGGAAGAACAAGTACCGCACCTCGACGTAGAGTGCATAAAAAAACAGCAATTACTAAAAGAGAAAGATGCTTTGATTGAAGTTTTGGAGCAACATGCTGTAGAGAATCAAGATGAACAAAGGAATTTGCTCGCTCCTTTCACTTGGTAAAGGAATGACAACCTGACAACGGCTCAAGAGACCCTGTCAAAGAAAAGGAAGATACCAGAATCAACACCCGATTTCTCTTCAGAGAGGACTCGGGACCCATTAGCTTAGGTTTCTGTTTCTGCACTTTGTAATCTACTGTATTTCTGTTTCTATAATCCTTTGAATTCAATAAAAAGGGATTTCCCCACTGTTTGATATTTGCAATCTAATTGTCAAAGTTTATTTTGATTAAACCAAAAAACAATTAATATAATCATTGCATTCATCATTCTCACATCGCGTATCATTCTTACCTATGAATCTCACGTTTGTGTCTCGATTCTAGAGTCAAACTGTCTCATTCGTACAATACTCGGGCCAATCGTCAGAAAAAGATGGATGATCTTGAGGAAGAAAACAGAGAGTTGAAAGAAGAGATCGACGCTCTGAGAGAGGATATGAGAAAGCTTCGTAACGACATGCAAGCCATGACAGAAGCTCAGCTACAAAGAATTGTGATCTCAGAGATCACCTCAACGCCCATAGTGGATAAGTATGATCCTAGGTATCAGATACCGAAAGATCGCCCTTGGGGCATACATGTTAACTATATCCCGGAAGGATATGTTTCGCCGATCGCTGAAGATCAGGGAATCACAACAGATGCCGCTGGGCCTAAAGGTTACAAACTTCGGGAAAGCGAAGATGCCAGAGGCATACTGAAGACTCCTGAAGGTTACAAACTTCGGGAGACGCCAAGACTTACCGCCGTAGTCACGGTACCACCCCCTGTGGTGCACACTGTCCCGGAAGGACAGATTCCACCAATACCTACTGGTAAAAAGGAAACTATGTTCGATAGAATGGATGAATTCCAGGAGCAGTTCCTGGAAATGCAGAAGGAACTGTAAGCCATTCGCGGTCAGGATCTATTTGGAAAGGACGCCGCAGACCTCTGGTTGGTCCCCAATGTGAAAGTCCCGCACAAGTTCCAAGTGTCCGACTTTGAAAAATACAAGGGTAACTCTTGCCCTCAAAGCCATCTGGTGATGTACGCTCGGCGAATGTCAGCTCAGACTGAGAATCAGGACCTGCTAATTCACTACTTTCAAGATAGTTTAACCTGTGCCGCATTAAAATGGTACATGGGTTTAAACCATACTATGATCAATACATTCAGAGATCTTGGTACTGGCTTCGTCCAACAATACAAATACAATTTAGACATGGCACCCGACAGAGATCAACTCAGATCGATGTCGCAAAAGGACAAGGAAACCTTTAAGGAGTATGCTCAAAGATGGCGTGAAATTGCCGCTCAAATTTGTCCACCTCTTGAGGAAAAAGAGATGACAAAGATCTTCTTAAAAACCTTAAGCTCATTTTACTATGACCGAATGGTTGCCAGTGCGCATATTCCTATGTATCAACCTCAGGTTGCGCAGAGCCAACCTAATCAGCAAAGGATATAACAGCCTCTTCAGCAGACTCGTCCTCCGTATAACAACAACAACCGTACAACACGACCATCAGGGTTTGATCTTATACCCATGTTGTACGCAGAACTATTTCCATTACTACTGGCTAAGGGGCACATCCAGACTAAGTCTCCTCTTACAGTACTGGAAAATCTGCCTTTTTGGTTTAAGGTGGATCAGACATGCCCTTACCACCAAGGAGGTCCAGGGCATAACATTGAGAATTGTCTCAATTTTAAATCCGATGTGCAAAATCTTGTTAGGAGTGGGCTCTTATCTTTCAAAGATACGAATCCCAATGTTCTCACGAACCCGCTGCCTTAACATGACAAGGCTGCAGTCAACCTGATTGAAGGAGAGACTAACGACGTCTATCAAATTCACGATGTACTCTTGTTGAAAACCAATCTGGTCAAGGTGCATTGTAGATAGAGTGGATATGGGCATGTGCCACCTCATAATTCTCACCAGTGTGATATCTGCTCTAAAGACAATCAAGGATGTTCTGTAGTGCACACAGCTCTACAGGAACAGATGGATCTCTGATGGATCCAAGAGCACCGGGTTCGTGGAGTTAACATGGTCTATACAAACTCCAATGTCATTCAGGACCACGACATCCGTGCAATGAATGTCAACTTGGTGGCAATGAACTCAAGGCAAAGCCAGTATCATAATCTACCACGGCACGATTACAGTTCCTGTCTGACTTGCTCGGTAAACAAACAAGGATGCTCTTTCATACAAGAGGCCCTCCAGTGTCAGATGGATCTTGGATGGATCCAAGAATACCATGATAGGAACCCTTATCAGATCAACATGGTTCAGATCTTCGATATTCGTATGATGAATACCAACTTGGTAGAGTTACATGCTGAACAAGTCCGACTCGAATTCTTAATATCACACGACTATCAAAGCTGTAAAGCAGGTTGCGAAAATGATCGAGGTTGTACCCTTGTCCAGGAGGCACTTCAGCACTTGTTAAATCACTGGTGGATGCCAATCTACATGGATGAAGATACTCAGCAGATTAGTATTAGTAACAGGAATCCCACCCGGCGTCAAAGTCAGGATGTTCGACTCGTGGAAGCTAACCTAGTGAGGTTACATTGTATTCAAAGTCGGTGTGGCCAGGTTCCACCACACAATTAAGAACGTTGTAGTGTCTGTTCAGAAAGTAACCAAGGGTGCTACCTTGTGCGAGCAGCTCTCCAGGGGCAATTGGATCGTGGAGAGATTCACCCATATCCGAGTTCTGGACCCATCAACTGGACGCCGAACTACCTTGCCAATCAAGTCGAGGATGTTGTCACAATCTCTGGTCATCACCAGACCAGGGATGTTTTTGCCGTCATCCCTCTACTTGACGAATCTAGAATTCTCAACCGGGAACGGATCGAGATTACTTATGATGGTCAGAAAAATCAGAAGGTTCCCATAGTCATCTATCTACCGGGACCATTACCGTATGAATCAACTATGGCTATCCCTTACAAATACGGTGCGACAATAATTAAAAATGGAAAGGAAATTCCATTACCCTCCGTCGTGAATATTGCAGACATTAGTCGTGTAACACGGAGCAATCGAATCTTCAATCGAGAAGTTGGAGAACCTAACAAGGAAAAGGAACTTCAGACAGAAGCTCCTGATCCATCAGTCGGTCAATCCAGTAATCCCGACCTTTCGAAAAATAATGATGAGATGCTGAAGCTCATCCAAAGGAGTGAATATAACATTGTTGATCAGCTGTTACAGACTCCTTCAAAGATCTCGGTATTATCACTGTTACTCAGTTCAGAAGCGCACAGGGAGGCTCTACAGAAAGTCTTGGAGCAAGCCTTTGTGGAACAGGATGTAATAATCAGACAGTTCGATAGTATTATCTCTAACATCACTTCCTGCAATAATTTGGGACTTAGTGATGAGGAATTACCCGAAGAGGGTCGCCGTCATAACATGGCGCTCAACATTACAATTAACTGCCAAGACGATGCTTTAGCCAGCGTACTGGTAGACATAGGGTCAGCCCTGAATGTTATGCCGAAGTCCACTTTGATGCAATTATCATTTAAAGGCCCACCGATGAGAATCAGCGAGGTCATCGTCAAGGCGTTCGACGGGTCCAGAAAAAAAGTTTTCGGCGAAGTTGATCTTCCCATAACTATCGGTCCTCACACTTTCCAAGTCACTTTCCAGGTCATGGACATCCGGGCAACATATAGTTGTTTATTAGGAAGACCTTGGATACATCAGGCTAGAGCGATCACTTCGACCCTCCACCAAAAGCTAAAGTTCGTTCAGAACGATCAACTTGTCACAGTCTGTGGAGAACAGGCCTTGCTCGTGAGTAACTTATCATCATCTGCTTTTGTAGAACCTGAGGAGGTTATTGGAACTCAGTTCCAAGCACTGTCGGTGAGCAAGGACAATCAATCCCAAGGAGGAACCTTGATTTTCTCATACAAAGATGTTATTAAAGCGGTCGAGAGTACCGATACAACCGGATGGGGACAACTTGTCATTCCTATTGACAATAAAACAAAGAAGGGTCTTGGTTTTTCTGCAACCTGTACCCAGACAGCTGCCAGCGATGGAAGTCTTCATCCCATTCAGAACTTCTTCCACAGTGGAGGTTTTCTTCACCTAGTGCCTCAGGCAGTCCATGCTATCAATGAGGAAGATCCCTCTGACACAGAGGAAGAGTGGAAGTCCTATCTTAACAAGGACGGTTATATGTCTCAGGATGAAACGTAAACTCCATTTTTCTTTCCTACAGAGAGTCCGAGATTTATACCACGATTAGACGTCGAAATGATATACGGGGATTATGATCCGGAAGGATGCCGCGCTTTTCCAAATTCATTAGAGGAAGACACTCCGATGAAAGACAATTTTGACTACACCTACTATGGCCCAATGGATGGTCTGCCAATGTGGCAACCTTATCTAGGAGACTTGGGGCAAGAGAGTCAGCCAAACAATGAAAACCAGCTGACCGTCATTAAACAAAATACCTGTGTCCCCACCATGTCAAGGGATCAACACTCAGGTCATTCAGAAACTACTCAACATGACGATGAATTCGCAACGTTTGCAGGACCTGAATTCATCAACTATGCTTTTCCCGAGGTCAACGTCATCGAGAGGGATGACTCCGCCAGTTCGAAAGAAGTGTGGGACACCTTGGGACAACCAAGTGGAAAATTTGACTATATGGTCAAGTACACCGCTCCCGAAAGCTCTCGTATCAGGCTGGAAGATATCCAGCCAACTGGATGGGGAGATACAGCTGAGAGCACAAATGCTATGCAAAATACAACAGAGGAATTCTCCTACGACAATTCTGCCTGAGAGACAGATTCCAACGATCCTGCTCCACCAGAAATCAGCGTTATTTCTGAAGACAAATCGAGGAAGGTGCCAGACTTTGTGATTCACCGAGGAGTTCGCCGCCAATGGGTTGCCGTCGAGGTTCCGAAGATCGTTCATCAGTCAAAGTAATTGTCGTCTTTAACCTTTCACCCTGCCCAGGTGAAACAGATGTTTTGATAGGGCTCGCTTTCTGTAAATTTCGATCTTCGCTTTTCCCGAAGCGACAGAGTTTTATTTTATAGGGTTGTAGTTTCAAGGATCGACTTGTTCATTAATAAAATAACGTCGTTCTGTAATTTCCGCATTAATTGCTGTTTTCTCTTTTTGCTTTTTCAGAAAATGGTAATCCTAAAAAACAATTCAAATAAAAACAAGCAGTAATATAAAATACACTGCACACACTTGCATTTTCTCTATCTCTTCTAAACACGAATCATCACGTCATGCAGATTGCTTGTTTTAAACCCAGTTGAAACATACGATCTGACGCCTTCTCCCGACTTTGAGTTCCCGATATTTGGGGCTGAAGAAGAAGTTGACAATGAAATTCCAAAAGAGATCTCTCGACTACTCAGACAGGAGGAAAGGTCCATTGAACCTCACAAGGAGCCGTTGGAAATGATCAATGTGGGTTCGGAAAAAGAGAGAAAAGAAATCAGGATTGCGGCATTGCTCAGTCCAACTGCCAGAGAGAGTTTGATAAAGCTTCTCAGAGAATTTCCCGATGTATTCACTTGGTCCTATCAGGATATGCCAGGGTTGGATACCAGCATCGTGGAATATCACTTACCGTTAAGATCGGAATATCCGCCGGTAAAGCAAAGGTTGAGACGGACTCACCCGCACATGGCCATCAAAATCAAAGAGGAGGTACAAAAACAGATTGACGCGGGTTTCCTCGCTACATCTGAATATCCTCAATGGTTATCCAACATCGTACCCGTTCCCAAAAAGGACGGAAAGGTCAGAATGTGTGTTGATTACAGGGATCTGAACAAGGCAAGTCCAAAGGACGACTTTCCTTTACCACACATTGACATACTAGTAGACAGCACAGCAAAGTTCAAAATTTTCTCCTTCATGGATGGGTTCTCGGGCTATAACCAGATCAAAATGGCGCCGAAATACATGGAGAAAACTTCGTTCATTACCCCATGGGGCACCTTTTGTTACAACGTAATGCCGTTCGGCTTGAAGAATGTCAGGGCAACCTATCAAAGGGCCATGACTACTCTGTTTCATGACATGATACACAAAGAAATCGAGGTATATGTCGATGATATGATTGCAAAATCAAAAACAAAGAGTGAGCACGTTGAACATCTGTCAAAATTGTTCGAACGTCTAAGAAAATTCAAGCTCCGCTTGAATCCTAACAAGTGCACCTTCGGTGTCCGTTCAGGGAAACTCATAGGGTTCATTGTCAGCCAGAAAGGAATTGAGGTTGATCCTGACAAGGTCAAGGCCATTCGAGAAATGCCTTCTCCAAAAATTGAAAAACAAGTCAGAGGATTCCTGGGACGTTTGAACTACATCTCCAGATCATATTCCTTATGACCGCGACCTGTGCTCCGATTTTCAAGTTACTCAAAAAGAACCAGGATTGCGTTTGGTCAGAAGATTGCCAAACCGTCTTCGACAGTATTAAGGAATACCTGTTGAATCCTCTGATTCTATCACCTCCAGTGGAAGGAAGACCACTGATCATTTACCTCACAGTCCTAGAGGACTCAATGGGTTGTGTACTTGGCCAACAAGATGAAACGAAACAGAAAGAGACTGCCATCTACTATCTGAGCAAGAAATTCACCGACTGTGAAACTCGGTACACAATGCTTGAGAAAACTTGTTGTGCATTGGCTTGGGCAGCCAAACGTCTTCGCCAATACATGATTCGTCATACTACTTGGTTGGTTTCCGAGATGGATCCAATCAAGTATGTTTTCGAAAAACCTGCTCTCACGGGAATAATTGCCCGTTGGCAGATGTTGTTATCAGAATATGACATAGAGTACCACGCTTAGAAAGTCGTTAAAGGAAGTATTTTAGCCGATCATTTGGCTCATCAACCGATTGACGATCAAGAATCAATTGGGTTTGACTTCCCGGACGAAGATGTGATGTATCTAAAAATGAAAGATTGCGATGAACCGTTACCTAGTGAAGGGCCAGAATCGGGTTCCCAATGGGGACTTATCTTTGATGGAGCAGTTAATCATTACGAAAACGAAATTGGGGCAATCATTGTTACCCCTCAGGGTACCCACATTCCTTTCACCGCTCGACTTACGTTCAAATGTACGAACAATGAGGCCGAATACGAAGCTTGTATCATGGGTCTCGAAGAAGCGATTGATTTAAGGATCAAAAACTTGGAGGTATATGGTGACTCAGCTTTGGTTATCAATCAGATAAAAGGAGATTGGAACACATACCAATCAGGATTGATTCCTTACAAAGATTATGCAAGGAGGTTGTTACCTTTCTTTAACAGAGTCGAGTTTCATCACATCCCTCATGATGAGAATCACATGGCTGATGCTTTAGCCACTCTCTCTTTTATGATTAGTGTAGATCAATGTAACGACCTACCTAAGATTGACATAATGCGCCTTAAACGGCCCGCCTACGTCTTCACGATCGAAGCAGTCATAGATGACAAACCTTGGTATCACGATATCAAATGCTTCCTTCAGAAACACGAGTACCCATCTGGGGCACTCAGAAAAGACAGGAAAACCCTCAGAAGATTGGCTGGAAACTTCTTCCTGAGCGGTGACACTCTTTATAAGAGAAATTTTGACATGGTCTTGCTCCGATGCATAGACAGACCAGAAGCAGACATGCTTATGAAAGAAATTCATGAAGGATCCTTTGGCACTCATGCCAACAGACACGCAATGGCGAGAAAAATTATAAGAGCAGGGTACTATTGGTTGACCATGGAATCTGACTGCTACAAGTACATGAGGAGGTGTCACAAGTGTCAGATATACTCCGACAAAATTCATGAACCGCCATCACATCTCAAAGTTCTTTCTTCCCCGTGGCCTTTTTCCATATGGGGAATCAACATGATTGGCATGATCGAACCTAAGGCTTCAAACGGACATCGGTTCATCCTGGTAGCCATTGACTATTTCACCAAGTGGGTCGAAGCAGCGTCATTCGCTAATGTAACCTGACAAGTGGTGGTCCGATTTATCAAAAACAATATCATCTGTCGTTATGGTGTTCCAAGGCAGATCATTACAGATAATGGATCTAACTTGAACAATAGGATGATGAAAGAGTTGTGCACTGAGTTCAAGATCGAACACCATAACTCATCTCCCTACCGACCCAAGATGAACGGAGCGGTAGAAGCAACTAACAAGAACATCAAGAAGATCATTCAAAAGATGGTTGTAAACTACAAAGATTGGCACGAGATGCTACCCTTTGCTCTTCACGGTTATCGAACATCTGTCCGCACTTTAACAGGGGCTACCCCTTTCTCTCTAGTATATGAATTGGAGGCAGTTCTCCCTATAGAAGTAGAGATCCCATCAATCTGGGTATTGATGGAAGCTAAGCTTATCGAAGCTGAATGGTGTCAAAGTTGACGCGACGAACTGAACCTGGTCGAAGAGAAGCGAGTCACGGCGCTATGCCATGGTCAGTTGTATCAACAGAGAATGAAGAGGGCGTTCGACAAAAAGGTCCGACCTCGTGTCTTCAGAAAAGGAGACCTTGTGCTCAAGAAGATACAATCTTTTCTCACTGATTCCCGGGGGAAGTGGACCCCAAATTACGATGGCCCCTATGTGGTCACGAAACGAAAGCTTTCTCAGGCGGTGCCTTGAGACTTGCAACCATGGACGAAGAGGAATTTTCCTACCCCACGAATGTTTATGTAGTCAAGAAATACTTTGCCTAAACTAAAAAAAAAATGTCTTGGTGGATTGAAAACCCGAAAGGGCAATCCAGGCAAAAGTTAGAGACAAAATAAAAAAAAATTATCCCGATGGATTGGAAATCTCATAGTACAATCCAGGCAAAAATTAGGGATAATGGCAAGTAACTATGTTCAACAGAGGCAAGTCCCTCAGCAGCAGCAGTAGTTACATCGTCCATCAGAGGAAAACTCCAGTCAAGGTCATCTTTGACAGAAGCTCAGGATGTCCCGAATTCAAAGTTGGTAGAAGGATAGTGGTCGTTATGTTTCAATGTAGCCCTTTTCCCTGTAAATTACCATTTTCTAGCTTTGTATATACTCTTTGGAATCACGCGTTTGGCTGATCTCCATCTTATCAATAAAATTTGAGCCCTTGTGCTTTTGTTTGTAATTCTTATTTGTTTTAGCTTTACAGAACGACATTTTAACATGATCAACGATTCTTGAAATGAAACAAAAATGAATTTACTTGTAAAAAAATTTCTGCTTTTAAATTAAAGATGGCAATTGCTTTTGACTATTAAACTTCAAGGTGCGTCTCCAAAGGCGTTTGAACTTCAAAGTGCAAAATCAAAGTACTCCTTCTAGGCTAGTACGCCGGAACGAAGGATCAACTGTGTCGGATGCGACTATTCCATCTGACCTCTTCGGCCGAGTTCTCATCTCCTAAGCCCGGTCAACGATATTCCCCGCGAGGACTACTTCTCCTAAGCAAGGTAGAATTGCTACATTTTGGACCAACGGTACTTCTTCGCCCCGTGATGGCCAAGTATCCAGTCATGTTCATCTTCTAGTTTGTATGTCGTGTCAGTTTTATCTGCATAAACATACATACATCATGCATTTGATTTGCATTCATATTCATATTGCATCACTATCACTCTAGTCAGTTCTTGCCTCGTCAGGAAATTTTGCGTTTGAACAATCTCGCCTCCAGTGTATTGCTGGATTAGAGTCGGCACTCGACCACTTTGATAACTTGAACCTCTGAAAAGCCAGAGAAAACTTTCAACAAATGTCACTCTTCGCCATCGAATACGATATCCTTGCTTTCCCGGATTAAGGAAAATCCCCATAGAAAGCCTCCTAAGCAGAGATTCGGCAGTACAGCTGCCTTTCTCCGAAGGACCGCTGATGAAAAGGTCATCGGCACCTCAAAATTGGATCCCATCATATGGCATTTCTCCGGGAAGATCCCGAGAAAAGTATGATGTAAGACCCCAAGCGGAAGCATCTCTCAAGAGACTCAGTTTCCCCAGATAGAGTCGACAAATGGCGTCTCCAACAGAGAAGTTTATACACCTCTACAACTCAGACGAATGGGTTCCCCAGCAAATCTGACATCATTTTTTCCACTCAAATGGCATCTCCCCAGGAAAATTCGGCGAGAAGTTTGAGGAAAACTGCTACAAATAGCGTCCCTTGTCAATAAAGTTTATTGACGGAAGAAACTTAGACCAGTTCCTTAGTAGGAAACCAGGATCGAGGGGAAGTTTAAATCAGAAACTGAGACCAGTTCCTTGGTAGGAAACCAGGATCGAGGGGAAGTTTAAATCAGAAACTGAGACCAGTTCCTTGGTAGGAAACCAGGATCGAGGGGAAGTTTAAATTAGAAACTGAGACCAGTTCCTTGGTTGGAAACCAAGACCGAGGGGAGGTTTACCTTTTCTAAAGAATCATTTCTTAGCAAAAAGAAGATGAATGCGCAAGCTACCATTCATAACCACCATCAAAATTTCGGGTATTCCGATATTTAATCCTCTTGCACCCCGAATCCCCGAATACCTTCGTCATTCACACCTTCGTGTCCAAGAAGATTAAATAGGGGCATCTGTCATACCCCAAATTTTGACCACTGAGATTTCCCATCATTGTACAAATCATCATCACAATATGGATGAACCATCATGCCTCATCAAATGCCTCAAGGGTTGTTGAGCATTCACTACAATCAAAATTAGGGTTTTAAGCCCTCTCAGAGCTTTAGACAAAGGATCAATCAAGGAATGACTTGATCTTCAACTTATCTAACCTCTCAAACATCCACAATGGATCAAGAGGACTCTCACTTCAAGGATTAAGCACAAGGTTGCTCCCTTCTAGGTGGATCATGCTTCAAGATCGATAGTGTCACCAAATTAGGGTTTTGGTCGACCAGGGCCTCCAGATGGAAATTTTTTATCTGGGCATAAGCCAAAGATCCAAAACATAACCTAATATACTCCATGGAACCTCATGGACCCAACAATCAAGTCAACTTTGCCTCAGGGGATGCATTCACTAAAAATCAGGAATTAGGGTTTCTTGACCTAATTCACCCCTAAGCTGACTTTTGGGATAAATTATGAACCAAGACCTCAAGACATGATTGGAGGGTCTTTAGTATACTATATTGATCCATTTGGAACAATGGATTAATCCAAGAAGCTTGAGCAACAAGTCTCAATTTCATCTGCACCACAGTTAGGGTTTCGCAAGGAAAGTCAACTGTAACTTTGACTTTTGACCAGGACATGCTCCCAAGCCCTAAGACATGATTCAATATACCCTATGACACCCATGGAACATGTACATCAAGTTTGATTTAGGTCAAGGACATGATTTCCTGAAGAATTGCACAGTTTGGAATTCATCTGATAAAAAGTCAACTGTGCACAAAAGTCAACTTTGACTTTTTGAGATTTTTCACCAAAATGGATTTTTAACACTAAAATGATGTTAATGTATGATTTGAATCATCATTCATCAAGAAAAATCAAAGAAAGTGGGATAACTTGTAAAAGGGGTAACCATAAAAACTTAGAAAAATTTCTAAGTTATGGAAAAAGTACCACTAATGTGCCAACTTTGGAGGGCCATAACTCCTAAACCACAAGGCCATTGCTCCCCATTCAAAGCTTGATTTGTAGATCACATTGCCCTCTACAAAAGCTACATACTAAGTTATTTCCAAATTCCTCGTGGATTTTGAGTTATGTAGTGATCAAAATCAAGAAAAGTCACTTTGTTCCAACACTTAGTGAAAATTTCACTAAGTCGGATTTTGCCTTACTTTTTGCCAAATGTAGGGGGATTTTTCACTTGGATTCAAAAGAGATCAAAACCAAACAAGTTCAAACAGTTGTTGTATCATGTAAGGGCTTTCCAAAATGGCCAAGAACATTACCAAATTCAATTTGAGCCATGAGATATGACATTGGCAAGTTGCCTTGCGGAAATCTGCCAAGGCAAGGCAGATTTTGCACTTTTGGTCGATTTTCCAAAATCATCCAAATCCAAATGCTCCTACACACTTGGACACCTCATAGGATTGAATCTAAAGGGGACAATCACTGAGCCAAGCCTCCAAAGTCTTTGGAACAAGAAATAGCATGTTGAACCTAGAATTGCCAAAATAGGGACAAGACTCCAATTTTGGAATGAAGCATTCAATGGAAGCATCAAGCTGGCATGGACTGAGCCATTCTTAACTGAATTCAGTCAAGACTTATCCAAGACCAAGGGAACCACAACTCTGTGCCCTAACCTCTAGTCAATGGCTAGAGGAGACTTGGATTTCCATTGGACAACATTGGCCAAACCTCTGCTGCACTTGCCATTCACTGTGGATCCCAAAACAAACTTGCTCTACTATAAATAGAGCTCAATTGTGATCAGTTTGAGTACACCAAAGCCATCTAACAGATGCTTTCCTCAAAATCTCCTCTTTCACTCCAATTTTGCCTTCTAAGGCAAGTCACCATCGGGTTTTGAGTTTGAGAGCTTTTCCAATCAAACCAATCACACACACACCTCACATACATCATATAGAAGTGATCCAAACACTCACATAACATCTGGAACACAGATTTCACAAAATCACCAGCCAATTGCTCAAGTTCTTGACAGTTTTACAGTTGAGGTACCATCTTTAACTCCAAACCATTTCAATCCATTCCAAGCATTCATACACACTCCATGGCACCCAGGGAAGCTATCCAGATCATTGGAACCTAGTTGCAACACCTCTAACATAAATCACGATCACCAGCTGCAAGTGGTAAGCATGAGCTCTTCTAACTCTATGATCCATGCAATTTTTGCTGCACAATAATTTGGCCATATGTTCATAATCATGCATGGAATGTTTCCCCTCAATTAATTGCATTGTTTGAATCGTGTATCAAAAATCCTAGCCTTCATGCAGAAATTAGGGTTCTTGAGGATTTTTCATGATTTCTTGTTATATGTTTAATTTAAATGAAATTAAATACCATAGACATGATCGTGAGGTTGAAACGAGTTGATTGGTATGTGGATTACATGATATGATCAAGTATTTAGTGAGATTGGATAGAAAATGCAAATCTGGGCAAACCCAGAACACGCGCGTGTTCTGGGTGTGTTCTTGGCGCCATTTCTTTCAAATTCAAATATTTGAATTTTGTGATTCTTTTTATTTAATTGATTCAAAAATTAATTTCTCTCTGAGTTTTAATGATTTTGAGTTGATTCTTTTTTTAATAATTCACAAAAATGTTAAAATATTTTATTTTGCCAAAAAATCAAAAAAATATTATTTATTTCATATAATTGATATTTTTGCAAAGAATTAATGTTTTAATTGTTTTTAACATTTAAAATATGTTTTCCACCTTGATTTTGCAACTTTTAATGCTTTCTAATTATTTTTTAGGTCAATACTTAATTTTTGAAGCATTAATCCAAGATCACAATTTGTTTTCCATGTGTTAAACAATTTTGATCATTTTAATTGAATTTTTATTCAATTAAAACACATTTTGAAAACAAATTAGGGTTTTTGGATTAATTCAACCCTCATAAATCATTTTCAAAACTTTTGGGCCTCTAATAAAGTGTAAGACCCAACCCCCTTTGTACATAGATAAATTTGGGCCTCAGTCATTGTATAAGACCAAACACAGTTTTCAAAATAACAGTGCGATCATTGTTTTTAATATCTGGGCCTCTCCTTGAGTTGTAAGCCTCATCCCTTGTTCAAAAATAACTTTTTGGGCCTCTATTAGAGTGTAAGACCCAACCCACTTGTACAGAAATATTTTGGGCCTCATTCGTTGTATAAGTCCCTCTGTACATTTTCAAATAAACGGCGCGATCGTCGCCTTTTCAAAAATAAACAACTGGGCCTCTCCTTGAGCTATAAGACCCATTCAAAAATTTTGGGCATCTAATAGAGTGTAAGACCTAATCCCCTTTTAAACAAAAAATCAATTGGGCCTACCCTCGTGTTATAAGCCCCACTCTTTTTCTTTAAAACTGTTGGGCCTCTTGAGAGAGTGTAAGACCCATCCCTTTGTACAGAAGACCTTTTTGAGCCTCAGTCACTTGTATAAGTCCCTCTGTACAAATTCAACAGTGCAATCACTGATAAAACCCTGGGTCTCTCCTTGAGCTGTAAGCCCCAAATCTTTCTTTTTCAAAGCACTTTCTCCTTTGATTTTGAATATACTGTTGTTTTCAATCTTTCTGTGTTGAACAACTAACCAAACAGCATGGAAGCTCTACAACCGAGTAAGTGGTTATCGCTTTCATTTACCGTTTTCATATACATATAACTGTATTGTGGGGCTGTTTCGCTGTAAGTCTTCTTTCATAAACTCATATCAACTGTGTAATAATAGTATAGATATTTAGAGTTTCCCCGGCAACTACGTCTAGAACTAGGTGACGCCGTTTCGTTTATTTGTAGAAATAGACAACTAGACCCCCAATAGGATCACCAGATATAGTCTTCTCTCAGGCTGTCCTTATTAGGAATCGTCAAGAAACTCTAATCCCAGAGATGAATGTATTCTCTGTGAATGGCATCTTTGAATTTCTTCCAAATTCTCGAACTTTCCTGACTTTGATCTATTCTCGGTGAATAGTATTGCCTTGAATTTCTCGGGGTTTGGGGACCCACGGGCTTCTTAAAAGCATCGACCTCCTCTTGGGCATCGTACAAGGACCCAAAGGCTTCCTAAAAGCAACCCGACCTCCTCTTGGGCTTAGTACAAGGACCTGCGGCTTCTTAGAAGTATTCACAGCCTCCTCTTAGGCTTCGTATAATGATCTCTTCCTACGGGAATGATAGCCTCCTCTTGGGCTTAGTACAAGGACCCGTCGACTTCTTAAAAGTCTCTAGCCTCCTCTTGGGCTTCGTACAAATTGACCCGACGACCTCCTAGAGGTATAGGAACAAAACTTAATCATCTCCGTAGAACAGTCCTTTCAAAGAGTCTACTACTGTTTCACAAAGCATAGTACAAGAGATGAAACTCTAGACACGGACATTCTAATATCCTTGAGTCTCAAATACATTCTCAAGTGACCCCTTCGTTAAATAGGAAGGAAACCCGCAGACTCGGACAGTCTCAATACCCTTTGGATTTCCCGTTTCCTCAAAGAAATGGTAATATCCCTGATCCTCGAATCAAATCCTTGAGTACAGTGTTGCTCATATAAGAACTGATTTTCTCTTTAAAATCAGTATACTGGACCTGTCACTTAACCGAAACAGTTACCATAGCCTCCTCTTAGGCTTTGTATAATGATCCTTCTCTAGCGAAGTTAGCCTCTCTCTTGGGCTTTATACAATGATTCTCCCTAGTGGGGTCAAACAACGTTTAGCCTCTCTCTCGGGCTTTATACGAGACACATAAGAGACTCCCTCGTTGAGTCAATCACCCCTTTTAGCCTTCATCTCGAGCTTTATACAAGATACAAAAAGGTTCTTATTGAGCCAAACAAATGATAGCCTCCATTTCGGGCTTCGTACGAGATACAAAAACTCTCTTGTTGAGTCAAATAGCCTTCATCTCGGGCTTTATTCAAGATACCAAAAGATTCCCTTGTTGACTCAAAACCTTTTAGCCTCTCTCTCGGGCTTTGTACGAGACACATATAGCCTCCTCTTAGGCTTTGTATAAGAAAACCACTGGTTGATCCAATTAACCTTTTAGCATCAAAGTTGTGCATCGTTCACAGTACACAAACATCAACAACTCCTTTCTCTTCATCTAGTTGCTATAAGCGGCAAGCCTCTGGATCATCTACATCCATGCCACTGTCCCTCTTTTAGCATGAGAAATTCCTAAGGAAAGATAGCATTGCTCTACACTGAGTTAAAGTCTTCTCCTTCAGTTTAAAATCCCCTGTAAAGGAAATTATGGCATTGCCGGATTCACAAATCCCGGTTAAAGTAATCCTCCTTTATAAACAGTTGTGACATACAACCCCCTCTTTAGAGATGACAAATTCTCTCTAAAGTCAACACCCTTTTAGCTTCACATCTTAGGCTTTGAACAAGATACAAATAGACTCTTTAGCTTCATATCTTGGGATTTGAACAAGATACAAACACCTTTCGCTTCACGTCTTGGGCTTTGAACAAGACACCAAAACACTGTTTCCTCCCATAGAATAGGAGGAACTACGAACGCTCTGATTTCCCTGTTTCGGTAAACGGGAATATGTAGGCATAAGATTGAAAGAAAAATCTTAGCGAGCACACTCAACAAAAAACCTAAATCCCATACTCTCACATATCTATCAAAAAGCATCAGTCCTAACATCCTAATCCTTATTCCCCGCCAGAAACATTCTGTCAAAATAAAAAGAAAGAAATTAGTATTGGCGAAAATACAAATAACCAGTACAAATGCCCCCCCACATTGATAGCATCCGTAACCTAACAGACCGCTGTTTAAACTCAGTATGCAAGCAGGGTTAATTGGAGACATCTATTTCCCTTCCTTCATCAGCTTTAATAGGATAAAAAATGAATCGACCTGTAGTAAGCTCAAACCGTAGAGAGCGACCAGCGCTTAAGAACCACGTCCAAAATCGCTCGCTACAGCGAGCACACAAACCAACACTGAATAAAATATCAAGTTTATAAGCAGTTAAATTAAGGAGAGAACCTATCATACCTCTGAATAGCTTCTGATCTACCTTGCCACTTACCTCTTATTTTTCTAGAATTCATGTAGAATGGCATTGGAGTTTTTGCTAGCTTACATTCTAATAAGTTAAACTTCTTCAAAAGTTCTCTTGTATACTTGCTTTCGTGGATGTACGTTCCTTCTGATCATTGATCAATTTGAATCTGCAGAAAGAACTTGAGTTCTCCCATTAGACTCATTTCAAATTATGCTTGCATTAACTTAGCAAAATCATTGCACAATGAAGCATTAGCAGAACCAAATATAATATCATCAACATAAATTTCCACAACCAGAATATCATTCTTAAAAGTTTTACAAGAGAGTGTTGTGTCCACTTTCACTCTGGTGAAATTATTTTCCAAAAGGAAGTTACTTAGTCTTTCATACCAAGCTTTAGGAGCCTATTTCAGACCATATAACGACTTTTTAAGTATGAAAACAAAATCTGCGTTTTTAGAACTCTCAAAGCCAGGGGGTTGGTGCACATACACTTCTTCAAAAATATACCCATTTAAAAAAAGCACTCTTAACATCTATCTGATATAAAATGATGTTATGATTGATTATAAACGAAACTAAAAGATGAATGGACTCTAACCTGGCAACTGATGCAAATTTTTCTATACAGTCTATCCCCTCTTGTTGACTATAGCCTTGTGCTACGAGTCAAGCTTTGTTTTTGATGACTTCTCTTTTCTCATTGAGCTTGTTTCTGAATACCCATCTGGTTCCAATGACACCTTTTGTTTTCCAAACAAGATCCCAAACTTCGTTTCTGGTAAATTGATTCAGTTCCTCTTGCATAGCCAGAATCCATTCATTATCTAGAAGATCTTCATCAATAGATGTTGGCTCTATCAAAGATACCAAACCCAGAAGCGTTTCTTTAGAAGGTTTGAACGAGGATCGAGTTCTTACTGGTGCATCTTTATCTCCCAGAATCAAGTCTTCAAAATGAGAAGTTCTTAGTCTACTCTTCTTCTGATGATATGGATCAATGGTAGCTTCTGGTTGAGTCGTTTCTGAGTCTTTTGCTTCAACATCCTAATCTTTTCCTTTTGAGTCTTTATCTTCAGAATCTTTATCCTTGGATTATGAGAATGTGATCGTTAGATCTGCAAGTTTCTCAACTAGCTTTGACTTTTCAGGGTCAAGTTTATCATTGAATCTAACATGAATTGATTCCTCAACAATTTGTGTTTCAGTGTTATAGATTCTGTAGCCTTTTGAGCGTTCACAGTATCCCAACAATAAACACTTTCGTGCCTTGGAATCAAACTTGCCAAGATTCTCTTTAGTGTTTAACATAAAACAAACACAACCAAATGGATGAAAATATGAAATGTTGGGATTTCTGTTCTTCCACAATTCATAAGGAGTCTTACCCAGAATAGGTCTAATAGATATTCTATTATGAATATAACAAGTTGTGTTAACTACCTCTGCCCAGAAATGCTTATCCATGTTAGTTTCTTGAATCAATGTGCGAGCCATCTTTTACAAAGTCCTATTCTTCCTTTCTACAAAACCATTCTGCTGTGTAGTACTAGGGAAGGAGAAAACATAGGAAATGCCATTAGAATAAAAAAGATTCTCAAAGTACTTATTCTCAAATTCGCCACCATGATCACTTCTGACGTTAACTGTTTTGCAATCCATCTCTGTTTGCACTTGTAAGTAGAAGGTAGAGAACACAAAATGTAACTCATACTTGTGTTTCAAGAACGTTACCCATGTCCAGCGACTATAATCATCAATAATGACCAATCCATACTTCTTACCATTGATAAAGGCAATTTTTACTGGACCAAACAAATCAATGTGCAAAAGCTCTAACAGTATGGAGTTAGAAACAACATTTTTCGCTTTGAATGAAGTCTTAGAAAACTTGCCTTTCTGACATGCTTCACAAAGAACATCTGGAGCGAACTTCAGGTTGGGTAAGCCTCTAGCTAATCCAAGCTTATTTAGCTGAGAAATCCTCCTCATGCTAACATAGCCCAAACGTCTATGCCATAACCATTGATCCTTATTAACATACATTAAGCATTTTACATTTTTCTCCTTAATATCAGAAAGTCTGATCTTATAAATGTTGTTTTTCCTCTTTTCGTTAAAAAGGAATTTTCCATCTTTCTGACTGACAGCCTTACAAGACTTTTGATAAAAAAATGATGTCATAACCATTGCCACTAAGATGACTGATAGACAATAAGTTATGTATCAAACCATCAACCAAAAGAACATTAGTAATAGAAGGAAGCTTACCATTACTAATAGTTCCAGAGCCAATGATCTTTCCTTTATGGTTTCCTCCGAAACCAACGAAGCCTCCAAGCTTAAGTTCCAAATCTTGGAACATATGCCTTATGTTCGTCATGTGTCACGGGCATCCATTGTCCAGGTACCATGATTGGTGTATCAACGGAGCTGCTAAGAATGTTTGCAACATTAATGATCTTATCCTTAGGTACCCACTTTCTGGGTCTTCTTTTGTTAGTTCTCCTAGAGTTTTTTACAACCTTGAGTTTCTGTACAGCCTAAACCTTTCTTGCCATTTCCGCTAACTCCATAGATCGTGGAAGCCATTTTGATTCTATCTATGGTTTTATCTAGAAAGTACTTGAATGATCTATCATATCTAATGACACAATCAGTATCAGAAGCTTCTAAGACTATTTCTTCCTCTAATTTTGAAATTTTGCTTTTCAAAGCAGAGTTGTTACTTTCTAAAGAAAAACTATTTTCATTTAGAGAAGAAATATCCTTTTCAAGCTCACTACGAGTTTTAGAAGCAACTACTTGGACTTGTTTAAGGTCCTTATATTTACTCTGAAGACTTTTGTACTTATCCAGCATTTCCGAGAGACATGACTCTAAATTAGAACGAGATAGTTTAGAAAATACCTCTTCAGAATCAGAATCTAATTCTGATTTTGGCAACACTTTATCTTCTAGTTCTTCAGAACTTTCATGATCAACTGTAGTTGCCATCAATGCAATGTTAGCCTGTTCCTTTTCAGAATCTTCTTCTTCTGATTCTGAGTTATTCCATGTAGCCATGAGCCCCTTCCTGCCTTTATAGAATTTTTTTCTTAGGCCCTTTGTCCTTCTTCGGTTCAGGATACTCATTTTTATAGTGGTCTGGCTCCTTGCACTCATAGCATATAACCTCTTTACCAGAACCTTACTTCTAATGTCTAAATGAAGAATCAGAATAACCAGCAGTCTTCCTAGCTCCCCTAAACTTCCCTTGACTATTCTGCCTGTGCCTCAAAAGTCTGTTGACTCTCTTAGAAATTAGCGACATCTCATCATCATCTTCTGAGTCTTCATCAGAATCTTCTAAATATTCCTCAGCTTGATAAGCCTTTTCCTTCTCAGACTTGGATTTCAAGGCAACAGATTTACCTCGCTTCTGAGGTTCATCTCCCTTGAGCTCTATCTCAAGACTTCTTAAAGGACTAACAAGTTCTTTAAGACTAATAATGTTCAGATCCTTAGATAGCTTCAAGGCAGTTACCATTGGTCTCCATTTTTTGGGGAGACTTCTGATGATTTTCTTGACATGGTCAACAGTGGAATACCCTTTGTCTAGAACCTTAAGTCATACGACAAGCATCTAAAATCTTGAGAACATAGTCTCAATGGTTTCATTGTCTTCCATTTTGAATGTCTCATATTTCTGGATTTAGGCCAAAGCCTTTGTCTCCTTTACTTGAGCATTCCCTTCATGAGTCATTCTTAGAGAATAAAAAATAGATTTAACAGTATCTCTGTTTGTTATCTTCTCATACTCAGTATAAGAGATAGAATTAAGCAATATCATTCTAGCCTTGTGATGATTCTTGTAATCCTTCTTTTGTTGATCTGTCATATCACTTCTTGCTACTTTGATTCCAGCAGCATCAACTGGGTGAACGTAGCCATCGACTACAAGATCTCATAGATCTATATGACATCCCAGAAAGAAAATTTTAATTCAGTGTTTCCAATAATCAAAATTTTCACCATCAAAGATAGGTGGTTTAGAACTGTAGTGATCTTTCTCATTGTTGTTCGCAACAGGTGCAGCAACAACCATTGTCTCGCACACAAACTAGAACAGTACTGAACACGGTGAAATGTTGATAAAACTTTTATCACAATCAGAACCGAAGCTCTGATACCAATTGAAGGTGCGAAAAACACTAGAAAAGAGGGGTTGAATTGGGTTATAAAACAAAAGCTTTTTTGACCAACTTAATAAACAACTCAATCAAAAGATTGAATAGAGAGACATAAGGAACTTTATCCTAGTTCACTTGAAAATCAAAGTTAATCCAGTCCACCCGCCAAGGTGATTTTTCCTTATACACAAGGACTTAATCCATTATAATCAATTGATTACAAATACACGAGCAACAGCTAGTAACTAACAGACAACAACGATAAACTGTCAAAGTCTTCTCAAGGATTCTGACCTAACTGGTCTCTTAAGGAAATACAAACATTAAGTTTAATTAAAGATTTGTGTTACAAGTTGCTTCTACACAAGAAGCTTTTACACAAATGAAATAGAAATACTTAAAGAAAAGAAAACACAAAGTTAAGGGCTTTTCACATAGAAACAATCTTGTAAAGTTGGCCTCTTCACTATTTTTATTCAAGTCTCCAAGACCTCTTTATATAGCATGAAAAAAGGAAGCGTTGGAGGGCAAATCAAGAATATGCAAAAATGCAGCTGTCCACTAACGGATTAGTGACATGTGTGAAGAATAGTACAGTCCTTAGCCCATAATTTCAAGTTAGTGGAAGGAATATTTTTGTTTTGTACCATGTATTATTTGATCACGTATCCTTTTGATCTTATCTTCAAATTCATTGGCTTCTGATGAAAATTTGATGAAGCATGAAAAGAAGAATCTCAGAGCTGAAATCAAAATCTTCAGTCAGAACCTTGACAGCGTCAGTGTCTGGCTTGAGATCTTCAGAATCTTTAGTCAAGTAACAAGACTTCAGAAGCTTGCCATTCTTCAGAAGCTTGATGATCAGTGTAACACTCTACTCTACCCATTCGTATAAAAATCAAAAGTACAAAAATATTGTGGAAATAAATCAGAGTTAATACACGTAGGATGCCACATTCAACAAAACAACAACATGAAGTATTAAATCACTTCATATCTTATTCAATAACTAAAACCAAATACTTTAATTAAAAATCAGAATTAAATAAACGGTTTAGTGTTAAAACTTCAATTACATAAAAAACTCCACATAACACGTGGTTCATTAATATTTAAACAAAACCAGATACGTAACAAATACAATGTTCAGGTAATAAAAGAAAACTCGAAATCCCCATCCTTCTCGTGTTACGTATCAGAGCGACTCCTAAGACTTGATCAAATAGTAACACAATGCTCCAAGCACTACTCAGGTACTTGATCATCTGTACTCCCTAATGAACACAGACAAGACAAACAGAAAAGGGGTGAGAACTACATTTAATAAATACACGGTGAAAAACACATGTTAAGGAGTAGTTCATACACAAACACACCAATCATACAATTACAATGCACATACAAGTGCCACATCATCGTTTGGCATAAACATCACACATTCAATCATATATACATGCAATGCGACTCAACTGACACGACACAATGCATGCGGTACCATCACAATCACATACGGTTCACCCTAGAACCCAATTCCCTTCGGAATTCTGATAAGTCGTATAAGTTCCTCTGAACTACAACTTATATCCACACGACTCCCACATAGAGTCCGGACAAGACTATGCACCCATCATGGGTTTCCACCTAGCTCATCTCCACATAACATGACATGAATGCATGACACAAATTATGCACCAAATAATAATTATTCAAGCATAATTTCATGATCCTCATTGATCACACATGAGCCACATGCTCACCGAAATTCTCTTTGGAATTACCACCAGAGGCCACCATACACATAAGGCTACTCCCATAAGCATAATTATTACACGCGACAATCTTGGCGGACACACCCAACATGTCTCAACTAGACATTCTCACAAAAACCCATGTTTTATCCCATTTAATGTTATTACTAGTTTCTCATATGTCCAATTATACCATCTGAGTCTTACGAATCAAGGTAAATTGCATTACATGCTAAACCAAGACCGAAATCACGAAAATGGGAAAATTCTGCTGCAGCTCTGCCCATACGCGTATGGCCATCTCCCTATGCCCCAGGCCTGCATACCCTACGTGTATGGCCCCACTGCCCGACCTCTATTTACATATTAACTCCTGCCGTACGTGTATGGCCATAGGCCATTTCTCTCAGAATTCCCCTAAAAAACTCACCATATGCGTAAGGCTACTCCCATACGTGTATGGACCCCTCCCTTACGCGTATCATATGCATACAACCAGAAGGCCGTGTTGGCTTGGGGATGAGGTGCGCATCACACGCGTATTATCCTCTGGGAGTGTCCCCATACGCGTATGGCCTTCCCCCATACGCGTATGCCCAGAAGCATACCCAAAAATCCCAGTTTTCCATCTACACGAGTTCTCACACATTGAGACCCATTCCAGCACCTAAATCAGATCCAAAATCATCTTTATTTCAGTTTAATTCCCAGGTCCTAACTCTACTTCATTGTTTCATCAATTTTATCAACAACTTATGTGATAGAAACCTATTTTTCGTTAACCCCACAAACCCAAATTTCCAGATCTGTTCTATATCAGAACTCAGCAACACAGAATCAATTTACACGAATTTTACTATTCGAATTCAACATACAATACAAATTCACACATACATGCATTCACATCAGACGTTACTCAAACACGGATTTACAACAGCAATCACACAATCACGTAACAGATCAAGAAGATGAAAAATGTACAGAATCCTAAGAGGGAAAAGAGCCATCACTACTCTCTAATGTTATTAACACCATTATTAATCCCATTCTCCCCCTTACCTGAAATCTGAGCTTGATCCTTCAACAATGGTGGAAAATTCCTCTTGTTCTCTAGCCCTAGCTTTCCTTCTCTCTTTTCCTTTTCTTTTCACGTGAAACCAAAACTGACTGTAACTCCTCCACTAATTACTCTAATTAAGTTTTATTTCTTAATTATCTTAATAATAATAATAATAATAATAATAATAATAATAATAATCCCAATAATAATTTCAATAATAATAATTATGTGAATAATTATAATAATATTAATATTAATAATCATAACAATAATATTAATACTAATACAACTAATATTCATTAATATGATGTCTCCTTATTCATATGATTATTACCACATTGTCCTAGCCTTTAATTTCGACTAAGTCATTCTACTAAGCTCTCTCACACCCACCTTAACACACCTACCCTTAACCAGGACAATAAAATCACAACAACACACAAAATAATTACAATAAGACTAAATAATTAAATGGGGTGTTACAACTCTCCCCCACTTAAAATATTTCCGTCCTCGAAAATGTACCTGATGAGAACAATTCCGGATATGAATTTCGCATCTTGCTCTCCAATTCCCAGGTCACACTTCCTCCAGCAGCTCCTCCCCAATCTACTCTCACTAAAGGAATATCTTTGTCCCTTAGCTGCTTCATCTTGCAATCCTCGATCCTTATTGGCATCGTCTCCACGGTAAGATTATCCCTAATATGTACTTCGTCTCTCTGAAGCACATAGGAAGGGTCAGTAATGTACTTTCGAAGTTGCGACACATGAAACACGTCAAGCAAATTCAAAAGTTCAGGTGGCAACGCCACTCTATAAGCAACAGTCCTAACTCTCTACAAAATCTGATACGATCCAATGAACTTAGGATCCAACTTCTTCGATTTCAGCGTACGACCAACACCGATCACAAGATTGACCATTAGAAACACATGTCCGCCTTCTCCAAATTCCAAGTCTTTCATCATATTATCATGATAGATTTTATGCATACTCTAGGATGCCTTCATATTCTCTCTAATCATCTGAATTACCTCAGTAGTCTGTTGCATAATCTCGGGTTAGAGTACAGTGCTCTCGCCCGACTCATACCAACATAAAGGCATCCTACACCTCCTACCATACAATGCTTCAAAAGGTTCCATCCCGATACTAGAATGGTCACTGTTATTGTAAGTAAATTCAATCAGTGGCAAATGAGTATCTCAACCACCTCCCTGCTTAAGTATACAAGCTCTCAACAAGTCTTCCAGCGACTGAATAGTCCGCTCAGACTATCCATCTGTCTATTGATGATAAGCATAACTCAACTTTAAGCTAGAACCCAAAGCTTCCTGCAAGCTCTTCCAAAATCCGGAAGTAAACCCCGGGTCTCTGTCAGACACATTGCTCGACAGAACACCGTGTAACTTCACTATTATTATGTTTAAAATCTCTGCTAACTTTGCCAAAGGAAAACTGATGTTAATCGGTATAAAATGTGTCGATTTCGTTAGTCTATCCACAATTACCCAAATAGCATCAAAGCATCTCACCGTATTCATCAACCCAGTCACAAAATCCATCACAATCCATCACAGTAAAATGTGTCAATTTCGTCAGTCTATCCACTTTTAACTTCTGGCAAGTCAAACAAGCATACACAAACCGAGCTATGTCTTTCTTCATACCTGGCCACCAAAACAATTCCTTAAGATCCTGATACATTTTTGTAGCTCCTGGATGAATACTTAAGCTACTTCTATGGCTCTCTTTTAAGATCATTTTTCTCAATTCCGGATTATCCAACACACAGATTCTGCCTCGGAATCTCAACACACCAAAATTATCCACTTTAAAGTCACTTTCAACTAAGGAACTCATTATTAACTTTCAGCATACCCAACATCACACTCTCAGGAGTCAGCTCACAAACTATGCTCAAGTCTCTTAACTGTTCAATTAAATCCAACTCTCTAATCATCAATGTCGATATATGAATTGTCTTCCGACTCAAAGCATCCGCTACGACGTTAGCTTTACCGGGATGGTAACTCAAGCTAAAATCATTGTCCTTTAAGAATTCCAACCATCTTCTCTATCTCATATTCAACTCTTTTTGGTCAAATAAATATTTCAAACTTTTATGATCACTGAACACTTCAAACCTCGACCCGTACAAGTAGTGTCTCCAAATCTTCAACACGAAAACCACTGCAGCTAACTCAAGATCATGAGTAGGATAATTCCTTTCATGTACCCTCAATTGTCATGAGGAATAAGCCATGACCTTACCATCTTGCATCAATACCCCGCCTAATCCCATTTTAGACGCATCACAATACACCGTAAAAGATTCATCTGGATTTGGTAAAATCAACAATGGCACTGTAGTGAACCTCTTCTTCAATTCCCTTAAACTTTCTTCACACAAGATATCCCACACAAAGGCCTGACCCTTTCTAGTCAACTGAGTCAGAGGAATGTCCAAATTAGAAAATCCCTCAATAAACCTGCAATAATAACCTGCAAAACCCAAGAAACTTCTAATCTCCATCACTAATTTCAGAGGCTCCCACTGAAGTACAACACTTACTTTGGATGGATCCACTGTTATGCCATCACAAAAAATAACATGTCCCAGAAAACTCACCTCATGCAACCAAAACTCACATTTTGAAAGTTTTACAAACAACTTATTATCTTTCAACACTTGCAATGCAACCCTCAGATGCTATGCATGATCGCTTTCCGACTTAGAATAAATTAAAACGTCGTCAATGAATACTACCACAAAATGATCCAAATAAGCATGAAATATACGATTCATGTACTCCATGAATATGCCCGGTGCATTGGACACTCCGAACGACATCACAACCTCTTCGTAATGTCCATACCGAGTCCTGAAAGCCATCTTCTGAATATCATCCTCCTTCACCCAAATCTGATGGTAACCAGATCTCAAATCAATCTTACTGAAAACACGAACTCCCAGGGTTGATCCATTAAATCGTCAATTCTTGGAAGCGGATATTTGTTCTTGATGGTTACTTTATTCAGTTGACGATAATCAATACAGAATCTCATACTATTGTCCTTCTTCTTAACCAACAACACCGGAGCTCCCCCACGGCGACACGCTGGGTCTAATAAACTTCTTATTAAGCAATTCTCTGAGTTGAGATTTCAACTCCCCAAATTCTGATGTTGACATCCTGTATGGTGCCCTAGATATAGGTCTGGTACCAGGAATAAGATCATTTGCAAATTCCACTTCTCACTGCGGAGGCAACTCTGAAATATCATCTGGAAACACTTCTGGAAACTCTTTCACCACAGGTAATTCATGGATCGACGGTTTTCCTTCAACAGACAAAGAGGCAAACACCGCAAACATTTTACCTTCATCCTCCAACAAGGTCCTCAATTCCTTGGTAGATATAAAACTAATCAACTCTTCTTCCTATGGAGTAAGAAATATCAACCTCTTCCTATAGCAATCAATGTAGACAATATTTCTCTATAGCCAATTCATCCCTAAAATAACATCCAAATCATTAAGTGGTAAGCAAATTAAATTCACTCCGAAATCTTTACCAAAGATCAACAAAGGACAATTCAAGCACACTAAAGATGTAGTGATCGACCCAATAGATGGAGTTGTTAGAACAAGATTTGGTTCTGCAAGATATCTCTTTGTTTTGATTATAACAAAGTTGTATTTGTGTGAGAATAATTTTGGCACTCTAATGTTTGTTTTCTTAAGTATTGACAAACAAGTTCTGACTCTGATAAAGATAATTCTGACTCTGATACAGATAGCTCTGACTATGATAGAGATCATCTGAAACGTCAATCTCAAATTCTCAAAAGTCGCTTCTGCGTCAAAGAATCAAGATTGCTTCTGATCTACTGTGCTTAAGAAATACTCTAAGAAGATGATATGTTGCTGCTGCTGTCATAACCCAAAATTTGATCTCCCTTTTTCATTTTGCATAAGCATGTGCATTCGCATCGCTGGCATACGCACTCGCACTTTTTCTCTGTGTTTTTGTTGCAGGAATATTCAGGCTTTCTAATCCCTATTAATTGCATCCTCACAAAGTCATCACATCATCAAAACAAGCACAAAACAAGGGTTTCCATGCCTATTCATCAAAGCAAGAGGTGGAAAATCGAAACCGGGGTTCCAGCACTTGTTCCTAAGCAATTTGGCCAAATTTTGCCTAGGGTAATCGATTACCCTGTGAAAATTTGCAGTTTCTGCTACATTTTTCAGAACAACAACTTTGTACTCTCTATTCTCTTGTGTTTTACTTGGTTCTAGCATTGTGTGGAACATTCTAGACAGTTCAAGACCATTCAAGATACTCCACTCACATTTATTCCAATGCATCACTTTGAACTAAGTGCACCATGTTACTTAATTTCCAAGCATGTGAGTCTTTGATTTGGATTTACATTGGGATTGCTCCATCGAGTTAAATAACTAACTAGCCGAGTCAACTTCTGACTCGGTGAGTCAAGTGTAACTAACTCCCAAGCTAGCTCCAAAGCTAACTCCAAAGCACATTCCAGACCTAGCCTACTCCAAAGCAAAAATCTATATAAACAAAGCTCCACTATTTCACAAAGGACCTTCAACCATTTCAATTTTTCTCACTCTCTTCACTCTCAATTCTCTCATTTCTCTCTGCATTTTTTTGCAAGTTCTTCACATCATATTCATCTTCATCCCCAAACCACACTAGAGCTCAATTCCACCATTGAAGAGAAGCAAATTTCACATTGAAATTTCTTATCTCTTGAGCTTAAACCTTCATTCATCTTCAATTTTGCTTGGATTCTTGGATCTACAGTAGCTTCTGCTTCACTTCAAGTAATCTACTCAAGTAATTCGGTGTTAATCCGTATTCGGTGCATTTTCGCGATTTTGCTCGGTTTCGCTACGGTTCGAAGTGCAAGTGCAGAATTCTCTGGTTTACTCTGGTTTTCTTCACTTATTTTCATCACATTTCACTTGCAACAATCACCAAGCCAATTCTCCGGCTAGTAGGTTAGTCAATTCTCACTCAATTTACTGTTTCGATCACTTTCGTGCATTTACGATGTAGTTTCAATAGTTTTTTCGGTTTGATGAATCATGTGATTGATGGATCTTTGATCTCCATGTTTAATGCTTTCAATTTGTGTTTAAATGCTCATGCATGGTGTAATTTTCATGCACAAATTCATGCCATAACATGTGGTAGTTTGGATAAGTGATTATGTGTTGAAGTGCTTTTTGAAAAGCTATTTTTTGCCACTTTTACAGTGGTAATCGATTACTCATATAAGGGTAATCGATTACTCTGCACAAATTTTCACTAATTTTGCTATTTTCAAGCAGGTAATCGATTACCTGCATTGTGGTAATCGGTTACCACTGTAACATTTTGTCCTCCTCTAACTTCCATGGATTGATATGCTTGATATTTGTGGATGTTTTAGGTACTGCTTAGCCTTTGTTTGAAGCATGCTTACAATAATTCGATGCACAATTTATCAATTACGTAATTTCTTGCATTTGTGGCATTATTTTGAACATGTTCATTCTTGCACATCTTTTGGTAACATGATACATGATTTGTGATACATGCTAAATGACATTTGGTACTGTTTTGCACATTTATTCTTGATCACATTAAATTTTTTCTTCATTGAGCAAGTTTAATCATGTACAATCAATAATCCACACTTTTGCTTTAATGATTTTTCATCCCTTTGGAAAATTGTTAGCACATCAATTCCCTTTGATTAATTAATCGAGACCTTGTTTCGATTAGTCGATCCTCCCTTGATCTTCTCTTTAGGCTTCATTTAGAGTCTTGTTCTTTTGATCCCCTGCCAAGTTGGAGATTCGCCCGGTGCACTGGAACACTGTACAAATTGGCGTTGTTATACTGTCCGTCTCAATTTTCGCACTATACTTTGTTGCTAGAGAAGGAATGAGAGTGGAGAATTCCTACACTCATTTTGATTATTTTGGGTAGGGGACGAATGACCCTGTTGTAACACCCCACTTTCACATTTTATAAAATATAAGAATATCACAGATAAAATCAGAGTTTTCAACTTTTACAAGTAGGATGCTACACCAACAAAATCAACATATAAACTCCTTTTCATTAAATGAAATAAAACAGCGGAATAAACATTTCATAAGTTCACGACACACTTGCCAAAATACTCCAAAACTCCACATGAACTCGTGGTTCTCAAAATATTGAATCTAAAAGAGATACGTAACAAAATTCATTTCACAATAACAATTAATAAAATCCCCAAAATTCCCATGTTACGCATCAGAGTGACTCCTACGACTCGAATAAGCAACACGCACTCCAAGCAACTCAAGTACCTGAGTTATCTGTACTTCCGAAGAAGCACAAACACAACAACAACAGAGGGGTGAGAACTACATTCAATAATAAATGGTGAATAATACATATTAAGGGTAGTTACTCACAGTCAATCACATAATCACATAATCACGACATACTTGTCATTTTCAATTATCATTCAATCAACATGTAATAACAATGCAATGTGACTCAACAAATGAAACAATGCATGCAGTACCAATATCACCATGGTTCATTCAATCGAACCCGGATAAATCACATACACCCCTACTTGGCAATGATTTATCCCACCACACTCCACATTGGAGTTCGGATGAATCACATACACTCCTCCTGAGCAATGATTCATCACTACTGACACACCATGAATGCATGACATCAATATGCATATAATTCATGTATAGTCATAATCATACATTTCCACGATCCTCCTGATCACATTCAATACATAACACCACAGGAAACACCTCACACGACGTTAATTAGCTAATTACTAATTAATTCACCAAAATTACTAAATCAATTATTTTTATTACTAATCATACATTTCTCAAGGTCTGACATCTATCCCCAACCTTTCAAACCAAAAGAAATCACTTCGGACGCGAAAATGGGAAAGAAATCGCGAAACGGTAAAATTCTGCACCCTCACTGGCCATACGCGTATTGCCTTGTGCCTTACGTGTATTGCCATCTCGCTCACCAAAACCATACGCGTAATGCTACTCCCTTACGCGTATTGCCCAAGCCTCCATACACGTACCGTTACGCGTATGGGCAGAGGCCCGTGTCAATCCTCCTTTTGGTACTCCCATACGCGTAATGACTATAGTCGTACACGTATTGCCTTACTGATACGCATATGGCCAGATCTATTACGTAAACTCAATTTCCCCACACCAGTCTAAATTCTGCTACGAGATCCTCACTTTTTCACTCTAATTCAGTCCTAAACTTGTTTCTACATCAGTTTTAGGTCTTATTCTTCACCTTACTTCTTTTTACCTATTATTACTAGTCAAAATTATGATTCTTGGATCTAATTTCGATCACTCAACCTGCACCAAAACTCAGATCTGCAACATTCATATTCATACAGTACCAGCAACACCAAAATATCAAACAATCAGAATCGTAATAATTTGATTCACACAATTTTCATCATAGATTCACATATGCATCACATAATCATAACACATCTTACATTTATACGAATTCCTACGGGGTTAAGGACTTCCCACTACCCCCTCATGATTATACCACCAATATTAAACCCGTTCTCCCCCCTTACCTCGAATTTCCTGATCAAATTCCCGCAAAATTGATGAAGATTCTAGCCCTAGCACCCTTGTTCTTCATTTGTTCTTCTTTCTCTAACTTTGTCTCTTTTTCCCAAAATCTGATATTGTTAACCCCTCACTAATTCTCACTAAAACCAGCTTAAAGACTAAACTGCCCTTCCTATTTTCCATCAGCCCATTATCTAATTAATTAAATTAGATGTTAATTTACTAATAATATTAATAATAATAATAACCATAATAATAATAATAATATGAAATATGCTATTAATAATAATAATAATAATAATAATAATAATAATAATAATAATAATAACACTTAGTTACATATTACTATTAATGGATACACCCTCACCTTATCACTATTAACATTACCCCTTCGCCCTCAGACACCCTCTAAACAAGGCCAAACAATTGAGATTAAAAGACAACGATTAAATAATTTAGATTGGGGTGTTACAACTCTACCCCCCTTAAATTATTTTTGTCCTCGAAAATGTACCTGATGGAAATAGATCCAGATACGACTCTCGCATCCTGCTCTCCAGCTCCCAGGTCACACTTCCCCCAGCAACTCCTCCCCAAGCTACTCTCACCAAAGGGATCTCCTTTCCTCTGAGTTGTTTCATCTTGCGATCCTCGATCCTTATCGGCATCGCCTCCAGAGTAAGATTATCTCTGATCTGCACCTCATCCCTCTGGATAACATGAGATGGATCAGATACATACTTTCGAAGTTGCGACACATGAAACACGTCATGCAAGTTCGAAAGTTCAGGCGGCAATGGCACCCTATAAGCAACTGCACCAACCCTCTGCAAGATCTGATATGGTCCGATAAACTTAGGATCCAGCTTCTTTGATTTCAATGCACGTCCAACACCGGTCACTGGGTTGACTCTCAAGAACACGTGGTCACCTTCACTGAATTCCAACTCTTTCTTCCGATTATCATGATAACTTTTCTGTCTACTCTGAGACATTTTCATCTTCTCACGGATCATCTGAATTGTCTCAGTAGTCTGTTGCACAATCTCAGGTTCAAGCACCACATTCTCACTAGTCTCATACCAGCGCAGAGGCGTCCTTCACCTCCTACCATACAAAGCTTCGAAAGGTGCCATTCCAATACTCAAATGGTAGCTATTGTTATACGTGAACTCAATCAATGGCAAATGAGTATCCCACGCACCACCTTTCTCCAACACACAGGCTCTCAACAAATCTTCCAACGACTGAATAGTCCTTTCTGACTAACCATCGGTCTATGGATGATAAGACGAGCTCAACTTCAATTTAGAACCCAAGGCTTCCTGCAAGCTCTTCCAAAATTCCGAAGTAAACCTTGGATCTCTATCTGACACTATACTCGATGGAACACCATGTAACTTCCCAATTATTCTGATATAAATCTCCGCCAGCTTTGACAACGGGAAACTGATGTTAATTGGCATAAAATATGCAGATTTTGTAAGTCGATCCACAACTACCCAAATAGCATCAAAGCCCCTCACCGTATTTGGTAAACCAGTAACAAAATCCATAGCAATACTGTCCCATTTCCATTCAGGAGTCTCTAACGGTTGCATTAATGCCGAAGGCTTCTGGTGCTCCACTTTGGACTTCTGACATGTCAAACAAGCATAGACAAACTGAGCTATGTCCCTCTTCATACCGGACCACCAAAACAACTTCTTCAAGTCATGATACATTTTCGTAGCTCCTAGGTGAATACTCAAGCTACTCCGGTGGCTCTCCTCTAAGTTCGCTTTCTTTAATTCCGCATTATCTGGTACACAAATTCTGCCCCGGAATCTCAATACTCCCACATCATCCACTTTAAAGTCACTATCGGAATCATTGCTTCCAGTAGGCATCAAGTCCACCAGCTTCACATCAAGTTTTTGATTTTCCTTAATTACATCCAAAAAGTCATTATTCACTTTCCGCATACCTAGCCTAACACTCTCCGATGTAGTTTCACAAACCATACTCAAGTATCTGAACTGCTCAATCAACTCCATTTCTTTCACCATTAATGCAGACATATGAATTGTCTTTCGACTGAGAGCATCTACTACAACATTCGCTTTCCCCGGATGGTAACTCAAATTAGAATCATAATCTTTCAAGAGTTCTAGCACCTCCTCTGCCTCATATTCAACTCCTTCTGATCGAATAGATACTTCAAACTTTTGTGATCACTAAACACTTCAAATCTAGATCCATACAAATAATGTCGCCAAATTTTCAATACAAAAACTACTGCAGCTAATTCAAGATCATGAGTAGGATAGTTCCTCTCATGCACCCTCAACTGCCGTGAAGCATATGCCACCACTTTGCCATCTTGCATTAACACACCGCCTAACCCCATCTTAGATGCATCACAATACACTACAAATGGATCATTTGGGCTTGGTAGAATTAACACTGGCGCTGTAGTCAGTTTCTTCTTCAGTTCCTCAAAACTTTCCTCACAAGCAGCATCCCAAACAAAAGCTTGATTCTTTCTGGTTAGCGGAGTCAATGGCAATGCCAAATTAGAAAACCCTTCAATGAATCTCCTGTAGTAACCTGCCAAACCCAAAAAGCTTCTAATCTCCGTTTCTGTCTTTGGAGCTTCCCACTGAAGTACTGCACTTACTTTAGATGGATCCACCACTATGCCACCACCAGAAATAACATGACCCAAGAAACTCACAGTCTTCAGCCAGAATTCACATTTCGAGAACTTTGCGAACAATTTATTATCCTTCAACACCTGCAATGCAATCCTCAAATGTTCTGCGTGATCCTCGTCAGTCTTAGAATAAATCAGTATATCATCAATAAATACCACAATAAACTGATCTAAATAAGAGTGAAAGATACGGTTCATATACTCCATAAACACACCCGGCGCATTAGACACTCCGAAGGCATTACTGCATATTCATAATGTCCATAGCGGGTCCTGAACGCCATCTTCTGAATATCACCTTCCTTTACTCTAATCTGATGGTAACCCGACCTCAAATCAATTTTGCTGAAAACACGAGCTCCTACCAGCTGATCCATTAAGTCATCAATCCTCGGAAGTGGATACTTATTTTTAATGGTCACTTTATTCAACTGACGGTAATCAATGCACAGACGCTTACTACCATCCTTATTTTTCATCAACAACACTAGAGCTCCCCACGGCGACACACTTGGTCTAATAAACTTCTTATCGAGCAATTCTCCGATCTGAGATTTCAACTCTGCCAATTCTGATGCAGACATCCTGTACGGTGCCATAGAGATAGGTCTGGTACCCGGTACAAGATCAATATTGAATTCCACTTCCCTTGTCGGAGGCAATCCTGTAATGTCATCTGGAAATACTTCAGGAAATTCATTCACCACTGGTAATTCATTAACTAAAGTCTTGCTTTCAACAGATAACGAGGCAAACACTGCAAACATCTTCGCTTCATCCTCCAACAACGTCCTCATCTCCCTGCTAGATAACGAATCCGCTAATGCTTCCTCTTCAGGAGTAAGAAACAATAACGTGTTCCTGAAGCAATCAATATAAACTCGGTTGAACTCCAACCAGTTCATACCCAAAATAACATCGAGATTACCGAGTGGCAAACAAATCAAGTCCACTCTGAAATCTCTACCAAACATAGTCAGCAGACACTTCAAACACACCAAGGAAGTAACCACAGAACCAATAGATGGAGTTTCAATCATCATCCTCTGCTCTAGAGTAGATGGCACAATCCCTAATCTCTTCACACAGTCAATAGAAATAAACGATTGAGTTTCACCCGTGTCAATGATAATAATCAAAGGAATATCATTAATAAAATAAGCACCTTTGACGGAACGCTCCTCATCGGTGGATTGGGATCCCACCAAGGCAAACACTTTTCCACCGGCTTGAGACTTCTTTGGCTTCTCATAGTGGGTGCTGATATGACCCTTCTCTCCACAGTTATAACAGGTAGGCATAGTGGCTTTACAATCAGCTATAACATGACCTGGTCGACCATACTTGAAACACTTCTTCACCTTATTTGGACAGTTATTGGCACGGTGACCCGCGCCACCACATCTGAAACACTTGAGAGTATCAGAACCTACTCATTTCTCCTTGTGTTTCTTCCCCACATGAGTTTTCTGTTTCCCCTTATCAGCTGGAGCACTGTAAGGAGCACCTCCAAACCTCTGCTTACCCTTCTTCTTATTCACCAACTTCAAATGAGCAATTCTGGCTCTGTTATCATTGTCATAGATTCTTCTTCTACTTACCAGCTCTGGATAATTTCTTATCTTCTGACAAGCAATGCCCAGTTAGATCTCGGGACGCAGCCCATTCTCGAACTTCAAGCACTTCGAAGTCATAACTTCTTCTGTATTGTAATGAGCGCAATACTGTACCAATTCCTCAAATCGAGCAGCGTATTTAGCAACTGTCTTATCACCCTGTTTCAGCTCCAGAAATTCAACCTCCTTTACACTACGAATATCTTCCGGAAAGTACTTTTCCAGAAATTCAGCCTGAAACACTGTCCAAGTAATCTCAGTACCCGCAGCTTCCAATCTCTGACGGCTATTGTCCCACTAGACCTCAGCCTCCCCTTCCAGCATATGAGTACCAAACCGAACCTTCTGAGCATCACTGCATTCCATGGTTCTGAAGATTTTCTCAACAGCCTTCAGCCATTTCTATGCAGCCTCTGGATCCAAAATACCTCCCTCATATGTCGGCGGCTTATTGCTCTGGAATTGTGCTAAGTCATGAAACTGAGCACCTCCAGCTTGATTGTTGTTCTCTACAGCTTGTACCATGGCTTGCATAGCAGCAGCAAGAGCAGCATCATTCCTTCCTGCCATACTGGTCAACAATCAACATACGGTCAGAACACACAATCGACTCCTATTCTAAGGACAGACTCTACTACTTAACCTGGCCGGACGGACCGACCTGCTCTGATACCAATTGTAACACCCCACTTTCCCATTTTATAAAATATAAGAATATCACAGATAAAATCAGAGTTTTCAACTTTTACAAGTAGGATGCTACACCAACAAAATCAACATATAAACTCCTTTTCAATAAATGAAATAAAACAGCGGAATAAACATTTCATAAGTTCACGGAAAACTTGCCAAAATACTCCAAAACTCCACATGAACTCGTTGTTCTCAAAATAATGTATCTAAAAGAGATACGTAACAAAATTCATTACACAATGACAATTAATAAAATCCCCAAAATTCCCATGATACGTATCAGAGCGACTCCTACGACTCAAACAAGCAAAACGCACCCCATAATTTCCCTTTGCCATTTACATTTATTTTTCAATTTTTTTGCAAATTTCCTCATCAAGGTGTAATACCCCAAAATTTGCTCTCCCTCTTTGTCATCATAGCATGGCATTATCATTTATCATATCATATCCACCTCATTAACATTGCATTGCATTTAACATAGAAAAATGAAGCATGGCATCCTTCTTACCATCAGGGCATGTGATCAGGTGGAAGGTGGGCAATCCAGAGATCATTCAAAGCACAAAAGGTCAATCAAGTGCCCTCAAGGCAAGCCAAGAGGTCTTTCATGTCTCATCCCATCTCAATTGATCTTCCACAACCTCAAGGATAAGAGATACAATGGGAGATTGAAGCACTACATCTTTCACTATGCAAGAGGTTCAAAAATCGAAGGAAAACCCTCAAAAGAGATAGCTCATTGATTCAAAATCATTCTCAAGTGGCATTTCTCATCATCCTTTAAGAGGATACACAACATACTCTGAGGAATTTGGATTTGGAAGATGTGCAATTTCCTCCTAACCAGAGAGGGTCAAAATTAGGGTTTCTAATAAAATCAGGATATCTCTGATTTTTTGGACAAAACTTGATGTCATGGTATTCCATATGTCCTTAAGTGTATGTATGTGGAAGATTGCATCTCAATTGGTTTTAGAAGTGGTTCAATTGGAAGAAAGATCAAGAATCAGAGAAATTTGGGGCCAAGTCAAATAATCAGAGGAAAAAGTCAACTCTTGACTTTTTGAGCCCAAAATCATGAAATTCATGTTACATATGTCCAATGTACAAAATTTGGTCAAGAAACTCCAAAGGAATCATGAAAAAATCAAGATGTGGAAAGTTGCCATTTTTGGATGAAGTAGGGTTACTAAAAATAGCAAGTTTTGGCCATTTTGCATCAGAGTTTGAACCAAGGCCATTTAAATTTGGAGCACCAAATGAAAATTCCACTCTGCCTCAATGAAAGGCCTTGCTTTAAGCTTCAAATCCATGTGTGGAACATCTCCATTGGATAAAAATTGAGTGAGATATGATTGACCAAAGTTAGAGCAAAGTAGGTTCAAAACTAGGTCATGACCAAGATTTCCAAGGCACGCGCGCAGTCATTTTAACAAACACATGGTGGGCCAAATGTATTGATCAATTACTCATGGTTAGAGGCCTCAAATGAAAAATCTTTCAACATGAAAGTTGTTCCTCTATGTGAGATCTTCAAAAGTGGTGTTTATGATTTTTTCATTTGATCAAAGGTTGAGAAGTTATGATGGGTCCAATTTACTATGATCATGCTGAAAACCTAAGTGCCATGTTGCTTTGTCAAACGACAATATGCCACGCCCTTATATCAGTTCCAAATTTGTGTGTTCCAATCCCTTTTTCAACCTATTCCAAGCCTCAATTCAATTCATTTCTCATACCAAAGTTGTTCTATTATGATTCTTCTTTCCAATGACTTCAAAAACACATCAAACCACCCATTGAGTAGAGAGAAAAACATCACCAAACCTCCCTATGTTTCGCTGATGCATTGATGGCTTTGCTGCATAACTTGGTTCAGACATCCATCAAACAATTCTTTCCCTTATTTGAGCACACCATGAACATCACATACACTGCTATAGCACGTGCCTTGCATGAAATTGGAAAAAGCAAACTTGCTAAGCAAGTTTCTGATATAACAGCCATGCCCTCACCTTTTCAATTCCACCATAACTGTCATGAACCACCACCACCTTATCATTGCCAATCTAACTCGCCCCCTAACTAACTTGACTCAGTTAGTTAGGGTGGACTCACTTTAACCACCTTAACTCAATTAACCAACTCACTAAACCATGGTTAGCTCATAGTATAAAACAAAATCTCACTTCACATTTTCATTTCAGCTTCATTTCTCATTTTTCCACTTCAAACTCTCTCTCACATTCTCTCTACTTCCCCTCTGATTTCACACGAGTTCACCTTCTTCCATTCATACTTCATCTTCATCATCATCAATGGCATGGGATTGAAGCAAGAACCACCAAAATCCACATGAATTCCTCAAGTGCAGATCCATCAATATTTTGATTTTCTCCCTGTTTTCAATATCTCAAGGCAACTGCATTTATTTTGCACGAATCAAGCTCCATATCAAGAGTGGATCTCTGGTTTTCTTTTGCCTCAAGGATCTACAAATTTCAGGTTTCAATCACTCCAACTCTAGTGCATTGTTTCAGCTTGTTTTTGTGGTGTTTATGGCCTAATAGAGGTCGCGTGCGTCCTGGATAGATGATAGGCCTTCTAGAGGCTTAGTTGCAAAACCTAGGGCTTAATGTGATCTCTTCTGTTCTTGCTATGTGTGTGTGTTTTGTGGATTTCATGAGCATATTCATGATGTACGTGAGCTCAGCATCATTTTGATATACATTTTGTGCATTTTGGTGAAGTTTGAAAGTTGCAGACGGTGGTGGTGTAGCCGGAGAAGGTGACCGGAGGTCACCTCCGGCCGGTGACTTCAATAGCTAGGGTTTTCTCATGTTTCAATCTGGTCCGTTTATGTTTTCTGATCGTGTGGTCTACAATGTGCCAACACATTAAAATTCACGTGCCGGTCATGTGCATCATCTTTGATCCCACTTAAGCATTGTGTGGGGCAGCGTATGGTAGTTAGGGTGGATATTCATGCATGTGCGTTGATTGCAACTACTTTGACTGTGACTTGACTTTGACTGCATCCAATGGTTGTTATTGCACTTGACTGTTGTTGACTGAGTTCCATGATAACTAGTGTGTTATGCGCACTTATTGGACCTAATCAGATTGCTACCCACACCCCCATGTTTTCAAGCCCAATTGAATTGAACTGCATAATTGCTATGTTCACACCTCCCCTTCCCTTTGCATTTCATTTTATTTTTCTATTTTTTATACACGCTTACTTTTTAATTTTTAAAAATATCAAATGGCATCATAAAATTCCACAAAAATTCATGAGTATCACTAAAACATTTAGGAAATTTTTGATGATTTTATTTTCTGATTTTATGACCTTTTTACCCCTGATCCATAATTTTCTTTGAATTTCCATTTAGATGCATTCTAAGCATGATACATGAATTTGTTTGATTTTGTTCTTGCTCATTACAAACTGTTTTGACATGATTCTTTTTGCATTGATTCACTAACACATTGAAGCATGTTAGATGATTTTTGTTTGATTTTTTAGGTCACTTTATTACATGTTTTGATGCCTATATTTGCACCCCTTTGCATGATGTTTCAATTTGACCTAATTGCTTTGTTTGAAGTCATTTTGCTTTGAATTTTGATATGCTATTTTGATATGTGATTCCTCTCTGATTAGTGAACTCCAATACCATGTTTTCATAATTTTCATGAGGCCATTTGATTTTTGTTTGATGCATTTCATTTAAAGCATTATAACATGTCATATCATTGTAATCTTTGGTGCATGTTTTCTTTTGTGTATACTTGCATGATCATTTGCATATTTGGTGAACCATTCACTTGACATTATAGGTCATTGGTACATATTATATGTCATCCTTGCATGTTGACTTTCATTTAAACCTTGTGCACCTTTAACATGTTGTGTTTGTACTTGTGTTTTCTTTTTGAGTTTTCATCTCACTTCTTCTTCTATTACTTCTTGAATGTCTTGATGGTTGATTCATAAATACTTTTGAGATGTTTATAAACCATTTTTCATTTATTTTCAATTCTGGTTGTTGATTTACATGTTCCATTTATGCATGTCCTCTTCATTTCTTTCCATCTTTCATCTATCCCTTCTTCTTGTAACATGTTTAAATGCTAATGGGTGATGATTGTTGCTTATTCACTTGCACTTGTATGATAATAACCATTGGTTGTCCATATGATGTACATTCTGATTGTGGCTCTAGGATTTGGTTTCTCATTTAATTCTTTTGAGTTTTATGATGCATTACATGTTCTTTTACTTCTTATACTTCTTATACATGTTTACTAACCATGTAGGGGCTTCGGTAAGTTTCAATTGAGTGTGGATAAGGAATCCACATTCAACTTCTATCCTTTCTCTTTTACAATTCCATTTGGTGTTTTGCTAAGCACTTATGTGCTTTCTTTTAATAACTCATTACTTTCCCTTTTTGAATTACAATTCATCTTCTACTTTGAAAGTGAATTGTTTAATTCTTTCTTTCTTTAGACTTTAGGTTGAAACCTCACAAACCTTTAGGATCACTCTCTTTAATCTTCAATTAGGATTGAGTCTTAGTCCATATAGGTTTTACCTTTTCTCCTCTCTTGAGTCTCTTTTCTCATCTCAAAGAAAATTCAAAACATATAATAAAGGTAAGCATTTATTGCATTTAGGCCTTTCATATAAAGAAAAGATTATAAGGGGTCTTCTCTTATAATCTTAAAATGTATAGCATATAACCCATCTTGGGTCGATGTGTTAAACATTTGATCTTGTATGAGGGACCTAAATGCAATATTTGTTGAAGGTGCAAATAATAAAAAACACTTCTTCATTTCTTAATCAACAAAAACACTTAATAAACACAAGTATGCTAGTGTGTTTGAACCTTGACAATTGGAACTAAGTGTGGGGGTCTTCTTCACTCTTAGTATGCTTTCTTACCCATTCCATCTTGGAATGTGAGAATGTACACATTCCAATGACTAAGATTCAGATACACTATCATATGCAAACAAATGAAAAAAACCTCTTAAAAGACAAAAACAAACAATAACGTCTTTCCTTCGGGAATTCTTTTCTCATCTCATTCATTCTCAACGCACGAACGCGCTTCTACTCGTTCTCTTGCAAGATGGTAACGCACTCGGACCAGCGAGCCTGCAACACCTGAGCTAGGACGTAAGCCGTTCTCTAAAAAACACAAACAATTCATCCCTAGTGAGGGGAACTACGTCGCTCTGATTCTCATGCTCCCGATGAGATACGTAGGCAGTGGGGTAGGGCCCATGCGAGCACTTCTTTTATTTTCCCTACATTTGTTTCTCGTTCCTTTTCCAGTTCTCTTTTCGTTCCTTTTCCAGTATTCTTTTCTATCACCCTTTGATCGAGACAAGCAAGCGTGGATCCCATCGGGTACGATGGACGCGAGGGGGTGCTAATACCTTCCTCTCGCGTAACCGACTCCCGAACCCATTTCTCTTGGTCGCAAGACCATGCTCTTTCCTTCTCTTCAGGTTTACGCGGTGTTTCCTTTCCCTCTCTTGGGATAAATACACATTGCTGGCGACTCTGTTTTGGTGCCACTTTCGCGTTTGTACTAGGATGAAAATCCCGGGAGCGACAGCTGGCGACTCTGCTGGGGACAGGTTGACCTATTGCTGGTCCATCCTAAGCGAGTCAATCCTAGCGCTTGCTTGTTTTTTCTTTCATTAGGTGTTTTCTGTTGTGCTTTATTTTGCTGTTTATTTACTTTACTGTATTTACTGCATTTTAGCATTACATATCATATTATTACGACTGTGCTGTTGTTTTCTGTTTGGCGGGATGGGTGTTCTGAGAGATAAGCTCACTACCAAGGCTTGAGTACACACATAGGTATTAGAGTGGATAGTCATGACGCTTGCGTGGTGGTGACCACGTATTGTTGTTCATGAGACCCACAACCAGACGAGGTTCTATCAGGAGCTTTCTGCTACTGCATGTTATGCAGGCCAGTGGTTATTCTCTTGAGGAACTGTCGACTCTGGTGACCATTCCCGAGGACTCAGTTGCGGCACTCCTCCCGAGTTGTGACAGTGGCAGACCACATTCCGTGGCAAACCCATTGCACATTCTCGATCCGAGGACCCAATGCTGGGAACTTGCTATAGGACATCCCTTTTTGAAAGAGAATCAGCGGAGGCACTCCTCGATTGGCGATAGTACTGTACCCTGAGGGATGAATGTACTATTGCTTCTCGACCTCAGTGCCAGAAGCTGAGGACCTTTTCGTCTTGGAGAATCAGTTGAGGCCTCCTCGATTGATGATGATGCCAAACCAGAAATGGTGAACGTATCACCATTTCTCGACCTGAGAGCCCGGGATACTGAACATCCTAGTACCCACATGTGAGAAGGGCGGTTTGTTTACAGGTTTGCAGGTAACCATGACCTCCTACATACCCGGTTTTCTATCATCATTGCACAGAAAGGAAGTTTCATCCTATTGTATTCAGATGGTTCTTATCTATGGTTCTATATTAGTCTCAGAGCTACACTGACACCGTTCACAGTTCAGCACAGACACCTGATTACCTGATCACATTGCCCTTTGCATTGCATTATCATATCCTAACATACATGTTTATTCATTTCCAGGTGCATATATTACCCTTGATTCCAGTCATCAGGTCCCTGCAAAGATGAACACTAAAGAGAGGAAGAATATCATCAGCTATAAGTTCCTTACGCCTACTTTGGGCCCTATTGTTGTGCTGAAGGGAATGGCGAGCCCGGCAGCACGAGAAGCTTTTGAAGAGAAATATGGGTGGATTTTATCTATGGTTCGTAATGTCAGTGATTATGAAGCCAGAGGTCTCCATACGTTGATGCAGTTCTATGATCCGCCTCTGAGATGTTTTGTATTTCCAGACTATGTGTTGGTTCCTACCCTGGAGGAGTATTCCAACATGTTGGGGATTGCTATCAAGGAGGAGCCCCCTTTCTTTGGATCAGTGGGGGATCTTGACTTTGGGAAGTTGGCTGGTGCTCTTTATTTGAGCAAATCAGAGTTAAGTGACAATGTCTCCAACAAAGGAAAGATCCGTGGTTACAAGCTGGAATATCTGATTAAGAAGGCCCAGGAAGCAGCTAAAGGCGAGAATTGGCTTGTTTTTAATGCTTTGCTAGCCCTTTGTATATACGGCATAGTGTTGTTTCCCAACGAGCCGGATTTTATTGATACGGACGCTATACGAATATTCATGATGAAGAACCCGGTGCCAACGCTACTAGGAGATCTTCACTACTCGTTGTACAACCGAAATGAAAAGAAAAGAGGAGGGATAATTCGCTGTTGTGCACCTTTGTTCTATAAGTGGTTTGCGGGCCGTTTACCACAATCAGGGGCTTTTGTGGATTCCAAAGATTCTCTGGAGTGGAAACAACGTTTAATGGGATTGGTGGCCAAGGACATCGTATGGGTGGATCATGGGCTGATTGGTAAGAATATTATCCACCGCTGTGGTAAGGTCCCTAACGTTCCACTGATAGGAAGACTGGGTGGGATTAACTACAATCCTTCTTTGGCCATTCGACAATTTGGGTATGCCCTGACAGGTCCGCCTATTAAGAGAGATGTGGAGGAGTCCCTCTATTTTCATACATCAGATGGTTGGGAAGCAGCACAGAAAGCTTCTGAAAGCTGGAGTAGCGTACTGAAAAAGGGGAAAGTTACTCTAGGAAAGCCTAACAACCGGGTTTATCCAGCATATGAAGAGTGGGTGAAGAAAAGAGTTGAAGATTTTCTCTTGCCTTTTGGTAAGGCACCCCTTTTGTATCCGGAGAATGAGAAAGCAAGAAGCACTGCTACTGTGGAAGAAGTTGACAAGTTGCAAGCCTTGGTGAAAAAGCTCCAAGGAGAGAATTCCGAGTTGAGTAGCCGTCTTCAGAATGCTCTACATGCCAACAAAGAGCTAGAGCGGAAAGCCCAAGATGCTGAACAAATCCTAACTGCAAAAGAAAAAGACTTTGCTGGAAGAGCCCAACATTTCCGGAAGATTAGTAAAGGTGCTGATGATGCTACTCAAGCCCACAAGCAAACCAAACAGGCGTTAGCACAGACCAAATAAAAGTTAACAAAGTTTCAGCACGCTTGGGACGAAGTTAGGATAGAGAATGCTGAATTACAGGAACAGTTGCAGATTAAGGACGAAGAGCTTGAAAAGGCGCATGAGCAGAGGAGAAAGTATCGGGAAAGCCTCGGTAAGAGTCAAGAACAGCTAGAAGAAGCTAGAAGCCAGTTGAAGAATACCAAGAAAGAGCTTGAAGAAGTCATGATAGAAAGGGAGATACTCAAGACGCAAGCCGGCATAAAGAGACACAAAGGAGTGTGTGATGACGAGGCTCTGATGCTGCACATGGGTTCTTTAACTGAAGCTCTTGAGAAAAGGGATGTCTTGATCAAAGAGATGATTGAAAAGCCGAATCACCAGCGTACCCGTATACTTTTTGAGGAGATCAAATACTCAAGTGATAAGCTGAAGGGTGTGGAATTGTCAGATTGATGTTCTTTTCCCTGTATTTTGTTGTTAATGGCTACCATCAGGCTTGTTGATGGATCCATTTTTTCCTTGTATTGCGTTTGCGGTTGAACCTTTCTTAAATGTACTTGAATACTTTGTTGAATGAGTATGAGCAGTTTTATTCAGAATTATTCCTTATCAGATAGCTGCACACAAGCACATGACCACGATACGTCTCGTTATATCACGATTTCTGGTCTTCAGATTTCTGTGGTTGGGATTGGAATCAGGGTATAAAGCACCTCGGAAATGACAAACATAGCACTGCATGGCATTGCATATCATTTTGCATTTTTGTTACTTGCTTTTCAGGTACTCGTTGCGGGGTCTCTAACCTTTATTTGGTTTCAGGCAGTATAGCTGAGAATCATATTCACCGATATTCGACGCGAAGAAATCAAGTAAGAATCATGGATCAAATGCAGAAGGATTTGGCTGGGGTGAGGGCCCAATTGGGGCATTTTATGGGGGACATTCAGGCGCTGTCCCGAGGTCAGGAACTACTGAGGGAGGAAGTCAACCAGATGAAGATTCAAATGGGCCTGGTCATGGAAATCTTGAATAAGGTGTTAAAAAAGGAAAATGATCATGTGCCCGCTTCCACCACAGAGGTCTCTACTCCTCCCATCTCTTTGGGATATGCTTTAGATCATGAATTGCTTCGTGAATCCCCTCTGAAAGCTAAAGGTTCAGAGCTCTCTCATCAGCAGTCACTTCCTGATTTTCAAGAGGATCCTAAGTCAGAGGGGCCTAAGAGGAAGTTCGATCCCATTCCGATTCCGTACGCGCAATTGCTTTCTTACTTGCTCGAGCTCAAGCTGGTGGAGCGTGTTAGTTTGGGACCGTTGCCCATGAAGATTCCTCTGGGACCTAATGCTAAGGCTAGATGTGAGTTCCATTCTGGGGCACCTGGTCACAATGTTGAGAATTGTACCAGGTTCAAGCATAAAGTCCAGGAGCTAATTGATTCAGGGGCAATCAAGTTCGCATCAGTTGGTGCTGGTAAACCAAGTGATGTCACTCCCATTGTTGCAAGGGAAATGAGGACTCTCTCCTTTTCCAAAGGGTCTACCTCGCGTCAGGGATCTCTTCCACAACCCTGTGTTGCAGAAGACCTATGTCAGCAACCCTTATTTGTGCCTCAGCCGAATGCAGAAAGGAAAGTGCAGGGCCAGGTTGGGCGCCCGAACCAGCAGCAGCAAGATTATCAGCAGCGGGGGCTACTCAGACCAAGGAAGCCCAAGAGGACATTTGATCCTATTCCTATTCCATACAGTCAGTTGTTGGCTCGTTTGCTCAAAAGTTCGCAAATCCAGCTGAGAAGGGCCATGCCCGTGCCATACCCCATTCCTCCGGACTATGACATGAGTGTTAGCTGTGAGTTCCATTCAGGAACGTTTGGGCACACACTTGATAACTGTAATGTGTTCCAGCACAAGGTGCAGGATTTGATTGACTCAAAGGTTATCACTCCAGATGGTACCCCACAAGGTGAAGCTTCTGTACCATGGTGAGTGCTCAAAGTTACAAGAACATCACCAGAAGTGGTCAGTCTAGACGGAGCCAAGCCTCCTCAACAACGACAATCTTTATTTTCTTTGCTGCATTTTCATATGTAGACTTTATTTGTTTGTTCAAACATTGTTGGCATGATAAATTTGTTTGTATTTGGTATGAGGATTTTTAATGCAATGAATATGTTTTCTTGAAGAATTTCATTTGTATTTACTCATTTAATGCTAATGTATACTGCAATACCATTTTTCTTGCTCAAACTCTATGAGGGAGAATGATGATCTGAAAACGCAAAAATCTCTAACGGTGTGCTTTGGAATAAGAACCCTGTTGAGGATGTACAGGCATTGTTTCAACTCCCCAAACACTGAAGATATAAGGGAGATAGACCCTCGTTAACCCCTTTGAGCCTTGAAGTAGGAGTTTCTTTCGTACGGAAAAAACCCTCACATTTAACCCAGGGGCAGGGTAGGCGTCAGTTAATTTGACCGAGCGTTCAAACCTCAAAAAGAGTGTGCATCTGAGGATCCATTACCTTCTATTCCGCCATCAAGAGGTCAAGAGATGTGAAACCACAATGGTTATCCATCAACAATCAAAGAGTGAGGTAGTCACAACCCTTTCAACAAAGTCAAGACAGGCTAGTGTCACACGACATGTTCAAAAAAAAGAAGAAAGAAAAAAAATGAAAAAGCCCGCTAAGTTGAAACTTGAAAACAAGCAACTTAGGCAAAAGTTAGGGCATCCCGCTGGACTCCGAAATCAAAGATTCAAAAGAATCTGTCCAGGCAAAAGTTAGGGAAAAAAAAAAGCAAAAGAATGCGAAAGCGGAAAAACAAAAGGATTACAAAAGAAAATCCTCAAAAGAAAGAACAAAGTCGTGTGACTACGAACAAAAGACAAAGGGGTGACTGTCACTCCAAAGCCTCATTGGGTGTCAAACCATCAGATGCATGGGTTTCTTAAGGATCACAAAATCTTTTTGAGAGGCGAACGCTTGTGCAAATTAGCTGAACGTAGGACTGGAGAACATCACGAAGAGTGGGTGGGCACCAATAAACTTTGAGCCATAAATCCTTTTTTCTCAAAACCGTGAACCAGGCCCCATTACAACCCTCAAAAGTCCTAATTGAAACAGGGTTATTTCAAAGGCATACTACCAAGAGATAGCGTTCCTGACTCCTATCAGTTGTGCTAAAAGATCTTTGTTGGTGTTGCATGTGCATTGCATTATTTCTTTCAAAAATTAATGTCGTATCCTAACCCGTGATTCGCTCACAAAAGGGTTTGCTACATTTTTAGTAAAACTTCGAGATTAACATGTTATGTTGCATTAGAATTTTCATTCTCAGAATAAAACATTTTCTGCTTGCATACATTTGTTTGACATCAAAAGAAGTTTACATATGGAAATTCAGTCCAGAAGCTTAATCTTGTCGAGTTGAGGATCCTGAAACTCCCGAAGGGCAGCCATATCCAATGGTACTTCCTCAGGAAACTTTGTTGGGCAGGGGCTTTCCCAACGAGTTGTGCTAAGACGTAGTCGATCTGGGGCAATCACGTCGAACCATCTCTTTAAGGCGTAGCTCATCTGAGCCAATCACGTCGAGAAATCTCTTCAAAGTTCAACCAAACTGGGGCAATTAATTCGAGATTCAAATCCCTACAAATGCAGGCATTCTTGGTTCAGTAGTCAGGGGAAAAAACCACTTCAAGGTTCATACTGGGGCAAGCTATACCAAGAGCACGAGAAGTTAGTCCATCCAAACGACTAATCAGCCTATCCAGAGTTCAGAATACTGGGACAGAATATCCCACGGTGGTATGAGATTGTAAATGAATCTTTTCAAGGTGAATTCCTCTGTAGTCCATACAGTCTGGGGAAGTTACGTCGAGATCCGACGAATCTCTACAAGAGTTTGAAGACACTGAAGCATTGAGCTTGCCAAGTCTTCTGTAAAATCCTCATGCGATGACTTCTTCTAAGTAATCCATGCGGTTTGGGGCAGTTACGTCGAGATCCGACGAATCTCTACAAGAGTTTCAGGACATTGAAGCATTTTGGATGTCAAGTCTTCTGTAAAATCCTCTAGGGACAATTTCTTCCGGTGGATCATGTTGGTCTGGGGCAAGTGAAGAAAAATGGTTGGTCACGCATATGTATTCAATCAGCCAAAAGGATTGAAACCAAGGGGCATTCCAACCCAAGGCATTTGTGGTCCCCGTCTTCAGCAGGCTTCATTAATAATGTTCTCCAGCAAGAGATTGCATACAAACCTTGCTCCCCAACAAGTGGTGGTTCAGGGTTGGATTTTCTTAATTGCAGAAGTTAGATCCAGCTCGGGGCATGTGTGCATATTCTTTTGTTGCAGGTAGCAGGTACAGATGATTTTAAGCACAAGGCGAGTAATCATTTACCCCACGCAAAAGACTGGGGCAATCACGGGAAAGGAGGTCGGCGTTCATCGCTCGGTCGACGGTCGTTCATAACGGTTCGATATCAGTGAATTAAGTTCAACTGGGTACCGTTGTATCTTATTAAGTCGATTCTCTCATACAGTACTTCCAACAGCTACAAGCTTTTCTGTGTCGATGACGGTCGCAAATTCCCCAAAAGAGTGGTCTCGCTGATACCGAAGCTGATGGTCATTATCCCCAGCGAAGTCGCAGGAGTTGGAAGAGGCTAAATCTTCTATAAAATCCTCTTATGACATCCTCTTCGGGGATAAATTGTTGGTTTGCCCAAGCATGGGGCATGTTTGTTTCCCCAGCATGAAGTGTTGATCATCCCCAGTAGAGTTTGAGGACAGTTGGTCTTCTGTAAAATCCTCTCAAAAGGCATTCTCCAGCACGAGACGTTTTAAAGCAGTTTTCTCCAGCAGAGTTTGTTATAAACCCGTCATCCCTAACGGAATTGTCTAAAGGGAAGCTCGCCTAACATGGGGCATTGTAGTACTTATCCTAAGCTCGACAGTCACATTCTTCAGCAGACTACTGTGGATTTGCTTTGGGTTTCCCCAACAGATCTCTAAGGACTCTTTCTAGCAAGTTGCAGGGGAATGTTCTAACCAGGGTTTGCATATCCCTGGCAGAGTAGCCCGGGTCCCCAGCAAGTTTGTGTCTCTGGTCATGGTATCCCCACAGAGGTCAGCATCGAATCTTGTCAGCAATACTCCCCAGCTGAGTTGTCGTTCTCCCCGCAGAGGTTTATAAGATCGGCAGAATCTATTCTTCAACAAGGATGACACAGTCTTTCCCCAGCCGGGTCAAAAGGTGGATAACCCCTATAAAGGATCTTGGGTTGAATAAATCCCCAAGCAGAGTTTTAATGGCTCATTTCCCCAGCAGGACGTCATTTAAAAATTCTCATCCCCAGTGGAATCGCTGTGGCCAGAATTCAATCCCCCAAACAGATGGAATAATTCCTGGCAGAGTCATCATTCCCTCATATCTTAAAGTCCAATTTATTTTTGGCAAGCTTGACAATTCGAAGCAGACGGATTGTTCATCCATTCGCCAGCAGAGATATTATCCTTTTAGGAGTCTCCGAGATTAAATCATTGATTGTGGGTCCTCAGCAGAGTCGGCAGAGATGTCTGGCGCAGAGGCAGAGAGTAATTCAATTTTGAAATTCCAAAAGTCCAACAGTGGATTGGCAAAAGTCCGTCTTCGGGTGGCCAAAGTCCAACAGTGGATTGGCAAAAGTCCGTCTTCGGGTGGCAAAAGTCCAACAGTGGATTGGCAAAAGTCCGTCTTCGGGTGGCAAAAGTCCAACAGTGGATTGGCAAAAGTCCATCTTCGGGTGGCAAAGCAGCTAAAAGTCCAACAGTGGATTGGCAAAAGTCCGTCTTCGGGTGGCAAAAGTCCAACAGTGGATTGGCAAAAGTCCGTCTTCGGGTGGCAAAAGTCCAACAGTGGATTGGCAAAAGTCCGTCTTCGGGTGGCAAAAGTCCAACAGTGGATTGGCAAAAGTCCATCTTCGGGTGGCACGAAGCTGCAAAGTCCACCAGTAGTGTGGCAAGCCAGTAGTCGTCTGGCGTCGTTCAAAAAGACATTTCCAAAGTCCACCAGTAGCGTGGCAGGCCAGTAGTCGTCTGGAGTTGCATAAAAGACATTTCTAAAGTCCACCAGTAGCGTGGCAGGCCAGTAGTCGTCTGGAATTGCATAAAAGACATTATTAAAGTCCACCAGTAGTGTGGCAAGCCAGTAGTCGTCTGGCGTCGTTCAAAAGACATTTCCAAAGTCCACCAGTAGCGTGGCAGGCCAGTAGTCGTCTGGAATTGCATAAAAGACAGTATTAAAGTCCACCAGCAGCGTGGCAAGCCAGTAGTCGTCTGGCATCGTTCAAAAGACAGATCTCTCCGACGTTTCATCGAGGATTCAATCCAGCAGTCTTGTTGGGTTTATATCCCTTTTCTTCTTCACCCAGAGCAAATTTTTGGTTATTTTTGGTATTCAATCACTATATACCTTGAAAGTCCGAAAGCAATTGCTTTCAGGCATTCAGGTCTACAGCGCTTGAATAGGGGCAGCTGTAATACCCCAAAATTTGCTCTCCCTCTTTGTCATCATAGCATGGCATTATCATTTATCATATCATATCCACCTCATTAACATTGCATTGCATTTAACATAGAAAAATGAAGCATGGCATCCTTCTTACCATCAGGGCATGTGATCAGGTGGAAGGTGGGCAATCCAGAGATCATTCAAAGCACAAAAGGTCAATCAAGTGCCCTCAAGGCAAGCCAAGAGGTCTTTCATGTCTCATCCCATCTCAATTGATCTTCCACAACCTCAAGGATAAGAGATACAATGGGAGATTGAAGCACTACATCTTTCACTATGCAAGAGGTTCAAAAATCGAAGGAAAACCCTCAAAAGAGATAGCTCATTGATTCAAAATCATTCTCAAGTGGCATTTCTCATCATCCTTTAAGAGGATACACAACATACTCTGAGGAATTTGGATTTGGAAGATGTGCAATTTCCTCCTAACCAGAGAGGGTCAAAATTAGGGTTTCTAATAAAATCAGGATATCTCTGATTTTTTGGACAAAACTTGATGTCATGGTATTCCATATGTCCTTAAGTGTATGTATGTGGAAGATTGCATCTCAATTGGTTTTAGAAGTGGTTCAATTGGAAGAAAGATCAAGAATCAGAGAAATTTGGGGCCAAGTCAAATAATCAGAGGAAAAAGTCAACTCTTGACTTTTTGAGCCCAAAATCATGAAATTCATGTTACATATGTCCAATGTACAAAATTTGGTCAAGAAACTCCAAAGGAATCATGAAAAAATCAAGATGTGGAAAGTTGCCATTTTTGGATGAAGTAGGGTTACTAAAAATAGCAAGTTTTGGCCATTTTGCATCAGAGTTTGAACCAAGGCCATTTAAATTTGGAGCACCAAATGAAAATTCCACTCTGCCTCAATGAAAGGCCTTGCTTTAAGCTTCAAATCCATGTGTGGAACATCTCCATTGGATAAAAATTGAGTGAGATATGATTGACCAAAGTTAGAGCAAAGTAGGTTCAAAACTAGGTCATGACCAAGATTTCCAAGGCACGCGCGCAGTCATTTTAACAAACACATGGTGGGCCAAATGTATTGATCAATTACTCATGGTTAGAGGCCTCAAATGAAAAATCTTTCAACATGAAAGTTGTTCCTCTATGTGAGATCTTCAAAAGTGGTGTTTATGATTTTTTCATTTGATCAAAGGTTGAGAAGTTATGATGGGTCCAATTTACTATGATCATGCTGAAAACCTAAGTGCCATGTTGCTTTGTCAAACGACAATATGCCACGCCCTTATATCAGTTCCAAATTTGTGTGTTCCAATCCCTTTTTCAACCTATTCCAAGCCTCAATTCAATTCATTTCTCATACCAAAGTTGTTCTATTATGATTCTTCTTTCCAATGACTTCAAAAACACATCAAACCACCCATTGAGTAGAGAGAAAAACATCACCAAACCTCCCTATGTTTCGCTGATGCATTGATGGCTTTGCTGCATAACTTGGTTCAGACATCCATCAAACAATTCTTTCCCTTATTTGAGCACACCATGAACATCACATACACTGCTATAGCACGTGCCTTGCATGAAATTGGAAAAAGCAAACTTGCTAAGCAAGTTTCTGATATAACAGCCATGCCCTCACCTTTTCAATTCCACCATAACTGTCATGAACCACCACCACCTTATCATTGCCAATCTAACTCGCCCCCTAACTAACTTGACTCAGTTAGTTAGGGTGGACTCACTTTAACCACCTTAACTCAATTAACCAACTCACTAAACCATGGTTAGCTCATAGTATAAAACAAAATCTCACTTCACATTTTCATTTCAGCTTCATTTCTCATTTTTCCACTTCAAACTCTCTCTCACATTCTCTCTACTTCCCCTCTGATTTCACACGAGTTCACCTTCTTCCATTCATACTTCATCTTCATCATCATCAATGGCATGGGATTGAAGCAAGAACCACCAAAATCCACATGAATTCCTCAAGTGCAGATCCATCAATATTTTGATTTTCTCCCTGTTTTCAATATCTCAAGGCAACTGCATTTATTTTGCACGAATCAAGCTCCATATCAAGAGTGGATCTCTGGTTTTCTTTTGCCTCAAGGATCTACAAATTTCAGGTTTCAATCACTCCAACTCTAGTGCATTGTTTCAGCTTGTTTTTGTGGTGTTTATGGCCTAATAGAGGTCGCGTGCGTCCTGGATAGATGATAGGCCTTCTAGAGGCTTAGTTGCAAAACCTAGGGCTTAATGTGATCTCTTCTGTTCTTGCTATGTGTGTGTGTTTTGTGGATTTCATGAGCATATTCATGATGTACGTGAGCTCAGCATCATTTTGATATACATTTTGTGCATTTTGGTGAAGTTTGAAAGTTGCAGACGGTGGTGGTGTAGCCGGAGAAGGTGACCGGAGGTCACCTCCGGCCGGTGACTTCAATAGCTAGGGTTTTCTCATGTTTCAATCTGGTCCGTTTATGTTTTCTGATCGTGTGGTCTACAATGTGCCAACACATTAAAATTCACGTGCCGGTCATGTGCATCATCTTTGATCCCACTTAAGCATTGTGTGGGGCAGCGTATGGTAGTTAGGGTGGATATTCATGCATGTGCGTTGATTGCAACTACTTTGACTGTGACTTGACTTTGACTGCATCCAATGGTTGTTATTGCACTTGACTGTTGTTGACTGAGTTCCATGATAACTAGTGTGTTATGCGCACTTATTGGACCTAATCAGATTGCTACCCACACCCCCATGTTTTCAAGCCCAATTGAATTGAACTGCATAATTGCTATGTTCACACCTCCCCTTCCCTTTGCATTTCATTTTATTTTTCTATTTTTTATACACGCTTACTTTTTAATTTTTAAAAATATCAAATGGCATCATAAAATTCCACAAAAATTCATGAGTATCACTAAAACATTTAGGAAATTTTTGATGATTTTATTTTCTGATTTTATGACCTTTTTACCCCTGATCCATAATTTTCTTTGAATTTCCATTTAGATGCATTCTAAGCATGATACATGAATTTGTTTGATTTTGTTCTTGCTCATTACAAACTGTTTTGACATGATTCTTTTTGCATTGATTCACTAACACATTGAAGCATGTTAGATGATTTTTGTTTGATTTTTTAGGTCACTTTATTACATGTTTTGATGCCTATATTTGCACCCCTTTGCATGATGTTTCAATTTGACCTAATTGCTTTGTTTGAAGTCATTTTGCTTTGAATTTTGATATGATATTTTGATATGTGATTCCTCTCTGATTAGTGAACTCCAATACCATGTTTTCATAATTTTCATGAGGCCATTTGATTTTTGTTTGATGCATTTCATTTAAAGCATTATAACATGTCATATCATTGTAATCTTTGGTGCATGTTTTCTTTTGTGTATACTTGCATGATCATTTGCATATTTGGTGAACCATTCACTTGACATTATAGGTCATTGGTACATATTATATGTCATCCTTGCATGTTGACTTTCATTTAAACCTTGTGCACCTTTAACATGTTGTGTTTGTACTTGTGTTTTCTTTTTGAGTTTTCATCTCACTTCTTCTTCTATTACTTCTTGAATGTCTTGATGGTTGATTCATAAATACTTTTGAGATGTTTATAAACCATTTTTCATTTATTTTCAATTCTGGTTGTTGATTTACATGTTCCATTTATGCATGTCCTCTTCATTTCTTTCCATCTTTCATCTATCCCTTCTTCTTGTAACATGTTTAAATGCTAATGGGTGATGATTGTTGCTTATTCACTTGCACTTGTATGATAATAACCATTGGTTGTCCATATGATGTACATTCTGATTGTGGCTCTAGGATTTGGTTTCTCATTTAATTCTTTTGAGTTTTATGATGCATTACATGTTCTTTTACTTCTTATACTTCTTATACATGTTTACTAACCATGTAGGGGCTTCGGTAAGTTTCAATTGAGTGTGGATAAGGAATCCACATTCAACTTCTATCCTTTCTCTTTTACAATTCCATTTGGTGTTTTGCTAAGCACTTATGTGCTTTCTTTTAATAACTCATTACTTTCCCTTTTTGAATTACAATTCATCTTCTACTTTGAAAGTGAATTGTTTAATTCTTTCTTTCTTTAGACTTTAGGTTGAAACCTCACAAACCTTTAGGATCACTCTCTTTAATCTTCAATTAGGATTGAGTCTTAGTCCATATAGGTTTTACCTTTTCTCCTCTCTTGAGTCTCTTTTCTCATCTCAAAGAAAATTCAAAACATATAATAAAGGTAAGCATTTATTGCATTTAGGCCTTTCATATAAAGAAAAGATTATAAGGGGTCTTCTCTTATAATCTTAAAATGTATAGCATATAACCCATCTTGGGTCGATGTGTTAAACATTTGATCTTGTATGAGGGACCTAAATGCAATATTTGTTGAAGGTGCAAATAATAAAAAACACTTCTTCATTTCTTAATCAACAAAAACACTTAATAAACACAAGTATGCTAGTGTGTTTGAACCTTGACAATTGGAACTAAGTGTGGGGGTCTTCTTCACTCTTAGTATGCTTTCTTACCCATTCCATCTTGGAATGTGAGAATGTACACATTCCAATGACTAAGATTCAGATACACTATCATATGCAAACAAATGAAAAAAAACTCTTAAAAGACAAAAACAAACAATAACGTCTTTCCTTCGGGAATTCTTTTCTCATCTCATTCATTCTCAACGCACGAACGCGCTTCTACTCGTTCTCTTGCAAGATGGTAACGCACTCGGACCAGCGAGCCTGCAACACCTGAGCTAGGACGTAAGCCGTTCTCTAAAAAACACAAACAATTCATCCCTAGTGAGGGGAACTACGTCGCTCTGATTCTCATGCTCCCGATGAGATACGTAGGCAGTGGGGTAGGGCCCATGCGAGCACTTCTTTTATTTTCCCTACATTTGTTTCTCGTTCCTTTTCCAGTTCTCTTTTCGTTCCTTTTCCAGTATTCTTTTCTATCACCCTTTGATCGAGACAAGCAAGCGTGGATCCCATCGGGTACGATGGACGCGAGGGGGTGCTAATACCTTCCTCTCGCGTAACCGACTCCCGAACCCATTTCTCTTGGTCGCAAGACCATGCTCTTTCCTTCTCTTCAGGTTTACGCGGTGTTTCCTTTCCCTCTCTTGGGATAAATACACATTGCTGGCGACTCTGTTTTGGTGCCACTTTCGCGTTTGTACTAGGATGAAAATCCCGGGAGCGACACAAGGATTTTTGCATCCATGTACACATCTTATGTACAAATCTTTTTCATGTTCAATAAAAATTCATCCTTTGATTTCTCAATTATTTTATTTTCAGTATTTTGTTTGCAAAATAAATGATTATTTGTGATCACATAATACTATAAAGTGTTGAGAATAATAAAAGCTAAATCAACGGAGAAAGCATTATACATTGCATGTTTCACTGGTAACCCATAAGGGATAATCGGTAGTATCCATTCACAAGCTTGATCCACGGTGAACAGTACCATGGTCCTCTGGAGAGGTGGTCATTTCCTCAGCAGAGCCATGATTCCCCCAGCAAGCGCCATTATGATTCTTGGGAAGGGTTGATTACCTTTCATTTCCCCTTCAGATTTATAATGTCCCCAGTAAAGTCACCATGATGTGTCCACAGGAAGAGACATGCTCGTTCTCTTGACCCCAACATGAGTCGTGCGACATTCCCCAGCAGGTCAAAACGTCATTCCCCAGCGACAGTGGTGTGTTTGGATTTCCTGTTCTCCCCAAGTAGAGAAGATCGTTTAGACCTTGGAATTCCCTAAGCAGAATCAGTCAAGGTTGGAAGGTCGTTCCCCAGACGGATTCAGTTGTGATTTGAAGATCATCCTGGTTCCTCCATCCCCAGCAACAACAGTGGTAATAGCCTGGAAATATGAGATCTCTAGGCTATTTCCCCAGCAAAGTCGTCGCCATCTGTGGGTTCTTTCCCTAGCTAAGGATGTTGAGTTTGTTTTGCTACAATCACCGCCTACCCGCAGTAATATACCTTAACCTTTGCCATTGCAAGACATGATATCAAGCATCATGTAGAACAACACATACATAGCATATGCATCTAGCATATCCCTTTTTCCTGATTCATCTCCCTAGTAGATATTCAGCCAAACTTCTCACCTAATCAAACTCTCTTCAAAAACTCTTCTTTTGGTCGCCGTCGGCCAAATTTTCGAGCTACTCTTTTATTTAATCCCCTTCTACCTCGAATCATCGAAAATTTGGCGCAATTCGAACATTCAGGTCCAAAAGGATTAAATAGGGGCAACTGTCGTAACCCGAAATTTGACCTCCCTTTTGCTTTTTGCATAAGCATGTGCATTCGCATCGCTGGCATACGCACTCACACTTATTCTCTGTGTTTTTGTTGCAGGAATATTCAGGCTTTATAAGCCCGATTAATCGCATCCTCACAAAGTCATCACATCATCAAAACAAGCACAAAACAAGGGTTTCCATGCCTATTCATCAAAGCAAGAGGTGGATAATCGAAACCGGGGCTCCAGCACTTGTTCCTAAGCAATTTGGGCAAATTTTTACTAGGGTAATCGATTAACATTTTGCTAGGCAAAATAGGGTAATCGATTACCCTGTGAAAATTTGCAGTTTCTGTTGTATTTTTCAGGACAACAACTTTGCACTCTCTATTCTCTTGTGTTATACTTGGTTCTAGCATTGTGTGGAACATTCTAGACAGTTCAAGACCATTCAAGACACTCCACTCACATTTATTCCAATGCATCACTTTGAATTAAGTGCACCATGTTACTTAATTTCCAAGCATATGAGCCTTTGATTTGGATTTACATTGGGATTGCTCCACCGAGTTAACTAACTAACTAACCGATTCAACTTCCGACTCGGTGAGTCAAGTGTAACTAACTCCAAAGCTAGCTCCAAAGCTATCTCCAAAGCACATTCCAAACCTAGCCTACTCCAAAGTAAAACTCTATATAAACAAATCCCCACCATTTCACAAAGGACCTTCAACCATTTCAATTTTTCTCACTCTCAATTCTCTCATTTCTCTCTGCATTTTCTGCAAGTTCTTCACATCATCTCCATCTTCTTCCCCAAACCACACTAGAGCTTAATTCCACCATTTAAGAGAAGCAAATTTCATATTGAAATTGCTTATCTCTTGAGCTTAAACCTTCATTCATTTTCAATTTTTCTTGGATTATTGGAACTACAGTAGATTCCAGTTCACTTCAAGTAATTTACTCAAGTAATTCGGTGCTAATCCGTATTCGGTGCATTTTTGCGATTTTGCTCGGTTTCGCTACGGTTCGAAGTGCAAGTGCAGAATTCTCTAGTTTTCTTCACTTATTTTCATCCCATTTCACTTGCAACAATCACCAAACCAATTCTCCGGCTTGTAGGTTGGTCAATTCTCACTCAATTTTACTGCTTCGATCACTTTCATGCATTTACAATATAGTTTCGATAGTTTGTTCGGTTCGATGAATCATGTGATTGTTGGATCTTTGATCTCCATGTTTAATGCTTTCAATTTGTGTTCAAATGCTCATACATGATGTAATTTTCGTGCACAAATTCATGCCATAGCATGTGGTAGTTTGAATAAGTGATTATGTGTTGAAGTGATTTTTGAAAAGTGGTAATCGATTACTCTGCACAAATTTTCACTAATTCTTCTATTTTCAAGCAGGTAATCGATTACCTGCATTGTGGTAATCGATTACCACTGTAACAGAATGCCATTTTTGAGTTTTTTTAAGCTTGTTTCGCATTCTTTCCTCCTCTAACTTTCATGGATTGATATGCTTGATATTTGTGGATGTTTTAGGTGCTGTTTAGCCTCTGTTTGAAGCATGCTTACAATAATTCAATTCACAATTTATCAATTACGTAATTGCTTGCCTTTGTGGCATTATTTTGAATATGTTCATTCTTGCACATCTTTTAGTCACATGATACATGATTTGTGATACATGCTAAATGACATTTGGTACTGTTTTGCACTTTTATTCTTGATCACATTAAATTTGTTCTTCATTGAGCAAGTTTAATCATGTACAATCAATAATCCACACTTTTGCTTCAATAATCCACACCTTTGATAAATTAATCGAGACCTTGTTTCGATTAGTCGATCATCCCTTGATCTTCTCTTTAGGCTTCCTTTAGAGTCTTGTTCTCTTGATCCCCTGTCGAGTTGGATATTCGCACGATGCACTAGAGTACTGTACAAATTGGCGTTGTTATGCTGTCCGTCTCGATTTCCGCACTATACTTTGTTGCTAGAGAAGGGATGAGAGTGGAGAAATCCTACACTCATTTTGATTATTTTGGGTTGGGGACGAATGACCCTGTTCCTGGAATAATCCTCTCTATCTCCAAGCTGTAGTGTCTCTCGATCCACAGTCGAGTCGATCCTTGATCACTCTTTCCCCTTTCGTCGCTCTTTTGATCAATGACCATTCTCTTGGTTAAAGATCATTGTCTCTTGGGTTAACACCCGTCTCTTGTCTCAATATTCTTTTCTTGTGTTCAATCATTGCTTATTGAGTCCCATGAAGAGTCTCAATCCATTTTCCTTTGGTTAGACACAGTCTTCCTGTTAAATACTGAAACCCTAGCGGAGTTCGCAACCTTCTCTTGGTTCCTCTCCCTTTGATTGGTTAACCACTTCCTGTCAGTTCAAACACCAAATAGCACCTTTTTCTCAATTAACCACATCCCGTCTGTTAACACACTAAGCCTCTTTTGAGTTAATCACCTTTTCTTGGTTAATCACTCATTCTTTTTTTGGTTAATCACAGTTTGTCTGTTAAAGCCAATACCCTGTGAGTTAGTAACTATCTTTTGGTTCGAATACTCACACCTTTGGGTTAGTAACCTACTTTTGGTTCCAATACCCTTTTCGTTGGTCAAGTACTGCTTGTTCAGTCAGTACCAACATCCCCAGTGGGTCACGACCTTTCTCTTGGTCCCACACCCGTCCTTTGGGTCACAACCTTCGCTTGGTTCTACACCCATTCTTTTGATTGATCACAGTCTATCTGTTAAAACGTTTCTCCCTACACGGTTGCACTATTTTCTCGATTAACCATTGTTTATCCGTTAATATACCGAAGTCCCTTCAGAGTAAAACACATTCTCCTGGTTCAGTACTCTCTCCTTTTGGGGCATCACAACCTGTCTGTTGACACCAAGTCTTTTTCCCCATAGAGTTTTAATCGCTTTCTCTTCGGTTAACCACTGCCAGTCAGTTAACATACCAAATCCTTACTCTTCTGGTTTCAACATCATGCCATTGTTGGTTCCCCAGTAGGGTCGCTTACCCTCTGATCCACCGCACGGTCACTATGTTCTCTTTTTTTCCCTTTTTCGCCCGGTTTCAATACCAACCCCTTTGCTCACTCCCCAGTGGAGTCTCTATTATCCTTTTTCTCCTTTTTATTTCTTGGTTCTGACACTGATTCATTTTGCATCCCCAGCGGATCTTTCTCTACTGCTTTCGCTCTTGGTTTTGACACCACTTTCCTTTTCCTTTTCCGTCTTGGTTCCACGAACTACAGACGCTCTGATTCTGCATTCATTTGAATGAAAGATATGTAGGCACAAGATTGCGATGACTTGGCGAGCACACTTCCACCTTCTTCCATTCTTCTTCTCTTCCCTGGTTCCATGAACTACGGAGCTCTGATTTCCTCATTGCACTATGAGGGTACATAGGCACGAGGGCCCAAATCCTCCGCGAGCACTTTCTTTCTTTTTTTCTCTTTCTCCTCTCTCGTCTTTTAGTTATAAGCCTTTTGATAGATAACCCATCCAAGCCTAGAAGCAAGCAAAATGGTTCCCGTCGAGTACAACGGATGCGTAAGGTGCTAGTACCTTCCTTTTGTATAACCGACCCCCTGACCTGTTTCTCTTCCCCTTGGGTTTTATCGATATTTTCCCTGTCCTTTGTGACAAAATAAAGTTCGGTGGCGACTCTGTTGTATCTTTGAGTGTGCGATTCACTCAGATATAATCCCGCTAGCTTTGGCTACAATGTTCTTTTGAATTTTGGCTCTGAATATAACTTTGATACTTATCTTTTGAAGACTAAGTGCTAACGACTCTGAAGATAAGGTTCTGCTGAACAAGTTTTGAAGACTCTGAAGACTTATGTTTCTGAAGACCAAGTTCTGAAGACTTGGAAGACAAGGTTCTGCTGAACAAGTTTTGAAGACTCTGAAGACTTATGTTTCTGATAACCAAGGGTTCTGAAGAAGGATTGCTAAAGACTCTGAAGACAAGGTTCTGCTGAACAAGTTCTGAAGACACTGAAGACTCAAGAGTCTAAAGACCCAATTATTCATTCTTTTGATCATGCTTGAATCATATCACTTCAGAAGCCTCTGATGGATAGAAGAAGATGAAACATTTGCGAGGAAAAATAGTACATAGTACAAATCAAACATGTTCTTTTCCACTACTATTCCACTATCCTGATTTGGTGGTACAAATGAAAATTTCACTGTACGATTTTCATCCCAGCATAACGACATTATTTCAAGTCGCCAGTATTTTACTGATATTCTTGATCTGCCATTCAACAGATCTTTTTCTGGCTATATAAAGAATTGATCATTCATAGAATCATGTGTGACACCAAGTGTGAAAAAGAGATATATACACAAAAACACTGATTCATATGAGAAAGAACTCAGAAATAGATAAATCCATGAGTGAACAGTAAAGCACCACAATACAAAGAAGAAGATTGCTCTTACTGTATAGATTCTCTCTAAGTTAGTTTGAGCTAGAAATTGTGTTTATATCAGCTTATGTAAGAAGGATTTCATTGTAAACATTTTTATTTGATCAAACAGTTGTTTGAATTCCTTAAGGGACCAGTTGGGTCAGAATCCTTAAGAAGAGACAGTTAGTCTGTATATGTTAGTCATCAGCAGTTGCTAGTGCTGTTGTAATCAGTTTGGTTATAGTGGATTAAGTCCTTGTGTATAAGGCAAAATTACCTTGGCGGGTGGACTGGATTAACTTGATAGTTTTCAAGTGAACCAGGATATATCGTGTGTCTTTCTCTATTATTAGTCTATTTGTGATCTTTGTTTGAGTTTCACAAAAAGCTTTCATTTTGAAAACCCAATTTAAACCCCCTTTTCTTGTGTTTTTCTCACACCTTCAATTGGCATCAGAGCTCCAGTTCTGATTGTGATAAAATGATTTATCAACACTTCACAGTGTTCAGTACCGATCGAGTATTTGTGTGAGATATCATGGCTGCTGCAGTTAATGTTAATCTTACTATATAAGTGAAATATTATTACAGTGCCAAACCACTAGTCTTTGATGGTGAAAAGTTTGACTACTGGAAAGATAGAATAGAAAGTTTCTTTCTTGGTTATGATGTAGATCTTTGGGCTCTCGTAGTCGATAGCTACACTCACCCAGTTGATACTACGGGTGCTAAAATATCCAGAAGTGATATGACCAACCAACAGAAGAAAGATTATAAGAATCATCACATGGCAAGAACCATATTGCTAAATGATATCTCTTATACTGAGTATGAGAAGATAACAAATAGAGATACTGCCAAATCCATTTTTGATTCTCTGAGAATGACTCATGAAGGAAATGCTCAAGTTAAGGAGACAAAGGCATTGGCCCTAATCCAAAAATATGAGGCATTTAGAATGAAAGATGATGAAACAGTTGAGACCATGTTTTCAAGGTTTCAAATGCTAGTCGTAGGACTTAAAGTTCTAGACAAAGGTTACTCAACTACTGATCATGTTAAAAAGATAATCATGAGTCTTCCCAAGAAATAGAGACCTATGGTAACAACTTTAAAGTTATCCAAGGATCTTAACAACATAAGTCTTGAAGAGCTTGTTAGTTCTTTAAGAAGTCATGAGATAGAGTTGGAAGAAGGTGAACCTCAGAAGAAAAGTAAATCTATCACTCTTAAGTCTAAACCTGAAAAGGCAAAGGCTTATCAAGCTGAGGAAGAATCAGAAGATTCTGGTGAAGAATCAGAAGATGAGCTATCACTAATCTCCAGAAGGATCAACAAACTCTGGAAGCATAGGCAAGGAAACTTCAGAGGATCAAGAAGAAACAAAAGCTGCTCTGAGTCATCATCTAGACAGAAGAAGAACTCCTGAAAAAAAGTCATCTGCAATTAGTGTAATGAGCCAGGTCATGACAAGAACGAGTGTCCAAAGCTCAAGAAAGACAAGAATCCCAAGAAGAACTTCTCCAAAGAGAAGAAAGGACTGATGGCAACTTGGGACGACCCTGATTCTGAAGAAGAAGACTCTGATGAAGAACAAGCAAATGTTGCGCTAGTAGCAACAATTGACGATGAAGTTTCTAGAGAACCAAAAGGCAGAATATCATCAGAACCAGAATCAGACTCTGACTCTGACTCAGAGGTATTATCTAAACTCTCTCGTTGTGAATTAGAGTCATGTCTTTCAGAAATTGTGGAAAAGTATCAAACTCTTTAGAGTAAATACAAAGATCTTAAAATATCACATGTAATTGCTTTTGAGGAAAAAAAACAAGCTTGAGCAGAATAATTCTTCTCTAAATGAAAACATTTTTTCCTTAAAAAATAGTAATTATGCCCTGAAAAGCAAAGTTGCTAAATTAGAAGAAGAATTAATCTCCAATGTCTCTGACACAAGCTGTATCAACAAGTATGATAGAGCATTCCAGTATTTTCTAGCTAAAAGCATAGATAGAAGCAGAATAGCTTCCATGATCTATGGAGTTAGCAGAAATGGTAAGAAAGGTTTGGGATGTACAAAGTCATCTGAAATTGACAAAATTTAAACTGTTAAACCAAAACATCTCTATGACCATTTTGTGCCTTCTGGCGCTGAGATTATGTGCTCTGAGCTTGCACAAAAACCCCCACTGACACATAGATCTGTTTCTAAATTTAAATATCATGCACAAATTCCACTTGATTATCCTGTTGCATAAAAGCCCAAAGTTATGAAACACTCTGGGAAAGCTAACTAGAGAGGACCTTGAAAATGGATACCTAAGGACAAGATAATCTATGTTGCAGATATCCTTAGCAGCTCAGTTGAAACACTAGTCATGGTACCTGGACAGTGGTTGCTCGTGACATATGACGGGAAGAAGGCATATGTTCCAAAGTCTGGAACTTAAGCCTGTAGGCTTCATCGGTTTCGGAGGAAACCAGAAAGGAAAAATCGTTGGCTCTAGAACCGTTGCTAATGGTAACCTTTCTTCTATTACTGATGTTCTTTTAGTTAATGGTTTGATACATAACTTGTTGTCAATTAGTCAACTTAGTGACAATGGTTATGATATTATCTTTAATCAAAAGTCCTGTAAGGCTGTAAGTCAGAAAGATGGTTCAATCCTATTTGTCAGAAAGAGGAAAAACAACATTTATAAAATTAGAATTTATGATCTTCGTAAACAGAATGTCAAATGCTTAATGTCTGTTAATGAAGAGCAATGGGTATGGCATAGACGCTTAGGCCATATTAGCATGAGGAGGATTACTCAGCTATATAAGCTTGAACTCATCGGAGGCTTGACAAATCTGAAGTATTCTTTAGATGCTCTTTGTGAAGCATGTCAGAAAGGAAAGTTTTCTAAAACATCCTTTAAAGCAAAGAATGTTGTGTCCACCTCTAGATCGTTAGAACTTCTACACATTGATTTGTTTGGACCAGTGAAAACTCCCTCAATCAGTGGAAAGAAGTATGGATTAGTAATCGTTGATGATTATAGTCGTTGGACATGGGTAAAATTCTTGAAACATAAGGATGAGTCTCATTATGTGTTCTCTACCTTTTGCTCTCAAGTGCAAACAGAGAAGGATTGTAAAATAGTCAGAGTTAGAAGTGATCATGGCGGAGAATTTGAGAACAGATACTTTGAAAATATTTTTGATTTCCATGGCATTTCCCATGATTTCTCCTGTCCCAGAACTCCACAACAAAATGGAGTAGTGGAAAGGAAGAATAAGACTTTGCAAGAAATGGCTCGTACCATGATCCAAGAAACTGACATGGCTAAGCAATTATGGGCAGAAGCAGTAAATACAACATGTTACATTCAGAATAGGGTTTCAATAAGACCTATTATGGGTAAGACTCCTTATGAATTATGGAAGAATAGAAAACCCAACATTTCATATTTTCATCCTTTTTGCTGTATTTGTTTTATGTTGAACACTAAAGAGAATCTTGGCAAGTTTGACTCTGAAGCTCAAAAGTGTTTACTATTAGGATACTCTGAACGCTCTAAAGGCTACATAATCTATAACACAGAAACACGAATGGTTGAGGAATCAATTCATGTCAGATTCAATGATAAGCTTGACCTTGAAAAGTCAAAGCTAGTTGAAAAGTTTGTAGATCTAAAGATCACCTTATCAGAATCTAAAGAAGAAGAAGATTTAAGAGAATCAGACAAAGATGCAGATTCTCCAGAATCAGATACAACCTTACCAGAAACTGAAAATAACCCATCTCATCAGAAGAAGAATAAATTAAAGACTTATCATTCTGAAGAATTGATTTTGGGAGATAAAGCTGATCCAGTCAGAACTCGTTCATCATTTAGACATTCTGAAGAAACCCTTATGGGTTTGGTGTCTCTAAAAGTGCCAACATCAGTTGAAGAAGCTCTTAAGGAAAATGAGTGGATTCTGGCCATGCAAGAAGAACTGAATTAATTCACCAGAAATAATGTCTGGGATCTTGTTCAGAAACCCAAAGGTGTCCACATCATTGGAACTAAATGGGTATTCAGAAACAAGTTATATGAGAAAGGTGAGGTCGTAAGAAACAAAGCACGACTGGTTGCACAACGTTATAGTCAACAAGAAGGGATAGACTATACATAAACCTTTTCACCAGTTGCCAGGTTAGAATTTATTCGCATTTTAATCTCATTCGATGTGAATCATGAAATGGGTATATTTATGAAGAAGTGTATGTGCACCAACCTCCTGGTTTTGAGAGTTCGGAAAACCCAGATTTTGTTTTCAAACTTAAAAAATTGTTATATGGTCTGAAATAGGCTCTCAGAGCTTGGTATGAAAGGCTAAGTAACTTTCTTTTGGAAAATGACTTTACTAGAGGAAAAGTGGATACAACACTCTTTTGTAAAACCTTTAAAAATGACATTCAGATTGTTCAAATCTACGTTGATGATATTATATTTGGTTCTGCAAATATTTCCTTGTGCAAGAAATATTCCAAGTTAATGCCGACTGAATTTAAAATGAGTCTGATGGGAGAACTCAGTTTCTTTCTGGGAATTCAGATTGATCAACGGTTAGAAGAAACGTACATTCATCAGAGCAAGATTGCAAACGAACTTCTGAAGAAATTCAATTTGTCAGAAAGTAAACTTGCTAAGACTCCTATGCATCCAACATGCATTCTGGAGAAAGAAGAAGTAAGTAAAAAGGTTTGTCAGAAGCTCTATCGTGGTATGATAGGCTCTCTCCTGTATTTGACAGCTTCTCGTCCAGATATTTTGCTCAGCGTATGTCTTTGTGCTCGTTTCCAATCAGATCCGAAGGAAACTCACTTAACTGCTATTAAGAGAATCCTAAGGTATCTAAAAGGAACAACTAATCATGGCTTGATGTATAAGAAAAAATCAGAGTACAAGCTTTCTGGTTACTGTAATGCAGATTATGCTGGAGACAGATTGGAAAGGAAAACCACTTCTGGAAACTGTCAGTTTCTGGGAAGTAACCTCGTCTCCTGGGCAAGCAAGAGATAATCAACAATTGCTCTCTCAACTACAGAAGCAGAATACATAGCAGCATCTCCGTGCAGTACTCAGATACTCTGGATAAAGAATCAACTTGAAGATTATCAGATACACGAGTGTAACATTCCTATCTTCTGTGATAATACTTTTACCATTTGTTTATCTAAGAATCCTATTCTACATTCCAGGGCAAATCATATTGAAATAAAACATCACTTTTTACGTGACTATGTTCAGAAGGGTACTTTTCAGTTAAAATTTGTGGATACAGATCACCAGTAGGCTGATATTTTTAGAAAACCCCTTGCTGAAGATAGATTCGTATTCATTCTGGAAAACCTATCTACTAAACCTTTTCCAGAATGAGATGAAAATATTTTAATGTGTCAAGCTCCAGAACTTCTGATATAAGATTCTGATGTTAAGAAAACTGTGTTAATTATTTTTTTATTGACCTTCTAATTCATGATAATTCTACAAGTTAGAAAATGTCCTGATTAGAATTTAGTCCAGTCAGACACGTCTTGGTATTCTTGACGTTGGAAACATCAAACTTGCTCTCTTGAAAACAAACGGCTATGATTATTTGTGACACGTGTCCAAAATCAAATCATACCTACTGATGAAGAGACACCTCGAGCGTTGTGACTTTGTGAGACTAGGTTTCAAGTAATTATTTCCTATTACTCCCACCTTGTCATAATCACTATTTTTGTTATAAATACGCACTCTCTCACTTCACACACTACGCCACTCTCACTTTCCACACCTTTTTTTTAGAAACCGTAAAACCCTTTTTGGTGCTCTGAAATTTCATCATCTTCTTACAATGGATTCTCAACAACAAAGCGTTTTTGAATTATCTCAACAACATCAACAAGCAGAATCGACATCAATGGCCTCATTAACAACTACTCAAACAGAATCAACTTCTCTCCATCAATCTCTCTCCACTTTTCAGAAACCAACTGCTGTTCACATAGTGGATCGTTTTGCTCATATTCATCTCGCTGCTCCCTTCTCAGAACTTGAAGTTCTAAGTGAATGGCTGGTAGACTTTGATAAACTACAGGAAAATGGAATGGACTTGTCTGAGAATCTAAAGGCTCAAGGTTGGAAAACCTATTTTGATTGTCTCTACGGCCCCATTTTACTCAAATCTTGTCAAGGAATTCTTGAGATATGCTGACGTTGATGAACACTTCATTGTTTCATATGTTTTGGGAAACAAGTTCATAATTACAGAGAAATCCATAGCCACACTACTCGGAATGGAAAACTCTGGGGGAAAGAGAATTTACAAAATGAACCATAAATCAAAGTTTCTATCTGATGTGGTTAACCCAACAATTTTTACTCAATCCTCCAGTGGAAAACCGCCCTTCAAAACTCTGGACTTATCAAAGGAACTTCGTGTCTGGCTGAAAATTATTCTGGTTATTCTAATTTTCTTAACACTGATCTGAAATTCATGCTTTACTATCTGATGAAAGGAGAGAAAATATGCCTTCCCTCAGTTCTATTCAGATATCTCAGAGACTCAGTAAGAGAAACAAGATACCAATCAAAGAAATCTAAGAATTACATTCCTTTTGGTAGATTGTTATCAGATATTCTAGTTGAGAGTGGAATGATTGATCACGTGTCAACAATGCCAGTCATAGATGAATTGAATGTCATTACTGGAACTCCTCTTAACAGCAAAAATCTAAAGAGAATGCAGATTATTGATGAAATTAGAGTTGAACCAAGTATAGCTACAAATTCAGAAAGTCTGAAGTAAAAAATAATGGTATTAGATGGATATCCTCTGTTCACTAAACATGATAATCCAGAGGTTATAGAAGCATATATTCAACTACGAGAGGAAGAAGGCTATGATATATCTAACTTCAGGCTAAATATCAATCTGAAAGAGAAGCTGCTGAAAACTCCTCTTCTGGCTACCCTTCAGAAGGAACATGAGTTGTTCAGAGCAAGAATGGACAAGTAAGATGAATTCACCATCAACATTTAGAATGCTCTTGCTCAGATTCTTCAAAGGCTCCCTCCTCCTTCTCAACCTTAGACACCTTTTTTAGGCTAACCTGTAGTTTGTCTTTGACTGTTTGTTTATGAATTGATGTATTTTTGGATTATCATTACCCTTTTTGACTATGACAAAAAGGAGGAGTATTAATATGGAATGTTATTTTGATAAATATCTTGTCTCTAATCATAGCTCTAACATTCTAACACTTTAATTGCATATCTTTTTACAATGTTTTTCAGGAAAAATATTTATATTGGAAAAATGACTCTGATATCAATCAGGCTCTGATTTACTTAATCAAGCTCTGTTATCAGAATGCATCACCACTATAATCAAGCTCTAATATTATCGATCTGTCTAGATCTTTGTAATCAGACTCTGTATCCCAAAATCTTATAAGATTTTGTTAAGTCTTAGATTCAGGGGGAGCTTGATAAAGGGAAGTTTACTTTGAACTTATGCGAGTCAATTCTTATTATCTTCGTACAAAATTGTGTTATCAAAATACATTGTTTTGTCATTATCAAAAAAGGGGAAATTGTTAGAACAAGATTTGGTTCTGTAAGATGTTTTTTTGTTTTGATAATAACAAAGTTGTATTTGTGTGAGAACAATTTTGGTACTCTAACGTTTGTTTTCTTAAGTATTGACAAACAGGTTATGACTCTGATAAAGATAATTCTAACTCTGATAAAGATAGCTCTGACTCTGATAAAGATCATGTGAAACATCACTCTCAAATTCTCAAAAGTCACTTATGCGTCAAAGAAGCAAGATTGCTTCTGATCTACTGCACTTCAGAAAGACTCTAAGAAGACAATATGTTGCTGCTGCAATGATCTTTTGGATTCTGGCTCTGAATATAACTCTGATACTTATCTTCTGAAGACTAAGTGCTAACGACTCTGAAGACAAGGTTCTTCTGAATAAGTTCTGAAGACTCTGAAGACCTAAGTTTCTGAAGACCATGTTCTGAAGACTCTGAAGACAAGGTTTTGCTGAAGAAGTTCTGAAGACTCTGAAGACTTATGTTTCTGATAACCAAGGGTTCTGAAGAAGGAGTACTTAAGACTCTAAAAACAAGGTTCTGCTGAACAAGTTCTGAAGACTCAAGACTCTAAAGACCCAGTTATTCATTCTTCTGATCATGCTTGAATCATATCACTTCAGAAGCCTCTGATGGGCAGAAGAAGATGAAACATTTGCGAGGAAAAATAGTACATAGTACATATCAAACATGTTCTTTTCCACAGCTTATGTAAGAAGCATTTCATTGTAAACATTTCATTGCCTTGTGTATAAGGTGAAATCACCTTGGCGGGTGGACTGGATTAACTTGATAGTTTTCAAGTGAACCAGGATATATCGTGTGTCTTTCTCTATTGTTAGTCTATTTGTGATCTGTTTTTGAGTTTCACAAAAAGCTTTCATTTTGAAAACCCAATTCAAACCCCCCCCCCCCCCTTTTTGTGTTTTCCTCACACCTTCAAGAGTATCAATCACCATTCCTTTACTCAGAGTAGACGACACAAGTCCTAGTTTTTTTACACCATAAACAAAAATAAATGAGTGGGTTACACCTGTATCAATGATAGCAATCAAAGAAGTGTTATGAATGTAACAAGTACCTCTAACCAAACGATCCTCACTGGTAGGATGAGCCCCCATCAATGCAAATACTTTCCCACCAGTCTGCGACTTCTTCAGCTTCTGGCAATGGGTGCTGATGTGACCATGTTCACCATAGTTGTAACATCTAGGTATGTTGGTCCTATAATCTGCCATAACATGACCTGGCTTCCCGCATTTGAAACACTTCTTCACCTCATTCTGACATTCATTAGCACGGTGACCCGCGCCGCCACATCTGAAACACTTGAGAGGATTGGAAGAATTTCCTCCCCCACTTGGCTTCTTACTAACAACAACTTTCTACTTTCCCTTATCTTCTGGAGCACTATAAGGTGTACTTCCATGTCTCTGCTTACCCCTTTTGTCACTCAGCGCCTTGTAGTGAGCAACCTGAGTCTTGTTGTCTTCATCATAAATTCGACACCTGTTCACCAACTCAGGAAAGTGTCTGATCTTTTGATAATCGATACCTTGTTTGATCTCAGGACGCAGCCTGTTCTCAAACTTGATACACTTCGAACTCATAGTAGCATCAATATTGTAATGAGGACAATACTTCACCAGTTCCTCGAATTGGTATGCATACTCTGCAACTGTCAGATTCCCTTGTTTCAATTCTAGGAACTCGACCTCTTTCTTGCCACAAACATCTTCTAGAACATACTTCTCCAGAAACTCATCCTTGAACACCATCCAAGTAATAGGACCACCTGCAGCTTCCAGCCTTTGACGGGTGTTATCCCACCAGTCTTCAGCTTCTCCATCTCGCATGTGCGTGCCAAATTTCACCTTCTGAGCTTTAGTGCATCCCATGACTCTGAAGTTCTTTTCAATATCTTTCATCCACTTCTGCTCCACATCCAGTTCGTGTCTACCCTCAAACTTAGGTGGCTTGTTGTTCTGGAACTTTTCTAGATTGCGAAACCCGACATCCTCAACACTCCGATTGTTACTCTGCACCGCCTGCCCAACTGCCTGTAACGCAACAACAATCGCAGCATCATTCCTACCAGCTATACTGCTCAACACCAAAGGAAACACAAGTTAGAAGAAACACACAACTATACACACTTTATAGTCAGACTTTACTACTACACTGGCCGGATGGACGGACTTGCTCTGATAACAATTGTAACACCCTACTCTACCCATTCGTATAAAAATTAAAAATATGAAAATATTGCGGAAATAAACCAGAGTTAATACACGTAGGATGCCACATTCAACAAAACATCAACATGAAGTATTAAATCACTTCATATCTTATTCAATAACTAAAACCAAATACTTTAATTAAACAGCGGAAGTAAATCAACGGTTTAGCGTTAAAGCTTCAATTACATCAAAAACTCCACATAACATGTCGTTCATCAACAATTAAACAAAACCAGATACGTAACAAATACAATGTTCAGGTAATAAAAGAAAACTCAAAATCCCCATCCTTCTCGTGTTACGTATCAGAGCGACTCCTAAGACTCGATCAAATAGCAACACAATGCTCCAAGCACTACTCAGGTACCTGATCATCTGTACTCCCCAAGGAACACAGACACGACAAACAGAAAAGGGGTGAGAACTACATTCAATAAATACATGGTGAAAACACATGTTAAGGAGTAGTTCATACACAAACACACCAATCATACAATTACAACGCACATACATGTGCCACATCATCATTTGGCATACACATCACACATTCAATCATATATACATGCAATGCGACTCAACTGACACAACACAGTGCATGTGGTACCATCACAATCACATACGGCTCACCCTAGAACCCGATTCCTGTTGGAACTCGAATAAGTCGTATACGTTCCTCTGAACTACAACTTATCTCCACACGACTCCCACATAGAGTCCGGACAAGACTAGGCACCCATCATGGATTCCCACCTAGCTCATATCCACATAACATGACATGAATGCATAACACAAATTATGCACCATATAATAATTATTCAAGCATGATTTCGCGATCCTCATTGATCCCACACGAGCCACATGCTCACCGTAATTCTCTCCAAAATTACCACCACAACACAAGACTGTCTACACACGACAATCTTGGCGCACACACCCAACACGTCTCAACTAGACATTCTCACAAAAACCTACGTTTTATCCCATTTAATTTTATTACTAGTTTCTCCTATGTCCAATTATACCATCTGAGTCTTATGGATCAAGGGAAATTGCATTACACACCAAATCATGACCGAAATCGCGAAATTGGGAAAATTCTACTGCAGCTCTGCCCATACGCGTATGGCCCTACCCCATACGCGTATGGCCATCTCCCTACGCCCCAGGCATGCGTACCCTACGCGTATGGCCCCACTGCCCCGACCTCCATAAGCATATGAACTCCTGTCGTACGCGTATTCTCTCAAAATTCCCCTCAGAAACTCACCATACGCGTAAGGAAACTCCCATACGCGTATGGACCCCTCCCTTACACGTATCATACACGTACGGCCAGAAGGTCGTACTGGCTTGGGGACAAGGTGTGTATCACACATGTATTGCCCCCTAGGAGTGTCCCCCATACGCGTATGACCAGAAGCATACCCAAAAATCCCAGTTTTCCATCTACACGAGTTCTCACACATTGAGACCCATTCCAGCACCTAAATCAGATCCAAAATCATCTTTATTTCAGTTTAATTCTCAGGTCCTAACTCTACTTCATTTTTTCATCAATTTTATCAACAACTTATGTGCTAGAAACCTATTTTTCGTTAACCCTACAAACCCAAATTTCCATATCTGCTCTATATCAGAACTCAGCAACACAGAATCAATTTGTACAAATTTTACTATTCAAATTCAACATACAATATAGATTCAAACATACATGCACTCACATCAGACGTTACTCAAACACAGATTTACAACATCAATCATATAATCACGTAGCAGATCAAGAAGACGAAAAATGTATAGAATCCTAAGAGGGAAATGAGCCCTCACTACCCTCTCATGTTATTAACACCATTATTGACCCCATTCTCCCCCCTTACCTGAAATCTGAGCTTGATCCTTCAACAATGGTGGAAAATTCCTCTTATTCTCTAGCCCTAGCTTTCCTTCTATCTTTTCCTTTTCTTTTCACGTGAAACCAAAACTGACTGTAACTCTTCCACTAATTACTCTAATTAAGTTTTATTTCCTAATTATCTTAATAATAATAATAATAATCCTAATAATAATTCCAATAATAATAATAATGTGAATAATTATAATAATATTAATATTAATAATCATAATAATAATAATAATAATAATAATAATAATACAACTAATATTGCATTAATATTATGTCTCCTTATTCATATTATTATTACCACATTGTCCTCGCCTTTAATTCCGACTAAGTCATTCTACTAAGCTCTCTCACACCCACCTTAACACACTTCCCTTAACCAAGACAATAAAATTGTTGAAATATTATATTAGATTAGATTTGATATGATTAGATTTGATTAGATTTAATATTTAGATATAATCCAAGTTGTGTTAGCCCAAGCCCAATTAGGGTTGTATATAAATAGACCTAGCTTGTATCATTATTTACATAACACAATTCAATAATACAAATTCTTATTTCCTTATTCTCTCTCTTTCTCTCCTCACTAAAAGTGCCTCACGCACTAACAAATTGGTATCAGAGCTTGGTTATTATTGTTGATCGAGTTTTCAAGAACTTCACGTCAGAGATCGTGTTTCCAGGGCAAGTGAATCAACCGCTACGATGATGACTGGTGATAAGAGCATTCTGAGTTCCCTTCTAATGCTTGACGGAAAGAATTAAATCCGATGGAAAAAATAGATGAAATCCTTATTTGGCTTCCATGTGACCCTAGAAGTGGTTAACGGTGGCGTTCCTGTGTTGGCTGAAAATGCAACCAAAGAACAGAAAAAAGCCCACAACGAAGTCAAGAAGAAAGATTGCAAGGCTGCTTATTGCATTCAGACGGCGGTCGATGCTACTAACTTCGACAGAATTTCTCATGCTGAAACGGCGAAGGAGGCATGGGATATTCTGGTGAAGTATTATGAAGGAGGTGAGAAAGTCAAGGTTGTCAAGTTGCAAACCTTGCGTCGACAATATGAGTTGTTGTCGATGGGAGAAGACGAAAAAGTTGTAGAATATGTGTCGAAGGTTCAGAAACTCGTTCATCTCATGAAGGGTTGTGGCGAAATGATAACTGATAAGATGATAGTTGAGAAGGTAATGAGAACGTTGACCTCTCACTTTGATCTCGTTATTGTATCTATTTAAGAATCCAACAATCTTGAAATCCTAAAAGTGGAAGATTTGGTTAGTCCGTTGGAGGCACATGAGATGAGGATTGTTGAAAGAAAGGGAGTTCAGGATTCGATACAAGCACTGCAGGCTCAGTCATGGAAAAGGAATGGTGGTTCCAATAAATTCAAAGGAAAAGTCTACAAGACTCAAGGAACGAAGTCTTGGTCAAACCCTCACAAAAATCAGGTCGAAGATAGAGCTTCTGAAACCTCGAAAAGAGGAGGAGAAAACTATCGAAGGACAAAGAAGATAAGAAAGGTATACGGTGTTATAACTGTGAAAAGAGGGGTCATTTGGCGAAACATTGTTGGTACAGGAAAGACAATGGATCGAAAAAAGGCAAGGATGAAAGAGCGAACCTTGCATGCCAAGATTCAGAAGATTTTTGAAAGCTCTAGGTTTTTGAACAAATTTTGGGAAAACATGATTGTTAATGCAACAATGAGATCAAGCTAAATAATTCTGCAGAAGACATGATGTCGAACAAGATGTCTTAACATGCATCTTGACATCCTGGACTGAATGGCTCAAGTTAGTTTTAATCTACTGCAACACTCAAGGAGAATTTACTGCATGGATCAAGGACTGAAGACTGAAGCCCAAAGAAGCAGAAGCCTATAAATAGAAGACTTAGACCTAGGTTTTAACATACCTTAGTACGCCTGTTGTAACCTTGTTTTCTTACGTAAGAAACAAGGGTTTAGGGTTTTGAGAGTCGTTGGCTTTCTAGGTTGTAAGTCTCCCTTTGTATCAGTTGATACACTGTGGTAGATATAGGTGTCGTACAGATCCATAAGCCTTGAGGTATTGGATTGTGTATTGTTCTTGGATGAAGCTTTTAAGAAAATTCTAGTTAGCTTGTTTGTCAAGTATGCTTGACAGAATTCTGTATTGATAGGGATGATGAAGAAATCACAGTTAGTGATTGAGGGAAGTGAGTGGGGTATCTCGTATCAGGGTTTTAAACATTTGAGTTTAACCTTGGTAAAGATGTTCATGGGGTAGATGTTAGGAATAAAGTCGTAAACGTGGGAGTTTAACTTTGTAACAGTCTACACAATAGTGAAGTCTTCTTCCTGGATTGGTATCCCCAGATGTAGGTGAGTTGCACCGAACTGGGTTAACAATTACTGTGTTCTTTATCATTCTGTAGATTTATGTTTTCTGTTAGGGTTCATGATAAACATGTTGGATCAGATGTCGTGACATCTGAGAGTGTGCAGTTCTGATATTCAAGGTATCAGTCTGCAGTTGCGCCTCCAAGTTTAAAAGATTATGCAGCACAATGTCTTGACATCTGCTGTCTGCATAGGCCAGAATTTCAATTGGTATCAGAGCAGGCATCCTGTCTGGATCTGGATGAGATCTTTGGGAGATACTTTATGGCGTTTAAACGAGGAGGAGTTTTGGAGATCAGATCAATCAACTCAGATATACTCAAGGATATTAATGGATGAGATGGATGTTCTGGATCGAAGGGAGCAACCCGGAGGTTGTTCATGTTACTGAGGAGATTCTACAACAACTACAGGAGAAGTGGCTAGTTCTCTTGTTGATGTGTCTTATAAGATGTTGTGACATCTTATTAGGGCAAGCAGGATTTATTCCTTGGTGGTTCTGCTGGATGTGTTTCTAATGGAAGAGCTCTAGAATTATGGGATTCTGGAGTTGTTACTGAAGACAGTTGGTGGAAGGTCTTAATCGTCGGCCTCTTTATAGTTGAAGATATCTGTGTTCTTTTATTTCAGAGTCGGGAGCGATGGAATAAAGGATGTTGTGGTTGGATATCTAGTATGGTGACTTGGTACTTAGAAGCTTGGTTTCTTAGTGCAGTTTGGAGTCAGTTGAAAAGGAGATGAGTTGAGTTAAAGTTTATCAGGTTCTTGCTCTAGGAGTTTGATAAATGTTTGTGAAATTCTGGTACATGTGCAGAATTCAGATGTCCTATAACATATCATTCGACATCTGGTCTGACATGAACACGGCAAGGTATGGACATATAAAAATAGTACTGAAAAGCATAAATAACACACAGGATCTGTTCACCCAGTTCAGTCTAACAACCTACATCTGGGGGCATACCAAGCCAGGAAGAAAGTCCACTATTAGCAGTATCAATTCGAAGCTAAACTCCTCCGTTTACAACTTCTCACTTAATACGTACCCAATGACCCTTCTACCTAAGTCCTCCCTAGGTAAGAGACTTCATCTCACTTCCAATCATCGTAATGATGTCTAGCAGTCAACATCTCAGCCACTGCATCAACAACTTGATTTCCAACAATTCTTCAAACACATAAACATAGAAGATTCTCTCATATGCTAATACTCAGCCAAGACTCTTGACTAAGAACACCATCTTGAAGTTACTTAAAAGCTTCCTCCAAGAAAAATACATCTCTTACCTACAGGCTTCGAGATACACACAATGACCAACCCACAAACCGAGTGGTTCACACATACCAACTCTCCTAGAGAGTGGTTCACAATAACGAAACCCTAATAATTTTACATCTTGGAATCGTTACAAAAATAGGTTACAAACACTCCTATTTATAACCTACATCCCAACTGGATTTGGGCTTCAAATCACAATAAAACTGATGTTAAAAATCTGCAATAACTTCTGCACCAAAATAGGTCTTCAATCAAATCTTTCCTAAATTATCTCCATAATTTAGAGAGTCATTATTCTTCTTGATTCTGACTTGAATCTTCTAGACCAAACAAAACAGCGCCACACAGGATAACATAATATTCCCAGAATATTCTGCATCTATTAAATCATAACAGAATTTAACTGTCCAGCTCAGCACAGGCGCGATGTCGAATGATTCAGCATAGGACATCTTATCTGACATGTTGCTCCAGATGATGAGAACTTCTCATCTCAACATGTTTCAGCATACAATAGGACTTCTTGCTTAACCTGTTCTTCTTAGCAAGTAATCACGTCCTATTAAACATATTGCTGCTACAAAATGACATACCATGATTTTCTCTCGCCAATAACAGAATGTAAACACACGTCTGACTTCAAAAAATACACAGCAAATAAAACCAAACTTAACAGGATGTTCTGTCAATAGATGTTAGGACATCGTGTTTGACATCAGCACAAATTCCTGCAACACTTCCGTAACTTAACATAACCAGAATGTTAAGAACTCATGTTAAGACATCAGACAAATGACATCTTCAACAACAACATTGTTTTACCAAAATTGCAGCCAATACAAGAACTAACAGTTTGATTGGCTAGGTTGTCAAAGATACTTGAGAATTCTCTCAAGTCCACTCATAAAGACATCTATGTCGTGTATCTGGAGTCTTCTAGTTACTCTTCTGAGTAGAAGGTGTTTCTTTGAAACATGATCTGAAGAAAGTGGAGGTGATTTATTTTCACCATCCAAAAACAGTAAGGAAGGATTAATCTCTCTTGACCCTAAGAGTCAATTCAATCTGATTAAAGAGTTGTTGAGGTAAATAAGACTTGTTCAGAGAAAGTCTTAGTTACTTGAGTCAAGGGTAGCAGCCTTGGTATCTCAACATTGTCCTTTGAAGAAGATACTTGTAAAAAGGATTGAATACTTTATAAGTATTCATGACATGATCTAGTGGAGCTTAGCTACAGCAGTGAAGAAGGGTTATTGTACAAGGATTTAAGATCAATTGTTATTTATGGAATCCACAAGTACTTAATTGATTATCCTTGAAAGTCAAGATTGAGGATGTTCTGTCAGATGTTCCAACATCTTTTCATCAGAGGTTTGGAGAATCATGGGAGGGGTTCTGCATTCGCTCACAAGTCTCCTAGGTGTTGACCTGGGATTATTGGCTTAGCATCTATTTCCTGGAAAGTATTGTGAATGACTTGTCCAGATGGTGATGCTGTTAAAGATGGAGATAGAAGACTATGAAGACATCATAATCTTGATGGTTACAGCTTCGGTCAGTTTATTTCTGATACATGTGCTTTGGAGCATAGTGTTTGCTCTAGTTGTGAAGGTCGAGGATAAGTGGCAGTTATCTCTGGCTTTCTATTGACGGCTCTACTACGGGAAGTGGCATTCTTTGGTATAGCTATGGGATAGTCTTGGACTACTTATTTTCTGAAGATTCAGACGTGGCAGGTTTGAAGTCTTTGGAGTTTCAAAGTAGAATGGAGGTCGTCTACTCAAAACTTGGTTGTTGAATCAAGTCTGTGAGAGCATGTAAATCTGTTTCTGCAAAGGGAGGAGGTTCTTCTAAGTGGCAGAAGGAAGAGTTGAATTCAACAGTTAGATGTCATAATGTTTTGACATGTAGCTTAACATCAGAAGTCTCAGCTGGTGATGTGGCACATCAGCTTAAGATAAGGTGATCTACAGGAGAATGGGAGTGGTGGATTCTTCAAAAAGGTCTATCTCATGCAGTTCGCGGGAGCTGTGGATGAGAAGATGTTACATGACTAAGAGGCTTGGTGGATCCAAGATGTCTTGCTATAGGGCAAGTTGTTCGTGTGACTTGAAGATCTGGTTTCATTAGTAGATCAGGGTATCTTGTGGGAGTTCTGAAGATGAGTGAGGTCAATCAAAAGGTGGCATTTGATTGGTTTCACAATGTGCGTTCAAGCAGGATGCTTGAAACTGATTGCTCTTTTGTAGAAGAGTAGTTAGTTGAAATTATTAAAGGTTCTGGTTCTCTGAGAGCTTGTGGCAAAAGTTCTGGGTTGAGAATGGAAGTATACCTTCTTAGTGGATGAGAGTTTATTTCTCTCTGGGTTTCTGAAGTCTTCTTTGTTCAAGCTGGTGGTGCAGTGTTGTGTGAAGATTTTCAGTGTGGATTACTATGCTGATAGTAAGTCCAGTGGTGGAGCAAATCAAGAACCATGGTGTGTGGAAGATGTCCTAACAGATGTTAGAACATCTTTGGGTTAGTTATCCTTGGTGAAGGATTTCAGGTTCTGTGATGAACTGGTTACTTGCATCGTGTCCAAGAAGTATATATATGATCATTAGGGAGAATGATGGAGTAGAAGGGTCCCTTGGAAGGAGGATGTAAGTATTTGCGAAGACTGAAGTGAATCATGTGGTGATTGCATGGAAGTCTATTTCCTGGGTGCGTTCAGAAGTGGAGATTTACCATAAATCAGAAGTATTCCAGGTTATCATACGGGAGAATGATAGGAATGACTGTCTTAGATTACGGAGTTTATCTCTATTGCTGGCTGGGTGAGGTCAGTGGAAAATCTTACATACGACATTGGAGCCCTTGGAGCAAGTCATGCTAGTAGTGGATCAGTTTAGCAGCTGTGAAGTTCTGGAGCATGTATACGATAGCTGACATCGTTATAACAAACTAAGAGGCCCTGTGCATATCTTTGAGGAATATGACGCATTCTGATTCAATTGGTTTGTGCCTCAAGCAGCTGGAGGTCTATACATGAGAATTTCTATAGGAGTTCGTGTGGTGTGTAGATGGTTGCAGGATAAGGGGGATCAATGGGACTTTGATCTCAAGCCAAGAGTTTGTTATGGTTGGTATACACTTCCTCACGGGTTGCATGATAGTGATCATGTGTGAGTGATTATTGTTTCTTGTCAGAGGGAACAATAAGAGAGTTAATGGTTGCGTTCAGCATGTGTGTTGAACAGAGAGTGCGCTCTTGAAGACGTGAAGATGCGTCTTATGTTTTCCAGTCATTAGCTTGGGTGTTCAGTGGAGGAGCACCAGTTACCTTAGTCAGGGGGAGAGGCCTCTTGATCTAAGATGAAGTTCCAGTTTGCATTTGTGCGTCAAGCAAACTGAGATGTCAAGGAGGATGGCTTGGCATTATTGTTGAAGATCCAGTTTGCATTTGTGCGTCAAGCAAACTAAGATGTCAAGGAGGATGGCTATGGGGTAGTCTTGGACTACTTATTTTATGAAGATTCAGACGTGGCAGGTTTGAAGTCTTTGGAGTTTCAAAGCAGAATGGAGGTTGTCTACTCAAAACTTGGTTGTTGAATCAAGTTTGTGAGAGCATGTAAATCTATTTCTGCAAAGGGAGGAGGTTCTTCTAAGTGGCAGAAGGAAGAGTTGAATTCAACAGTTAGATGTCATAATGTTTTGACATGTAGCTTAACATCAGAAGTCTCAGTTGGTGATGTGGCACATCAGCTTAAGATAAGGTGATCTACAGGAGAATGGGAGTGGTGGATTCTTCAAAAAGGTCTATCTCATGCAGTTCGCGGGAGCTGTGGATGAGAAGATGTTACATGACTAAGAGGCTTGGTGGATCCAAGATGTCTTGCTATAGGGCAAGTAGTTCATGTGACTTGAAGATCTGGTTTCATTAGTAGATCAGGGTATCTTGTGGGAGTTCTGAAGATGAGTGAGGTCAATCAAAAGGTGGCATTTGATTGGTTTCACAATGTGCATTCAAGCAGGATGCTTGAAACTGATTGCTCTTTTGTAGAAGAGTAGTTAGTTGAAATTATTGAAGGTTCTGGTTCTCTGAGAGCTTGTGGCAAAAGTTCTGGGTTGAGAATGGAAGTATACCTTCTTGGTGGATGAGAGTTTATTTCTCTTTGGGTTTCTGAAGTCTTCTTTGTTCAAGCTGGTGGTGCAGTGTTGTGTGAAGATTTTCAGTGTGGATTACTATGCTGATAGTAAGTCCAGTGGTGTTGCAAATCAAGAACCATGGTGTGTGGAAGATGTCCTAACAGATGTTAGAACATCTTTGGGTTAGTTATCCTTGGTGAAGGATTTCAGGTTCTGTGATGAACTGGTTACTTGCATCGTGTCCAAGAAGTATCTATATGATCATTAGGGAGAATGATGGAGTAGAAGGGTCCCTTGGAAGGAGGATGTAAGTATTTGTGAAGACTGAAGTGAATCATGTGGTGATTGCATGGAAGTCTGTTTCCTGGGTGCGTTCAGAAGTGGAGATTTACCATAAATCAGAAGTATTCCAGGTTATCATACGGGAGAATGATAGGAATAACTGTCTTGGATTACGGAGTTTATCTCTATTGCTGGCTGGGTGAGGTCAGTGGAAAATCTTACATACGACATTGGAGCCCTTGGAGCAAGTCATGCTAGTAGTGGATCAGTTTAGCAGCTGTGAAGTTCTGGAGCATGTATACGATAGCTGACATCGTTATAACAAACTAAGAGGCCCTGTGCATATCTTTGAGGAATATGAAGCATTCTGATTCAATTGGTTTGTGCCTCAAGCAGCTGGAGGTCTATACATGAGAATTTCTAGAGGAGTTCGTGTGGTGTGTAGATGGTTGCAGGATAAGGGGGATCAATGGGACTTTGATCTCAAGCCAAGAGTTTGTTATGGTTGGTATACACTTCCTCACGCGTAGCATGATAGTGATCATGTGTGAGTGATTATTGTTTCTTGTCAGAGGGAACAATAAGAGAGTTAATGGTTGCGTTCAGCATGTGTGTTGAACAGAGAGTGCGCTCTTGAAGACATGAAGATGCATCTTATGTTTTCCAGTCATTAGCTTGGGTGTTCAGTGGAGGAGCACCAGTTACCTTAGTCAGGGGGAGAGGCCTCTTGATCTAAGATGAAGTTCCAGTTTGCATTTGTGCGTCAAGAAAACTGAGATGTCAAGGAGGATGGCTTGGCATTATTGTTGAAGATCCAGTTTGCATTTGTGCGTCAAGAAAACTAAGATGTCAAGGAGGATGGCTTGACATTATTGTTAAAAACTCCAGTTTGCATTTGTACGCCAAGAAAACTGAGATGTCAAGGGGGTTGTCTTGACATTAGAGTATTGTTGCAAGTTATGAGAAACTTGGCAATGCATACTTGAATGGTTCTTATTGGATGCTTAAGAATCATTGATGAGTCTGGGAGGATTTAATTTTCTCTGCAAATTGTGTTCTCTATACTGTGAAGATTGTATTCAATACAGATGTTTTCTTTAACATTGTTGGGTGGGACTTGGTCTAGGACGTCATTGCAGTAAAGAGTGTCTGGAGAATCTCTGACAGTCTAATGACAAAAGTATTGGTTCCGCCTTGGGAAGCGATTAGGGTGTATACTTGTCAGAAGGATGTGTAAAGTCTTGTCCTTGAATATACACTCACATGTGTTGGAACTTGTACTTCAAAAAGAATCTGTCCAGAAATGAATAAAGACAAAAAGACTAGGTAGTTGTTGATACAATTCAAATAAGGGGATCTCGAAATTCATCTTACTCATTACTGTATCTCTCCAGCTGGTGTCTTTATGGCTTATATAAAGTTCTGGGTGAGCACTCTTTGGATCTGGATATACCTTGGTAATACTTATCAAATTGTGTCTAAAAAGGGGGAGAAATGTTCTGATCTTCTCATAAGGATCTCACGTCTGATAAAGCAGCTTGTCAAAATGCTCAACAGGATGTTTCAACATTCTAGATCTCAGTTCTTAAATAGACTTTTGTGTCTTGTGATCTGAGTTACGAACACAGTCATGCCCTGTGTTCTGAGTTACCTAAGGAAGTACTTTGCTACTAAGGGTATTGCTACTGCTTTTTCCCAATGGTTTTCTTACGCCTCTTAAGAGGAAGATTTATCCTTTCATGACAAGTATTGGTTCATGGGTTGAGGGGGAGCATCTTTCATCTTCTTTCTCATGTACTCCATCTCAGGTAATGTATAGGTCACTGCATGCACCATCGATCTGGAGCTTACCTTGCATATGTGTTTTAGCCAAAATTTGCCAAAAAGGGGGAGATTGAAAGCTCTAGGTTTTTGAACAAATTTTGGGAAAACATGATTTTTAATGCAACAATGAGATCAAGCTAAATAATTCTGCTGAAGACGTGATGTCGAACAAGATGTCTTAACATGCATCTTGACATCCTGGACTGAATGGCTCAAGTTAGTTTTAATCTACTGCAACACTCAAGGAGAATTTGCTGCATGGATCAAGGACTGAAGACTAAAGCCCAAAGAAGCAGAAGCCTATAAATAGAAGACTTAGACCTAGGTTTTGACATGCCTTAGTACGCCTGTTATAACCTTGTTTTCTTACGTAAGAAACAAGGGTTTAGGGTTTTGAGAGTAGTTGGCTTTCTAGGTTGTAAGTCTCCCTTTGTATCAGTTGATACACTGTGGTAGATATAGGTGTCGCACAGATCCATAAGCCTTGAGGTATTGGATTGTGTATTGTTCTTGGATGAAGCTTTTAAGAAAATTTGAGTTAGCTTGTTTTTCAAGTATGCTTGACAGAATTCTGTATTGATAGGGACGATGAAGAAATCACAGTTGGTGATTGAGGGAAATGAGTGGGGTATCTCGTATCAGGGTTCTAAACGTTTGAGTTTAACCTTGGTAAAGATGTTCATGGGGTAGATGTTAGGAATAAAGTTGTAAATGTGGGAGTTTAACTTTGTAACAGTCTACACAATAGTGAAGTCTTCTTCCTGGATTGGTATCCCCCAGATGTAGGTGAGTTGCACTGAACTGGTTTAACAATTATTGTGTTCTTTATCATTCTGCAGATTTATGTTTTCTGTTAGGGTTCATGATAAATATGTTGGATCAGATGTCGTGACATCTGAGAGTGTGCAGTTTTGATATTCAAGGTATCAGTCTGTAGTTGCGCCTCCAAGTTTAAAAGATTATGCAGCACAATGTCTTGACATTTGCTAGGACATCTGCTATCTGCATAGGCCAGAATTTCAATTTTGAAGGTGGTATGGTGGTTATGGCTGCAGTAGCAGATAACCATGTCGAATCCAAGATCTAGTTCCTTGACTCAGGCTACTCAAATCACATGATTGGTCGAAAGGAGTGGTTGGCAGATTTTGATGAGTCGAAGTAGAGCAAGATACAACTTGCTGATAATAGTTCGTTGCAAGCAGAAGGTACTGGTAACATAGTTTTTCAACTGAGTAATGGAGCGAAAGCTATGATCAGAGATGTGTTCGATGTACCTGGAATGAAGTGTAACTAGTTAAGTGTTGGACAACTGGTCAAAAAAGGCTTCTCAGTTGTCATGAAATATGGAGTTTTGAAATTGTTCGACACCTAGAACAATTTGGTCTTAAAATCTCCGTTGTCGAAGAACAGGACGTCTAAGACCATGATCAGTTCGACAGAAGTACAATGTCTAAAAACTGTTGTCGACCAAAAAGATAGTTGGTTGTGGCATTTAAGGTTTGGAAATTTGAACTTTCGATCACTCAATCAGTTGATTACTCAAGATATGGTATCTGGTATTCCAAGTCTTGAGATGCCTGACAAACTCTGTGAAGGTTGTTTAGTCGGAAAGCAATCCAGAAATTCTTTTGTTTCAACTATGCCAATGAGATCATCCTGCATACTGGAAGTTGTACATTCAGATGTATGTGGTCCGTTCGAAGAACATTCCATTAGTGGAAACAGATATTTTGTTTTGTTTGTCGATGAGTTTAGTCGAAAGTTGTGGATCTATGTGATCAAGAGAAAGGATGAAGTATTTGAAATCTTTGAGATTCAAGATGCTTGTCGAAAACCAAAGTGAGAAGAGGATCAAAGTTCTGCGAACAGATGGAGGTGGCGAATACACTTCGAAGATGTTTGAAAAATTATGTGCAGAACATGGTGTTGATCATGAGGTAACTGCTCCTTATACTCATCAACATAATGGAATTGCTGAAAGAAGAAACATAACCATATTGGATATGGTGAGATGTATGCTTAAGCAGAAGAATTTGCCAAAATCTTTATGGGGTGAAGCTGTTTCGACAGCTGTTTATACTCTGAACAGGTGCCCTACTAAGAAGCTAAAGAACAAGGTTCCTGAAGAAGTGTGGAGTGGAAAACGACCATCAGTGAGTCATCTAAAGGTGTTTGGCTCTATGTGTTACAAGCATATTCCTGATTCAAGAAGAAGAAAGCTTTATGACAAGAGTGAACCTATGATTCTGGTAGGATATCATAAGACTGGTGCATACAGGCTATTCAATCCAATTAATGAGAAAATTGTGTTGAGTCGAGATATTGTGATTGATGAAAATTCTGCCTGGGATTGGAATTCTAGAAATTTGATTAACAAGTCATTGATGAGCTCTTATTTCGACGACGAAACTGATGAAGTCGAAGTTGAAGAAATTGCTGAGAATTCAGTTGAAGTCGAAGTAGAAGCAGTTGCTGACATTCCCGAAATAGAGGCTATAGCTGAAACAAGTCAATGACCTCGGCGAAATAGAGTTCCTTCAACAAGACTTCATGATTATGAAGTGACTGGTGATTATAAAGTCACACCAGATGGAGAATTAGTTCATTTTGCTTTACTTGCAGGTGCTGAACCAATCAACCATTACGATGCTTCAAAAATTCAACAGTGGAAGTTAGCTATGGTTGAAGAGTTACATACAATTGAAATAAATAACACATGGGAGTTAGTCGAATTGCCAGCACATATAAAAGCTATCGAAGTAAAGTGGGTGTTCAAGTTGAAACACAATGTTGATGGGTCGATAGCAAGACCTAAAGAAAAATTAGTAGCTCGAGGGTTTCTTCAAAGAGAAGGACTTGACTACTCTGAAGTATTTGCTCCAGTAGCAAGACTAGAGACTGTTCGACTAGTGGTAGCATTGGCATGTAACCAAGGTTGGTCGACATTTCACTTAGATGTGAAGTCATCTTTTCTGAATGGTCCGTTAGACGAAGAGGTCTATGTCACACAACCTCATGGGTTTATGATTCAGAAGGAAGCGAATAAAGTATATAAGTTGTACAAAGCGCTCTATGGCCTCAAGCAGGCACCTAGAGCATGGAACAAGAAGATCGACTCATACTTAGTCGAATTGGGATTCGTAAAATGCAAATCCGAGTATGGTGTCTATGTTCAGGTTGTAGCACAAGATATAACAATCATCTGCTTATATGTCGATGACTTGTTAGTAATTGGAAATAGCTTGAAGAACTTGTCGAAGTTCAAAGAGATGATGAAGAAGGAATTTGAAATGTCGGATCTAGGAAAATTGTCTTATTTCCTAGGCATGGAATTTCATATGTCAAAGCAAGGTATGGTGCTACATCAAAGGAAGTATGTCAAAGAGATACTCAAGAGATTCATAATGGATGATTCGAATCCTGCATTCTCACCTATTGAACCAAACTTGAAGTTAGAGAAGCATGGAGAGGCAGACAAAGTTGATGTAACTTTGTTCAAATAAATAGTTGGATCTCTGAGATATGTGTGCAACAGTCGACCTGATATATGTTTCGCAGTCGGATTAGTGAGAAGATTCATGGGTGAACCAAGAGTGTCACACATGAAAGCTCCAAGAAGAATTTGAGATACTTAAAAGGAACAACAGATTTTGGAATTCTATTTCGACGAGATTCTGAAGGCAAAGGAGCAATAGTTAATTTTTTTTAGATGCTGATTGGTGTGGAGATAAGGAAGATCGAAGAAGTACAATGGCTATTTCTTTCAAGTATTTGGTGCCCCAGTCTCATGGTGTTCGAAGAAGCAACCTGTGGTGGCATTGTCATCGTGTGACGCTGAATATATAGCAGGATCCTATGGTGCATGTCAAGTAATTTGGATCAGATCAGTACTTGAAGAAATGGAGATCGAAGTGAAGAAACCTCTTGTGTTGCAAATCGACAACAAGTCAGCTATAAATCTGGCGAAGAATCCAGTTCTGCATTGAAGGAGTAAGCACATCGAAGCTAGATTTCACTTATTGAGGGAAAAGGTAAATCGAGATGAACTTGAAGTTAGGCATTGCTCAAGTGAAGCACAGTTGGCCGACATTTTCACCAAAGGATTAAAGATCGAGAGATTCCTGAATTTGAGAAAGAAATTAGGAATAGTTCAGATCGACTAGCGTAGGTTCGACAACTTGGATTATGGGGGTGTGTTGAAATATTAGATTAGATTTTATTTGATATGATTAGATTTAATATTTAGATATAATCCAAGTTGTGTTAGCCCAAGCCCAATTAGGGTTGTATATAAATAAACCTAGCTTGTATCATAATTTACAGAACACAATTCAATAATACAAATTGTTAGTTCCTGGATTGGCTGGAATTTTGGTAAAACAAGGTATGTTCAATGTTGATGTCAAGGTGCTGATGTTGCAACATTGAAGTCTTAACACTGGGCTGTGTTAAGTAATTAATAGCTGAACTTGGATGTCTGATGTCACATAGGTGATGTTGTGACATCAGATCTGCAGAATTAACAACAGCAGGCTGTGATGTTGTTAGGGTTGCGTATTAGCTGGAATTGTGGAGAGCAAGCTGTCTCATTGGATGCGAATATCTTGGGATAGATATTTGCTGCTGCATAGGAGATCTGGTGCAGATTTGTAGGAGATTTAAAAGGTTGAAGATTTAAAAAGATTTTAGGAGAAAATCTGTTTTAAATATTCAGTTTTAAATAACAAATCTGGGAGATATTGTAGTAGGTCCAAGACCAATTCAAGGGGCTATATAAAGCGCACAAGACCAAAGGAAAAGGTACAGAAAACATTCAGAAGATCAGGAGCTGGAGGATTAGTATATAGAGTTTGTTTAGAGTACTTGTATTTACACTATTCTAGGGTTTGAATAGGTGTTGCATTTCTGTCTTCTCTAGAAGCTGTGAAGCAATAGAGAGTGGTTGCTTGATCGAAGCTGTGAAGTAAGATCAAGGTTACTCAAAGTGGTTTCTTTGAGAGTTTGTAAGGGATTGAGTGGTGTTCTCATACCTAAGTGGTTTCTTAGGTAGGAAGTCATTAGTAGAGTATAAGTTTAGGAGATTGTCAACGGGTTGTTGAGTCTGTAAATTATATCTACAAGTAGTAAATTCCATCCCTGGCTTGGTAATCCCCAGAGTAGGTTGGTTGTAACCGAACTGGGTCAACAATTCTTGGTGTTATTTTACTGTTATTGCTGTCCATTGTGCAGAGTGTGTTGTTGTGACATCACACCTTAACATCACACGTCTGATACCAGAATTTCAATTGGTATCAGAGCAGGCATCCTGTCTGTCTCTGGGTGAGATCTAGGGAAGTTACTTTCTGGTGATAAGATGGACAAAGAAGTTGGAGGATTCGTCAACAGACCCTCTATTTTGGATGGATCCAATTATGACTATTGGAAGCCAAGGATGACCACTTTCTTAAAATCCTTGGACAGTAGGGCTTGGAAGGTTGTTATTAAAGAATGGAAAGCTCCTGTCATGTGTGAGAAGGATGATGCTGGCAAAGATAAAGAAGGTACCTCTAAGCCAAAGCCTGAAGAAGAATGGACCAAGGAGGAAGATGAGCTTGCCCTTGGAAATTCCAAAGCTCTAAATACCATCTTCAATGGAGTGGATAAGAATATCTTCAGGTTAATCAATACCTGTGAAGTTGCTAAGGAAGCGTGGGATATCTTGCAGGCTTCTCATGAAGGAACATCTAGAGTCAAGATGTCAAGACTTCAGATTTTAACATCAAAATTTGAAAGCCTGAAGATGAAGGATGATGAGACTATTCATGACTTCCACATAAATGTTCTGGAGCTGGCTAATGCATCGAGTGCTCTTGGTGAGAAAATGTCAGATGAAAAGCTTGTAAGGAAGATCCTTAGATCCCTTCCTAAGAAGTATAAGATGAAGGTTACTGCCATAGAAGAATCACAAGACATCAGCAAGATGAGAGTAGATGAGCTCATTGGATCTCTTCAAACTTTTGAGCTTGGGTTGAATGAGGAAGAACCAGAAAAGAAGCCAAAAAGTATAGCCTTGGTGTCAAATGATGCAGAAGAAAAAGGGAAGAGTTCTGAATCTCAGGAGGATCTATCTCAGGCCATAGTTATGTTGGGAAGACAGTTCACCAAAGTGTTCAAGAGAATGAACAATAACTCCAGGCCTAATGTCAAGAACATGACGTCTGACACCAGCAAGAAGGATGAAGAGAAAACTACCCAAGATAAAGGAGTTCAGTGCTTTGAGTGTGAAGGGTATGGACATGTCAAGAAAGAATGTCCCACCTTCTTGAAAAAGCAGAAGAAGGGCATGACGGTTTCCTGGTCTGACTCAGATAGTGAAAGTGAAGGTGAGTCAGCAAAGCATGTTAGAGCCCTAACAGGAGCTGTTGTTTCTGATGATGATTCTAGTGATGGAGAAGTAACTTATGAGGAGTTAGAATCTACTTATCAAGAGCTGTGTTTAAAAAGTGTTGAGATTTGTCAAGAAAATAAGTGCCACAAGCAACAGATTGCTCAGCTAGAGAATGAAAAGACTGATCTGGAAAATGAAGTGGTGCTAGTTAGAGCTCACCTTGATCAAATGACCAAGTATGTTAGGATGCTGAGTTGTGGTACAGACACACTTGACAAGATCCTTCAAACAGAAAAGGTTGCAGGTGATAAGTCTGGTATAGGATATGTGGCAAGCACCTCAGGAGCAAAGGAGGAAGTGTCCCAACCTGTGTCTCAAACAAAGAGACAGGATTCTACCCCTAAGAAGGGTGCTCAGCCTCAGAATGTTGAGAAAAAGGATGGTCCCCAACAGAGGAAGATGCAGCCTCAAGGTGCTAGTCAGTATATGCCCCCACAATACCACAAGAGCATGCAAGCTGCTCAGTTCAAATAGCACATGTCACATCAGGTGTCTCAACATCAGGACTACTAGTATGGTTATGGGTATGGATACAACAATGCTGTGCCTCATCACTATGGAAGAAGAAAGCCACACCATCATGGGAGACAATCCAGGAAACAACATTCTCAGCCTTCTTATGGGAGAAATTATCAACATAGTAGAAGGCAGGCCAGTTATGGTAGGAGGAGACCACATTATGGATGGCAGCCTAAGCAATCTCATCTTGGCAGAAGATTCAGAGATGAAAGGGTGAGATGCTATTATTGTGGAAGGTTTGGACATATGCAGTACTCTTGCTACAAGCTGCATGGATACCCTCAACCTCAAACCAGATGGAGAGAGTATAGGCCCAAAGTTGTTAAACAATGGGTACCTAAGGAGAAGGTGAAGTGCTTATTGGCTCACATGGCTGACAGAGAGTTTAAAAAAGGAACATGGTATTTTGACAGTGGGTGTTCCAAACACATGTCTGGATGTAGATCCATGTTTGCTGAATGCAGACCTTGTTCTTCTCTTGAAGTTATTTTTGGCAATGGAGAAAAAGGTGTTGTTGCAGGAGTTGGGAAAGTAAAAGGTGATGGCAGACCTGAACTTGACAATGTTCTGTTTGTCAGTGGTTTAAATGCAAATTTGATCAGCATAAGCCAGTTGTGTGATGAAGGTTATAAGGTAAACTACACTAAGCATGAGTGTGAGGTTTCTGATGAGCATAATCAGATTGTTATGAAAGGTGCCAGAACCAAGGATAATTGCTATCAGTGGATTTCTCTTGAAGGAAATTCAACTAATGATGTTCAAGTTGATGTTATAACATCAGACTATGACATCAGGATACTGAAAGGTCACTCGGAGTTAATGAGTCCTGATGTGAATTGTTTAAAAGGAAAGTCTTATGGAGGGAGAAAATTAGTAATTGGTCTTTAAAGAGTACACAAAATCTGGCGCCTTACCTCAGACCCTCATTTCCTATTATAGCAAAATCACAGTTCATCAAAACTCATATCTCTCTTCTGTTCGTCTCCTTCAACAAGAAGGGTCATCTCACTCTATACTCCCTCAAAGGAACCATGTCAAAGCAGACAGCTTCTCCTTCCAAAAGTTCATCGCGGAATAACGCTAGGGTTTCTACAGATGGGTACTCTGAAGACGAAGCTCTGAATATACAACCCATCTCCGTAATGTTACCAGAATCAGGTAAACCTAGACCTTCTAAACTTGCTTCAAAAAGGGCCGCAACTACTTTTAAAAATACTGAAACAAAGAAGTTGGTTACCAGTATCCTATTTAGTGATAAATCAACACCTAGGTCATCCACGTCTCAAACTGTGGTAGAAAAGTTTGATGTTGACAAGAGTATGGGTAATCTGGCAACCAAAATACTGGACAAAGGAATACCTGTGAAAGGAATTTCTGTTCCGTTGAATCAAATGCCAGCAGAAAAGATAGACATGCAAGGAGAAGAATCTGATCTTCATAGACTTGTTGTGTCTGTCATTGAGGATTCTGAAAGAGGAGGGGAAGAAGAAGACGTGCATGAGGAAATTAATGATAGAACTACTCCTGAAGAAGAAAAGAGTGAGGACGTGATCAATGTGGCTGATTTATCTGATAATGAAGTCATTGGAAATGTTGTTCCAAGTATTGCCAAGAGACTAAAGACAAGGAAAGGAAAGACTAATGAATCCTCTCCTAAGAAGCCTACTGAAGGAAAGAAGAAAACCGTTGTTGGTCCCACAAAACCTTGGAGCAAGGTTGTTACACCCTCCAAAAGGAGAAAGATTAGAGAAGAATCTGAGTCTAAAGATGAAGTTGAGGAAGATGTCCATGACATCACACCAGTCAGAAAGACCATTCTAAAGAGAATCTCTGATAAGGTCCCTGAAGTGCTAGTGGACAACATATCCTTTCATTATGCGAGCAGTGCTTCCTTGTGGAAGTTTGTGCGCCAAAGGAGGTTAGCTCTGGAAAGGGAGCTTGGAAAGGATGTCTTGGAGATGAAAGAAATTATGGACCTCATTCATGGTGCTGGACTACTAAAGACTGTGACCAGATTCTCTAAGTGCTATAATGGACTTGTTAAGGAATTTGTTGTCAACATTCCCATAGACATTTCTGACAATAGAAGTGTGAACTACATGAAGGTGTTTGTTAGGGGACACTGTATTGACTTTTCTCCTAGTACTGTCAATAAATATCTGGGAAGAGATGAGCAAGAGGAGTGTGAGCTAGAGGTGACTGATAATGAAGTGTGTAGAGAGATCACTGCTTCTCAAGTTAAGGTGTGGCGACTGAAAAATAAATTAACAGGTAGCAAACTCAGTATCAAGTATGCTATATTGCACAGAATTGGTGCGGCTAACTGGGTACCTACTAATCACAAAACCACCATAACTGTGGGATTAGGAAGGTTCATATATGCTGTAGGGAAAAAGGTCAAGTTCAACTATGAAAGCTATATATTTGATCAAGTAGTGAAGCATGGTGCCACCAATGCTATCAAAATGCCTATATCATTCCCTTCCCTTATCTGTGGTATGATCTTAGATCAACATCCTGGAATCTTTACCAGTACAGAGGTAGCATGTAAGAGGGAGTCAGCTTTATCTTTGCATCCCAAACTGTTTGCTGGGAGTCATGTTCCAGACATTGTTACAACATCAAGTTCTGGGATTAAGAAGGTCAGTACAAAATCTGAGCTGATTGAAGAATTAAAGGCAACCTGCAAGGATCTTGATATGGTTATCAAGACCAGCACTGACAGGAAGATGAAGATTGAGCAGATGATTAAAGACTTGGAACAGGGGGAAGATAAGGAGAATGGCGACACTGAGGATTCCAGGTCAGATGAGGGTGATGAAGATGCTGATGGTACCAGCTCGAATGAAGACTAACCGCCATCTGCAGTTTTTAGAAAGTAGTTTCTGTTTTTAGTTTTTTTGCTGTGCTGGTTATGTAATTTGAATATTGTGCTGTTATATGCACTAGTTTTGTTTTCTATGATTTGTTTTGCCTGGTTGCTAACTGTGAGGCTAACAATGAGAGCTAGGGTGTACTGACTATAGTTAATAGGGCTTCTAACTGAAGTTTGCCTAATTGTGGCTAAAAAGGGGGAGAAAATAGCCAAGATAGTCAAGAATATCAAAGAGTGTTACTGCCAAATGCTGCTGATGTGATGCAGATATTAAGGGGGAGTTTTGACTGAGCTAGTGAAGATATCATAGCATTTGAAGAGTGCATCCAAGCAGACATCAAGGGGGAGAAAAGTGCTGCACATTGTGAGCTACTGAACAGCTGTGGTGCCGGTTCATATTTTAGAGGGGGAGCACCAATTGGCTGTTGTCAATAATGAAGAAGGTGCTGCAGCAGATCAAGTGATGAAGACTATGAGTATTGTCAAACTGCTACTGATGGAGTTTCAAATTTTTGAAGTTTTTCTGCTGCTGAAGTCTCTGAAGATGCCGAGTGCAGAGATTGTTTTAGCCAAAATTAGCCAAAGGGGGAGATTGTTAGTTCCTGGATTGCCTGGAATTTTGGTAAAACAAGGTATGTTCAATGTTGATGTCAAGGTGTTGATGTTGCAACATTGAAGTCTTAACACTGGGCTGTGTTAAGTAATTAATAGCTGAACTTGGATGTCTGATGTCACATAGGTGATGTTGTGACATTTGATCTACAGAATTAACAACAGCGGGCTGTGATGTTGTTAGGGTTGCGTATTAGCTAGAATTGTGGAGAGCAAGCTGTCTCATTGGATGCGAATATCTTGGGATAGATATTTGCTGCTGCATAGGAGATCTGGTGCAGATTTGTAGGAGATTTAAAAGGTTGAAGATTTAAAAATATTTTAGGAGAAAATCTGTTTTAAATATTCAGTTTTAAATAACAAATCTGGGAGATATTGTAGCAGGTCCAAGACCAATTCAATGAGCTATATAAAGCGCACAAGACCAAAGGAAAAGGTACAGAAAAATTCAGAAGATCAGGATCTGGAGGCTTAGTATCTAGAGTTTGTTTAGAGTACTTGTATTTACACTATTCTAGGGTTTGAATAGGTGTTGCGTTTCTGTCCTCTCTAGAAGCTGTGAAGCAATAGAGAGTGGTTGCTTGATCGAAGCTGTGAAGTAAGATCAAGGTTACTCAAAGTGGTTTCTTTGAGAGTTTGTAAGGGATTAAGTGGTGTTCTCATACTTAAGTGGTTTCTTAGGTAGGAAGTCATTAGTAGAATATAAGTTTAGGAGATTGTCAACGGGTTGTTGAGTCTGTAAATTATATCTACAAGTAGTGAATTCCATCCCTGGCTTGGTAGCCCCCAGAGTAGGTTGGTTGTAACCGAACTGGGTCAACAATTCTTGGTGTTATTTTACTGTTATTGTTGTCCATTGTGCAGAGTGTGTTGTTGTGACATCACACCTTAACATCACACGTCTGATACCAGAATTTCACAAATCCTAATTTCCTTATTCTCTCTCTTTCTCTCCTCACTAAAAGTGCCTCACGTACTAACAAAAATCACAACAACACACAAAATAATTACAATACGACTAATTAATTAAATGAGGTGGTACAATCAGAGTCACACCCAGAAGCAGAAACAGAGATAACATTGCAACAACAACATAACGTCTTTCCAAAAGCTTCTTAGGAGTGAATCGGCGCAGAAGCAAAAACTAATAACATTGTATGTTATATTGTCAGAATCAAAACTGGCTTTTAGAGCTACACAGTAACAAACCATTAGGGTACTAAAATTTCTCACACAAATACTCCATTGTTATCATCAAAACTCAAAGGTATAGATGCAGAACCAAATCTTGTTCTAATAGTAAGAAATAAAGCTAGACTTGTAGCTCAAGGCTACTATCAGTAATAAGGTATAAATTTTTATGAAACCTTTGCACCTGTTGCAAGGTTAAAGGCAATCAGGTTACTTCTCTCTTATGCTATTAATCATGACATAATTTTATACCAAATGGATGTTAAGAGTGACTTTTTAAATGGAGTCATTTTTGAAGAAGTGTATGTCAAATAACCACCTGGGTTTGAGGATTGAGTCCATCCAGATCATGTTTTCAAACTTAAGAAATCACTCTATAGACTTAAATAAGCTATCAGAGATTGGTATGAGAGACTGAGTAATTTTCTGTTAGAAAATGGTTTTCAAAAAGGGCAAGTAGACACTACACTCTTTAGAAAGACATTAAAAATGATAACTTAATTGTTCAAGTTCATGTAGATGATATTATATTTGGTTTAACTAATGCTTTCTTTTGCCAAGAATTTTCAAAGACAATGTAGGCTGAGTTTGAGATGGGTATGATGGGAGAGATGAAGTTCTTCCTTGGTATTCAAATCAATCAATGCAATGATGAAGTCTATGTTCATAAAAAAAATACACAAAGGAGCTTCTAAAGAAGTTCAAGCTAGATAATTGCAAGATCATGAACACTCATATGCATCCAACCTGCAATCCAAGCAAAGAAGAAAGCAACACCAAGGTCTGTCAAAAGTTGTATAGAGGTATGGTTGGCTCTTTACTTTATTTAACATCTTCTAAACTAGATATTTTATTCAGTGTCTGTCTGTGTGCAAGATTTTAGTCAGATCCTAGTGAGACTCATTTAACATCTGTCAATAGGGTCTTTAAGTATTTGAAGGGAACAACCAATCTAGGGTTTCTTTATAAGAAATCCATAGATTATAAGCTAATTGGATTATGTGATACTAACTTTGTTGGAGATAAAATTGAAAGAAAATTCACTATTGGAAACTGTAAATTCATAGGTGAAAACCTAATATCCTGGGTTAGTAAAAGACAAGCAACCATTGCTTTGTCTACAACAGAAGAAGAATACATCTCAGCTACAAGTTATTGCTCACAACTACTCTAGATGAAATATCACTTGGAAGATTATCAGATATGTTGAAGCAACATTCCAATCTTTTGTGATAACACTGTTACTATCTATTTAACAAAGAATTCTATTCAACATAATATAATCAAACAGATAGAAATAAAACATCATTTTATTAGGGACTATATTCAGAAGAGTGTGATAGATATACAATTAATTGATACAAATCATCAATGGGCTGATATATTTATCAAGCCTCTTACTATTGAAAGATTTGATTTTATTGAATATGCATTTTGTTAAAGATTAATGTTTGCTTCTGAATGGAGAATCAGAATCTGATGATGATAAAAAAACTACTGTGATCAGAACCTCTAAAATAGTTTATAATGAATAGTAGCCTCTGATGTAACTCAACCTCTGATGCTCATAATTTGATTAGTTGCCTTTGATAGCATATAAGTGGAAATTTTAATTTTTAACACATGTCCACTTATGTGTCATGAATCTGAAAGGTTTTATGACACTTGGTTTCTGAGCTGTTGGGTAATAACTGGTGGTTAACGATAAAATTGTTTTGAATGTTGTGTCTCGCGCCCATTTGGCATTAACTTTTGTTTCATTCAAATTAAAAAACCTTTTTACCCTCAAAGGCACTTAGACATTTAAGTATTGCACACATGTTCTCTCTCTTACCACAAACACTTTCGTTCTCAAGACTTCTCGGAAAAACACCCATTTTTTAGTGAAATAATACTTGTACATTGCATCAGTGTAATAATAAATTTGGTTAAAAGATATGATGGATATGTGTCAGAACAGTGAGTTTGTCTTGCATCAATATAATAATCGAAAAAATTTGTAAAAGTTTTGATTGAAAATATAGTGTTATATTGTGTCAATCAATATGCACTGTATGTGATGGAGAGCTCTGATGCAAATAATGGTCAACTAACGTGTGATGGAAAATTCAAAACTCCACTTTTATCTACCATTAATAACATTTTTTACTACAAAAACACAAAGCCAAGGTAAAATAGCATTTAGATAGCGTCTGCAGATATGTTGATTTCACGTATTCACACATATACCCATGTAAGGTATCAATTTATTTTCATGCTTCTTTTTTTTGATGATAAAAAGAATGAAAATTAATTAACATAAAAACCATGACCAAAGTAATTATCTAAAAGGAGCTCGAATAGATACCTCACTGCAGAGCATAATGTTATACAATTATCCAATTTAATTACATTAACTTCCACTATCTAAATAAACACAATCCCACATCTCATTGTATTCTCTCTCTAAATATTTCTCCTCCCAATCTCAATGTTTAGGAAACATTAGAAAAATAGTTACACTTTTTCACAATTATAAAATTATATATATATATATATATATATATATATATATATATATATATATATATATATATATATATATATATATATATATATATATATAAACAAATTTAGAAACAAAAGAGAGAAAAAATAATAAAAATCAAAAGAAGTGAAAAATATGTTAACAAATTATCGATGTTGTTTAACTTTTTCTATCTTTTTATCAGGTATGAAAAAACAAAAAGAAGTGAAAAAAAGATGTTAAAAAGATGCAAAAAATGAGATTTTTCATGAACTTCAAAAATGGCAAAAGAAGATCTATATTATCCAGAAATACATATGGGTACATATACCTATAGATCTACAACATGTAAAAATTAAAAAGCAAAAGAAGTGAAAAAGATGGAAAAAATATGGGTTTTGTCATGAACTTAAAAAATGACAAAAGACGATCTATATTATGCAGTGAATACACAAATGGTTACGTATACGTATAGATCTAAGACCATAAAACAAAAAACGTTAAAACTTACACTTTTCACATTGTTTTAATGCCAGTTTATGTCGTTGTAATGAATGATCTACAACCTTCAAAAACAAAAAGGAAAAAGAAAAAGAAATCATGAAGATGTATAAAAAGGTGTAATATAAATGAATGCGACTATGAGAGAAAATGAAGAAAAAAAATGTTGCAAGCAAACAGAGAAAGAAAAGTGGTTGGAGAATTTTTTTTTTTTTTTTTGATCCTCCTATTTTGAAATTCGGATTTTTAGTCCCTTTATTTTGGTTTTTTTTAAGAATTTTAGTCCCCATTTAAATCTAAGAGCATTTTTTAATAATTTGGCTATAATTTTGCTGATCTGTCAGTGCCAACTCAGTATTTAAATATTTAAATATTCCTTTTATTATTAAAGATTTACTATTTGTATTTTTAAAATGTTTCTAAATAATAAAATAATATAAGAGAAAATAGGTGATGCACTGACAGTGTAAAATAATTTTACACTGTCAACCAATCACGATCATGAATCACGCCAAGTCAGACTGTAATTTTTAAAAAATTTATATGACATAGCAAAACGTTATGTTTTTATTGGATAATAGTGTAAAAAAATTTTACACTGTCAGTGCACTGCCATTAAACCCATAATATAATTATTATTTAAAAAATAGAATAAAATGGAGGTAAACCTAATCCTTTCTCCATAGTTACTCATCATCTTCACGTGTTGTAACAGCGGCTCCCCCTCCATTTTATTTCTGCTTCTTGTTTGTCGTGTCTTTTCTTCATTTCTCTTATTTATCACTCATGAATAAATCAAAGTTTTTCTTTTGCCTTAACAACCCATTGCCAACTTCTGCAACCTGCAACAAAATCTGTTGTATTTTGATTGTAAAAATTGTGTAAAATCTGCTATAATCTATTGGATTTGGATGGTAAAAAATGTGTAACCTGTCATTTGTGCTAACTTGTAGACGAGGTTAACATTTTGAACTTAGATTGAGAGTTATTACGAGTTGAAGACGAATGAACAGTGTTGCACACGAATGAGAATGCAGATTTTGGGCCTCCCTAGATTGAAGACACGTGCGTTGTGAACTAAGGAAGGGATTGTCTTGAATGTTCACTACATTCAATTTGCAGACAAGTATTTTGGGGAAGATTGAATACTTAGGTTCGTGTTTTGGAGAAACTGGAAATGAATGAGTCTTTCGTAGATGAATCTTTTGGGATATTTTTCTTATTTTGCATTTAAGACTGATTAATGGAACGTTTTAAAAATAAAAATAACATAAATAAATTTTTTTTGAATCAATTCAATATTTTGATATAACATAAACATAATTAGAGCCAAGTCATTAAAAAATGCTCTTAGATTTGAAGGGGGACTAAAATCCTTAAAAAATAAAAATAAAGGAACTAAAAATCCGGATATTAAAATGGAGAGACCAAAACCGAAAAAAAGATAATGGAGGGACCAAAACTGCAATTAAGCCTACTTTTTATATTCCACGTATTTAAGAACAACTCTCTTCCTAATTTTGAATTAAAATATTTTCTGTAAACGGTTCAACAGCATTCAGTTGAAAAAGAATGGCTAAGAAATACAAGGGGCTTGCAATAGGAATTGACCTAGGCACGACGTACTCATGTGTTAATGATCAAGGAAACAAAACAACACCTTCTTGTGTTGCTTTCACCAACACTCAAAGATTGATCGGTGATGCCGCCAAAAATCAGGCTTCTTCTAACCCAACCAACACTGTCTTTGGTAACTCATTTTTATGTTTGTTCATCTTTATTGTTTAGTTTTTAGTTATTAGGGTTTAGTATATTTTTCACATTCTTTTTTTCTCGTGCTCTCTCTATATTAGGGTTAAATATATTTGCTACTATTATTGTTTTTTTTTATACTAGACCACAAATTAAACATAACCATTATTTTTTTTAGATGCTAAGAGGTTGATTGGAAGAAAATATAGTGATTGTGTTATTCAAAATGACATACAATTGTGGCCATTCAAGGTAAAAGCTGATGCTAATGATAAACCCGTGATTGTTGTGACGAGCAGGGAGAAGAGAAGCATTATTTGGCCGAAGAAATATCGTCTATGGTTCTCTCTAAGATGCGGGAGATTGCAGAGGTATTTTTTGAGTCATCTGTTAAAAATGCAGTGATTACTGTACCTGCTTATTTCAATGATTCACAGCGAAGAGCCACCAAAGATGCTGGTGTCATTGCTGGCCTCAATGTAATGCGGATAATCAATGAACCTACTGCTGCTGCGCTTGCATATGGCATTCAAAAGAGAGCTAATTGTGTTGAAGAGAGAAAGATTTTCATCTTTGACCTTGGTGGTGGAACTTTTGATGTATCTCTCCTTACAATTAAGAATAATGCCTTTAAAGTCGTGGCCACTGCCGGAGACACTCACCTCGGAGGAGAAGACTTTGATAATCGAATGGTGAATCATTTTGTGAATGAGTTAAAGAGAAAAAATAAAGTTGACATTAGTGGAAACTCAAAAGCACTGAGAAAGTTGAGAACCGCCTGTGAGAGAGCAAAAAGAACACTTTCTTACGACACTCAGGTCACAATTGACATAGATGGTATATGCCAGGGTATTGACTTTTGTTCATCAATCACTCGAGCCAAGTTTGAGCAACTCAACATGGACCTCTTTGAGAAGTGTATGGAGACGGTTAAGAGTTGTTTTAATGATGCTAAGATGGATAAAGGTAATATTGATGATGTTGTACTTGTTGGCGGCTCTTCTAGGATTCCCAAAGTGCAGAAGCTATTGCAAAGCTTTTTCATAGGTAAGGATATTTTTAAAAGCATTAACCCTGATGAGGCTGTTGCTTATGGTGCTGCTGTCCAGGTTGCTTTGTTGAGTGGAGGCGTTAAAACTGTTCCTAACATAACCCTGCGAGATGTGATACCTCTGTCTCTTGGTACTTCAATAAAAGGAGATATCATGGATATTGTGATTCCTAGAAACACTTCCATTCCTGCCAAGGAGACAAAAAGATACTTTACTTGTTACGATAACCAAACCACTGTCTTGAATGAAGTTTATGAGGGTGAGAGATTAATAGCGAGTGAGAACAACTTGTTGGGTTTTTTTAATATCTCAGTTCCCCGTGCACCTCGAGGCCTTCCTCACAAAGTATGCTTTGCTATAGATGCTGATGGTATTTTGACTGTCTCATGTGAGGATGAAACCTCTGGGAATAAGAAAGATATTACAATAACTAATGAAAATGGAAGACTATCAACTGTTGAAATTCAGAGAATGATTCAAGAAGCTGAGAGTTTCTAGGCTGAAGACATGAAGTTCAAGAAGAAAGTTGACGCAATTAATGCTTTGGACGACTATGTTTACGTCTTTACGATGTGAAGCAAGTTATGAAGGCTAAGAGTTATTTGGTCCCCGCACAAAGGGAAAATGAGATCACTTCTCTAATAACAAAATGTGAATATTTGCTTGATGGTGACAAGAAGGAAGAAACCCAAGTGTTTGTCGACATGTTGAAGGAGCTTGAGAGCATATCTGAATCTGCTTTTGGGCGCCTTAAAAAATGGCTAGGTTGATGAAGTAACTGATTTGGATTTTAATTAGTTCTCCTAATTGTTTCCTCGTATTGCTGTCTTTAATTGTGGAGCTGCTTATTTTGTTTATCTTATGTTATTTTGAGTATTAGACTTGAGACTGTCCTTCAAATTAACCAAAATCTATTTGAAGTTAGGACTCTAATTATATAGTTTCAATTTTATTTACTATCAGAAAGGCCTTGTTAGTGTTATTTTTTAATTATTTAATCACTTGTTATTAAGCGGATTTGACACTAGTGTAGTGTTCTTAATCTACATGATGAGATTTTTATTTTTGAATCATCATCCAATGTTTGTGGATAGGAATCACACCAAAGGCTATACTCAGATAAATCCATTTGGTTTAGCAAATGTTCCTTTCCTGACAGTGGTCATTGCTCATCAACCTCAGTATCATTTTGGTAATATAATTCTACATCCCTTCTCATTGTTATATCATCTCATTCTTCCTCAAATAGCAATGTGGAAAATTTGCAAAAGGATCATTATGAAATACTTGCAAATCACTTCTGAAAGCACACTTCTAATATTTTTAAATTATGCTTGTTTAGTTTGTTTCTAATACTAGCAACACTGGATGTTGTCTGTTCAAATGTTGAGGAACCAAATGTTGTTGGTTCCTTCTAGCTTCATCTTCTGTTCTAGTTTTTTCTCCCCATCCTTTTCTTTCTACTTATATATATATATATATATATATATATATATATATATATATATATATATATATATATATCTCCTGAACTCTCTGTTTCCATTCTTCCCCCTTCTCCTCGCTCCTTTCTCATTTCCTTTTTATTCCTTTATCTTTTATTATTTCTTTCTCTTTCACTTCTTTTTTCTTTCTCTTCTACTTCTTTCCTTATTTTTCAAATATAGGTGTGTTTATACCAAAATGTTCTATTAAACCTTTTATTCTTGATAGTGCCTAAACTACTACCATCACTTCAAAATGGATTTTTTATGGTTAGTCTTGATTACTAATGAAATTTTATTCAATTTGCTTTAAACACTCCAAAAGTAATTAAAACGTTAATTCTATAGAAAGAGCAAATATATGTTATTTAAGAATAAAATTTAGAGCACAAACAAGAAATTATTCAAGAGAAAAATATAGGATGTTACATCCTTCCATGCTTGAATAAGTTTTCTCTCAAAATTAAAGTGTAAATTTCAAGGGACAATTTAAATTTTGAAAATCGATTACCAATCACACAATCCCTACATGATTAATCTATCAATACACATTGTACAAATAAAAACACTCCTTAAACATCCACCATGTTAGGAAGCAAAATGCTAACCCTAACAAGGTATGAAACAACTATGAATCTAAGAGAAAAACTAAGAAAAGATAGAAATAAAAGATAACATTGATTTTCATTGATTGATTTTTAATGTGTCAAAGACACTACATATATAATGATACTAATGGGTCAATGACTAAAATATCCAAATACTAAAACAGCCCAATTCAATAACAATTAAACTAAAATACCAACTAATATAAAACCTTAAATTAATAATTCTGATTAAACTAAAATACTAAGATAAAATACTAAAATATAACTTGATACTCTCTATCATTGCCGCGGGGTTCACTTGAACCTTGTCCTCAAGGTTCTAAACCTACTCCGGGTCCCATTGCTTAAACTGAACAATCCTTGGTCCTACAACAAGCACTATCTCTAAGTCATCTCTTCGTATATTATCCAAGCAAGTGGGAGCAATATCATCTTCCTCCTCTTTGTTATTATTCCCTTTGACCTTTTTGCTCCAATCAACATCAGAATCATCGGTTGACTTCAACAACAACAGCTGATTCATTGCTGAAGCAAAACGAATTGTGAAATCATCATGCTCAGCACGAATGGCTCCAATATGATTGACAATTAGGTAATGTCTCTGATAATCTTGTGATTCCTGAGGTGGAAGCTCATGCGGTGCAGGAAGGGTGAGAAGACGGGCTTGGGAAGAAAATTTTGGGAAGTATGTTGATAATTCCTTCAATATCGCAGCTGGAGAGAGATGCAGATCTGGAAAAGCAGGAATGGCTGCTTCGTTCTTAAATATATTGATCAGTCTGTTGATTTTTACCCTCTTGTACAGAGACTCGCTGTCTTTCTCTGAAGATGTCACTAGGACAACAAGAACAGGCAAAACACGCAAAATAATGTGGCGCTCTGGAAAGAGAAGTGCAAAGTCCAATTCCAAGGACTCTACAACAAAGACTATAAGAACTTGAAGAATGTCTTCTACATTATTTACACGGAACATCTCAACATGCAAATTCAACAAAATAGCCCATCTTGTGCTCAAGAAAATCTGTAAATCATCTAACTCCTCCCTCATTGAATCAGTGTCCTGCCACTGACCACTAACTTGTGTGAAAGTCCTTTTGTACCATGAAAAGTCATTAGGTATGCTTGCCTTAGCATTTTTAAGATGGTCAAGTTGCACCAGAACATTAAACAACTTCAACATAGACCAAAGATGAGATATTGTAGGACCATTAATGCGCCGCTCAGGCCTAGAAAAACGTTGCATGTCGGTAGATAATTTTGAGGAAGCTGATGCTTGCCATCGCTGAATTTCACACAAACGACTCATTTCCAAATCCAGAACTTGATATGTTTCCAAATATAAGTCAGCTTGACTTTGCTTCATAGAATCAGGAAGCTGAGGAAGTGCTTTGACACAACTACGATATGTGTAAAACACTGATGCCATCTCTTTTCCCTCTTGGGTAAGAGAATTCAGCTGATTGAGAGCCTTCGTATCCTCTGACAGAGATAGTCTGTACGCAGCAACATCACAATATTCAATTGGACTCTCTGTTGCACCTCTCTCAGTTGACACCCATACTCCAGGTCCTTCACCCGCATCAACAACTAAAACAGTACCATCAGCAAGCCTCAATGCAGCGGTCATTTTATCCGAAAAGTTAACATGACCAGGCGCATCCATAATATTACACAAATAAGATTTTGAATTACTATCTTCCAACACCAGTGACATAGGAACAACTTTAATAGATATCTTCCTCTCTTGTTCATCAACCTTAGTATCCGTATACCTCACATGCTTCTCACTCTGAGAATCAAAAGTTGACATATGATGAGTCTGCTCCACAAGCATATCCTTTGTAGCAGTTTTTTTTTTAATCATTGAAGTAAGCAGGCACAGTAACTACAGCCTTAGTCGCTTTATCATTTGAAAAGTTTGAAGCATCATCAACAAGCTTCCGCATTCATTGAACTTCATCCAGTTCCTGTTGAGAAAATTGCAGATCATATTCCTCTGAATCCTTCCTTGCAGTATCCAAAACCAACCACAAAGCCTTGCTAGCAAACCCATTATGGGCATACCCCGCAACAACCGTATTCCAAGAAACCGAATCCTTATGCAGCATTCTATCAAACATCTTAAATGCATCATCTATCTTCCCATATTTCACATACCATTTAACAAAAGAAACCATAGCAAACAAATTGGAATCAAACCCATTCACTAGCAACATCCCATGAATCTCTCTACCCTTTTTATAATCCAAATTCTCTCCACACAATTTCAACAAGTAAGTAAGATCATAAATAACAGGCTTACCGTCAACAATTTCAGCTTCGGCATCCTCTTTGATAAACTGCTTGAGGTAATCGACGATGATACGGTGGTCGGAGGGGAAGGCGGGAGTAGGAAGAAGCTGCGCAACGCGACATAGACGGCGAGGTCGGGAGTAGGTTTGACGGTGGGAACCGGCGCTGTGGTTGAAGGTGGAGGGATCAATTTTGGGAGTGATGATATCGCGCGTGGATTTGAGGTTGAAGGCAGAGAGTGAAGAGAGAGAAAGCACGTGAAGTTCAGATTGTGTGAGAGTTGTTGAATCAATGGTAGACAACCACTCCATCTTCACCGTTGATTCTTCTTCCTCCTTCCTAGCGATTTTTGTTTTTTTTTGAAAAAGAAAGCTTTTGAAATTTTGTTTTTGAGAAGTTTTCTTAATGAGATGAAACACTTTCAAGTGTTTCTCAAAATTTCTTCTATGACTAAAATGGGTTTGGTATTTATGACCAAATATGGAGGAGTTGTTTGATGGGTTTTGGAATTGATAGGAATTGTTGTAGTAAAATGAGTAATGAAATGTAGAATAAGATGAATATGGGTTAGGTGGATGTGGTGTATACCCATAATTAAAATATAAACATGGTGATGGACTTGTAACATATGGATATGTGTAAGAAGGAGAAAAAAGTTCCCATGGAAAGGATGGAAATGAAGGTGTGGTAGGAGTGGTGTTTATGGTGGGATGATATTGGTATGCCATGGGAGGTTTTTGGTGTTCAAGAATGAAAACACCAATTGTTAGGAAGCAAAATGCTAACCCTAACAAGGTATGAAACAACTATGAATCTAAGAGAAAAACTAAGAAAAGGTAGAAATAAAAGATAACATTGATTTTCATTGATTGATTTTTAATGTGTCAAAGACACTACATATATAATTATACTAATGGGCCAATGACTAAAATATCCAAATACTAAAACAACCCAATTCAATAACAATTAAACTAAAATACCAACTAATATAAAACCTTAAATTAATAATTCTGATTAAACTAAAATACTAAGATAAAATACTAAAATATAACTTGATACTCTCTATCACACCACCATTTAGAAATCTATTAAGCGCATATTCAATTTTGCCTCCCGCACCTACTCAATAACATTTGGTAGCATCTTTATTAGGAAGAGATTACACAATCACTTGATACATTGAATCACTAAAACTAAGTAGATGTTGTAGGTAATGTTACCCGATTTTGTTAAATATTTATTTTTTTGTGTCAAAGTCGAAATAGCGTGTTATAATTTGTGTCGATCAGAGTTTTTATTTGCTGCATTTGACATAAAGTCAAATATAGCTCGTCAAAGCATGTAGTTTTCGAAGGAGTCGATAAAGTTGAAATAGGCCGACTTAGCTTTGTTTAGCTGAGTTAGTTATTTTAGTAATTATTTGGAGTGCAAGTAATCTCATCTATAAATAGAGATGATCTCTATTTCATTTGTATGTGAGAATAACAAGTTTCGTAAGAGCTTTCCGTAGTTTCAGAAATCACAATTGTGATTAACACGCATTGTAGTAAACACATAAAGTGTAGTTTACACAATAATACATTCTCCTTCCTCCAGAATTTCTTTTTTCTCTGATTTTCAATTGTGTTGTTTTCTTCTTTCAATTCTCTATGTAGTGTAGAATCATCTTGCAATCAAGGAGTGGTTGTTTCACCTGAATAAAGGGTGAAAAATAAGAGGCATGACCAATCAGAAAGATTGATTCTTTTTTATCAAGACTGATTCAGTTAACTTCAAGATTAGAGTTTTCCCAACATTTGATATCTAGAGAATTAAATGTCCGATCTTTGGGACACATTGAATCGCGATGAATCGTCCAAACGGGCATTTTCCATCAAATCTTCCTATTTTGAATGGTAAGAATTATGAAAATTGGTGTAAGTAGATGAAGGTTGTTTTTTGTTATCAAGATCTTTGGGATCTTGTGAAGAATAGAGTAACGCCAATTGGAGAGAATGATATAGATGAACAAAAAGTTGCACACAAAGATTTGAAGAAAAAGGATTATAAGGCTCTCTTTTTAATCAATCAATGTGATGATCCGGACAACTTTTAGAAAGTTGGTAATGTAGATTTAGCAAAGGAAGCATGAGACATCCTGAAAAAATTATTTAGAGGCGTTGAGAAAGTGAATGAGGTGAGGTTACAAACTCATAAAAGAATGTATGAATTAATTCAGACGAAAGACAATGAAGATGTAATTGATTTCTTCAACAGAGTAACAAGACTGATGAATCAAATCAAAACGTGTGGAGAAGTGTTGACATCAAAATCTATAGTGTCAAATATTTTAAGGTCGCTACATCCAAAGTTAGAGCATGTGGTGGTAGCCATAGAAGAATCTAAGGATTTGTTAAGTATGACAAAATAAGAGCTTCAAGGGACGATTGAATCTCACTAACAAATAATGACTGAAAGAACTGCAAGAAATTCGGAGACTGTCGTGGCTTTACAGGCTTAGTTGATAAAAGAAAAGAAAGGCAGAAGAAAATGGAATGTAGAGGCAGAGGAAACCATCAAGAAAGTAGTTCATCAAATCAGAAACAATCTTCTAACCAAGGCAATCACAGAGGTGGTGGTTCAATTAGAGGAAGAGGTGATGGAAGAAAACTTGATAAAAGTCATATTCATTTTTACAATTGTCAAAAGTATTGTCATTATGCAAGTCAATGTCGAGGAGCCAAGAAAGATCAAGAAAGTGATGCAAAGCTTGCAGAAGAAGATGAGGTGACGCTAATGGTTACAACAAAAGAACTAGAAAGATTTAAAGATTAATGGTATCTCGACTCACGATGTTTGTCGCACACGACTGGAAGAAAAGATTGGTTTATCAACATCAATCCCTCGTTGAAGAACAAGGTAAAATTTGCAAGCACCATTACCATATATGCTGAAGGTATTGGTGATATTTTAATCAGGATAAAGGATGGTAAACGATTATTAGTTTACAATGTATTATACATACCTGGCATGAAGAGTAATATGCTAAGTATAGGTCAGCTGATCGAGAGGAATTACAAAGTATTGATTGAAGATAGAATGATGACAATGATCGACTCGATTAAGAGGTTAATCTTGAAGGCTCTTATGTCTCGAAATAGAACCTTCAAGAATGAACTTGATGTGTTAGAACACAAGTGCCTAGTGTCATACCCCAAATTTTGACCACTAAGATTTCCCATCATTGTGCAAATCATCATCACAATATGGATGAACCATCATGCCTCACCAAATGCCTCAAGGGTTGTTGAGCATTCACTACAATCAAAATTAGGGTTTTAAGCCCTCTCAGAGCCTTAGACAAAGGATCAATCAAGGAATGACATGATCTTCAACTTTTCTAACCTCTCAAACATCCACAATGGATCAAAAAGGACTCCCACTTCAAGGATTAAGCACAAGGTTGCTCCCTTCTAGGTGGATCAAGTCTCAAGATCTCCAGTATCACCAAATTAGGGTTTTGGTCGACCAGGGCCTCTAGATGGGAAGTTTCATCTGGGCATAAGCCAAAGATCCAAAACACAACCTAATGTACTCCATGGAACCTCATGGACCCAAGCATCAAGTCAATTTGACCTCAGGGGATGCATACATCAAAAATCAGGAATTAGGGTTTCTTGACCTAATTCACCCCTAAGTTGACTTTTGGGACAAATCAAGAGCCAAGACCTCAAGACATGATTTGAGGGTCTCTAATGAACTATATTGATCCATTTGGAACAATGGATTAATCCAAGAAGCTTGAGCAACAAGTCTCATTTTCATCTGCACGACAATTAGGATTTTGCGAGGAAAGTCAACTGTAACTTTGACTTTTGACCAGGACATGCTCCCAAACCCTAGGACATGCCCCAATATACCCTATGACACCCATGGAACATGTCCATCAAGTTTGATTTAGGTCAAGGACATGATTTCCTGAAGAATTGCACAATTTGGATTTCATCTGATAAAAAGTCAACTGTGCACAAAAGTCAACTTTGACTTTTTTAGATTTTTCACCAAAATGGATTTTTAACCCTAAAATGATGTTAATCTATGATTTGAATCATCATTCATCAAGAAAAATCAAAGAATGTTGGATAACTTGTAAAAGGGGTAACCATAAAACTTAGAAAATTTTCTAAGTTATGGAAAAAGTACCACTAATACACTAACTTTGGAGGATCATAATTCCTAAACCACATGGCCATTTTTTCTCATCCAAAGATGGATTTGTAGCCCTCATTACCCTCTACAAAAACTTCAACTAGACCTAAGTCCAATTCATTAAGGATTTTGAGTTATGGAGTGATCAAAATCAAGAAATCACACTTTGTTCCAACACTTAGTGAAAATTTCACTAAGTCAGATTTTGCTTCACTTTTTGCCAAATGTAGAGGGATTTTTCACTTGGAATCAAAAGAGATCAAAACCAAACTTGTTCAAACAGTTGTTATATCATGTAAGGGCTTTCCAAAATGGCCAAGAACATTGCCAAATTCAACTTACCCCATGAGATATGACATTGTCAAGTTGCCTTGCTGAAATCTGTCAAAGGCAAGGCAGATTTTGCATTTTGGCTCGATTTGCCAAAATCAGCCAAATTCTAATGCTCCTATCCACTTGGACACATCTAAGGATTGAATCTAAAGGGGACAATCACTGAGCCAAGCCTCCAAAGTCCATGGAACAAGAAATAGCATGTTGAACCTAGAATGGCCAAAATAGGGACAAGACTCCAAATTTGGATTGAAGCATTCAATGGAAGCATCAAGGTGGCATGGACTGAGCCATTCTCATCTGAAATCAGTCAAGACTTATCCAAGACCAAGGGAACCAAAGCTCTGTGCCCTAACCTCTAGTCAATGGCTAGAGGAGACTTGGATTTTCATTTGCCAACATTGGCCAAACCTACTTACCAGCTGCCATTCACTATTCCTTGCAAAACAAACTTGCTCTACTATAAATAGAGCTCAATTGTGATCAGTTTGAGTACACCAAAGCCATCAAACAAATGCTTTCCTCAAAATCTCTTCTTTCACTCCAATTTTGCCTTCTAAGGCAAGTCACTATCGGGTTTTGAGTTTGAGAGCAATTCCAATCAAACCAATCACTCACACACCTCGCATACATCACATATGAGCTGATCAAACACTTAGATCACTTCTGAAACACCAATTTCACAAAATCACCAGCTGGTTGCTCAAATTTTCAATCAAGTTGCAGCTGAGGTACCACAAATTGATCCAGCCAATTTCAATCAAGTCCAACCATTCAAACACACTCCATAGGGTGTAGGGAAGCTGTTCAGATCATCACCACTCATCTGTAACACCTCCAAATCAAAAATCACATTGCACTTGCTGTCACGGCTTAGAGGTAAGCATATACTTGGTCATCTCTCAATCTATGCATATTTCCTCGCACAATAATTTGGCCATATGTTCATAATCATGCATGGAATGTTTTCCCTCAATTAATTGCATTGTTTGAATCGTGTATCAAAAATCCTAGCCTTCATGCAAAAATTAGGGTTCTTGAGGATTTTTCGTGATTTCTTGTTATATGTTTAATTTAAATGAAATTAAGTGTTATAGACATGATCGTGAGGTTGAGACGAGCGTAATGATATGTGGATTGCATGATATAATCAAGTATTCAGTGAGATTGAGGAGAAAATGCAAATCAGCCAAACCCAGAACACGCGCGTGTTCTTGGTGTGTTCTTGGCGCCATTTTTGAATAATTCAAATATTTGAATTTTGTGATATTATTTAATTGATTCAAAAATTAATTTCTCTCTGAGTTTTAATGATTTTGAGTTGATTCTTTTTTTAATAATTCACAAAAATGTTAAAATATTTTATTTTATAAAAAAATCCCAAAAATATTATTTATTTCATATAATTGATATTTTTACAAAGAATTAATATTTTAATTGTTTTTGACATATTAAATATTTTTTCTACATTGATTTTGCAACTTTTAATGCTTTCTAATTATTTTGTAGGTCAATACTTAATTTTTGAAGCATTAATCCAAAATCACAATTTGTTTTTCACATGTTAAACAATTTTGATCATTTTAATTGAATTTTTATCCAATTAAATACATTTTTGAAAACAAATTAGGGTTTTTGGATTAATTCAACCCTCATAAATCATTTTCAAAACTTTTTAGGCCTCTAATAGAGTGTAAGACCCAATCCTTTCTTGACCAAAACATTTTGGGCCTCACTTATTGTATAAGTCCCGATACCGTAAAAAACAAACGGCGCGATCGTCGCCTTTTCAAAATAACCCTTGGGCCTCTCCTTGAGCTATAAGACCCATTCAAAACATTTTGGGCCTCTATTAGAGTGTAAGACCCAATCCCCTTTTAACCAAAATCTTTTTGGGCCTCACTTATTGTATAAGTCCCTTCGCGTTAAAAGAAAATCTCGGCGCGATCGCCATTTTAAACGGAAAAATCATTTGGGCCTACCCTCGTGTTATAAGCCCCACTCTTTTTCTTTAAAACTCTTTGGGCCTCTTGAGAGAGTATAAGACCCATCTCTTTGTACATAAAACCTTTTCGGGCCTCAGTCATTTGTATAAGTCCCTCTGTACAAAATTCAAACAGTGCGCTCACTGATAAAACCCTGGGCCTCTCCTTGAGCTGTAAGCCCCAAATCTTTCTTTTTCAAAGCATTTTATCCTTTGATTTTGAATATACTGCTGTTTTTAATCTTTCTTTGTTGAACAACTAACCAAACAGCATGGAAGCTCTACAACCGAGTAAGTGTTTATACGCTTTCATTTACCGCTTTCATATACATATAACTGTATTGTGGGGCTGTTTCACTGTAAGTCTTCTTTCATAAACTCATATCAACTGTGTAATAATAGTATAGATATTTCGAGTTTCCCCAGCAACTACGTCTAGAACTAGGTGACGCCGTTTCATTTATTCATAGAAATAGACAACTAGATCCCCAATAGGATCACCAGATACAGTCTTCTCTTCGGCTGTCCTCATTAGGAATTGTCAAGAAACTCTACTCCCAGAGATGATTGTATTCTCCGTGAATGGCATCTTTGAGTTTCTTCCAAATTCTCGAATTTTTCTGACTTTGATCTATTCTTGGTGAATAGCATTGCCTTGAATTTCTCGGGGTTTGGGGACCCACGGGCTTCTTAAAAGCATCGGCCTACTCTTGGGCATCGTACAAGGACCCACAGGCTTCCTAAAAGCAACCTCGCCTCCTCTTGAGCTTAATACAAGGACCCTACGGCTTCTTAGAAGTATTCACAGCTTCCTCTTAGGCTTCGTATAATGATCTCTTCCTCCGGGAATGATAGCCTCCTCTTGGGCTTAGTACAAGGACCCGTCGGCTTCTTAAAAGTTTCCAGCCTCCTCTTGGGCTTCGTACAAATTTTCCCGACGACCTCCTAGAGGTATAGGAACATAACTTAATCATCTGCATAGAACAGTCCTTTCGTAGAGTCTACTACTATTTCTCAAAGCATAGTACAAAAGATGAAACTCTAGACATGGACAGTCTAATCTCCTTGAGTCTCAGAGACATTCTCAAGTGACCCCTTCAAAAATAGGAAGGAAACCCGCAGACTCAGATAATCTCAATACCCTTTGGATTTCCCGCTTCCTTAAAGAACAAGAATAACCCAGATCCTTGAATCAAATCCCTGAGTATAGTGTTTCTCATAAAAGAACTGATTTTCTCTTTTAAAATCAGTATACTGGACCTGTCACTTAACTGAAACAGTCACCATAGCCTCCTCTTAGGCTTTGTATAATGATCCTTCTCCAGTGACGTTTAGCCTCTCTCTCGGGCTTTGTACGAGACACATAAGAGACTCCCTTGCTAAATCAATTACCCCTTTTTGCCTCCATCTCGGGCTTTATACGAGATACCAAAAGATTCCATCGTTGAGTCAAAACCTTTTAGCCTCTCTCTCGGGCTTTGTACGAGACACATATCAGCCTCCTCTTAGGCTTTGTATAAGAAAATCACTGGTTAATCCAATTAACCTTTTAGCATCAAAACTGTGCCTCATTCACAGTAAACAAACATCAACAACTCCCTTCATCTAATCGCTGTAAGCGGCAAGCCTATGGATCATCTACATCCATGCCACTGTCCCTCTTTTAGCATGAGAAAATCCTAAGGAAAGATGGCATTACTCTACACTGAGTTAAAGTCTTCTCCTTCAGGTTAAAACCCCCTATAAAGGAAATTATGGCATTGCCGGATTCACACATCCCGGTTAAAGTAATTCTCCTTTATAAACAGTTGTGACATACAACCCCCCTCTTTAGAGATGACAAATTCTCTCTAAAGTTGAGACCTTTTAGCTTCATATCTTGGGCTTTGAACAAGATACAAATAGACTTTTCGCTTCATGTCTTGGGCTTTGAACAAGACACCAAAACAACCATTTCCTCCCATATAATAGGAGGAACTACGAACGCTCTGATTTCCCTGTTTCGGTAAACGGGAATACGTAGGCATAAGATTGAAAGAAAAATCTTAGCGAGCACACTAAACAAAAACCCAAAATCCCATATTCTCACATCAAAAAGCATCAGTCCTAACATCCTAATCCTTGTTCCCCGCCAGAAACCTGTCTGTCAAAATAACACAAGAAAGGCCCCCCCACATTAATAGCATCCGTAACCTAACAGACCGCTGTTTAAACTCAGTATCCAAAGCAGGGTTAATTGGAGACATCTATTTCCCTTCCTTATTCAGCTCACAATAGGATAAAAAATGAATCGACCTGTAGTTTAAGCTCAACCACAGAGAGCGACCAGCGCTTAAGAACCGCGTCCAAAATTGCTCGCTACAGAAAAATGGCGCCCACCGTGGGGCCCTTCAAAGTTAGGTCTAGGCACGGTCTTCCTTTTCTTCACTTGTGTGAATGCCACAGATTGGGGCTTCCGCCGGGGAACCCATTTTCTGTTAGGAACTTAGGATTCTTAGCTTCATAGGTCTAGGATGATTAGGACAAATATATATACTGCTTTTCCTAATTGCTATACATGTTTATTTTTCTGCTAATGGGAATGTGGGTGATGCCGTATGTGGAAAGAATGAGTATACACCTAAGATAAGTGATGGCGACGGGGTCGACCATCAACCTCAGTGGAGGCTGACCAACACAACTCATTCTCTCACCTAGACAATGGGCCGGTTGTTAAGTCTGAGAAGCTGAGGAGCCAAACCCTTTCGTAGTGCGGAAACTATCGGAAATAGTTGTTACGCGATACTACCCTCATTTGAGGCTGGTGATCTATTCTCGGTGAATGGCACTTACTCTAAGATTGCTCTACAACTCGCTGGCGATCTGCTTGTTGTTTTGCTTTCCTGGGAGGAACTAATGATAATGAGTACAGGTACAAAAATCACCCTAGTATAAACATTTGGGGATGGGTAGAGCCTTGACTTCATGACAACGACCCTTTGACCCCATGTTTTTTCTATGTTTTTGTGTGCTGCATTCATGCATTCATTTAAAAAACATTAAAACATTCAAAAAATCTTCTCTTCTAGTCTCTCTGTTCTTTCAAAATAAACTAAGACTGTGATTGCAAATATCAGAGAAAAGGATTGCACTAATGGATTTCGGTAGAATGAGAACTCACCAGTATACCTTCAAGGTTCCAAAACTAGAGGATTTGAGAAGGTTAGCGAGGATGATCACTAACCTAGAGGCTTTCAGAGCCAAGCACGGATGTTTGCTACCACTATTAAGAGTCCATGTGATTGAGGGAATCATGGATGCGCTCATTCAGTTTTATGATCCGGTTTATCACTGTTTCACATTCCCGGATTACCAGCTTGCACCAACGCTGGAGGAGTATTCTCACCTGATCGATCTACACATTACGGATCGAGCTCTATTTTCTGGACTGGAAGAAATTCCAAAGAATCAGACCATTGCAAGAGCAATTCATTTGGACGAGTCTGAGGTCAGGACTCACATAACCACTAAGGGTGGCATCCAAGGTTTGCCATCCCAGTTCTTGACGAAGAAAGCCCTGTATTTCGCCAGTATATGAAACGTGACTGCTTTTGAAAGCATCTTTGTCTTGCTCACCTACGGGTTATTTTTGTTTCCTAACATCAATAGCTTCGTCGATATTAACTCCATTAAGGTTTTTCTCATTGGAAATCCTGTGTCGATTTTGCTCGCAGATGCGTATCATTCTGTACACCTGGGAAATTTATACAACGGAGGGGAGATCACATGCTGTGTACCTTTGCTTTACAAATGGTTTATCTCTCACTTGCCCAAGTCTGCTGCTTTTTGGGATTGCAAGAGTGCCTTACGTTGGTCGCAGAAGATCATGTCTCTTACCAACTCTGATATAGATTGGTGTAATAGGATTTATGAGGGAATTAGGATCATTGACCGTTGTGGAAACTTCCCCAACGTACCCCTTATAGGAACTAAAGGAGGAATCAACTACCATCCAATATTTGTTCGCCGTCAATTTGGATACCCGATGAGACACATCCCACTGGGTGTTCATGTGGAAGGTCTTTTCTTCAAAGAAGGAGAAAACGACAGAGCACTAAAGATGGAAATAGTGCACGCTTGGAAGCATGTTCATAAGAAAGGACGAGAGTCTCTGGGAAAATCGGACTGTGTCTCGGTGGAGCCTTATCTCCATTGGGTACAAACTAGAGCTCTCAAGATAAAGATGCCTTATCCTCGTTACAGAATTCTTCCGCCGAGGGAATCTGTCATGTACTTCATGACGGAAACTGAAAAGCTTCAGGTCACTCTCAACAAAATTCAAAAGGAGAGAAGGTCTTGGAAGAACAAGTACCGTACCCTCGACATAGAGTGCATCAAAATACAGCAATTACTGAATGAAAAAGATGCTCTGATTGAAATTTTGGAGCAACATGCTGTAGATAATCAAGATGACCAAAGGAATTTGCTCGCTCCTTTCACTTGGCAAATGAATGACAACCCGACAACGGCCCAAGAGCCCCGGTCAAAGAAAAGGAAGATACCAGAATCAGCACCTGAGTTCTCCTCAGAGAGGACTCGGGACCCATTAGCTTAGGTTTCTGTCTCTGCACCTTGTAATCTACTGTATTTCCATTTCTGTTATCCTTTGAATTTCAATAAAAAGGGGTTTCCCCCGCTGGTTGATATTTGCAATCTAATTGTCGAAGTTTATTTTGATTAAACAAAAAAAAACACAATTAATATAATCATTGCATTCATCATTCTCACATCGCGTATTCTTCTTACCTACGAATCTCACATTTGTGTCTCGGTTCTAGATTCAAACTGTCTCATTTGTACAATACTCGGGCTAATCGTCAGAAAAAGATGGATGATCTTGAGGAAGAAAACAGAGAGTTGAAAGAAGAGATCGACGCTCTGAGAGAGGATATGAGAAAGCTTCGTAACGACATGCAAGCCATGGCAGAAGCTCAGCTACAAAGAACTGTGATCTAAGAGATCACCTCAACGCCCATAGTGGAGAAGTATGATCCTAGGTATCAGATGCCGAAAGATCGCCCCTGGGGCATGCCTGCAAACTATATCCCGGAAGGATATGTTCCGCCGATCACTGAAGATCAGGGAATCACAACAGAAGCCGTTGGGCCTGAAGGTTACAAACTTCGGGAAAGCGAAGATTCCAGGGGCATACTAAAGACTCCTAAAGGTTACAAACTTCGGGAAACGCCAAGACTCATTGCCGTTGTCACGGTACCACCCCCTGTGGTGCACACTGTCCCGGAAGGACAGATTCCACCAACACCTTCTGGTAAGAACGAAACTATGTTTGACAGAATGGATGAATTCCAGGACCAGTTCTTGGAAATGCAGAAGGAGCTACAAGCCATTCGCGGTCAGGACTTATTTGGGAAGGATATCGCAGACCTCTGCTTGGTCCCCAATGTGAAAGTTCCACACAAATTCCAAGTGCTCGACTTTGAAAAATACAAGGGTAACTCTTGCCCTCAGAGCCATCTGGTGATGTACGCTCGGCGAATGTCAGCTCAGACTGAGAATCAGGACCTACTGATTCACTAATTTCAAGATAGTTTAACCGGTGCCGCATTAAAATGGTACATGGGTTTAAACCGTGCCACGATCAGCACTTTCAGAGATCTTGGTACTGCCTTCGTCCAACAATACAAATACAATTTGGACATGACACCCGACAGAGATCAACTCAGATCGATGTCGCAAAAGGACAAGGAAACCTTTAAGGAGTATGCTCAAAGGTGGCGTGAAATTGCTGCTCAAATTTGTCCACCTCTTGAGGAAAAAGAGATGACAAAGATCTTCTTAAAGACCTTAAGCTCATTTTACTATGACCGAATGGTTGCCAGTGCGCCTAGTGATTTCACCGAGATGGTCGGCATGGGCGTACGTCTTGAGGAAGCCGTCCGAGAAGGACGTTTGGTAAAAGACACTGGATCGACGAGCGGTACTAAAAAATACGGTAGTGCTCTCCCTAAGAAAAAAGAGCAAGATATTGGGAATATCTCTCTCGGAAAGCAATGATGACGTTATCAACCGGTAGCAGCTGTGACTCCTGCTATCAACCCTGCGTCTATTCCTACGTATCAACCTCAGGTTGCGCAGAGCCAACCTGACCAGCAAAGGACACAACAGCCTCTTCAGCAGACTCGTCCCCCATATAACAACAACCGTACAACACGGCCGCCAGGATTTGATCCTATACCCGTATCGTACGCAGAACTGTTTCCATTACTACTGGCTAAAGGGCACATTCAGACTAAATTTCCTCTTACAGTACCGGAAAATCCGCCTTTTTGGTTTAAGGTGGATCAAACTAGCCCTTATCATCAAGGAGGTCCAGGGCATAACATAGAGACTTGTCTCAATTTCAAGTCCGACATGCAAAAACTTGTTAGGAACGGGGTCTTATCCTTCAAGGATACAAATCCTAATGTTATCACGAATCCGCTACCTCAACACGAGAAGGCTGCAGTCAATTTGATAGAAGGAGAGACTAACAATGTCTATCAAATTTACGATGTACTCTTGTTGAAAACCAATCTGGTTAAGATGCATTGTAGACAGAGTGGATATGCCCATGTGCCACCTCATAATTATCATCAGTGTGATATCTGCTCTAAAGACAATAAAGGATGTTCAGTAGTGCAAGCAGCTCTACAGGAACAAATGGATCTCGGATGGATCCAGGAGCACCGAGTTCGTGGAGTTAACATGGTCTACACGAATTCTAACGTCATTCAGAACCACGACATCCGTGCAATGAATGTCAACTTGGTGGCAATGCACTCAAGGCAAAGCCAGTATCATAATCTGCCGCGGCACGATTACAGTTCTTGTCTAATTTGCTCGATAAACAAACAGGGATGCTCTTTCATACAAGAGGCCCTCCAGTGTCAGATGGATCTTGGATGGATCCAAGACTACCATGATAGGAACTCCTATCAAATCAACATGGTTCAGATATTCGATATTTGCGTAATGAATACCAACCTGGTAGAGTTACATGCTGAGCAGGTCCGACTCGGATTCTTAATATCACATGACTATCAAAGCTGTAAAGCGGGTTGCGAAAACGATCGAGGTTGTACCCTTGTCCAGGAGGCACTTCAGCACTTGTTAAATCATTGGTGGATGCCAATCTACATGGATGAAGATACTCAGCAGATTAGTATCAGTAATAGAAACCCCACTCGGTGTCAGAGTCAGGATGTCCGATCAGTGGAAGCTAACCTAGTGAGGTTACATTGTATTCAAAGTGGGCGTGGCCAGGTGCCACCACACAATTATGACAGTTGTAGCATCTGTTCGGAAAGTAACCAAGGGTGTTACCTTGTGAGAACAGCTCTTCAGGGTCAGGTCGATCGTGGAGAAATTCATCCCTATTCGGGTTCTGGACCCATCAACTGGTCGCCGAACTACCTTGCCGAGCAAGTTGAGGATGTTGTCACGATCTCTGGTCATCACATGACCAGGGATGTTTTCGCCATTATCCCTCTACTTGACGAATCTAAAGTTCCCAACCGGGAATGAATCGAGATTACTTATGATGGTCAGAAAAATCAGAAGGCTCCTGTAGTCATCTATCTACCAGGACCGCTACCGTATGAATCAGCTAAGGCGATCCCTTACAAATACGGTGCAACAATAATTTAAAATGGAAAGGAAATTCCATTACCCTCCATTGTGAACATTGCAGACATCAGTCGAGTAACACGGAGTGGTAGAATCTTCAACCGAGGGGTTGGGGAACTTAACAAGGAAAAGGAACTTCAGACAGAAGCTCCCGATCCCCCAGTCGGTCAATCCAGTAATCCCGACCTTTCGAAAAACATGATGAGATGCTGAAGCTCATCCAAAGGAGTGAGTACAACATTGTCGATCAACTGTTACAGACTCCTTCAAAGATCTCGGTGTTATCACTGTTACTCAGTTCAGAAGCCCACAGGGAGGCTCTACAAAAAGTCTTGGAGCAAGCGTTTGTGGAACAGGATGTAACAATCAGACAGTTCGATATTGTCTCTAACATCACTTCTTGCATCAATTTGGGATTTAGTGATGAGGAATTACCCGAAGAGGGTCGCCGTCATAACATGGCGCTCAATATCACAGTTAACTGCCAGGACGATGCTTTAGCCAGCGTACTGGTAGACACAGGGTTAACCCTGAATGTTATGCCGAAGTCTACTTTGATGAAATTATCATTCAAAGGCCCTCCGATGAGAATCAGTGAGGTCGTCGTCAAAGCGTTCGACGGATCCAGAAAAACAGTTATCGACGAAGTTGACCTTCCCATAACTATCGGTCATCACACTTTCCAAGTCACTTTCCAGGTCATGGACATCCGGGCAACATACAGTTGTTTATTAGGAAGACCTTGGATACATCAGGCTGGAGCGGTCACTTCGACCCTCCACCAAAAGCTAAAGTTCATTCAGAACGATCAACTTGTCACAGTCTGTGGAGAACAGGCCTTGCTCGTGAGTAACTTATCATCATCTACTTGTGTAGAACCCGAGGAGGTTATTGGTACGCAGTTCCAAGCGCTGTCGGTGAGCAAGGACAATAAATCCCAAGGAGGAACCTCGATTTCCTCATATAAAGATGCTATCAAAGTGGTCGAGAGTACCGATACGACAGGATGGGGACAGCTTGTCATTCTTATTGACAATAAAACAAAGAAGGGTCTTGGTTTTTCTGTAACCTATACCCAGACTGCTGCTAACGATGAAAGTCTTCATCCCATTCAGGATTTCTTCCACAGTGGAGGTTTCCTTCACCCAGTATCTCAAATAGTTCATGCTATCAATGAGGAGGATCCCTCTGACACAGATGAAGAATGGAAGTCCTACCTTAACAAGGACGGTTATATGTCTCAGGAAGAGGTGCCTATGCCTTTTTGATTTCCTACAGAAAGTCCGAGATTTATACCAAGATCAGATGTCGAAATGATCTACGGGGATTGTGATCCGGAAGGATGCCGCGCTCCGCCAAATTCATTAGAGGAAGACACTCCGATGAAAGATAATTTTGACTACACCTACTATGGCCCAATGGATGGTCTGCCAATGTGGCAACCTTACCCAGGAAACTTGGGGCAAGAAAGTCAGCCGAACAATGAAAATTAGCTGACCGTCATTGAACGGGATACCTGTGTCCCCACCATGCCATGGGATCAACACTCAGGTCATTCAGAAACTACTCAACATGAAGATGAATTCGCAACGTTTGCAGGACTTGAGTTCATCAACTATGCTTTTCCCGAGGTCAACGTCATTGAGAGAGATGACTCCTCTAGTTCCAAAGAAGTTTGGGACACTCTGGGAGAACCAAGTGGAAAATTCGACTATATGGTCAAGTACACCGCTCCCGGAAGCTCTCGTATCAGGCTCGAGGATATCCAGACAACTGGATGGGGAGATATACCTGAGAGCACAAATGCTATGCAAAATGCAACAGAGGAATTCTCCTACGACAATTCTGCCTGGGAGACAGATTCCAATGATCCCGCTCCACCAGAAATCAGCTTCATTTCTGAAGACAAATCGAGGAAGGTGCCAGACTTTGTGATTCACCGAGGAGTTCGCCGCCAATGGGTTGCTGTCGAGGTTCCGAAGGTCGTTCATCAGTCAAAGTAATTACCATCTTTAACCTTTCACCCTGCCCAGGTGAAACAGATGTTTTGATAGGGCTCGCTTTCTGTAAATTTCCCTCTTCGCTTTGTCCAAAGCGACAGAGTTTTGTTTTATAGGGTTGTAGTTTTAAGAATCGACTTGTTCATTAATAAAATAGTGTCGTTCTGTAATTTCCGCATTTATTACTGTTTTCTCTTTTTGCTTTCTCAGAAAATGGTAATCCTAAAAAACAATTTAAAAATAAAAACAAGCAGTAAAATAAAACACTGCACACACTTGCATTTTCTCTATCTCTTCTAAACACGAATCATCGCGTCATGCAGATTGCTTGTTTTAAACCCGGTTGAAACATACGATCCGATGCCTTCTCCCAACTTTGAGTTCTCGGTATTTGGGGCTGAAAAAGAAGATGACAATGAAATTCCAGAAGAGATCTCTTGATTACTCAGACAAGAGGAAAGGTCCATTGAACCTCACAAAGACCCGTTGGAAACGGTAAACTTGGGTTCGGAAAAAGAGAGAAAAGAGACCAGGGTTGGGGCACTGCTCAGTCCGATTGCCAAAGAGAGTTTGATAAAGCTTCTCAAAGAATTTCCCGATGTATTCGCTTGGTCTTATCAGGATATGCCAGGGTTGGATACCAGCATCGTGGAACATCACTTACCGTTAAGATCGGAATGTCCGCCAGTAAAGCAAAGGTTGAGACGCACTCACCCTGACATGGCCATCAAAATCAAAGAGGAGGTACAAAAGCAGATTGACGCGGGTTTCCTCGCTACAGCTGAATATCCTCAATGGTTAGCCAACATCGTACCCGTTCCCAAAAAGGACGGAAAGGTCAGAATGTGTGTTGATTACAGAGATCTGAACAAGGCAAGTCCAAAGGACGACTTTCCTTTACCACACATTGACATGTTGGTTGACAGCACAGCAAAGTTCAAAGTATTCTCCTTCATGGATGGATTCTCGGGCTATAACCAGATCAAAATGGCGCCGAAAGACATGGAGAAAACTTCGTTCCTTACCCCATGGGGTACCTTTTGTTACAAGGTAATGTCGTTCGGTTTGAAGAACGCCGGGGCAACCTATCAAAGGGCCATGACTACTCTGTTTCATGACATGATACATAAGGAAATCGAGGTATATGTCGATGATATGATTGCAAAATCAAAAATAGAAAGTGAGCACGTTGAACATCTGTCAAAATTGTTCGAACGTTTGAGAAAATTCAAGCTCCGCTTGAATCCCAACAAGTGCACCTTCGGTGTCCGTTCAGGGAAACTACTAGGGTTCATTGTCAGCCAGAAAGGAATTGAGGTTGATCCTGACAAGGTCAAGGCCATCCAAGAAATGCCTTCTCCGAAAACTGAAAAACAAGTCAGAGGATTCTTGGGACGTTTAAACTACATCTCCAGATTCATATTCCTTATGACCGCCACATGTGCGCCGATTTTCAAATTACTGAAAAAGAACCAGGATTGCGTTTGGTCAGAAGATTGCCAAACTGCCTTCGACAGTATTAAGAAATATCTATTGAATCCTCTGATTCTATCACCTCCAGTGGAAGGAAGACCACTGATCATTTACCTCATAGTCCTAGAGGACTCAATGGGATGTGTACTTGGCCAACAAGACGAAACCAAAAGGAAAGAGTCTGCCATTTACTATCTGAGCAAGAAATTCACCGACTGCGAGACTCGGTACACGATGCTTGAGAAAACTTGTTGCGTTTTGGCTTAGGCAGCCAAACGTCTTCGCTAGTATATGATTCATCAGAATACTTGGTTAATCTTCGAAATGGATCCAATCAAGTATGTCTTTGAAAAACCTGCTCTCACAGGAAGGATTGCCCGTTGGAAGATGTTGTTATCAGAATACGACATAGAATACCATGCTCAGAAAGTAATAAAAGGAAGTACTTTGGCCGATCATTTGGCTCATCAACTGATTGAAAATCAGAAATCAGTCGGATTTGACTTCCCAGATGAAGATATCATGTATTTGAAAATGAAAGATTGCGATGAACCGCTACCCAGTGAAGGGCCAGAACCAGGTTCCCAATGGGGACTTATCTTTGACGGAGCAGTTAATCATTATGGAAACAGAATTGGGGCAATCATTGTTACCCCTCAGGGCACCCGCATTCCTTTCACTGCTAGACTTACGTTCAAATGTACGAACAATGAGGCCTAATACGAAGCTTGTATCATGGGTCTCGAGGAAGTGATTGATTTAAGGATCAAAAACTTGGACGTATACGGTGACTCAGCTTTGGTTATCAATCAGATAAAAGGAGATTGGAACACATACCAATCAGGACTGATTCCTTACAAAGACTATGTAAGAAGGTTGTTACCTTTCTTCAACAGAGTTGAGTTTCATCACATCCCTCGTGATGAGAATCACATGGCTGATGCATTAGCCACTCTCTCTTCCATGATTAGTGTAGGTTAATGGAATGACATACCTAAGATCGACATAATGCGCCTTGAACGACCCGCTTACATCTTCACGATTGAAGCAGTCATAGATGATAAACCTTGGTATCACGATATCAAATGCTTCCTTCAGAAACAAGAGTATCCATCTGGGGCACTCAGAAAAGACAGGAAAGCCCTCAGAAGATTGGCTGGAAACTTCTTCCTGAGCGGTGACACTCTCTATAAGAGAAATTTTGACATGGTCTTGCTCCGATGCGTAGACAGACCAGAAGCAGACATGTTGATAAAAGAAATTCACGAAGGATCCTTTGGCACTCATGCCAATGGACACACAATGGCGAGAAAAATTTTGAGAGCAGGGTACTACTAGTTGACCATAGAATCCGATTGCTACAAGTACATGAGGAGGTGTCACAAGTGTTAGATATATTCCGACAAAATTCATGTACCACCATCACATCTCAAAGTTCTCTCTTCCCCGTGGCCTGTCTCCATATGGGGAATCGACATGATTGGCTTGATTGAACCCAAGGCTTCGAACGGACATCGGTTCATCCTTGTAGCCATTGACTAATTCACCAAGTGGGTCGAAGCAGCGTCATTCGCTAATGTAACCCGACAAGTGGTGGTCCGATTTATCAAAAACAATATCATCTTCCGTTATGGTGTTCCAAGAGAGATCATTACTGATAATGGATCTAACTTGAACAATAAGATGATGAAGGAGTTGTTCGCAGAGTTCAAGATCGAACACCATAACTCATCTCCCTACCGACCCAAGATGAATGGAGCGGTAGAAGCGGCTAACAAGAACATCAAGAAGATCGTTCAAAAGATGGTTGTAACCCATAAAGGCTGGCACGAGATGCTACCCTTTGCTCTTCATGGTTATCGCACATCTATCCGTACTTCAACAGGGGCAACCCCTTTCTCTCTAGTATATGGCATGGAGGCAGTTCTCCCCATAGAAGTAGAGATCCCGTCAATCAGGGTATTGATGGAAGCTAAGTTCACCGAAGCTGAATGGTGTCAAAGTCGACACGACGAACTGAATCTGATCGAAGAGAAGCGAATCACGGCACTATGCCACAGTCAGTTGTATCAACAGAGAATAAAGAGGGCGTTCGACAAAAAGGTCCGACCTCGTATCTTCAGGAAAGGAGACCTCGTGCTCAAGAAGATACGATCTTTTCTCACTGATTCTCGGGGCAAATGGACTCCAAATTATGATGGCCCCTATGTGGTCACGAAAGCTTTCTCAGGCGGCGCCTTGAGACTTGCAACCATGGACGGAGAGGAATTTGCCTACCCCACGAATGTTGATGTAGTCAAGAAATACTTCGCCTAAACTAAAAAAAAACGTCTCGGTGGATTGAAAACCCGAAAGGGCGGTCCAGGCAAAAGTTAGAGACATGAAAAAAATCATCCCGCTGGATTGGAAACATCAAAGTACAATCCAGGCAAAAATTAGGGATAATGGCAAGTAACTATGTTCAACAGAGGCAAGTCCCTCAGCAGCAGTAGTTACATCATCGGAAGAAAACTCCAGTTAAGGTCATCTTCGACAGAAGCTCAGGATGCCCTGAATTCAAAGTTGGTAGAAGGATAGTGGTCGTTATGTTTCAACGTAGCCCTTTTCCCTGTAAATTACCATTTTTAAACTTTGTAAATACTCAATGGAATCACGCTTTTGGCTGATCTCCATCTTATCAATAAAATTTGAGCCTTGTGCTTTTGTTTGTAATTGTTGCTTGTTTTAGCTTTACAGAACGACGTTGTTAACATGATTAATGATTCTTGAAATAAAACAAAAATGAATTTACTTGTTAAAACTTTTTCTGCTTTTAAAATAAAGATGGCAATTTCTTTTAACTGTTAAACATCGAAAGAACATCAATCACGTCTCCAAAGGTGTTCGAACCTCAAAGTGCAGAATCAAAGTACTCCTTCTAGACCAGTACGCCTGAATAAAGGGATCAACTGTGTCAGAGACCTTGTTTCGTCTGACATCCACGGCAGAGTTCTTACCTCCTAAGCCCGATCAACGGTATTCCCCGCAGGGATTATCTCTCCTAAGCAAGGTGGAATTGCTATCTTGAACCAGCGATATCTCTATACGCCCCGCGATGGACGAGTATCCAGTCATGTTCATTTTTTAGTTTGTGTGTCGCGTCAGTTTTGTCAGCATATACATACACACATCATGCATTATTGATTTGCATTCACATTTCATATTGCATCGCTATCACTCTAGCCGGTCTTGTCCCTTAGTGATAGGAGTTCTCTCAATCGAGTTGTCAGTTCTTTCCTCGTCAGGAAACGTTGTGTCTGAACAATCTCGCCACCAGTGTATCTTTAGATCAGAGTCGGCACTCGACCACTTTGATAACTTGAGCCTCTGAAGAGCCAGAGAACCTTCAACAGATGTTACTCTTCGCCATTGAAGATGATATCCTTGCTTTCCCGGATTAAAGAAAATCCCCAGAGAAAGCCTCTTAAGCAAAGGTTCGGCAGTACATTAGTATTTCTCCGAAAATCCGCTGATGAAAAGGTCATCGGCACCTCAAAATTGGACCCCATCATATGGCATTTCTCCTGGAAAATCCCGAGAAAAGTATGATGTAAGATCTCAAGCGAAAGCAGTCTCTCAAGAGACCTGCTTTCCCCAGTAGAAGAAAATGGCGTCCCCAACAGGGAAGTTTGTGCAACTCTACAACTCAGACGACTGGGTTCCCCAACAAGTCTAACATCGGATTTTTTCCTTCAAATGGCATCTCCCCAGGAAAATTCGGCGAGAAGTTTGAGGAAAACCGCTACAAGTAGCGTCCCTTGTCAATAAAGTTTATTGACAAAAGAAACTAAGACCAGCTCCTGGGTAGGAAACCAGGATCGAGGGGAAGTTTATATCAGAAACTAAGACCAGTTCCTGGGTAGGAAACTAGGATCGAGGGGAAGTTTACTTCAGAAACTGAGACCAGTTCCTTGGTAGGAAACTAGGATCGAGGGGAAGTTTTACCTTATCTAAGCATCATTGCTTAGCAAAAGAAGATGAATGTGTAAGCTACCATTCATCACCATCATCAAAATTTTGGGTATTTCGATATTTAATCCTCTTGCACCCCGAATGCCCGAATACCTTCGTCATTTAAACCTTCCGGTCCAAGAAGATTAAATAGGGGCATCTGTCATACCCCAAATTTTGACCACTAAGATTTTACATCATTGTACAAATCATCATCACAATATGGATGAACCATCATGCCTCACCAAATGCCTCAAGGGTTATTGAGCATTCACTACAATCAAAATTAGGGTTTTAAGCCCTCTCAGAGCCTTAGACAAAGGATTAATCAAGGAATGACATGATCTTTAACTTGTCTAACCTCTCAAACATCCACAATGGATCAAAAATTACTCCCACTTCAAGGATTAAGCACAAGGTTGCTACCTTCTAGGTGGATCAAGTCTCAAGATCTCCAGTATCACCAAATTAGGGTTTTGGTCGACCAGGGTCTCTAGATGGGAAGTTTCATCTGGTCATAAGCCAAAGATCCAAAAGACAACCTAATGTACTCCATGGAACCTCATGGACCCAAGCATCAAGTCAATTTGACCTCAGGGGATGCATACATCAAAAATCAGGAATTAGGGTTTCTTGACCTAATTCACCCCTAAGTTGACTTTTGGGACAAATCAAGAGCCAAGACCTCAAGACATGATTTGAGGGTCTCTAATGAACTATATTGATCCATTTGGAACAATGGATTAATCCGAGAAGCTTGAGCAACAAGTCTCATTTTCATCTGCATCACAATTAGGGTTTCGCGAGGAAAGTCAACTGTAACTTTGACTTTTGACCAGGACATGCTCCCAAACCCTAGGACATGCCCCAATATACCCTATGACACCCATGGAACATGTCCATCAAGTTTGATTTAGGTCAAGGACATGATTTCCCGAAGAATTGCACAATTTGGAATTCATCTGATAAAAAGTCAACTGTGCACAAAAGTCAACTTTGACTTTTTGAGATTTTTCACCAAAATGGATTTTTAACCCTAAAATGATGTTAATGTATGATTTGAATCATCATTCATCAAGAAAAATCAAAGAATGTTGGATAACTTGTAAAAAGGGTAACCATAAAACTTAGAAATTTTTCTAAGTTATGGAAAAAGTACCACTAATACACTAACTTTGGAGGATCATAACTCCTAAACCACATGGCCATTTTTTCTCATCAAAAGATGGATTTGTAGCCCTCATTACCCTCTACAAAAACTTCAACTAGACCTAAGTCCAATTCATTAAGGATTTTGAGTTATGGAGTTATCAAAATCAAGAAATCACACTTTGTTCCAACACTTAGTGAAAATTTCACTAAGTCAGATTTTGCTTCACTTTTTGCCAAATATAGAGGGATTTTTCACTTGGAATCAAAAGAGATCAAAACCAAACTTGTTCAAACAGTTGTTATATCATGTAAGGGCTTTCCAAAATGGCCAAGAACATTGCCAAATTCAACTTACCCCATGAGATATGACATTGTCAAGTTGCCTTGCTGAAATCTGTCAAAGGCAAGGAAGATTTTCTATTTTGGCTCGATTTGCCAAAATCAGCCAAATTCAAATGCTCCTATCCACTTGGACACATCTGAGGATTGAATCTAAAGGGGACAATCACTGAGCCAAGCCTCCAAAGTCCATGGAACAAGAAATAACATGTTGAACCTAGAATGGCCAAAATAGGGACAAGACTCCAAATTTGGATTGAAGCATTCAATGGAAGCATCAAGGTGGCATGGACTGAGCCATTCTCATCTGAAATCCGTCAAGACTTATCCAAGACCAAGGGAACCAAATCTCTGTGCCCTAACCTCTAATCAATGGCTAGAGGAGACTTGGATTTTCATTTGCCAACATTGGCCAAACCTACTTACCAGCTGCCATTCACTATACCTTGCAAAACAAACTTGCTCTACTATAAATAGAGCTCAATTGTGATCAGTTTGAGTACACCAAAGCCATCAAATAGATGCTTTCCTCAAAATCTCTTCTTTCACTCCAATTTTGCCTTCTAAGGCAAGTCACTATCGGGTTTTGAGTTTGAGAGCAATTCCAATCAAACCAATCACTCACACACCTCACATACATCACATATGAGCTGATCAAACACTTAGATCACTTTTGAAACACCAATTTCACAAAATCACCAGCTGGTTGCTCAAATTTTCAATCAAGTTGCAGCTGAGGTACCACAAATTGATCCAGCCAATTTCAATCAAGTCCAACCATTCAAACACACTCCATAGGGTGTAGGGAAGTTGTTCAGATCATCACCACTCATCTGTAACACCTCCAAATCAAAAATACATTGCACTTGCTGTCACGGCTTAGAGGTAAGCATATAGTTGGTCATCTCTCAATCTATGCATATTTCCTCGCACAATAATTTGGCCATATGTTCATAATCATGCATGGAATGTTTTCCCTCAATTAATTGCATTGTTTGAATCGTGTATCAAAAATCCTAGCCTTCATGCAAAAATTAAGGTTCTTGAGGATTTTTCGTGATTTCTTGTTATATGTTTAATTTAAATGAAATTAAGTGTTATAGACATGATCGTGAGGTTGAGACGAGCATAATGATATGTGGATTGCATGATATAATCAAGTATTCAGTGAGATTGAGGAGAAAATGCAAATTAGCCAAACCCAGAACACGCGCGTGTTCTTGGCGCCATTTTTGAATAATTCAAATATTTGAATTTTGTGATTTTATTTAATTGATTCAAAAATTGTTTTCTCTCTGAGTTTTAATGATTTTGAGTTGATTCTTTTTTTAATAATTCACAAAAATGTTAAAATATTTTATTTTATCAAAAAATCCCAAAAATATTATTTATTTCATATAATTGATATTTTTGCAAAGAATTAATATTTTAATTGTTTTTGACATATTAAATATTTTTTCTACATTGATTTTGCAACTTTTAATGCTTTCTAATTATTTTGTAGGTCAATACTTAATTTTTGAAGCATTAATCCAAAATCACAATTTGTTTTTCACATGTTAAACAATTTTGATCATTTTAATTGAATTTTTATCCAATTAAATACATTTTTGAAAACAAATTAGGGTTTTTGGATTAATTCAACCCTCATAAATCATTTTCAAAACTTTTTGAGCCTCTAATAGAGTGTAAGACCCAAACCTTTCTTGACCAAAACATTTTGGGCCTCACTTATTGTATAAGTCCCGATACCGTCAAAAATAAACGGCGCGATCGTCGCCTTTTCAAAATAACCCTTGGGCCTCTCCTTGAGCTAAAGACCCATTCAAAACATTTTGGGCCTCTATTAGAGTGTAAGACCCAATCCCCTTTTAACCAAAATCTTTTTGGGCCTCACTTATTGTATAAGTCCCTTAGCGTTAAAAGAAAATCTCGGCGCGATCGCCATTTTAAACGGAAAAATCATTTGGGCCTGCCCTCGTGTTATAAGCCCCACTCTTTTTCTTTAAAACTCTTTGGGCCTCTTGAGAGAGTATAAGACCCATCTCTTTGTACAGAAAACCTTTTCGGGCCTCAGTCACTTGTATAAGTCCCTCTGTACAAAATTCAAACAGTGCGCTCACTGATAAAACCCTGGGCCTCTCCTTGAGCTGTAAGCCCCAAATCTTTCTTTTTCAAAGCACTTTCTCCTTTGATTTTGAATATACTGTTGTTTTCAATCTTTCTTTGTTGAACAACTAACCAAACATCATGGAAGCTCTACAACCGAGTAAGTGTTTATACGCTTTCATTTACCGCTTTCATATACATATAACTGTATTGTGGGGTTGTTTCACTGTAAGTCTTCTTTCATAAACTCATATCAACTATGTAATAATAGTATAGATATTTCGAGTTTCCCCGGCAACTACGTCTAGAACTAGGTGACACCGTTTCGTTTATTCATAGAAATAGACAACTAGATCCCCAATAGGATCACCAGATACAGTCTTCTCTTCGGTTGTCCTCATTAGGAATTGTCAAGAAACTCTACTCTCAGAGATGAATGTATTCTCCGTGAATGGCATCTTTGAGTTTCTTCCAAATTCTCGAATTTTCCTGACTTTGATCTATTCTTGGTGAATAGCATTGCCTTGAATTTCTCGGGGTTTGGGGACCCACGGGCTTCTTAAAAGCATCGGCCTACTCTTGGGCATCGTACAAGGACCCACAGGCTTCCTAAAAGCAACTCCGCCTCGTCTTGGTCTTAGTACAAGGACCCTACGACTTCTTAGAAGTATTCACAGCTTCCTCTTAGGCTTCGTATAATGATCTCTTCCTCCGGGAATAATAGCCTCCTCTTGGGCTTAGTACAAGGACCCGTCGGCTTCTTAAAAGTTTCCAGCCTCCTCTTGGGCTTCGTACAAATTGTCCCGACGACCTCCTAGAGGTATAGGAACAGAACTTAATCATCTGCATAGAACAATCCTTTCGTAGAGTCTACTACTATTTCTCAAAGCATAGTACAAAAGATGAAACTCTAGACATGGACAGTCTAATCTCCTTTAGTCTCAAAGACATTCTCAAGTGACCCCTTCAAAAATAGGAAGGAAACCCACAGACTCAGATAGTCTCAATACCCTTTGGATTTACCGCTTCCTTAAAGAACAGGAATAACCCAGATCCTTGAATCAAATCCCTGAGTACAACGTTGCTCATATAAGAACTGATTTTCTCTTTTAAAATCAGTATACTGGACCTGTCACTTAACTGAAAAAGTCACCATAGCCTCCTCTTAGGCTTTGTATAATGATCCTTCTCCAGTGACGTTTAGCCTCTCTCTCGGGCTTTGTACGAGACACATAAGAGACTCCCTTGCTAAGTCAATTATCCCTTTTTGGCTCCATCTCGGGCTTTATACGAGATACCAAAAGATTCCATCGTTGAGTCAAAACCTTTTAGCATCTCTCTCGGGCTTTGTACGAGACACATATCAGCCTCCTCTTAGGCTTTGTATAAGAAAATCACTGGTTAATCCAATTAACGTTTTAGCATCAAAACTGTGCCTCGTTCACAGTAAACAAACATCAACAAGTCCCTTCATCTAATCGCTGTAAGCGGCAAGCCTATGGATCATCTACATCCATGCCACTGTCCCTCTTTTAGCATGAGAAAATCCTAAGGAAAGATGGCATTACTCTACATTGAGTTAGAGTCTTCTCCTTTAGGTTAAAACCCCCTATAAAGGAAATTATGGCATTGCCGGATTCACACATCCCGGTTAAAGTAATTCTCCTTTATAAACAGTTGTGACATATAACCCCCCTCTTTAGAGATGACAAATTCTCTCTAAAGTTGAGACTTTTTAGCTTCATATCTTGGGCTTTGAACAAGATACAAATAGGCATTTCGCTTCACGTCTTGGGCTTTGAACAAGACACCAAACAACCATTTCCTCCCATAGAATAGGAGGAACTACGAACACTCTGATTTCCCTATTTTGGTAAACGGGAATACGTAGGCATAAGATTGAAAGAAAAATCTTAGCGAGCACACTAAACAAAAGCCCAAAACCCCATACTCTCACATCAAAAAGCATCAGTCCTAACATCCTAATCCTTGTTCCCCGCCAGAAACCTGTCTGTCAAAATAACACAAGAAAGGCCCCTCCACATTGATAGCATCCGTACCCTAACAGACCGTTGTTTAAACTCAGTATGCAAAGCAGGGTTAATTGGAGACATCTATTTCCCTTCCTTATTCAGCTCACAATAGGATAAAAAATGAATTGACCTGTAGTTTAGGCTCAACCGTAGAGAGCGACCAGCGCTTAAGAACCGCGTCCAAAATCGCTCGCTACACCTAGCTACTGTAACTAGCAGAAATGTATGGTTATGTCTTTACATACTTGGTCACTTGAATTTCAATGACATTAGTAATATGAAGAGGAAGAACATGGTTTCATCCCTACCATAAATCCATATTCCAGAAGAAGCATGTGAAAAATGTGTTCAAGCAAAGCAACACAAGAATAGCTTCAACAAAGATGCAAAAAGCAAGTCGAAATTCACTTTTAAGATAATCTACTCAGACGTGTGTGGTCCTCTCTGTTAGAACTAGATTTGTTAATGACATATATCCTTTAAGGTTTTGATGATAACAAAGTATTGAAAGTACAATGATGTTATCTAATGTGTGTTCTAAGTATGCAGGTTCCAAAGCATAAGGAGAATCTATTCAGAATTTGATAAGAGAACGCATTTGAGAGAAGCTGAGTTATTGGCTTTTGATGGTTTAGAACGGAAGGACGTTATTAAGTAAAGTCTAATGATATAGGTTTGCGTAGACTCTGAAGTTGAATGTATCAGCATCAGAAGATCGATATATTATCTCTACATTTATTGAATGTATCAGCTTCTGATAATCATTCAAAACCAGAAAAAAGCTAAGTGATCTGTAATGCATAAAGTAAGCTACAATGCCAAATCAGTTTGTTAGCTAGAGTCTATGTTCACATGGCTTAAGAAGAGTTGGCATGCTTCACGGATATCCACTCTCAATGGATATATAATACAAGCTCACAAGGAAGACACTATGGTTAAACGAGTTACACAATGGATAAAGATATTTTTGTGTATCTATCTTCAACATCTCTTAGTATTGTGGAGTAACAAATACACTTGTACACGTTATCTCTTCCAACGACTATTCTTTTGTAACTGCTGTATAAGTAGCCGAAGATTCAATCTAGATCAACAATAAGGAAAAAAGAAAGAGGGACAAGAAGAAAGGAGCGTCTCACGCTTCTATCAACATGGAAGAATAACAAGATCAACAACAACATTGAATATGCAGAGTTTTTTTTATCTGTTGTAATTTGTACAAAGACTTAAGATTTCTTAAACATTGAATATATTAGAAATCTTAAGAGTTATTGTTGCGGTGAGAATTGGATATCAATCTATTAATTAACTTGAATCACACATCTTTAAAATTCACCACCGTACTTTGATTTATCCAAAGGAAAGGGAAAAGATCGGAAACCCTAATTGAGCTATGTGAAGACAAAGCTAAGAGACCGGGGATCGGGGGTTAGTTATACTCAGGGAAGGTATTAGCACCCTAAGTGAAATTCTGGCCTATGCAGATAGCAGATATCCTAACACATGTCAAGACATTGTGCTACATAATCATTTAAACTTGGAGGCGCAACAGCAGACTGATACCTTGAATATCAGACTTGCATCCTCACAGATGTCACAACATCTGATCCAACATGTCAGTCAAGAACATTAACAAAACTATAAATTGCAGAATGTTAAATAAGACAGTAATTGTTAACCCAGTTCGGTGCAATTCACCTACATTTGGGGGATACCAATCCAGGATAAAGACTTCACTATCTGTAGAACTGTTACAAAGCTAAACTACCCCGTTTACAGCTTATCACCTAGAAACTACCCTTCCTAGATTTCTACCTAAGACTCTCCTAGGTATGAGACCCTTCTCAATTCCCTACCAATCACAGCAGTGACTGAAAATATTACAACTCAATAAGAACGTCCTTCTCAAGTATTCACACAATACACGAGAGGCTCACAAGTACAAGCCCTAGTACTTCTAAACAGCTGCAACAACCAACCATAAACTAGGTTAATTCTAACTTATTTATATTGCAAACCACGGCTGGACATGGGCTTCTAAAACGCAGTAGAAGTCTTCCTCAGAATTAGCGACCTAATTATTTCTTCAATCCTGAGTTACCAAAAATGTCTCCTTCACAAGGAAACCGCAAATCTAATTAGAATCAGAATCTCTGATTCCATAATCTCAGATGCCACCTGGAATCCTAGTCATATTCCAATCACACCTGTTACCAAAAACTGTTAGTTCAAAACTGTAACAGACAAAGATGTCGAATCCTCCTGATAGGACATCTTGTCAAACATCTCAACCTGCAGTTAGTCTAACATGTTAGAACATCTTGTCCAACAACTTTCTACTAAGTTAGTTTTACCAAAATTAATGCCAACCTCAAAAGCAGGGACTCAACACTAAGTATCTGTAGTACTCTACAGGAACCTCTTGTTGGTATTTGTGTTATGCTAATGTTTGCTTGCTAAGGAATCTACTAAGGGTAAGGTAAAAACCTAAGGGTATGTACACTAAGTATGCTCGCCAAGACGTCGCATCTTGTGCCTACGTATCCTGACTAAAGAATCAGAGCAACCGTAGTTCACCTAACTAAGGGTGAGGAACCATTGACTGTGGCCAAAGTTCGAAGGGGGAATGAGTATGAGCTCATGTAGAGTTTAAGAAACTCTCTAAGTCTAAGTTGTGATAGGGTAAAGTGAATACTCAAGGTGATGAGTCTCACATAGAGTCCAAGAACTCTAACTTAATTCTAAGTTGCAAGATTGAATGGCTATGAGGCCAAGGGAAAGGATATCCTATGACTATGAGGTCAAGGAGAGAAATGTCTCTTAAGAGGCCAAGGAGGGATCCTATGACTATGAGGTCAAAGGTAGGAGGTGGCTCTTAGGAGGCCAAGATGGAATCCTATGACTATGAGGTCAAGGGAGAATAATGAGCTATCTATGACTTTGAGGTTAATAGAGAGGCTTTCCTTTGGAAGGAAGGGGAGGATAGCAACTTCTTATGAACAAGAATGTTACAAGGGAATTGAGATTTACATGAACAATATGAGTTCAAAAATTCAAAGAGAAATGTACAACCATTAAACATGATCAAACTCAAAAGTATGATTCAAACATCAATGTATGGCAAAAGATAGTGAGATACTTCACAATAATCATAAACACATGAGCACACATACATATTATTTTCAAGTTTGAAATCAAAGGCAAAATATCCAAAGTAAGGGACTTAATAACAAAGCCAAACAAAACCTTAATAAAGTGAACTTATCCAAGGTCAAGGAACTCTCTCAAAATAACTCTCTCATGTACCAAGAACTCTCACAAAAACTCGCAAGGATCAAGTGACTTTCAAAAGGTATTCAAGGCTTAAATGAAAAATTACTCATGTTTTTGTAAATTTAAAATTTAATATATAAAAATAAAATAAAAGTGAAAATAAAATTTATGAAAAATTAAATTAAGCCTTAAAAAAGTGTTTATGGATTTTTTTTGGGATTTTTAAGTAAAAGAAAATATTTTAACTAATTGAAATTTGAAAAAGAAAAAAAAGAAAATAAAGTGTTGTTTGAAATTAAAACAAAAGGGGGTGTATTAGAAAAATTGTCACAAACTAACTCTAAGGTTGCAGCGCATGGTGGACCTTTGGTGGGGGGTGCAAGTATCAGTTCAGGCCCAAATACATAAGATTAAAGAAAGAAAAAACTGGTAAAAGGGCGTCTAGGGCGAGGGGGATTCGAACCCCAGACCACTTGGATATAGGCACAACTTCATTACCATTGGGGTGGCTATACATCCATTGTATATGCCACCCCTATAAACACTTAAACCAAAGCAAAAGGAAAAGGGTGACATATTAACAAAAAATGTAATAACATGAATACTAACAACTTAAATCAATTGGTCAGGCAACAACTTAAGTGACTAACAGACAAAATAGGTCCCCCCACCATTCTCTCACTACCACGCCATCCTCACACATGCAGCATGCAACGAAAGTTGAACAAAACACGAAGCCTCGAGGGAGTGAACTATGGTTTTCATTCCTCTTGTTCAGTCCATATCATGCTCACATCTTAACCAAATATCATGGGAGAAAAGACTAACATGTAGTACTCCAAACAAAGGATATCACTCAACCTTAAACAATAACAGAAAACAAGCATTAAAAATGGAAAAAAAAAGTAAAACAGGTGTGTCCAACCATTCTAACATCATGCCAATATACCTAGACTGATTGCAACAAACTTTTACATTGTTCAACTGAACTATCATGTAATAAGATACTCTGAAAGCATCCTCAAATACTCCAATCCTTAGCATGAAGGCATGAACAACACTGAACCTTTAAACAAAACCAAAATATGGCACAAACAGAAGAAAACAAAGTAGAACAAATGTGATCATCAGTGAAATCACATCCTCACCGAGGCAATACAGATTCAAAGCACACTCAAGCATACATGATTTTAGCTTATGTTTAATGCACATGGTCAAAAGTATAGAAGGTAAGAGTAATATCACACACTTATCCTGTCAGCATGAATCCAAAACCAAACTTTTCATGTTATTTAACAATAGTAACCTCATTTATTCAAACTTGGCACAAAGATATGGACAACATAGTATCAGGAACTGGCAGTGCCAAAAATAACACATAAACTCAACATTATCATTCACATTGTCATTGGACTTAAATGCAAAACAAACAATATGATAGCAGCATGATCATGATATTTGGAACATGGAGTAAAAGAGAACAAGGGTTACCTAGTGGAATAAGTCCACTGCACCTTCTTAAGTATGAATTTCTAAAGATCTCAAGGACTGAGCTTCTTCCTCTTCTTGCTAATAGCTGCTACAACATGTTCCTTTCCTTCTTCTTACTTACCAAGAGAAATGCACAAAATCACAAACTATTAATATTTTGGTGTTGTGTGGATTCTTGGTGGAAGATTTAAAGGGTTTGGGTGGCTCGAAGGTATAGGAGTAGTGAAAATTCTGGTGTCAGATACGAGATGTCGAATACAATGTTACGACACTAATATCTGTTTTGGTTTTGAGAACGAACAAAATAAATAACGCAAACAATTATAAAAGACACAAGTAATTGTTAACCCAGTTCGGTGCAAAACACACCTACGTCTGGGGGCTACCAAGCCAGGGAGGAACTCCACTATTAGTAGTATCAATTCAGGATCAAACCACACAGTTTACAACCTTCACTTAATCCCTACCCAATGCAATTACAAACTCCCCCTCAATCACAGCAGTGATAATAACAGACACAAATAAACGAGACAGAAGAACACTCTTCAAGGACACAACTTGATTTTGCTTAAAAGCTTCAATCAAGCACAATGATACTCTTTGCTTAAAAGCTTAAGAGTAAAAAACTTACAACTCAATAAACCTATTCCAAAACAATCATCAAAACAGTAATTGCTTTGGTTCACAAGAAAACTATGACCACACTTCAAACTCTTAAAAACCGTGACCCAAACAAATGATAGCAGCTGTTTATTTATAGATCCCACAGCAGCAGCAGCTCCCCAGACGCTTTTAACCTAATTAGGTTAATTACCAACAATCAAGGAGAGAAAATAGAAACAAATGAATACTTTCTGGAAATAGCAAATCACACGATTAGGAGAATCTTCCAAAATAAAAGCGCCTAAAAAATCTCAACAGAAACACACTGCAAAACCCAAAGCGCGCGTACACAATCAAAGGCCCAACGAGCTGATCAGAAACAAACATGTCACGACATCAATTTTGACATCCTGATGAAAGCTGCTTACAGGCAGTACTTCATACCTGCAGAGAGGCTACCCAAGCATGTCGTGACATCAGCCTTGACAGGTATGTTTTACCAAAAATTGCTGCCAATTAAAAACACTTACAAACTCCCCCTTTGGCGAAATTTTTTGGCTAAAACATAATAATCGAACAACAATCAGAAATAGCAGCAGCAGAAAAGGAAACAGCAGATCCAAGGAAGTAAGCAGCATAGCATCAGAAATAGCAACTTCCAAAGTTAAGAGAAACAGAAATATCCAGTGCTCCCCCTTTTTAGCCATAAAGAGAGCCAAACCAAAAAAAAAACACATAGTCTTTACAACCAAAAAGCCAAATAACCAAAAAGAAACTAACACAAGGTGCAGAAGCACATCAAACCAAAAGAACTTCCACAAGAACCAATATGGAAACATATGGCAAAAAAAACTTAATCTTCATCAGAACCAGAAACATCTTCAGCTTCTTCACCAGACCCAGATTCATCTTCAGCCTCTCCACCAGCATCAGCCTCATTGTCACTCCCACCAGAGTCTTCACCCTCATTGTCAGCTTCAGTCTTTGCATTATCACCATCCTCACGTTCCTCCTTCTCAAGTATTCTGATAAGAGTTTCAAGCTTCAACTTTCTGCTTTCTAGCTCTTTGCAAGTCTCCTTGAGCTCAGAAATGATGGTAGACTTATTCACAGGTCTACTGCTAGAGGATGTCTCAGCAGATGTTACAACAATATCAGGGACATGGGTCCCCTGAAACAGCTTGTAATGAAAAGACAAGACACTTTCTCTTTTGCAAGCAGTGTCTGACTCAGTTAAAATTCCAGGATATTGTTTAAGGATAATGCCACAAATGACAGAGGGAAAAGCTATGGGAAGCTTCACAGCCATCGTACCTGCATGCTTCAATGTCTGTTCAAAGATGTACGTCCCATAATCAAATTTTGCCTTGGTTCCAACAGCAAAAATGAATCTGCCCAGACCAGTAGCAATGGTAGATGTGTGGTTAGTGGGAACCCAATTAGCAGCTCCAATTCTGTGCAGCATCGCATACTTGACACTTAGTAAGCTAGCAGATAATTTTCCCTTTAGAGGCCATTTCTTGACTTGATTCGCTGTAATGGTCGTGCAGACTTGATTATCAGACACCTCCAACTCAGGTTGAGGCTCACCAGTCCTTCCTAGGTAAAAATTTATCACATCAGGGGAGAAATTGACACATCTTCCTCTAACAAACACTTTTCTGAACTCCTTAGATTTACCATCAGCACAATTTTCAGAAAGATTAACAATAAACTCTTTAACCAGTGTCTCGTAGCACTTTGAGAAGCGAGTCACAGTCTTTAACAGGCCAGCAAAGTAGATTAAATCCATTACTTCCTTACACTCCATAGCATTTTCACCCAGCTCTCTTTCTAACGCCAACCTCCGCTGATACACATATTTCCATTTGTTAACACTCTCAGCAGAATGAAAAGAGATATTATCTAGAGGAGCATCAGGTATTCTGGTAGCCAGTTTGCTAGCAGAGGATTTCTTTTTGAGACGGATGTCAGGAACATCACTTTCAACATCATCTTCAGAATCAGAAGAGACTCTAATCTTTCTCTTCTTGACAACCACTTTGCTCCAACCCTTGGGGGGACCAGAACCAACCTTCTTGATGTTGCGCTTGGAAGGACTTGGACTAGCTACATTCTTGTGCTTGGGAGAACTTTGCTTAGCACCCTTGTTTCCTTTCCTAGTAACAAGTCTATTAGCTATGCTGGCAAGGAGAGCGTTGTCATCAATCTCATCAAGATCCACAACATCATCAGCCATGACATCTTTGGTTTTAGAGGGTTTACTCCCAGCATCCTTCACACTTTCAAAGGTATCTTCAGCAATAGAGGTCTTAACATCACATGCAACATCTTGAATATCTTCTAGATTTATATCACCATCTTTTTGATGCTTCTGACTAGTTTGAGGGGCTGAAAGTTGCCTCAAAGGGATAGAAATCCCAGCCACAGCATGATCTTCATTAATGATACGAGTAACGATGCTATCAACAGTCTTATGAACATACTCAGATCCTTCCCTTGCCATAGCAGAAAGATCAACAGAAGACGATGTGGGAATGTTACCTGAAGGACTTTCTTTAGGTCTTCTTGCATGTTGAGTTCTATGCCTTTGAACATGAGGCACATCAGCAAGCACCATATTTAACGGGACAGCATCAACCACATCCTTGGGAGAATGATCCATATCTTGTGCCCTAGAATCAGAAGACGAAACAGTCTTAGGAGACACCGGCTTAGAGGGGGACGAAGCTTGTTGGTGAGACATGTTATTCACAGGCAAAGTGATAGACGAAAATCTGAAATGAGGGTTGGCAGTGACAGAATGTTTGGAGAGAAGAAGATAAACAGTATGGCGTGTATGAGTGGGAATGGAGAGCGTTTGATAATGATGCAAAAGAGGGGGGAAAGGATTTATATATTTTGATGGTACAAATTCTTGGAAAACTAAGATGTGCCGGACAATGTTTCCACATGTGATTAATTGCTATAAGCCTTCATAAAGACAAATTCCTAACTTACCCCTTAGGTTCTCAAATTGACTTGCATCCAAAGCCTTTGTAAAAATGTCAGCCAGCTGCATCTCAGTGGCAACATGCTCCAAGGTAATTACTTTGTCTTCCACAAGATCCCTAATGAAATGATGCCTAATGTCTATATGCTTGGTACGGCTGTGCTGGATAGGATTCTTGGAGATATTGATAGCACTTAGGTTGTCACAATATAGTGTCATGACATCTTGTGTGACATTATACTCTGTTAGCATTTGTTTCATCCATACTAGCTGTGAACAACTACTTCCAGCTGCAATGTATTCAGCCTCTGCCGTGGATAAGGAGACACAATTTTGCTTTTTGCTGAACCATGAAATGAGATTGTTTCCTAAGAAGAAGCATCCTCCTGATGTGCTCTTTCTATCATCAGCACTTCCAGCCCAATCAGCATCACAATATCCAGATAAAATAGGATTACACCCATGAGAGTACAGCATACCAAAGTCACAAGTTCCATTCACATATTTGAGAATCCTCTTGACTTGATTTATGTGACTAACTTTGGGATCTGCTTGATATCTGGCACACACTCCAACTGCAAAAGCAATATCAGGCCTGCTAGCTGTGAGATACAGTAAGCTACCTATCATACTTCTATATAGACTTTGATCAACATTAATCCCCTTTTCATCTTTAGATAATTTCAAATGAGTAGGTGCAGGTGTTCTTTTATGGCTTGCATTCTCCATTCCAAATTTTTTGACTATGTTTCTTGCGTACTTACTTTGACTGAGGAAGATTGAATCTTCCATCTGTTTTACTTGTAACCCAAGAAAATAAGTCAGTTCTCCAACAAGACTCATTTCAAATTCAGACTGCATTTGTTGAACAAAGTGTTTCACCATCCTATCTGACATTCCACCAAACACTATATCATCCACATAAATCTGAGCAATCATGATTTTTCCTCCTTCATCTTTAACAAAAAGAGTCTTATCTAACCCTCCTTTTCTGTATCCATTATTAATGAGGAACTCTGTCAATCTCTCATACCAAGCTCTAGGAGCTTGTTTCAGTCCATAAAGAGCCCTTTTTAATTTGTACACATGGTCTGGGAAGGTTGGGTCAATGAAGCCTTTAGGCTGCTCTACATAAACTTCCTCATGCAAATAGCCATTCAAAAAGGCACTTTTCACATCCATCTGGAACAGCTTGAATTTTAGAATGCAAGCCACTCCTAATAGCAATCTGATGGATTCAAGTCTAGCAACAGGGGCAAATGTCTCATCAAAATCAACCCCTTCAACTTGAGTGTATCCTTGAGCTACAAGCCTTGCTTTATTCCTGGTTACAACTCCCTGCTCATCTGACTTGTTCTTGTACACCCACTTTTTACCAATAACATTTGTCCCTTCAGGTCTTGGAACAAGCTCCCACACCTCATTCCTTTTAAACTGACTTAATTCCTCTTGCATTGCATTAATCCAAAACTCATCAGTCAGAGCTTCTTTGATATTTTTAGGTTCAATTCTTGACATAAAGCAAGAGCTTGAGATGAGTTCTCTTGATCTTGTAGTCACTCCACTGTTGAGATCTCCTATGATAAGTTCTTTAGGATGATCTTTCTGCACTCTGGTGGAGGGTCCCTTGTTGATAGGTTCACCCTCAGATTCTGTGGTAGTAGGATTGGAGTCAACTTCTTTATTTGATGTACCAGCAGGAATATCCAAGAATGTTCTGACATCATCTGTGACATTTGCTTCCTCATGCAAATCATTAACCACCACATTTATTGATTCCATCATCGTTCTTGTTCTAGAGTTGAAAACCCTATAGGCTCTGCTGTTTGTAGAGTAACCTAAAAAGATTCCTTCATCACTTTTGGGGTCCATCTTCCTTCTTTGTTCACGATCTGTTAGTATGTAACACTTACTACCAAACACATGAAAATATTTGACAGTTGGTTTTCTTCCTTTCCAGATTTCATACAAGGTAGTGGAGGTTCCCTTTCTCAAGGTCACTCTATTATGAACATAGCAAGCGGTATTCATAGCTTCAGCCCAGAAGTGGATAGGGAGTTTCTTGGCATGAATCATAGCTCTGGCTGATTCTTGAAGTGTCCTGTTTTTTCTTTCCACAACCCCATTTTGTTGAGGAGTAATGGGAGATGAAAATTCATGACTGATTCCTTCAGATGAACAGAACTCTGCAAATCTTTGATTTTCAAACTCTTTTCCATGATCACTTCTAATTCTAACAACACAGCCTTCCTTCTCTCTTTGAACCTTTTGACAGAGGTCTTTGAAGACATCAAAAACATCTGATTTCTCTCTGATGAAATTTATCCAGGTATATCTAGAATAATCATCAACAACCACATAGGCATATTTCTTCCCACCAAGACTTTCCACTTGCATAGGTCCCATTAAATCCATGTGTAACAATTCCAAAACTTTAGATGTGGTAAGATGTTTAATCTTTGGATGTGACATCTTGGTTTGTTTGCCAACCTGACATTCACCACACACTCTTTCTTCATTAATCTGTAGTTTTGGAATGCCTCTTACAGCTTCCATAGAGATAATCCTTTTCATACCCCTTAAATGAAGATGACCAAGTTTTTGATGCCATAGCTTTACTTCATTTTCTTTAGTTTCAGAACAGAATGATGAGTAACTAGGTTCATGAGATATCCACAAATAACAGTTATCCTTAGACCTGACACCCCTCATAATCACTTCTTTTTCTTCATTTGTGACCATACATTCAGATTTTGTAAAGTTGACATGATAACCTTGATCACAGAGTTGACTGATGCTGATGAGATTGGCAGTCAATCCTTTTACCAGTAGAACACCATCCAGATTTGGAACTCCTGAACACTCCAGTTTTCCAACACCTTTGATTTCACCTTTGGCTCCATCACCAAAAGTCACATACCTGGTAGCATGAGGTTTGACATCAACTAACAGATTTTTGATTCCAGTCATATGCTTTGAACACCCACTGTCAAAGTACCAATCTTCTTTGGCTGATACTCTGAGGGACGTATGAGCTATTAAGGCAACAACTTTGGGACTCCATTGCTGCTTCTTAATGAGCTGATTCTGTTTAGGTCTGAAATATGGAGTTTGATCAGGGTATCCATACAGTCTAAAGCAGAATGGCTTTATGTGCCCATATCTACCACAATAATGACATCTCCATCTTTGGAATTTCTTTCTTGTGTGATTCATTTTACCCTTATCATGATGTTGAAACATAGGTTTTGACATCTGATTCATCATACTAGATTCAGGTTCTGGTTGACTGTTTCCTGAAGACGATTTCTTTGTTCCTGCAAATCCTATACCAGACATATCTCCTGCACTCTGTCCAGTCTGAAGAATCTCATCCAGTGTGTCAGTTCCACTGTTCAACATTCTGATAGACTTGGTCATCTGATCAAGTTTTGAATTCAGCAAGGTGACTTTATTGTTTAACTGAGATATTGTTCCAAGATGTTCTTTATTCTCAGCTTCCAGCTTGATTATAAGTTTCTTCTGCTTTTCCCCTTGTTGACAAACTTCTGCACTTCTGATACACAGCTTTTTGTAGGATGCTGCAAGCTCTTCAAAAGTTAACTCATCTTCACTTGAGTCTCCATCTGAAGTACAAACACCAGTTAGTGCAGTGACAAGTTTGGCAGATTCATCATCAAAGTCACTCTCAGAATCTTCATCAGACCATGTAACAGTTAACCCTTTCTTTTGCTTCTTGAGATAAGTAGGACACTCAGCCCTAATATGCCCATACCCTTCGCATCCATGACACTGAATCCCTTTGCCTTGGTTAGACTTTTCTTCAGGTTTTGTTTTCCTATTGGAATCATAGGACCTGCTAATGTCAGAAGAATTGTTCCTGACATTTGACCTTGACTTCTGATCCATTCTTTTCATAATTTTGTTGAATTGTCTTCCAAGCATAGCCAAGGCATCTGATAAGTTCTCTTCATTACTAATATCATTTTCTTCTGCCTCTTCTTCAGTATTAGACACAAGAGCTATACCTTTGTTCTTCTTTTCAGAGTTGTCATTTATTCCCATCTCAAAGGTTTGAAGAGAGCCAATGAGTTCTTCAACTTTCATATTGCTGATATCCTGAGCCTCTTCTATAGCAGTGACTTTCATGGCAAACCTCTTGGGCAAGGATCTGAGAATTTTCCTCACCAGTTTTTCATCAGACATTTTTTCTCCTAATGCTCCTGACGTGTTGGCAATCTCAAGAATATTCATGTGAAAGTCATGAATACTCTCATCCTCTTTCATCCTCAGATTCTCAAACTTGGTAGTAAGCAGCTGGAGCCTTGACATCTTCACCTTGGATGTACCTTCATGGGTGGTTCTGAGAGTATCCCAAACATCTTTGGCTAATTCACAGTGATGCACCAGTCTGAATATATTTCTATCAATCCCATTAAACAAGGCGTTTAAAGCTTTAGAGTTGCCAAGAGCCAACTCATCCTCCTCTTTGCTCCATTCTTCCTCAGGTTTAGGAATTGTCTTTCCATCCTTTCCAACAGTGACAGGATGTTCCCATCCTTTGTTTGCTGCTCTCCATGCCTTGCTATCCAAGGATTTCAAGAAGGCTATCATACGAGGTTTCCAGTAGTCATAATTAGAACCATCCAGAACAGGTGGTCTGTTCACAAACCCTCCTCCTTCCATAATACCAGAATATAATGTCCCTAGATCTCACCCAGAGTAACAGGCAGGGTGCCTGCTCTGATGCCAATTGAAAATTCTGGTGTCAGATACGAGATGTCGAATACAATGTTACGACACTAATATCTGTTTTGGTTTTGAGAACGAACAAAATAAATAACGCAAACAATTATAAAAGACACAAGTAATTGTTAACCCAGTTCGGTGCAAAACACACCTACGTCTGGGGGCTACCAAGCCAGGGAGGAACTCCACTATTAGTAGTATCAATTCAGGATCAAACCACACAGTTTACAACCTTCACTTAATCCCTACCCAATGCAATTACAAACTCCCCCTCAATCACAGCAGTGATAATAACAGACACAAATAAACGAGACAGAAGAACACTCTTCAAGGACACAACTTGATTTTGCTTAAAAGCTTCAATCAAGCACAATGATACTCTTTGCTTAAAAGCTTAAGAGTAAAAAACTTACAACTCAATAAACCTATTCCAAAACAATCATCAAAACAGTAATTGCTTTGGTTCACAAGAAAACTATGACCACACTTCAAACTCTTAAAAACCGTGACCCAAACAAATGATAGCAGCTGTTTATTTATAGATCCCACAGCAGCAGCAGCTCCCCAGACGCTTTTAACCTAATTAGGTTAATTACCAACAATCAAGGAGAGAAAATAGAAACAAATGAATACTTTCTGGAAATAGCAAATCACACGATTAGGAGAATCTTCCAAAATAAAAGCGCCTAAAAAATCTCAACAGAAACACACTGCAAAACCCAAAGCGCGCGTACACAATCCAAGGCCCAACGAGCTGATCAGAAACAAACATGTCACGACATCAATTTTGACATCCTGATGAAAGCTGCTTACAGGCAGTACTTCATACCTGCAGAGAGGCTACCCAAGCATGTCGTGACATCAGCCTTGACAGGTATGTTTTACCAAAAATTGCTGCCAATTAAAAACACTTACAAGTAGGACAAGCTTCTTTCAAGCTTTTTGAGAGTTTCTTGCAAGATTATGGAGTGTAGAAGTAGAGAGGTATTTGAGAGATTTTCTGATGATAATCAAAAGAGAAGTGTCATACCCTAAATTTTGACCAGGCATTTTTATTTTTTCTCATTTCATCTGTCTATATTTCCATACTGTGTCGTCCGCATATAATATCATATATTTTTTTCATGAATATTTTTTTAATTATGATCCGAAATTAACGTGTTAAATTCTCAGGTATTTTTGGTCAAACTGAAAAATCAACAGTGCAAAAAAGTCGGTATCCGAGCAATTTATAAAATTGAACTTTCAGACATCATTTTTAATCTATTTTTCGCGTACTTCAACCAGGTGTGCTTATTTTAATTTTTTGAGTTTCCGGTCATCATGTTTCTGATCCGTCTGAGCTTTTTAGAGGGTAAAATCAATTTCAAAATTTGACAAAACGGTGTAGTTTTTCACTACATATTTTTTCTTGCTGATCACTTTGGTTTGTTCATTTAATTTTTTCGGACACTTCGATACAGAAAGTTTAATCGTTTTTTACCGGTTTCGGTTCCGATTTTAATTAATTTTAATTCTTAATTAATCAAGATTTTAATAACTTAGTTTTATAATTTTTTTTATTATATTTGTTTATTATATTAGTATAATTATAATTATATATAATATAATTTTTGTTTTATTATTTTTAATCTACTAGTCTTCCTTTTACACTACAAGTCTCCAAAAATCACAAATTTTCTTCTACCACAACATAAAACACACGCCCCCACCCTTTCTTGTTTTTTCCTTTTCACTACAATATGTAGCATATCACATACCACTTTCCCTTCTTCTAGTAACTTGGCATTCAATACATATACTACAAACTTTTTTTGTCTTGCCCACAAACTTCAATTTTTTCATTCAACCTTCAAACTATTATATATTGGTTTGTCCTAATTTTTCTTAATTCATCATCATTTTCTAAAACTTGAGAAACAAGTTTCAAACATCATCATCACTTTCAATATTCAATTTTTTTTGTTCAACATTCAAGCTATTTTGTTCAACTTTCAAACTTTTGATTCAATATTCATCATAATCTTACATCATATTCTTACATCATTTTCTTGATCCCCAAGTTTGTTTTTGCTATAAATAGAGAGAATTTCTCATTCAAAAATACACCAAAACAATACCTCACATTGTTTTCTCAATTCTCTCCCACACATATATTTCTCTCTTTCATATTTTTGTACTATTTATTTTTAATTTTCTTATTTCTAGTTTTAATTAGATTAATAAATATTTAAAAAATGTAAAAAAGTATTGTTTAATTATTAATTGATTTAGATATTTTTATTTAATATTGATTAATTAAATTATTAGTTAATCTTATTAAATATTAATATTTAAATTAATTGATAATCCTTCTTGTTGCCCGATTTTATTTCGTGACTTGCTTGTTTCCTCGATTAAATCCTGATGTTGTGCCTTGATTATTCTCACGATGTTTTTCCATGATTGTATTTTCTCTCGGTGTCTCACGATGTTTTGTCGTGTACTTTATTTTTATTTAACACGATGTTTTGCAGTGTATATGTTTTTATCTCGTGATGCTTTACCGTGTATCTTTACCTGTCACGATGTTTTGCCGTGTATATGCTCTTATCTCATGATGTTTTCCCGTGATTGTATTTTTTATATATGTTACACGATGTTTTGCCGTGTACATCTGTTGTTATCCGCGATGCTTTTTCGCGTATTTTTATCTATTCTATCTGATTAATTCTCGATGTTGCTTTTCTGTAATTAATCTGATTCCAAGATGCTTTTCCGTGTATATTTTCAATTGCCATGATGTTTTTCCATGATGCCACGATGCTTTGTCGTGAATGTTCGTATCTCTGTTTATTTATTACGTGACGCTCTTCCGCATACTGTTATTTGTTACACACGATGCTTTGTCGTGTATATATTTTATCACATGATATTTTTCCATGTATTCAGTTATCACTATGTTCTTCCGTGTATATTTTATCTTTCACGATGTTATGCCGTGTATTCATTTATTCCGTGATGTTTTGCCACGTATGCATGCTCCCTTAGGATCTCTTAGTTCAAATTTAATTTTCAATTAGGTTTGAAGTAAGACAGACATTAGGATATTCAATCTTTGCATGATAACTTTAGGTTAGATTTCCCCTCTCGCCGCTGTGCGATTTAAACTTTATTTTCTGTAGTGCGTGCCCCATAGGGGAGAACTACGACCACTCTGATTTCTCAAGATCCCGTTGAGAATGCGTAGGCATAAGCTGTAAAGTCTTAGCGAGCAACCTTTTCTTTTTTTCATCGTCTCTTTACATCTGACGTTTTCCTGGATATTCTTATTTTCAACCTCTTATTTTATCTCTTTCAATCCGACGTTTTCCCGGATACTCATATTGTTTCTTTTTAAAACAACTTTCCTTGTGATTTAAATTCAAATTCATATTTGTTATCAAAACTTTCTTCAATTTCTTGAATAACTAACCATACAACTGTTACAATGGAAGCTTGCTCACCTGTAAGTTTTTATCAGCTTTCTTTTACATGCTTTCAAATATATATAACTGTATTGCTGGAAGCTTGCTCACGTTAAGTCCTTCTTTCATACCCTTTTTAAATACTTGTCATATATCAACGGTATATATACTTGTGTATCTGCTTAGAGTTTTCTCTGACAATTAAGTCTAGCATTACATAAAGCCACTAATCACTCTTTCAATACAGTCAAACTAGTTCCCCATAGGACTTTCCAGATATAGTTTTGCCTTCTCTTGGCCTTAAACAATATGGAACAAAGAGAAAGGCATTATTCCTGGTGAAACTTTTCTCAGACTGTCACTATTAGAAATTTTCAAAGAAATTCATTTCCCCCGGAGAAGATTAATTCCCGGTGAAACTTCTCTTGAATTTCTTCAAACCCTAGAACTGTTCACTAAAGAAAGGATTAATTCTTGGTGAAACCTTTATTGAACTTTTCTTAAGTTTGGACCCACAGCCTTCCTAAAAGCATCCCCAGCCTCCTCTTGGGCTTTGTACAAGGACCCTCAGGCTTCTTAGAAGTGCTCAGCCTCCTCTTAGGCTTAATACAAGGACCCTGAAGACCTATTAAAGGTATAGGATGAAACTTAGTCATCCTTTGCTAGAGCTGTCTTTCCGAAGAATCAAAACCTCAGACCAATTTTAGGGTTGACACTCATCCCTTAAAACACCAGGCTCCTCTTGGGCATCATACAAGGATAAACTCTTCCATACCAGTGGACTTGGACAGTCTCATCTCCTCTTGGATCTCAAAGAAACGCTGAAGTTTCCTGAAGGAACAGGAAAAACCCTTTCCTCTTTTTTAACATCTGACACTTTCCCGGATATTCCTCTTCTTTACATCTGACGTTTTACCGGATATTCCTTCTATTTACATCCGACGCTTTCCGGGATATTCCTTCTATTTTCATCTGATGTTTTTTCCCGAATATTTATATCTCAATCTTTAATCTTTTTACTCTTTCAATTAATTCCCACAAACACCCCTTTAGCCTCAATATTGGGCTTTAAACAAGACACAAAACATCTTTTTGCTCCCATAGAATAGGAGGAACTACGATTGCTCTGATTTCCCTATTTTCTTTAATGGGAATACGTAGGCATAAGATTGCGAAATCTTAGCGATCACACTTAAAAAAAACCTTAGGTCCAGTACCTTCATACTAATCAAACACTCTAGGTCCAGTACCTTCACACCAAACAAAAACTGAGGTCCAATACCTTACCAAAAACATCGAAAAACCCGAAACAACAAAAATATCTTTAAAACACTCTCTCAACCTTCCCAAAGGAGAAAATTTCCCATTCATGACAGATAAACACCAGTTAGTAGGATAACAGAATAATTTGCTAAACAATTTATGGGTAACCATATATAGAATGGGTAATTGACAACTCCCCATTGTATAACCTGACCCCGAACTCCCCAATCTCTTAGCATTGGTTAAAGCAAACATTTGCGTGCAAGGTTAGATTGAGATTCCAGCTTCATAGGATAAATGAGAAATCAGAAAGTAGCATCCAATCCCTTCCACTGACGGATGTGGGCGGTCACGAAAACCGCGCTATAGAAAAATGGCGACTCTGCTGGGGATCCAAACTAGGATTATAATTCCTAAGAGGTCTAGGTTGTTTAGCTTTTTATATACTATACTATACAATATATATTTACTGCTTTTCCTACTTGATATCCGTGTTTATTTTTCTGTTAATGGGAATGCGAGTGATGTTTAATGTGGAAAGTTTAAGTGATACCTAAGATAGGTGATGGCATAGACGGGCGGTCTTACAGGTAGTGAATCTCGAATAAGCTGTCCTGGTAGGCCATCAAATCAGTGGATATACCCTTTGCGGATTCAATGTCTAATGACTTCGGTTGTGAAAGCAGATTGTCCGATTGTGGTATCCATGAAACTGAGGATTTAGTAGACATTAACCATGTGGCCATTTGGTAGTGCGGTAGCTATCGAAAATAGTTGATACGCGATACTAGGGGTATCAAACCGGGCCGCCCGCCCCGCCAAAATCCCGCCAAAAAAAAGAGCGGGCGGGCATGCCCGCCAAGTGAAATGGGCATGAAATTCAAGCCCGCCCCGCCAATGTGGCGGGTTGGTGGGCGGCGGGCCAGCCCGCCTTCTTTTTTTTAATAATTTTTTCCCATATTTTTAAATAAATTAAAATGCTTTGTTTTTTTTACATTTCAATAAGAAAACATCAAGAAACATTTAGGTATCAAACCAACATTTAGATATACAAATACAAATACAATACAACCATCAATAAGTTTTAACTTCCCACCAACCAAAATAAATACGAAGTTCAACCTTCAAGCAACCATGAACTTTACCATCAAGCAGCCAAAGTTTAAGTTCAACCAACCAAAATCATAATAAGTATTAAGTACTACACTAAAGTTTAAGTTAAACCAATCAAAACCATAATAATATTAATATTGCCTAACAAAACAAGAGTGAAGCATTCTAAAATTTAAACCATAATAATATTAATATTTTTTTTTTTAACGGGCTGGCGGGCCAACCCCGCCCCATTATGTATTTCGCCCGTGGGGTTTTTTGCTTTGGCAGGGCGGGCGAAATGGGTAGGCGGGCCCAAAATCCATGCCCAGCCCGTTATTTTTTGGCAGGTGGCAGGCCAGCCCCGGTCTGTTTTGCCACCCATACGCGATACTACACCCAAATTGAGATTCTTCTGGGATACTATAGCTCGCTCGGGTGAACCAGCTTACTGTTGTTATCTCCGGGAGGGGTCAGTGATTTTTGGGAACCTTAACCGTTCTACAGGTACAAAATTACCAAAATAGTACAACCTTTGGGGATGGGTAGAGCCATGACTCCATGCTCGTGACGTCGAACCTTTGAACCCCATGTTTGTAATTTTTCTTGTGTTTATACATTCGTGCGTTCTTTAAACTTTTTCAAATCTTTTACACGTGAACTGTATCCTATGATGCATAAGCATTGCATACCATTCGCATCCCTTGCATAAGTCACACATATGTCCAGGTCATCATCAATTCATTCCAACTGTCTGTCTTTCAGTCATCTGTAAGTCGTCAAACTGATTCCTCATCACCGATACAGAACTGAAACTTCAATCAACTTCAGCTCAGTTACTGCCCAAAGACAGGACAACTCATCCTTGTGTTTGATTAGTCTTTGACCTTGTTTCTGTCTATTTTGCATTTTCCTTGTTTGTATCATATTTATTTGCTTTCAAACTTATTTATCTTTAAATGTCAGTTTTAATGAAATGAGCATGTATAGTATTTTGATTCAAATCATCTGTTTATTTACATCTTTATGCTTTCTCTTTCAACAAACAAAAACTTTCAAAAAAAAAACTTTCAAAAAAAAATACATCTCTTTTTCAAATTTTTGAATATGCAAATATTTGTGGGAGGATGATGAAAACGTAATACCCATAATTGCTGTCGGTACACTTTCGAATAAACTTTGCTGACGATGTAAGGCATTTCTTCAATTCCTAAACACTGGAGATATAAGGAAGATAATCCCTCGTTAACTCCTTTTGAGCCTTGAAGTAGGAGTTTGTTTCTTTATAAAAAAACCCACAATTTTAACCAGGGGCAGGGTAGTTCTCAGTTTAATTTGGGTTGTGTATTCAAGTTCAAAAAGTTTGCATACAACAAGCAGATGCTGAAAATGTTTTTCAAATCAAAAACCAGTGATGGTCCATCGTAATCATCAAATCTTGCAGTCACTTTCTTTCTAAGAAGAAATCAAAAAGAAAAAAAGCCCGCTAAGTCAAAAAACTTAGGCAAAAACTAGGGCATCCCGCTGACTATAAATTTCAAAATAAATAGTTCAGGCAAAAGTTAGGGATAATACAGAGAAGAGGTCTTTAAATCCTCGATCTTCAAAAAAAAATCCACAAAGACAAAAAATTACTAAATGTTGAAAAGAAGCAGTAGCTGCCGTCTCAAGACTTCTAGACCATCGTCATCCCTATCATTAGTACAAATCCGAAGCCTTTTGGAACCTGAATGCATAATTTAAGTTTAACTGAGCATAGGACTGGAGAACATCACAAAGTTGGGGTGGGACAAACAAATTTTGAGCCTTTATCTTTCTTTCATAAACCGTGAACCAGGCCACGTTAAAACCCTCAAAAGACCTATTTGAAGTAAGGTTATTTTGAAAGCATAGTACAACAAGGTTGCGTAAATTGACTCCAAAATCATTTTTTGCAAATCATTTGTTTTGGTGTTATACCTCTGTCTTACCTTTCATTCAAAATGTTTTAAACCACCGTGTTTTTAACCAGTAATTCATATTACTATGCTTTTTCTAAAACAATGATTTTGTTTACAAAAATTTTGCATGAACTTTGCATTAAATTTTCCAAGTTTAAATAAACATCTTCAATTACAAACTAGCTTTCCACTCAAGGAATTTTCAAAACAGTTTAGAAACTTGGTCAGTGATCCTATCAGAGGCAAGTTCTTTCCAGAGCCTGTTAAGAATCAGTTCAAGAATTTGTTTAGTGCAAGTCCTTCTCAGAATTGGTTTATTCAGAAAAAATTTCAAGACTCATTACTGGGGCAAGCCTTCCTAGTATACAACATACAATCATTATCATCCAAGCTGAAGCAATAATCAGTTCATCTACAACAGTCAGTGAGTCTGGGGCAATTTATTTGGAAAAATCCCGAAGTAGCTCTCTGACCTTCTTCCAAGGATTATAAACTTGATATAGTTTATCAGTATGACAAAGAGGTGTTTAATAAACCACATTTTCAGTCCCTAAGCAATGGCAGTGATCTCTGTGTTGAAGAATCGGTTTTGTCTGTCACTCCCCAAAAGAGTATAAACTTGTTGATTTTCACTCCCCAAAAAAGTATAAACTTGTTGTCAGCGTTTTCATTTGTATTACATACATTTAATCATACATCATAAAATTTTCATATACTATGCATTCAAGAGTGTTTTAATCCTCATTTGCATTCATCAGTGGTCGTGTTATTATCAACATCTTACCTTTCTACAAAGTCCAACTTATCTGGAACCTATACTTTTATGTCTTATCTGATGTTCTTCCAGATATAACTTTGTTTCTATCCGATGTCCTTTCGGATATGTCTATCTATTTTAATGTTTTTCCGTAACTTTTCTCTGTGTCTACCCGATGTTCTTCCGGATATATCTTTTGGTTTTGAAGTTTTTTCCAAAACCCGTTTTGATGTTTTTCCAGAACTCTCTTTGTCTATCTGATGTTCTCCCGGATATAACTTTTGTCTCTCTGATGCTCTCCCGGATATGACTTTTCTCATCTGATGCTTTTCCAGATGCAACTTTTGTTCTAATGACTTATCTGATGCTTTTCCGGATATGACCATCGATCTGTCAGTCTTCTAAAATTTTTTTATGTACATTTAACGCTTTTCTAAATTTTCCGGACTTACACTCAAAGTTATTTTTAATACATCCAATGCTTTTCTGGATGTCTTCTCAAAAATCTCTGTTGTCTTCCTCGTTCATCCAATGCTTTTTTGGATGTACTTGATTTGTTTTTCAGACTTCATTCAATGCTCTCCTAAATGTCTCTGATTGATTTTCTGATATCTATAAATATTTACTATTTTTCCAAATTCCATTCAATGCTCTTCTGGATGTCTCTGATAATCATGTCTGCTTATGTTCCAAAGTTTCATTCAACATTATCCTAAATTTCTTTTACGGTTGTTACTGTTCTTTTCCAGGGTTTTTCAATACATGTCTGAAAATCTCTGATGACTGTAACCTTTTTCCCAGTAAAGTTACCTTCGCTTTCTAGATGTTCCCGTGTATTCCACAATAAAATTAAACTTCTTTCTCAGAAGTCTCTAGCATATCCTCAGATTTGGTCTCATTCCACATCTAATGTTTTCCTAGATGTTTCTGATATATTTTCTAGAGTATGACACTTCTTTCACATCTGATGTTTTTCCGAATGTCTGAATCTCTATTCCAGGGTTTATCCCTCTCTTTCCAAGAACTGCTAAATACTTTTTGTCGCCTCCACAAAATTCCACAATATCTTACATCCCCAAGAAAATTTCATTGGTCTGTCTCCTGTGGCATCATTCCCCATAGTGTTCAAAAGTCTTTCATTCATCGCATATCATTTCACATGCATTTACGGTCAAAATTTTAGGTACTCTGATATTTAATCCTCTTATACCTCGAATGTCAAAAACTCTTTGCTATTCATACCTTCGGGTCTAACAAGATTAAATAGGGGCATCTGTCATACTCTAAATTTTGACCAGGCATTTTTATTTTTTCTCATTTCATCTGTCTATATTTTCATACTGTGTCATCCGCATATAATATCATATATTTTCTTCATGAATATTTTTTGATTTATTAACCGAAATTAACGTGTTAAATTTTCAGGTATTTTTGGTCAAACTGAAAAATCAACAGTGCAAAAAAGTCGGTATCCGGGCAATTTTTAAAATCGAACTTTCAGACATCATTTTTAATCTATTTTTCGCGTACTTTAACTCGGTGTGCTTATTTTAATTTTTTTGACTTTCCGGTCATCATGTTTCTGATATGTCTCAGCTTTTTAGCGGGTAAAATCAATTTCAAAATTTGACAAAACGGTGTAGTTTTTCAATACATATTTTTTCTTGCGGATCATTATGGTGTGTTCATTTTATTTTTTCAAACACTTCGATACATAAAGTTTTATCGTCTTTTTACCGGTTTCGGTTCCGATTTTAATTAATTTTAATTCTTAATTAATCAAGATTTTAATAACTTAGTTTTTATTAAATTTTTTATTATATTTGTGAATTATATTAGTATAATTATTATAATATATAGTATAATTTTTGTTTTATTATTTTTACACTACTAGTCTCTCTTTTACACAACAAGTCTCCAAAAATCACAATTTTTCTTCTACCACAACATAAAACACACGCCCCCACCCTTTCTTGTTTTTTCCTTTTCACTACAATATGTAGCATATCACATACCACTTTCCCTTCTTCTAGTAACTTGGCATTCAACACATATACTACAAACTTTTTTTGTCTTGCCCACAAACTTCAATTTTTTCATTCAACCTTCAAACTATTATATATTGTTTTGTCCTAATTTTTCTTAATTCATCATCATTTTCTAAAACTTGAGAAACAAGTTTCAAACTTCATCATCACTTTCAATATTCAATTTTTTTTTGTTCAACATTCAAGCTATTTTTGTTCAACTTCAAACTTTTGATTCAATACTCATCATAATCTTACATCATATTCTTACATCATTTTCTTGATCCCCAAATTTGTTTTTGCAATAAATAGAGAGAATTTCTCATTCAAAAATACACCAAAACAATACCTCACATTGTTTTCTGAATTCTCTCCCACACATATATTTCTCTCTTTCATATTTCTCTATTATTTATTTTTAATTTTCTTATTTCTAGTTTTAATTAGATTAATAAATATTTAAAAAATGTAAAAAAATATTGTTTAATTATTAATTGATTTAGATATTTTTATTTAATATTGATTAATTAAATTATCAATTAATCTTATTAAATATTAATATTTAAATTAATTGATAATTCTTCTTGTTGCCAGATTTTATTTCGTGACTTGATTGTTTCCTCGATTAAATCCTGATGTTGTGCCTTGATTATTTTCACGATGTTTTTCCGTGATTGTATTTTCTCTCGGTGTCTCACGATGTTTTGCCGTGTACTTTCTTTTTATTTAACACGATGTTTTGTCGTGTATATGCTTTTATCTCGCGATGCTTTACCGCGTATCTTTACATGTCACGATGTTTTCCTGTGATTGTATTTTTTATATATGTTACACGATGTTTTGCTGTGTACCTTTGTTGTTATCCGCAATGCTTTGCCGCGTATCTTTATCTGTTCTATTTGATTAATTCTCGATGTTGCTTTTCTATAATTAATCTGATTCCACGATGCTTTTCCGTGTATATTTTCAATTGCCATGATGTTTTTCCATGACGCCACGATGCTTTGCCGTGAATTTTCGTATCTCTGTTTATTTATTACGTAACGCTCTTCCGCATACCTGTTATTTGTTACCCACGATGCTTTGCCGTGTATATATTTTATCACATGATGTTTTTCCATGTATTCAGTTATCACGATGTTCTTCCGTGTATATTTTATCTGTCACGATGCTATGCTGTGTATTCATTTATTCTGTGATGTTTTGCCACGTATGCATGCTCCCTTAGGATCTCTTAGTTCAAATTTAATTTTCAATTAGGTTTGAAGTAAGATAGACATTAGGATATTCAATCTTTGCATGATAACTTTAGGTTAGATTTCCCCTCTCGCTGCCGTACGATTTAAACTTTATTTTCTGTAGTTCGTGCCCCATAGGGGTGAACTACGACTGCTCTGATTTCTCAAGATCCCGTTGAGAATACGTAGGCATAAAACTATAAACTCTTGGCGAGCAACCTTTTCTTTTTTCATCGTCTCTTTACATCCAACATTTTTCCGGATATTCGTATTTTCAACCTCTCATTTTATCTCTTTCAATCCGGCGTTTTCCCGGATATTCATATCGTTTCTTTTTAAAACAACTTTCCTTGTGATTTAAATTCAAATTCATATTTGTTATCAAAACTTTCTTCAATTTCTTGAATAACTAACCATACAACTGTTACAATGGAAGCTTGCTCACCTGTAAGTTTTTATCAGCTTTCTTTTACATGCTTTCAAATATATATAACTGTATTGCTGGAAGCTTGCTCGCCTGTAAGTCCTTCTTTCATACCCTTTTTAAATACTTGTCATATATCAACTGTATATATACTTGTGTATCTGCTTAGATTTTTCCCCGACAATTAAGTCCAGCATTAAATAAAGCCAGTAATCACTCTTTCAATACAGTCAAACTAGTTCCCCATAGGACTTTCCAGATACAGTCTTGCCTTTTCTTGGGCTTAAACAATATGGAACAAAGAGAAAGGCATTATTCCCGGTGAAACTTTTCTCAGAATGTCACTATTAGAAATTGGCAAAGAAATTCATTTCCCCCAGAGAAGATTAATTCCCGGTGAAACTTCTCTTGAATTTCATCAAACCCTATAACTGTTCACTAAAGAAAGGATTAATTCTCGGTGAAACCTTTCTTGAACTTTTCTTAAGTTTGGACCCACAGGCTTCCTAAAAGCATCCCCATCCTCCTCTTGGGCTTTGTACCAGGACCCTCAGGCTTCTAAGAAGTTCTCAGCCTCCTCTTGGGCTTAATACAAGGACCCTGAAGATCTCTTAAAAGTATAGGACGGAACTTAGTCATCCTTTGCTAGAGCAGTCTTTCCGAAGAGTCAAAACCTCAGACCAATTTTAGGGTTGACACTCATCCCTTAAAACACCAGCCTCCTCTTGGGCATCATACAAGGATAAACTCTTCCATACTAGTAGACTTGTACAATCTCATCTCCTCTTGGATCTCAAAGAAAACCTGAAGTTTCCTGAAGGAACAGGAAAAACCCTTTCCTCTTTTTTAACATCCGACGTTTTCCCGGATATTCCTTTTCTTTATATCCGACGTTTTACCAGATATTCCTTCTATTTACATCCGACGCTTTCCCAGATATTCCTTCTATTTTCATCTGATTTTTTTCCCAGATATTTATATCTCAATCTTTAATCTTTTCACTCTTTCAATTAATTCCCACAAACACCCCTTTAGCTTCAATCTTGGGCTTTGAACAAGACACAAAACATCTCTTTCCTCCCATAGAATAGGAGGAACTACGATTGCTCTGATTTCCCTATTTTCTTTAACGGGAATACGTAGGCATAAGATTGTGAAATCTTAGCGAGCACACTTAACAAAAACCTTAGGCCCAGTACCTTCATACTAATCAAACACTCTAGGTCCAGTACCTTCACACCAAACAAAAACTGAGGTCCAATACCTTACCAAAAACATCGAAAAACCCGAAAACAACAAATATATCTTTAAAACACTCTCCCAACCTTCCCAAAGGAGAAACTTTCCCATTCATGACAGATAAACACCAGTAAGTAGGATAACAGAATAATTTGCTAAACAAACTATGGATAACCATATATAGAATGGGTAATTGACAACTCCCCATTGTATAACCTGACCCCAAAATGAGACTTTAGAATAACAACTCGCTATCCGTGCTTCCTTTCTATCACTACTAAAATTATTTACTTACTCCCTTGCTATAACTTGCCTTACTTCATAGCTTCGCTTGTTTACAGGTACAGGATAGGTCGCTAAGCTCCCTCTTTATATCTGTGGGGCCAGGCCAATAGTAGTACTTTTTTGCTTATACTTTCTGGGCGAGGGCACCCCCTTTCAAGTCTCAAGGTTTGGAACCAACTTTACTAGGTTGAGGAACCCACAGGCAGTATAATGTTACCCCACCTTCCGTAGGAATTTTCGGGGAGTAGCCTGCTTAAGCATACACTTGTATTGGGCTGCGGAGGATCCCGAATCCCGGGGATCCCAAGGTTGCTCCCGCTCCCAAATAAGACCATCACTGGAAAATAAATAACAAATAATACAACACCCTCACGATTCAAAAAATGAATATTCGTCAAGGTCGGCATCCCGGATCCAAACTCCCCAATCTCTTAGCATTTGTTAAAGAAAACATTTGCGTGTAAGGTTAGTTTGAGATAGCTTCCCTTTCCTTTCTAGCTTCATAGGATAAATAAGAAATCAGAAAGAAGCATCCAATCCCATCCACAGACAGGATATGGGCGGTCACGAAAATCGCGCTACAAGAAGGGCTCTCCTTTTATACCCTGAGAAATTTTATCAGAATCTTGGAGACACAGTGGACAAATGTTTTGTCTATAGGAGAAAAGATTAGGGTTTGAATGGACCTCCTTTTAGCCTTCATACTTAGTCAACCTTGGAGAAAGCAACGCCTCATTTGCTGCACAGAAGCCTCAGAGAATAGGGTGCAGGTCTATCATATTCACAATCCATTATATGCCTCAAAAGAACCTTTTAGTTGTGTCATGTGAGAGAGGGTTAAAAGAGGTAATGGTTGGGATTGAGGATCATGGATCCATGCGCATCAAGCTGACAGTCCTTATGCTAAACAATTTATTTCACAAGTCCAATGTTATGTCCCAAAATACCTTTTAGTGAGTCATAAGAATGAGAGCTTAAAGAGGTAATGGTTAGGATTGCACATGGAGGGACAACACGCCAAGTATAAGGGAATTGTGGCAAAAGATATTATGAGTTGATGAAAAGAAACCAGTGTGATGGTACTTGGCATTTGATTAGGATTTTTGGTTAAATTGCAAAGCATAGTTTCACAAAGAAGACAAAACCATATCATGCTCTTTACCACGTGAGCATTGCTCACCCAATGGACCAACCAACATGTTCTTTACTCTTTGGAAAGTTGGCACGAGGAGTGTTACCCTATGTGTTGGGGAAAGTCTGAAATTTAGACTTGAAAACACATGACAAATCGTAACAAAACTTGGTGTAGCAAGAAAAATCACAAACCATAATTTCTAAGTGTGAAGTAATCTTGTAACATGCCAACTTTGGTGTACCATATCTTGATGACCACATTACCAATTCTTGAGATTCTTGGCTTAGTGAAAAATAGAAATATGATAGAGTAATTTTCATGTGAAAAGTGGCTAGAGATAGAGCTTGCAACAAGGAGAAAAAATGCCATAAAGTCATGCGTATGGGCTAACAAAAAAACTTAGAAAATTTTCTAAGTTATGGATTTTTTCATCATTTGAAACACCTAATTTTAAAACGTCATAACTTGAGATTGGTTTATCCAAATGAGGAGTTCTACACATGCTTGGAAAGCTTACAGAACAAGGAACAACTTTCATGTCCAAAGGTTTTTGATTTGAAGCTTGGAACTAGGTGAAAAATTGAGTCAAAGTTGGATGAAAATTAGGGTGAAAATGATCAAAAATTCACCAAGTCCTAAAGGCAACTTATCTTCCAACTCTCATAACTTAAGAATCATTCATTTTTTGAAGAAATGTCCTCTAATACTGAAGTTCATGGAAAGGGCTTCCATTTGAGCTTTGAGTCACTCAATTTGGATGTGTGATTTGAAAGTTATGGCCTTCCCAATTTTGCACAAGAAGTGAATTTTTACACTTAGAAAGTTTCAAGGACCAAACATTGCCTTCTTTGTAAGAAACCTCTCAAAACTTAATCTCTAATACCTTAGCTCAACAATTAGTCATGTCATGATGGACTTAGGACTTGAATGCTTCATCTTGGATCAAAATCTCAAAAGTCAAAGCCTCAGTCAAATCCTAATTTTTCTCAGGATACAACTGGATGATCTCTAATAATCTTGCTTCTTCAATCTCTTCGAAGACTCATAGATGGTCTCTAGGGATGTCTATTACCACATGGAATCATCTCCCAGGGCTTGGGAACATATCTTGATCAGCATCAAAGGCAATGGCTAACTTGTCCTTACAAAACCCTAGTTTGAGGTATGTTGAACTTGTGACTCAAGGCACTTGGTGATGGGAACCAAAAACACTTTAATCCTTGTTGAATAAGACTTCTAGGATGTAAGTGAACTCAGATGACATTCACACATCACTTCAAAATAGCTAGTGAACACTTGTGAGAATTGTATGGAGCCAAAGAGTGTCTTAGGAGACCTTGAAACATGTGAGATGCTGGCTTATTGACCTTGTTCTTTTTCCTATGCAAACCCTGGCCTTCAAACAAAAAGAAACAACTTGCAAGATGAAGTGGTTAGTTAACAATGCAAAGATGATTGAGTCTAAATGCAAGTGCAAGATGTTATGACATCTAAGGGGTAAAATTTGGGGTACAACAGTTGCCCCTATTTAAATAGCTTATCGGATGGTATGAGGAATGGAAATCCTTGGGACATCAAGGTGAAAGGTATTTAAATATAGCAAACCGAAAATTTTGCCCTTAGATGGAATGCAGATGCTAAGGACAGGCAACGGACATTCAGATGCTGACATGCCATGAACTTCTAGTATGATGATATGATGTCATGATAGAGCAAAGATGCAGACAAACAAGACACCAAAGAAAAATAAACTACCACAGGTGAGCTTTACTGGGGACAGATGAAGGTTAGTATCCACAAGGAAGACTCACTGGGGATACAGGCTGACCAACAAAAGAGACTCACTAGGGAGACTTCAAGGAAACACTGGGGATAGAAAAATAAAAAGGGAAACCTTATAGGTCCTCATTGGAGATGGGAGCCATAGAGATATTCTCCACTGGGGAAAGATCCAGGTAGATGGACGACAGGTTCATAGGTGACCGGACGATGCTGGGGAAATAAAACACATTCTTATTGGGCATGAAACCAGAAAAAGGACATGATCTCCACTGGGAATCAATTTGAAATAAAAGGATACACATCCTACAAAGATTTTATGGGGATTTCTTATATTGAAGAGTTCAAACGGGATCTCCAAGAAAAGCTAGAAAAGATAGAGGCGAACTTTGCATGCGCCAAATGATAAAAGATATTGATAATGACTGAACCTCTACTGGGAACAAGATTAAAGTGTCAAAAATGATTGGACTTGGGCACCAATATGAGTTGGATAGGATACTAATTTGAGTTAGTTTGCCAGCAAATACTGGACTTAAGACACCAATATGAGTTTGGCTTAGATTGAGGTTCACAGTTGGCCTGATGTTTAGGTTCATAGGTGACCAAGGTTCATAGTTGACCTGAGATTTTGGTTCATATGTGACCGGAGGTTTTAGGTTCAAAGCTGACCAAGGTTTAGGTTCATAGCTGACCAAGAAATAAACATTTCCAGCAATTACTGGACTTTAGGTTCATAGGTGACCAAGGTTTTAGGTTCATAGATAACCTGAGGTTTTGGTTCATAGCTGATCAAGGTTCATAGTTAACGTGCATGACGTTTAGGTTCACAGTTAACCTGAAACAAACAATGCCATCAATTACTAGACTTTAGGTTCATAGGTGACCTGAATTTTAGGTTCATATCTGACCAAGGTTCACAGTTGACCTGAAATAAGTAATGCCAGCAATTACTGGACTATAGGCTCATAGGTGACCTGATGATGTTTAGGTTCATAGCTGACCTAAAACAAACAATGCCAGCGATTACTGGACTTTAGGTTCATAGGTGACCTGAATTTTAGGTTCATATCTGACCAAGGTTCACAGTTGACCTGAAATAAGCAATGCCAACAATTACTAGACTTTAGGTTCATAGGTGACCTGATGATGTTTAGGTTCATAGCTGACCTGAAACAAATAATGCTAGGGATTACTGGACTTTAGGTTCATAGGTGACCTGAATTTTAGGTTCATATCTGACCAAGGTTTAGGTTTATAGCTGACCAAGGTTCATAGTTGACCTGAGGTTTTGGTTCAAGTTGACCAAGAAATAAACAGTGCCAGTGATTACTGGACTTTGGATTCATATGAAGAGGTTTAGTATCTGATGGGTTAGTACCGGGGTTGCATAAACGAAGCTTAGACTTCCTGGGGAATATGGATAATGAGCAAAATCTGGCGCACGCAGGTGAAGACCGGATGCAAGCAGGACACAGATAAAGATCCACGGATCAACAAATTGAGGTAAAGGGAGGTGAAGACCCACAAGCAAAAGCACACCCAGATGCAAAGATGCAGGATGATATGGTACGATGCGAATGCTCAATGATATGCAAGAGACGACTTTAACGAGAGGCAATAGACTGGGAACAAGGGTAGATGGATGACACATCCACTGCAAGGAGTCACACCGAATCTAAAGGGAATCAGTAGCTTGGAATCAATCTGGGAATATCTTTCCTTCTCTTGAGGAAGTGACATTTTTCACGTTCAACAAACACTTGTGAAGATACTGGGGAGAAGTCCTTTGTATCATAGTAGTCAGTCATTACTGAAATGTCTGATCCGGGAATTATTGCCAATTTTACTTTAATGACAAGCTTACGCCAGATGGTTTAATAGTGCCTTCGTCATAGCCAGTGTTTTTCTTGAGGGAAGCAAATGCTTTTACTAAATCGTACCTAATGCCAAAGCAAATTATATTTCATTGTGTTTTCTCAAAAGATTTTTCAAAATATTTTCCGCTTTCAAAACCGTTATTAATGAATAAATGAAGTTTTGCATAACACGAAAAATAATAGAGTAATGATAAATATCAAACAAAGAATGGTTCAAAAATCTGATTTTATTAGAATGGTAACTTGCCAATGGCAAAGTTCCATGGAACATTACAATTAGGAAAATGGCAATTTGGGAAAATGTTACATCGTATTCAATGACCACTACCATCCCTAATGACTAAGAGTCCTAAAGATGAACTTTGCTGCTGATGAGAGCAAATGAACTTGAACTTCTTCATGAATTCCTTGATGTAGGTGATAACCCTTTATGACACAGTGAAACGCCTTTGTCCCTAACTTTTGCTTGGACCGCCTTTTCAGGTTTCAGTCCACCGGGACGCTCTTTTTTGCCTAGGCCGCCCTTTCAGGTTTTCAACCTAGCGAGCTCTTTTCTTTTTATTTGATCCCTAACTTTTTTCTGAGTCTCCTTCATAGGTTATGACCCACCGGGATACCCCTTTTTTGCCTAAGTCGCCATTTCTGGTTTTCGACTTAACGGGCTTTCTAGGCGTAATATTTTCGTACTGAGTCAGCATTCACAGGGTGTGCGAGTTGTTCACCATCCATCATTGTAAGGAATAAGGAGCCTCTTGAGAACACGGTTTTCACCACAAATGGACCCTCATAGTTGGGTGCCTATTTTTCGCGAGCATCCCTTTGAGATGGCAAGATCTTCTTGATTACAAGTTCTCCTTCTCGCAATTCTCGAACACGGACCTTCTTGTCAAATGCTCCCTTCATTCTTTTCTGGTACAAGTGACCATGACACATGGCAGTCAGTCCCTTCTCATCAATGAGGTTCAGCTGGTCATATCTCTCTTGGACCCATTCTGCTTCATCAAGCTTGGTTTCCATCAGAATTCTCAAAGATGGTATCTCCACCTCAATGGGAAGGACAACATCCATTCCATATACCAGAGAAAAGGGAGTTGCCCCTGTCAAAGTTCAAACCGACGTTCTGTATCCATGCAAGGAAAATGGTAACATTTCATGCCAATCCTTATAAGTCTTGACCATTTTCTGCAGGATCTTTTTGATGTTCTTATTAGCAGCTTCGACAACTCCATTCATCTTAGGACGATAAGGTGAAGAATTGTGATGCTCAATCTTGAAATTGTGACACAACTCCTTCATTGTTTTGTTGTTCAGATTTATCCCATTGTCAGTTATGATTCTATTAGGGATTCCATAACGACAGATGATATTATTCTTGATAAAATGAGCAACCACTTGCTTGGTCACATTGGCGTAGGATGCAACTTCAACCCATTTGGTGAAATAGTCGATGGGCACTAGAATGAAACGATGGCCATTAGAAGCTTTTGGTTCAATAGCTCCATTCATGTCAATGCCCCACATAGAGAAGGGCTAAGGCGATGACAGAACATTCAGCAGTGTTGGAGGCACATGCATCTTGTCAGCATAGATCTGGCATTTATGACACTTTCTGGCGTATTAGATACTGTAACACCCCATTTCTACCCGACGGATAATTATAAAATCAGAGTTTCAAAATTTCAACATACAAATGAGATGCTACACTTTCAACTTTAAAAACGACTTCATATTATCACATGTTAATCAGATACATAACACTTTAACTCGGATGAACCGATGACAACAAAATTAGTCTTTAAAATAAAACAATTTTTATTAACTAAATAGCGGAATCATACTTTTCAACTCAAATGACATAACATCTTTTGTTCATCTAAAAACAATTGCAACATAACTAGTATTCAATGACATCAACTTATAATTCAACAACTAAAATATAACAACTATAAAACAATGATCGTTCATCCCCCCGAGTGTTACATATCAGAGCAAGACCCTTTTGACTTGCAATAAAGCAACATAAGGACTCCAAAAACTATTCCGAACTGCCACTGCTATTCTTGAGTACCTGCCCATTTCCCATGGTAGGGGAAATATCAGCAGAAGGGGTGAGATATCCGACAATATAATAAGATGTATGATAAATAATATATTAGAATTTATATCATATAAAATTACCACATTACAGCTTATAACAACAAAATTATCACAACCATTCATCAGCATAATATCACAACAAAGTCATCAACTTAATATCACAGCAATTTAACCAACTTAATATAACAACTTTCAAACCACAAATATAACAACAAAACCCTCAACAGGTTATAACAACATTCTCATAGCTTTCAGATAATACCGGACACAACGAGTCAACAACATAATAACAACGAATATATTCATCACAACACTGGAATATGCAGCTTAGATTGTGACTCATACAATGCACATGCATGTGGTACCACTGGAGCAGAACTCCCAACTTAAAAACGGAGCAGAACTCCCAACTTAGAAATTGCCAATTAATAGAGGCATCAAACAAGGCATAAGCCTTCAACCTTCAACTTTTTTCCAATCCAGGCCACCTTAATAATTTTGCCAATCCAGGCCAACTTAGTATGTTATGCTATGCATGCGACAACAACTACAACATCAACTTATTCAACAATAACACAACAACCACACAACTGCAACTTAACAACAATTTCAACTTTGGCCATCGGCCTACAACTTAATAGCAACAAAAAATCAACATTGGCCATCGGCCTACAACTTAACGGCAACAACAAATCAACATTGGCCATCGGCCTACAACTTAACAGCAACAACAAATCAACATTGGCCATCGGCCTACAACTTGGTATCAACATCTCAACAACGACATAGAGACTACATTTCAACAGCAACTCAACCATAACAACACAACGACAACAATTCGACAGCAACTTACCAACATTTACAACACATCAACAACAACTTATCAACAACGACACGTTAACCACGATAATTCAACGTCAACAAAAATATACAACTTACCAACAATGACATGTTAACACCAATAATTCAACATCAACAAAATATACGACAGTGATCCGTAATTGTTCCGGACAATTCTACTAAGACCGGTTAATTAACTATCGGCTACAAATACTACTATTTTCTACTCTGTACCAACCATCTTATACCACAAACGCTTCTTGAATTTATTCGGACCAGACTTCCAAAACCAGTTAATTATTCTTCTACTAAAATCATGTTATTCCTACTTCTCACTAAGGTCTTTATTATACCTCTATTAGCTTTATGCTACACTGCCAGTAAATAAATTTCCAAAACCTGTTACTGATATTTCTGCTCAGCTCTGCTTTAATACTATTAGGATTATCCTGGTACTTGTCATACTACAATTCCTGCTATGTTTACTCACCACTGCCAGATTATCCTTCTACTAATCAACACTACTACTGTTACTAAAATACTATCTGTTAACCCATGCCTTATTGTTAATTTTTTCTGTTAACTGAAACTAATGGTGACTATGTAATTTCCTGCTAAATAATTCGTTAATTCTGCTTTTCCACTAATTACTGTTACTAACATATTAATATCAATAATATATGGTTTCTGCTACACATGTGCCTACTACCACAAAAAAAACCACTCTTAACATAATAACCAGGTGGCTTGCACCACCAAAATTCCCTCAACAAAGGTGGCTTGTGCCACCCTTACCCCCTATTATGAGGTGGCTTGTGCCACCCTTAAGGTAACTAGAGGTGGCTTGCGCCATCCTTTTCATCAACATTCCCCAGGTGGCTTGCGCCACCAGTCTCTTGCAATGGGGGTGGCTTGCGCCATCTCCCCCCTTCATTTTTTTTTACATATAAACCACATTCCAAAACAGTTCAACTAATCCAATTTTATAACATAGTCAAGAAATAATCATTAGTTGTTAAAACTCTAATAGTTAAATCACACTAAGTCCCTAACAGTTAACAATTTTCTCATTCAATTAACCAAACACACTAATTTCCAATATGGAGAATACCTCTTTAATTAAAATATTTTTCTAAACTCATCTCTTCATAAACAGTAGAACTAAAAGTAATACTTAGTAGTATCAGGTTATATTGGTATTCAATATTTATATGGCGGCTACAAGATTAATTGGAACATCACTTTTAGGAAGTACCTATATCACCATTCTATCACATTTCAAGTGGCTTATACTTTACTAGACATATTTTAATGGACCTCATGTTTTCCTTTTTCATACAAAGTAGCGCTACAGGGATCATTATGATGAAACCATCACAGGTTCGCTTGAATTATGCTCTACTGTTACTAATTCTACAAGACTTATCACTTCTTCATTTATATACTAAGATAGCGCTACAGCTCATAAAAATAAAATGTATTATGTTTTCAAGTGGCTCTTAAGTGTATAAGTAATACAGTTCAAAACATCACACAATTCATTGGATTGCTAAGTGGCGTTACAGTATCATTCCAAAATATCACCTACCAAGTGGGGAGCATACTGCATAGGGTAGATCGGCTGTTGAGAAAAATTCGGCACCGATTGTTGTTGATACATAGGTTGTTTCCACCTTGGGTTCTTTTTCTTTCCTGCCATGATGGTATTATTCTCTCCTCTTTCTTCTTGTGGAAGTGGCTAAGAGCTTTCTTGGCATTGGTATTGGTTGAACTGCTTAAGGAACTGACTAATTTTCGGCTTTTCAGCCCTGCTTCTACTTTTACGCCTACAACAACAATATCAGCGAAGTTAGCACTGACACTGCTGATCATCCTTTCGTAGAACTCTGGCTTCACAGTATCTATAAACCAATCAGCTAGTTCTTTTTCGGACAAAGGTGGTTCTACCTGAGATGCTGTCTCTCTAAAACGTTGCGCGTACTCTTTAAAAGACTCGGTATTGCTCTGAGACATGCTCAACAATTGTCTATGATCGGGCGCCATGTCCATGTTATATTTGTAATGCTTTACAAAAGCATCTGTCAAATCTTGAAAACAATGGATTCTAGACTGGTCCAGACTTAAGTACCACTTGGCAGCAGCCCCTTTCAGACTATCTTGGAAGCAGTGGATCATCAACTTATCATTATCCATATATGCAGCAATTCTTTGAAAATACATAATCAGATCCGACTTAGGACACGTTGCTCCCGAGTATAAGCCAAAATTGGGTAGTTTAAACTTGGGTGGAATTATTAAGCCTGAGACTAAGCACATGTCTTTAGCATCAGTACTAAATACGTTGCTCCCTTCCATTGCTTTCATTTTCCTCTGAATTGTCTCTACACTTTCCTTCAGCCTTTCATGTTGATCATCTCCCTCTTCGGACATCTCAGGGTAATCATAGACCGGATGTGGGTTATGAAAAACAGGATGCACCTGGGTTTGCACTGCTGCAGGAGTAAAGGTAGGGATGTCTTGAAGAGTTTCATTAACCAAGGGAACAGTTTGTTGGGTAGAAGTGGGAACTGGAGCACGTATGAAATCAAAAGGCATACCCAAAGTGGGGTTCACACTAGTAGTAACAAGAGGTTCCACAGTTGAAGTGATAATCTCGGAGACCATAGTGGCCTGTGTGTCCATCTTTGCATTCATAACTTGAATAGCTTCCAGAATCTGCCCCATTCCTCCTTGGAGCTCACTCAGCTCATTGTTAACTCTGTCCATTTCACAATACTGTTCTGACATCTTTTGACGAGCTTGGGCTCGTGTGTTGTAGCTGTGTCGGGAACTCAGTGTGATGATTCTGAAGAGAATACGGTGACATGAGATAAAACCAGGGAAGAAAATGCACATGCTATGACATGATGCAAGTGAAAATGAAAATTCAAATGCAAGCTAAATTATCAAGAAACCAAGACAATTTGCAAACATTGTAGATAACAGGATGTTCCTCAAAATAAGCTTCTTTCATTAGAAATTCTTGCAAATGTTACACCAGAGGTGGTACATCTTCATAATTCAAAATACATAAGTGGAAATGGAAAATACAACAACAAATGAAACTAAAGATTGGATCCACTGGTAGACGGTCCCACCCCTCCATTGATCTTTCTCATAAGCCTGTTGATTCGCTCCTTGATTTTTTTTCCTTTTCAAGGGTTAATTATCCTAATGCTTCCTTCAACTTTGTTTCTACCTTTGTAGGTGATTCGTGGCGGGGATAAGGCATCCTCATCACGAGAGCTCTTTCGCGAGACCATTCTAAGAAAGCCTCGGTAGCGGTACAATCAGAATTTCCCATGGTTGTCCATCTCTGTCTATTGATGCGGTGCCAAGCACACTCAATTCTGATTTTGAACTCCAAGTCTTCATCTTCCTCAAGGAAAACCATCTCTAGATCATTGAAATCAGGAATTTCCTCCATCGGATGGCCTAATTGTCGGCGAGCAAGCACAATTTTGTAGTTGATACAACCATTCCTTCCTATGAGAGGGACGTTGGGGAAGTCTCCGCAGCTGTAAATCATCAAGATCCCTCCATACACTGGATCATACCATTCAATGTCGGTGTAAGTCAGTTCCATCAGTTTCTTGGACCAAATCGTGCTATCTTATACTTCCCAAAAAGTTGGCGTCTTCGGTAGGTGCGAAATAAACCACCTATAGAAGATAGCCACACAACAAACAACTGGTCCTCCTTTCCTCATGTACCTTGTGTGAATAGCCTGATAAGTATCAGCTAGCAGTGTTGGAACAGGGTTGTTGAGCATGAAAATTCGGATGGCCTGAACGTCAACAAAGTACTTGGCATTAGTGTAGCGAGCGATTTTGGACGCGGTTCTTAAGCGCTGTCGCTCTCTGGAGTAAGTTTACTACAAGTCGATTCATTTTTTATCCTATTAAAGTTGATGAAGGAAGGGAAATAGATGTCTCCAATTAACCTTGCTTGCATACTGAGTTTAAACAGCGGCCTGTTAGGTTACGGATGTGATCAATATGGTGGGGCCTTTCTTGTGCTATTTTAACAGAATGATGAGTTTCTGGCGAGGAATAAGGATTAGGACGTTAGGACTGATGCTTTTTGATGGATACATGAGAGTATGGGATTTTGGGTTTTTGTTTAGTGTGCTCGCTAAGATTTTATCTTTTAATCTTATGCCTACGTATTCCCGTTTACCAAAACAGGGAAATCAGAGAGTTCGTAGTTCCTCCTATTCTATGGGAGGAATGGAATTTGGTGTCTTGTTCAAAGCCCAAGACGTGAAGCGAAAGGTGGTTTGTATCTTGTTCAAAGCCCAAGATGTGAAGCTAAAAGGGTGTTGACTTTAGAGAGAATTTGTCATCTCTAAAGAGGGGGTTGTATGTCACAACTGTTTATAAAGGAGGATTACTTTAACCAGGATGTGTGAATCTGGAAATGCCATAATTTCCTTTAAAGGGGATTTTAACCTGAAGGAGAAGACTTTAACTCAGTGTAGAGCAATGCTATCTTTCCTTAGGAATTTCTCATGCTAAAAGAGGGACAGTGGCATGGATGTAGATGATCCAGAGGCTTGCCGCTTACAGCAATTAGATAAAGGGGAAGGAGTTGTTGATGTTTGTGTACTGTGAACGAGGCACAACTTTGATGCTAAAAGGTTGATTAGATCAACCAGTGGTTTTCTTATACAAAGCCTAAGAGGAGGCCAATATGTGTCTCGTACAAAGCCCGAGAGAGAGGCTAAAAGGTTTTGACTCGACGATGGAGTCTTTTGGTATCTCGTATAAAGCCCGAGATGAAGGCTATTTGACTCAACAAGAGAGTTTTTGTATCTCGTACGAAGCCCGAGATGCAGGCTAAAATTTGTTTGGCTCAATAAGAACCTTTTTGTATCTCGTATAAAGCCCGAGATGGAGGCGAAAGGGGTGATTGACTCAACGAGGGAGTCTCTTATGTGTCTCGTACAAATCCCGAGAGAGAGGCTAAATGTTATTTGACTCTGCTGGGGAGAATCATTGTACAAAGCCCAAGAGGAAGCTATTGTAACTGTTTCAGTTGAGTGACAGGTCCAGTATACTGATTTTGAAAGAGAAATCAGTTCTTATATGAGCAACACTGTACTCAAGGATTTGATTTGAGGATCCGGGTTATTCTTGTTCTTTAAGGAAGTGGGAAATCCGAAGGGTATTGAGACTGTCCGAGTCTACAGGTTTTCTTCCTATTTAACAAAGGGGTCACTTGAGAATGTCTGGAAAACTCAAGAAAATTAGACTGTCCATGTCTAGAGTTTCATCTTTTGTATCATGCTTTGAGAAACAGTAGTAGACTCTTTGAAAGGATTGTTCTATGCAGATGATTAAGTTCTGTTCCTATACCTCTAGGAGGTCGTCGGGACAATTTGTACGAAGCCCAAGAGGAGGCTGGAAACTTTTAAGAAGCCGACGGGTCCTTGTACGAAGCCCAAGAGGAGGATATCATTCCCAGAGGAAGAAATCATTATACGAAGCCTAAGAGGAGGCTGTGAATACTTCTAAGAAGCCGGCGGGTCCTTGTACTAAGCCCAAGAGGAGGTGGGGTTGCTTTTAGGAAGCCTTTGGGTCCTTGTATGATGCCCAAGAGGAGGCCGATGCTTTTAAGAAGCCCGTGGGTCCCCAAACCCCGAGACATTCAAGGCAAGCTATTCACAAGGAATAGATTAAGTCAGGAAGGTTCGAGAATTTGGAGGAAACTCAAAGATGCCATTCACAGAGAATACATTCATCTCTGGGAGAAGAGTTTCTTGACAATTCCTAATGAGGACAGCCGAAGAGAAGACTGTATCTAGTGATCCTATTGGGGATCTAGTTATCTATTTCTACGAATAAACGAAACGGCGTCACCTAGTTCTAGACGTAGTTGTCGGGGAAACTCTAAATATCTATACTATTATTACACAGTTTATATGTGTTTATGAAAGAAGACTTACAGTGAAACAGCCCCACAATACAATTATATGTATATGAAAGCGTATAAACACTTACTCGGTTGTAGAGCTTCCATGCTGTTTGGTTAGTTGTTCAACAAAGAAAGATTGAAAACAACAGTATATTTCAAAATCAAAGGAGAAAGTGCTTTGAAAAAGAAAGATTTGGGGCTTACAGCTCAAGGAGAGGCCCAGGGTTTTATCAGTGAGTGCGCTATTGTTTTTTACAGAGGGACTTATACAAGTGACTGAGGCCCAAAAAGGTTTTCTGTACAAAGGGATGGGTCTTACACTCTCTCAAGAGGCCCAAAAGGTTTTAAAGAAAAAGAGTGGGGCTTATAACATGAGGGTAGGCCCAGATGATTTTTCGTTTGAAATGGTGATCGCGCCGAGATTTTCTTTTAATGCGAAGGGACTTATACAATAAGTGAGGCCCAAAATGTTTTGGTTCGAAGGGGATTGGGTCTTACACTCTATTAGAGGCCCAAAAGTTTTGAATGGGTCTTATAGCTCAAGGAGAGGCCCAAAAGGTTATCTTTAAACTGGCGACGATTGCGTCGTTTATTTGAAAATGTACAGAGGGACTTATACAACGAATGAGGCCGGAAAAGTTTTATGTACAAGGGGGTTGGGTCTTACACTCTAATAGAGGCCCAAATGATTTTTAAGAAAAGAAATGGGTCTTACTACTCGAGGGTATGCCCAAGGTTTTTGAAAAGGCGACGATCGCGTCGTTTGTTTTTGACGGTATTGGGACTTATACAATATACTGAGGCCCAAAAATGATTTGGTAAAAAAAAAGGATTGGGTCTTACACTCTATTAGAAGCCCAAAGTGTTTTGAAAATGATTTATGAGGGTTGAATTAATCCAAAACCCTAATTTGTTTTCAAAAATGTATCTAATTGAATAAAAATTCAATTAAAATGATCAAAATTGTTTAACATATGGAAAACAAATTGTGATCTTGGATTAATGCTTCAAAAATTAAGTATTGACCTACAAAATAATTAGAAGGCGTTAAAAGTTGCAAAATCAAGGTGGAAAAAATATTTTAAATGTTAAAAACAATTAAAACATTAATTCTTTGCAAAAATATCAATTATACAAAATAAATAATATTTTTGGGATTTTTTGGGAAAATAAAATATTATAACATTTTTGTGAATTATTAAAAAAAGAATCAACTCAAAATCATTAAAACTCAGAGAGAAATTAATTTTTGAATCAATTAAATAAAATCACAAAATTCAAATATTCAAATATTGGAAAATGGCGCCCAGATTTGCCCAGATTTGCCCAGATTTGCATTTTCTCTCCAATCTCACTGAATACTTGATTATATCATGCAATCCACATACCAATCAACTCGTTTCAACCTCACGACCACGTCTATGGTATTTAATTTCGTTTAAATTAAACATATAACAAGAAATCATGAAAAATCCTCAAGAACCCTAAATTCTGCATGAAGGCTAGGATTTTTGATACACGATTCAAACAATGCAATTAATTGAGGGGAAACATTCCATGCATGATTATGAACATATGGCCAAATTATTGTGCAGCAAAAATTACATGGATCATAGAGTTAGAAGAGCTCATGCTTACCACTTGTAGCTGGTGATCGTGATTTGTGTTGGAGGTGTTACAGCTAGGTTCCAAGGATCTGGATAGCTTCCCTATGTGCCATGGAGTGTGTATGAATGCTTGGAATGGATTGAAATCATCTGGAACTTGAGATGGTACCCCAACTGCAAATCTGTCAAGAACTTGAGCAATTGGCTGGTGATTTTGTGAAATCTGTGTTCCAGATGTTATGTGAGTGTTTGGATCACTTCTATATGATGTATTTGAGGTGTGTGAGTGATTGGTTTGATTGGAAAATCTCTAAAACTCAAAACCCGATAGTGACTTGCCTTAGAAGGCAAAATTGGAGTGAAAGAAGAGATTTTGAGGAAAGCATCTGTTTGATGGCTTTGGTTTACTCAAACTGATCACAATTGAGCTCTATTTATAGTAGAGCAAGTTTGTTTTGCAAGGAATAGTGAATGGCAACTGCTAAGTAGGTTTGGCCAATGTTGGCAAATGAAAATCCAAGTCTCCTCTAGCCATTGACTAGAGGTTAGGGCACAGGCTGTTGGTTCCCTTGGTCTTGGATAAGTCTTGACTGAATTCAGTTGAGAATGGCTCAGTCCATGCCACCTTGATGCTTCCATTGAATGCTCCAATCCAAAATTGGAGTCTTGTCCCTATTTTGGCAATTCTAGGTTCAACATGCTATTTCTTGTTCCAAAGACTTTGAAGGCTTGGCTAAGTGATTGGCCCCTTTAGATTCAATCCTCAGAGGTGTCCAAGTGGATAGGAGCTTTTGGATTTGGCTGATTTTGGCAAATCGACCAAAAGTGCAAAAATCTGCCTTGCCTTGGCAGATTTCAGCAAGGCAACTTGCCAATGTCATATCTCATGACTCAAATTGAATTTGGTAATGTTCTTGGCCATTTTGGAAAGCCCTTACATGATACAACAACTGTTTGAACATGTTTGGTTTTGATCTATTTTGAATCCAAGTGAAAAATCCCCGTACATTTGGCAAAAAATAAGGTAAAATCTGACATAGTGAAATTTTCACTAAGTGTTGGAACAAAGTGAGTTTTCTTGATTTTGATCACTCCATAACACAAAATCCATGAGGAATTTGGACATAGGTCAGTATGAAGCTTTTGTAGAGGGTAATGAGATCTACAAATCAAGCTTTGAATAGGGAACAATGGCTTTGTGGTTTAGGAGTTATGGTCCTCCAAAGTTGGCACATTAGTATCACTTTTTCCATAACTTAGAAATTTTTCTAAGTTTTTATGGTTACCCCTTTTACAAGTTATCCCACTTTCTTTGATTTTTCTTGATGAATGATGATTAAAATCATACATTAGCATCATTTTAGGGTTAAAAATCCATTTTGGTGAAAAATCTCAAAAAGTCAAAGTTGACTTTTGTGCACAGTTGACTTTTTATCAGATGAATTCCAAACTGTGCAATTCTTCATGAAATCATGTCCTTGACCTAAATCAAACTTGATGGACATGTTCCATGGGTGTCATAGGGTATATTGAATCATTTCTTAGGGCTTGGGAGCATGTCCTGGTCAAAAGTCAAAGTTACAGTTGCATTTCCTCGCGAAACCCTAATTGTGGTGCAGATGAAATTGAGACTTGTTGCTCAAGCTTCTTGGATTAATCCATTGTTACAAATGGATCAATATGGCATATTGGAGACCCTCAAATCCTCTCTTGAGGTCTTGGCTTATGATTTGTCCCAAAAATCTACTTAGGGGTGAATTAGGTCAAGTAACCCTAATTCCTGATTTTTGATGAGTGCATCCCCTGAGGCAAAATTGACTTGATGGTTGGGTCCATGAGGTCCCATGGAGCATATTAGGTTATGTTTTGGATCTTTGGCTCATGCCCAGAGGAAAATTTCCCTTTGGAGGCCCTGATCGACCAAAACCCTAATTTGGTGACATTGTCGATCTTGAGACTTGATCCACCTAAAAGGGAGCAGTCTGGTGCTTAATCCTTGAAGTGGGAGTCCTTTTGATCCATTGTGGATATTTGAGAGGTTAGACAAGTTGAAGATCATGTCATTCCTTGATTGATCCTTTGTCTAAGGCTCTGAGAGGGTTTGAAACCCTAATTTTGATTGTGGTGAATGCTCAACAACCCTTGAGGCATTTGATGAGGCATGATGGTTCATCCATATTGTGATGATGATTTGCACAATGATGGGAAATCTTAGTGGTCAAAATTTAGGGTATGACAGATGCCCCTATTTAATCTTCTTGGACCCGAAGGTGTGAATGACGAAGGTATTCGGGCATTCGGGGTGCAAGAGGATTAAATATCGGAATACCCGAAATTTTGATGGTGGTTATGAATGGTAGCTTACGCATTCATCTTCTTTAGCTAAGTGATGATGCTTAGAAAAGGTAAAATTCCCCTCGATCTTGGTCTTCAGCCAAGGAGCTGGTCTCAGTTTTCTTTTGAAATAAACCTCCCCTCGATCCTGGTTCCCTACCAAGGAACTGATCTTAGTTTTCTTTTGTCAACTTCCCCTCGATCCTAGTTTCCTACCAAGGAATTGGTCTCAGTTTCTTTTGTCAATAAACTTAATTGACAAGGGACGCGATGCGTAGCGATTTTCCTCAAACTTCTCACAGAATTTTTTGGGGAGATGCCATTTGACGGAAAAATTCTTGATGCCAGACTTCTCTGTTGTAGACGTCATTTGTTTCTACTGGGGGAAAGCAGCTCTCTTGAGAGACTGCTGTCGCTTGGGATCTTACATCATACTTTTCTCGGGATTTTCCCAGAGAAATGCCATATGATGGGCTCCAATTTTGAGGTACCAATGACCTTTTCATCCGCAGTTCTTTCGGAGAAAAACTGCCGTATTGCCGAAGTTCCAATTAAGGGGCTTTCTCTAGGGATCTTCCTTAATCCGGGAAAGCAAGGATATCATCTTCAATTGTGAAGAGTGACATTTGACTGAAGGTTCCTCTGGTTCTTCAGAGGTTCAAGTTATCAAAGTGGTCAAGGGCCAATTTCAATCCAGAAATAAACTGGAGCTGAGATTGTTCAGACACAGTATTTCCTGACGAGGAAAGAACTGGGAACTTGATTGAGAGAACTCCTATCACTAAGGGACAAGACCGACTAGAGTGATGGTGATGCAATATGAAATGTGAATGCAAATCAATAATGCATGATGTATGTATGTATATGCTGACAAAACTGATGCGACATACAAACTGACAGGTGAACACGACTGGATACTCGGCCATCGCGGGGCGAAGAAGTACCGTTGGTTCAAAATAGCAATTCCACCTTGCTTAGGAGAGATAGTCCCTGTTGGGAGCTACGTTGGTCGGGCTTTGGAGATAAGAACTCGGCCGAAGAGGTCAGATGGAATAGTCGCATCCGACACTGTTGATCCTTTATTCAGGCGCACTGGCGTAGGAGTACTTTGATTCTGCACTTTGAAGTTTGATTACTTCTGGAGAAGTGACCGATGTTCTTCTGATGTTCAACAGTCAAAAGAAATTGCCGTCTTTATTAAAAAGCAGAAAAAGTCTTAAAAAGTCAATTCATTTTTGTTTTATTTCAAGAATCGTTAATCATGTTAACAACGTCGTTCTGTAAAGCTAAAACAAATAAGAATTACAAACAAAAGCACAAGGGCTCAAATTTTATTGATAAGATGGAGATCAGCCAAACGCGTGATTCCAAAGAGTATATACAAAGTTTGAAAATGGTAATTTACAGGGAAAAGGGCTACATTGAAACATAACGACCACTATCCTTCTACCAACTTTGAATTCTGGACATCCTGAGCTTCTGTCGAAGATGGCCTTGACTGGAGTTTTCCTGACTGATGGATGGTGTAACTGTTGCTGAGGGATTTGCCTCTGTTGGACATAGTTACTTGCCATTATCCCTAATTTTTGCCTGGATTGTACTTTGATGTTTCTAATCCACCAGAATGATTTTTTTTTTCTGTCTCTAACTTTTTCCTGGACCGCCCTTTCGGTTTTTCAATCCACCAAGACGTTTTTTTTAGGCGTAGTATTTCTTGACTACATCAACATTTGTGGGGTAGGCGAATTCCTCTCCGTCCATGGTTACAAGTCTCAAGGCGCCGCCTGAGAAAGCTTTCATGACCACATAGGGGCCATCATAATTTGGGGTCCACTTGCCCCGGGAGTCAGTGAGAAATGATTGTATCTTTTTTAGAACAAGATCTCCTTTCCTGAAGATGCGGGATCGAACCTTTTTGTCGAACGCCTTCTTCATTCTCTGTTGATACAGCTGACCATGGCATAGTGCCGTGATTCGCTTCTCCTCGATCAGATTCAATTCGTCGTGTCGACTTTGACACCACTCAGCTTCTGTAAGCTTAGCTTCCATCAATACCCGGATTTATGGAATCTCTACTTCGATGGGGAGCACTGCTTCCATGCCATACACTAGAGAGAAAGGGGTAGCCCCTGTTGAAGTGCGGACAGATGTCCGATAACCATGAAGAGCAAAGGGTAACATCTCGTGCCAGTCTTTGTAGGTTACAACCATCTTTTGAACAATCCTCTTGATGTTCTTATTGGCCACTTCTACCGCTTCGTTCATCTTTGGTCGGTATGGAGATGAGTTATGGTGTTCAATCTTGAACTCTACGCACAACTCTTTCATCATCTTGTTGTTCAAGTTGGATCCATTATCAGTAATGATCTCGCTTGGAACACCATAACGGCAGATGATATTGTTTTTTATAAAGCGGACCACCACTTGTCGGGTTACATTAGCGTATGACGCTGCTTCGACCCACTTGGTGAAGTAATCAATGGCTACCAGGATGAACCGATATCCGTTAGAAGCCTTAGGTTCGATTAAGCCAATCATGTCGATTCCCCATATGGAAAAAGGCCACGGGGAAGAAAGAACTTGAGATGTGTTGGCGGTACATGAATTTTGTCGGAGTATATCTGACACTTGTGACACCTCCTCATGTACTTGTAGCAGTCGGATTCCATTGTCAACCAATAGTACCCTGCTCTTAGGATTTTTCTCGCCATTGCGTGTCCGTTGGCATGAGTGCCAAAGGATCCTTCATGAATTACTTTCATAAGCATGTCTGCTTCTGGTCTGTCTACGCATCGGAGCAAGACCATGTCAAAATTTCTCTTATAAAGAGTGTCACCACTCAGGAAGAAGTTTCCAGCCAATCTTCTGAGGGTTTTTCTGTCTTTCCTGGATGCCCCAGGTGGGTACTCTTGTTTCTGAAGGAAGCATTTGATATCGTGAAGATGTAAGCGGGTCGTTCAAGGCGCATTATGTCGATCTTAGGTAGGTCAGTCCATTGACCTACACTAATCATAGAAGAGAGAGTGGCTAATGCGTCAGCCATGTGATTCTCATCACGAGGGATGTGATGAAACTCAACTCTGTTGAAGAAAGGTATCAACCTTCTTGCGTAGTCTTTGTAAGGAATCAATCATGATTGGTATGTGTTCCAATCTCCTTTTATCTGATTGATAACCAAGGCTGAGTCGCCATATACGTCCAAGTTTTTGATCCTCAAATCAATTGCTTCTTCGAGACCCATAATACAAGCTTCGTATTCGGCCTCGTTGTTCATACATTTGAACGTAAGTCGAGCGGTGAAAGGAATGTGGGTACCCTGAGGGGTAACAATGATTGCCCCGATTCTGTTTCCATAATGATTAACTACTCCATCAAAGATAAGTCCCCATTGGGAACCTGGTTCTGGCCCTTCACTGGGTAGCAGTTCATCGCAGTCTTTCATTTTTAGATACATGACATCTTCGTCTGGGAAGTCAAATCAGACTAATTCTTGATCGTCAATCGGTTGATGAGCCAAATGATCGGCTAAAATACTTCCCTTAACGGCTTTCTGAGCGTGGTACTCTATGTCATATTCTGATAACAGCATCTGCCAACGGGCAATCCTTCTCGTGAGAGCTGGTTTTTCGAAGACGTACTTGATTGGATCCATTTTGGAGATTAACCAAGTAGTATAACGAATCAAGTATTGGTGAAGACGTTTGGCTGCCCAAGCCAAAGCGCAACAAGTTTTCTCAAGCATCGTGTACCGAGTTTCGCAGTCGGTGAATTTCTTACTCAGATAGTAGATGGCAGACTCTTTCCGTTTGGTTTCGTCTTGTTGGCCAAGTACACGTCCCATTGAGTCCTCTAGAACTGTGAGGTAAATGATCAGTGGTCTTCCTTCCACTGGAGGTGATAGAATCGGCGGATTCAACAGGTATTCCTTAATACTGTCGAAGGCGGTTTGGCAATCTTCTAACCAAACACAATCCTGGTTCTTTTTAAGTAATTTGAAGATCGGCGCACAAGTCGCGGTCATGAGGAATATGAATCTGGAGATGTAGTTCAAACGTCCCAGGAATCCTCTGACTTGTTTTTCAGTTTTCGGAGAAGGCATTTCTTGAATGGCCTTGACCTTGTCAGGATCAACCTCAATTCCTTTCTGGCTAACGATGAACCCTAAGAGTTTCCCTGAACAGACACCGAAGGTGCACTTGTTGGGATTCAAGCAGAGTTTGTACTTTCGCAAACGCTCGAACAATTTTGACAGATGTTCAACTTGCTCACTCTCTGTTTTTGATTTTGCAATCATATCATCGACATATACCTCGATTTCTTTATGTATCATGTCATGAAACAGAGTTGTCATGGCCCTTTGATAGGTTGCCCCAGCATTCTTCAAACCGAATGGCATTACCTTGTAACAAAAGGTACCCCATGGGGTAATGAACGAAGTTTTCTCCATGTCTTTCGGTGCCATTTTGATCTGGTTATAACCCGAGAATCCATCCATGAAGGAGAAAACTTTGAACTTTGCTGTACTGTCTACCAGCATGTCAATGCGTGGTAGAGGAAAGTCGTCCTTTGGACTAGCCTTGTTCAGATCCCTATAATTAACACACATTCTGACCTTTCCGTCCTTTTTTGGAACGGGTACGATGATGGCTAACCATTGAGGATACTCTGATGTGGCGAGGAAACCCGCGTCAATCTGTTTTTATACCTCCTCTTTGATTTTGATGGCCATGTCCAGGCGAGTCCGTCTCAACCTTTGCTTTACTGGCGGACATTCTGATCTCAACGGTAGATGGTGTTCCACGATTCTGGTATCCAACCCTGGCATATCCTGATAGGACCAAGCGAATATATCGGGGAATTCTTTGAGAAGCTTTATCAAACTCTCTCTGGCAGTTGGACTGAGCAGTGCCCCAATCCTGATTTCTTTTCTCTCTTTTTCTGAACCCAAGTTTATCGTTTCCAATGATTCTTTGTGAGGTTCAATGGACCTTTTCTCTTGTTTGAGTAGTCGGGAGATCTCTTCTGGAATTTCGTTGTCATTTTCTTCTTCAGCCTCAAATATCGGGAACTCAAAGTTGGGAGAAGGCATCGGATCGTATGTTTCAACGGGGTTTAAAACAAGCAATCTGCATGATGTGATGATTCGTGTTTAGAAGAGATAGAGAAAATGCAAGTGTGTGCAGTGTATTTTTTTATTACTGCTTGTTTTTATTATTGAATTGTTTTTTTAGGATTACCATTTTCTGAAAAACGAAAAGAGAAAACAGCAATTAATGTGGAAATTACAGAACAAAGTTATTTTATTAATGAACAAGTTAATTCTTGAAACTACAACCCAATAAAACAAAACTCTGTCGCTTTGGGCAAAGCGAAGAGGAAAAATTTACAGAAAGCGAGCCTTATCAAAACATCTGTTTCACCTGGGCAGGGTGAAAGGTTAAAAGATGGCAATTACTTTGACTGATGAACGATCTTTGGAACCTCGACGACAACCCATTGGCGGCAAACTCCTCGGTGAATCATAAAGTCTGGAACCTTCCTTGATTTGTCTTCAGAAATAACGCTGATTTTTGGTGGAGCAGGATCATTGGAATTTGTTTCCCAGGTAGAATTGTCGTAGGAGAATTCCTCAGTTGTATTTTGCATATCATTAGTGCTCTCAGCTGTATCTCCCCATCCAGTTGGCTGGATATCTTCGAGTCTGATACGAGAGCTTTTGGGAGCGGTGTACTTGACCATATAGTCGTATTTTCCACTCGGTTGTCCCAAGGTGTCCCAAACTTCTTTGGAACTAGAGGAGTCATCTCTCTCAATGACGTTGACCTTGGGAAAAGCATAGTTGATGAATTCAAGTCCTGCAAACGTTGCGAATTCATCTTCATGTTGAGTAGTTTCTGGATGACCTGAGTGTTGACCCCATGACATGGTGGGGACACAGGTATTCTATTCAATGATAGTCAGCTGATTTTCATTGTTCGGTTGACTCTCTTGCCCCAAGTTTCCTGGGTAAGGTTGCCACATTGGCAGACCATCCATTGGGCCATAGTAGTTGTAGTCAAAGTTATCTTTCATCGGAGTGTCTTCCTCTAATGAATTTGGCGGAGCACGACATTCTTCCGGATCACAATCCCTGTATATCATTTCGATGTCTGACCTAGGTATAAATCTCGGACTCTCTGTAGGATAGCAAAATGGTATAGGCACCTCTTCCTGAGACATATAACCGTCCTCGTTAAGGTAGGACTTCCATTCCTCATTTGTGTCAGAGGGATCTTCCTCATTGATAGCATGTACTGCTTGAGACACTGGGTGAAGGAAACCTCCACTGTGGAAGAAGTTTTGAAGGGGATGAAGACTTTCATCGTTGGCAGCTTTCTGGGTACAGGTTACAGAAAAACCAAGACTCTTCTTTGTTTTATTGTCAATAGGAATGACAAGCTGTCCCCATCCGGTTGTATCGGTACTCTCGACCGCTTTGATAGCATCGTTGTATGAAGAAATGGAAGTTCCTTCTTTGAACTGATTGTTCTTGCTCACTTACAGTGCTTGGAACTGAGTTCCAATAACCTCCTCGGGTTCTATACCAGCAGATGATGACAAGCTACTTACAAGTAAGGCTTACTCCCCACAAACTGTGACAAGCTGATAGTTCTTGATGAACTTTAGCTTTTGGTGAAGGGTTGAAGTAACCGCCCCAGCCTGATGTATCCAAGGTCTTCCTAATAAACAACTGTACGTTTCCCGGATGTCCATGACCTTGAAAGTGACTTGGAAAGTGTGAGGACCGATAGTTATGGGAAGATCAACTTCGCCAAAAATTGCTTTTCTGGATCCGTCGAATGCTTTGACGACAACCTCGCTGATTCTCCTCGAAGGGCCTTTGAATGATAATTGCATCAAAGTGGACTTCGGCATAACATTCAGGGCTCACCTTGTGTCTACCAGTACGCTGGCTAAAGCATCGTCCTGGAAGTTAACTGTGATATTGAGCGCCATGTTATGACGGCGACCCTCTTCGGGTAATTCCTCATCACTAAATCCCACATTATTGCAGGAAGTGATGTTAGAGACAATGCTATCGAACTGTCTAATTGTTACATCTTGTTCCACAAAGGCTTGCTCCAAGACTTTCTATAGAGCCTCCCTGTGTGCTTCTGAACTGAGTAACAGTGATAATACCGAGATCTTTGAAGGAGTCTGTAATAGCTGATCAACAATGTTGTATTCACTCCTTTGGATGAGCTTCAACATCTCATCATTATTTTTCGAAAAGTCGAGATTACTAGATTGACCGACTGATGGATCAGGAGCTTCTGTCTGAAGTTCCTTTTCTTTGTTAGGTTCCCCAACCCCTCGGTTGAAGATTCTACCACTCTGTGTTACTCGACTGATGTCTGCAATATTCACAACAGAGGGTAATGGAATTTCCTTTCCATTTTCAACTGTTGTTGCACCGTATTTGTAAGGGATAGCCTTAGTTGATTCATACGGTAGTGGTCCTGGTAGATAGATGACTATGGGAACCTTCTGATTTTTCTGACCATCATAAGCAATCTCGGTCTGTTCCCGGTTGGGAGCTCTAGATTCGTCAAGTAGAGGGATGATGGAAAAAAATCCCTGGTCCTATGATGACCAGAGATTATGACAACATCCTCAACTTGATCGGCAAGGTAGTTCGGCGTCCAGTTGACGGGTCCAGAACCCGGATATGGGCGAATTTCTCCACGATCCACCTGACCCTGAAGAGCTGCTCTCACAAGGTAACATCCTTGGTTACTTTCCGAACAGACACTACAACGTTCATAGTTATGTGGTGGCACCTGGCCACGCCCACTTTGAATACAATGTAACCTCACTAGGTTAGCTTCCACAGATCGGACATCCTGACTTTGACGTCGAGTAGGATTCCTGTTATTGATACTAATCTGCTATGTATCTTCATCCATATAGATTGGCATCCACCAGTGATTTAACAAGTGCTGAAGTGCCTCCTGGACAAGGGTACAACCTCGATCGTTTTCGTAACCTGCTTTACAGCTTTGATAGTCGTGTGATATTAAGAATCTGAGTCAGACCTGCTCAGCATGTAACTCTACTAAGTTGGTATTCATCACGCGAATATCAAAAATCTGAACCATGTTGATCTGATAAGGGTTCCTATCATGGTAGTCTTGGATCCATCCAAGATCCATCTGACGCTGGAGGACCTCTTCTATGAAAGAGCATCCCTATTTATTTACCGAGCAAGTCAGACAGGAACTGTAATCATGCCATGACAGATTATGATACTGGCTTTTCCTTGAGTGCATTGCCACCAAGTTGGCATTCATCCCACGGATGCTGTGGTTTTAATTGACGTTGGAATTCGTGTAAACCATGTTAACTCCACTAACTCGGTGCTCTTGGATCCATCCGAGATCCATCTGTTCCTGCAGAGCTGCTTGCACCACAGAACATCCATGATTGTCTTTAGAGCAGATATCACACTGATGATAGTTATGAGTTGGCACATGGCCATATCCACTCTATCTACAATGCATCTTGACCAGATTGGTTTTCAACAAGAGTACATCGTGAATTTGATGGACATCGTTAGTCTCCCCTTCTATCAAATTGACTGCATGCTTCTCATGTTGAGGCAGCGGGTTTGTGAGAACATTAGGATTTGTATCCTTGAAGGATAAGACCCCGCTCCTAATAAGTTTTTGCACGTCGGACTTGAAATTGAGACAAGTCTCAATGTTATACCCTGGTCCTCCTTGGTGGTAAGGGCAAGTTTGATCCACCTTAAACCAGAAAGGAGGATTTTCCGGTACTGTAAGAGGGGACTTAGTCTGAATGTGCCCCTTGGCTAGCAGTAATGGAAACAGCTCTGCGTACGATATGGGTATAGGATCAAATCCTTGTGGTCGCGTTGTACGGTTGTTGTTATATGGAGGACGAGCCTGCTGAAGAGGCTGTTGTGTCCTTTGCCGATCAGGTTGGCTCTGTGCAACCTGAGGTTGATACGTAGGAATAGGCGCAGGACTGATAGCAGGAGTTACAGCTGCTACCGGCTGATAACGTCGCCTTTTCCTTCTGAGAGAGATATTCCCAATATCCTGCTCTATTTTTCTTAGGGAGAGCACTACCGTATTTTTTAGTACCGCTCGTCGATCCAGTGTCTTTTACCAAACGTCCTTCTCGGACGGCTTCCTCAAGACGTACGCCCATGCCGACCATTTCGGTGAAATCACTAGGTGCACTGGCAACCATTCGGTCATAGTAAAATGAGCTTAAGGTCTTTAAGAAGATCTTTGTCATCTCTTTTTCCTCAAGAGGTGGACAAATTTGAGCGACAATCTCACGCCACCTTTGGGCATACTCCTTAAAGGTTTCCTTGTCCTTTTGAGACATTGATCTGAGTTGATCTCTGTCCGGTGCCTTGTCCAAATTGTATTTGTATTGTTGGATGAAGGCAGTACCAAGATCTCTAAAAGTGCTGATCGTAGTATGGTTTAAACCCATGTACCATTTTAATGCGGCACCAGTTAAACTATCCTGGAAGTAGTGAATCAGTAGGTCCTAATTCTCCGTCTGAGCTGACATCTGCCGAGCGTACATCACCAGATGACTCTGAGGGAAAGAGTTACCCTTGTACTTTTCAAAGTCGGGCACTTGAAATTTGTGCGGAACTTTCACATTAGGGACCAAGCAGAGGTTTGCGGCGTCCTTTCCAAATAAATCCTGACCGAGAATGGCTTGCAACTCCTTCGGCATTTCCAGGAACTGCTCCTGGAATTCATCCATTCTATCAAACATAGTTTCCTTTTTACCAGAAGGTATCGATGGAATCTGTCCTTCCAGGACAGTGTGCACCACAGGGGGTGGTACCGTGACTACGGCAGTGAGTCTTGGCGTTTCCCGAAGTTTGTAACCTTCAGGAGTCTTCAATATGCATCTGGCATCTTCGCTTTCCCGAATTTTGTAACCTTCAGGCCCAGCGGCTTCTGTCATGATTCCCTGATCTTCAGTGATCGGCGGAACATATCCTTCTGGGATATAGTTAACAGGCATGCCCCAAGGGCGATCTTTCGGCATTTGATACCTAGGATCATACTTCTCCACTATGGGCATCGAGGTGATCTCTGAGATCACAGTTCTTTGTAGCTGAGCTTCTGCCATGGCTTGCATGTCGTTACGAAGCTTTCTCATATCCTCTCTCAGAGCGTCGATCTCTTCTTTCAACTCTCTATTTTCTTCCTCAAGATCATCCATCTTTTTCTGACGATTGGCCCGAGTATTATACGAATGAGACCGTTTGACTCTAGAATCGAGACACAAACGTGAGATTCGTAGGTAAGAAGAATACGCGATGTGAGAATGATGAATGCAATGATTATATTAATTGTTTTTTGGTTTAATCAAAATAAACTTCGACAATTAGATTGCAAATATCAAACAGTGGGGAAACCCCTTTTTATTGAATTCAAAGGATTACAGAAATGGAAATACAGTAGATTACAAGGTGCAGAAACAGAAACCTAAGCTAATGGGTCCTGAGAGAACTCGGGTGCTAATTCTGGTATCTTCCTTTTCTTTGACCAGGGCTCTTGAACCGTTGTCGGGTTGTCATTCCTTTGCCAGGTGAAAGGAGTGAGCAAATTCCTTTGGTCATCTTGATTCTCTACAGCATGTTGCTCCAAAATATCAATCAGAGCATCTTTCTCTTTCAGTAGTTGATGTATTTTGATGCACTCTATGTCGAGGGTGCAGTACTTATTCTTCCAAGACCTTCTCTCCTTTTGAACTTTGTTGAGAGTAACCTGAATCTTTTCAGTTACCGTCATGAAGTACATCACAGATTATCTCGGCGGAAGAATTCCGTAACGAGGATAAGGCATTTTTAGCTTGAGAGCTCTAGTTTGTACCCAATGGAGATAAGGCTCCACCGAGACACAGTCCGGTTTTCCTAGAGACTCTCGTCCTTTCTTAAGAACGTGTTTCCAAGTGTGCACTATTTCCGTCTTTAGTGCTCTGTCATTTTCTCCTTCCTTGAAGAAAAGACCTTCCAGATGAACACCCGTGGGACGTGTCTCATCGGGTATCCAAATTGACGAAGAACGAGAACTGGATGGTAATTGATTCCTCCCTTAGTTCCTATAAGGGGTACGTTGGGGAAGTTTCCACAATGGTCAATGATTCTGATTCCATAATAAATCCTATTACACCAATCTATGTCAGAGTTGGTGAGGGACATGATTTTCTGCGACCAGTGCAAGGCACTCTTATGATCCCAGAAAGCAGCAGACTTAGGCAAATGGGAGATAAACCATTTGTAAAGCAAAGGTACACAGCATGTGATCTCCCCTCTGCTGTACAAATTTCCCAAGTGTACAGAATGATACGCATCTGCGAGCAAAGTCGGCACAGGGTTTCCAATGAGAAAAACCTTAATGGAGTTGATGCCGACGAAGTTATTGATGTTGGGAAACAAAAATAACCCGTAGGTGAGCAAGACAAAGATGCTTTCAAAAGCAGTTACATTTCCTATACTGGCAAAATACAGGGCTTTCTTTGTCAGAAACTGGGCTGGCAAACCTTGGATGCCACCCTTATTGGTTAGGTGAGTCCTGACCTCAGCCACGTCCAAATGAATTGCTCTTGCAATAGTCTGATTCTTTGGAATTTCTTTCAGTCTAGAAAATGGAGCTTGATCAGTGATATGTAAATCAATCAGATGAGAATACTCCTTCAGCGTTGGTGCTAGATGGTAATCCGGGAATGTAAAGCAGTGATAAACCAGATCGTAGAATTGAACGAGCGCGTCCATGATTCCCTCAATCACATGGACCCTTAACAGAGGTAGCAAACCTCCGTACTTGGCTCTGAAAGCCTCTTGGTTTGTGATCATCCTCGCCAAACCTCTTAAATCCTCTAGTTTTGGAACCTTGAAGGTATACTTATGGGTTCTCCTTCTACCGAAATCCATTAGCGCAATCCTTATCTCTGATATTTGCAATCACAGTCTTAGTTTAATTTGAAAAAAACAGAGAGACTAGAAGAGAAATTTTTTTTGAATGTTTTAATGTTTTTCAAATGAATGCATGAATGCAGCACACAAAAACATAGAAAAAACATGGGGTCAAAGGGTCGTTGTCATGAAGTTAAGGCTCTACCCATCCCCAAAGGTTTATACTAGGGTGATTTTTGTACCTGTACCCATTATCATCAGCTCCTCCCAGTAAATCAAAACAACAAGCGGATCGCCAGCGAGTTGTAGAGCAATCTTAGAGTAAGTGCCATTCACCGAGAATAGATCACCAGCCTCAAATGAGGGTAGTATCGCGTGACAACTATTTCCGATAGTTTACGCACTACAAAAGGGTTTGGCTCCTCAGCTTCTTAGACATCACAATCGGCCCATTGTCTAGGTGAGAGAATGGGTTGCATTGGTCAGCCTCCACTGAGGTTGAGGGTCGACCTCGTCGCCATCACTTATCTTAAGTGTATACTCAATCTTTCCACATGTGGCATCACACGCATTCCCATTAGCAGAAAAATAAACACGTATAGCAATTAGGAAAAGCAGTATATATATTTGTCCTAATCATCCTAGACCTTTAAAGCTATGAATCCTATGTTCCTAACAGAAAATGGGTTCCCCGGCGGAAGCCCCAATCTGTGGTTTCGACACAAGAGATGAAAAGAAAGAAGAAAAAAAAGATAGAGCCCCACGGTGGGCGCCATTTTTTCTGTAGCGAGCGATTTTGGATGCGGTTCTTAAGCGCTGTCGCTCTCTGGAGTCAGTTTACTACAGGTCGATTCATTTTTATCCTATTAAAGCTGATGAAGGAAGGGAAATAGATGTCTCCAATTAACCTTGCTTGCATACTGAGTTTAAACAGCGGTCTATTAGGTTACGGATGCGATCAATGTGGTGGGGCCTTTCTTGTGCTATTTTGACAGAATGACGAGTTTCTGGCAGGGAATAAGGATTAGGATGTTAGGAATGATGCTTTTTGATGGATACATGAGAGTATGGGATTTTGGGTTTTTGTTTAGTGTGCTCGCTAATATTTTATCTTTCAATCTTATGCCTACGTATTCCCGTTTACCGAAACAGGGAAATCAGAGCATTCGTAGTTCCTCCTATTCAATGGGAGGAAATGGTATTTGGTGTCTTGTTCAAAGCCCAAGACGTGAAGCGAAAGGTGGTTTGTATCTTGTTCAAAGCCCAAGATGTGAAGCTAAAAGGGTGTTGACTTTAGAAAGAATTTGTCATCTCTAAAGAGGGGGTTGTATGTCACAACTATTTATAAAGGAGGATTACTTTAACCAGGATGTGTGAATCCGGCAATGCCATAATTTCCTTTAAAGGGGATTTTAACCTGAAGGAGAAGACTTTAACTCAGTGTAGAGCAATGTTATCTTTCCTTAGGAATTTCTCATGCTAAAAGAGGGACAGTGGCATGGATGTAGATGATCCAGAGGCTAGCCGCTTACAACAATTAGATGAAGGGGAAGGAGTTGTTGATGTTTGTGTACTATGAACGAGGCACAACTTTGATGCTAAAAGGTTGATTGGATCAACCAGTGGTTTTCTTATACAAAGCCTAAGAGGAGGCTAATATATGTCTCGTAGAAAGCCCGAGAGAGAGGCTAAAAGGTTTTGACTCGACGATGGAGTCTTTTGGTATCTCGTATAAAGCCCGAGAGGAAGGCTATTTGACTCAACAAGAGAGTTTTTGTATCTCGTACAAAGCCCGAGATGGAGGCTAAAATTTGTTTGGCTCAATAAGAACCTTTTTGTATCTCATATAAAGCCCGAGATGGAGGCGAAAAGGGTGATTGACTCAACGAGGGAGTCTCTTATGTGTCTCGTACAAAGCCCGAGAGAGAGGCTAAACGTTGTTTGACTCCGCTGGGGAGAATCATTGTACAAAGCCCAAGAAGAGGCTATTGTAACTGTTTCAGTTGAGTGACAGGTCCAGTATACTGATTTTGAAAGAGAAAATTAGTTCTTATATGAGCAACACTGTACTCAAGGATTTGAATTGAGGATCCGGGTTATTCCTGTTCTTTAAGGAAATGGGAAATCCGAAGGGTATTGAGACTGTCCGAGTCTACGGATTTTCTTCCTATTTAACGAAGGGCGAAGGGGTCACTTGAGAATGTCTGGAAAACTCAAGGAAATTAGACTGTCCATGTCTAGAGTTTCATCTTTTGTATCATGCTTTGAGAAACAGTAGTAGACTTTTTGAAAGGACTATTCTATGCAGATGATTAAGTTTTGTTCCTATACCTCTAGGAGGTCATCGGGACAATTTGTACGAAGCCCAAGAGGAGGCTGGAAACTTTTAAGCCGACGGGTCCTTGTACGAAGCCCAAGAGGAGGCTATCATACCCGTAGGAAGAGATCATTATACGAAGCCTAAGAGGAGGCTGTGAATACTTCTAAGAAGCCGACGGGTCCTTGTACTAAGCCCAAGAGGAGGCGGGGTTGATTTTAGGAAGCCTGTGGGTCCTTGTATGATGCCCAAGAGGAGGCCGATGCTTTTAAGAAGTCCGTGGGTCCCCAAACCCCGAGACATTCAAGGCAAGCTATTCACAAGGAATAGATCATGTAAGGAAAGTTCGAGAATTTGGAAGAAACTCAAAGATGCCATTCACGGAGAATACATTCATCTCTGGGAGTAGAGTTTCTTGACAATTCCTAATGCGGACAGCCGAAGAGAAGACTGTATCTGGTGATCCTATTGGGGATCTAGTTATCTATTTCTACGAATAAACGAAACAGCGTCACCTAGTTCTAGACGTAGTTGCCGGGGAAACTCTAAATATCTATACTATTATTACACAGTTGATTTGAGTTTATGAAAGAAGACTTACAGTGAAACAGCCCCACAATACAGTTATATGTATATGAAAGTGGTAAATGAAAGCGTATAAACACTTACTCGGTTGTAGAGCTTCCATGCTGTTTGGTTAGTTGTTCAACAAAGAAAGATTGAAAACAATAGTATATTTAAAAATCAAAGGAGAAAGTGCTTTGAAAAAGAAAGATTTGGGGCTTACAGCTCAAGGAGAGGCCCAGGGTTTTATCAGTGAGCGCACTGTTGTTTTGTACAGAGGGACTTATACAAGTGACTGAGGCCCAAAAAGGTTTTCTGTACAAAGGGATGGGTCTTACACTCTCCCAAGAGGCCCAAAAATTTTTAAAGAAAAAGAGTGGGGCTTATAACACGAGGGTAGGCCCAAATGATTTTTCGTTTGAAATGGCGATCGCGCTGAGATTTTCTTTTAACGCGAAGGGATTTATACAATAAGTGAGGCCCAAAATGTTTTGGTTAAAAGGGGATTGGGTCTTACACTCTATTAGAGGCCCAAAAGTTTTGAATGGGTCTTATAGCTCAAGGAGAGGCCCAAAAGGTTATTTTTAAACTGGCGACGATTGCGTCGTTTATTTGAAAATGTACAGAGGGACTTATACAACGAATGAGGCCCGAAAAGTTTTCTGTACAAGGGGGTTGGGTCTTACACTCTAATAGAGGCCCAAATGATTTTTAAGAAAAGAAATGGGTCTTACTACTCGAGGGTAGGCCCAAGGTTTTTGAAAAGGCGACGATCGCGCCGTTTGTTTTTGAAGGTATCGGGACTTATACAATATACTGAGGCCCAAAAATGATTTGGTCAAAAAAAAGGATTGGGTCTTACACTCTATTAGAAGCCCAAAGTGTTTTGAAAATGATTTATGAGGGTTGAATTAATCCAAAACCCTAATTTATTTTCAAAAATGTATTTAATTGAATAAAAATTCAATTAAAATAATCAAAATTGTTTAACATATGGAAAACAAATTGTGATCTTGGATTAATGCTTCAAAAATTAAGTATTGACCTACAAAATAATTAGAAGGCATTAAAAGTTGCAAAATCAAGGTGGAAAAAATATTTTAAATGTTAAAAACAATTAAAACATTAATTCTTTGCAAAAATATCAATTATACAAAATAAATAATATTTTTGGGATTTTTTGGGAAAATAAAATATTTTAACATTTTTGTGAATTATTAAAAAAAGAATCAACTCAAAATCATTAAAACTGAGAGAGAAATTAATTTTTTAATCAATTAAATAAAATCACAAAATTCAAATAATCAAATATTGAAAAATGGCTCCAAGAACAAAGGCAAGAACACGCGTGTTTTTCAGTTTTGCCCAGATTTGCATTTTCTCTCCAATCTCACTGAATACTTGATTATATCATGCAATCCACATACCAATCAACTCGTTTCAACCTCACGATCACGTCTATGGTATTTAATTTCATTTAAATTAAACATATAACAAGAAATCATGAAAAATCCTCAAGAACCCTAAATTCTGCATGAAGGCTGGGATTTTTGATAGACGATTCAAACAATGCAATTAATTGAGGGGAAACATTCCATGCATGATTATGAACTTATGGCCAAATTATTGTGCAGCAAAAATTGCATGGATCATAGAGTTAGAAGAGCTCATGCTTACCACTTGCAGCTGGTGATCGTGATTTGTGTTGGAGGTGTTACAGCTAGGTTCCAAGGATCTGGATAGCTTCCCTAGGTGCCATGGAGTATGTATGAATGCTTGGAATGGATTGAAATGATCTAGAACTTGAGATGGTACCCCAACTGCAAATCTGTCAAGAACTTGAGCAATTGGCTAGTGATTTGGTGAAATTTGTGTTCTAGATGTTATGTGAGTGTTTGGATCACTTCTATATGATGTATGTGAGGCGTGTGAGTGATTGGTTTGATTGGAAAAGCTCTCAAATTCAAAACCCGATAGTGACTTGCCTTAGAAGGCAAAATTGGAGTGAAAGAAGAGATTTTGAGGAAAACATCTGTTTGATGGCTTTGGTGTACTCAAAATGATCACAATTGAGCTCTATTTATAGTAGAGCAAGTTTGTTTTGCAAGGAATAGTGAATGGCAACTGCTAAGTAGGTTTGGCCAATGTTGGCAAATGAAAATCCAAGTCTCCTCTAGCCATTGACTAGAGGTTAGGGCACAGGCTGCTAGTTCCCTTGTTCTTGGATAAGTCTTGACTGAATTCAGTTGAGAATGGCTCAGTCCATGCCACCTTGATGCTTCCATTGAATGCTCCAATCCAAAATTGGAGTCTTTTCCCTATTTTGGCAATTCTAGGTTCAACATGCTATTTCTTGTTCCAAAGACTTTGGAGGTTTGGCTCAGTGATTGTCCCCTTTAGACTCAATCCTCAAAGGTGTCCAAGTGGATAGGAGCTTTTGGATTTGGCTGATTTTGGTAAATCGACCAAAAGTGCAAAAATCTGCCTTGCCTTGGCAGATTTCAGCAAGGCAACTTGCCAATGTCATATCTCATGACTCAAATTGAATTTGGTAATGTTCTTGGCCATTTTGAAAAGCCCTTACATGATACAACAACTGTTTGAACATGTTTGGTTTTGATCTCTTTTGAATCCAAGTGAAAAATTCCCCTACATTTGGCAAAAAGTAAGGTAAAATGTGACTTAGTGAAATTTTCACTAAGTGTTGGAACAAAGTGACTTTTCTTGATTTTGATCACTCCATAACTCAAAATCCATGAGGAATTTGGACATATGTCAGTATGAAGCTTTGTAGAGGGCAATTAGATCTACAAATCAATCTTTGAATGGGGAACAATGGCCTTGTGGTTTAGGAGTTATGGTCCTCCAAAGTTGGCACATTAGTGTCACTTTTTCCATAACTTAGAAATTTTTCTAAGTTTTTATGGTTACCCCTTTTACAAGTTATCCCACTTTCTTTGATTTTTCTTGATGAATGATGATTCAAATCATACATTAGCATCATTTTAGGGTTAAAAATCCATTTTGGTGAAAAATCTCAAAAAGTCAACATTGACTTTTGTGCACAGTTGACTTTTTATCAAATGAATTCCAAACTGTACAATTCTTCATGAAATCATGTCCTTGGCCTAAATCAAACTTGATGGACATGTTCCATGGGTGTCATAGGGTATATTGAATCATGTCTTAGGGCTTGGGAGCATGTCCTAGTCAAAGTCAAAGTTACAGCTGACTTTCCTCGCGAAACCCTAATTGTGGTGCAGATGAAATTGAGACTTGTTGCTCAAGCTTCTTGGATTAATCCATTATTACAAATGGATCAATATGGCATATTGGAGACCCTCAAATCCTCTCTTGAGGTCTTGGCTCATGATTTGTCCCAAAAGTCAACTTAGGGGTGAATTAGGTCAAGAAACCCTAATTCCTGATTTTTGATGCGTGCATCCCCTGAGGCAAAATTGACTTGATGGTTGGGTCCATGAGGTCCCATGGAGCATATTAGGTTATGTATTGGATCTTTGGCTCATGCCCAGAGGAAAATTTCAATTTGGAGGCCCTGATCGACCAAAACCCTAATTTGGTGACACTGTCGATCTTGAGACTTGATCCACCTAAATGGGAGCAGCCTGGTGCTTAATCCTTGAAGTGGGAGTCCTTTTGATCCATTATGGACATTTGAGAGGTTAGACAAGTTGAAGATCATGTAATTCCTTGATTGATCCTTTGTCTAAGGCTCTGAGAGGGTTTGAAACCCTAATTTTGATTGTGGTGAATGCTCAATAACCCTTGAGGCATTTGATGAGGCATGATGGTTCATCCATATTGTGATGATGATTTGCACAATGATGGGAAATTTTAGTGGTTAAAATTTGGGGTATGACAATTAGGAAATAGGAACAGACCGTAGACAAGCAAGGCAAAAGTTGATTCAAAGAGTGCAGAATTTACCCTATCCGCGAAGTAGAGGGCTTTCTCAAGCAATAATTGTGTGGGCAATCCACGGCGTCCTCCCTTGTTGGTCAACTGAGCTTGAACCTTGGACATTCTGATCCTCGTTCCTTTGGCAATGTCTTTGGCTGTGAGCTCCTCTTCTATTCCTGAGAACGGAGGAGAGTCTTTGACGGGGATGCCCATCAGAGCAGAATATTTCTCCAAAGTTGGAATTAGTTAATAGCCTGGAAACACAAAGCAATGGTAGATAGGATGGTAGAGTTGGACCAATGTCTCAAGTGGTCCTTCAGTCACTTGGATCTTCAATAGTGGGAGGATTCTCCCATACCTCTCAGTGAAAGCCAACAGGTCCTCAATCATGTCCCCCAATCCCAACAGTTGTTATAACTCAGGAACTTCAAAAGTATAAGGCCATATTCTTCTTGTAGCAACATCCATTTCTACAAAGTCTGCAAAACAAGGTTAGTTTCTTGATAGCTTAGGAAAGAATGCAAGCTGCAAAGCAAATGCGATTGGTTTTAAGGAACTCGAGAAAGAAAATTTTTAAAATAAGCTTCATTTCATTAAATACTGAGAAGAGTTACAACTTTTCATAGTACTTTTCAAAAAGCTCAAAAGGCTCAAAATACAGAGAGATAAGAACAACAGCTAGGCCTACAAAAGTAACCCTATCTAGCAAGGCTCCACTCCACGCATCCTCTTCTGTCTCTTGAACTTGTCATTCTCCATGATCAACTTATCAATAATCCCTTTCCAAGCGCCAGATGTCGGAGGAATGTTGGCATACTCATGAGTGCTAGAAGTAGGTTGCACGCTAGAGAAAAATAAATTCTCTTGCGCCACAGGTCTGTCTATCACACGTCTTTCCATCCATTCAATCAGATCATCTTTCTCTTTCATCTTCTTTTTCAACTCTTCCTGTTCAACACAGAGAGTATGGTTTTCCCTTCCCATGTGTCTCTTTCAAGCTTCATTCTCGCCAGAGTTTCTTGATACTCCTCCATGCACTCAATGGGAATAACAGATGGAGATATAATTGTAGGCTGCGGAGGCCTCTCGGGAAGATAAGGCATCTTAAGGTCGCGAGCTGTAGATCGAACCCACTGGAGGAATGGTTCCAAAGCCACACAGTTTCTCTTTCCTAAATCATCCTTAGTCCTCTTGTGGAGTGTGTCCCAGGCATGCCAAACTCTGTTTTTGGTTTCATCACTGCCGTCTCATTGAGATAAAAGAAACCGAATACATGAATACTCTTAGGCTTCTCCTTCATTGGAAAACCAAACTGCCATATAGCAAGGACAGGGTTATAGCTAATTCCACCTAGGATACTAAGGAGCGATACGTTAGGGAATGGGCCACAACTGTCAATGATCACTCCTTTGTCGTAAACGGGATCATACCAAAAGATGTCATTGTCGCTAAGAGAAATGATTCTTTGAGACCAATGCAGTTTGTCAGGGTTATCTATGAATTGAGATGTTCGAGGCAAATGTGTTATGTACCACTGGTAAAGCAAAGGTGCACACCATGAAATAGTACCCTTCCCTTGGAGAGTCCTATGATGGATAGAGTGATAAACATCACCAAGTAGGGTAGGTACGGGATTCCCACTGATAAAGATTCTTATGGCATTGATATCAACAAAATCTTCAATATTGGCGAACAGAAATAGACCATAGACGAGTAAAGAAAAGACCGCTTCAAAGGCAGCTACACTGTTCATCTCGGCTAGGTGGGAGGCTTTTTCAAACAAGAACTTGGACGGTAGGCCCTTGATACCATCCTTGGTGGTGTGGTGAGGCTTAACTTCTGACATTTCCAAGTGGATGCAATCAGCAATTTCTTGAGGTGAAGGAATCTTCTCCTTACCACTGAAGGGTTCTTGTTCTTTCACAGGCAGACCAAACCAATGAGAATATTCTTCCACGGTTGGAACAAGTTGGTAATCAGGAAATGTGAAGCAATGGTAAAGAGGATCAGAAAATTGTACCAATGTGTCAAGAACACCCTCCTCCATCTTGGTTCTGAGAAGGCCAATCAATCTCCCATAGCATTTTCTGAAATCTTCATGGCAAGTCACTAAGGTTGCTAACTTCTTCAACTTAGCCAAATTAGGCTTCTTGAAATTGTACTTTTTAGTGTTTCTCTTCTCAATATCCATGATACCTATGATTTACAAAGGAAAAGATGTTTGAGTTCCTTAAAACCAACAATGGATGCAATGAGATGTATGCAATGCACATGGGCACACATAAACACAAACATATACACACAATAATACACAAGTCCTAGGTTTAGGGGTATCAAGAGTGGAGCCATGGTATATCCATCCCAATAGGTGTGTACTATAGGTTCATCAACTGTAGAATAGGGTTCTAAAAGTTCCCAGAGTCTACGTAAATCCTTCGGATATTATCGGCCTACGTGACTACTCACGCGGGTTAATAATATTCTCAAGATAAACTCGTCTGAGTGTAGTATCGCGTAACAACTACTTGGGACTACTCCCTCATAGCCACCGCACTACATCCTGAAAGGCCAAGTGGGGTGAAGGTAACTACGGTCCTCAGAATCACTGGCTCTCAAATAGGGACGAGTGACATCAATGCGACTACTCACATCAGACATCAACAATCCCAAAGTGCCTCAGCTGAGTGTGGTCATCATATGCCATAAATTGTTAGGACTACTCCCAACATCCGACTATTGATTACACCATAATCCTATCATATATGTGCTCTCATGCCCGAGTTAAGACTTATCTCACCACTCAATAGTAGCAACCCTGCCAAACAGAAGAACCCAAACAAGTAGACAGATATATACAGATATATGTACAAATAAGCAAGCAAAACATGCAATAACACAAACATAACAAGGTGGGCTTAACCCTCAAAATTGTTCCACAGTGAAGTCGCCATTTCTGTTGCGGTGAGAATCGGATATCAAGCTATTAATTAACTTGAATTACACATCTTTGAAATTCACCACCGAGCTTTGATTTATCCAGAGGAAAGGGAAAAGACCGGAAACCCTATTTGTGATATGTCCAAGAACTCTAAGTTAATTCTAAGTTGCAAGATTGAATGGCTATGAGGCCAAGGGAAAGGATATCCTATGACTATGAGGTCAAGGAGAGAAATGCCTCTTAGGAGGCCAAGGAGGGATCCTATGACTATGAGGTCAAAGGTAGGAGATGGCTCTTAGGAGGCCAAGATGGAATCCTATGACTATGAGGTCAAGGGAGAATAATGAGCTATCTATGACTTTGAGGTCAATAGAGAGGCTTTCCTTTGGAAGGAAGGGGAGGATAGCAACTTTTTATGAACAAGAATGTTACAAGGGAATTGAGATTTACATGAACAATATGAGTTCAAAAATTCAAAGAGAAATGTACAACCATTAAACATGATCAAACTTAAAAGTATAATTCAAACATCAATGTATTGCAAAAGATAGTGAGATACTTCACAATATTCATAAACACATGAGCACACATACATATTATTTTAAAGTTTGAAATCAAAGGCAAAATATCCAAAGTAAGGGACTTAATAACAAAGCCAAACAAAACCTTAATAAAGTGAACTTATCCAAGGTCAAGGAACTTTCTCAATTTCCAGAATTAGCTAGGAATTGGTTTCGAATTTGCTACAAATTAGCTACGAATTCTGGATTTGTGAATATAAAAAATAAAAAATGGAAGAAATTGCTACGTGGCTGTTTACCTTGGAAATTGGTAAACAACCGCTGATCTTCTAAAACAATAAAGTTCTAGTAACTTACAGGATCGATCAGATTGATCCTAGGACATGTGCTATGAGTGTATTTAAAGTGTTTCACAAATGCATAAAACAAACCTTTTGACCATGCTGGCAAACAAAAAAGATGTTTTGAAATGTAAATAAAAAGTGATAAAAGGCAGGAAAGTGTTTAAGTCGAACAAGGAACTTAGAGAAAACAATGTAAAAGAAAATTCAATGAAAGACTGAAGTTTAAATGGTAAAGAAAATGCATAAAGTCTTAAATAAACTGCAGAAATGTAAATGCTTGAAGGTGAAGGCTTCTTAATGTAAAAACTGCAAAGTAAAAACTTTGTAATGTAAAATGCTTAGAAGTAAAAGACTGAATTAAAGGATTTCAAAGTAAAGGATCTAAGGTAGAAACTTCAAAGTAAATTGCATTGCAATGAAAGATAATGGTTATTACAATCACGTACATTCTCGCCTCACTCTTTTATCTACACGCTGGATACTTTGAGTGATTACAGAGTTACTTGTACAACACGATTTTTTCTCACATTCTAACTCTAGAACTAACCTATTTATAATACTCTAAAATAACCACCATTTGACGGTTTACTCCTAGAACACGCCACTTGACACTTTGCATGTCTTCAACTTCTGGATATTCGCCACTTGTCCTCTTTTCAAATTCAAATAGTAGAATTTCCCTCCAATAATTAACTGTAACTGCAGCGCATTATCCATAGCCATTTTACCCTGTCGAATTGACTTTTTTGGACTTTGGAAATGTTTGAAGTCCTAAAATCATTCTCTTCGACTCAGGCTTTCAACAAATATGGTCGAAGCCTTCTGGTCGAAGCCTTCTTCTCCTTTAGCTTATTATTTTAAAGAATAACTTCTTTAAAAGCCAAATCTATTTGAAATAATGTAGCGTCGAAGTTAGGAGCTAACAAATTGCCCCCCAAAAATGTCCTTTTGCCAGTGTTGGTAGGAAGGTCATTTTTTGATAGAACTATTTTCGACGCTTGCGCATTCGACTATGAGAAGACGTGGTCATAACTGACCAACCCACGATCTAGAAACTATTCAGTTTCTTTCAATCACACTCATGACGTCATACCATAATGGAAAATCTTCAAACGTCTTTTCCGCCGCATCCTTGAATAGTTTTCATCATCACCTTTCTTGGAACTAGACATTTGCAGTCTGATCATAACTACCACCACTCAAACAGTTTTGCAAAAACAGACACGCGTCCCACTACCCACTTTGCTGCATTAGTGGATTGACAACCTTTTTAACTTCCAAACGCCTATAAATACCCTTTTTTCCATAACTTATTAAACTTTTGCATTCTCAGAATTTCTTACAACCCTATTTCTTCATCCTTCAAACTCTCTCAAGAAAAAACTCAGAACGCACTTTCACTTTTCTTCAACCTCCAACAATGGCGCCTTCACAAACCATCCCCCAAGAAACAAAAGGTAAAAAAGGTAGAGCCACACAGTTCAAGCAATCCCTTCCACCGTTTTCGAACATTCCAGGACCCAAGGTGGTGAAGAATCAACAGTTCATGCCAGAACCCCTTCTTGCGGAAGCGAGGAGCATTTACGAGTCTCAGGTAATGATTCCTCTCATTGTTTCTGATAAAACTTATGCTTTATGTGGCCCCTTAGCTGATGTTAAACCCACCGATGAAAAACTTATTGAGTTTTTCCCTTCTTACAGTAAATCAAGACCTTTAGGGCAAAAGAGCAACCCTAAGGAGGATGAAGCTTCCCCTGATACACCCACCGTGACTAAGATGGATCTTAGGTATCTTCATGATGGTACTAGATTGGTAAGAGTTGTTAACCAGTTAAAAGGATTTTGACCTTTGGATGACCAGGATGGAAAAGGTCAAAGCTGATCATTGGAAAACCATTGGAATTTATGATCTGCTTATGCTGTCGAAGACCAATATTCCTTATTGTTTGCACCTGCTGGCAGCATCACTTTACTTTTGGGATAGTACCCACTACACTTTTCATCTTCCTTTTGGGATGGTTACCCCCACACTCTTCGACCTGGCTGCCATTGCAGGGCTTCGACCAGATGGCATTTCATATGATCCTCAAACTGATGCAGAAGATACCATAGGGATCTCTGATTTCAAGCTTACATACACCCACTTCATAAACCACCACAAATGTGACACTGAAGAAATAACTGACAAGGAACACATTGCATTCCTCACCGTATGGTTGTTGAGGTATGTATTTTGCTCAAAATCCCTACATGTGGCCAAGAAATATCTCACTCTGGCTAACCAACTTCACAACAACAGAGGAGTTTGCCTTAATGGGTTGATTTTGGAAAACCTCTATGAGTCTCTCGGCGAAGGGGCAGCTCGACTCAAAGACTTGGAGGCCCAGGGCACTGTACACTTGAATGGCCCCCTCTGGCTGCTTCAATTATGGCTTAATGCAAATTTCGAAGCTAGCCTTCCCAGGAAAGGGCAAGTCGATGAGGACTCTGCTGAAATCAAAGAAAGGATGGTTGAAGGTACTTGCCTGGTGAAACTCACGCCCAATGATGATGGGGAAACTCTCAAAGGAGCCTTCTCCAGTTACATTATGATGTTTGCTAAGCGGTATAATTTCACATCCAGTATGGCCCCTTTTGCTGAAAGAAAATGTGGAGATGAGTGGTTTACAAGGCCATTCCCCAATTCATCCAAAAAACTCCATGCTGAATCTGTTTCAATCTGGGAAGCCTTTTTGATTCCTAGATTTATCATTCAGAGGCTGAATCTTGGAAGAGATATGGCAGCCTTGATTGCTTACCAACCAAACCTTGTCTCTCGACAGTTTGGGTTGGCTCAAATTTTCCCCAAGTGTATGTATGCGAAGAAAGGCCATGTAATCCTTCATACAGCCAGTTTTGATGAAGGAGGTACTGCAATCCCTTTCGCCCAGTGGAACGCGAGAAAAGCAACTTTTTCCCCTGTGCACTTTCAGCCCACCTTTTTGTGCACTAAACCATTTCACAACTGGTGGTCGAAGTACTATAGTGAACAATTTCTTGATGTTGCTGCCTTCTCTTCATTACTTGACCAAGCTTTTCTTGATGTGCAGGAGAAGACCAAGAAGAGTAAGTTCATTCATGTCAAAGAAATTCAGGCCTTCCAAAAGTACTTTGAAACTGTCTATCGACCAGATGATATTAGTCGAACCGTTCGTGAGGCTGCTGTCACTTTGAAGGAGAAATTTCTACAAAAAATGGATCAGTTGAAAATCCCTTCAAACGTTCCTCTTGAGAAACGTTATGAGGTGGCTTTTGAACTCTTTCCTCCCAAGTTCCCTCGACTGCCTAACGCTGATTTTGGAGTGGCACTTGCCCCCCCATTTACAGACTGGTTTGTCTGTGGTGAGCACCTAAAACTCCTTCGACAGCAGTCTCAACCGAAAGCCCAACAGGTGGTTACGACTAAACATATGCTGGACAGTTTCAAAGGACACCTTCATATAGGGGTCGAGGATGTTCGTGTCGAATCTGAAATACATGAAGGTTTAAGGCCCTCGATTTGTGATTTTTAACTAACTACTCAATTATTAATCTTGTAATAATCATCTGTCTTTCAGCTATGGCCAGGAAGACCAGTTCCTCGAAGGGTGCTGCAAGAGTCGAAAAGGAAACTGAAGGCACAAAGGTATTTTATATCCCTTGCCTAAATCTTTTTGTGTAATCAACTTCTAATATTTGTATCACCTTTTAGACTACTCAAAAACCTCCAACGCCTTTAAAAACGGGCAAGAAAGGTGCTCAAACAGTTGTCCCTTCAAATGTTAATGATGAATCCCCTGAGGAGGCAGTGGCTAAAAAGAAAAGGAAGCTTACCAAAGCTTCTGGAGCTACCACCCAATCCTCCTCAAAGGCAGCCAGAATTCTTGAGAAGACACCTGCTGATAGTGGAGTCAAGAAACAACTCTCCAAGATTGCGTCGAAAACGACTGCTGGTGATCCTGAGAGCACAAACTCAAGTCCTCATGTCGCAAATGTACAGGTATGCACACTATCTTTACTTAGTATTTGCATTCCTTACTCAGATTCCTTTCAATCTTATTCTCTTTACTTGTGGTCTTCAGGCTGATGTAGGTGGTTCTAACCCACCACAAACTTCATTCAGCTTTGCAACAATTATCCTGATTAGCCAAGGTGAGCCAACTTATCACCCTACCTCTGACCTTGGTTCTGGATATAGTTCACTGAGCGAAATTAACCTACCTATTCCTCTTACATTTCCTCCTTCTGAAGCATATGAAACAAACAAAAACTCGCCCACCAGGACCAACACTCAACAATCCCAAACAGATGGCTCTGAACATGAAGAGGATGATGTTTCTAACCAACAACCTCTCGACCATACAGAGACCATTGCCATGGATGTAGAAGGAAGGCTAATTGAAGAGGAAGAAGAGGAGGTCAAAAATGAATAAGAACAAGAAGAAGAGAGGGAAAGAACTGAGTAGGATCAGACCCATTCACCCGTGGTTAAAACAGGTCCTGTCAACAATCCAACTCCTGGGCCTACAGTCACTTCGACTACTGGAGGATCCCCCACTGAAGACCCACTGGCTGCCCTTAAATGGTCGAATCCTCGAGAATATGCCAGAATGATACTTGGGAAGAAATACAGCTCTTCAGGTACTAGCCTTAGTACTTCGACCAGTTCTGGGGGTCCAGCTCCAAATGACTTTGCCAGCCCTATCCTTCAAAAGATCAAAGACAAATTCTTCAAGGGAGACATCCACAATGTCTTACTTTCAGATCGAACTGCTCCTCTCTTCCTGAAAGATAGCCTCCAAAAACTGGACCTTTCGACTCTTAGGAAAGATGTGTCTGAATTCCTTGTGGAGTTAACTGCTTTAGTAAATCAGATGTCTGAGGACTTCAAACTTCTTCCCAAGATCCAACACACCATTGAAGTTACAACTGGACTGGAACATTCAGCTTGGGATGAAACACACGCATCAGAATCTAAGGTCAAAAATCTGGAGATTGACCAAAACAAAAGGCAGGCAGAGATAGAGTCGAACCAAAAGGACATTGATACCTGGAAGCAGCAAATTGAAGAACTGCAAAACAAGATTTCTAATGCTGAAAAGCGCAACCTTGAGCTGAAATACTTCGATGATACTGAAATGTCCAGAGAGCTAAAGCGCACTATAGACTTCCTTGATAAAGCCCAAACGCTTAAAAAGGAACTTTCAGCAGCTAAACTCAACAAAGCTCTGTGTGAGAAACGCCTTAAGACTCACAAGGTCAACTTTCTTGAGTTGAAGTCGAAGCTCCCTTTTTTATTGTCCTATGATTTCTTATTTGTAGTTCTTTTTTTATCATCATGTTTTCTGGCCCTTTTGAGGCCCTATGTAATGACAATCTCCATGCCCCCTGGCATCTATCTAAATACTTCTGTTTGCTATTAGCACTTCGACTTGCAAAATCTTTGATAAAATCATGGCGTATTTTCTCTTAAACTTTGCTAATCTTTGTAATTAAAGTACTCTGCCTCTTTTCTTGGAAATCATGAAAATAACGCAGCTTTTAACAGCATAGTGTTCCAACGGCACAAGTTTCTATTCCATAAAGGAATATTAATAACATAACCCTAGGGTATATTCCCAAGAGCAATTTCACGTGTTTCCATTGTTTACTGGCCAATCCTTACAAGGCTTTGCCTCTATAAAACCCTCTTCACATGAGCCATATTTTGCACCCACTGAAGCAAGCATGAGTACTTCCTCAAAGAAGGCAGTGACCAAGAAAGTGGCTGAGGAGACAAAAAAAGTTGAGGCAACAACTACTGCCTACAATGATACTTCAATTGGAGCAACCTCTCGCGCCAAGAAGCGAGAAACTAAGATGAAGGTCCCCAAGAAAGGACATTCCAAAGCACAAAACTCTGATGATGAAGCTGATGAAGATTATGTCACCTTCCTCAACTCTATTAATTAGAGAGACTATGAATGATATTTCTCCTAGGTTTCATGTTGTTGTACTTGTTTCCTTTCCTTTGTTTGCCATTTTGGCCTCACATGGCCTATTTTGGCTTTTACAATTTTAATAAGAATTATGTTCTAATATGAATCTCTTGCAAAATAGGCTTATATTTTTTCAAATATTTCCCATTTACCCTTAAGACTCTTAGATCACCCTCAATCTCCTGAACCTCGTAAGCATTATTACTGAATGCCTTAGTAATTTGAAAAGGACATTCCCACTTAGGAGACCACTTCCCTAAAGATCTGGTCTTTCGATCCATAGGCAAGATCACTTTCCACAACAATTCCCTAGCTAAAAAGGTTTTAATCTTGACCATTTTGTAATAAGACTTCTCCACCCTTTTCTTTTGCCTTTTCAGTAACTCCAACGCATGAAGCCTTTCTTCGTCTAAATCCACTAACTCATCAAGCATCATATTCCAATAAGACTCAGATGGGATCTCATGATGCCTTTGGATCCTTATGGACTGAAGATGAATTTCTACAGGAAAACTACATCATGACCAAATGTCAGTCGAAATGGGGTAGTATTAGTTGCCTCTTTTGGGGACGTTCGACATGCCCAGAGTATTTGGTCCAAAGTTTTATGCCAATTTCTTGGCCTTTTTCCCACATGATTTTTTATCAACCCAATAACTACTTTATTTGCCACCTCGACTTGGCCATTAGCTTGGGCATAATAAGGTGTGGATGTTAAAAGCTTGAATCCCATTTCTTTAGAAAACTCTTACATTTTTCGACCAGTGAAGACTGATCTTTGGTCTGTTGTAATTGTCTTTGGGATTCCAAACCTATAGATGATGTGTTTCTGGATAAATTCAATCACATCTTCTTGATCAACATTTGGTAAAGGGATAGCTTCGGCCCATTTGGTAAAATAATCAATACCTACCAAAATGTACTTATATTTTTAGATGATGCTGGTCAAATTTCTCCAACCAAATCCAAAGCCCATCCTCTAAAAGGCCAAGGTTTCACTCTAGAGTGTAATTCACTTGCAGGGACGTGTTGAATTCCAGCGTGAACTTGACATTCTTGACAACACTTAGCGAATTCGATACAATCTTTTAACATGGTAGGCCAATACATGCCTTGTCGAAATAACTACCATTTCATTTTATGGCCTACCTGATGTGCCCCACACGTCCCACCATGGACATTCGAAAGGGCCAAGTACGCTTCTGCCTCACTAAGGCACTTAAACAATACTCCCTCAGGAGTCTTTTTGAATAATTCATTACCCAACAAGACATAACTCAAAACTTGATACTTGATTTTCCTTTCTGTCGAAGATATTGGATTTTTCAGATAACCTACTATAGGCTTTCGCCAATCCTTGTCAGTTATGCTATCAACTGCTAGAATTGCAAAATTGTCTTCATCAGCGTATCCAAGCTTAGTTTCTTCCAAATCTGATGGGGCTAATCCTACTGACACCACCCTTCCTCTGACTTTAACTTTGATTGCATCTTGTAATTTATCTTTCGAAACTTTATACCCTAATGCAATCTGAGCCAAGTCATTAGCTACCTGGTTTTCTAGTCTAGGGATGTGTCAAAAACTAACTGCGTCGAACTTTTTCAACAGTCGATTCACAACTACAAAGTACATAATCAAGTTTTCTTTTATGCACTTGTATTCCTTGGTAACTTGTTTTATGACCAGTTCTGAATCTCCCATTATTTCGACATGAGTTGCCCCCAATTCCAACAATACTTTAAGTCCAGCAATTAAAGCTTCATATTCAGCTTCGTTATTGGAACAACGGCCTTCAATTTTATACTTAAGTGTTGTTGGAATCTTACTAGGAGAAATAACAAGCACTCCTATGCCCGTCCCATCTTTGTGGCTCGACCCGTCGAAGTATAACTTCCAAGATTCCACTTCAAGATAGTTCAGAGGGGTCTCATTTTTAGAATGGTCAACTATAAAGTCTGCCACTACTTGTCCTTTAACAGCTTTTAAAGGCTTATAAGTTAAGGAATATTCAGTTAATGCTAATACCCATTTTCCAATTCGACTATCCAAAATAGGTTTGGACAACATATGTTTAATAACGTCATAACGAGAAGAAACATAAACATCAACTGGTTTTATATAATGCTTCAATTTTGTACAAGAGTAATACAAACATAAACATAATTTTTCAATCATGCTATATCTAGTTTCTGCATCATTTAGAACTCTACTAAGGTAATAGACGGCCCTTCCGACACCATCATCATCCTCTTGAGCTAACATGCTCCCTAAAGTCCTATCTGACGCAGCTATGTACAATCTCATACACTTATTGCCACAAGGTGGTGAGAGAATCGGGGGGTGACTCAGGTACTCTTTGATTTTGTCGAAGGCTTTCTGTTGCGCTTGCCCCCAGTCGAACCTATCCTTGCTAGCTCGAAGCAATGGCGAAAAGGCTTGTGTTTTCCCACTCAAGTTGGATATAAACCTCCTCAAAAAATTTATTTTGCCCAAGAGAGACTGCAATTCCTTCTTTGTTGATGGCAATTTTGCTTCCATAATGGCTTTGGTTTTATTCTAGTTAATTTCGATCCCCTTCTTGTGGACCACAAAGCCTAAGAAATCCCCTGCCTGCACACAAAAAGCACATTTGAGAGGATTCATTTTAAGACCATGCTTTCTCATCCTTTCAAAGGAATGTCGAAGATGGCTTAAATGATCTTTTCCTGAAAAAGACTTAACAACAATATCATCAATATATATTTACATAAAAGTCTCAATGAAATCATGAAAGATCGAATTCATTGCTCGCTGGTAAGTTGCCCCAGCATTTTTTAGACCAAAAGGCATTACTACCCATTCATAGGTGCCTAATGCCCCTGGACATCGAAAAGCAGTCTTTGGGACATCTTCCCCAGCAATTAATATTTGGTTATAACCAGAATAACCATCCAACATACTCAAGTATTCATGTCCTGCAGAAGAATCAATCAACATTTCTGCCACAGGCATAGCATATTCGTCTTTAGGGGTTACAGAATTTAGATCTCTAAAATCTATACAGACCCTTAAAGAACCATTCTTTTTAATGACTGGTACAATATTAGCTAGCCATTCGACATACCTAGCTGTACGGATGAACTTGTATCTAAGTAACCTTTCAATTTCCTCTTTGATCTTTGAAAGGATTGTTGGGGCAAACCGTCTTGGATTTTGCTTGACTGGCTTTTTCCCAGGTATGATAGGCAACTTATGTTCAACAAGCTCTCTCTTCAAACCAGGCATTTCATCATAGTCCCAAGCAAAGCAATCCATATATTCCTTCAATAGTTGGACCATTTCGACTTTGAGTTGTGGGTCAAGGTTATCACTAACATAAGTAGGCCTTTTTACTCCCCTTTCACCCAAGTCAATTTCTTCCAAAGGATCTTGCGCCAGCATTCTAATGTTATCTGACACTGGATCCCTTTCAAAACCCAAAGGCTCATTATCATAAATAGCATCAAGCCTTTTATTTTGGTCTTCGATTTGAGACCCATCAAGTGGTTCAGGCTCAAAGTCCTTACCAAGGGCTATTTCACAAATTTGAGTTGTGGCTTCGACAGCCATGTGGTTGTGTGCAGCCTCCAAGGCTGCTTGTAATTTAGATTCGGCCACATAGGCCAAAATTCTTTGTATTGCATCGAATTCAGTCATTATTACTGAATTCACTTCCCCAGCCTGTGGGGTCTACATCAGGCTCCCCCACAGTATGGGACATTGCCTTCTTCCCTTATGACCTCTCTATCCCATCAAAATCCCTCCACAGGGTGCAGGTGTAATGAGCAGAATGCATGGTCATCTGGGGTGAAATCAAATTCTGCTGGAGTACAAGGCGCAATATGCGCCAAGTTTTTGTCAAACTCGACACCATCAACATGATTAACAGGCACCTTAAAGTACCCTTGATCACCTTCAATGTTTTCTACTATGCCATCAGGCCTCCAGATTGTGATCCGCTGGTGCATTGACGAAGGTACTGCTCAAACACCATGGATCCATTCCCTCCCCAGCAGAAGGTTATAGTTAGCTTTACTTTCAACTACCATATACAAGGTAGGCCTTGTCACCATTCCCACAGTTAAATCATTCTGCAGAACACCAAGAGTGCTCCCAATTTTCCCTTCATAGTTAGAAAGGACCATGTTGTGGGGCTTAAGATCAGAGTCGAATTTACCTATCTTGCTTAGTAAAAAATATGGCATTAAATTGACTGTAGCCCCACAATCCACCAAGATTTTATTCACAGCCATGTTCTCTACTTTCCCTGTAATGTACATAGGTTTCAAGTGCCCTTTCATGGCCTCAGTTTGTCGTTCAAAGAAAGCATTTTGTTCTTCGACACAGCCATTGTTCATCACATAATAGCACACAGGTTTGTGCGCTGCCATTTCAGCCTCATCGTTGGCATCCAAGTTTTCTACTTCAGTTATCCTATCATATTCTCTTGGCAATACTGAAACCACATTAACAATGATGTTTAAAGAGGCATCAGAGTCGAAATCGAAATTGTGAGTCAAATCTTCGTCCTCAGCTGCTTCGACTGCAAACCTCTCAGCTTCTTCCTTCTTGGAAGTAAATAACCTACACCCCACAGGCATCTTATTTGTTATTTTTGTCCCAACATCTTTATTTCTAGTAGGCAGAACGTTGGTACTAGTTTCAGTTATGTCTTTGGCCTGAGCTTCTCTCAAAGCCTTCCTTCATCTCTATTCCTTTCTCCACTAGGACCTGGACATAGGATTTTTTCCTTTGTAATTCTCAGAGATATAGGCAGCTTTATTGAAGGACTTGAATTCTTTCTGGTACTCCATTGAAGAACCTCTAGCTACGTCAAAATTCTTCCATCTCAGTTTCCCTTTCCCTGCTGCTTCAACTAGTTTGACCCACTTTCCAGTTGGTACCTCACTACGGCTTAAAAGTAGCCTGCTTAGCCCTTGGAATTTGTGGCCTTTTGCCATATTGTTTTTTAGTAGCTTTCCTTGGGTCAAAACGCCCAGGCCTTTGAGCAGCTCTTTTCTCACGTCCAGATTTGGCTTCTTTCCCCATTTGGAGGCTATGAGCAGCTCTTTGTCGAAGATATCACTGCATCGAGGGCACAACATGACTTCAGAGTTCTTTCCTTGGCACCTGTGGAGAAAATCAACAATGGTTTCTTCTTCTCTGGGATAAGCCATCTTGTTGCAGTCTTCTTGATGAATCTGTTCATCAACATCCATGGCATGTCCGTTAGTAACTTCGACCATATTTATGTCAATTTCATCTTTTAGGCGCATTTTGGAGAAGTTGACATCAAGGTCTTCAGCAGCCTCATCCATCTATCTGAAACGGTCAGCAGTCTCTTTTGTTACCATCTTAAATTTTGATGCTCCAGCTTCATCATGGATCTCGACTGTAGCCTCAGCGTCGAACCTTTGAACTTCAGAAGATGTCCTAAAGTAGTGTTCAGCAGCCATACATATCAAATGCCCAAGCTGGCAGCCATCCATTTCCTCGACTTCTCTAATAAACACAACATCATTGGTAAGGTCCTCAGTAACCTCCACCACTGTGGCATTTCTGCCAAGAGCTTCATTAGTGCTAACACTGTCGAAGCTGCTATCAGATTCCTCAGCTAATTCAACCATGTTAACCTCATGGGGCTCTGTGTAATTTGCTTCAGCTACTTCAAGAGGGTTGGTATCAATTTTCATCTAGGTCTTAGTTTTCTCCCCAAATTTGAGTCTGCCTTCCTGAATAGCATTCTGCACCAGATCCCTGAAAAGAAAACATTGAGAAGTTTTATGACCCAAATAATTATGGTATTTACAAAAGCCTCTCTTTTCTCTTTGCTCTAAAGGTGGTATTTTAGCACCAAGAGACACTAGTATTTGACCATCCTTAACTAACAAATCAAAAAATTTGTCACATTTAGTGATGTCGAAAGTGTATGTTTTCTTTGGGAACCTATCGTTCTTTTCGGTTTAGACAGGGTTTTTCCCATTTGAAGGGACTAATAATTTACAAGAATAAGGAGGACCTTGCTTGATTTCAGCAAGATCTATTTCACTTTCGTTGAACTTAACAGGCTCATCATACAACTCTTCGATGCCCTCCTGGTATTCGACGTAAGCTACCTTTTTGTTTTTGTTCACCCTAGCTTTCTCATCCTTGAGACGCTTGTTGCGGTGAGAATCGGATAACAAGCTATTAATTAACTTGCATCAGAAAACTTTGAAGTTCACCACCGACTTTCATTTATCCAAAGGAAAGGTTCAAGATCGAGAAAAACCTAAAGGGGAGAGATCTAAGGTTCGGGGGTTGGTTATACTAAGGGAAGGTATTAGCACCCTTAATATCTGTAGTACTCTACAGGAACCTCTTGTTTAGTTTATGTTATGTTATGTTTGCTTGCTAAGGATAAGGTAAAGATGTTGCTAACGACTATGAGGTCAAAGGCTAGATGGCTATGAGGCAAAGGTGATAATGAGCTATCTATGACTATGAGGTCAATAGAGAGACTTTTCCATGACTATGAGGTCAATGGAGGATGGCTATGACTATGAAGTCAAAGCTTGCCTAGGACTATGAGGTCAAGGGCTACCTATGACTATGAGGTCAAAGGTTAAAGATGGCTCTATGACTATGAGGTCAAGAGGTGATCCTATGACTTTGAGGTCAAAGGAGGGTAAAGAGCTTTTTATGACTATGGGGTCAATAGAGAGACTTTGACTATGAGGTCAAGGTTGGAAAATGGCTATGAGGCCAAAGTTTTACCTATGACTATGAGGTCAAGGTTGAAAAATGGCTATGAGGCCAAGGGATAGTAATGAGCTTTCTATGACTATGAGGTCAATAGAGAGACTTTGACTATGAGGTCAAGGTTGGAAAATGGCTATGAGGCCAAGGTTTTACCTATGACTATGAGGTCAAGTATTGGGAGAAAACCTAAGACTATGAGGTCAAGGTAAAATGAGCTTTCTATGACCTTGAAGTCAATAGAAAAACTTTTCCTTTGGAAGGAAGGGGAATATAACATCTTGTAAACAAGAGTTACAAAAGAGTTGAAATATATGTTTAAGAATTCCAACAAAACAGTGAGCATTAATATATGAAATGGCAATAACAAGGATTAATGGTCACATAAATGTGACAAGTGTGGTTGAGAAAACATTCTCACAGTTTGGCAACAAATAGATTTGAAAATGTGCAACTTAAAACAAATGCCAGAAAGATACAAACAACACTCTCATGATAAGGTTTCGTTCATAGTTTGGAAACAGTTTAATAAAATTCACAACTTCCAACATATTTCCAAGGGAACTCTCTTTAAAATAGTAATCACATAAGGCAGAGGCAACATTTTTACAGTTTAACAAAAAAAAACATTTGAAAGGAACAACATTAAGTCTTGTTTAAAGTTAAGAAACATTGTTAAAAAAAACACAAGTTACTGAGTATTAAAAGAAACTTTCCTTTTGTTTATTTTTACGTATAAAAAAAAACAGTTGGTTTTGTTTACTAAAAAAATTAAAATGAAATTACAAGTATTTTGTTGTTTTTCTTTCTTTTTTTTTTTAAATATTAAAAATAAAATAAAATAAGAGTGAAAGGAACAAATAAAATGAAAAAAAAAAACAGCAAGGCACCCGCCACACAGTGCATGGCAGGCGCCATGCTCCCACAAACCACACATGGCTTGCGCCACCCACCATTAGTGGCTTATGCCACTATTTTTCTTTTTTAACAAAACAGAGATGGCTTGCGCCACCCTGTTGAAGTGGCCTGCGCCACTATTGTTTTTTTTTTCTTTTTTTGTTTTTCAAAGGGTGGCTTGCGCCACCTGTTACTTATTAAAACAAGGGTGGATTGCGCTGTAACACCCCTAAGCTATACCCCCAAGCTATTAAAGCAGTAAAAGAAAATTCAAAATTTCATCAGAGTATAATTAAAAACACGACATAGACAGGGAGCATCGCATTACAATGAAACAAAACATACAACACCTGCTCATAAAGATATGCAACAGTGGGGTAGCAATCAACAGAGGAACTCAGTTCCTTACACCCACATTTCAGATTTTAGAATAAAAGCAGAAAATCTAAAACTGAATATCAACATATATATATATCACATGAAAAGTTTATCATACATCAAGTTATACATGCACAAGCCAAAGGATATATATACATAATACACAATAACAACAAACGGCCTCCCTAACTACCCGGTGTCACATATCAGAGCCGACCGACAAAAGAATGAAGACGCAAAGCTTCACAAAAAGACCTCCAGCAACTCTAATCTGCAATGCCTCATAGAGCATTATAAAACAGCAGAAGGGTGAGAAAAACAATCATAATACAGTTGCATAAAATTATATTGTAACACAGAAATGCACAAGTAGAATATTCTCACCACAAATGCACCACAAATCAAATATAACACAACACAATACAATTCTCAAGTATCACATACCACTACACATCAATCATACACAATACACTCATCGTCAATACAATTACACAGATTCCATCTCATCAATCACATTCACAAATAACATACACAATAATCCATGATTTATGCAAATGCACAGAGACCGACGCACCGACTCTATGCACATGCCATGCGGGTACCGACTTCCAATGTTTCTCATCACTAGTTCACTCAGGAACTCTGCTGGAACCATCACTCGTTACTTAGTGTAACTCCCCGTCGGGCATACGATGTTCCCCGTCGCTTTAGGTCCCCGCATGGGCACGCGACGTTTATGGATTCCTTTAGGTCCCCGCATGGGCACACAATCGTCTATAACCATCGCTTTAGGTCCTCAGGCGATTCATTCCTCATATTTTCGAGGCTCACGATGTTATAGCAGATTCCCTCAGGAACTAAACCGTCGCTCGTACCCTCATGGTACTCGACTTCACAATATGCATATTATGATGTTTGGCATACAATGACTCATAACATTCATATGCACACATTTACTCATCCATAATCATGCATAACTCAACCATTACAACACATTGCAATTTCTTGCCGTAAGGCCACAAATCATCATCATCACATGTCATCACATGCATTCACATCATATACATCACACAAGTCATACAATATCCATATCAAAAGCACCTTGCATGATACACATCAATTACACATAATTACAACGACAAAAGTCGACAAAACAACATCATTCAAATATCATACATCCATCACCAATGTGTATCAATCATGCACAACATTTCATCACATATATTCACATCATATAACAGCACACAAGCTACACGTTACATAACTAAAGCATATAGCATGATAACACATCAATTGCACACATTGTACGCGATAAAAACCCGACAACCCGACTATTTTTCCAAAAACACGAATTAATTAATTCATATTTTACTCTCCAACCCATTTTTAATAGAAAGAGCTTTTCATTAGCTTTCCAACACTTCAAACGGGGGTCAAAACGGACTTACGGTTCAAAAGTTATGAAGAAAACAAAATCGGACATTTTGGAAAATTTGAGATCATGAGCCGACGCATAGAATCATGAGTCGACGCATAAACCTGCAAATTTCGCCCGGGTCAGCGCATGAAAATCATGAGTCGATGTACAGTTGCAGGGGTTAGCGCACGAGGTGCAGTTTTTGCTGAAAAATCAGTTTTCGATCGTTAAATGACTTCCGGACCTCCGATTTCGATTCCATAAAAAGCTGCGATCTCATAATTCAAAATACTACAATATGTTCACCATTAACAAGCCATCCAACACATTTTCCATTTTTGAAATATTTTGAAACACCATTTTATCAATTTAACCCAACTCCAAACTCGCTCAAAACCACTCGAAAACATACAAATAACCATTCCCGATTAATTCATATCCTTACCCGATTAAATATCAACCTATACCAATGTTACCAAACATATCCAAACACTTTTACTCGATCACAACATCAATTGCACAAAAACATCAATATATATCCAAAACTCAGCAGTACAAATTCGACTCGATTTAATCAAACGATCACACTAAATCATGACCCAACATCACACGACTCTACTACGCGATTTACTCCGACTTTCGTCCGTAAAAACATCGATTTCTAATCGTTTATCTCATTTCGACCTATATTTGGACAACCAACAACATTTCCACACAAACATACATAATCATACACAAATATAGTATAATCGAGTTTCGCACATTTACCCGATAAATTCGCGTTTGAAAAGTCGGTTGAATCGGTTCCTAAATCCCCAAGTTTTTCCTCTTTTTCCTCTTCTCTTTCTCTTCTCTTCTTTTCTTCTCCTCTTTCTCTCTATTTTTCTGTTTTTCTTTCTTTTCTCTTTTTCTTACTACTTTTCTATTTTTATAAGAAATCAAAATATCTAACCACCCAAAAAGACCAAAATACCCCTACACTCAAATTTCTCGCAAACGTTCCCAAAACGCGACAAAATATCACAACATTGAAAAATAACATATTTCCAAATAAAAGTCAGAAATAAAATAATATAATAATAGAATAATAATAAAATAATAAAAAACGACTCAATTAAATAAAAATACTAAAACTGGGGCGTTACAACTCTCCCCCACTTAGAAATTTGCGTCCTCGAAAATATCACCGATACCAACAACATTAGACCAACCAAAAACACACCCCGCATAACACAACTGACAAACCACCTTGCTAACAGCAGCAACAACGACGACAAGACGTAAGCCCATACAATGCACTTGCCGACCAACTCACAACTCAAAGAATACACAAGCACAAACTCACAGGTTCACTCTCAATACAAAATGTGCCACATCACGCTTCCGTTGCGCACTCTGATTACCCGAAACCATCCAGATTATCAATCTCCCGTCCAAAACCTAACTCTTTCTCTTATCCAGCATAACTACTGACCCTACCAATATATCCAACCACACTCTCTACTGTGTTCTCTCCCACACTAGACACAAGCCTCTAAACTACTCAAATAAATCCAACTCTATGACCTTCAAAACAGACATGCATAAAGATTTTTGACTTACACATCAGGCACAACATCAGCCTTTCCCCAAGGATAACCCCAACCAACTTCAGAGCCTCTCATGTTAACACCGCATCTACTTTCGATGATAACAAATATAATCCGTCACATAAAGTCGATCAAAGTCTCAACTCAAACAAATCACCACTCTTATCAAACATTCCAACATAAGTAATTATAATCAAACTCAATCAACCCATTCCAGTTACCTAATCCTGAAAGTGAACACTTATTCTCAATCGTCACCTTACACCATTGTCCGTACTCCATACACAATTTCTAATCTTGACAATCCAAATTCCAACCTATTGCAATAACCAACCAAAAAGAACTCTCAAATATTACATCCACCCCTAAGGGTTTTCCTCAAGATTTCCGTAGTCTCAATACCATCAAAGAATTTCAAATCGTTTGCAACTCGTTACAATTCAAAACTCAAGCTATGCAAGACCCAACCGCAAGTTCCCATACCACTCACTGGTTAACACGCAACCTTCTACTATCATATTATTCCTTCCCAACCATGATGGACCTCTCCAAGTCAACACACTAATGTTTCATCCAAAAACACAATTAAAACCCATGCATCACTGACGTCCTATCACTGTGACTTTCCTGCCAATTTCCAGAATACTGTCACCATAAACAAGGCCAACATCTATTCCCATCTCCTAAGAGTGTCCTACTCACTTAGCAGATTTAACCTCGACTAATCACCTTCATCCAATTTAAGTTCACACTCTATTCTCTGAGAACAACCCTTAGTAATACCCAATCATTATCCCTCAGAGACATTCCAACTTAATCCACATACACAAACCTCTAATCCGTCTCATCTTCTGATATAAGAATCCTCATCGACTCAATAAAATAATCTGTAACCATTTCCTTACATTTCAAGTAATCCATTCCGCACCACTATCAAAGCCGGAAAGACACGTCCATTCCATCCAACATAATTCCCGTCTGCTATCAACAAGAGATTAAGGGTGATCAGTTCCTCAATTTGTCAATAGACAGCCGACAACCATGATGGAGCATAAACCGTCTTTACCAAACAATAATAGCATTCCTTCTAGAACCGGGAACCACATTGACCAAACCACACTTATAATTCACAACACACTGAACCAGCGCTCTACACCTGAAGCAACATGGAGAAGTACCAGCTCCTCCCCCACTTATCTCATTCTAATCCTTCCAACTGTAAACACACCAAATCCTTCACAAATCCTTTATCATAAATGGTCAAAGAACAATCAAACAAACCCAAGAAGTAATTACCACCCCTAAGCAGAAGTATCAATAACCATCTCACCACCCCAAAAATACAACAACAAATTCAAACGCTTTGCGCACTCAGACGAAATAAACGAATGAGTCGCTCCAGTACCAATAATAGCAAAATAAAGGCGTACTATTAATAAAACAAGTACCTTTAGTCAAACGGTCCGCACTAGTAGTCTCATCTCCTGCCAATGCAACAGCCTTCTTACCAGCCTGAGCTCTCTTCGGTTTCGTACAACTCGTACTAATATGACCTATTTCACCACAGTTGAAACATTGCACCCTAATTTTCTTACAATCAACTGCGACATGTCCCGAACCTCCACACTTGGAACATTTCAGTTTATTCCTCTTACAATCAAATTGAAGATGTCCTACTTCACCACACTTGTAACACTTACTGTAACACCGCGGAGGACTAGACATTCTTCCCCCACATGCCTTATTCTCAAAGTTACCTCTCGGCTTACCATGGTTAGCAGGTGTCACATAAGGCCCACTACGAGACTGTTGTTTCCCTTTCCTGTTATTCACACTCTTATAGTGAGTAGCACGCGCCTTCCTATCCTCCTCGTAAACCCTGCAACAATCCACCAAATTAGAAAACCTTCTAATCCTCTGATAACCGATTGCCCGTTTAATCTCTGGACACAATCCGTTCTCATACTTCACACACTTAGAAAACTCAGCAGTTGCTTCAGCATAATAAGGATAGAACTGCACAAGTTCCACAAACTTTGCAGTGTAATCCACAACAGACATATTACCCTGTTTAAACTCCAAGAACTTAATCTCTTTCTTTTCCTTCACACCTTCAGGACAATACTTCTTCAGAAACTCTCGGCTAAATAAAGCCCAAGTAACCTCTTTATCATCCACTTCCAACACTTGGCGCAAACTAACCCACCAATCATCAGCTTCTTCCTTCAGCATGTGAGTACCCCGTCACACCTTATTCTCTTTAGCACAATCCATCACACTGAAGATCCTTTCAATCTCCTCAATCCAAAATTATGCACCATCAGGATCATATCCTCCCTTGAAGATAGGCGGTTCGTTCTTCCTGAACTCATCATTACCCGCAACATTCAGTACACCCTGCACAGCCCGAGCCATATTCTGTTCATTTCCAATAACAGCAACTATGGTTAAACGAGCAACTCACCGAACCACAAAGACCAACAAGGACTGACACAACTGACACAAACTGACATGGACTGGCTCTGATACCACTTAATGTAACACCCCCAAGCTATGCCCCCAAGCTATTAAAGCAGTAAAAGAAAATTCAAAATTTCATCAGAGTATAATTAAAAACACGGCATAGACAGGGAGCATCGCATTACAATGAAACAAAACATACAACACCTGCTCATAAAGATATGCAACAGTAGGGTAGCAATCAACAGAGGAACTCAGTTCCTTACACCCACATTTCAGATTTAAGAATAAAAGCGGAAAATCTAAAACTGAATATCAACATATATATATATATATATATATATATATCACATGAAAAGTTTGTCATACATCAAGTTATACATGCACAAGCCAAAGGATATATATACATAATACATAATAACAACAAACGGCCTCCCTAACTACCCGGTGTCACATATCAGAGCCGACCGACAAAAGAATGAAGACGCAAAGCTTCACAAAAAGACCTCCAGCAACTCTAATCTGCAATGCCTCATAGAGCATTATAAAACAGCAGAAGGGTGAGAAAAACAATCATAATACAGTTGCATAAAATTATATGTTAACACAGAAATGCACAAGTAGAATATTCTCACCACAAATGCACCACAAATCAAATATAACACAACACAATACAATTCTCAAGTATCACATACCACTACACATCAATCATACACAATACACTCATCATCAATACAATTACACAGATTCCATCTCATCAATCACATTCACAAATAACATACACAATAATCCATGATTTATGCAAATGCACAGAGACCGACACACCGACTCTATGCACATGCCATGCGGTACCGACTTCCAATGTTTCATATCACTAGTTCACTCAGGAACTCTGCTGGAACCATTGCTCGTTACTTAGTGTAACTCCCCGTCGGGCATACGATGTTCCCCGTCGCTTTAGGTCCCCGCATGGGCACACGACGTTTATGGATTGCTTTAGGTCCCCGCATGGGCACACAATCGTCTATAACCATCGCTTTAGGTCCTCAGGCGATTCTTTCCTCGTATTTTCGAGGCTCACGATGTTATAGCAGATTCCCTCAGGAACCAAACCGTCGCTCGTACCCTCATGGTACTCGACTTCACAATATGCATATTTTGATGTTTGGCATACAATGACTCATAACATTCATATCCACACATTTACTCATCCATAATCATGCATAACTCAACCATTACAACACATTACAATTTCTTGCCGTAAGGCCACAAATCATCATCATCACATGTCATCACATACATTCACATCATATACATCACACAAGTCATACAATATCCATATCAAAAGCACCTTGCATGATACACATCAATTACACATAATTACAACGACAAAAGTCGACAAAACAACACCATTCAAATATCATACATCCATCACCAATGCGTATCAATCATGCACAACATTTCATCACATATATTCACATCATATAACAGCACACAAGCTACACGTTTCATAACAAAAGCATATAGCATGATAACACATCAATTGCACACATTGTACGCGATAAAAACCCGACAACCCGACTATTTTTCCAAAAACACGAATTAATTAATTCATCTTTTACTCTCCAACCCATTTTTAATAGAAAGAGCTTTTCATTAGCTTTCCAACGCTTCAAACGGGGGTCAAAACGGACTTACGGTTCAAAAGTTATGAAGAAAACAAAATCGGACATTTTGGAAAATTTGAGATCATGAGCCGACGCATAGAATCATGAGTCGACGCATAAACCTATAAATTTCGCCCGGTTCAGCGCATGAAAATCATGAGTCGACGCACAGTTGCAGGAGTTAGCGCACGAGGTGCAGTTTTTGCTGAAAAATCAGTTTTCGATCGTTAAATGACTTTCGGACCTCCGATTTCGATTCCGTAAAAAGCTGCGATCTCAGAATTCAAAATACTACAATATTTTCACCATTAACAAGCCATCCAACACATTTTCCATTTTTTAAATATTTTTAAACACCATTTTATCAATTTAACCCAACTCCAAACTCGCTCAAAACCACTCGAAAACATACAAATAACCATTCCCGATTAATTCATATCCTTACCCGATTAAATATCAACCTATACCAATGTTACCAAATCCAAACACTTTTACTCGATCACAACATCAATTGCACAAATACATCAATATATATCAAAAACTCAGCAGTACAAATTCGACTCGATTCAATCAAACGATCACACTAAATCATGACCCAACATCACACGACTCTACTATGCGATTTACTCTGACTTTCGTCCGTAAAAACATCGATTTCTAATCGTTTATCTCATTTCGACCTATATTTGGACAACCAACAACATTTCCGCACAAACATACATAATCATACACAAATATAGTATAATCGAGTTTCGCACCCTTACCCGATAAATTCGCGTTTGAAAAGTCGGTTGAATCGGTTCCTAAATCCCCAAATTTTTCCTCTTTTTCTTCTTCTCTTTCTCTTCTCTTCTTTTCTTCTCCTCTTTCTCTCTATTTTTCTGTTTTTCTTTCTTTTCTCTCTTTCTTACTACTTTTCTATTTTTATAAGAAATCAAAATATCTAACCACCCAAAAAGACCAAAATACCCCTACACTCAAATTTCTCGCAAACGTTCCCAAAACGCGACAAAATATCACAACATTGAAAAATAACATATTTCCAAATAAAAGTCAGAAATAAAATAATATAATAATAGAATAATAATAAAATAATCAAAAACGACTCAATTAAATAAAAATACTAAAACTGGGGCGTTACATGCGCCACCCCTTGCATGGTGGGGTCAGGTGCATTTTGTTTATTATTTTTATTTTATTTTTTTGTGTCACATGGCGGGAGCCACCAAAGTCTTATGTTTTAACTCATTTTTTACGTGGCGAGCGCCACCCTTGTTCTTGTTCAGTTTTATTTTCAAAACTCCAGTCCAATTACGTTTAAAAAAAAACTCACACGATTTATTAAACAAAATGAAATCACAGATTCACAATATTTATTCCAGCATCATCAACAACATTTATCACAGGAACGACAATGTAAAGAATATGATAACTGTATGCTTAAAATGATTACAGTATTAACAACAACAAGGACATAGCATAATACCTAGTGGAGAAAGTCCACTGCCTCTTCACCGGTACAGGTTCTGGAACTGATAGATGAACTCCTCCTCCCTCCAAGATCAACTGGTACCAAGTTCTTCAATAAGAACTAAGTCACTGATGATTGTGATATAAGGTGTTTGGTGTTTGGTGTTTGGAAGTGTTTTACAGAGTGATGAAAATGATGAGTTTCTTGCAAGTTTTGAGGATGACTTGCAAGAGCAGAGAAATTTTGAGAGAGTTTCTCTAAGTATCTTGTGTTGTTTCTGTGTGTTGAACAAGGAGGAAATGAGCTCCTTTTATAGGGAAACAAAGTGGTTCAAGCACAGTGGGTAAAAGCATTATCCATTGGGGAAATAATTAGGGTTTGCAAGGACTGATGGGTAAGGAATTAGGGTTTGGCAAGGATGTTTCAAACTTGGTCGTTCAAAAATCTCAGAGAAAAGCAGGAAGTAGCTTTGGCATTTTCCTACATCCATGTTTTACTGCATATTTTCTTTGTCTTGTGTCATAGTGAATGAGCTTAAAACGGCAAACATAAGGGACAAGCAAGGTGAAAAGCAACGGTAAAATTTACACCAATTCACTCATGCTAGTACAAAGGTAAGAAATAAAATTAAAAAATTAAAAAAAAAATTAATACAGTAAAATTAATTGAATTGGGCTTAAGTGAAAGAAACAAGAAATCTCCACATATAAATGTCCTTTTTGCAAGAGGAGAATGAGTGAGAGCTAAATAAATAAAGTAAGAATAAAACCTAAATTTAAAAGCAAACTTAAGTAAAATTAAAATTAAAAACAAACTAAAATTGATAAAAATTAAACAAGTTAAATTAAAGTAAATTTAATTAACTTAATAAAAAATATAGATGAAGCTAAAATATTAACTAACTAATTTAGTTCTAAATGATTCAAGATAACTATTTTTATAAGAAAATTCAAAATACCCATGGAATAATAAAAAATCGGCTAAAATGCATCGATGAAAATTTTAGCTAAAAATGCAAAGATAGCAAATTAAAAAAACGATATGCAACTGAAACAAACGAATCTAAAGGTAAAATTTGGGGTGCAACAATTGCTCCTATTTAAATAGCTTCACCGGATGGCACGAGGAATGGAAATCCTCGGGACGTCGAGGTGGAAGATATTTAAATATAGCAAACCGAAAATTTTGCCCTTAGATGGAATGCAGATGCTAAAGACATGCAACAAACATGCACATGCTGACATGCCATGAACTCTAATATGATGATATAATGTCATGATAGTACAAAAATGTAGACAAACAGGACACCAAAGAGCTACCAAACATAGGTGAGCTTTACTGGGGAAAGATGAAGGAAGTATCCACCAGAAAGGCTCCCTAGAGATACAAACTAACCAACAAAAGAGGCTCACTGGGGAGACCCTAAAGAAACACGGGGGACAGAGAAATGAAGGGGATACCTTACAGATCCTCACTGGAGATAGGGGCCATAGAGGTATTCTCCACTAGAGAAAGATCCAGGGTAGTGGATCAACAAGTACATGTATGACTGGCCGACGCTCTGAAAAGTAACCTTATTGGAGGTAGAACCAAAATATGGGTTCCAAGAAGGATTGATCATCAAGTCTAAACGTGACTAGATGACATTCTAGAAATAAAGATTCTCAATGAAGATTGAACCGGAAAGATGGTCTTCCCTAGGAAAATACATCCAAGGATATCCAAAATGATGGAACAACAGGTTCAAGTATGACCGATTGGCACTTTAGAAAAAAAACCTCATTGGAGATAGAACCAAAAAATGGGCCCCAATAAAGGTATCTAGAATGATTGCCATTCTAGAAATAAAGATCCACAATGAAGGTTGAACTGGAAAGACGGTCTTCACTGGGAAAATACATCCAAAGTGATGGAACAACAGGTTCAAGTATGACCGATTGGCACTTTAGAAGAAAAACAACCTCATTGGAGATATAACCAAAAGATGGACCCCAATAAAGGTATCTAGAATGATTTATCATCAAGGCTAAACATGACTAGATGACATTCTAGAAATAAAGATCCTCAATGAAGGTTGAACCGGAAAGACAGTCTTCACTGGGCAAATACATCCAAAGTGATGGAACAACAGGTTCAAGTATGACCGATTGACACTTTAAAAGAAAAACAACCTCATTGGAGATAGAACCAAAAAATGGGCCCCAATAAAGGTATCTAGAATGATTGCCATTCTAGAAATAAAGATCCAAAATGAAGGTTGAACCGGAAAGACGGTCTTCACTGGGCAAATACATCCAAAGTGATGGACCAACAGGTTCAAGTATGTCCGATTGGCACTTTAGAAGAAAAACAACCTCATTGGAGATAGAACCAAAAAATGGGCCCCAATAAAGGTATCTAGAATGATTGCCATTCTAGAAATAAAGATCCACAATGAAGGTTGAATCGGAAAGACGATCTTCACTGGGCAAATACATCCAAAGTGACGGAACAACAGGTTCAAGTATGACCGATTGGCACTTTAGAAGAAAAACAACCTCATTGGAGATAGAACCAAAAGATGAGCCCCTATAAAGGTATCTAGAATGATTGATCATCAAGGCTAAACATGACTAGATGACATTCTAGAAATAAAGATCCACAATGAAGGTTGAACCAGAAAGACGGTCTTCACTGGGCAAATACATCCAAAGTGATGAAACAACAGGTTCAAGTATGACCGATTGGCACTTTAGAAGAAAAACAACCTCATTGGAGATAGAACCAAAAAATGGGCCCCAATAAAGGTATCTAGAATGATTGTCATTCTAGAAATAAAGATCCGCAATGAAGGTTGAATCGGAAAGACGGTTTTCACTGGGCAAATACATCCAAAGTGATGGAACAACAGGTTCAAGTATGACCGATTTGCACTTTAGAAGAAAAACAACCTCATTGGAGATAGAACCAAAAGATGGGCTCCAATAAAGGTATAGTATCTGATAGGTTAGTACCGAGGTTGCATAACTGTAGATAAGCCTTCCTGGGGAATACCAATTATGGTTGCAAAAAGGTTGAATAGTACCAGAGATAGATAAGCTACTCATAAGAGACTGCCACTTATCGCCGTAGAAAAACAAGATTGTTCTAGAGATTTCTACTTGTTGTCGGTTAAAAATTCGAAAGCTATGTTGATATCACAACACTATTGGAGAATGAATTATGTCTTCAATGAGGATCTGTAAAAGATTCTTCTTGCGAGACACAGTGCAAAATAAATGCACATTCAAATATAGGTTTAAAACCACATCTGCCAGGGACCAAAGTTCAATCTAGGGACAAGCTAGAAAGAAACGGTCAAACAAGACTCTAATTGAGGAAAGAACTCAAATGGGAATTTATCTTATCGAAATATGGAGAAGATAACTGAACTGACCATCATCCACGAGAATCAAACTCGGCGGGGAATTCAGAAAGGATGAGCACTTTATGCCTAGGGCTGACAACTCTATTAGAGAGGATAGACAAAACCAGTCACTTGGGGAGATAAACGCCAAAGTGAACAAAGCTGGTAAACACCAGGATGGAAGCAGAAATGCTAAGATGCCATGCATATGAGTTCTTATGCTTATGCTGACAAAACAAACAAAGGAAGTGAGACTGGAGATGAAATAAACATCTTGACAAAGATACCCAGCCAACCTCGACAGATGGGACCATCGTTGGGGAGGAATAAGTAGGATCAGTAGTTCTTCTTCAAGATTACAACCTTCTCTGGTGAGAAGAGTACTCCACTTGGTATAGCATCATGACTTCACTAGGATTGCCATCATGAGCTTAATTTCTTTACTGGAGGAGGAAATCCATGTAGAATTGCCAAGATTAGCTGAAGTAACAGCTTATTGGGGAGCTGGAAAAGGATATTGGAAGAATAGAGTCATTCTGCGTCCTGACTTGCATGATGATCACCATGACGAACAACGGCTCTTGCGATAGGTACTCTTTAAATCATCTCTTCCCCAGATTAACTACATTTACACAACAAGGTCTTTGAACCTGTTCTTCAGAATGGTTGTTGATAATTGGGGAACAAACTTACCCCTGTCAACTTGGTTGATATGTGAAGGAGAATTCGCTGATTAATTGACCTTTGAGAGATTTGTCAAATCTCGACCTGATTGCTTCTGATTAACCGGTTTGTGAGGATAAGTCATCAAAAGGATTTTTGCGAAAGAATTAGCATACCATATGCTCCAATGTCTTCAGATTCATGGATCCTGACGTAACTGCCCCAATTCAACCGTATTTTCCAATACAAAGTCCTTAGACTGTGGTAGTGACAACAAGGGAATAAACTTACCCCTGTCATTGGAGTCCTCTCCTTGAAACACTTACCTTAAGAAAGATTGCTCCAATATTCTGAACTTGAAGAGATTCTCCCCCTGATTCAGTAGCTCTTGGGATGCTTGATATATGGAGGAGATGCCCCAGACTGAGCCCCTTTTTACCAAACCAAATCCCCTAGCTGGTTGCACTTGTCGGGATTTCTTTGATATTGAATTGTCTTGTAAACAAGTATTGTTCATTAAAAAAATTGGCAATTTTAATGTAAAATTCATGCAAACTTTTGAAATCAAGTCTTATTTGAGGAAAAAGACACGGTGGGATAACTAAATAAAAGGTGGTCTAGCCAGTTATGGAATGACAGATGAAGTGATTTACACACGCAAATAGCAAAAATCATTAGGAGTCAGGTTAATCAACCTTGCTGTAGTATGCCTTCAAAATAACCTTACCTCAATTAGGTCTTTTAAGGGTTGTAACATGGTCTGGTTCACGGTTTATGAAACAAAAGATAAAGGCTCAAAGCTTATTTGTGCCCACCCCATCTTCGTGATGAACTCCAATCCTACACTCAGTTAACTCAAGTTATACATCCAAGTTCCTATAGGCTAGGAATGAACTGATGATAGTTGATGATGATTCAGACACCTTCATAGTCATTACTCTCTTACAACATTTGATTGTCCTTTATTGCTGAGGTTTTGAGACCTTTTCTTGTCTTCCTTGAGGTTTTGAGACCTTTTCTTGTCTTCTTTGAGGTTTTGAGACCTCTTCTTTGTCTTCGCTGAGATTTCAGAACTTTTTTTTTTTAGGTTTTAGAATTTCTTCTTTGTCTCTGTTGAGGTTTTGAGACCTCTTTTTGATTGTCACTTGATTTGAGAGAGCTGACTGGTGTCTTGCATGAAGCGCTTGCATTCGAATGCATAACCAAGTTAAACTGAGAACTACCCTGCCCCAAGGTTAAGATTTAAGGGTTTTTTGTGTAAGAAAACAAAACTCCTACTTCTAGGCTCGAAGGGGTTAACGAGGGATTATCTTCCTTATTTCTCCAGTGTTTGGGAATTGAAACAATGCCTTACATCCTCGGAAAGGTTTAATCGAAAGCATACCACAGCAGTTATGGATATGATGTTTTCATCATGCTCCCCAATCTTTGCTTAAACAAACAGCTTGATAAAGGTAGTGAAACAAGATATATTTTTTGCTTTTATGAAAATAACAGTAAAGGAGTGAAACGAATGAACTTAATCAAAAGATGCATAAACATTTCATTAATACTGCCAATTTGAAAGTACAACAGGTTATAAGCAAATACAAATTCAAACATGCAAAGGAAATACAACTGAAAATCGCTGAAACAACCGAAGATTGCTAGCTTTAGGGAATCAAAATCAAAGACGAGCTCAATCACAACCCCCTAATCCATCTTCGTCTTGATACATCCTCCACAGCATTAATTATCCCATGAGCGGGCAAGGATTATTCTTGATATTAGGCTGAGGGCCATCGTAGGACAAAATATTTCTCTCCACTAAATCCCTCACAATATGCTTCAAAGCAAAACAACCTTCTAAATTATGGCCTGGTGCACCTTCATGGAATGCACAATGAGCATTGGGGTTGTAAGAAGCTGGAAGCGGATCAGGAGGTGGGCCTGGTGACCTTGTAGTTATTAATCCTTGTTGTACCATAGAAGGATACAACGTTGTATACATCATAGGAATAGGAGGAATCGGAGGCCTACCACCTTGTCTTTTACCTGGAACGTTTTGACGAGAAGCTTGAGTCCGTTGTGCACAAGCAGGAGCGTTGGACGCTCGTTGATAGATTGGTGGTTGGTGAACCAGCTGATAAACAGAAGCTTGGTTGTTGAATGTTGGTGCGATGGCGGCCACATAAGGTTGCTGAACAAGATAGACGGGATGTTGATTATAGCACTGATGTTGCTGCTGACGTTTCCAGGACTGATTTTTCTTCTCTTTGTTTGTCGTCACCACACTGGTATCTCCTTCCTTTTTGAATGATTTCTTGGTATCGTTGCTCGAACTACCAATTCCCTTGGTCATTTTCCCACTCTTCAGACCAAGCTCTACTTTAACCCCCCACAACCACAATATCATAAAAACTAGCAGACACACTACTGATCATCCCTTCGTAGAATTCTGGTCACACCGTATCGACAAACCAATCAGTTAACTCTTTTTCAGATAAAGGTGGCTCTACCTGTGAAGCCAGTTCTCTCCATCTTTGTGCATACTCTTTGAAAGATTCAGTATTGCTCTGTGACATACTCAGTAGTTGTCTACAATCTGGCGCCAGGTCCATGTTATATTTGTAATGCTTTAAAAAAGCATCAGATACGTCTTGAAAACATTGTATCCTAGATTGGTCCAAAGTCAAATACCACTTTGCACAGCCCCTTTCAAACTATCTTGGAAGCAGTGGATCATCAACTTGTCATTATCCATAAATGCAGCCATTCGCCAGTAATACATGACCAAATGCAACTTAGGGCAGGTCGCACCTGAGTATAGGTCAAAATTGGGTAGTTTGAACTTGGGTGGAATTACCAAGCTTGAGACTAAGCACATGTCTTTAGCATCAGTACTAAATAAATTACTCCCTTCCATTGCTTTAAATTTCCTCTGAATTGTCTCTACACTTTCCTTTAGCCTTTCATGTCGATCATCTCCTTCTTCGGACATATCAACGTAATCATAAACCAGATGTGGGTTCTGAAAAACTGGGTGCACTTGAGCTTGCACTGCTGCTGGTGCGAAGGTAGGAATAGCTTGATGGCCGGAGCACGTATAACATCAAAAGGCATGCCCAAAGTAGGGTTCACAGTAGAAATAACAGGAGGTTCCACAGTCGTAGTGATGATCTCTGAGACCACAGTGGCCTGTGTGTCCATCTTTGCTCTCATGATGTTAATAGCCTCTAGAATCTGCCCCATTCCTCCGTGGAGCTCACTCAATTCGTTGTTAACTCTATCCATTTCACAGTACTGTTCAGACATTCTTTGTTGAGTTTGGGCTCGTGTGTTGTAGTTGTGTCGGGAATTCAGTGTGACGATTCTGAAGGGAATACGGTGACATGAGATAAGACAGAGAAGAAATGCACATGTTATGACATGTTGCAAATGAGATGCTAATGCAAGCCAAATGGTGTCAAGGAACTCAAAGGCAAGTTGCAAATATCCATTTTTGAAAGCTGAGAAGTTTTGCTTCAAAAAAAATGATTTTTATTGATCTTGCAAGGAAATAAACACTTGAATTCCTTAGAACCAAAGGGCCAACATGTATGCATAAACACAAACATATGTACACACATCAAAACACACAAGTCCTAGGTTTAGGAGTCACATGAGTGGAGCCATGGTCTACCCATCCCAATAGGTGTGTACTATGGGTTTATCAACTGTAGAACGGGGTTCTAAAAGTTCCCAGAGTCGGCAACCCATCTTTCGGATTTAATCGACTTCCCAATTGCTTGGTAATCAATAAAATTCTCAAGAGAGTCTCGTCTGAGTGTAGTATCGCGTAGCAACCATTTAGGATTACTCCCTCATAGTCATCGCACTACATGCTAAAAGGCCAAGTGGGGTAAAAGGGTAACTAAAGGTCATCAGTATCCCTGGCACCAAAGTTGAAGGTAGTAACGCATTCACGATTGCTCGTTCAACATATACCACTTCCAAGAGGGCCTCAACTGAGTGTGGAACTTTAAGTCAACTCCTTTGGGATTTCTCCCTCGAATTTTCCTTGACTATGTCCACGATCCTAATCAAATGTACTCTCAAGTCCGGGTTAGGACTTATCTCACCACTCAATAGTACCATGCCCACAGCAGGAACCAAACAAATATACAGATATATGTAAAAATATAGTAAGCAAGCATAAATAACATAAGCAAAAAAAGGTAGGCTTAACCCTCAAAAATATATTTCCCCAGTGAAGTTGCCATTTCTGTTGCGGTGAGAATCGGATAACAAGCTATTAATTAACTTGCATCACAAAACTTTGAAGTTCACCACCGACTTTGATTTATCCAATGGAAAGGTTCAAGATCGAGAAAAACCTAAAGGGGGGAGATCTAAGGTTCGGGGGTTGGTTATACTAAGGGAAGTTATTAGCACCCTTAATATCTATAGTACTCTACAGGAACTTCTTGTTTAGTTTATGTTATGCTATGTTTGCTTGCTAAGGATAAGGTAAAGATGTTGCTAACGACTATGAGGTCAAAGGCTAGATAGCTATGAGGCCAAGGTGATAATGAGCTATCTATGACTATGAGGTCAATAGAGAGACTTTTCCATTTCTGCAAAGAGCTTCATTAGTGCTAACACTATCGGAGCTGCTATCAGATTCCTCAGCTAATTTGACCATGTTAACCTCATGGGGCTCTGTGTAATTTGCTTCAGCTACTTCAAGACGGTTCGTATCAATTTTCATCTAGGTCTTAGTTTTCTCCCCAAATTTGAGTCTGCCTTCCTGAATAGCATTCTGCACCAGATCCCTGAAAAGAAAACATTGAGAAGTTTTATGACCCAAATAATTATGGTATTTACAAAAGCCTCTCTTTTTTCTTTGCTCTAAAGGTGGTATTTTAGCACCAGGAGGCACTAGTATTTGACCATCCTTAATTAACAATTCAAAATTTTTGTCACATTTAGTGATTTCGAAAGTGTATGTTTTCTTTGGGAACCTATCGTTCTTTTCGGTTTCGACAGGGTTTTTCCTATTTGAAGGGACTAATAATTTACAAGAATAAGGAGGACCTTGCTTAAGTTCAGCAAGATCTATTTCACTTTCGTCGAACTTAACAGGCTCGTCATACAACTCTTCAATGCCCTCCTGGTATTCGACGTAAGCAACCTTTTTGTTTTTGTTCACCCTAGCTTTCTCATCCTTGAGACGCTTGTTGCGGTGAGAATCAGATAACAAGCTATTAATTAACTTGCATCACAAAACTTTGAAGTTCACCACCGACTTTCATTTATCCAAAGGAAAGGTTCAAGATCGAGAAAAGCCTAAAGGGGAGAGATCTAAGGTTCGGGGGTTGGTTATACTAAGGGAAGGTATTAGCACCCTTAATATTTGTAGTACTCTACAGGAACCTCTTGTTTAGTTTATGTTATGTTATGTTTGCTTGCTAAGGATAGGGTAAAGATGTTGCTAACGACTATGAGGTCAAAGGCTAGATGGCTATGAGGCCAAGGTGATAATGAGCTATCTATGACTATGAGGTCAATAGAGAGACTTTTCCTTGACTATGAGGTCAATGGAGGATGGCTTTGACTATGAGGTCAAAGCTTGCCTAGGACTATGAGGTCAAGGGCTACCTATGACTATGAGGTCAAAGGTTAAAGATGGCTCTATGACTATGAGGTCAAGAGGTGATCCTATGACTATGAGGTCAAAGGAGGGTAATGAGCTTTTCATGACTATGAGGTCAATAGAGAGACTTTGACTATGAGGTCAAGGTTGGAAAATGGCTATGAGGCCAAAGTTTTACCTATGACTATGAGGTCAAGGTTGAAAAATGGCTATGAGGCCAAGGGATAGTAATGAGCTTTCTATGACTATGAGGTCAATAGAGAGACTTTGACTATGAGGTCAAGGTTGGAAAATGGCTATGAGGCCGAGGTTTTACCTATGACTATGAGGTCAAGTATTGGGAGAAAACCTAAGACTATGAGGTCAAGGTAAAATGAGCTTTCTATGACCTTGAAGTCAATAGAAAAACTTTTCCTTTGGAAGGAAGGGGAATATAACATCTTGTAAACAAGAGTTACAAAAGAGATGAAATATATGTTTAAGAATTCCAACAAAACAGTGAGCATTAATATATGAAATGGCAATAACAAGGATTAATGGTCACATAAATGTGACAAGTGTGGTTGAGAAAGCATTCTCACAGTATGGCAACAAATAGATTTGAAAACGTGCAACTTAAAACAAATGCCAAAAAGATACAAACAACACTCTCATGATAAGGTTTCGTTCATAGTTTGGAAACAGTTTAATAAAATTCATAATTTCTAGCATATTTCCAAGGGAGCTCTCTTTAAAATAGTAATCAAATAAGGCAGAGGCAACAATTTTACAGTTTAACAAAAAAAACATTTGAAAGGAACAACATTAAGTCTTGTTTAGAGTTAAGAAGCATTGTTAAAAAAAAACACAAGTTACTGAGTATTAAAAGAAACTTTCCATTTGTTTATTTTTACGTATAAAAAAAATAGTTGGTTTTGTTTACTAAAAAAATTAAAATGAAATTACAAGTATTTTGTTGTTTTTCTTTCTTATTTTAAATATTAAAAATAAAATAAAATAAGAGTGAAAGGAACAAATAAAATGAAAAAAAAACAGCATGGCACCCGCCACACAGTGCATGGCAGGTGCCATGCTCCCACAAACCACAAATGGCTTGCGCCACCCACCATTAGTGGCTTGTGCCACTATTTTTCTTTTTTAACAAAACAGAGGTGCTTGCGCCACCCTGTTGAAGTGGCCTACGCCACTGTTGTTTTTTTTTCTTTTTTTGTTTTTCAAAGGGTGGCTTGCGCCGCCTGTTACTTATTAAAACAAGGGTGGCTTGCACCACCCCTTGCATGGTGGGGTCAGGTGCATTTTGTTTTTTATTTTTATTTTATTTTTCTGTGTCACATGGCGGGAGCCACCGAAGTCTTATGTTTTAACTCATTTTTTTACGTGGCGAGCGCCACCCTTGTTCTTGTTCAGTTTTATTTTCAAAACTCCAGTCCAGTTACGTTTAAAAAAAACTCACACGATTTATTAAACAAAATGAAATCACAGATTCACAATATTTATTCCAGCATCATCAACAACATTTATCACAGGAACGACAATGTAAAGACTATGATAATTGTATGCTTAAAATGATTACATTATTAACAACAACAAGGACAGAGCATAGTACCTAGTGGAGAAAGTCCACTGCCTCTTCACAGGTACAGGTTCTGGAACTGATAGATGAACTCCTCCTCCCTCCAAGATCAACTGGTACCAAGTTCTTCAATAAGAACCAAGTCACTGATGATTGTGATATAAAGTGTTTGGTGTTTGGTGTTTGGAAGTGTTTTACAGAGTGATGAAAATGATGTGTTTCTTGCAAGTTTTGAGGATGACTTGCAAGAGCAGAGAAATTTTGAGAGAGTTTCTCTAAGTATCTTGTGTTGTTTCTGTGTGTTGAACAAGGAGGAAATGAGCTCCTTTTATAGGGAAACAAAGTGGTTCAAGCACAGTGGGTAAAAGCATTATCCATTGGGGAAATAATTAGGGTTTGCAAGGACTGATGGGTAAGGAATTAGGGTTTGGCAAGGATGTTTCAAACTTGGTCATTCAAAAATCTCAGAGAAAAGCAGGAAGTAGCTTTGGCATTTTCCTACATCCATGTTTTACTGCATATTTTCTTTTTCTTATGTCATAGTGAATGTGCTTAAAAGGGCAAACATAAGGGACAAGCAAGGTGAAAAGCAACGGTAAAATTTAAACCAATTCACTCATGCTAGTACAAAGGTAAGAAATAAAAGGAAAAAATAAAAATAAAAACTAACACAGTAAAATTAATTGAATTGGGCTTAAGTGAAAGAAACAAGAAATCTCCACATTTAAATGTCCTTTTTGCAAGAGGAAAATGAGTGAGAGCTAAATAAATAAAGTAAGAATAAAACCTAAATTTAAAAGCAAACTTAAGTAAAATTAAAATTAAAAACGCACTAAAATTGATAAAAATTAAACTAGTTAAATTAAAGTAAATTTAATTAACTTAATCAAAAATATAGATGAAGCTAAAATATTAACTAACTAACTTAGTTCTAAATGATTCAAGATAACTATTTTTAAAAGAAAATTCAAAATACCCATGGAATAATAAGAAATCGGCTAAAATGCATCGATGAAAAATTTAGCTAAAAATGCAAAGATAGCAAATTAAAAAAACGATATGCAACTGAAACAAACGAATCTAAGGGTAAAATTTGGGGTGCAACAATGCTCTAGCTGTCGAACTCTGTCAGCTAACTGGGCCATATCCCTTAGATACTGGGTGTCCAGTTTTTTCCTGATAGAGTAATCAAGGCCACCGGCGGCCATTTCGACAAGTTCATGCTTAGGCACTTGTGCAAAGCACCTAACCTTGAGAAGTCAAAACCTGTTCAAGTGATCATCTATTGGCTCATTGAACTTTCGTTTCACACTAGCCAATTCTTTCAAACTAATTTTAGTTTGCCCTATGTAAAATTGCTCATGGAACAAACGTTCTAACTGTGTCCAATTACAAATCGAACCAGATGGTAACATAGTGAACCATGTGAATGCATTTTTAGTAAGGGAACTAGGGAAATACTTCACCCTTAGACTCTCATCATTCGCAATCTCACTAGCTTCGATCAGGTAGCGCGCCACATGTTCGATGGTAGATTCTGTAGTATCTCCTGAAAACTTAGTAAACTTTGGTACTTTCGTCCTAGGGGGTAATTCAGCCTGGAGTATATAGTCTGCTATAGGCGAAGTGAAGTTTGGCCTAGAAAAACCCATATTCAAGCCATTTCGAGCCATAATTCTCTCGACCATGACTGCCAAATTATTTTCTGCTGTAAAATTATTGCGTCGAACCTGATTCACCACATGATCAGCGTTTTGATTTCTGTTTACTAACACCATCCTTGGTTCCTCCTCTTCAGGTATAGGTATTTGATTTCTAGGAGGCTCCTCCCTAGGTGGTTCGACCAACTCTGGATTCACCGAATTCACTTGTTGAGCGTTTTCCCTCCTCTCGACTCCTTGATTTTGGTGTTGAACAGGAGTGGGCATTCCCATGAATTCTGATATACGCCTCATCTGGGCTGTCATCATTTGATTGGTTTGAGTAGTATTTTGGATCAATGGCTGGAAAATCTCTTCTATTGTCTGAGACAAAGTATGTACCATTTGCATGTTGCTTTCATCCATCTGTTGCCTCAAATATGCTGCAGATTCATTTGTTAAGTTGGGTCCTTGAGCAGAATATCCCAAACCTATGGACTGGATGTTTCGACCCATGTTAATTCCAAAACCTGACTCCTGTAAAGGGGAAGATATCACATTCTCTGAAAATATTGGGGGAGTAGTACGCAAATTCTGCATCGTTGCCGTTGGCATGCCATAGATTGGGTTCCTAGGCAAAGGCTGTGAAAATCCTGGGGGAGGAAACTGCCTATACGTCGAGCTTCCTCTTGGTGGAGTCTGAGGATTTGTCACTGATGGGCCAATGTACTCCAGGACTGGCTGTGTGTAAGGCCTCACATATGTCGCCCCTGGTCCGGCTGTCGAAGACGCTGGCTCTGTCACCATGGTTAACACTGTTGACCCTCCTATCGAAGGAACTGGAGTTGGCACCACAATACTTCTTGGTATTTCTTGAGGATTGATGGTGCTGTTCTGAACGCTTGAACTGCTTGGTTGAGGATTCGTCCCAGCAGAACTGGGATTTGGATTTCCTTGGCCAGATGCCATTTTCCCCGTGTTTCTTCTCTTTGGTCTATATTCGTTTGAATTGGTTACCTTTCCACTTCTCAAGTGCATACAATGAAGTTTGCCACAATCTTGACCAATGAAAGAAAAAAAAATTTAAAAAGGCAGTTATAAAACTTCCTTTTGTCAGTTATTTAAAAGTTATAAACTTCCAAATACACATTTAGCACTGATCTTCTAAAACAATAAAGTTCTAGTAACTAACAGGATCGATCAGATTGATCCTAGGACATGTGCTATGAGTGTATTTAAAGTGTTTCACAAATGCATAAAACAAACCTTTCGACCATGCTGGCTGTAACACCCCTAATCTATACCCCCAAGCTATTAACGCGATAAATAAAATTCAAAATCTCATCAGAGTATATTTAAAACATTCACGGCATAGACCGAGGGGGTCACATCAATTTAAAACAAAATACAATAACCATGCTCATACAGATATGCAACAAATTCAGGTAGTACAACCAAGGAACTAAGTTCCTAACACCCACAATCCAATTACAGAATAAAAGCGGAAAATCCGTAACTAAATCTCATATATATATATATATATATATATATATCATGAAAGGTTTGTCTGCCAAATACAATCATACATGTACAATCTAAAAGATACATATACATAATACAAAATGATCACACTCGATCACCTCGACTACCCGGTGCTACATATCAGAGCCGACCGACAAAAGAATGAATACCTAAGCTTCACAAAAAGACCTCCAGCAACTCTAATCTGCAATGCCTCATAGAGCATTATAAAACAGCAGAAGGGTGAGAAACACAATCATAATACAGTTGCATATAATTATATATTAACACAGAAATGTACAAGTAAAATATTCTCACCACAAATGCACCACAATCAAATACAACCCAACATAATACAATTCTCAGGTATCCAATACCAATACACATCAGTCATACACAATACACTCATCATCAATACAATTATACATATTCCATCTCATTACTCACATTCACAATTCCATACACAATTAATCCATGATTTATGCAAATGCATAGAGACCGACACAACGACTCTATGCAATGCATATGCGGTACCGACTTCCAACATTTCTCATCACTAGTTCACTCAGGAACTCTGCTGGAACCATCGCTCGTTACTTAGTGTAACTCCCCGTCGGGCATACGATGTTCCCCGTCGCTCACACCCCACACGGGCACACAACGTTTATGGATCGCTCACACCCCACACGGGCACACGACCCGATCGCTCACACCCCACATGGGCACACGATCGTCTATAATCATCGCTTTCGGTCCTCTTATTTTTAAGGCGCACGATCCGATCAGATCGCTTTCAGTCCTCTTATTATTAAGGCGCACGATGTTATAGCGGATTCCCTCTGGAATCAATCCGTCGCTCACGACGTCACAAGAATGCATATCATGATGCTTGGCATACAATGACTCATGACATTTAAAGTGCACACATATACACATCCATAATCATGCATATATCATCAGTTATCACACATTGCATTTTCTTGCCCTAAGGCCACCAATCCTCATCACAATATGAATTTCATGCAATTTCATCACACAACAGTACACAGGTCATACAATATCCACACCAACAGCGTATTGCATATACACATCAAGTTCACACAATTAAAACGTCAAAAGTCGACAAAACAACATATTTTCTAATACCCGACCTAATTTAATCGGCCAACAATCTCAAAACCATCATCATAAGCAAGAACATTTCGTAAGCTTTCTAAGGCATCAAACCACGCCTCGAACCAAACCACAGATCAAAAGTTAGTAAGAAAATAAAATTGCACAAATAGCCATGTTCGCTAGGCGAACCCTCTAGCGAGCATTCGCTACCACCTTCGCTAGGTGAATGTCCAGCGAACCCACTATCAGCTAAAAACAGACACTAAGTTCGCTAGGCGAACCCCTTGGCGAACCAAGGCAGAACCAACTAGAACCAAAAACATACAAAGTTCGCTAGGCGAACAACGTAGCGAACCTTCGCTGACCTTCGCTAACTGGTTCGCTAGGCGAACCCGCGAAAATTCATTCGCTACTGCTTCGCCCCAGGTTCGCTAGGCGAACCTGCGAAAACTCAAAAAATCTGCAGCGCTGTTACATAACCCAAAATGATATTTTTTCCAACCAAAACATTTCCAAATCAACATATATCAATCAGAACCTAATCTAATCATGGCAACAAGCATTCTACCACATTTACGTCGATTTCCAACCGCGAAAACATCGATTTCTCAACATATTTCTCATTTCAGACCTAGAATTCAAAAGCTATGTAAAGACAAGAAAACATACAGGCACACACATACATAATCATACACAAACATTGTATAATCGAGTTTCACACCCTTACCCGATTTAATCGCGTGTAGAAAAGTCGGTTGACCGATTCCTAGATTTCCAAGTTTTCTCTCTATCTCCTTTTCTTTCTCCTTTATTTCTTCCTCTTTTTCTTCTCTTCTTTTTCTTTCCTTTCTATTTTCCCTCTTTTCTATTTCTATTATATGAAAAATATAATATCCACCCAATCAAAAGACCAAAATACCCCTACACTCAAATATCTCGCAAACGCTCCCAAAACGCGATAAAATATAATCACGATAAAAAATAACATATTTTCACATAAAAGTCAAAAATAAAATAATATAATAATAAAATACTCAAAAAATCTCATTTAATTAAAAAGACAAAAGTGACAAAACTGACTGGGGCGTTACACTGGCAAACAAAAAAGATGTTTTGAAATGTAAATAAAAAGTGATAAAAGTCAGGAAAGTGTTTAAGTCGAACAAGGAACTTGGAGAAAACAATGAAAAAGCAAATTTAATGAAAGACTGAAGTTTAAATGGTAAAGAAAATGCATAAAGTCTTAAATAAACTGCAGAAATGTAAATGTTTGAAGGTGAAGGCTTCTTAATGTAAAAACTGCAAAGTAAAAACTTTGTAATGTAAAATGCTTAGAAGTAAAAGACTGAATTAAAGGATTTCAAAGTAAAGGATCTAAGGTAGAAACTTCAAAGTAAATTGCATTGCAAAGAAAGATAATGGTGATTACAATCACGTACATTCTCGCCTCACTCTTTTCTCTACACGCTGGATACTTTGAGTGATTACAGAGTTACTTGTACAACATGATTTTTTCACACATTCTAACTCTAGAACTAACCTATTTATAATACTCTAAAATAACCACCATTTGACGGTTTACTCCTAGAACACGCCACTTGGCACTTTGCATGTCTTCAACTTCTGGATATTCGCCACTTGTCCTCTTTTCAAATTCAAATAGTAGAATTTCCCTCCAATAATTAACTGTAACTGCAGCGCATTATCCATAGCCATTTTACCCTGTCGAATTGACTCTTTGGACTTTGGAAATGTTTGAAGTCCTAAAATCATTCTCTTCGACTCAGGCTTTCAACAAATATGGTCAAAGCCTTCTTCTCCTTTAGCTTATTATTTTAAAGAATAACTTCTTTAAAAGCCAAATCTATTTGAAATCATGTAGCATCGAAATTAGGAGATAACAGTGGCGCAGCCACATCAGCAGCCGTTACTCCCATTTGACGTCAGGGACTATTCATTGAGACGGAAAATCTTGTAGGGACCAATTCTTAAAGGAAAATTTTTGAGGGACTAAAATTGAAAATCTCTATATTTAGAGGGACCTAAAACTTATTTAACCCTTTTTTTTATTGCATTTTTGGGATTGACTCCATGTGTATATGTGTGAATAGGTTAGTGATGGTTAGTTGTCCAAATTTTTAGAAATTAGGTGTTATTTATAATAAAATGATCAGGTTAGGAATTAATTATAAATTAAAAGTAAATTAATGAAATAAATTAAAAAATTTAATGTGAGTAGTTTTCTAATCAAAGCGAAAATATTTTTCTGATTTTATGCATGAATCAAAATATTTGACTTTTATTATTTTTAATTAAATTTTTTTGTCAAAAATAACATAAAACATGAAAAACTAAAAACTAAAAATAAAAATAAAAAAGAATAAAATTAAATACAAAAATTAATATTTACATGAAAAATAACCCCCTTTTAAACTTTTTTTTTACTTATTTAATTACCCATATTGATTATTTTCAAAAAGTGAAAATACTATCTAAAATATTGAAATAATCTAAAATAACAAAAACCTTTAAATATTTTTTTATTAAAAATCAAATTAAATTACTATCCTAAAAATGAAATGTTAATTGAATTACTATCCTAAAATAAATTGTGAACAAAATATTTTCAAATCTTTTTATTTTATGATTTTTTTTGACAATTTTATGCATTTAATCATGATTTTAATGAAAAAATAATATTATAAAAAATGTATTAATAAGAAATACGAAAATAAAATGATTAAAAATGTTATTTTTGTGATTTTTTGTGATTTGAAAATAATGCCAAGAGTTAGAAATAAAGGAAAAACATATAAAAGAGAAAAAATGCAATAAAAATGAGAAAGGTGGGATTCGAATTCATGACCTCTCACACTCACAACTCCTTACACGTGTTCTCTTTCCAATTGTGTCATTTCACTTATTAGAAATAAAGTGGCACTAGAACTCATATGAAGGGTGGGGAAAATTTAGGTTACGACATAAGGTTTTTTGGACAGATGGATGTGGAGAGTGTGTGTTGAAAGATTCTGACCCACTATGTACAAAAGAAGGAGGAACATAATCATTATGAGTACGGTGAGAAGCATGTTAAAAGGAAAGCATCTCCCAAATGAGCTATCGGGCGAGGTTGTGTCGACTGCAACATACATACTAAATAGATGTCCAACAATGAGGATTAAAGGTGTCACATCAGAAGAATGTTGGTCTGGTGTCAAACCTAGTTTAAGCCACTTGAAGGTGTTTGGATCCATTGCACATAGGCCTATGCTAGATCATCTAAAAAGAAAGTTGGATGATAAGTTGATTCAAATGACACTAGTGGGATATCATTAGACTAGTGGATACAAACTGTTCAACCCAGTGAACTAGCCAGTCGTGATCAGTGTGGATGTAATCGTAGATGAGCTTAAGGAGTGTGATTGGACAAAGAACGTCAAGAAGGATCCAATGAGAATCATGTGTGATGAACCAGCTAGTGAAGCTATTAGACAAGTTCGACAAGAAGCTATCGAAGGTCAATCTAGCACCAGAAGAACCCAGAGAACCAAAAACATGCTTGCAAGACTGGAGGAATGTTTAATCATATTAGATTATGAGGTCAATGATGAAGGTGGGTTAGTACATTATGACTTCTATGCAGATACTGAGCCAGTCGATGCACCTGAAGTATTGAAAGAATCAAGGTGGATGAAAGCTATGGTGGATGAGATAAAATCCATAGAAGACAATGATACCTTGTCACTAGTCGAATTTCCAAAAGGGAAGAAGGGAATTTATGTGAAATGAGTATACAAGGTCAAGCTAAATCCAAAAGGTGAAGTAGTTAGACACAAGGTAAAACATGTGGCAAAAGGGTTTCTTCAAAAAGAAGGAATCAACTATGATGAAGTATTTGCACTAGTAGCTAGAATCGAAAAAATGAGGTTGGTTGTTGGTGTAACCAATAGACATAACTGGTCGATATGTCAGATGGACGTGAAATGTGCTATCCTAATGACCCTCTAGACGAAGACATGTATGTGAAACAACCAATTCAGTTTGTGAAACAAGACCAAGAAAGGAAAGTATGTAGGCTTCATAAATCATTATATTTCAAGAGAAGCAGGATTGAGTTGCTTATACTGTGTCTCTATGTCAATGACCAGTTGATAACAGGCAATTGCAAGAAAGAGATCAAAGATTTCAAACATGTTTCTATATGTGAAAAAGTGATAGAGAAACTCTCTATTTATAGGACAAGGTGTTGTATAAATTTGAAAATAATCCATGGGCTAAATCAATGTCATGATCGATTAGACATTCTAAATAATCAATTGTTAAGGCCACAAATGGGAGGTTTATATATATAGTGGTTACCAATCATTAAGAGACGGTTACAATCTATTTTAGACTCAACCAAGCATGATCTAATCGATTGGGTTACTAGTCTAATCGATTGTTCAGTTAACCAAAAGATCAAGGAGGTTGAAAAAGGATGTCCAAAGAATTCCTAAGAGGAAATGATTATCACCCGAAAGTAATCTCAACAACAAAGAAATAGATTCCAAAAGTTCCTCTTAATTTAGAAAGCTTAAAAGATAATTGGGCTTTGTTCAAGATAGAATATAGGGAGGAAGTCTTCTAGAGCTTACCTAGAGTTTGATCTCAAAGCTAGATCCTACCATCCGCGTGGCGGAGTATGTTCTGCTTATTTGTGCCTCACTCTAGATTATGTTCTTGTTCATGTAAATCATTTCTTTTACTTATGAAATCATGGATACTGTGAGCTTTTGTTTTTCATCATTCCTTTATAGCATATTTTCTCAGATTTTTTATTATGCCAAAGAGGGAGAAGTATACTCTCATGGGGAGTAGAGTATACTCTCTACTCATGTGAGGGAGAGTTTAACCACTCCAAAATTTATCCACTTGTCTCCTCTTTTACCACATCCTTGAGAGATATGTTTTCATCATAAAAAATGGGGAGAGTATAAATCTATGTGCTTGCAGGTATAGTCAAAATGATCCAAGGTGGCTAAGCTTATGGATAGTAAAGTTGCAAGTTAACTGAGTAATTGTTTAGTTTTGATGATGATAACACTTAATATTAGTTGATATCCAATGAATTAAAGTATCTATTGAACATCATTAAGAGATAAAAAATGCACAAGATAGTTTATTAAGCTATCCTCCTGAATCAAGATATGCTCTTGAAGATCAAGACATATGTTTAAAGTCAATATTATGGTCAAACAAATTTCAAGGGAAGACTTTTGTTTCTAGGGTCACTGATGATTTGAATTCTCAAATCTCAGATGATGGTAATTAACACGAAGATATCTCAAGCCTTATCAAAAAGATTCAAAGCCCTAGTGTGATGCTAAAGTCAAAGATAATGATTCCAAAACTTGAAGCTTGGTAGTTGTGAAAAAGAGGAACTATGAAAGCTCGCTTAGTTGTGTCAGTTTTTGTGACCAGTGTCTTGTAAAGACACAAGGGTATTTCTAGAAATACCATGGCTAAATCACACATAAACTAAAAAACTTTTTAGAAGCCTTTTATATTTTATTTAAGCAAAAAAAAAAGTTTTTCAGGCCTGGCTTGTTGATTAGGAGAGTTCCTAATTGATTGGAAGACCTTTTTCTAACTGAATAATCGATTAGGTTAATAGTCTAATCAATTATTCACTCAACTAGATTGGATCTTAGTGTTCTTAGGAGTAGGTGCATTGAATTCCATTCTTGTGAGACGTAACATAATGCTAGGAATTACTGACACGTCTCCATATACTAGTTTATAATAATTCCCCTCTTTTTTAGAGTGTTTTAGTGCCTTTGAATTGTTTTCGAGAAGATCTCGATCGTTGTTGGTGCATAATGGATTGTACGATCTTCAATTCCTGAATAATGTACAAAGGGTTTTAGAAACATCATTTTTTAAATTTTCTATTGATAACGACCCACGAAAAGGCATTTTTGCTTCCTTTATGGTTTTTCTCTTAGAGCGTTTTGTTTTAGTGGATCAAATTCAGACAATTTTGTTCGCTGACACTGGTTTTGCATGTTGGATTCTTACTCCTTTTGAGTATTAAAGTTCATGTTCTCTTTTCTCTCTTTTTGAACAATCACTATCTTGGAAGCCCTAGAGAAAAAGAGTGATAGCAAAAGGAGTTAGTGCGCTCCGACCGGACTGTGCATTCTTAGAGAAGTTAGGGAATAAAAAGGCCCACAATTTGAAGGATTTGTTGAGTATGGCACATTTCTACATCAAATATGAAGAAAAACGGTTGGCCGACAAAGGTAGCCTGGTGTTGGGGAGCACGGGATCAGGCTGACCGCCCAAGGATCAACGCATATATTCCCTTGAACACTTCACGAGAGAGGATCTTGAAAGAGTGTGCCAATAAAGAGTTTAAGGAGGCTGAAATAAAGAGGTATTATCCGGTTAGAGAGTCTACATGAAATGATAGATCCAAATACTATTATTTCCACAAGAGTTACATCCACAACACCAACAATTTCATCCAACTAAAAGATGCACTTAAGGGGATAATCTAGAAGGGATGGCTCTTTAAGTATAGCAAGGAAGGCAAGAAGAATCGAGAAGATTCTCACACAAGGAAGAAATCCCCCAAGAAAGCTTTTAAAGCAGTGCCTAGGGACAAAGACAAAAAAGTAAGCAATGGAGAACACAAAGGGCATACGGAGAAGCACATGTACATCACTTCCATTATGAGAGGTTCCCTAAGGTTAAGAAATTCATCCAAGAGTATGGTAAAGAGGAAGATTGTCGAGGTAATGGAAGTCACCAAGAAAGAGGGGAACACCTCTATCAAGATCTCAAAGAGGCTTATCCTAAGATTCCGGGATAGAGAGAAGGTTGAGAGAAACCCTAACGAGATCTTTCCTTTAGTGATAAAAGTTGTGATCTCCAACTTTGATGTCTCCAGATATTGATTGATGGAGGGAGATCCAACAACATTATATACTCGGATCTCTTCAAAAGTATGGGGTTGAAGAAAGAAAAGTTGTGGCTTTATGAGGGGTCCGATCTACAGGCCTTCACAACATCGTAAACCATCTATGTGGGTATACAGATACCATGACAATTGATTCTCAATTCCTAGTCGTTCCTCGCAAGAATGTATACAAATTCATCTTCGGTAGACCCTTTGGAACAACTCTGGATGTGGTGGTTTCATTGTTCTACCTCAAGCTAAACTACAACAACGTGCATGACGAGCAAGCGAAAATCAATATTGGTCTTTCTAGAACAAAGAGGATCTATAAGGCCTTCCAACAAGACTATAAAGATGGCAAAGCTAAGGCCATAGAGATGAATGTGGCCTATTTCATCGAGAAATTGAAAGACATGGCTATCCATCTTCCTCCAAGTAAAGCATTTCATCTTGGTCGGACAAGAAAAAGTGGCTGATTTGGATAAGCCAATAACAACCGCCAAGAACCCCACAACCAATAAGTAGCAGTTATGTTGCTTGGTTATGTTAAATTAAATTTCCATACACACACATACATTGCAGGACAAAAACGTCAAAACTACAAACGTGTTGAACACGAGCACACAAAAAACAGGAGAGATGAGCTAGTTCGTCAAAGAGACCATATTCTCGTCTTCAATGGATTTCTTGAGATGAACTCAATCTCGAGATACATGAATGTCAGGATAAAATTACTTCACTTGCTTCAAATGAATCTCAAAAGCACACTCGAAGATGAAGAAACCTTATTGTAATGATTTATTTAACTCCTTAGAAAGATCAAGGTTCTTTTGGCGCATCGCATGAAGATCATCTTCAGCCTTCTTATAAATTTCTCAGGATCCTTCTTCGAGCAAGATATGAGAAATGGTTTTCCTTTCCCATAATGGCTCATTCCTTAGACGAAGATGCTTGAGCAGAGTCCAAAACCTCATGAGGTCAAATAATCAAATATTTATGGCATCTTGGATCCGTATAGTATTCGATGGTCAAATAATGATCCAAAAGGGATTGACTCTCACATTTCAGAATGGTTAAGTAAAGGGGAAAAGAATGTTACTTAGCACCATTTCTCAAATCGTAAGTAATTTTGAAATTGTGATTTATCTATTATATTTAGTTTTGTTTTAGAAAATACTAATCATATATATGCTCGTGTTTATTCAGTGATCATTGGCAATTGATCATCATATCGCTTAGGACGAATACGGTAACGACACTGTGTTTCTTACATAAACCACTCGAACCTAAAATGAAGCAAATTATTAATAGTTAAGTTTATGTGTATATGAAACTTTTTAGTAATATTTTCTTTGACTTTGTAATTGGTTTAATGCATAATATGTTTAAATCATTTTCAATGTTCAATGTTGTGCAACGACACTATATCTTGAACAATAGTAGAAAAAAACCAACATTTATCTTGCTTAATGTAAGTGGTCATATTACTTGCGACATTCATTTATATATTTTTATATGCATGTGTGGTTATAACATTTGTGAAATTAATGTTTATTTTTGTAGACGAGGAAACAACCAAAGGGATACGAGTGTGGGTATTATGTAATGAAACATATGTTAAACATTGTCTTCGACACATTGTTGATTCATGGGATCAGGTAGATATTATATATGTAATGAATTATTTACAATAACATATTATTGTTTAAGTTGGTTATGATTATCATATATGTGTGATATTCACATTTTTGCACTTTTTTATGTATATGTTTAACGACGATACACAATTCCCCTACGAAGACTTTATAGACATTCGTAAACATTGGTCGTATATCTTCAATGTGCTTAAGGGTCCTCAAACATGAGTTTAATTTGTAATATATCTGTATATTTGTGTGTATGTGTGTGTGTTCGCGTGCGTCTGTGCGTGCGTGTGTACGTGTGTGTGTGTGTGTGTGTGTGTGTGTGTTCGCGTGCGTGCGTACGTGCGTGCATGCGTGTGTGTGTGTGTGTATGTGTGTGTGTGGGTGGGTGGGTGGTGTGTGTGTGTGTGTGTGTGTGTGTGTGTGTGTGCGTGTGCGTGTGTGTGCGTGATATACATTTAAGTTTGATGATGTAAATAATATTTTTTGAATTGATGAAGTAAATAATTTTTTTGTTACATGATACAATTGTTGTTTCTATTCTGATACGGTTCACAAAAATATAGGTTAAAAAATGGAAAATTTTCAAAAAGAAGAAATATATTTTTTAAACAAAGTAGATAATTTGACGACGGTTGTTAAATATGACCGTGGTTGTATAGTGAACTCTGTCCAGAATAATATATATACCAAAAATGTGATGCTGAGAATCGAATTTGGGACCTTTAATATATTACAACGGTTAGTTAAAGCAACCATGATAATATGTCGCGCGCTTTCAGGTTTTCAATCACGGTCATATGACCATGATTGTAAGTAGCGCATACACAACCATACGCTACGTACTAACGACTAGTCATGCGTAACGGTATCCCTTTTCCAACCGTTGTTGTATATGTTTTCCGTAGTAGTGTCATTCTTCTCGGCTACCTCTCGAAAAAGCCACTGTGTCTTTTCTACTAGAGTTCTAGGATATTTGAAAGGATCCACAAGGGCCTCTATGGCTAAGAACTTGTTTAAAGCACCTTAGAACTCCTCCAAATACCAATCCTACTAGACTATTAGATCATTGATCCGTGCCTTGAGTCTCCCGCTCTCCCGTCGAAGACAATCAGGCAAGCAAGCTTCTCCTCAGCCAACAACTCTGAATGCCAAATTAGTCGGTGCTCAGTATGTATGGAAGACAAACTTGACTAATTCTTTTTTCCGAGCTTCTTTAGAAAGTTTTGAGAAATAGGAATAATCTTCATTAGAAATCGAAGAGAGGAACTCTTTATCCATCCTCGATCCTAGATGAGCTTGCAACATAAAATTTGAATCCATTTGAGAAGAGGCTTGTCCTTTCTTAGTTCTGAAGAAAGGAATCTTATGAGGAGGCCTCTCCAACTGAATCTCTTCAACCTATGGGGTACCTGATAACCTTCCCATCATGATTTAAGCAGGGGAATCTTGAGCTTCTACTCGAATTGGAGGAGTAATTTTTTGAACGACCCGCCTGGTGACCGGACTAGAGGGCATTCCATTATGCGTACCCAAGGTGGAGGCTCCCCCAATAGAAGGGAAACTCAGAATTCCAACCAAAGCATTGGCTTCCCAGATTTCTTTCCTCAATTGTCGCATGGTTCCCTTGCTTTTTATTGCACGACACAATTAAGAAAAAAGATGTCAAGAACAATTCAAGAAAAGAAAACTAGGAAAATAGGACTTGACGCCACTTACTAATGATTCTCCTTCTCTCATTTGTTTTAGAATCTACAAACTAGCAGGTATGAATGCATTTATTTGTCTGGTTTCTCAAAGCGCCGCCAGCACAACCAAATTCCTAATAGAAGGCCACTAACTTATTTTTCAAGTATAATTCCTCCAGGGACAGTTCTTGTTCCTTGTAAGTATATGAATCAACCACCGTCAAGTAATGGCTCTGATTCCAATACATGTGGAAGATATCTGAACAAGCAAGAGGAGGACTAGGTTCCAAGAGACAAATCTTCCCATGCACCTCCTTGGTCAAAGGAGTAACCAGGTAGAAGCGATCGTTAAAATCCTTCATGGTTTTAGAATATGCTTCAAAGTACCGAATATGCTACCTCGAGGAGAGAAAACCATAATCGTTTTCATAATAAGGGTTGTTTTGAATCTTGAAGAGATGAAAAAATAGCATTACAGTCAACTTACCTCCTATGTACTCACAATAATGTTGAAAGGCATTAACAAATGCCCAAGTCACTAGATACAACTGTGAAGGGGTGATCAACAAATGATTCAATATGCCGAGGGAAGGCGATAACCTCTAATGGATAACAAGTATTCATGTAAAGGGATAACACGCCCATTATACCAATTGCATCTCCTCTTATCTTTATTAGGGGGAAACACCTCCGGTCGGTTGTAAGACCCACGTCTGTCAAAGCTCGGTCAAAGACAATTTTGAGAAAAAAGGCGGAAACAGTCCCTAATATGCGCGCGGGGGGGGGGGGGGGGGGGGGGGGGGGGTCGACCTATTCGCCTGAAATATCCTTACCACTTTTCTTGGTCGAAGTTGATATTATCACCATGATCAAAGATATAAACATAACTAATGCGGGTACAACAAAGTTCGAAGTGATCCTTACCCTGAAATCCCTGGTGAAGGAACATAAGAACGAAGAAACCCTGGACTTTAGAATTAGAAGAAGGATCAATGCAAGCATGCAAAACCAATATTGAAAAACAAAAATCGTTGCGATTGATTCAACGTCAAAACAAAACGCTTCTAAAAAAAGAACAACATATGAAACAAAAACACTCTTTTCGTAGATAGCTTGCAACAAAAAAGGCAATAGTGTAACACCCCAATTACCCCTGCAATAATAATAATAATAAAAATCAGAGTAAATTAAAAGTTAACATGCAATTAGGATGCCACAATTCATCATACACCTGCTCATACATTCAGATATGTTGCACATGCCACCTTTTCAAAATTAATAATAAGAATAATAATAATAATAATAATAATAATAGTAATAATAATAATAATAATAGCAATAGTAATCAACTAGTCCAACACCATACTTTTATTATTAGCAGCGGAACATCAAACAAATAACTATTTCAAAACTTCAACATACTCATGACATAACAAAATTAAATTAATTCTCAAATCTGGGAGCTACACATAATAGCCTCCCTAAAACATAACATAAAAGAGACAACGTTCTATCCCTTCCCCAGTGTTACACATCAGAGCAGTCGCCGACTCGACATAGAAAAAGGAAGAGCACTCTCTTCCACTCACATTTCATGCCTCTACTGTGGATTATCTGCACGATGCCCATGTAAAGGCATCATTCAAACATAAGGCGTGAGAAATCACAAACATATAAAGAATTGTATAATTATATGTAAGCACACCAAGAACACACACCAAGTCACCCAATCCACAGTTCACACTTCACAAAAATCCACACATACAACAATGCAATATATATGCAAATGCAATGAGACTCTATCACGATTTAATGCATGTGGTACCAAATTGTGAACTCTCAGGTTTACTCGCTCCAACCCCCACCTAGGATCAGAGCACACCAAAATTGTTAGAATCACCATAAGTAACGCTTCACTAATTCCATCACCATAGGAATTAATTACTCACACCCAATCCATCACCATAAGATTGAGGCTCACCAACACGAACCACCGTCCAACACCATGATGCATGATGTATAATAGATATGAAACAACAACAACAAGTACATTGGCATTCACCTTAATCAATATACTCCTCCATGATGGCCACCAACACAACAAACACATGCTATAACATCCATCAACAACAACTGAATAATGTATCGACAACTGAATAATGTATCGACAACATCACCGCATTCAAGCATATTTCACACCACAGCATAGATACCACACACCGTTTAACACCATCACACAACAGTTAAATCAAATTTAAGTACTACAATCATTTTTAAGTTAAAGTTTGTCGCATCAGCTTCTTAATGCTTCAAACGACACCAAAATCGGACACTCCGAACTCAAGATATGATTTTTCAAAATTTTTCACATTTTCACCCCAGTATAATCGGTTACACCAAATGCAGTAAGCGGTTACACCCTGTAACCACACCACTGCTAGCCACTATTTTTCATAGTGTAACCGGTTACATCATTTTTGGTAATCGGTTACACCCCCTCAATTTGCCCAGAAAACACGTTTTTCAACAGTGTAACCGGTTACACCAATTCTGGTGATTGGTTATACCTGTAGTAGAAGCACTTTTTTGCAACTTATCCGTACAAAAATTTATTTTTAACCCCTCCCAAAACCTCACTTCTCATGCCAATCAAATATCACATTTTCTACACGAAAATCACTTCTTTTAAATGTCCCAAACCCCTGATTTTTGTAAAAATTCACATATTCGAGTTTCGACTCCGACTCGCAAGTGTTTCAACAACACAACACCCAACATCTTGCAATCCTACCAATTACATAATTCCACTAGCACCAACACAAAAATTCAGCAAGCAATCAACAACACATCAACATCATGCAAGTTCTTAATTCATCAATCAATTGATCATTCCATACACACTCAACACAATAATTCTCATCAAAGAATCACAACATACATGGAGAAGAGATGATTAAGCATATAGAGACAAAACTCACTCACATATTATCATGCCAAATCCTATAAGAACAGAATTCTCACCCTTACTTTGATATTCCTAGCAATTAGTTCTCTTCTACCTCTACCAATGATGATCTCCCTTGCCCTAACTCTTTCTCCCTTTTTCTCCAAAAACACGTATTCTGACTCTTTCTCTCAACCCCCCTTTTTCCCTTATTTTAATATATTTTAATATTATAACTTATTGCAAATAATATTATTAATAATATTAATAATTTTCACTAATTATTTAATTTAAATAATTTCCACCTATTATTCAATTAAATAAATAATAACTAATATCAAATAATTAGTTTTACTCACCACCCCTAACCTCTGCAATTTTACTGACAAACCCTATCACCTTAAATTATATTCTTTAAGGGCATTACCCTACACCAAAGGGTACCGCTAAAACACCAAAACACCAATAATTCATACACAAACATATAATTTAATTACGGAAAAATAAATTAAAATAAACGGGACTTTACAAAGAGAATGCTTCAAAAATCCTTTATATTCTATTTAGGAACATAAGAACGTACGATCCACACCACACTACCAACAATTGAGATCTTCTCAGATGTAGTTCAGGAGCACTCGATAACTCTAGAGAATGAGAAACAATAGTGCTAGCTAGAGAGCAAAGGTGTGTCAGTAACTCATAACATTGCAATGCGACTCCAATAGAAGCATTTAATGTTCTCATTCCCGAGGGCAACAACGACCCATCTACGACACCCACGTCTGTGATTCTCATGGTTAGATAATAGTGCATGTCATAAACCTTTGCCCTGCCAAGAAGAGACAGTGGCTTGCGAAAGGCCCATAAAATGAAGGTTGAGCAAACGAAGGCCCAATAGCAAAGCAAGTAGCTACAACGCGAAAAATAAATAAGCTCTCTTTCTTCCGCATCACAGAATATCCCTCACAAAGATGTCATACCAATCATCCAGATCAGTCCAATGGTTGGTCGTATCCCACACCATGCATGCAGTTGCCAACCATTTCCCTTATATAAAGATGAAAATGTGTCAAGTACTCAAAATCTATTCTCATTCAAACTCTATTTTTTATTCTCTTTTTGACTTGAAAGTTGGAGTGCTGACTTTATAAGTCATTCCCTTTCCACCACAACAGAATGTGAATCCATCCTCTTCGATTATCATTTAGTTACAAAGCAGAACATTATTTTTAATAAATATATGATAATTTCACTAACCTTCTTGCTTTTGTTTCTTCTTTGATATATACATGACAAAATGGACCATAATTCAAACAATAATGTAGTTTGAAAAATAAATAAATCTTAACGATAGAAATTATTGAGTTATGTAAAAATATCCGATTGCGAGAATGCGAGTTTGAATCACAACATCCTAAATTTTTAGGGTGAAATTCTGACCATCAAACTACAATAATTAAAAATTAACATTTTATTACATAAAATACCATATAAAATATACTTTATTCATTATTATTGTTCCGAATCGATCAGAGATCCAAAAGATGAAAAATGCTCAAAATCATGGAAGAATCTAACCTAAAAACACATCCACACAATGACTGCTAGATAACTTGTTTGGGGCCTAATCTATTTTATAAGAATATATTTTAAAAGTTTCATTAAAATCATAGATAACGATATAGTCTAGTGGAGTTATCATAAAACAAAATTTAGTTATTAGATTTATTAATTGATATATTTTCTTTATATAAATCACATAATCCAATCATAGTTTTTTGTATTTATGGTTTTTTTATTTATAATAAGGACCAAAACATGTATTTTGCACTAATGTCTTTTCTTCATCATTTAGAGAGAAAATAAAATATTACTAAAAACCTAAAACCTTATAATTTAAAGGTGTCGGATGTCAATAATTGTGTTGAAATATCATTTTTCAATTTTCAAAAGGATATTATATACTATAGAGTATAAGTTGCAGTAGTTTTATCATACTAATAAAGGTCCAGCATTATGCATGAGGATGTAAATCAAATAACAAAAACTATCATTGAGAATCCTAATCACTTTCTTCATCTAAGTTACTTTTGTTGATCTTGTTCATGGCAGATTCAAAGACGCCCTCTAGCTCCTTCAAAAAGTCTATAAACACAGACCTATCTTCCTGCTGGTTGTCATCAATCAAGCTCTTTCCCTTAATCATTGCAGAATTGATCTTCGCTTTGTCTATAGGGTTGAGCTTGGAACTAACAGAATCATCCTTCATTACTTTTCTTACAGTGTAGAGATAATCTTCCAAAGCATTTCTTGCTTCTACTTTCTTTTTGAACTTCATGTCTTGCGCCTTGAAATTCTCGGCCTCCTGGATCATTCTCTCAATCTCATCTCTTGATAGCCTACTATTTTCGTTCGTTATAGTAATTTCGTTTTTATTACCACTGGTTTTTTCTTCTGCTGAGACGTTTAATATACCATCTGCATCTATAGTAAAGCATACTTTGGAAGGAAGACCCCGAGGAGCAAGTGGAACTTTGAGATTAAACAAACCAAGCAAGTTGTTCTCGGTTGAAATAACTCTTTCACCCTCATAAACCTTAATTGGGACTGCAGATTGGTTATCTAAAGATGTTTCATAATCACCTGTCTTCTTGAATGGTACAGAAGTATTTCTAGGAATCACCACACTCATAATATCTCCCCTTAAATGGATACCAAGCGACAACGGCGTAACATCTCGCAACATCAATTTGGAACATTCTTACTGCCTTCACTCAACAAAGCAGCCTGGACAGCTGCACCATAAGCAACTGCTTCATCAGGGTTGATGCTCTTGCATAATTCCTTCCCTATGAAAAAGCCCTGCAATAGTTGCTTCACTTTGGGAATCCTAGAAGACCCACCAACAAGGACAATGTCATCAACACTACTCTTGTCCATCTTTGCATCAGTCAGACAACTTTCAACCGTCTCCATACACTTTTCAAAGAGGTCCATATTCAATTGCTCAAACTTGGCCCGAGTGATTGTTGAACAGAAGTCAATACCTTGATGTATAACATCTAGGTCGATTGTGGCCGTAGTGTCGTAAGAAAGTGTCCTTTTCGCCCTCTCACATGCGGTTCTCAGCTTCCTCAAGGCTTTTGGGTTTCCACTAATGTCCTCTTTGTTCTTCCTCTTGAACTCCTTCACAAAATGATTCACCATTTTGTTATCAAAGTCTTCACCTCCTAAATGAGTGTCTCCGGCCGTGGCCTTGACTTCAAAGTCCTTATTCTTAATTGTGAGAATAGACACATCAAAAGTTCCACCGCCAAGGTCAAAGATAAGAACATTTCTCTGATCAACACAGTTAGCTCTCTTTTGAAGGCCATATGCAAGAGCTGCCGCAGTGGGTTCATTGATTATCCGCATTACATTAAGACCAGCAATATGACTCGCGTCTTTAGTGGATCTACGTTGTGAATCATTAAAATAAGCATGTACGGTAATCACTGCATTCTTAACAGGTGACTCTAAAAATGCCTCTGCAATCTCTCGCATCTGTGTGAGAATCACATCTGATATTTCTTCAGCAACAAACTGTTTCTCCTCTCCCTTGTACTTCACAAGGATCATTGGTTTATCATTAGCACCTGGAACAACCTTAAATGGCCACAACAATAGGTCATTCTGAACAATGGAGTCACTATATTTCCTTCCAATTAACCTCTTTGCATCTGCAAAAGATTCATGGCAAGCTTACTTCCTATATTTCCTATTTTCATTTACATATCAACTAATAGTAATAAACATAACAGAACTCAGAAAAAATAGTACAACAATATTATACCTAAAAAGTAAACAATGCTGGAACAAGATAATAAATGTATTACCAAAGACAGTGTTGGTTGGGTTTGAAGAAGCCTGATTTTTGGCAGCATCACCGATCAATCTTTGAGTGTTGGTGAAAGCAACACAAGAAGGTGTTGTTTTGTTTCCTTGATCATTGTGTATGATTTCAACACGATCGTTTTGTTCTTGCCACACTCCAACACATGAGTACGTCGTGCCAAGGTCAATTCCTATAGCAACTCCCTCATACTGTTTTGCCATTGTGTTTCAACTTCGAGTGAATGAAACCGTTTGTGGACAAGATTTGAATTGACTTCAAACTTTGGAAGATAGATAGCTCTGTATAGTAGTACAAAAAGTATTCAAGTCAAAACATTAGTACATCAGATCATTGTTCTTACTGATATGATCATTTAGGCAAAAAACTAGATCATCAAAATCAAACATCAATTCACCAAATCAAAGTCATATACACAATACCAACATTATATTAGATGTTGTTAATCTAAGTTAACTTTGCGTAGCACCGACCCTCTAAAATGCTATAGCACTATAGCCGTTATTACAAAGACAAAAACTCAGTATACAAAGTAAATATAAATATTCAAAAATAGAAAAATACAGAAAATTAAAGAAACCACCATACTCAAGATGAAAAGAAGAACATAAAAGAACTAAACTAAAAGTAGAAAGAAAAATAAAACAATTGTTTAGTGAGCAAGAACATAACAAAATAAAGAACACAACATTGCTCTTAAAAGGGTTCGGATTTGAAATTTTTACACTTAATATGAGTGTAATTTACTAGGTTTGGAAACGTAATTAAATCTTCATTCAAGTTATATGAGTGTAATTTACCCTACTGTTTATATAAATGTAACTTTAATAGTTCCATTTACATTCAATTTAATCACAACAAGAGTTTTAAAAACAGTCCGCGACCCAAAAACGGCCGCGACAAAACGGTATCCAGTTATCATCACCTTTATGTTAAAGAGCAAATTGCGATTAAATCACATTGCGACAACCGCAATCAATGTCGCGACATCTGCATTGATCAAAATTGGAAAAACCTTTACGCGACCATGACCGTTTTTTTAAACCCTAATTACAACTATTTGGTTTTTGGATTGAAAAAAAACTGAAGACTTATTCAACATTCGTTGCTAAAAGTTGGAAAAAGTTGTTACCTGATTGAGGAATATTACGAAATGTAGTAAGAGTGAAAGGAAGAAGAACGTTTATCTGAGAAGCGTGGAGTGTACTCAAATGCCCCTTTTGTGGTTTTGAGTGTTATCTGAATGATGCGATATTTTTTCAAAAGCGGGAGTTTTGAAATTTAATAAATATAAATTAGGCTAAAATACAGTTTTGGTCCTCCTGTTTGTCAAAATTCACGGTTTTGGTCCCCCTATTTTTTTTTTTTAACAGTTTTGGTCCCCCCACTCCAATTTTGGCCCAAAAAAGTGATGAACAGTAACTTGTCCGTACATGAACAGTACACGTCCGTACATGAACAGTGAGGGTGGGGGACCAAAACTGTTAAAAAACAAAACAGGGGACCAAAACCGTGAATTTTAACAAACAGGGGGACGAAAACTGTATTTTAGCCTATAAATTAATTAAATAAAAACGTGTTTTTTTTTTAACTCAGGACACTTCTATTTCATTTGTTATTATTTTTTATTTAAATAGATAAAATAAAAAGAAATAGGTAAAAACTAGGGGACATAGGTGAAATAAAAAAGCTAACAACCAAAGGTGATGCATTGCAAATTATAAAACAAATTTAAATTAAAAAATGCATCACGTACACCCTCTAGCAAAGATGTTCCAGATGTGAAACCAAATTAAAAAAAGTGATGTGTGAACTACACTTAAATTTAACGAATTATAAATGAATTCGACGGCTAACACTATAATAATTCTTTAACTAACAATTTATTGATAAGTTGTAATTAGAGCTTTTTCCAACTCATCTCTACAAAACTGACTTGTAAGATAATAATGTCACTCTATAATAAATTATTTTTTTTGTCAGTCAAATCAAGACACTGAATTGGAGGATAAAAAAATAACTCATTGCCAAACAACACCAAATCAACAACCAAGTTGTAGAATCGATTTCTGCTGTGACAATCATCGCATCAAGAACGAATAAAACTATGAGAAAATTTAGGTTTTTTAAACAAACACAAGAAACCTTTTCTAGTGTTACAAAAGAGAGATGAGAGGGAAGAAGAAGAACAAAAATTGATTAAATCTTTTTTTTATTCACTTTTCCAATTAGGACAAAAGGTCACAAGTGAATAATAACAATCAACGCTTAACTCCCTCTCAACAACCTGATAGAGCATCCTATTTATAGACCACTAAGCTAACTTAACCACTAAGCTAACTTAACCATTAGGCTAACTCAACCAACATGATAACTTAGAAAAATGCATGCTTCAATATACTTCGCTACAACATGCACAACTCTGTCGAATCATGAAGTTATCCATGTTGAGACTAGAGTTTGATCCAAAATACCATAAATCTCCACCTTGGGACAAACTCTACAACATTAAGGGAACAAATTAGCTTTCATCATACAGTTTATAAATTACATACAGTGGAAGAACTTGCTACTTGGCAATGACAGTGATCATATCTGTAGCATTATGATCTTTCGAAACTTTCATCACTTTGACTTCTCCACTTTCAATTTTATCCCGGAAAAAATGCATCCTAACATCAATGTGTTTTATTCTATCATTATAGGCTGAATTCTTCGACAGATGTATTGAACTTTTCCTATTAGCTTTAACAGTAATAACTCGACCTTGAAGTTTTTGTTCCTTAACAAACCCTTCAAGTCACTATGTTTTTTTCATAGCTTTTGTGAGGGCAATATATTCATCTTTAGTGGTTGATAAGGCAACAACCTTTTGAAGAGAAGCTTTCCAACCAATTGTTGTACCAAACATAGTGAAAACACATCCTGAAAGAGATTTTCTGGTATCCATACATTCTGCATAGTCAAAGTCGACAAATCCTTCGACTTAGGATTCACCATCACTCATGGATCCATCATAAACCAGGACCCTACTTAGGGATCCTTTTATGTGTTTCATAACCCACTTCAAAGCTTGTCAATGTGCATTCCAAAGATTGGCCATATACCTGCTTACAAGGCTCACTCTGTACGATATGTCTGACCTCGTACAGACCTTAACATACATCAAAGAACCTACTATACTAGCATACATAATGATATTCATATAAGCTCTTTGAACTTCAATAATAAGACTTTGAGTCGTACTCAACTTAAATTGAGGATTTGTCGATGTTATAACAAGCTTTAAATTTTGCATACCAAATTTGTCGAGAATATTTTCTAGGTATGTCTCTTGAGATAAGCATAATCTTGACTGCTTTCTATCTCTCTGGATGTCAATCCCAAGAATCCTTGTGGCAGCTCCTCGATCCTTCATGTCGAACTCCATATCGAGTTCAACCTTCACCTTTATTACATCCCTGAAATTGTTGCTTGCTATGAGGATGCATCCACATAAAGCGGCAAAATAACAAGTGAACTTTCAGGTCGAAATCTCAAGTAAACACAGTGGTCGAACTGGCTCTTAGTAAAACCTATGTGTGACATGAACTTGTCAAATATCTTATTTCACTATCGAGTGGATTGACTCAGGAAATACAAATACCTATTTAGCTTGGACACGTAATCCTCCTTGCCCTTTTCTTCATACCCTTCAGGTTGCCTCTTCAGGATTGTTTCATTTAGATCACCATACAGGAATGTTGTCTTTACATCCATCTGTTTAAGTTCTAAGTTGAACTTTGCCACCATGGCTAACAACATTCTAATGGATATATGTTTTACTATAGGTGAGAACGCGTCATTGAAGTCGACTCTTTCTTTCTTAGTGAACCTGTTGAAATAGTATTTCAATGGGGGTTTTTGTTATCGTATCTGCAGGGATTGTACGATATTACTGTTGTTCTATAGTTGGAATCGTTTTAAACTTAAGGTAACAAAGAGTTTGTATGATTGGTAACAAAATGTTTGCATGAAAAGTTAATAACAGCGGTAAAAGAAATTGGTTTTAAAGCGTTTCGTAAAAGCATGCCAAGATTAAGGTTCAATAATCTGTTTCATACGTATTTACTCGATAAAGTATGTGAACTTGTTAACAATGAATATAATCACATATCCTCTCAACATGTTTATCTCTAACACATGTTGTGAGATTTATCATATTTATCCTTAGATGATCTATCACTCTAACTATCAATATGATAACATTAAAAGGTCAATATTTGTGAACACCAACTCTCAAAACTATCTCTAGCCTCATGATTGTTGATGGATTAAAACCTAGGTCAAGTCTTAGAACATATTTCTCAATCATGAGCCAAAATAAAATATAAATCATACAAAAAAAGTTTTTCACCGTATATTAATCATCAACAAGGTTCACACACTATCTATCAAGATTAATACATACAAAAGAGAGGATTATCTACCTCTAATCTTGACACAAAAGATGTTTAGCTACCCATTGACATGGTAGCTTGATTCACAAGTATCGGGAGGAGATGAAAAAACATCCACGTCGAATAATCGAGATCGGATGCAAATCCAACTTCTCTATGTGAAATCTCACTCTTGGATGATGAAAACTCAGAAAACTAGGTTATGGTGTGTGAAAATAGGTTATCATCCCTAAAAATGACCAAAAGTGCTTAAATACATCACTTAAAATCTGTCATGTACGCACTGTGAACTTTTCATTCTCCTAGCGAACAGAAAAATAGGCATCTGACGTGTCTCTGCACAGTTAAACCGCCTTTGAGATATTTCAGAAGTTCGCAGTGCGAATGATTATTCGCCTAGCGAACTATTCGCCTACATGTTCGCACAGCGAACTTAGGTCCCTTTAGCTACTGCCTCTTCTATGAGTTGCTTCGTCAGGTCTTCACTGGAGCGTTTCCACAGCGAACATTCGTTGGCATATTCGCACAGCGAACTTAGGTGTCTTTTCTTACTGCCTCAAGTCTGGAAGCATTCGCTGGCACTTCTCCAGATGTTCGCCCAGCGAACATTCGCTAGCAAGTTCGCCTAGCGAACTTACTGATGCTTCTTCACTTCCTTTGGCAACTTGAATCAATTGTCTTGTATCTTACTCCTTGATGACTTAATGTCTTTTTCTGCACAATAACACACAAATTACAAGTACCAAAGGTATTTTCACAATATTTGAAGAATGACAACTTTCAAGAATAAATTTCAACAATTCAACATAAAAGAGTTGAAAAATGCCAAGTATAAATGTGAAATATAAGGCATGTTTAACATCTAACAAACTCTCCCTAACTAACTCTTTGCTTGTCCTCAAGCAAAGGATGCCTCTCATTTAAAACAAGAGGATTTGCTCAAGCATTTAACTCAACCAAGAAAATATTTAAGGCTCAAATAAACAACAAATGTAAACAAGCAATGATTATAAATTCCTAGAATAGAACAATGCAAAAGAACTTGGTTCTTAAACAAATATCAGACAATGTTTCAAGTAACAACTAAACTATCATGCTCATATCACTCTAACACTCCTCTTCGAAAAAGAATTGAAGGAAATAAGCGCTTACAAACGCGGGGCAATTTCGCTCATCTGACAAATGATGCAAATACAAACCAATTCATACAATATCTAAACGATCAATAAAGAAATCATGGAAGCAAAAAGATCACTAAGTGCTTTTAAGGTTGTAGCTTAGTCGGGTTTACAATAAAGGGACATTTCTAAAGGCCATTGAATCGAAATTTCCAATGCAAAAGAACATTCACTATACAAGGTATTCACACATCTCAACTTCATTCACCATTTTCATTCCTTTACCACAAACCTTCTCAAACTTCCTTACGCACAATTATTTTGGTCTCTATTTTTCTCTTTCAAGTAAGCATTCTTTTTCTTTGTTTTTCACATTCATATTCACATTTTCTTTTTCTTTTTCATGCTTGCTTGAATTTTTTCAAAAGTTTTAGCAACCTACCATTCTTCTTTTTCATTCTCCCTAACTTATTTTCAACCAAACCTTAAGTGAATGCTCCTTACTTTTTAAGGCAAGGAAATCATTGAAAACAATGTTCAAAGGTTCAAGAATACATTTTTGTATAATCTCTCAAAATTCAATGATGAACTAAATGTTCAATTTATGTACATACACAAAGTTCATCACTAAGACGAGATCTATATTGCTTAGGCTCAAAGGGTTAATGAATACTCACTACTCACAGGTAAATTACTGTTTGGAAATGGTTGTGCTCATTATCAACAAGTGCCTTGATCATTTCTAAATCTTCCAAAAAATCAAACTAATCATAAGATGAAGCACGGATTAAAAGTACAAAACAAAATTCATCAGCAATTCTATGCATTTAGTAGACAAGGGAGGTTTCTCACCATTTTGGCTTTTGAACCTAAGTGATATAAGCAATCAACAAAGTTGCAACAAGAAACAAAATTACATTTGCAAAAAGACAAGAAGTTATAACACATTCTAAATCCTAGAAATAGGTAACCATGTACCTTACCAACATTTACATGCTTAACTACTATCATTGCCATCCAAACATGGAAGAATCTTCCTTGATGAACAATCATCATCAACCTAGAAATTCTTTCAATTCAACACCAAAAATGGAAACATTAAAATTTCCACAAACATACCAACAATACAAAAATAAGCATACCAACAATACAATTTAAGAGTTAAACATTCTTTAACTGAAGAATTCAACTCTTAACCACAATAAAAAAACGAAAGTAAAACACAAGCTGAATATTTGCAACTGAAAAATTCAACTACATAATAATAATAATAATAATAATAATAATAATAATAATGTCATGGTGTAGAAACACCAACAAAAGTAATTGTACCCCATAATGGTACGTAGTACAATACTATTCAAAATACTACAAATATTCAAAATGATCCACAAAGTGGATAAAATACAACAAGAAAATACAATAATCATAATAATCAGAAAACTTCACTTTAAAGACCAAAGGAAGTTGTACACAATGACATCAAAACAGAACTAGTCCTCCTCGGACTCAGACTCCTCTATCTCAACCTACTCTTCAGACTCCTCAACAGATCCAGATACCTCAACACCCTCATCATCATCAGCAGCATCCTCAGCATCATCAGCACCCTCAAGTTCAGCTGCATCTACCCCCTCTCCAAAATCTAGCCTAGCCTCAGGCCAACCAGCATGGGCTAGGAATTGCTTCCTAGTCATCATCGAATGGTCCACAGAAGGCTCTCTATACTGCACCTGCAAAACCTGCATAGAATCATGTAAGTCAAGCATGGCGCGCTGAGTTGCCGCCATCCAATCCCAGTTATACTGGCAGATCCCTCTCTGATATGGGTCGAAGCCCTGAGATACTGAACCACCAGAACCGGAAGCATCTCTTGTACCTGTACTGACATCAACACCAGCACCAGAGGACTCTCCTCTCACTCCTTTTGGCTTACAGAACTTATCCACATATCTGTCACCAATCGCGACCGGAATCGTAACCTGACGGCGGAAGGGCAATTTTACCCTCGCGTGCACACATAAAGCCGTGATCAAGCAAGAAATACTAGAGGACAATTATTCCTTGAGGTCAAAACTAGTCCACTCTCCACTACCGCACGCATCTCGTCAGCTATAATTTGGGTGACATCAATCTGAACATTTGTCATAATACTATGAACAAGGTGAGCAATAGGTATAGGCACAGTAGAGGTGTGTGACTTTGGCTTAATGTTGGTCAAAACCAATAACTGAATGATTTGGGCCAAAGGACGCATATCCTCCCTATGATATCTCTTAGGAACCCTATATGGATTCAATTCAACTGTTTTCCCCTCACACAATAAATCACGAGTCACGGCATCCGTGTCCCTGTGCAATCTCAAAGTAAGGTGGTAAGAATCAATCTCATTCTCTCCTAAGGTCAGAGGGTTACCTAGAACCGTGTTTATGGTATCACGATCAAACTTCATTTCCCTTCCACAAACCAAAGTCCTCCATGAAAATATCTCATCATCATCCGGAAGCGCATTCGCGTAGAACTCTCGAATCATCTCCACATTGTAACTGTCTCCGGGTGTGATCAATTTCCCCCATTTCTTGGATTCCAAGAGTGTCGCTATCACTCGGTAGGTTCCTTATGGATTTAGGTTGAAGAGCTTTTCTGGCAGGATGCTACTTTTTTCAAGTGTTAAGTATCGAGCAGCCAACTTTGCTCCTCGAAATCGATCAGAGTCAAACTGAATTGGTACTGATCGAGGTGTGATTCCGGTTTTTCGTTTCTTTGAAGGAACAAACCTTGGTGCCATCTGCAAAACCATCAGCAAAAACAAACAACCAGCCAACACACAATTTTAATTAGTAAGGAGACACATCAATAATCATCAGAATTAGAAACAAGCAGCAAATTTTTTTGAAAAATCTGCTCTGTTCGCCCAAAAGTTTGCGAGGTGAAGCCCTGGCGAACATTCGCCCCAGATTCGCTAGGCGAAGTCCTGGCGAATATTCGCCTCAGGTTCGCTAGGCGAACCCTGTGAATTTATAACTCAGTAGGTTCTGCCTACCTATCCATTAACATCAATTTATCTGCAACATATATTATATTCCCTTCTTATAATAATACCCACTTACAAAAACAAAGAATACCCAAGAACAGAACATGCATTGGTACATCTCAACCTAGAATCAATTTTTCTCAAAGTTTAACACTAACCCTAACCACATGTTTTTATTAAGAATTAAAAGAAGAGAATGAGATCAAACCTGATACTTGGTAAGATTAGCTTGGAAAAATTAGTGAGAAGTTGCAAAATTTCTTAAAAGAGCTCGTGAGAGTTGGGAGAGTGAGAGTGTTTGCAAAGTGTGTGAGTTTTTTGTGAGAATGAGAGTGGCAAGGGAGATAGGGTTTCCTCAACCAAGTCAGAAAAAAGTGGGTCTTGGGCCCCAACATCTGGCCCACCAACCTTTTTACTCTTTTTTAAGTGATGTGGCAGTAGACAAATTTTGTCTGTCTCGCTACATTCGCAGCACGAACTGGCCAACGAATACTTGCTCCAGGTTCGCGGTGCGAACTTCCCATCGAACTTGACAAAAGTTTGAAATTTTTTCTGTCTGTAGCACATCCTTCACAACCATTCTAAACAAGTTATAATACACAAAAACAGTAAAAATTTCATAAATACTTACAATGTTGGGGTACCTCCCAACAAGCGCTTTGTTTAATGTCGTTTGAGCTTGACGGTGCAAGATGGCCTCAATGATCATCTAGAAAAATGGCGCAATTTTCACGATCAATCTCGCCTCCAAGATAGATTTTAAGTCTTTGGCCATTCATAGTCCAACTCTTTTTTTCTGCAAGTCCTCTATCATAATAGCACCGTAGTGCTTCACATCTTTAATCAAAAACAATCCAGACCACTTGGACTTCAATTTTCTCGGAAAAAACTTCAAATGGGAATTGAACAGAAGAACCATTTGGCCTACCCGAAATTCTTTCTGACGGACTTTCTTGTCATGATACCCCTTATTTTTTTCTTATAGAGATTGCTAGAATGATAAGCGTTATTCCTCAATTCTTCCAACTCGTGCAATTGGACATTTCTTTTTTCGCCGACCAAGTTAGGATCAAAGGTTAACAATTTTAATGCCCAAAGAGCTTTCTGCTTCATTTCAACTGGTAAATGACATGTTTTTCCATAAACCATTTGGAATGGAGTTAAACCTATTGGAGCCTTATAAGCGGTGCGATACGCCCACAAAGCTTCATCAAGCTTTTGCGACCAATCCTTACGAGAGTTTGACACGGTTTTTTCAAGGATCCTTTTCACCTCCCTATTTGAAACTTCGGCTTGACCATATTTTTGTGGGTGGTATAGGGTTGCAACCTTATGCTTTACACCATAGTGCTCTAAAACTTTTTCAAGCGGTGTATTGCAAAAGTGCGACCCGCCATCACTAATCAACACATGAGGACATTTTCAAGCGGTGTATTGCAAAAGTGCCCTTTTATCATAAATTATTTACACTACTAAAAGGACATTTTAGTAATCAACTAATGTTTACTTTTTTCCATTCTCATCTACTACTACAACATGACAAGTGACACTCATTCTCTCTCTTCATTAAAATTTAAATCTCTCACACTTTTTCACACACTTTCTTACTTTCATTTTAATTTCTTTTTCTATTTATTTATTATCACTAAAAATGCTAATAATCTATTTTTTAATTTTAATGAAATTAAAAATTTATTTATCTCACGGGTCACTATCAACACAATATCTATTTTATTTTAACCAACCAACCATTGTTTTAATATGTGAGACAAAATCCTTTTTAAATTTTTTTTCTTTCTCCATTTCACGATTTCTTTTTTTCTTCTTTTAATATAATTATTTAATACAATTAAATTTATATGATTATCATTTATTTTATAATTAAGTAAATCATTTTAAATTGAGATTAATTGGAATACATTGTCAATGTAAAACCACTTTACACTGTCATCCAATTAGAATTAGTTATTTTGACACATATTTATGGAATTAAAAATAAAATAAAATAAATTATAAATAAATCATTTTAATAACTACTTCTTCCATGTTTCTCAAAAAATAAATTATAAATAAATCATTTTAATAACTACTTCTTCCATATTTCTCTCTTCTCATGTGTCAAAATGACTAATTCTAATTGGATGACAGTGTAAAGTAGTTTTACACTGACAGTGTATTCCAATTAATCACTTTTAAATTTTGTATTTGTATCTAAATACATTTTATATCACATTAAATACACGAGTTATTATTAGCAAAATGTCTATTTTATTTTTATCAACAATTTGTCTTGATTTGAAAGACAAAATCTTTATTTCAAAATATTAAAAATTTATTTTTTGTCTTTCTTCATGTCACGAGCCATTTTTTTTTCTCTTTGCATAAGTATTTAATACAATTGAGTTTATATAATTATTTTTCATTTTGCAATTAAGTTACTAATTTCAAATTTACACCTATATATAAATACATTTATATTATATCAAATAAACTTTTTATTTCACGGATCACTATCAACACAATACATATTTTATTTTAACCAATAATTACCTTAATTTGAAAGATAAAATCCTTATTTTTCAACTATTAAATATTCTTTTTTTATCTTACAAGTCACTTTTTTCTCTTTGTATTTTAATACAATTGAATTTATATAATCATTGTTTATTTTAAAATTAATAGCTAATTTCAAATTTAAATACATATATAAATATATTTTATATCATACCAAGTTTATATATACATTTAAATATAATATTTTTTTATACTGTATCAAATAATTTTACCCGTGCGCCCGCACGGGTATCTTACTAGTAAGTGATGAATAAATATATGGGCCTGGGGTTAGTAGGTTTCTTAAGGTGAAACGTATCTGAGCAGAGGAAAAAATTTTGGGTGATATTTCTCTGAAGAACGAAAATGGAAGTCAGCCGAGGAACGAAGGGTGAAAGTGAGTATCAATAATCATTTGCATGTCTATGTTATTTTGTAGGTTCTAAAAACTGTAATTGAAAATGATATTATGTTTTTTTGAAGATTGTGTCAAGCATGGCTCAAAGAGAAGGAGCTTATTGATGAGAAGCCACAACTTCTATATTGCAGAAGCCTTTGGAAGCATGGAAGATCTTCGCAAAGGGAAATGAGTCGACAGCAAGACGGATGTTGTTGATCTAATCGTAGAAAAGGCTGGTGAAGATGTTAAAACTGCCAAGAATCATGCAAAGTTTAGAGGAAGGTACATAAAACTAACTTTAAAAGACATGCATGTAGAAAAAAGTATAAAAACATGTAGAAATATCCTTATGGTGTAAATGAGTTAGAATGTGTGATATTGGACGTTTGTGGTGTATAAAGAAAATGACAGATGTCCAAGTTCCGATGTTGAATGTTGAAGGCATTGTTCATTCAATCGGTGATGATAATGATGGTGAAGAAGATGAGTCTAAGGATGAAGAATCCGAAGATGCATTCTATTGGGAAAGGCACATTAGATTTGGATACAAAGTTATGAAAAATGTGATGGTACATTTCAATAATATAGTATTTTAAATTGTTGTAGTATATGAATATAACTTGTTAATGTAACAATATTTACTACAATCTTTCAACATTTTCCAAAAGAGGTTACGCAGAGTTTCTTAGGCTGGAACCAGAAGTCAATTGAGTTGGTTGACTCGGACACATGGAGGTTATACCGTGCAAAGGTTCACTCTGCGAAGCGCAACAAACGGATCGTCAAGACTGAAAAGTTCATAGGTATAGGCTGGTATAAGTTCGCCAAGCATAGAAGGCTTATGAGGGGTGATAAGCTTGACTTCAGCATAACGAATCCACCAAATCGGCTTTACGTGTCTGTTTTAAACATATGAATGTTGTCAATTTGGCAGTGCTTGGTTGATGGTTGTTTGTTTATTATGAATGTTGATGGCTGTTTGTTTATTACGCAAGTGCAGTTTTGTGAGGAATTTGAAATAACTATAGCTGCTAATTTTAGATAATAATTACGTCAGATAGTTTGCAACAATACAATCATGCAAATAACTACATTTAAAAAGTGATGCATCAGTCTATGAAGATGAACGAATTTGTTTAAGATATGCTACAAATTATTAAAAAAAACCAATTGATGGAAAATATAATATATCCAAAAACATAAATCGTATGACATAGAAAAATAAAATATAAGTGTCGGCTATATATTGTTGAAGACTTCCTTATAGATGATGTTAGCAGTGGAATATTTTAGTTTATTGTTTTCGTCGTCTATCAAGATTTTGATACCCTTTTTGTTCGTTACCCTTTAGATTGCAACATACAGCTGGCCATGACTGAAGAGATCTTTCGAAATATAAAGTCCAACCCAATCCAAAGATTATCCTTGAGATTTGTTAAACGTCAGGGCGTACGATACAATGATCGGGAATGTCTCCTGTTTAGTTTGAAAGGCTATGGTGATTGTGATGGGGACATATCTATTCGTGGTATGTATATCACCTTTCCATGGCCCTTCCCACCCATTATTTTAGCTTCAAGAACATGATTAGTCATTTTTAGTTGGCCGATGCAAAAAGAAGGTTAAATTGGTCTTTTCTAGAACATAATATTTTCTTATATTATAGATTTTTTTGGGTTATATTTTTTGTCTATTTATTTTCAATTGCATATTTGAATTTAGTATGAACTGTTTTCAAATATGAATTGTCTAATGGCTCAAAACATAAAGAGCCTTAACGATTTAATATTAGAGTAAATTTTGGATATTGAAAGTCCTTGAAAAGGATAGCTGGCCGATGTAGAAAGAATGTTAAGTTGGTCTTTTCCAGAGCATAGTTTTTTTTTTCATATTATAGATTCTTTTTGGGTTATATATTTTTTCGATTTATTTACAATTGCATATTTGAATTTAGTATGATCTGTTTCCAAATAAGAATTGGCAAATGGCTCAATACATATTTTTTTAGCTTCAATACATGACAGTACTTTTGTTGGTATGAACTGTTTCCAAACGTGATACCAATACATTGGAGGCTTCTCTTTTTTCCTACCCAAAATACACATTTAAAAACTACAATACTTATGTTTTTATATGTTCAAGTTTTATAATATTGTTATAGAAAAATTTATGTTGATATAATTATTTTTATAAATGAGAATAAATTATAAATTTTTTTATAAACGAAAAAAAGTTTATTGTTGATACAATGATATTTTTATAAATAGGAATAAGTTACAAATATTTTTATAAACGATTTTTTATTTTTATTGTTGATACAATCATTTTTATAAACGGGAATAAGTTGCAAATATTTCTATTAAAGAGAAAATTCTATTGTTGATACAACTATATTTATAAACGGGAATAAGTTATACATATTTTTATAAACGAGAAAAGTCTATTGTTGATAGAATTATTTTTATAAACAAAAATAAGTTACAAATATTTTTATAAACGTGAAAAAATATGTTGTTGATACAATTATTTTTCTAAACGGAAATAAGTTACAAATATTTTTATAAACAGATAAATAATATTGTTGATACAATTATTTTTATAAACAGAAATAAGTTACAAATATTTTTATTAACGAAAAAAGTCTATTGTTGATAGAATTATATTTATAAACGGGAATATTGTTGATGAACAGAAGTCAATTCCCTCATATAAAGCATCTATGTCAATTGTGGCCACAGTATCATATGAAAGAGTCCTTTTTGCCCTCTCACAGACAGTTCTCAATCTCCTCAGAGCTTTAGAGTTCCCACGAATGTCAACTTTATTCTTCCTATTAAACTCCTTCACAAAGTGATTCAGCATTCGATTATCAAAGTCCTCTCCTCCAAGATGAGTGTCACCACCAGTGGCCTTAACTTCAAAGACATTATTCTTAATTGTGAGGAGAGACACATCAAAAGTTCCACCACCAAGATCAAAGATGAAAATAGTTGACTCGTCAACAGAATCAGCTCTTTTTTGAAGGCCATATGCAAGAGCCGCTGCAGTTGGCTCGTTGATTATATGCATTACATTGAGACCAGCAATATCACCCGCATCTTTGGTGGCTCTCCGTTGTGAGTCATTAAAATAAGCAGGTACAGTGATCACCGCATTCTTAACAGGTGACTCCAAAAAAGCCCCTGCAATCTCTCGCATCTGTGTGAGAATCATCGCTGATATTTCCTCGGGAAGCGTGGATGATCGACACAAGTGATTGATATCATAATAGAGTTGAAAATCAACCTATCTGAATAATGGCGTAGCAGAGAATTTAGTAGAGAAGTATCTAGTTTTTATTCTTTCAAAACATGAATTACAATTGCATTAGTGCATGCTTATATAGAAGACTAGCTGATACAAAGTAAGCTTAGAGATTATAACTAACTCTCGTGCGTAATAACTAACTGTGTTCGTTAACTAACTGATAACCAAATCCTAACTGCTAACAGCTGCACAAACTATGTTAGTCGGTAGGGGTGTGCATGGTTCTTAAACCAAACCAAATTGAACCAAATATATGGATCAGTTTGGTTTTTAAAATCACTTTGACAAAACTGGTTTATTTTTCTAAAACCGGTTTATGTTTGGATCAGTTTGGTTAATAACCGGTTTGCACTAACAAACCAGTTTTTATTTGGAACAATTTTAAAACCAAATTTTGTTTCAACTAAAACTCAATTTTTAATTCAACAACTTATTATTCACTCCATCCAACTGTTTTTTAAATCGATAACGATTCGTCGGCAATGAATCCTTGAATCTCGACCGAAACATTTTCTAAAATTACATAGCTCAATAAAAATGAATAGAAATAATAAGTAATAATTATTAAACAAAACTACTAAGAAATTGGAAAAAAAAATTAATTTTCAATCAAGAAAAACAAAATTGAGTAATTCCAGAAGCAAAGTTTTAATATAAGTTATACTTCAACAGTTGTAAAAACAAAATGAATAGAATTTAATTTGAAAATTCATTTTGTCACTTATGACCATGAAACAAGACAAAGCAAATAATACACTATGTTTGAAAAGTAGATTAACCATTTATGTATTATTTTTCAAAAGTGGATACTGATTTTTTATGGTTTTAGTAAAATAGATTTGGACTAGTTTTTAAACCAAATAATATGGATTTTTAAAATCGGTGCACCATATTTTTAAAATTGGTTCTTGTAAACCAGTTTTTTTGCACACCCCTACCTGCAATCTCTCGCATCTGTGTGAGAATCATTGCTGATATTTCCTCGGGAACAAGGTGTTTTTCCTTACCCTGGTAACTCACAAGGATCGTAGGCTTGTCATTATCACCGGCAATGACCTTAAAGGGCCACAACAGAATATCATTTTGAATAACAGAATCGCTATATTTCCTTCCAATCAACCTCATAGCATCTGAAAAAATTAAAGCGGTGCAAATATATTTAACCTAATAACAAAAAAGAAAACACAAGAAGTTTGATTTTTAGCAACATAATAATGAGTTACCAAAGACAGTGTTGGTTGGGTTAGAAGAAGCCTGATTCTTGGCAGCATCACCGATCAATCTTTGAGAATTAGTGAAAGCAACACAAGAAGGTGTTGTTTTGTTTCCTTGATCATTGTGAATGATTTCAACACGATCGTTTTGCTCCTGCCACACTCCAACACATGAATAGGTGGTGCCAAGGTCAATTCCTATAGCAACTCCCTCATATTTCTTGGCCATTCTCTATCAAATGAATGAAATCAAACTGTTTGCAGAAAAGATTTTGATTCAAAATTAGAAAGAAACAGTAAGTTGTGCCAAGGTCAACTCCTATAGCAACTTCAAAGTCTCTTCCTCGTCCGTTCTCGTGAAGAAATTGGGTAACTGGGTAAGCGCGTAAAACTAAAAAAAAGACGGAGTAAAGTTTCTTCCTTGTCCGTTCTCGTTTTAAATATATTTTTTTTAAAGTAAAAAAAGTTTTTGATATTTATAAATTTAGAAGTCAACTATTTACCTAAATCTTAGAACGATACCCCATTCTTCCTAAAATGTCCTTCTTCAATTTTACAATTTATCTTATCAAATATCCATTTTAGTAATTTCAATTTTATTAGTTTTTTCATCAACTATTTAGTTTTTTTAACACATTTAATATATTTTTCATGTAGTTTATTTTTAAGCACTATATTTACCCTATGCATTTAAAAACCCATTTGTGTTTAGAAAAGGTTGAGGAACTGCAAAGTTTCTGTTTTATAATTTTATTTAATAATAATACTTTTCATCGTTTACTCACAGAAGAAACACACACTGAATAGTATTATAATATTTGAATCATAGAATTTGGATTATATTTTATAATTTAAATATTATTTATATTATATTTTAATTATTACGTAAACATATATATTTTAATTATCTAATGGTCTTTCTGCTTCAAACACTTGATGGCTTTTCATCCACAACGGGGAAAAACCATTGGATAACGAATTATAACTGATTTGGAACTCAGTGTCTTCACGGGATTCTCTCGCTGGATTCTCTCACATGCGCCTCTTGGATTTTTCCACTTAGGACAATTCCTCGCCAATTGATTTGGTTTCTGGAAGTATAGATCCTTAGAAGTTCCAATTCTACGACTCCTGCCATGGAGTCTTAGACTGCCGACCACTTCATATCTGTTGCAATATCTTTGCCTGACAATTATCAACATTCCCATACTTAATAGGCTTATACTACTACTTGAGCTCAGGTTACCCTCGGTCACACGCGTTCTCGCGGAGGCTTTACTTGAAGGTGGAAAAATCACAAGAAGGGGTTGAATTGTGTTAATTTTTTCTTTCTTTTTAAAACTCTTAACTCATATTCTAAACACAAGGACATAGAATCAAAGTTAGTTAGAGATAGGTAGCGGATATAAAATGCAAGAAAGAAAGAATAACACAATAAGTTATCCTAGTTTCTCTCACAAACCGAGAGTAGTCCAGTACCCCTTTGTTCGTTGTTTGATTGAAAGTAAGTCTGAAACTTCATATTTTCTTGTATATGGGTGGTTGAGAGTTTAACCTACTAAAAACTCTTAAGCATTACTGGATACTCTTTAAGATCAAATCTTGGGGACAAGATTAAGTCTTCTCGACTAAATCCTGATAAATCACTAGTGTTATTTCTCTTTCTATTAACTCTTTATTTTACGCATATTTACTTTCTGTTTCTAATTTTAAAAACTTTTTTTTATCAAAATACTTTTAAATTCTGAAAAAGATGACAAAAGTTAACTGTCGCTTTTTTAAAGCCACAACTCACTCCCCGCCCGCCCTCGAGCTCTTGTGTATGGAGTCACATGTTCAACGAGAGTTAGTTTTCCTACTAAGTCCTAGATGACTAGATGACTGCTTGAGACTGTAGATGAATTTATTAAGTTTGCAAAACGAGGTTTTATATAAATTATTAATACCACGTGGCTTTGTTATATTGACTTGTTCATGAAGTGTGTCATTCAAAAATGAATTATTGACATCTACATGTTGAATCTCCCGTTTGTAACTAATAGAAAATGTAGGAATTATGCCCATTGTTGTTGAATTTACTACTAGAGAAAATGTCTCATTGAAATCAAAATCATGTTATTAGTGGTAGACCTTAGCAACCGACTTAGCCTTATTCTTTTGTATGTTGCCATTAGTGTTTTCTTTGATCTTAAAGACTCACTTGCAACTAATAACCTTTATATGTGATAATAAAGTAGTGAGTTTCCATGTTTCATTAGCTAACAAGGCATTGTACTTTGTTTGCATAGTTTGTAAGCACCTTGGTTTGGCCAAGATTTATTTTATACTAATTGTTTCAGTTTCAAAGTATAAAGACCTTTGGATTTGACTTGGCATTTTTTGTTTGGGTCAACATATCATGGTAATTTTGTAGTAGAGGAACAATGGGCTTGCTGCTATGGATATATGGTGATAAGGTGAATTGTGGAGGTTTGAAAAACTTTGGTTAAAAACAAATCATTTGGAAAATCATAGTTTGAAAAAAATTTTAAATCAAATAAGTAAATAAGAAGCGGAAAACCAGAGAAAAAAACCGAATAATAAAATAGATAAAGGAGAGAGAAAGATACTAAAGATTTATACAGGTTTGCCTTAAATTGACTTACTCATTTCCCAAGAATTCTTCTTAAGAGTATCCATTAATCTTGAGAGCTTTCAATATGATATGACCACGAACCTCCTTATACAAGGATATTAAATTTCAAAGGATAACTTCCAGCCAAACAACGAAAATGGTTTAAAGTGGTTATCCTCTAAACCAAATAGGGTTTTTTTACGGAGTGATCTCGAACCAAGGTGAAGTTTCACATCGACTATCCTCCGAATCAAGATAGAGTTTTATGTTGGTTATCCTCTATGTTGAACATGGGTTTTACACGAGCTAACCTCTGAATTAAGATGAGATGTTACACTGGCTAATTTCGAACCAAATGAGATTTTACACCATCATGAACTTTGGAACCAAAATGAAATTTTACACAGGCTAATCTTGAACTAACAAAGCTTTTACACCGGGATGAGCTCATGAATTATTGTGTAGATTTTACTAGATGATCTTCATGTGAGTGCTAAGTATTGCTAAATACAAATTCAACCGGATTTTGAATGATGTCAAACAAGGGACAAGGTAGTATAGTACATCGTAGCTCTTTTGTATATTGGGTGGTATAAACTTACATTTAGATGCTCATTTGTCCCCTTATCCTTAAAATGCATAAAAAGAGTCTCTAAATAAGTTTTACTGGTCTTAGGCATGTCATACACACCAAAAATCATGTTTGTGTGTCAAAACAATAGCATACGCCGACCTATACGTGATCAGGCCGACCTATGGAAACCTCAGCTTCAATATAGGCAGGCATATACATGTTTCAGGCTGGCTCCCACGCTTCAAGAACGAAGCCTGAAGATTCTACCCACAAGTCGCATCTCAGGTCGCCTCACAGGCCGGCCTGAACACCTTCATAGGTCGACCTATGACTTTTATAAGCCGACCTATGCAAGTTAAAACTTGAAAAATTCTTTTTGCATCTTATTTTTCTTGCATCCTTTTTCCCATTTTCTTCACATACCTATATATACCCATACATGCATATTCTTCTAGGTAAGGTTTCCTAGTGAATAAAACCTAAACGAAACCAGATTACAAAGTTGCCCATCATCTTCATCCCTTCTTCTATGCATACACACAATTGAACTACACATAATCATTTTTAGACTGGGTGACCATCTAGATTAGGGTTGATAACGTCCAATTAGGTTTGGTGTAACCGAGAATATTGGGTTGGGAATTGTGTGTTTCAAATAAGAAAACCAAGGTGGGGTTTTCCTTCAAGATCGGGTTTATTTGAAGGTTTTGGACAAGATCATGTCAACACAGATTCGACCGAGTGAAAGCCTTGGGACAAGGTGGTTTCCTTGCAAGGGAGTAGCGCGAGACGGTGAATTGTGTTCGGGAATCTTGGGTTTCAACAAGTTGCATGCTCAGGATAATCGGAAGATTGTAGCCGCATTGTTGGTCACTTGATCAAGCTTTGATCAAGGGTTTAGAGGTGGAATAATTAACACAAAACAATAGTGTTTTTGTGGTTTGCATTTTTCATGTCTTGTATAAACATTTTTGCAAAGAAAAGTGTTGTACCCCAAATTTTACCTCTTAGATGTCATAACATCTTGCATAGACATTTAGGATCAATCATACATGCATTGTTTAACTAACCCATATCTTGCAGTGTGTTTCTCTTGTGTTTGAAATTAGGGTTTACACAGAGAGATTCAAAGCCTCCTAAGGCATTCTATGGCTCCATGCAATCATCACAAAGGTTCACTAGTTGTGTGGAACCAGGATCTCAAGACTTTGAATCAAGTCAAGTCAACAGAAGATCACCAGACCAAAAGGTGGAATTAGGGTTTTAACTTGAGGAATCACTGAAGAATTTTACCATGTTAAGTCAAGATTTGATTGGTTCATCAACCATTTGAGTTTACCTACATTCAAGAGGTCTCATTCAACAAGAATTCAAGATCATCTGGCTCTCATCATGAGTAGTTTGAGCCACAGTTTCACCCTGCTCCCAAATTAAGGTTTTGTTAAGACAAGTGGATCTTGGTCCTTAATCTTGACCAAGAGTTGTTCTCAAACCCTAGAACTTGACTCCATGTGATAGTAGACATCCCTAGGGACCATCTATGAGCTTTATATATGATGGAAGAAGCAAGATCATAAGAGATTATTCCAGTGCATTCACAGTTGAAATTAGGGTTTTGACTGAAACCCTAATCTTTGAGATTTTGATTCAAAATGAAATATCCAAGACGTCAACTCATCATAACATGTCTCATTGATGATTTAAAGTATTTGAGATCAAGTTTCAAGAAGTTTTCTTACAAAGGAAGCAATTTTTGGTTCATGAAACTTTTCATATGTGAAAATTTTCCCTCTTGTACAAAATTGAAATAGTCATAACTTCCAAACCACACATCCAAATTGAGTGACTCAAAGCCCAAATGGAAGCTCTTTCCATGAACTTCAAAGTGTTAAATATGACTTTTCTCCAAAAAAAATGCATGGTTGGTGAGTTATGAGACCTGGAAGTTAGACTACCCAAAGACTTAGAGAAATTTCGGCACTTTTGCCTTAATAACTAGCTGACTTTAACCTCATTTTTCACCAAGATCCCTTGTGATTCAGAACTTGGGTCCAACAAGAAATTTGTAGAGGGCATTGAGGGATTTCCAAAAAGTACTTGAACTCCTCAATCCATTGAGTGAGCTGGGAGTTTCGAAGCTTCAAAGTTGGAGGTTTCATTTCTTAAAACTCAAGAAACCAACTTTTGTGTAATGACTCAAACACTTCCCTAATCACCAAATCTTTATGTTTCTGAGTTATAATGATGGATTTAACTTTGATCCAAGCCTTGCCATGAAATTTCAAGTTGATTTGCATTAAAATATTAGTTTATGTCATGTTTGTGCAAGTGGTAGGAGGAAAGAGAAACTTTTCCAAGTAACAAGTATTTGTTTATTCCTTGAGCCTCTCACCAATCACTTCTCACCAGCTTGTGCTTAGATGTTCAGAGATATTGGAAGATTTTTGTTCAGCAAGTAAGGCTCCTCACGAAGGAAAAAGGGCAATGTTGGCATAATGTGTAAATGTGATCGTGCTTTGAATTCTCAATCCTTCCCTATAAATAGTAGGTTATTCTACTCAGTTGAGACCAACATTTGTTCACAAAAACACTCTAAAAGATCTCTGAGTTTTGAGTTTCACAAGTGAGAAAGAGGAGGAGAATTGCCTTGAGGTCCTTGCTAGTTTAGAAATAGGAGAAGTCAGCACACACTTGAAGTTGCAGTGGACATATTCCACTTGGTAACATTTCTCCTTCATACTCCATATTCATGCTCATGCACATTATTATTGTCATTATGCTCTCACCATGAATGTTTATGTAATATTTTGGCATCTATACCTCCTGTTCATAATGTATGATTATTGTGTTCATAACCATTATGTTGGAAAATGTTCATTATGCTTGCCCTTTTGGCATGTTGAAATGAAGAAAGGCCAATGTGAGTATTTTATTGATGTACTGAGATATGTGAGATACTTGTCAAGATATATTTCATTATTATTAGTTTGAAGTGTTGAAACTGTTACAGACCACTTGCCTTTGTTTGTATTAGTATAAGCCCCTTTATAACAGGAACTATGTAGAGTTTTGGCAAGGGATATTGGGCTATTTGCACTACATGTATAGGTGTATGATTTGTCCTCTATGCCATCTGCCTTTGTATTTAAATTTGTGTATCCATGATAATCTGATTTTGTTTGGAATACCATGAAGATATCCTGAAAATGACAGATCTCTTAGCTACATTTGCTTACTTATCTTGTTGACACACAACTTGGTGTGCATTGGTAACACATCCAAAATCTTGTTTTACTATTGTTATGGTGCTTGTTGTTTGCATTCTGTCTTTGAGGGATTACATGTTTGTGTTGTGAAGTGTTATAGCTGACATCATAAGCTTTTCTTCATGTTCATATGCATAGGGTGCTTTAGAAACATTTGTCTTGACTGTCTTATTTCTAAATGTATGCATGCTACCATCATGCTATGTATGTGAAAACATTTAAACATGCCATCTGATGTGTATCTAAGTTGTGATTGTGAAAACTATTGCCATTCTTTGTGTTTAATTTATCTGTGCAATCTATTGTTATTCTCTTGATGTTTTTGGTCTGTTGCCATGCTTATCACTCAATTGGTGTGTACAGGCTGTTGATATGATATTTGTTCAAGTTGTATGTGCAAATAGTTGGCATGTTACCTAGTTTTTGTATCCAAACGGTGTGTCCAAGAATGTAGAAATACTGACATACATCCTAAATGTTGTTTGACTACCTTGTCTCTACCTCTTTATAGTGTGTCATTCATGGTTTGGTCATGGTCATGATTGTTAAAATTACCTTTAAGGGTGAAAGATTGTTGCTAATAATTTGTGTTGAGGTATCTATCCATGTACCTGTCCAAATTTCACAGTTTGTTGTACTTACACACCATGTTATGACATGTTTGGTTTTGTTCAAAGTCAAGTTAACTTTGCATGCTAAAACTGATGCTTGGAATTGATAATCTCTTGAAGTCTTTGTTCTGTGTAATAGTACCATGTTATATTCATAAGTTGCTGCCATTATGCTATGTGTTCAAATTCTAAACTCATGCTATGTGTTCAAATTTTAAAACTCATACTGTGCTGTGAATCTAAGATATGTGTGTAACTATAGACATGCTATCTATTAGGCATACCAACTATGTTGTATCATTTGGTTTTGTTTGGTTTGCTCCTTAAATCAGTTTGGCTGTTGTCTTATGCCATGTACTTATGCCATTCCATGCCTATGCTGCTGCCATAATGATTTGCTTGCCTTGTTTGATTTCTGCATAACTGATTGCCTGCCCTGCCTTGGTCCTCTTGTTATATGTTTGTACCTATGTTGACTTTGCCTCTGTGTCCATCTTATGTTTGTTACAACAGGTGTTGTCTTCATTATGCCTTGAATATGCGGCTGTCTTGTTTAAATGCTATGGCTTGAATAAGGATTTGTACCATGTTCTCCTTTCATGTTCATAGGTTTTGCCTTGCCCAAAACTGCAGTTGTTTAGTTTGTATGACCCCTGGTTATGAGTGTGTGTGTTGACCAGTTGCTCACCATTTGAAATATAATATACATGCCCTTATTTAGACCTGCTTACTCACTGACAATCCATAGTCTATGACCTAGAAGGGAAACAATCTTGCTTTTGTACATGTTGCATTCCTCTTGCCTTCTATCAATGTTTTGCATTTGTATGTGATTTCAAATTGGTCATACTCCTGCCTATTGTAAGTCAGTTTTTGATAAATAGGAGATAGGCATGTTGAACTGATGATTGTGCCAAGTCAAATTATTTGATCTAGGTGACTATACTACTGGTACCAGTTTTGTTGATGTTTTGGTATTGTTCTAATGGTGTTGCTATTATTTGAGAATGAGGTATGCTGTAATACTGTTAATTAAACTCATGAGATCCACCCATGATTGACACTATCAGCCCTCATGTCTTTCCCTCTAATCAAGGCCTGTCCTGGCCTAGTGAGGATCCAATTCTTACCCCGATACTAAACTGTTGTTCAAAGCCTTCCAAAAGTTGTTGAAAACCTGATATGGAGATTGGTTCAGGCAAGGAATTAAAGGTTAAGGTTGGGAGTTTCTACTTGTCTCCAACCTCATCTTGCCAAAGTTGCAACAGATGGAAATGCTCATTACTTAGTTTCTGTTTTCTTCCCTTTTTTTATGATTGGTTCATATTGTTTTAGAACTAATTTTGTTCTAATATGTGATTGATTCTTTGGAGGTATTGTTGTACTTTTCCCAATTTCCTTTGTGTGTTTGGTTTGTGTGGTGTTAAAGTGTGGATGAGTCGGAATGTTGTATGTTGGTGAGTGAGAGGCTGGCGCCATTGCTTTTGATTTTGCATCAGGTCATCATGCTTCATTATCCCTTGGCATTTTCTCGCCTGAAGGGTTAAGTGTTTATGGAGTTGTGTTCATTACCGGATGTAAGGGTCACCCTAGTGGCAAGACCATATGCGCGCATACCATGAGGACTGGGGTTCGAATCCCCCTCGTCCCAGTCCTTTTATTTTATTTTATGAAATCATCCTTGTTTTAATATATGTTACATTGTTGCTATAGCATGTTAAACGCGCGCAAATGGCATGGTTGGCAAGTGTTTTGGGCTGCATCCCTAAAGGCACGGGTTCAATACCCATGGGGAGCCCTTCCTATTTCTTTTTATCACATATTATCTGTTGCGGTGAGAATCGGATATCAAGCTATTAATTAACTTGAATCACAAAACATGAAATTCACCACCGGTCTTTGATTTATCCAAAGGAAAGGGTAAAGAACGAAAACCCTAAAAAAAGAATCTAGGTTCGGGGGTTGGTTATACAAAGGGAAGATATTAGCACCCTAAGTATCCGTAGTACTCTACGGGAACCTCTTGTTAGTATTTGTGTTATGTTAATGTTTGCTAAGAAAAATGTGCTAAGGTAAAGAAAAGGGTATGTACACTAAGTATGCTCGCCAAGACATCGCATCTCGTGCCTACGTATCCTGACGGGAGTGGAGTCAGAGCATTCATAGTTCCCCTCAATACGGGGTAAAAGGGTGTAAAAGAAAAGGTGGAATCCAAGAAGGCATCGAATATAAAGGTAGAAATGGGTGGAATCCGAGAAGGCATCGGATGTAAAGGTAAAAAGAGGATGGAATCCGAGAAGGCATCGGATATAAAGGTAAAAAGAGGGTGGAATCCGAGAAGGCATCGGATGTAAAGGAAAAAGGTAAAAAAAATAAAAGGTGGAATCCGAGAAAGCATCGGATATAAAGGTAAAAAAGGGTGGAATCCGAGAAGGCATCGGATGTAAAGGTAAAAAGAGGGTGGAATCCGAGAAGGCATCGGATGTAAAGGAAAAAGGTAAAAAAAAAAAAGGTGGAATCCGAGAAAGCATCGGATATAAAGGTAAAAAAGGATGGAATCCGAGAAGGCATCGGATGTAAAGGTAAAAGGTGGAAAAAGTAAAAGGTAGCTCGCTAGGATCTTGTAATCCTATGCCTACGTATTCTCAAGATGAACTTGAGAAATCAGAGCAATCGTAGTTCCCCGTAACGGGGGTGAAGAACTCTTGACTGTGGTCAAGGTTCAAAGGGAAAGTAGGGTCTGACAGTAAGACACCTACGTGGAGTGCGGCGACTCCAAACCTAAGGCTAGGTAAAACAGGGAAAGAAAGTGTCCACGGGAAAGTAGGGTCTGACGGCAAGACACCTACGTGGAGTGCGGCGACTCCAAACCTAAGGCTAGGTAAAAACTGGGCAAGACGGACAAGGCTATCCTAAATGACGTGGCAGTCAATGGGAAGGGTCATTTCCTTTGGAATGATGTAAGATAGGCAAGTAAAAAAAAGATAGGCATCATGGACTGGTGGAGGATCAACGCTTGAAACTTCTTGGATGACAGTCCTTTGGGGTGGCTCTCCCCTAGCAATCAAGACTTGAAGCATCTCAGTGAGTTTGGTTACACTTGACTTGAGGTCATCGATCTCCATTCGGATCTCAGCATTGTGTACCTCTTGCTCTGACATCTTTCGTCTGTAGTCAGCTCTAGTCTGGTATCGGTGTCGAGGCATTATCTTGACGACTCGAAGATGACACTGGAAGATAGAGAAAGCTGGAAATGAGTCACTGGACAGACAGACGCATGCAATGAGTCATGCAAAGATGCAAATGATATGCAATACATTGCAAATAGGATGCAAAAACACATGCAACAGGATCAAAGGTTTGAGATCATGACATGGAGTCTGGGTAAAGAACCAACCACGGGGTGTGTACTAGGGTTACTGTATCCGTAGAACAGGGTTCTAAGAAATTCCCAGAGTCGACAATCCATCTTTTGGATTTTACCGACTTCCCAGATGACTTGGTAATCAATAAAATTCTCAAGAGAATCTCGCCTGGGTGTAGTATCACGTGACAACCAATTCAGAAATAGACTCCCTCATGGTCACCGCACTACATCCTAAAAGGCCAAGTGGGTTCAAAGGTAACTACGGTCCTCAGAATCACGGGCACCTAGGTCGAGAGTAGTAACGTTTTCACGAATAGAATCGTTCAACATGACTAAACTCTCAAGAGGGCCTCAACTGAGTGTTGGTGTCTCAAGTTAATTTTTTCAGGAATCGACTCCCTCAAAGCCTCCTTGAATATACCATCGTCCTAACCTAAGTGCACTCAAGTCCGGGTATAGGACTTATCTCACCACTCAAAGTAATAACCCTGCACACAGAAAAAGCCCAAGCACAACAGGTATATATACAGATATAAATATACAAATGTACAAGCAAGAAAACATGTAAGATAACACAAATACAATCAAGATAGGCTTAACCCTCTTAGGGGATGTCCCCAGTGAAGTCGCCATTTCTGTTGCGGTGAGAATCGGATATCAAGCTATTAATTAACTTGAATCACAAAACATGAAATTCACCACCAGCCTTTGATTTATCCAAAGGAAAGGGTAAAGAACGAAAACCCTAAAAAGAGAATCTAGGTTCGGGGGTTGGTTATACAAAGGGAAGGTATTAGCACCCTAAGTATCCGTAGTACTCTACGGGAACCTCTTGTTAGTATTTGTGTTATGTTAATGTTTGCTAAGAAAAATGTGCTAAGGTAAAGAAAAGGGTATGTACACTAAGTATGCTCGCCAAGACATCGCATCTCGTGCCTACGTATCCTGACGGGAGTGGAATCAGAGCATTCATAGTTCCCCTCAATACGGGGTAAAAGGGTGTAAAAGAAAAGGTGGAATCCAAGAAGGCGTCGGATATAAAGGTAGAAAAGGGTGGAATCCGAGAAGGCATCGGATGTAAAGGTAAAAAGAGGGTGGAATCCGAGAAGGCATCGGATGTAAAGGTAAAAAGAGGGTGGAATCCGAGAAGGCATCGGATGTAAAGGAAAAAGGTAAAAAAAGAAAAGGTGGAATCCGAGAAAGCATCGGATATAAAGGTAAAAAAGGGTGGAATCCGAGAAGGCATCGGATGTAAAGGTAAAAGGAGGGTGGAATCCGAGAAGGCATTGGATGTAAAGGTAAAAAGAGGGTGGAATCCGAGAAGGCATCGGATATAAAAGAAAAAGGTAAAAAAAGAAAAGGTGGAATCCGAGAAAGCATCGGATATAAAGGTAAAAAAGGGTGGAATCAGAGAAGGCATCGGATGTAAAGGTAAATGGTGGAAAAAGAAAAAGGTAGCTCACTAGGATCTGCAATCCTATGCCTACGTATTCTCAAGATGAACTTGAGAAATCAGAGCAATCGTAGTTCCCCACAACGGGGGTGAAGAACTCTTGACTGTGGTCAAGGTTCAAAGGGAAAGTAGGGTCTGACAGCAAGACACTTACGTGGAGTGCGGCGACTCCAAACCTAAGGCTAGGTAAAATAGGGAAAGAAAGTGTCCACGGGAAAGTAGGGTCTGACGGCAAGACACCTACGTGGAATGCAGCGACTCCAAACCTAAGGCTAGGTAAAAATGGGGCAAGACGGACAAGGCTATCCTAAATGACGTGGCAGTCAACGGGAAGGGACCTTTCCTTTGGAATAATGTAAGATAGGCAAGTCAAAAAAAGATAGGCATCATGGACCAGGTATTAATCATAGTCAAATGAATTAAACTTAAAAAAGAATATCATGAATTTAGGGACTAATCACAATCAAAAGCAAAAAGAATATTAAACATCAAGAATAAACCAGAATGAAAATACGGAAATGTCACGATCAATTTAAAAATAAATAAAGTCTAATTAAACAAAATTAAAGAATAAACCAAATTCTATTTAAAAGAAAACTGAATAAATAAACTAATTAAGTTAAAAAAAAACTAACTGATTAAGTTCTAATTAATCAAATTGACTAATCCTAATTCTAACTAAAATTTGATTAACTAAAAATAGTTTAAAAGTTAACTAAACTAATTTCTAAATAACTAAACTAATCAAAATAAAACCTAATTAACTAAATAAATCAAGCTAAAAAACTAATTAACTAATAAAATCTAGTTAACTAATTCTAATTAAAATAAAATAACTAAATAAATTATAATCTAACAAAATCTAACTAAACCATGAAGAGTAGGGAGTGTATTGGAACAAATTAGGGTGTTAAGAAAGCACATTCAGTGGGCTTGAGACAACCGAAATGGAGATGGCCCGTAAGCCACTATCGGGGCAGATTGAAACTGAAGTGGGTTGGATTCCTTTTGGTCTTAAAAAGAACAGAAAACCTAAATCTAAAAACAAAGAAACGCGGCTATGGAACAAACAAAAACAGAGTCACGAGCGATTCTCCACTTCCTTCTCTCCCAATACGACCGCCACCACCACCATCCTCAAACTCATCTTCTTTCCTGCACGATTAAATTTCTCTCCCTCTCTCAACATGCTTAATCCGTGCAGTCTCTCCCTCTCTCTTGTACGAATCATTAACAGCAGTGAGTAATATCAAAAAGGAAAAGAAAGTAAGCAAGTTACCTCGGTTTCAGCAATGACTTCGAGTTGTTGGATAGTACTGTGGATGGAAGGTTCGTGATTGAGTGGTTAGTGTTTGATGAGTTTTGTGTCTGAGTTTTCTTCTGATATGGTCTCTGAGTATTGGGCTCATTTGAGTTGAGGAAGGTTTCAGATTGAAGACAGAGGAAGGTTGTGCAACTCGTAGTGTTCACGTCGGAAAAATTCGAAGCAGTTGTAACAGTTGCGAGTGTTTGGTTCTTGAATGCACAGTGGATGAGGGGAATAGGCGAGTGGAGTGATATGGTGTTTTTGAAGGGTGTATGGTGATCTATGGTGCGGTTTCCTCTGTGGATATGAGTTTGTGAATTAGTTTCCTTGGAACAAGGTGAGTTGGGTATGCAGGTTAAGGTTAATGCTACATGGAGATTTATGATGAAGATGATTGAAATCACTGATTGTTTTGTCAGAGAGTTTTTCTCAGGTTTGAATCTCTGATCTCAATTCGATTTTGTATATCGAACTTTTCTCGTCTTTATCTTCTGATCCGTTCTGTGTTTGTGCGTGTATGATTATTGCTACTGTTGCTGTTGGAAATTGAGAGGAGGTTTGATACTGGTGAAACTAGTCAATGGATGTTATTGCAGTGAGGTTAAGTTTAGTTTTGACTCAAGATGTATGGTGGTTGTTGTTTATGGTTTATGGGTGAAGGTCTGTGAAACTTGAAAAGAAGTTTGAGGTTTCAGAGGGCAGTATTTTGATGCCTTAGAATCGTGAACCAAACTGAGAGTGAAGGAGTTTCTTCAAGGTTTTTTTTCTTTGCCCATCTCCCCCTCTGATTGTAACCTTTCTCTCCTTAAATCAATTTCAAACTTGTTTCCTTTCAAGAATTCTGAATTTTCCTGTTGAATGGTTGCTTTCAACTTTTCCTCGTGGCAGATACAAGCTTGGCAAGTGATACTTTAGTGCAAACTTGAGCTTTGAATATAGGAGAATACAGATTTTGCAGGTGAGGTTTTGGTGTAAGTCAATGTGTTGCAGGTCTGTGAGACGGTACAGGATAGCAGGTTGGTAGGATGGTTTGTACGGAGTATTGTGAATGTGAAGTCAACATTAAAATGCAGAAATTTGTCTTGAAACTGCAGGAAGTGGGTCGTATGACCCTTGCTGGCTCAATGGACCAACTTCCCTTTTCTTTTTTGTTGTACTTTTTGTGATTTTTTTTAATGTACTAATTTTATAAAGTAAAAGCAAATATAATTATGCTAGAATTAAATAAAATCTAATTTATAATAAAAACTAAATTAACTTAAAATAAGAGCTAATTAAAAATTAAACTAATTAAATTGAATTAAGATAAAAAAACTAAACTAAAATTAAATCGAGTTAAAAAGAAAAATTACAATTATAATTGAAAATAAACTAACTTAAATATAAACTATATAAAAAGATAAGCCAAATTAAACTAAACAAATCCTAAATATATCTAAGATAACTATAACAAATTAAATATAAATAAATATAATAATTATAAAATAAAATAAACATGGAAGAAGAAAGTGTATGATTAATGAGATGTCTAACTGAGAAAAAAAATGTGAAAACAGAGATCGACTTAAAATGATATGCTAAAGGATCAGAAGGTCTGAGGGTAAAATTTGGGGTACAATATTATCTTGTATTTTCATGGTTCATACTCTATCTTCAACAATTCATAACTTGATCATTTTTTATCCTTTTTCACCCTTTCTTTTTGTAAATTAATCTTTATTGTGTCTACTTTTTGAACATAAAAAGGAATTGGTGAAAATCAATATTTTTGAGGTACTTATTCATGTTGGAAGTGGGAGGCCTTTTAGGGTTTCTATTAGGAATACTCTTTACTTCTTTGATTCTTTTATCATGATACCTTGTTCATCTTGATCTAGTGATGCCTAATGCATATGGTTCTAACCTTGTATGGTATTGTAAACTTCATTTCACTTGAATACTTTGTTGTTTGATGTTGCATCTTCATGTAAATATCCCTACAACTTCTTGTTTCATAAAAAAATGTTATCCTCATGATTCCAAAGGAAGGTCCTCCTAAGTTGACTCATAAGTCAATAAACAAATCACATCCCATCTTGGCCTCCTAAGAGCCACATTCCCTCAAGGCCTCCTAAGAGCCTTTGTTCATTCTTGGCCTCCTAAGAGCCATGAATCACAACTTAGAACTAGGATAAAGTTTCTAAACTCAATGTGGGCTCATCGCATTGAGTATCCACTTTTCCCCTTCATAACTTAGACTTAGAGAGTTTCTTAAACTCTAAATGAGCTCATACTCATTTCCCCTTGGAACTTTGGCCATAGTCAATGGTTTCTCAAAGTCACCCTTAGTTAGGTGAACTACGGTTGCTCTGATTCTTTAGTCAGATACGTAGGCACAAGATGCGACGTCTTGGCGAGCAAACTTAGTGTATATACCCTTAGGTCTTTACCTTTACCTTTACCCTTAGCAGATTTCTTTAGCAAGCAAACATAAAATAACACAAACTAAACAAGAGGTTCCTATAGAGTACTACAGATACTTAGGGTGCTAATACCTTCCCTTAGTATAACCAACCCCCGAACCTAGATTCTCTTATTAGGGTTTTCGTTCTTTACCCTTTCCTTTGGATAAATCAAAGCTCGGTGGTGAATTTCAAAGTTTTGTGATGCAAGTTAATTAATAGCTTTTTATTCGATTCTCACAGCAACAAAAAGGTTAATAGCACTATCTCAATTCGAATTTGAATTGAGGGCAGACGTACCCATATCGAGGTTGATTGGGGAACTGCCAAAACAAATCTTGGTCTCTCTCCCTTTCACTCTCTCACTCTATCTCTCTCCCTCTCTCTCTCTCTCTCTTCATCTCTTTATCTCTTTTATTCTTGATTTCACAATTTATCAAGTTCTTTGTTGTTTGATCAATTCGATTGGCAATTGTTTTCTACTATCTTTTAAAGGCGTTGTTGTTGATATAATCACAATCACTTTGATTGTGATAGGTGATAAGTGCAAATTGTACCTATTTTTGTATATATGTTTCGTTGCACTTATCAATGCTTTGTGGTAAATATCGTGCGAATAAACCCCGCTTTGTTCGTAAATACGTTTAGTTTACGTTTTCGGTGTATAGTGCGTTACCGTGTAAATATCATTGAGTTTAATCGATTTTCATTTATTTTTGTAGGTGTTCCAGTAATGGGATGTTTCCATATTCATAAAGAGCATTGAATAAGCTTTCCAACGCTTCAAACCGTGCGTCAATCGGAGTTACGGTTCAAGAGTTATGAAGAAAACAAATTCTGGTTTTCTGTCATGCTCGCTAGGCGAGCCCCCGTAGCGAACACTCGCTAGCTTGTTCGCTAGGCGAACCGGGGCGAACGAAAAGTTCCAGAATCGTGAAAAAACTCAGCAGAAAGGCGGTTTACGTTCGCCTAGCGAACGGGGACTCGCTAGGCGAACCTGGAAAAGCAGAATTGCCCATTTAAGCCATTTTTCATCATTTTTTAGTTATGGGTTTGATATTTTTAGTTCCAAATCCATCCAATAGCATTTTTTGAGTAGAATTAGGCTAGAAAACACATTGGAGCATGAATTAGGATGATCCGGAGTCGAATCCTTCATCAATCGGAGCCGACAACTTTTGAGATGTTTGGTTTTTCTCCATTTCTTCTCTATGTATTTCTCTATTTTGTGGGTTATGTTTGTATTGTTACTCTAAACCTATGTACATGTATTGATCATGGTTGTATAATATATATGCTTTACAAATCATTATCGATGTTTTCCTTGATCTTTTTGCATTTATGTTTGGATTTGTGTTGTGTTAGAGATAAACATCATGAACCATGATTAAGGATGGATATCTATTGTCTAGACTCTAGAGATAGATTTAGATAATAATCTTTATGGTGTCGGAACTTAATGTCTTCCGTGTTTCGAGGCGTCGTGCGCGAGAGCGTCGACGAGAGTAATACGGTTGCTCTCTCAACTGTGCGTTAGACATAACCTTTGTTGTGAGCGATACGTGATGATTTTGATGAGTATTGTATGTTGAATGCGACCGATTTATAGGTTTACATTTGTTCTGAGTAGTGTATATTCATGCTTGATAGGTTTCTTCGCTTCAAAGAATGTATTCTTTTTATGTTTTAATATTTTCTTTTCTATTTTCTTGTTTGAAACCATTTAATCCAAACTCATTAACGCGAGAGATTGTCGAACGGCATTCTTTCCCTCGAACCGATCTCTGTGGACACGACATAAATCCCGGAGGGAATTCTTTCCGAAAATAAATATTTTTGCTTGCTTGCCCTATTCTGCACTCAACAAAATGGCGCCGTTGCCGGGGATTGGTTTTGATATTGAATCGCATTGCGATAGTTTCTTTGTTTTTGAGTTTTGTATATATCGTATATATTGTCTATTTCCATTATGTTTGTTCAAGTGTTGTATACATTTTGTTCCCGTAACCGTTTGTTCATATGTTTGGTTAGGACACTTACTTTAGGTTTGCGCGGTGAGGCATCACTATGGCATGAAGGAAGTGAGTTTGCTAGCTAAACAATGTAAAGGCGTCGAGCTTACGACGTAAAACAAGCATGTTGTATTATTTTCTTTCGTTGTGTGGTGAACTTTCATTAAACAAGTTGTACTCGGATTTTTCGTAAACTTCTCAAATCTTCACTTTACAACTTGTTTAATGAAATTTCTCCCTTTCTTTTCATTTGTTTATATTAATAATTCTTGTTCTCGCTAAGCGAGTTCTGGCGAAGGCACCAGCGAAGGTTCGCCTCGCGAACGTTGGCGAAGGTGCCAGCGAGGGAGTGGCAGAAAGTATGCAAAAACCTTCAGTAGGAAAACTGGGTAAATTCGCTGGGCGAAGGTGCCAGCGAATGCTCGCTGATGTGTTCGCGAGGCGAAGGTGCCAGCGAGGGGGTGGCAGAAACTTTCACTTTTGAAAACACCCAAACTTCGCTGGGGCGAAGGATGTAGCGAAGGCTCGCGTCGCGAATGATTCCTTCGCTAGGCGAAGGCTGCTAAGATTTTGGTTGTTGTTTGCTCACAGATTTTGATTGACTTACTTGAGGATGCTGTTGTGATTTTCCAAGTTGGTTCGTTTCAACTTGCGGATGTATGGTAATGATTTTGTTAAGTTTTGTACACGTCTGAGGTATGTATTTATCGCTTTCTATACTGTAGCATATTCATGATACTTAGGCATTTTACAAACTTCCATGCCATCCATTCTTTTGTATACTTGTTCTATTGTGAATCACTTTAGTTCCTACCCTTTTTGTGAGGAAGCTTTCCATTGTTTATATACGCGCGGAGTACCAACATTCTTGTTTTAACTGGATTTTATTATGTTGAATCTGTTGTTTGTGTTGATTATATGAAAGCATGAAAAGGATCAAGGCAATTGTTTCATTTTGAGCACAACCACCTTAGCCAAATAGTCAATTCACCTTGTGAGTGTGTGAGAATTCGTAACCCCTTTGAGCTTTTTGATCCATGTTTTTATTTGAACTTAATGCTTGTCTATGAGTATTTAGTTCACTTATTTTTGAATGGATTTTGTTGTTTTTTCTTGGACCTCAACTTTGTGTTGTTGTATGGATTTTTTCCTTGCCTTAGAAAGTAGGGAGTATTCACATGATGGTGCGGTTGAATTCAAGTTGGGGAGAGAATGGTTGTTTACTCATTGGTTGGATTCTATGAGGATTGAAAAAGAAAAGAAAAAAGAGAAAAATATGACAAAGAAAAGAAAAGAAAAGAGAAAAAGAAAGAAAAAAGGAAGAAAAAGAAAAATCCTTGAAAAAGGAAACAAAAAGAGTTTCAATAATTGTGCTAAATAAGTATTGTGTGTTGTGTAGCACTTGGGATTGTGGAAGAAGTTGGTTGAAATTTTGTGTGTGAATCTTTGTGAGTTTTCACTCCCTTAGGTTTAGGCAAGTTTTTGTTTCAATTACCTTTAGAAATTGCCCCTTGTTTGTTTACCCGACCACGCTACAACCTTGAAAGTCCTTGTGATTCTTGCCTTTATATGTTCAATATGATTTGTGGATGTATGCATAATTTAGTCTTTTGTTTGCAAGATTGTTGTGTGAGTGAAAGAACCTCATTTTGTGTTTTTCATCTACCGATGATTGTTTTTGCTAGGTGTGATTCACATTTGAACTTGTGTTGTTTTAGAATTTTTGGCATGACTTTTGTACTTTGCTTTTGTTTCGTGACTATGTTATCGTTGAAGTTTAGTGGTAAGTATTTACTTTTTGTGTGTACCGTTTTCATTTGAACTATTCATTCGTTTCCGTTTTTCAAAACCTGTTGATTCGTCATTCTTTGGATATTGCTTGTGCATTTTCAAGTTTGTTTGATTCTTGTTTGTGGACAAACAATTAGGTAAGTTGGGGAGAGTTTGATAAGTGCAAATTGTACCTATTTTTGTATATATGTTTTGTTGCACTTATCAATGCTTTGTGGTAAATATCGTGCGAATAAACCCCGCTTTGTTCGTAAATACGTTTAGTTTACGTTTTCGGTGTATAGTGCGTTACCGTGTAAATATCATTGAGTTTAATCGATTTTCATTTATTTTTGTAGGTGTTCTAGTAATAGGATGTTTCCATATTCATAAAGAGCATTGAATAAGCTTTCCAACGCTTTAAACCGTGCGTCAATCGGAGTTACGGTTCAAGAGTTATGAAGAAAACAAATTCTGGTTTTCTGTCATGCTCGCTAGGCGAGCCCCCGTAGCGAACACTCGCTAGCTTGTTCGCTAGGCGAACCGGGGCGAACGAAAAGTTCCAGAATCGTGAAAAAACTCAGCAGAAAGGCGGTTTACGTTCGCCTAGCGAACGGGGACTCGCTAGGCGAACCTGGAAAAGCAGAATTGCCCATTTAAGCCATTTTTCATCATTTTTTAGTTATGGGTTTGATATTTTTAGTTCCAAATCCATCCAATAGCATTTTTTGAGTAGAATTAGGCTAGAAAACACATTGGAGCATGAATTAGGATGATCCGGAGTCGAATCCTTCATCAATCGGAGCCGACAACTTTTGAGATGTTTGGTTTTTCTCCATTTCTTCTCTATGTATTTCTCTATTTTGTGGGTTATGTTTGTATTGTTACTCTAAACCTATGTACATGTATTGATCATGGTTGTATAATATATATGCTTTACAAATCATTATCGATGTTTTCCTTGATCTTTTTGCATTTATGTTTGGATTTGTGTTGTGTTAGAGATAAACATCATGAACCATGATTAAGGATGGATATCTATTGTCTAGACTCTAGAGATAGATTTAGATAATAATCTTTATGGTGTCGGAACTTAATGTCTTCCGTGTTTCGAGGCGTCGTGCGCGAGAGCGTCGACGAGAGTAATACGGTTGCTCTCTCAACTGTGCGTTAGACATAACCTTTGTTGTGAGCGATACGTGATGATTTTGATGAGTATTGTATGTTGAATGCGGCCGATTTATAGGTTTACATTTGTTCTGAGTAGTGTATATTCATGCTTGATAGGTTTCTTCTCTTCAAAGAATGTATTCTTTTTATGTTTTAATATTTGCTTTTCTATTTTCTTGTTTGAAACCATTTAATCCAAACTCATTAACGCGAGAGATTGTCGAACGGCATTCTTTCCCTCGAACCGATCTCTGTGGACACGACATAAATCCCGGAGGGAATTCTTTCCGAAAATAAATATTTTTGCTTGCTTGCCCTATTCTGCACTCAACAATAGGTTTTTAACATCAACAAAACAAATTATATTTCCAATTGTTATCGATTGCACATCAAGTGTTTGATAAATTGTTTGTGCGTATTTTGATTGTGTTTTGGTTCATTGGATATACAAGTTACGATTAGCATTGCATTTATTTGATTCGTAGCTTGATTGTTGTTGAACATTTACGTTCGTTATCACTCTATTTGGTTTGTGATGCATATATTGCTTTTCGATAGTAGGTTCGATTAGACGATTCGATCCAAGTCGTCTTTCCGCTGCACCTTATTTTGAAAACATATTTTTGCGAAAAAATTTTGGTTGTAAAATTTGTGATCTATTCACCCCTTCTAGATCAACGCCTATCGTCTAACAAGTGGCATCAAGATCTCTGGTTCATTCCGTGTTTGAGATACATTTCTTAGAAGAATAGCTACCGAACCTAAGGGTGAGTACAATAGAGCACAAATGTTCACCAGTGAAAATTATGGCTATTGGAAATCACTTATGTGTATTCATGTTAACTCCGTTGACAAAGTATTTGGGATGCTATCCAAGATAGTACAAATGAAATAACTATGACCAATGAAGATGTGTAGCGAGCGATTTTGGACGTGGTTCTTAAGCACTGTCGCTTTGGGGTTACTACAGGTCGATTCATTTTTTATCCTATTGAGCTGACTAAGGAAGGGAAATAGATGTCTCCAATTAACCCTGCTTGAATACTGAGTTTAAGCAGCGGTTTGTTAGGTTGCGGATGTTATAAGGTAATGGGGCCTCTTTCTTAGGGATGGCAATTTGGCCCATCCCCAGTGGGTACCCAGAAAATTACCCACAGCGGGTAGGGTAAAAACCCGTAAAAATGGGTACGGGTACGGGCTCGGGTAATTACCCACTTAAATAAGCGGGAATGGGTGCGGGGATGGGCACCTTAGTACCCAGCCCGCCCCATACCCGTACAATATATATTTATATATTTTAATTTATATTATTATATAAAAATAAATATTTATAAAATTTTAAAAAAAATATCAATTTTAAACTAGTACATATTTAATATACGTGATCATTTATTTCATAATTCAACAATATAATTTTTTAAAAACTTTTTAATATTTTAAAAACTTAAAATATTATGATATTTTATACTTGATATATTTATTTTTATTAGAAATGCGGGTAACGGGTACGGGTACGGGCACTTATATACCCACAGGGTACGGGGACGGGTGCCAATTTTGATACCCACACGGGTATGGCCTCGGGTACGGGAATTTTTTTCGACTGCGGGTATGGGGACGGGTACTATACTACCCTACCCATACCCTGCCCATTGTCATCCCTACTCTTTCTTCTTACTTTATTTAGAACGAAACACCGGGAATGTTCATGGGGAATTTTGTTAGGATGCTAGGACTGATGCATTTCGATTGATATGTGAAGGTACGGAATTTGGGGCTTTGGATTAGTGTGCTCGCTAAGATTTTTCTTTCAATCTTATGCCTACGTATTCCTGTTTACCGAAACAGGGAAATCAGAGCGGTCGTAGTTCCTCCTATTCTATGGGAGGAAATGGTGTTTTGGTGTCTTGTTCAAAGCCCAATACATGAAGCTAAAGGTGGTTTATATCTTGTTCAAAGCCCAAGATGTGAAGCTGAAGGGTCTATTTATATCTTGTTCGAAGCCCAAGATGTGAAGCTAAAAATGTGTTGTCTTTAGAAAGAATTTGCCATCTCTAAAGGGGGTCTGTTTGTCACAACTGTTGGGTGACTGACTATAAAGGAGGATTACTTTAACCGGGATATATGAATCTTAGCAATGCCATAATTTACTTTATAGGGGGTTTTAACCTGAAGGAGAAGACTTTAACTCAGTGTAGAGCAATGCTATCTTTCCTTAGGAATTTCTCATGCTAAAAGAGGGACAATAGCGTGGATGTAAATAATCCAAAGGCTTGCCGCTTACATTAATTAGATGAAAGGAGTTGTTGATGTTTGTATCTTGTGAATGAGGCACAGTTTTGATGCTAAAAGGTTGATTGACTCAACCGGGGTTTTTCTTATACAAAGCCTAAGAGGAGGCTATTGACCCAACAAGAGGATGCTTTTGTGTCTCGTACGAAGCCTGAAAGGGAGGCTAAAAGGAGTTGACTCAATAAGAGAGTGCTTTTAGATGTGTCTTGTATGAAGCCCAAGACGGAGGCTAAAGGTTGACTCAACAAGAGAGTGTTTTGTATCTCGTACGAAGCCCGAGATGGAGGCTAAAAGAGAGATTGACTCAATAAGAGAGTCGTTTATACTCAATAAGAAATTGATTTTGTATCTCGTATGAAGCCCGAGATAGAGGCTAAAAGGATTATTGACTCAACAAGAGAGTCTTTTTGTATCTCGTATGAAGCCCGAGATAGAGGCTAAAAGGATTGCTGTTTCAGTTGAGTGATAGGCCCAGTAGGTTGGTTAAAAGAGAAAATCAGTTCTTATAAAGAGACTGATTAAAGGTAAGGCTATGCTTTGGGATTGATCAGAGGATCAGGGTTATTTCCTTTTCTTTAAGGAAATGGGGAATCCAGAGGTTATTGGAGACTGTCCGAGTCTACTGGTGTTTTTCCCTACTTGAGAATGCCTTCGAGACTCAAGGAGATTAGACTGTCCAAGTCTAGAGTTTTATCTTTGTACTATGCTTAAAGAAACAGTAGTAGTATGTTCACGGTAGAAAGATCTAGACTCTTTGAAAGAATGTTCTTTTAAGATGACTAATTTATGTTCCTATACCTCTAGGAGGTCGTCGGGACAATTTGTGCGAAGCCCAAGAGGAGGTTGGAAGCTTTTAAGAAGCCGAGGGACAATTTGTACGAAGCCCAAGAGGAGGCTCTCTTCCTGAAGGAAGAATCCTTATACGAAGCCTAAGAGGAGGCTGTGAATACTTCTAAGAAGCTGTAGAGTCCTTGTACAACGCCCAAGAGGAGGCGGGGATGCTTTTAGGAAGCCTATGGGTCCCCAAACCCCGAGAAATTCAAGACAGGCTATTCACAGAGAATAGATCAAGCAGGAAAGTCCGAGAATTTGGAAGAAACTCAAGAGATGCCATTCACGGAGAAAAGATAATCTCTGGGGAGTAGAGTTTCTTTGATAATTAAGGGTGACAACCGAAGAGAAGACTGTATCTGGTGATCCTATGGGGGATCTAGTTTTGTCTATTTAAGAGTGATCAACATGGCTTAGTGCTAGACGTAGTTACCGGGGAAACTCTAAATATCTATACTAGTATTACACAATTGATATGATTTTATGAAAGAAGACTTACAGTGAAACAGACCCACAATACAGTTATATGTATATAAAAGCGGATAAAGAAAGCATATAAACACTTACTCGGTTGTAGAGCTTCCATGTTGTTTGGTTAGTTATTCAACAAAGAAAGATTGAAAATAACAGTATATTCAAAATTAAAGGAGAAATTATTTTGAAAAGATGTTGGGGCTTATAGCTCAAGGAGAGGCCAAAGGTTTATCAGTGATCGCACTGTTATTTTGTACAGAGGGACTTATACAAGTGACTGAGGCCCAAGAAAGGTTTTATGTGCAAGGGGATGGGTCTTACGCTCTCTCAAGAGGCCCAAGTGTTTAAAGAAAAAGAATGGGGCTTACAACACGAGGGTAGGCCCAGATGATTGGTTTTTTTATTGGCGATCGCGCCGAGGTTTTCTTTTAACGCAGGGGAACTTATACAATGTCTGAGGCCCAAAAAGTTTTGGTTAAAAGTGGATTGGGTCTTACACTCTAATAGAGGCCCAAAAGATTTATTTTTGTACAAGTGGTGGGGCTTACAGCTCAAGGAGAGGCCCAGGGTTATTTGTTTGAAAATGGCGATCGCGCCGAGTTTTTTGAAAACGCGGTGGGTCTTATACACTGCATTGAGGCCCAAAATGGTTTGGTTTTCAAAGGGGGTTGGGTCTTACACTCTAATAGAGGTCCAAGAATAATTTTGAATGGGTCTTATAGCTCGAGGAGAGGCCCAAGGTTTGTTTTTCAACGAACGATGATCGCGTCGAGCTTTTTGAAACACAACGGGACTTATACAATAAGTGAGGCCCAAAAATAGGTTTGTATTTACAAAAGATTGGGTCTTACACTCTATTAGAGGCCCAAAAGTGTTTGAAATTGTTTGATGAGGGTGAAAATCAAAGAAACCCTAACTTGTTATTCTTTAAAAGTAAATATTTAAAGAAAATCAAATAAAATACCAAATAAGTTTGAATAAACTATTTGTGATTTTTGTTTAAGGTTTGAGAAATGAGGGATTAATTACAAGATGAATTAAAACTCACTTGGTTTTGATTTTCAAAGTAAATATTCACTTTTAAAATGTTTAAAAACATTAAAAAGGAATTTATTCACAAAAATACTAATTATATTAAATAAATAATATAAACTTAATTTTTTTGTGGAATAAAATATTTCAACATTTTTGTGAGTTTTTGCAAAAAGAATTAATAAAAAATAATTAAAATTAAAGGAGTTATTAATTTTCCAATTAATTAATAAAACATGAAAATATTGGAAAAAATAGCAAAAATGTGAGAAAACACAAAATGGCATGGGTGGGGTTTGAACCCACGACCTCAAGGTTATAGGGCGTGCGCCTTACCACTGGGGTGGTGATACATCCATTGCTTGAAGTGAAACCACAAATATACAAGGCTTGCCTTGTTTTTGGCCTGGCCCAAGGCAAGGCAAGGCAAGTTTTGGGTCAGAAAGGTGAAGGTCATAACTTTCTCATTTCTCCATGTTTTGAGACAAAATTTATATGCATCTGGCTTAGAATTTCACAAGGAATCCAATGGTGGTGGTATTTTTTTCAGATCATACTCCCTCCTCAAAATCCGATAGTGGTTTTAAAAAAGGCCTATAATTTCATTTTCTATGCTACACTTTGATACAAGCATGAATTACATGATTAATTGGTTCAAACACAACATATATAACATGTATGAGGTGTGTATGATCAGTAGACTTCAAAGCAATGCATATTTTGGAAAGTTCAAGTCATGATGCTTACCTCTTTTTGAGCTTTTGGAGTTTTCTGTGCAATCTGCCAAACTTCTTGTTCCAGAAATGGTTTGATGCTTTGGACACTCTCAAATGATCCCTTAGAAGCTTTTAGGATGGTTAGAATCAGCTGGAACCTGCAAAAACACAAACTGGCCTTTTCTTGCAAAAGGGGTTAAAATGACCAAAATATCAACTCTCTCAAATGGTGTTCTAGATGGGGGAACCATTTGGGATAGTTCAAGGATGTTATTTGGAGTGTGTTTGAGGTTTTATCTGGTTTGGAAAGTGACTGAATCAAGACCTGGCTTGAAAAATGCACAAAAGGCCTATTTTGAGGTTTTGAGATGTGACTTTGTGATTTTGGTGTTACAGGTCACTTTTGATAGTTTGGATCACCTAAATATGATGTTTATGAGGTGTTAGGATCATGATTTATGATGGAAATGCTCTCTAATTTAAAAACTCAGAGTTACCTTGCTAAAGAAGGCATTTTGGCCTAAAGAAAGGGATTTTGAGGAAAACATCTGTTTGATGGCTTTGGTGTACTCAAACTGAGCACAAATGAGCTCTATTTATAGTAGAGAAAGTTTGTTATGGGATAAATAGTGAATGGCAACTGCAACAGAGGTTTGGCCAATGGTTGCACTTTGGAATCCAAGTCTCCTCTAGCCATTGACTAGAGGTTAGGGCACAGGGATGTGGTTCCCTTGGTCTTGGATAAATCTTGACTGAATTCAGTTGTAAATGTGTCAGTCCATGCCACCTTGGTGTATGTATTGAATGCTCTAATCCAAAATTGGAGTCTTGTCCCTCTTTTAGGCAATTCTAGGTTTGGCATGCTACTTCTTGTTCCAAGGACTTTGGAGACTTGGCTCAGTGTTTGTCCCCTTTAAATTTGATCCTCAGATGTGTCCAAAGTGATGACAAGGCTTTGAATTATCTGATTTTGCCAAATCGAGCAAAAATGAAAAATTCTGCCTAGCCTTGGCAGTTTTCAGCAAGGCATATTGCCATTGTCATATCTCATGGCCCAAGTGGAATTTAGTGATGTTCTTGGCCATTTTGGAAAGCCCTCATATGATACAACAACTGTTTGATCATATTTGGTTTTGATACCTTTTAAATCCAAGTGAAAAACCCCCCTACATTTGGAAAAAAGTGAAGGCAGATTCTGACTTAGTGAAAATTTCACTAAGTGTTGGAAAAAAGTGACATTTTCACTTTTTGTGATTTTGATCATTCCATAACTCAAAATCCATGATGAATTTGGAAGGAGGTCAGTTCTAAGCTTTTGTAGAGGGTAATGAGAGCTATAAATCTAGCTTTGGATGGGGAAAAATGGCCTTGTGGTTTAGGAGTTATGATATTCCAAAGTTGGTACTCTTGCCACTTTGTTCATAACATAGAAAATTTTCTAAGTTTTTATGGTTAACCCTTTTACAAGCTATCCCACTTTTCTTGATTTTTCTTGATGAATGATGATTCAAATCATACATTAACATCATTTTAGGGTTAAAAAACCATTTTTGTGAAAAATATCAAAAAGTCAAAGTTGACTTTTGTGCACAGTTGACTTTTTGTCAGATGAATTCCAAACTATGCGATCCTCTATGAAATCAAGTTCTTGACCTAAATAAAACTTGATGGATTGATTTCATAGGTGTTATAGGGTGTATTGAATCATGTCTTAGGGTTTGGGAGCATGTCCTGGTCAAAAGTCAAAGCTACAGTTGACTTTTCTCGCGAAACCCTAATTGTGGTACTGATGAAATTGAGACTTGCTGCTCAAGCTTCCTGGATCAATCCATTGTTACAAACGGATCAATGTGGTATGTTGGAGACCCTCAAATCATGTCTTGAGGTCTTGGCTCATGATTTGTCCCAAAAGTCAACTTAGGGGTGAATTAGGTCAAGAAACCCTAATTCCTGATTTTTGATATATGCCTCCCCTGAGGTCAAATTGACTTGATGCTTGGGCCCATGAGGTTCCATAGAGCATATTAGGATATTCTTTGAAGCATTGGCTCATGCCCAGAGGAAAATTTCCATCTGGAGGCCCTGGTCGACCAAACCTTAATTTGGTGACACTGGCGATCTTAAGGCTTGATCCACCTGGAAGGGAGCAGCCTTGTGCTTAATCCTTAAAGTGGGAGTCCTATTGATCCATTGTAGATGTTTGGGAGGTTATACAAGTTAAAGATCATGTCATTTCTTGATTGATCCTTTGTCTAAGAACTCTGAGAGGGCTTGAAACCCTAATTTTGACTATAGTAAGTGTTCACCCATCTTTGGGGAGACTGATGAGGCAAGATGGTTCATCCATATTGTGATGATGATTTGCACCATGATGAGAAATCTTAGTGGTCAAAATTTGGGGTATAACAGATGCCCCTATTTAATCTTCTTGGACCCGAAGGTGTGAATGGCGAAGGTATTCAGGCATTCAGGGTGCAAGAGGATTAAATATCGGAATACCCGAAATTTTGATGGTGATTATGAATGGTAGCTTATACATTCATCCTCTTTTGTTAAGCAATAATGCTTAGAAAAGGTAAAAACTTCCCCCCGATCCTGGTTTCCTACCAAGAAATTGGTCTTAGTTTCTGATGTAAACTTCCCCTCGATCCTGGTTTCCTACCAAGGAACTGGTCTTAGTTTCTGATGTAAACTTCCCCTAGATCCTGGTTTCCTACCAAGGAACTGGTCTAAGTTTCTGAAATAAACTTCCCCTCGATCCTGGTTTTCTACCAAGGAACTGGTCTAAGTTTCTGAAATAAACTTCCCCTCGATCCTGGTTTCCTACCAAGGACCTGGTCTCAGTTTCTTTAGTCAATAAACTTTCTTGACAAGGGACGCTATTCGTAGCGATTTTCCTCAAACTTCTCGCCGAATTTTCCTGGGGAGATGCCATTTGATAGAAAAATTTTGATGTCAGACTCGCTGGGGAACCCATTCGCCTGAGTTGTAGAGGTGTACAAACTTCTCTGTTTGGAGACGCCATTTGCCGACTCTACTGGGGGAAACGAGTCTCTTGAGAGACTGCTTTAACGCTTGGGGATATTACATCATACTTTCCTCGGGATCTTCTAGGAGAAACTCCATATGATGTGATCCAATTTTGAGGTGTTGATGACCTTTTCATCGGCAATTTTTTTTCGGAGAAAAACTACTGTATTGCCGAATCTCTGCTTAAGAGGCTTCCTCTAGGGATTTTCCTTAATTTGGGAAAGCGAAAATATCATCTTCAATGGCGAAGAGTGACATCGGTTGAAGGTTCTCTGGTCTTTCAGAGGTTCAAGTTATCAAAGTGGTCAAGGGCCAATTCTGATCCAGAAATAAACTGGAGGAGAGAGATTGTTCAGACGCAACCTTTCCTGGCGAGGAAAGAACTTGACAACTCGATTGAGAAGACTGTCACCACTATGGGACAAGACTGATTGGAGTGATAGTGATGCAATATGAATGTGAATGCAAATCAATAATGCATGATGTATGTATATGCTGATAAAACTGACGCGACATACAAACTAACGGATGAACACGACTGGATACTCGGCCACACTGGCACATGTAGAAATATCACTAGTTTAAGATAGCAATTCTGCATTGCTTAGGAGAAACGATCCCTGTTGGGAGCGACGCTGGTCGGGCTTAGGAGATGAGAACTCGGCCGAAGAGGTCAGATGGAGCATTCGCATATGACATATCTGATCCTTCATTCAGGCATATTGGTTTAGAAGGAGTACTATAATTCTGTACTTTGAGGCTCAAACACCTTTGGAGAAGCGATCGATGTTTTTTTGATGTTCAACCGTCAAAAGAAATTGCCATCTTTATTTTTAAAAGCAGAGCAATTTTAACAACTAAATTCATTTTTGTTTCGTTTCAAGAATCGTTGATCATGTTAAAAACATCATTATGTAAAGCTAAAACAAATATGAATTGCAAATAAAAGCACAAGGGCTCAACTTTTATTGATAGGATGGAGATCAGCCAAACGCGTGATTCCATGGAGTATTTACAAAGTTTAGCAAATGGTAATTTACAGGGAAAAGGGCTATGTTGAAACATAACGACCACTATTCTTCTACCAACTTTGCATTTGGGGCATCCTGAGCTTCTGTCGAAGATGATCGTGACTGGAGTTTTCTTCTGATGGATGGCATTACCGCTGAGGAGTTGAACTGATCAGACGTAGTTACTTGCCATTAATCTCTAATTTTTGCCTGGATCGTACTTTGAGATTTCCAATCCACTGGGATGATTTTTGATTTATTATGTCTTTAATTTTTGCCTGAACCGCTCTTTCGGGTTTTCAATCCACCCAGACATTTTTTTTTTAGTTTAGGCGAAGTATTTCTTGACTACATCAACATTTGTGGGGTAGGCAAATTCCTCTCCGTTCATGGTTGCAAGTCTCAAGGTGCCGCCTGAGAAAGCTTTCTTGACCACATAGGGGCCGTCATAATTCGGAGTCCACTTGCCCCAAGAATCAGTGAGAAATGATTGTATCTTTTTTAGCACAAGGTCTCCTTTCCTGAAGACACGAGGTTGAACCTTTTTGTCAAAAGCCTTCTTCATTCTTTGCTGATACAACTGACCGTGGCATAGAGCCGTTATTCTCTTTTCTTCGATTAGATTCAGTTCGTCGTGTCGACTTTGACACCATTCAGCTTCTGTTAGCTTAGCTTCCATTAATACCCAAATTGATGGGATCTCTACTTCGATGGGGAGCACTGCTTCCATGCCATAAACTAGAGAGAAAGGGGTTGCCCCTGTTGAAGTGCGGACAGATGTGCGATAACCGTGAAGAGAAAAGGGTAGCATTTCATGCCAGTCTTTATAGGTTATAACCATCTTTTGAACAATCTTCTTGATGTTCTTATTAGCCGCTTCTACCGCTCCGTTCATCTTTGGTCGGTAGGGAGATGAGTTATGGTGTTCGATCTTGAACTCTACGCACAACTCTTTCATCATCTTATTGTTCAAGGTAGATCTATTATCAGTAGTGATCTGGCTCAGAACACCATAAAGGCAGATGATATTGTTTTTGATAAATCGGACCACCACTTGTCGGGTTACATTAGCGTACGACGCTGCTTCGACCCACTTGGTGAAGTAATCAATGGCTACCAGGATGAACCGATGTTCGTTTGAAGCCTTAGGCTCAATCGACCCAATCATGTCGATTCCCTATATGGAAAAAGGCCATGGGGAAGAAAGAACTTTGAGATGCGTTGGCGGTACATGAATTTTGTCGGAGTATATCTGACACTTGTGACACTTCCTCATGTACTAGTAGCAGTCGAATTCCATGGTCAACCAATAGTACCCTGCTCTTAGAATTTTTCTCGCCATTGTGTGTCCGTTGGCATGAGTGCCAAAGGATCCTTCGTGAATTTCTTTCATCAGCATGTCTGCTTCTGGTCTGTCTATGCATCGGAGCAAGACCATGTCAAAATTTCTCTTATAGAGAGTATCACCGCTCAGGAAGAAACTTCCTGCCAGCCTTCTGAGGGTTTTCCTGTCCTTCCTTAGTGCCCCAGGTGGCTACTCTTGTTTCTGAAGGAAGCATTTGATATCGTGATACCAAGGTTTATCGCCTATGACTGCTTCATTCGTGAAGATGTAAGTGGGTTGTTCAAGGCGCATCATGTCGATCTTAGGTATGTCATTCCATTGACCTACACTAATCATGGAAGAGAGAGTGGCTAACGCATCTCCTCACGAGGGATGTGATGAAACTCAATTCTGTTGAAGAAGGGTAGCAACCTTCTTGCGTAATCTTTGTAAGGAATCAATCCTGATTAGTATGTGTTCTAATCTCCTTTAATCTGATTGATAACCAGGGCTGAGTCGCCTTATACGTCCAAGTTTTTGATCCTCAAATCAATCGCTTCCTCAAGACCCATAATACAAGCTTCGTATTCGGCCTCGTTGTTCGTACACTTGAATGTAAGTCGGGCAGTGAAAGGAATGTGGGTACCCTGAGGTGTTATGATGATTGCCCCAATTCTGTTTCCGTAATGATTGACAGCTCCGTCAAAGATAAGTCCCCATTGGGATTCTGGTTCTGGCCCACTGGGTAGCGGTTCATCACAGTCTTTCATTTTTAGATACATGACATCTTTGTCTGGGAAGTCAAACCCGATTGATTCCCAATCGTCAATCGGTTGATGAGCCAAGTAATCGGCTAAAATACTCCCCTTAACGACTTTTTGAGCATGGATGTCATATTCTGATAGCAACATCTGCCAACGGGCAATCCTTCCCGTGAGAGCAGGTTTTTCAAAGACATAATTGATTGGATCCATCTCGGAGACCAACCAAATAGTGTGACGAATCATGTAATGGCACAGACGCTTGGCTGCCCAAGCCAAAGCGCAGCAAGTTTTCTCAAGCATAGTGTACCGAGTCTCGCAGTCGGTGAATTTCTTGCTCAAATAGTAGATGGCAGACTCCTTCCTTTTGGTTTCGTCTTGTTGGCCAAGTACACATCCCATTGAGTCCTCCAAGACTGTTAAATAGATGATCAACGATCTTTCTTCCACTGGAGGTGATAGAATCGGGGGATTCAATAGGTATTCCTTAATACTGTCGAAGGCGGTTTGGCAGTCTTCTGTCCAAACGCAGTCTTGGTTCTTTTTAAGTAATTTGAAAATTGGCGTACATGTCGCGGTCATGAGGAATATAAATCTGGAAATGTAATTCAAACGTCCCAAGAATCCTCTGACTTGTTTTTCAGTTTTCGGAGAAGGCATTTCTTGAATGGCCTTGACCTTGTCAGGATCAACCTCAATTCCTTTCTGGCTGACGATGAACCCTAAAATTTTTCCTGAATAGACACCGAAGGTGCATTTGTTGGGATTCAAGCGGAGCTTGTACTTTCTCAACCGCTCAAATAGTTTTGACAGGTGGGTCACATGCTCCTCTTCTGTTCTAGATTTAGCAATCATATCATCAACATATACCTCGATTTCCTTGTGTATCATGTTATGAAAAAGAGTAGTCATGGCCCTTTGATAGGTTGCCCCGGCGTTCTCCAAACCGAACGACATCACCTTGTAACAAAAGGTACCCCATGGAGTAATGAACGAAGTTTTCTCCACGTCTTTCGGTGCCATTTTGATTTGATTATAGCCCGAGAATCCATCCATGAAGGAGAAAATTTTGAACTTTGTTGTACTGTCTACCAGCATGTCAATGTGTGGTAAAGGAAAGTCGTCCTTTGGACTTGCCTTGTTCAAATCTCTGTAATCAACACACATTCTGACCTTTCCGTCCTTTTTGGGAACGGGTACGATGTTGGCTAACCATTGAGGATATTCTGATGTGGCGAGGAAACCTGCGTCAATCTGTTTCTGTACTTCCTCTTTGATTTTGATGCCCATGTCCGGGTGAGTGCGTCTCAACCTTTGTTTTACTGGTGGACATTCTGATCTTAACGGTAAGTGATGTTCCACGATGCTGGTATCCAACCCTGGCATATCCTGATAAGACCAAGCAAATACATCAGGGAATTCTTTGAGAAGCTTTACCAAACCCTCTCTGGCAGTTGGACTGAGCAGTGCCCTAATCCTGATTTCTTTTCTCTCTTTTTCCGAACCTAAGTTTACCGTTTCCAACGGCTCTTTATGAGGTTCAATGGACCTTTCCTCCTGTCTGAGTAATCGGGAGATCTCTTCTGGAATTTCGTCGTTATTTTCTTTTTCAGCCCCAAATACCGGGAACTCAAAGTTAGGAGAAGGCATCGGATCGTATGTTTCAATGGGGTTTAAAACAAGCAATCTGCATGACGGTATGATTTGTGTTTAGAAGAGATAGAGGAAATGCAAGAGTGTGTGCAGTGTATTTCTTTGGAAAACTGTTTGTTTTTTATTATTGATTTGTTCTTTAGGATTACCATTTTCTGAGAAAAGCAAAAAGAGAAAACAGCAACAGAATGAGGAAATTATAGAACGACGTTATTTTATTAATGAACAAGTCGATTCTTGAAACTACAGCCCTATAAAACAAAGCTCTGTCGCTTTGGGCTAAGAGAAGAGGGAAATTTATAGAAAGTGAGCCATATCAAAACATTCGTTTCACCTGTGCAGGGTGAAAGGTTAAAGACGACAATTACTTTGACTTATGAATAATATTCAGAACATTGACAGTAACCCATTGGCGGCGAACTCCTCGGTGAACCACAAAGTCTGGCACCTTCCTTGATTTGTCTTCAGAAATAACGCTGATTTCTGGTGGAGCAGGATCATTGGAATCCGTCTCCCAGACAGAATTGTCGTAGGAGGATTCCTCTGTTGCATTTTGCATAGCATTTATGCTCTCAAGTAGATCTCCCCATCCAGTTGGCTGGATGTCTTCGAGCCTGATACGAGAGCTTTCGGGAGCAGTGTACTTGACCATATAGTCGTATTTCCCACTTGGTTGTCCCAGGGTGTCCCACACTTCTGTAGAATTGGATGAGTCATCCTTCTCGATGACGCTGACCTTTGGAAAAGCATAGTTGATGAATTTAAGTCCTACAAACATTGCAAATTCATCGTCGTACTGGACGTTTTTTGAATGATCTGATTGTTGATCCCATGACATGGTGGGGATGCAGGTATTCTTTTCAATGATGCTCAGTTGATTTTCATTGTTCGGCTGATTTCCTTGCCCCAAGTCTCCTGGATACGGCTGCCACATTGGCAGGCCATCCATCGGGCCATAATAGTTGTGGTCAAAGTTGTCCTTCATCAGAGTGTCCTCCTCTAATGAGTTGGGTAGAGCACGGCATCCTTCCGGATCACAATCTCCGTATATCATTTCGACATCTGACCTGGGTATAAATCTCGGACTCTGTGCGGGATAGCAAAAGGGAGTAGGCACCTCTTCCTGAGACGTATAACCGTCCTTGTTAAGATAGGACTCTTATTCTTCCTTCATATTAGAGGAATCATCTTTATTAATGGTATGCACTTCTTGAGGTACTGGGTGAAGGAAACCTCCACTGTGGAAGAAGTCTTGAATGGGATGAAGACTTTCATTGCTGGTAGTAGCTGTCTGGGTACAGGTTCCAAAAAAACCAAGACCATTCTTTATTTTATTGTCAGTAGGAATGACTAGCTGTCCCCATCCTATTGTATTGGTACTCTCGACCGCTTTGATAACATCTTTGTATGAGGAAATGGAAGTTCCCTCTTCGGATTGATTGTCCTTGCTCACCGACAGTGCTTGGAACTGAGTTCCAATAACCTCCTCGGGTTCTACACCAGTAGATGATGATAAGTTACTCATGAGCAAGGCTTGTTCTCCACAGACCGTGACGAACTGGTTGTTCTGGACGAACTTTAACTTTTGGTGGAGGGTCGAGGTGACCACCCCAGCCTGATGTATCCAAGGTCTTCCTAATAAACAACTGTACGTTGCCCGGATGTCCATGACCTGGAAAGCGACTTGGAAAGTGTGAGGACCAATAGTTATGGGAAGGTCGACTTCGCCGATAACCGTTTTTCTGGACCCATCAAATGCTTTGACGACCACCTCACTGGTTCTCATCGGGGGTCCTTTGAAGGATAATTGCATCAAAGTGGACTTCGACATAACATTTAGGGCTGACCCTGTGTCTACCAGTACGCTGGCTAAAGCATCGCCCTGGCAGCTGACCGTGATATTGAGCGCCATGTTATGACGGCGACCCTCTTCAGGTAATTCCTCGTCACTAAATCCCAACTTATTGCAGGAAATAATGTTAGAGACAATGCTATCGAACTGTCTGATTGTTACATCATGTTCCACAAAGGCTTGCTCCAAGACTTTCTATAGAGCCTCCCTGTGCGCTTCTGAACTAAGTAACAGTGATAATACATAGATCTTTGAAGGAGTTTGTAACACTTGATCAACAATGTTGTATTCACTCCTTTGGATGAGCTTCAGCATCTCATCATCATTTTTCGAAAGGTCGGGATTACTGGATTGACCGACTGGTGGATTAGGAACTTCTGTCTGAGGTTCCTTTTCTTTGTTAAGTTCTCCAACTCCTCGGTTGAAGATTCGACCACTCCGTGTTACTCGACTGATGTCTGCAATATTCACAACGGAGGGTAATGGAATTTCCTTTCCATTCTCGAATGTTGTTGCACCGTATTTGTAAGGGATAACCTTAGTTGATTCATACGATAATGGTCCCGGTAGATAGATGACTATGGGAGCCTTCAGATTTTTCCGACCATCGTAAGCAATTTCGATTCGTTCCTGGTTGGGAACTCTCGATTCGTCAAGTAGAGGGATGATGGTACAAATATACCTAGCCCTCTGATGATCAGAGATTATGACAACGTCCTCAATTTGATCAACGAGGTAGTCCGGCGCCCAGTTGATTGGTCCAGAACCCGGATATGGGAGAATCTCTCTACGATCCACCTGACCCTGAAGAGCGGCTCGCACAAGGTAGCATCCTTGGTTATTTTCCTAACAGACTCTACAACATTCATAGTTGTGTGGTGGCACCTGGCCACGCCCGCTTTGAATACAATGTAACCTCACTAGGTCAGTTTCCACAGATCGAACGTCCCGATTTTGATGCCGAGTAGGGTTCTCGTTGGTAATACTAATTCGCTGGGTGTCTTCATCCATATAAATTGGAAGCCACCAGTGGTTCAACAAGTGCTGAAGGGTTTCCTGGACAAGGGCACAACCTTTATCGTTTTCGCAACCCGCCCTACAGCTCTGATAATCATGTGATACCAGGGACCCGAGCCAGACCTGTTTAGCATGTAATTCCACCAGGATGATATTCATCAGACGAACATCGAAGATTTGAATCATGTTGATTTGATAGGGATTCCTATCATGGTAGTCCTGGATCCATCCAAGATCCATCTGACGCTGGAGGGCCTCTTGTACAAAGAGCATCCCTGTTTGTTTACCGAGCAAGTCAGACAGGAACTGTAATTGTGTCGCGGCAGATTATAATACTGGCTTTTCCTGGAATGCATTGCCACTAAGTTGACATTCATTGCGCGGATGTCGTGGTTCTGAATGATGTTAGAATTCGTGTAAACCATGTTAACTCCACGAACTCGGTGCTCTTGGATCCATCCGAGATCCATCTGTTCCTGTAAAGCTAATTGCACCACGGAACACCCTCGATTGCTTTTAGAACATATATTACACTGGTGATAGTTATGAGGTGGCACATGGCCATATCTACCCAGTCTACAATGCATCTTGACCAGATTGGTCCTTAACAAGAGTACATCATGAATTTGATAGAAGTTGTTAGTCTCTCCCTCTATCAAATTGACTGTAGCTTTCTCGTGTTGAGGCAGCGGGTGTGTGAGAACATTAGGATTTGTATCCTTGAAAGATAAGACCTCGCTCCTAACAAGGTTTTGCACGTCGGATTTGAAATTGAGACAGTTCTCTATGTTATGCCCTGGTCCTCCTTGATGGTAAGGGCAAGTCTGATCCACCTTAAACCAAAAAGGCGGATTTTCTGGTACTGTAAGAGGGGACTTAGTCTGGACATGCCCCTTAGCCAGTAGTAACGGAAATAGCTCTGCGTACAATACGAGTATAGGATCAAATCCTGGTGGCCGCATTGTACGGTTGTTATTGTATGGAGGACGAGCCTGCTGAAGAGGTTGTTGAGTCCTTTGCTGATTAGGTTGGCTCTGCGCAACCTGAGGTTGATACGTAGAAATAGGCACGGGGTTGATAGCAGGAGTCACAGCCGCTACTGGTTGATAACGTCGCCTTTGCTTTCTGAGAGAGATATTCCCAATATCCTGCTCTTTTTTCTTAGGGAGAGCACTACCGTATCGCTTTGTACTACTTGATGATCCAGTGTATTTGACTAGACGTCCCTCTCGAATGGCTTCCTCAAGACGAACTCCTATACCGACCATATCGGTGAAGTCACTGGGCGCACTGGTAACCATTTTGCCGTAATAAAATGAGCTTAAGGTCTTTAAGAAGATCTTTGTCATCTCTTTTTCCTCAAGAGGTGGAAAAATTTGAGCGGCAATTTCATGCCATCTCTGAGCGTATTCCTTAAAGGTTTCCTTGTCCTTTTGTGACATTGATCTGAGTTGATCTCTGTCGGGTGCCATGTCCAGATTGTATTTATATTGTTGGATGAAGGCAGTGCCAAGATCTCTGAAAGTGCTAATCGTAGCACGGTTTAAACCCATGTACCATTTTAGTGCGGCACCGGTTAAAGTATCCTGAAAGTAGTGAATCAGTAAATCCTGATTCTCTGTCTGAGCTGACATTCGCTGAGCGTGCATCACCAAGTGACTCTGAGGGCAAGAGTTACCCTTGTACTTTTCAAAGTCGGGCACCTGGAATTTGTGAAGGACTTTCACATTAGGGACCAAGCAGAGGTCCGCGGCGTCCTTTCCAAATAAATCTTGACCATGAAGGGCCTACAGTTCTTTCTTCATTCCCAGGAACTGTTCCTGGAACTCATTCATTCTTTCGAACATGTTGTCATTTCCACTAGAAGGTATCTGTGGAATCTGTCCTTCCGGGACAGTGTGTACCACGGACGGTGGTATAATCATTATGGCCGAGACTCTCGGTGCCTCCCAAAGTTTGTAACCTTCAGGAGTTGCTGTCATGCCCCTGGCATCTTCGCTTTCCCGAAGTTTGTAACCTTCAGGCCCAGAGGTTCCTGCTGCGGTCCCCTGATCATCATTGATCAATAGGATATATCCTTCCAGGATATAGTTAAGTGGCATGCCCCAGGGACGATCTTTCAGCATTTTGTACCTAGGATCGGACTTTTCCACTATGGGCGTTGAGGTGATCTCCGAGATCGTAGTCCTTTGTAGCTGAGCTTCTGCCATGGTTTGCATGTCGTTATGAAGCTTTCTCATATCCTCTCTTAGAGCATCGATCTCTTCTCTCAACTCTCTGTTCTCTTCCTCGAGATCATTCATCTTTTTCTGACGATTGGCCCGAGTATTGTACGAATGAGACAGTTTGAATCTAGAATCGAGACACAAATGTGAGATTCGTAGGTAAGAAAAATACGTGACGTGAGAATGATGAATGCAATGATTATATGAATTATTTTTTTTTGTTTAATCAAAACAAACTTTGACAATTAGATTGCAAATATCAAACAGTGGGGAAACCCCGTTTTATTGAATTCAAAGGATTACGAAAATAGAAATACAGTAGATTACAAGGTGCGGAAACAGAAACCTAAGCTAAGGGGTCCCGAGTCCTCTCTGGGGAGAAACTGAGTGCTGATTCTGGTACTTTCCTTTTCTTGTATCGGGCCTCTTGGGCCGTTGTCGGGTTGTCATTCCTTTGCCAAGTGAAAGGAATGAGCAAATTCCTTTAGTCATCCTGATTATCCACAACATGTTGTTCTAAAATCTTGATCAGAGCATCCTTATCTTTCAGCAGTTGCTGTTTTTTTGTACACTCTACATTGAGGGTGCGGTATTTGTTCTTCCAAGACCTCCTCTCCTGTTGAACTTTGTTGAGAGCAACCTAAAGTTTTTCCTTTTCAGTCATGAAGTACATGACAGATTCCCTCGGTGGAAGAACTCCGTGATGAGGATAAGGCATCTTGTACCCAGTGGAGATAAGGATCCACCGAGACACAGTCTGGTTTTCCTAGAGACTCTCGTCCTTTCATATGAACATGTTTCCAAGCGTGCACTATTTCCATCTTTAGTGCCCTGTCATTTTCTCCTACTTTGAAGAAAAGACCTTCCAGATGAGCATTACGCGGGACATGTCTCATCGGGTATCCAAATTGACGACGAACCAATACTGGATGGTAGTTGATTCCTTCTTTAGTTCCTATGAGGGGTACGTTGGGGAAGTTTCCACAACGGTCAATGATCCTAATCCCGTCATAAGTCCTATTGCACCAATCTATGTCAGAGTTGGTGATGGACATGATTTTCTGCGACTAGCGTAAGGCATTCCTATGGTCCCAAAAAGCAGCAGACTTAGGAAAATGGGAGATAAACCATTTATATAACAGGGGTACACAGCACGTGATTATTCCTCTGCTGTACAAATTCCCTAAGTGTACAGAATGATACGTGTCCGCGAGCAAGGTTGGCACAGGGTTTCCAATTAGAGAAACCTTAATGGCGTTGTTATCGACGAAGTTATCAATGTTGGGAAACAAAAATAACCCGTAGGTGAGTAAAACAAAGATTCTTTCAAAAGCAGTCATGTTCCCTATACTAGCAAAGTACAGAGCCTTCTTTGTCAGGAACTAGGCTGGCAAACCTGGGAGCCCACCCTTAGTGGTCATGTGAGTCTTGACTTCTGACTCATCCAAATAAATTGCTCTTGCAATGGTCTGATCCTTTAGAATTTCTTCCAGTCCAGAAAATGGAGCTCGATCAGTAATGTGTAGATCGGTTTGGTGAGAATACTCCTCCAGCGTTGGTTCGAGCTGGTAGTGATAGACCGGATCGTAAAACTGAATGAGTGCCTCCATGATTCCTTCAATCACATGGACTCTTAACAGAGTTAGCAGACCTCCGTACTTGGCTCTGAAAGCTTCAGGGTTAGTGATCATCCTTGCTAATCCTCTCAAATCCTCTAGTTTTGGATCCCTGAAGGTATACTTATGAGTTCTCCTTCTACCGAAGTCCATGAGCGCAATATTTTTCTCTGACATTTGTAATCATTGTCTTAGTTTAAATTGAAAAAGAGAGACTAGAAGAGAAGTTTTTCTTTGATGTAATGTTTTTTAGATGAATGCATGAATGCAACACACAAAAACATAGAAAAAACATGGGGTCAAAGGGTCAGTGTCATGAAGTCAAGGCTCTACCCCCCCCCAAAGGTTTATACTAGTGATTTTTGTACCTGACTCTCAAAATCATCAGTTCTTGTCGAGAAAACACCAGCGGGCCGGGAACCGTGCTAGGTGATGTTTTTCGAAGAACCATCAGAAGAGGGTAGTATCGCGTGACAACCATTTCCAATAGTTTCCGCACTACTAAAAGAGGTTTTTCCTAGGTGTATACTCAATCTTTCCACATGCGCCATCACACGCATTCCCATTAGAAAAAAAATAAACACAGATATCAATTAGGAAAAGCAGTATATATATTGGTCCTAAAGTCCTAGACTTTAAAGAGCTATGAATCCTATGTTCCTGACAAAAATGGCTCCCCGACGGAGTCGCCATTCTGTGGTACCTTCCCAACTTTAAAGGTTTTGACCTAAGATCCTAGTGAAGTAAAAAAAAATCCTATCCCAGTGAAATCCCCAAAAAAAAGAAAGAAAGAAAGAAAAGAGCCCCACGGTGGGCGCCACTTTTCTGTAGCGAGCGATTTTGGACGTGGTTCTTAAGCATTGTCGGTCTGGGGTTACTACAGGTCGATTCATTTTTTATCCTATTGAGCTGACTAAGGAAGGGAAATAGATGTCTCCAATTAACCCTGCTTGCGTAATGAGTTTAAACAGCAGTTTGTTAGGTTACAGATGCTATATGGTAATGAGGCCTCTTTCTTCTTACTTTGTTTAGAACGAAACACCGGGAATGTTCATGGGGAATTTTGTTAGGATGCTAGGACTGATGCTTTTCGATTGATATGTGAAGGTACGGGATTTGGGGCTTTGGATTAGTGTGCTCGCTAAGATTTTTCTTTCAATCTTATGCCTACGTATTCCTGTTTACCGAAACAGGGAAATCAGAGCGATCGTAGTTCCTCCTATTCTATGGGAGGAAATGGTGTTTTGGTGTCTTGTTCAAAGCCCAAGACATGAAACTAAAGGTGGTTTATATCTTGTTCAAAGCCCAAGATGTGAAGCTGAAGGGTCTATTTGTATCTTGTTCGAAGCCCAAGATGTGAAGCTAAAAAGGTGTTGTCTTTAGAGAGAATTTGTCATCTCTAAAGGGGGTCTGTTTGTCACAACTGTTGGATGACTGACTATAAAGGAGGATTACTTTAACCGGGATATTTGAATCCTAGCAATGCCATAATTTCCTTTATAGGGGGTTTTAACCTGAAGGAGAAGACTTTAACACAGTGTAGAGCAATGCTATCTTTCCTTAGGAATTTCTCATGATAAAAGAGGGACAGTGGCGTGGATGTAAATAATCCAGAGGCTTGTCGCTTACAGCAATTAGATGAAAGGAGTTGTTGATGTTTGTATCCTGTGAACGAGGCATATTTTTGATGCTAAAAGGTTGATTGACTTAACCAGGGTTTTTCTTATACAAAGCCTAAGAGGAGGCTATTGACCCAACAATAGGATGCTTTTGTGTCTCGTACGAAGCCCGAGAGGGAGGCTAAAAGGAGTTGACTCAACAAGAGAGTGCTTTTAGATGTGTCTTGTATGAAGCCCAAGACGGAGGCTAAAGGTTGACTCAACAAGAGAGTGTTTTGTATCTCGTACGAAGCCCGAGATGGAGGCTAAAAGAGAGATTGACTCAACAAGAGAGTCTTTTATACTCAACAAGAGAGTGATTTTGTATCTCGTACGAAGCCCGAGATAGAGGCTAAAAGGATTATTGACTCAACAAGAGAGTCTTTTTGTATCTCATATGAAGCCCGAGATAAAGGCTAAAAGGATTGCTATTTCAGTTGAGTGACAGGCCCAGTAGGTTGGTTAAAAGAGAAAATCAATTCTTATAAAGAGACTGATTAAAGGTAAGGCTATGCTTTAGGATTGATCAGAGGATCAGGGTTATTTCCTGTTCTTTAAGAAAATGGGGAATTCAGAGGGTATTGGAGACTGTCCGAGTCTACTGGTGTTTTTCCCTACTTGAGAATGCCTTCGAGACTCAAGGAGATTAGACTGTCCGAGTCTAGAGTTTTATCTTTTGTATTATGCTTAAAGAAACAGTAGTAGTATGTTCACGATAGAAAGATCTAGACTCTTTGAAAGACTGTTCTTTTAAGATGACTAATTTCTGTTCCTATACCTCTAGGAGGTCGTCGGGACAATTTGTACGAAGCCTAAGAGGAGGCTGGAAGCTTTTAAGAAGCCGAGGGACAATTTGTACGAAGCCCAAGAGGAGGCTCTCTTACTGAAGGAAGAATCCTTATATGAAACCTAAGAGGAGGCTGTGAATACTTCTAAGAAGTCATATGGTCCTTGTACAGCGCCCAAGAGGAGGCGGGGATGCTTTTAGGAAGCCTGTGGGTCCCCAAACCCCAAGAAATTCAAGACAGGCTATTCACAGAGAATAGATCGAGCCAGAAAAGTCCGAGAATTTAGAAGAAACTCAAGAGATGCCATTCACGGAGAAAAGATCATCTCTAGGGAGTAGAGTTTCTTTGATAATTAAGGGTGACAGCCGAAGAGAAGACTGTATCTGGTGATCCTATGGGGGATCTAGTTTTGTCTATTTAAGAGTGATCAATAGGGCTTAGTGCTAGGAAACTCTAAATATCTATACTAGTATTACATAGTTGATATGAGTTTATGAAAGAAGACTTACAGTGAAACAACCCCATAATACAGTTATATGTATATGAAAGCGGATAAAGAAAGCATATAAACACTTACTCGGTTGTAGAGCTTCCATGTTGTTTGGTTAGTTGTTCAACAAAGAAAGATTGAAAACAACAGTATATTCAAAATTAAAGGAGAAAGTATTTTGAAAAGATGTTGGGGTGGGGCTTACAGCTCAAGAAGAGGCCCAAGGTTTATCAGTGATCGCACTATCGTTTTGTACAGAGGGACTTATACAAGTGACTGAGGCCCAAGAAAGGTTTTCTGTACAAGGGGATGGGTCTTACACTCTCTCAAGAGGCCCAAGTGTTTAAAGAATAAGAATAGGGCTTACAACATGAGGGTAGGCCCAGATGATAGGTTTTTTTTATTGGCGATCACGCCGAGGTTTTCTTTTAACGCAGGGGGACTTATACAATGTCTGAGGCCCAAAAAGTTTTGGTTAAAAGGGGATTGGGTCTTACACTCTAATAGAGGCCCAAAAGATTTATTTGTGTACAAGTGATGGGGCTTACAGCTCAAGGAGAGGCCTAGGGTCATTTGTTTGAAAATGGCGATCGCGCCGAGGTTTTTGAAAACGTGGTGGGTCTTATACAATGCATTGAGGCCCAAAATGGTTTGGTTTTCAAAGGGGGTTGGGTCTTACACTCTAATAGAGGCCCAATAATAATTTTGAATGGGTCTTATAGCTCGAGGAGAGGCCCAAGGTTTGTTTTTCAACGGACGATGATCGCGTCGAACTTTTTGAAATACAACGGGACTTATACAATAAGTGATGCCCAAAAATAGGTTTGTATTTACAAAGTATTTGGTCTTGCATTCTATTAGAGGCTCAAAAGTGTTTGAAATTGTTTGATGAGGGTGAAAATCAAAGAAACCCTAATTTGTTATTCTTTAAAAGTAAATATTTAAAGAAAATCAAATAAAATACCAAATAAGTATTTTATTGGATTTCACACATGGAGCCAAAGGTTCACCCTTCCCATTGGTATGTTCTATTGGTTTTCACCTACTGAACGGGGTTCTAAGAGGTTCCCTTAGTCGACAACCCATCTCTTGGATTTTAACAATTTCCTAGATGACTTGGTAATCAATAAAATTCTCAAGAGAATCTCGTCTGAGTGTAGTATCGCGTGACAACCAATTCAGAAATAGACTCCGTCATGGTCTCCGCACTACATCTAAAAGGCTTAAGTGGGGTTTGGTAACTACGGTTCTCAATATCACGGGCTCCTAGGTCGAGAGTAGCACGCTTTCATAAACGAATTCGTTCAACATAACTAGGCTCTCAAGAGGGCCTCAACTGAGTGATGGTGTTATCAATTCAACTTTTCAGGATTCGACTCCCTTAAAGCCTCCTTCAATACCATCGTCCTATAATAAGTGTACGCTCAAATCCGGGTATAGGATTTATCTCACTCATAGATATCATGTCAACCCCAAATTAAACAGAAAAATGTCAACCAAGAACAGATATACAGATATATAAGCACATATGACATACATAAGCATATACAAGTAAATAAGCAAACATGAATAACATAAAAACAAGATAGGCTTAACCCTCTTAGGAAGGACCAGCAATAGGTCTAACTTTTCCCCGGTGAAGTCGCCATTTCTGTTGCGGTGAAAATCGGATAACAAATTATTAATTAATTTGCATCATTTTCTTTTACAACCGACTTTGATTTATCCAAAGGAAAGGTTCAAGATCGTTAGAAAAACCTAAAGGGGAGAGATCTAAGGTTCGGGGGTTGGTTACGCCTAGGGAAGGTATTAGCACCCTAAACGTCCGTAGTACTCTACAGGAACCTCTTGTTCTACTGTTATCTTATGTTTGCTAAAGGTTCTATGCTAAAGGTTGAAAACCCTAGGGGTTAGTATCTAAGTATACTCGATAAGACATCGCACCTTACGCCTACTTATCCTCGAGAATAGAATCAGAGTATGCGTAGTTCTACTTCTACTGAATGATTGACTGTGGTAAATATTCAAAGGGAAATGAGTGTGACCTCATTGTAGAGTATAAGAACTCTCTAAGTCTAGTTGTAATGGACCTATGTTATGTTTTAGTCAATGGGAAAAGTGATGATTCATTATGATGAATATCACTAAGAGTTTAAGAACTGTATCCTAAGGCTAGTTGTGATTTCTATGGCTCTGATGAGGCCAAGAAATAAAGTTTTATCCTAAGAGGTTACTTAGGTTAAGGTGGGAGGTCATGACTTTAGGAGTCAACATGTTTAACCTTCCTTTGGAATGGGGGGAAATAACAGTTGAGATATTAAAAGATAAGAAGATTAATGATGACATAAAAAGACATGAATAAATTCATGAGATGAAATAAAACTCATGATATCAAGCAAGATTAGAATCATGCAATTTAGACAATGATCAAATATGATAAACAAGAATAGCATGGCAAGATGAATATGGAAATGCAATAAAGACTTAATAAGCATTTATAAACCAAACATGCATAAAGGTCTTAAAAATAAAATATTTTTGTCATTTTCTTTTTATATGTAGAAAGTAGATTTAATTAGAGAAATATGGCAAAAAGAATGGGAGAAGAAGGATTAAAGATGCATAAGTTATGTTATTTGAAATTTTAGTATAAAGTTAAAATAGTAAAATAAATAAGTGATAAAAAGAAGTGACAACCATGGGGATTGAATCCATGCCCTTTGAATCAACAACACCAAACAATGCCAATTAAGCTGCGCGCGAGTAGTGAATAGAAGATACAATCATAAATATATATGTAAAACAAGCAAAATCAGACAAAAAGAAAAAAAAAGGTTGGGCGTGGGGATCGAACCCCAGTCCCCTTGCTTGCAAATACTTATAACTCCCTCCATGGACCAGCGGTACTACGCTCTCATCCATGAATTATATGCTTCCAGAAAATAATAAAGCGAAACAAATCCCTAAATGCCCCAAAACGTAAAAATCTCACGCATGCCAGCCATGTCCAAATTCCAAACCAAACAAACTCACACAGCCATGTTCATACAGGTATAACTCAGTCAAAGCTCAACCATTTTAAACAAAGCGAAGCCTAAAATTGATCAGTAGCGAACAAGGAATACAAAGGTGCCATCTATTTGACCTAAACCCTAACATACAAAACATAATGAACCAACAAAAGAGAGGTGCTACTCAAGTTCACAAGCAAACATAAGGAAGTTAAAACATTCAGAATATATTACATCAAAGGTGAAGCACACGAATGGCAATCATCAATACACAAATCACAAGAGCTAAAAATTGGACAGTTGCATATGACATGATTTTATTCTAAGTTAGATGCTGAGTTCAAGGTTCAAGAATGGAAAATTCAAGCAAGACATATGTGTGCATACAGTAGGGTACAATCAAATGGTAGAATTGAGGATTTTGCACAAACAGATGGATGAGATCACATTTCAAAGCATCAAGGTTTAATGACATATAGAGATAACAGTCCTATTATTAATTCAAATCAAGATGAGACAGTTGGATTTAAATGGAATCACTACTTGATAAATAGACATAATAGCAGCACCTTGGTCAAATGAGAAGTTCATGTTAGACAATCAAGCATTCTAGTCAATTAAAAGCCAATAATGTGTAAACAACTTAGACAAATTGGTCATGTGGTAAAGTGCAGATCAGCAGCCATTACATATTTAGTTTTAAAACTTAAAAGTCAGCTTGTTCAAATACTTAACAAATACACTTAATCCATAGGTCTAATGGCCGATCAACATGATATCAACACATAACAAAGCATGATCAGTTACAGATGAGAGTTATTTCAAACAAAATTACTTCAAACAAAATCAATGGGGACATTTGCAATTGAATGATGAGTTCGGATTGGCATACATCAACAAAAAACAATGAAACAAAGACTTGAACAAATTGAATGGTCTATAAACAACTCAACAATTAAGCACACACATCACCTTGATGTCCATACATTTACAACACATGTTAGAGACAAACCAAAAGACAATGAACACACAACTGTGACTGGTGTGTGATGGTGTGAGCAATGGCAAGGTTCATGGTCAAAGTAATTGTGGTGTGTGATGCTTTTTAACATGATAAAAGGCTACACCTCATCCTGCTGACATAAGTAGATTTGACACATTCCAAATAAGAAACATATAGCAACAATAATCATTCTGGTGCTTGAGGACCAAAAACATTTGAACTTAGTCTCTATGCAAAACAGGGCATAAGACAAACTATATGTCAGCTCAACAATCAAATTCACACAAAACATTTAGAGATAGGCAGTGCATAAACTTAGTAAAAACAACCAAATTAAGAAAATATTCTAACAAGCCTCTTCAACAAACATATAGGTAGGCAGTCAAGACATTACAAGGGTATGACTTTTGAGATTAAAAAGCTTGACAGAATGATTCTTATTATTCAACAAAGTGAAAATGTCAAGCATGAACAAGATGGCATGGCAAGTTATGGATCATGAGGCATATGACAAATGTAATATCAATGCAAGACATGCCAATCTATCATTCAAACTCTAAACATAGGTTGTCACAAAAACAATCCAATGGGGGGTTAATGTAAGTCAATGGCTTAACAATTTGCACAATTAAACAACAGCAAAGGTCAATAATCCATGAACAGAAACATCACTATTACAAGAATAAGGTTAAAACCAGAACTGAGCACACAAACGTATTCCTCCATTAATGATGGCAATAAAAAAACACTCATGTTATTTGAACAAGAACTATTGGTAACATCAACAATCATTAACAAATACACAAGATAAGCTCAAGTATCCCATAACAGTTACTCAAAGAGACAAAGGTTCACAAGCTTCATTCCAAAATCTCATACATAACATCCAAACAAATTAAAAACATCAATCATTAATCTAATCATAGTAATGCCATGAAGAGAACTTAAAGCTGCAAACAACGAGTTGATTAAACAGAGGTACTCAACACCATAGCATCAAAACATCACTTTTCAAGTGGAATTTAACAACATGTTCAAACATACATCAATCAGACAAGCATGTATAGAATGATGATATGCATAATAAAACTGTAAATAAGCATTAATAGCAAAAGTAAAAGAACACGGTACCAAATGGGAGTGAGGTCTATTATCTTCAAGTGTGATGACTGCCTTCACTTCTTAAGCACTCCAAGAGATTCCCTCAACTTGATTGCTCAGGCTTATGGAATTGCAGAGAAACTTTAAGTGTTTTTTTTTAGAGAGAGTTGTCGATCCTGAACTGAACATCCACCCTCCTTATATAGGCTACTTGATGGGCCGGGTCAAGCTTCAAGCACTTGGTGGGCAAAGCAATGGGTAGGGTTTTGAAATTTGAAATCAAACATTGAACCTTGGGAGGCAAACGCTCTTTGTTGTAGAACTCAGAAACTTTGCAGGGTCAATGCTTAAATGGTGCTGCTTCTGAGACTATCCCTTTGTTGATACACAAATAGACAATGAAAGAGGAAGGAGATGGGGACAAGGCCATGGCAATTCACAGGTGGCGCAAAGGTGTAGCAGAGGGAGAGATGAAAACGGTAACGCCTCAAAGACACTTTTGATGAACCAAGACTTGAAAGCTCAAAGAGGAAAGTATATTGGGGAAACCAAATGATACATTCGCGCCAAGGATTTGAGGTTTAAACAATTTAAACGATTTTGATATGTTTGGCGTTTGAATTTCCAATCTGAAGCTCGCATACACGAATGAGGAAGAAGAAACATTTGGGTGATTTTGTTTCTTTGTATGCCACATGTCATTTCCCCACTGGCCACGAACAAGGGTTGAAAAGTCAAAGGAAGAGTGCTTATTTCTCATTGGTTGATGGTAAAACACTTCCTCCAATCACAAACAAGTCAAATGCCACGCAGGACCAATTAAATTGGCAAGGAAATGAATATAACTTCTTCTCTTTTCAATTATATCATAATAATAATAATAATTAATTAAAATGTTAATTAAAAAAAATATAGACTAAATTAACAATTAATCTAAATGATTAAACCAATGCAAGATTAAAATTAAATTGAGATTAATTTATATTAATAAAAATAGGACAACTAAGATATAAATAAAATAAAAAGCCATATTGAAATTAAAATAAAACAAAAAGAATATTTAAAATAACATTAAATGAAAATAAAAGAAACAAATAAAACATTAAAATAAATATTAAATAAAGTAACAATAAATAAAAATGCGTATTAAATCAAACATCAATTAGCATGAAATGAGGGTAAAATTTGGGGTGCAACAGTTGCCCCTATTTAAATATCTTCACCTGATGACATGAGAGATGAAGATCCTCATGTAATCAACAGTGAAAGATATTTAAATACAGATAACCGAAAATTTTATCCTCAGATGCACACACATACAATGCAACAAACATGATGCCAAGAAGATGCAGAGATGCAGACGCAGCGAGACACCAAAGGACAAACAGGAAGCGAAAGATCAGCTTCATTGGGGAAGAGAAAAAGGTTAGTATCCATGAGAAACACCTCACTAGGGATACAAGCTAACCAACAAAAGAGACCCACCGGGGGGACTCCAAAGAAACACTAAGGTAAAGACCACAGACAATCTCACTGGGGAAAGATCCGGGGAGATAGACTACTGGGAACAAAACAAACCCACATTCTTCCTGGGCATGAAACCAGGAAGAAAAACCTGATCGCTGGGGATCAGTCAAAAAGATAAACAACCAAGCAAAGACTTCCTGGGGACTCTATACCGATGAGTTCAAAATGGGATCTTCAAGAAAATCCAAAAAGACAGAGACAAACTCTGCGCACCAGATATGAGTCTTAAGGTTGAAGAAATTTGTTCCAAGAAGCTTAGCTTAAAGCAAGTTTTCAAAAATCCAAGGTAAGGGTTCAGTGTCCGACACGATTCGAACAAGAACGGTTTTAAAATAAGAAGACAATGCTTGACACGATTCAAACAAGGTCCAAGTTCAAGTTTGACACGATTCAAACGAGAACAGTTTTAAAACAAGAGGCAGTGTCCAACACGATTAGAACAAAGACTCTATTCATGTCTGACACGATTCAGACAAGAACGGTTTTAAAACAAGAAGACAGTGTTTGACACGATTCAAACAAAGTCTAAGTTCAAGTTTGACAGGATTCAAACGAGAACGCTTTTGAAACACAAGACAATGCTTGACACGATTCAAACAAAGTCCAAGTTCAAGTTTGACACGATTCAAACAAGAACACACAAGACAATGCTTGACACAATTCAAATAAAGTCCAAGTTCAAGTTTGACACGATTCAAACGAGAATAGTTTTAAAACACAAGACAATGTTTGACACGATTCAAACAAAGTCCAAGTTCAAGTCTGACACGATTCAAACGAGAACAGTTTTAAAACAAGAGGCAATGTCCGACACGATTCGAACAAAGACTCTGTTCATGTCCGACATGATTCGAACAAGAACGGTTTTAAAGCTAGCAGACAATGCTTAACGCGATTCAAACAAAGTCCAAGTTCAAGTTTGACACAATTCAAACAAGAACAGTTTTACAAAATCTTTAATGTTAAACTTCTTGGGGAACAATAGAAGGTTTAAAGATTCAAAACTGGCGCGCAAAGGTTAAGACCGAACAAGCACGACACAAAGCAAACCGGGAATGTCTTTACTTCACTGGGGAAATAAAGACAGGAACCAACAAAAGGCCGCAAGCAAAACAAAGCACAAGGATGCAAAGATGCTAGGGTATGATGCATATGCTTAGCTATATGCTAGAAACGACGCGAACGACGCAAAACAGGAAAGAAGAAAGGATAACACAAGCCAACATCCTGAAACCCAAATATCAAGGATAACCGGGACAATCTTCTCTCATTAGAGATGGCAGATCCAAGCCAAAGATACAATACTACTAATTCTTCCTGTATAAACTTGATTTCACAACGTCTTAATTCCAGAGCAAAAACTTAGTTCATCTTTGTGTTTTCTTGGAAATTGCAATGTTTCCGTTTTCAAAAATCAAGTGAAAATGACAGAATTTTGCAAAATAAAGATGATAGTGTATTAAACAAGAAAATGGCTCAATAGCTAATATTCATTGAAAAATTGTGACTTGCCAAATAGCAGAGTCCCATGAAATATTACAAATGCAACAAAATGGCAATTTGGCAAAGGTTACATTGTATTCAATGACCAATAACCCTAACAACTAAGGACTCTAGTTGTAGCAAAAACTTGAGCTTCCTTGAGGATTCCAAGATACCAATGAAGCTTCCTTGTCTCAAGCACAATACTTCCGCACCGAATCAGCATTCACAGGCTGTGCAAGCTGTTCACCATCCATAGTTGTAAGAATCAGAGACCCTCCTGAAAACACCGTTTTGACAACGAATGGACCTTCATAATTGGGTGCCCACTTCCCACGGGCGTCTCTCTGCGACGACGGAATCCTCTTAAGTACCAACTCCCCTACTCAGAATTCCCGAATGCGGACCTTTTTATCAAATGTTCTCTTCATCTTCTTCTGGTACAACTGACCGTGACACATGGCTGTCAGGCACTTCTCATCAATTAGATTCAGCTGATCATATCTTTCTTGAACCCATTCCGCTTCATCAAGCTTTGTTTCCATCAATATCCTCAAAGAAGGTATCTCAACTTCTATAGGGAGGACATCATCCATTCCATATACCAACGAAAAAAGAGTTACCCCCGTTGATGTTCTGACTGATGTTCTGTATCCATGTAGTGCATATGGAAACATCCCATGCCAATCCTTGTATGTTTTGACCATTTTCTGAAGGATTTTCTTTATATTCTTGTTCGAAGCTTCGACCGCTCCGTTCATCTTCGGACGATACGGTGAAGAGTTATGGTGTTCAATCTTGAAGTTATCACACAATTCCTTCATGGTTTTGTTATTCAAATTGGTTCCGTTGTCAGTTATGATTCTGCTTGGAATTCCGTAACGACAAATGATGTTGTTCTTAATGAAGCGAGCAACTACTTGCTTAGTCACGTTCGCATAAGAGGCGGCTTCCACCCACTTGGTAAAGTAATCTATAGCCACCAAAATGAAGCGATGCCCATTAGACGCTTTAGGCTCAATTGCCCTAATCATATCGATGCCCCACATAGAGAACGGCCAGGGCAATGATAGCACATTCAACAGAGTAGGAGAAACATGCATTTTGTCCGCATAAATCTGACATTTATGGCATTTTCTAACGTACTGGATGCAATTAGTCTCCATAGTCAACCAATAGTATCCAGCCCTCAAAATCTTCCTAACCATGGCATGTCCGTTGGCATGGGTGCCAAAATCTCCTTCATGGATATCATGGATCAGCAAGTTTGCTTCTCTCTTATCGACACATCTTAGCAAAACCATATCATGATTCCTTTTGTACAGTACACCATTGCTGATGAAGAACTTGGCTGATAATCTTCGTAGAGTCTTCTTATCAAGAACAGAGGCGTTGGCCGGATATTCTTGATTCTTCAAGAGGTTCAAAATGTCATGGAACCAAGGTTTGCCGTCTGTTTCTTCTTCAATGGACTGGCAGTAGGCAGGCTCAGTCCTCTTTTCAATACTGATTACTGGATCTTCATTGATAAATCTAACTTGCCACATTGAAGCCAGTGTTGCTAAAGCATCAGCCACATGGTTCTCAGTACGTGGCATATGGCGAAAAGTTATCTCATCAAAACACTTAATCAACTCCAAAGCATATGCCTGATAAGGGATAAGCTTTTCATCTTTTGTCTCCCACTCGCCTCTGATTTGATAAATGACTAGAGCAGAGTCACCCATAACTTCAAGAAAACAGATTCCAAGATCGATTGCATCTTTCAGACCTAGAATGCACGCTTCATATTCAGCAATATTATTTGTACACCCAAAATCCAACCTGGCTGTAAAAGGGGTGTAGCCACCTTCAGGATTAATTATAACAACACCTACTCCATGCCCCTTGTAATTGGACGAACCGTCGAACATCATCTTCCATCTATACTCAGCCCTGGGATCTTCTTCAGAGCTTGATTCTTCGCAATCTTTCACTGCCATAATATCCTCGTCAGGGAAATCAAACTTGAGTGGTTCATAATCTTCAACTGGTTGATTGGCAAGATATTCTGAAAGAACACTTCCCTTAATGGCCTTTTGAGTGACATACTGAATGTCATATTCAGATAATAACATGCGCCAGCGGGCAAGTCTACCCGTTTGAGCAGGTTTCTCAAAAATGTACTTTATCGGATCCATCTTGGAAATCAACAAGGTAGTATGATAAATCAGGTACTGTCTTAGACGTTTGGCGGCCCAAGCCAGGGCGCAACAAGTCTTTTCAAGTAGTGAGTAACGACTTTCACTGTCTGCAAACTTCTTACTCAGATAATAAATTGCATGTTCTTTCCGGCCAGTCTCGTCATGCTGTCCCAAAACACAGCCCATAGATTCTTCCAAAACAGTCAAATACATAAATAGAGGTCTTCCGAGAACCAGAGGAATTAGAATAGGAGGTTCTTGGAGATAACTTTTGAGTTTCTTGAAAGCTTTTTGACAGTCAGCATTCCATTCTACTGGCTGATCCTTACGGAGTAATTTGAAAATTGGCGCACATATTGGAGTCATGTTGGAGATGAACCTGGAGATGTAATTCAAACGGCCCAAAAATCCTCTGACTTGAGACTCGGTTTGCGGAGCTGGCATTTCTTGAGTCGCTCGCACTTTATCTGGATCCACTTCAATTCCCTTCTAGCTAACAATGAAACCCAATAACTTCCCTGACCTGACTCCAAAGGTACATTTTGCAGGATTTAACCTCAACTGATACTTTCGAAGTCTGTTAAACATTTTTAACAAATGGTTTACATGCTCCTCCTCACTCGGTGATTTGGCTATCATGTCGTCCACGTACACCTCAATCTCCTTGTGGATAATATCATGGAACAGGGTTACCATAGCTCTCTGGTAAGTTGCCCCGAAATTATTCAATCCAAAAGGCATAACCTTGTAACAATAAGTACCCCACGGGGTGATGAAAGTAGTCTTGTCCATATCAGCTGGGTCCATTCTAATCTGATTGTAGCCTGAAAAACCATCCATAAATGAGAACATTGCGAAACGAGCCGTGTTGTCTACCAGCATGTCGATATGCGGTAGAGGAAAATCATCCTTGGGACTGGCTTTGTTAAGATCCCTATAATCCACACACATTCGTACCTTTTCATTCTTCTTCATAACTGGAACAATATTAGCTACCCACTCTGGGTATTTGGAAACTGCTAAAAATTCGGCGTCCAACTGTTTCTTAACTTCATCTCGGATTTTGAGGGCCATGTCAGGATGACTTCTGCGATGCTTTTGTTTTACCGGCGGGTATTCAGGTTTGAGTGGTAACTTGTGGACCACAACATCTGTGTCTAAACCAGGCATGTCTTGGTAGGACCAAGCGAACACATCCACATACTCTTTAAGGAGTGAAATCAGCCGCTGTCTAATTTCTGGTTTCAGCGATGTCCCAACCTTAACCTCTTTCTTCTCTTCCTCAGTGCCAAGATTGATGACATCCACCTACTCCTCATGAGGCTGGAGATCCGTATACTGGTAATCACACATATCTGCTAGATCCTTGGGCACCTCATAATCTTCCTCCTCCTCAGCTTGATAGACAGGGGAGTCGAAGTCAATGGTAAGAGCAAGGTCATTCAATACAATGGGTTTATAATTCATTCTGCATGGTAGAATGCCTTATATTATTAAAATGCACAACAATTCAAGAATATGCGAGAGTGAAGATGTTTTTGTTTGAAAAGATTGCCATTTTGAGAAACAGAATGCAATAAAGTAAAGACAACGAGAATTTTAGCAAAAAGTCATTTCATTGATTAAGATATTGAAAACGGGGGCCCGTACAAAACAATCCACTAGCCTTGGGCAAGACTAGGGAGATGAAAACAACAAGTCAAAACAAGTTACTCTGGTTCTGGGTACAAAATTGGGATCTCAACAGACTCCCAATTGCTTAAAGCGCCTTCCTGGCGAAAGACCAAACGATCAATATCTTCCTCTTCTTCAGCAGTTCCAATGATTACGTGGACCTGATGTCCCCCTTTGAAAAATGTTTCCTGCACGGTCTTTCTCTTCATTCCTCTTCCTCTTGTACCTGAAGCAGCCTCGTCTCCTGGAGTTGGTCTGTAACCCAACCCTTGGTGTCGGTTCCTCTTCTCAATCTCAATAACTTCACCCCAACCTGCGGGCACGCCTTCTTGAAGGGCAGACTGGATACTCTTATACGAAGCAAAGGATGGATATTCCGGTACCAATGGCTTCGCATTGTTAATCATAACTGCATTAGCTATTTCTAGGGCTTGGAAAGAAGTCTCCAACGCATCCTCATCAGCCTCGATGTAACGGAAGGACGATAGATTACTAACCATTAAATCTTCTTCCCTATGCACAATGACCAACTTGTCTTCGACCACAAACTTCATTTTCTAATGTAGGGTTGAGGTGACAGCGCCAGCCTCATGGATCCAGGGCCTTCCTAGCAGACAGCTATAGGCAGGATTAATATCTAAGACTTGAAACAGAACATTGAATTCCTGAGGGCCAATCAAAACCGGTAGCTCAATTTCTCTCATCACAGATCTACGTGAACCATCAAAAGCTTTGATAATTAATGACGTGGGGCTCATGATTCCTCCTTGGTATGCCAGCTTATCGAGAGCCCTCTTCGGTAAAACATTCAGCGAAGATCCTGTGTCTACAAGAACTCTAGCCAACGTGTCCTCCTGACATTTCATTGATATATGTAGCGCAAGATTGTGTTTCCAACCTAATTGGGTCAGTTCTTCATCACTGAAGCTGAGCGTATTGCATGCAGTAATGTTAGCGATAACATGATCAAACTGTTCGGCGGTAATATCCTGAGCTACATGGGCCTGAGCCAATACTTTCTGCAGCGCTGATCGGTGGACTGGTGAATTAATCAACAGGGCTAAAATAGAAATTTTTGACGGGGTCTGGTGGAGCTGATCCACAACCATGTAGTCACTTCTTTTTATTATTCTGAGAAATTCTTCGTCATCCTCTTTGGAGATCCCTTTTTTACCTTTGTTATTGACGGGTACATGAATACCACCTTCTTTACCGGACACTTCTTTGTTCACAGGGGTATAAATCCTCCCACTCCTCGTCATTTTCTCCGTTCCTACTATACTGGACACATTCTTCTCATCATCCCCCACCTCCTTCCTTGGGACTGGTTCTTCTATAACGACCCCCACCTCTTTCCTTGGGATCATTTCCTCCTTCTTCTTACTACTTGTAATGTCTTCGTAGATCCACGGTAATGCTTTGGTTCCTCTGAACCTGAATGGGAATGGTCTTGGGAAATTATTTCACCTGGCATGATAAACAGGAGAAACATCTTCAGGTTTGTTGAATCTTGGAACTGATTGTTTAAACACTGGACTCACGGTACTTGCCCCTGGATTGTTGAACACAGGGACTACTGATATGTATTCCTCTTCATCAAACACTAGCACTTGCTTTGGCAAATTGAACACTGGTTCAATCACTGCTACTCTGCTTTCTTTTCTGAAAACCTGTAAGAAACCTTCATTAATCAATTGCTGAATATCATCTTGAACTAACTGACACCCTTCATTACTACCATCACACTTTTCACAACCGTCATGGCAGCCTTTGACCAAACCGGCGCTGAACAGCTTGGCATGAAACGTTCTCAGGGGAGTTTTAATCTTCGTTGCATCTGAGACCAACACTTCGTCATTCTCTTCTTCGATAACATTAGTTGACCCATGCGTTGGCAAGGGGTTACTCTTCACATTTGGCTGGTTATTAGCGAAAGACAGAATGTTCTTCTCCATCAGAATTTTCACTAGATTCTTTAATGCCAAACATCCTTCTAAATCATGGCCCACCCCTCCTTGATGGAAAGCACATGTTGCATTAGGATCAAAGAACTGCAGAGACTTCTCAGATGGTGGCCCTAACGGCCTAGTAACAATTAATCCTTGCTCCACCAGAGAAGGATACAATGCTGTATATGTCATTGGTATGGGTGGAAAATTTGGTGTTACCGCCTGTCTTCTTTGAGGGGTATTTTGCTGTAGCGCTGGCCGCCTCGGCTGCTGGTAATTCTGATTTTGATTCTTCGGCCACTGCTGCTGATTCGGTGGCTGGGGGACAGGAACTTGTTGCATTATCTGATGGTTAAAAGTGGGCATAACGGATGCCACATATGGTTGTTGTGCAAACTGCATAGGGTAAACTGGTTGTTGAGGAAAACTGGGACCTGGTTGTTGTTGAAAGAGAGATCGTTTCCATCTGGGACTCTGACTCTTTGACATAACAGCATTAGTCTCACCTTCTTTTTTCTTATGAAAATTACCCGGAGACTTCTTGACACTGCTACTAGTGGAACTATTAGGTGAACTGGCTACTTTTCCACTCTTCAAACCTGCTTCTACTTTCACACCAATAGCAATAATGTCAGAAAAATTGGCACCAATATTACTGAACATCTTCTCATAAAACTCAGGCTTTACGGTGTCCACAAACTAATTAGCTAATTCTTTTTCTGTCAACGGCGGTTCAACCTGTGAGGCCGTCTCCCTCCATCTTTGAGCATATTCTTTGAACGACTCAGTGTTCTTTTGAGTCATAGTCAGCAGTTGTCTACGATCCAGAGCTAAGCCCAAATTATACTTATAATGTTTCACAAAGGCATCCATTACGTCTTGAAAACACTTGATCTGAGACTGATCCAAACCTAGGTACCATTTTGCAGCGGCACCCTTCAGGCTATCTTGGAAATAGTGTATCATTAGCTTATCGTTGTCCATGTATGCAGCCATTCTCTGGAGGTACATGACCAAATGCGCTTTGGGGCACGTAGCACCGGAATATAATTCAAAACCTGGCAGCTTGAACTTCGGTGGAATTACCAGATCTGTAACCAAACACATGTCCTTGAGGTCAGTACTGAAGACATTACTGCCCTCCATGGCTTTCAACTTCCTCTACATAATCTCCACATTCGCTCTCAACTTCTCATTACGATCATCCTCTTCCACAGATATATTGTCATAATCAAGATGATGCTGGTTCTGAAAAATAGGTTGGAACTGGGTCTGCACCACAGGAGGAGCATAAGTTGGAATAGCCTGTTGATTCTCACTAAACAACGGCACTGCTTGTTGCGTAGATTGAGGAGCCATGGCTCGTATAAACTCAAATGGCATCCCTAGGGTAGGATTCACAACAGGTATAATCGGTGGCTCTACAGTTATAGCAACGACCTCTGAGACTACAGTGACCTGCGTATCCATCTTTGCTCGTATAACATTCAAAGCTTCCATGATCTGCCCCATTCATACTCTCAATTCAGTGAGTTCGTAGTTAACCTGATCCAAATTCTCGCAGTTCTCAGACATTCTTCTTCTTCAAGCCTGTGCCCGGGTGTTGTAACGATGTAGAGAATTCAGGGTGACGGTTCTGAAGAAGACAAAACGACGATGAGACACGGAAGAATGCACATGCACATGCACATGCAAAGATGCAAATGAGATGAAAATGCAGGCTAAACCATCAAGAACTAAAAATTATTCGCAAACAGCGCAAATAACAGGATTACTAACAACATAAACTCCTTCCCATTGAAAGATAAAACAAGTGCTTACAAAAGGAAAATATTACAACCATTGTTCAAATTACATTAAAAGAGATACAACTTGAAACAGGATTATAGCAACTGATCATAAAACAGGAAACTTAAAAGCTACAACTCTTAATAGGAGGGCCCTTCGCCTTCCCTGATCCCTTTCATGATCTCTTTGATGCGCTGCTTGGTTCTGGCCTTCTCAACAGTCAGCTCTCCCAACAACTCCATCCTCTTTTGTTTGGCACTCATGGGTGTCTCGTAGTATGGAAAAGGTTTCTTTATACTGAGCGAAATCCCCTGCGCCCATTTCAAGTGAGTTTCTGTGACGGGACCGACAGTGGTCCACCTCTGCTGATTAATGTGGGACCAAGCGTGCCCCATTTTGAGTTTGTCTTCAAATCCCTCTCCGTATCCATAATAGATCAACCCCAGCTCCCTGGGCTCTGGCTGCTCCTCAATGGGATGACCAAGTTGACAACGAGCAAGCACCGGATTGTAATTTACGCAACCACTTCGTCCCATGAGCGGCAAGTTGGGATAGTCTCCACAACTTACAATCATAAGGGTCCCTCTTGGGTCTGAGTCATACCACCTGATAGCAAAACGTTCTAGCTCCATCAGTTTCTTAGCCCAAAGGGCACTGTCTCTTACCTCCCAAAATGTTGGAGTTGTAGGCAAATACGAAATGAACCACTTATAGAGTAGTGGAGCATAACAGACAACCACACCTTCTCCTTTCTTGGATTGTGTAGTAATTGAGAAGTACATATCAGCTAATAGAGTAGGAATAGGGTTTTGACTCATGAAGATTCGGATGGCTTGGACGTCAACGAAGTCTTTGACATTGGGAAACAGGAACAACCCATACATTAGCAGAGCAAAAATTGATTCAAACATTACAGAGTCTCCTCTTCCTTGAAAGTGAAGAGCCCTTTCAATCAAAAACTGAGCTGGTAAACCACAGTATCCTTCTCTAGTAGTCATGTTCTCTCGTATATGCCTTTTTCGGATACTTAACCCTGCAGCAATCTCTTGGTTAAGTAACTCCCTTCCACACCAGAAAATGGAGGATGATGCTGAATTGGTAAACTCAACATGGTTGAATATTCCTCTATAGTTAGAACCAACTGGAAATTAGGAAATATGAAACAACGGTATGCGGGATGATACAGTTACACCAAGGTTTCCAGTAATCCTTCCTTCACCTGTAGTTTCATTAGGGACAGAAGGTCTCCGTACTTGTCGATGAAACTTATCGGGTCTTCAATTCTTCCTCCAATCTCTATCAGCTGCTCTACGTTAGGGATTAGGAAAGTAAAGGGCCAGTTTATCTTCTTGGTAGCCTCCATTCTCTACAAGGTCTGCAAAATAAAATTTAGTGTCTTGATAGCTTAGCAAAATGAAAAATGCAATGCAAAGTTTCATGGAATTCAGACATTCGCAAAATATCAAGGGATATCAAAATACCTCATTTTCATTAAATAAAAGTGAATTACAATAGTTGATACACTTTCAAAAGCCCTAAACATAAAGCTAAATAAAAGCTAGAAAGTCCTAAGGAAATTCTCCTAAGAGCCTTGCGTGGAGTCTTCTGATTTCTTTCTCCATCTGATCTTTTTCTGCGATGAGGTTGTCGAGAATGGACTTCCAAGCGGGAGGCTGAGTGCTTGAGGGGCTTGGATCTTCTTGGGCCTTTCTCTTCTTACAGGAGAGTAACTCCTCATTCTTGGTCTGCAGTTGCTTCTGGAGTTCCAGATTCTCTTCAACGACCACTTGATACTTGAGCTTCCAGGCTTCTTCTGACCTTTGGGCTTGTCTTAGAGAAATCTCCAGCTCTTCTTCTTTTGACATGAAGTACAACACAGGCTCTTTCTTCAAAGTAATTAGCTCTTGTCTTTTGTAGGGCATCTTTAGCTCTATAACTCTTCTTCTAACCCATTGGAGGTAGGGCTCCAAGGACACACAATTAGGTTTTCCTAAAGAACTTCTTCCTCTTTTGCGCTTGCTACCCCAAGCGTTCAAGATCAACTCTTTCTGTTCTTCGTTCTTGTCATATGTTTCAAAGTAAATACTTTCTACATGAGCACTGTGAGGTTTGTCCTCCAAAGGATACCCTAATTGGCGTCGCGCCAATACAGGGTTGTAACTGATACCACCTTTGATGCCAAGAAGAGGCACGTTACCATAGTTCCCATAACTATCTATAATCAGGATCCCATCATACACCCTATTATACCAGTCAATATCTGCATGGGAGAGTGCCATAACTTTCTGAGACCATCATCCTTTCTTGGAATCCCAAAATGCGCATGCCTTCGGTAGATGAGAAATAAACCATCTATATAGTATAAGGACACAGCAGGTAATCTGTCCATTTCTATGAGCGTTTCTTGTATGGACTGAGTGATAGGCTTCAGCAAGCAAGGTAGGTACGGGATTTTGTTTCAAGAAGATTTTGATTGAATTTAGATCCACAAAGTTGTCTATGTTTGGAAACAAGAAAAGTCCATAGATAAGCAATGCAAATACAGCTTCAAAGGCATCCCTGTTGGAGTTCTTAGCAAAGTAACGAGCCTTTCCAATCAAGAACTTAGCAGTTAACCCCAAAATTCCTCCCTTAGAGGTTAAATTACTTTTGATGTCAACTAACTCCAGATGAGTCTTCTCAACTATTTCTTCCTCTTTTGGATCCTCCTCGAAGATAGGAAACGGGAACTCATCCTTGATAGGCAAACCAACTATCTGAGAGTATTCCTCAAGGGTGGGTAAGAGCTGGTAGTCAGGGAACGTGAAGCAGTGATATTTTGGGTCATAAAACTGAAGCAGAGTTGAGAGAAGTCCTTCATCAACGGTCTTCCTCAACAAGACCCACAACTTTCCATATCTGCTTAGGAATCCTTCAGGGTCTGTTAACAAATCTCCCATTTTCCTTAGGTCATCCAGTTTGGGACTCTTGAAAGTGTATTTGATGGTGTTTCTTCTTGAGCTATCCATGATATTCTTCTGATATAAGAAAAGAAGTCTGAGTTCCATGAAACAGATGCAACATGAATGCTTATGCTATATGAATGCAACAAACACACATAGAGCACAAACAAACAAAGGCAAAGGGGGATAGGTTAAGCATGGAGCCAATGGTTCACCCTTCCCATTAGTATGTTCTATTGGTTTTCACCTGCTGAACGGGGTTCTAAGAGGTTCCCAGAGTCGACAACCCATCTCTCAGATTTTAACGATTTCCCAGATGACTTGGTAATCGATAAATTTCTCAAGAGGATCTCGTCTGAGTGTAGTATCGTGTGACAACCAATTCAGAAATAGACTCTGTCATGGTCTCCGCACTACATCTAAAAGGCTTAAGTGGGGTTTGGTAACTACGGTTCTCAATATCACGGGCTCCTAGGTCGAGAGTAGCACGCTTTCACGAACGAATTCGTTCAACATAACTAGGCTCTCAAGAGGGCCTCAACTGAGTGATGGTGTTATCAATTCAACTTTTCAAGATTCGACTCCCTCAAAGCCTCCTTGAATACCATCGTCCTATAATAAGTGTACGCTCAAATCCGGGTATATGATTTATCTCACTCATAAATATCATGTCAACCCCAAATTAAACAGAAAAATGTCAAGCAAGAACAGATATACAGATATATAAGCACATATGACATACATAAGCATATACAAGTAAATAAGCAAACATGAATAACATAAAAACAAGATAGGCTTAACCCTCTTAGGAAAGGACCAGCAATAGGTCTAACTTTTCCCCAGTGAAGTCGCCATTTTTGTTGCGGTGAAAATCGGATAACAAATTATTAATTAATTTGCATCATTTTCTTTTACAACCGACTTTGATTTATCCAAAGGAAAGGTTCAAGATCGTTAGAAAAACCTAAAGGGGGGAGATCTAAGGTTCGGGGGTTGGTTACGCCTAGGGAAGGTATTAGCACCCTAAACGTCTGTAGTACTCTACAGGAACCTCTTGTTCTACTGTTATCGTATGTTTGCTAAAGGTTCTATGCTAAAGGTTGAAAACCCTAGGGGTTAGTATCTAAGTATACTCGATAAGACATCGCACCTTACGCCTACGTATCCTCGGGAATAGAATCAGAGTATGCGTAGTTCTACTTCTACTGAATGATTGACTGTGGTAAATATTCAGAGGGAAATGAGTGTGACCTCATTGTAGAGTATAAGAACTCTCTAAGTCTAGTTGTAATAGACCTATGTTATGTTTTAGTCAATGGGAAAAGTGATGATTCATTATGATGAATATCACTAAGAGTTTAAGAACTGTATCCTAAGGCTAGTTGTGATTTCTATGGCTCTGATGAGGCCAAGAAATAAAGTTTTATCCTAAGAGGTTACTTAGGTTAAGGTGGGAGGTCATGACTTTAGGAGTCAACATGTTTAACCTTCCTTTGGAATGGGGGGAAATAACAGTTGAGATATTAAAAGATAAGAAGATTAATGATGACATAAAAAGACATGAATAAATTCATGAGATGAAATAAAACTCATGATATCAAGCAAGATTATAATCATGCAATTTAGACAATGATCAAATATGATAAACAAGAATAGCATGGCAAGATGAATATGGAAATGCAATAAAGACTTAATAAGCATTTATAAACCAAACATGCATAAAGGTCTTAAAAATAAAATATTTTTGTCATTTTCTTTTTATATGTAGAAAGCATATTTAATTAAAGAAATATGGCAAAAAGAATGGGAGAAAAAGGATTAAAGATGCATAAGTTATGTTATTTTGAAATTTTAGTATAAAGTTAAAATAGTAAAATAAATAAGTGATAAAAAGAAGTGACAACCATGGGGATTGAACCCATGCCCTTTGAATCAACAACACCAAACAATGCCAATTAAGCTGCGCGCGAGTAGTGAATAGAAGATACAATCATAAATATATATGTAAAACAAGCAAAATCAGACAAAAAGAAAAAACCCCAGTCCCCTTGCTTGCAAATACTTATAACTCCCTCCATGGACTAGCGGTACTACGCTCTCATCCATGAATTATATGCTTCCAGAAAATAATAAAGCGAAACAAATCCCTAAATGCCCTAAAACGTAAAAAGCTCACGCATGCTAGCCATGTCCAAATTCCAAACCAAACAAACTCACACAGCCATGTTCATACAGGTATAACTCAGTCAAAGCTCAACCATTTTAAACAAAGCGAAGCCTAAAATTGATCAGTAGCGAACAAGGAATACAAAGGTGCCATCTATTTGACCTAAACCCTAACATACAAAACATAATGAACCAACAAAAGAGAGGTGCTACTCAAGTTCACAAGCAAACATAAGGAAGTTAAAACATTCAGAATATATTACATCAAAGGTGAAGCACACGAATGGCAATCATCAATACACAAATCACAAGAGCTAAGAATTGGACAGTTGCATATGACATAATTTTATTCTAATTTAGATGCTGAGTTCAAGGTTCAAGAATGGAAAATTCAAGCAAGACATATGTGTGCATACAGTAGGGTACAATCAAATGGTAGAACTGAGGATTTTGCACAAACAGATGGATGAGATCACATTTCAAAGCATCAAGGTTTAATCACATATAGAGATAACAGTCATATTATTAATTCAAATCAAGATGAGACAGTTGGATTTAAATGGAGTCACTACTTGATAAATAGATATAATAGCAGCACCTTGGTCAAATGAGAAGGTCATGTTAGACAATAAAGCATGCTAGTCAATTAAAAGCTAATAATGTGTAAACAACTTAGACAAATTGGTCGTGTGATAACAAATACACTTAATCCATAGGTCTAATGGCCGATCAACATGATATCAACATATAACAAAGCATGATCAGTTACAGATGAAAGTTATTTCAAACAAAATTACTTCAAACAAAATCAATGGGGACATTTGCAATTGAATGATGAGTTCAGATTGGCATACATCAACAAAAAACAATGAAACAAAGACTTGAACAAATTGAATGGTCTGTAAACAACTCAACAATTAAGCACACACATCACCTAGATGTCCATACATTTACAACACATGTTAGAGACAAACCAAAAGACAATGAACACACAACTTTGACTGGTGTGTGATTGTGTGAGCAATGGCAAGGTTCATGGTCAAATTAATTGTGGTGTGTGATGCTTTTTAACATGATAAAAGGCTACACCTTATCCTGCTGACATAAGTAGATTTGACACATTCCAAATAAGAAACATATAGCAACAATAATCATTCTGGTGCTTGAGGACCAAAAACATTTGAACTTAGACTCTATGCAAAACAGGGCATAAGACAAACTATAGGTCAGCTCAACAATCAAATTCACAGAAAACATTTAGAGATAGGCAGTGCATAAACTTAGTAAAAACAACCAAATTAAGAAAATAATATAACAAGCCTCTTCAACAAACATATAGGTAGGAAGTCAAGACATTACAAGGGTATGACTTTTGAGATTAAAAAGCTTGACAGAATGATTCTTATTATGCAACAAAGTGAAAATGTCAAGCATGAACAAGATGACATGGCAAGTTATGGATCATGAGGCATATGACAAATGTAATATCAATGCAAGATATGCCAATCTATCATTCAAACTCTAAACATAGGTTGTCACAAAAATAATCCAATGGGGGGTTAATGTAAGTCAATGGCTTAACAATTTGCACAATCAAACAACAGCAAAGGTCAATAATCCATGAACAGAAACATCACTATTACAAGAATAAGGTTAAAACCAGAACTGAGCACACAACCGTATTCCTCCATTAATGATGGCAATAAAAAAACACTCATGCTATTTGAATAAGAACTATTGGTAACATCAACAATCATTAACAAATACACAAGATAAGCTCAAGTATCCCATAACAGTTACTCAAAGAGACAAAGGTTCACAAGCTTCATTCCAAAATCTCATACATAACATCCAAACAAATTAAAAACATCAATCATTAATCTAATCATAGTAATGCCACGAAGAGAACTTAAAGCTGCAAACAACGAGTTGATAAAACAGAGGTACTCAACACCATAGCATCAAAACATCACTTTTCAAGTGGAATTTAACAACATGTTCAAACATACATCAATCAGACAAGCATGTATAGAATGATGATATGCATAATAAAACTGTAAATAAGCATTAATAGCAAAAGTAAAAGAACACGATACCAAATGGGAGTGAGGTTTACTATCTTCAAGTGTGATGACTACCTTCACTTCTTAAGCACTCCAAGAGATTCCCTCAACTTGATTGCTCAGGCTTATGGAATTGTAGAGAAACTTTAAGTGTTTTTTTTAGAGAGAGTTGTCGATCCTGAACTGAACATCCACCCTCCTTATATAGGCTACTTGATGGGCCGGGTCAAGTTTCAAGCACTTGGTGGGCAAAGCAATGGGTAGGGTTTTGAAATTTGAAATCAAACGTTGAACCTTGGGAGGCAAACGCTCCTTGTTGCAGAACTCAGAAACTTTGCAGGGTCAATGCTTAAATGGTGCTGCTTCTGAGACTATCCCTCTATTGCTACACAAATAGGCAATGAAAGAGGAAGATGATGGGGACAAGGCCATGGCAATTCGCAGGTGGCGCAGAGGTGTAGCAGAGGGAGAGATGAAAACGGTAACGCCTCAAAGACACTTTTGATGAACCAAGACTTGAAAGCTCAAAGAGGAAAGTATCTTGGGGAAACCAAATGAAACATTCGCGCCAAGGATTTGAGGTTTAAACAATTTGAACGATTTTGATATGTTTGGCGTTTGAATTTCCAATCTGAAGCTCGCATACACGAATGAGGAAGAAGAAACATTTGGGTGATTTTGTTTCTTTGTATGCCACATGTCATTTCCCCACTGGCCACGAACAAGGGTTGAAAAGTCAAAGGAAGTGTGCTTATTTCTCATTGGTTGATGGTAAAACACTTCCTCCAATCACAAACAAGTCAAATACCACACAAGACCAATTAAATTGGCAAGGAAATGAATATAACTTCTTCTCTTTTCAATTATATCATAATAATAATAATAATTAATTAAAATATTAATTAAAAAAAATATAGACTAAATTAACAATTAATCTAAATGATTAAACCAATGCAAGATTAAAATTAAATTGAGATTAATTTATATTAATAAAAATAGGACAACTAAGATATAAATAAAATAAAAAACCATATTGAAATTAAAATAAAACAAAAAGAATATTTAAAATAACATTAAATGAAAATAAAAAAAAACAAATAAAACATTAAAATAAATATTAAATAAAGTAACAATAAATAAAAATGCGTATTAAATCAAACATCAATTAGCAGGAAATGAGGGTAAAATTTGGGGTGCAACAGTCGTTGTGCAGCAAGATAACAATGTTGTTAGCAACAATTCATTTGTCACCTCTCTTCTTCAAAACCTGTTGCACAACCAAAATGCCCAGATGGCACAGCTCCAAAGTACGGAGGAGCATATGAAAACTCATGATGCTAATTTTGAGGCATTTTCCTCATTTGTCTTAGAGAAGCTAGTCACCTTGAAGGAGGAGATGGATGTAAATACCGCCTCTACCATCACAAGTATCAATCACATGATTGCTTCCTAAAATGAAGATCATCATCACTACACACAATTCTATCAAAAAATTTGTGATTTCTTGGACCGTTAATTTGTAAATTATGGTCAAGGTTGATTTCGTGGAACTAGATCTGGAGGTCGTGGAAGGAAGTGTTGAGCTGTGTTTTGAGTGTCTTTTTAGTGTGTCTTAATATTTTTCTACATTTATTTTTTTTTATTTAGTTGTTTCCATGTCTTTGCATTTGGTTTGATGTTTATCCTTTGAATTATGTAATGTTTCAATGCTTGTACCTTAATTAATCAAAATTAATATGAGTATTGTGGTTTGTTTATTAAGCATGTGTTTTTTACTTTGTGTGAGAGCACAACCTTTTCATTGTAATTGCCTCTGTATAGTATTTGTAATATGTGAGTCGTGCATCTACGTGATGTTTCTAATAGATTGTTTGTTTTTTTTCTTTTTGATGTTGTCAAAGGGGGAGAAGATGAGATCATGAAGAGGATTATGCATGATATATGCATACACTTATGGGGAGCTATCAAGAACAATGCATAAAGTCAGGGGGAGTTGTTCCGTGTACCAAGATAAGCGCAACAGACTACAGTTACATCATATATGTTTGTCATCATAAAAAAAGGGAGTATGTGAGTGCTACGTATTGCTAACTACAAATTCAATCGGGTTTTGAATGATGTCAAACAAGGGACAAGGTAGTATAATACATCGTATCTCTTTTGTATATTGGGCGGTATCAACTTACATTTAGATGCTCATTTATCCCCTTAGCCTTAGGATGCATAAAAAGAGTCTATAAACAAGTTTTACTGGTCTTAGACATGTCATACACATAAAATATCATGTTTGTGTGTCAAAACAATAACATAGGCGACCTATATGTGATCAGGCCGACCTATGGAAGCCTCACCTTCAGTATAGGCCGACACATCCATGTTTCAGGCTGGCTCCCATGCTCCAAGAACGAAGCTTGTAGATTCTGCCCACAGGTCGCATCTCAGGTCGCCTCACAGACAGGCCTGAACACCTTCATAGGCTTATGACTTTCATAGGCCGACCTATGCAAGTTAAAACTTGAAAGATTCTTTTTGCATCCTTTTGCACATTTTCTTCACATACCTATATATACTCATACATGCATCTTCTTCTAGGTAAGGTTTCCTAGTGAATAAAACCTAAACAAAATCAGATTATAAAGTTACCCATCATCTTCATCCCTTCTTTTATGCATAAGCACAATTGAAGTACATATAATCATTTTTTGATTGGGTGACCATCTAGATTAGGGTTAATAACGTCCAATTAGGTTTGGTGTAACCAAGAATATTGGGTTGAGAACTTTGTGTGTTTCAAATAAGAAAACCAAGGTGGGGTTTTCCTTCAAGACCGGGTCAATTTGAAGGTTTTGGACAATATCACATCAACACATATTCGATCGAGTGAAAGCCTTGGGACAAGGTGGTTTCCTTGCAAGGGAGTAGCGCGAGATGGTGAATTGTGTTCGGGAATCTTGGGTTTCAACAAGTTGTGTGCTCTGGATAATTGGGGGATTGTAGCCGCATTACTGGTCACTTGATCAAGCTTTGATCAAGGGTTTGGGGAGGAAGAATCAACACAAAATAATAGGGTTTTTGGGGTTTGCATTCTTCATCTCTTGTATAAACATTTTTGCAAAAAAAAGGTTAATAGCACTATCTCAATTTGAATTTGAATTGAGAGCAGACGTACCCATAGCGAGGCTGATTGGAGAACTGCCTAAACAAATCTTGGTCTCTCTCTCTCTTATTGTTGATTTCACAATTTATCGAGTTCGTCGTTGTTTGATAAATTCGATTAGAAATTATTTTCTACTATCTTTTAAAGTTGTTATTGTTGTTGATATAATCATAATCACTTTGATTATGATAGGTTTTTAACTTCAACAAAACAAACTATATTTTCAATTGTTATTGATTGCACATCAAGTGTTTGATAAATTGTTTGTGTGTATTTCGATTGTGTTTTGGTTTATTGGATATACGAGTTACGATTAGCATTGCATTTAATTGATTCATGGCTTTATTGTTGTTTAACATTTATGTTCATTATCTCTCCGTTTGGTTTGCGATACGTATATTGCTTTTCGATAGTAGGTTCGGTTAGACGATTTGATCCGAGGCGCTTTTCCGCTGCACCTTATTTTGAAAACAGATTTTTGCCAAAAGTTTTTTGTTGTAAAATTTGTGATCTATTCACCCCCTCTAGATCGAAGCCTATCGTCCAACACTTCACAAAATAAATAGATCTTTTATTCTTGGCAAACCTCATGAACCAAACGAAGACCTCCTAAGACAATTCCCAAAATCACACAAGAGTTTTTACTATTTTTACTAGTTTGGCTCGCAACCAAACAACTTCTTATAGAAGAATATTATATCTAAGAAATAATACACTCTTGATAAATTAAAATTAAGCCATCATCCTGAATAATGATCCTCACTTAAACACAAGAATACTCTCGAAACAATAATGGAAAAATATAAGAGAGAAAAACGAGAGATTTATAGAAAATGATTGGAGCGTAAGAAAGTGAGATCAAAGATCACTTTCAAAGTTATTTGAAGCGAGAGAGAAGATCTTTATTTATAGGCTAAAATGTTGTATAAGTTTGGAAACTATCCATGGGAGAAATGAATTCCATAATCCATTAAGCCAATTGACTATTGTACCCCAATAATCGATTGTTCAAACCACAAATTGAGAGCTTTGATATTTAGTCATTATCAATCATTAAGAGATTGTTCCAATCGATTTTCAACTAAACCATGTGAAAATAATCTATTGGTGTGTGTGTGTGTGTGTGTGTGTGTGTGAGTGTGATTTTTCTATAATAATTACAAAATTAACCTCATGCCTTTACAAGAAACTTCCCACCAAGACAGACACGATTAGGAGAACTTTCACACTTCCTCTCTTTGATAACTCTGAAGCTTTAAGTCTGGGCATCATTATCTTTGACTTTAGCATCACATAAGAACCTTGAGTCTTATAGTTTAGAGAGAGCAAAACCATGAGATAACCTTGAAACAGAAATCTTCACTTGAGTGTCGTTTGATCATAATGTTGACTTCAAAAAAATGACTTGATCGTAAAGAGTGTCTTCAAAGGATATCTTGATTCAATAGGATAGCTTGATAAAACATCTTTAGCATGTTTAAATCCTTGAGCTAAATTCAAGAGATAAGGTTTAACTGAATATCATTTGATATTAGGTGTTGTCATCATCAAAACCAAACAACTAATCAGTTGATTCCAGGTTTTCTATCATTAAAACTCCTCCACGTTAGAACATTTTATAAATACCTACAAGCACATAGATTCACATATGACACAATGGGTGATGTTTGGCTCTTTAGTTAGAGTAAGTGATTGTTGTTGTTCATTGTCCTTTGGACAATTTATAGAACTAAGATTGTGGTTTGGTGATACCTGTACATCAATGCAATCCATTATATTTTGAATGGGTTAAAGAACCTGGTTGTGACAACCTCAATAAAACAAGGTGGGAATGTTCAAACATAATATGAGAGATAGGATATTCTCTTTCTTCAGAGTCTGGTACAAGAAGATATTTAGATTAAGACAACACGTTAGTAGGACGACAGTTGGATGTAGTAGATGATATAAAATTTGTTGGAGCTGGTAGAAATTTATATACATGAGACAAATCAAACTTAGACTTAGTTTGGAACATTTGCGGAAAAGAAAAATTTTGTTCATGAGTAGTTACATCCTTGGATATGTGTGTCTGCGCACACGCTTAAATCCTTTATGTTGAGGTAAAACACCAACATAGACACATTATTTACTTCTAAACTAAAGTTTGTGTTTGTAAAATGATTTGAGTAATGAGAATCAAGAACAACCAAACACTTTAATGGAATTGTATTCATGGTCCTTGTTATATAGAGAACATGAAATTATGAGTGGAACTTGGGTAGTGCATAGGTAGAAATTCTATTGATTAAATCTGCAGAGATTTCAAAACTATGTTCCCAAAAGGTTAATGGTATATACACATGTCTGTGTCAAAAGTATAAGGCCCATTTCAACTATACGTCTATGTTTACATTCCACAGGCTATAAGGTCATAGGTAGAAGTAGAACCATGTATGTTTGGTGTAACCATCAACAAATGCTATATTATATCTATAGCCAAAATTAGATGGAGAGGGAGAAAGACCTCATAAGTCATTATAAATCGCATAAAAAGCATTATGGTATGCAATTGTTGACATAAGTGCATGAAGTCTATGAGCTTTACCAAGACTATTGAATTTGTAAAAACTAAATTGAAATTAGCTTGACCAATTCTATAATACTACATACAACTAGAACTAGTGGAACCATAACTCTGGACATCAGTTGGAAAGCCATTACTTTTAGCTTTGCAGTTGGAGCTTGACACTTCCAATGGTAGCTTGGGAAAGCAGTATAAGCCATTATCATCTTGAAATTACTCCACAAGAACTTGCTTAAAACCCTGAGATTTTACAAAATATTTATCCGACACAATTTCAAAAGTGACATTGTTATCTCTAGAAAACATTGAAAAAGACAAAAATTCTTGTGACAGAGGGAACATACTATCTAAATGACTGTTAGGTAAAAAAATTTAGTAAAAGAGGGCTGAACCAACTAATTTTATTTTTAAACTTTGACCATTACCAACATAAACTTTACTATGTCACACATTATGCTTTTTGTTTTGTAAGTAAAAGTCATGGGGTGTGAGATGATGAGAAGCACTTGAGTCTGCAAACTAGACTTGTGATTCTAATTCAGATTAGAGAGAATATTCTTGAGTGTAGGCACATAGTTGACTTGTGGTGGCTATCATGACCATTGCTTGTCAGCTTTGTATTAAATCTTTAGACTAATCATGTTTTGTGTATTGGTTACAAGATGAGTTGGACAGAGAATTGTGAGGATCGAAAGACTACTCACGTTTGTGATTGAGCATGATCTTTGACAAATGAATCTTGATTTTCAATTAACTCCATTACTACCGGTTGACTTGAGAATTGTAGAGCAATGAAGATGAGACTACAAACTGAATGTTCAAGGAAGAAGAATAAGTTTTGAGAATTGATCATGGAAGCGTGGATGATCGAAATAAGTGATTGATATCATAATAGAGTTGAAAATCAACCTATCTGCATAATGGCGTAGCAGAGAATTTAGTAGAGAAGTATCTAGTTTTTATTCATTCAAAACATGAATAACAATTGCAGTAGTGCATGCTTATATAGGAGACTAGCTGATACAAAGTAAGCTTAGAGATTATAACTAACTCTCGTGTGTAATAACTAACTGTGTTAGTTAACTAACTGATAACCAAAACCTAACTGCTAACAACTGCACAAACTATGTTAGTTGCTGAGTAAGGAGCTTGAAGGCTGCATAGTAACATTTCTAACAGTTATATAATTAACTTCTTTCATTAGAAACTATGTACAAACTACTCCATGTTGATCCTACATCAATATCACACGCCAAACAAAAATAATATGTACAAACTACAAACACATGAATAATTAAACCAAATATAAAATAATATTAACCTTAATAAATTCTATACATTTAACACCATCACAATTGATAGTTGTCATTCTTCGAGGATGAGGAAACCACAACACAACCTCTTAAAGACCACTTAACCTAAAGTCTTGTACTGAATGAATTATTAGATATTAGACTGAATAAAACCACAACACAAATTAAAATTAAAATACTGGTTATGTCATAGATTTTGTTATTTTAATAGCAACAACCTCAAGTCTACTAATTCAAACAATCATAAGATTAAAAAGAAAAACAAGAAGCTCCGACATTATACTGGAGGAAGCAAATCAAATAACAAAAATTATCATTAAGAATCGGAATCGGTTTCCTCATCAGAGTAACTTTTATTGACCTTGTTCATAGCAGATTCAAACACACTCTCAAGCTCCTTCAAACAATCCACAAACATAAATGCTTCTTCCTGCTTGTTGTCTTCAAGCATGCTCTTTCCCTTTATCATTGCAGAATTGATCTTTACTTTGTCAACAGGGTTGAGCTTGGAACTTACACAATCATCCTTCATTACTTTCCTCACATTGTAAAGATAATCGTCCAAAGCATTTATGGCTTTAGCTTTCTTTTTGAATTTCATGTCTTGAGCGTTAAAAAACTCAGCCTCTTGAATCATTCTCTCAATTTCTTCCCTTGACATCCATTTTCATTGGTTATTGTAATATCTTTCTTATTACCACTTGTTTCTTCCTCTGCAGACACATTTAATATACCATCTTCATCTATAGAAAAGCATTCTTTAATAAAAAGACTACCTCGAGGAGCAGGAGGAATATCAAATTTAAACAAACCCAGCAAGTTGTTATCACTTGCTCTGACTCTTTCACCCTCATAGACTTTAACACAGACACGGGATTGGTTATCTTTAACTGTCAAATATTCATTTGTTGTTTTGACAGGAATCAAAGTGTTCCTAGGAATCACAACATCCATGACATCTCCTTGTACTGATACACCAAGTGACAATGGAGTAACATCTCGCAATACTATGTGAGGAACACTTTTAGAGCCTTCACTCAGCAAAGCAGCTTGAACTGCAGCACCATAAGCAACAGCCTCGTCAGGGTTGATGCTTTTGCATACTTCCTTCCCTTTGAAAAAATCCTGCAATAGCTGCCTGACTTTGGGAATCCTAGAAGACCCACCAACAAGAACAACATCATCGATACTACTCTTGTCAAGCTTAGCATCAGTTAGACAACACTAAACAGTCTCCATGCACTTTTCAAAGAGGTCCATATTCAGTTGCTCAAATTTGGCCCGAGTAATTGAAGAACAGAAATCAATACCCTCGTATATAGAATCTATGTCGATTGTCGCATCAATATCATACGAAAGTGTCCTTTTTGCTCTCTCGCAGGCAGTTCTCAATCTCCTTTAAGCTTTTGAGTTCCCACTAATGTCAACTTTGTTCTTCCTCTTAAACTCTTTCACAAAGTGATTCACTATTCGATTATCAAAGTCCTCACCTCCGAGGTGAGTGTCACCAGCAGTGGACTTGACTTCAAAGGAATTATTCTTAATTGTAAGGAGAGACACATCAAAAGTTCCACCACCAAGATCAAAGATGAAAATAGTTCTCTCTTCAACACAATTAGCTCTTTTTTGAAGACCATATGCAAGAGCCGCAGCAGTTGGTTCATTGATTATCCGCATTACATTGAGGCCAGCAATATCACCAGCATCTTTGGTGGCTCTTCGATGTGAATCGTTAAAATAAGCAGGTACCGTAATCACTGCATTTTTAACCGGTGATTCCAAAAAGGCCCCTGCAATCTCTCGCATCTGTGTGAGAATCATTGCTGATATTTCCTCGGGAACAAGGTGTTTTTCCTTACCCTGGTAACTCACGAGGATCGTAGGCTTGTCATTATCACCGGCAATGACCTTAACGGGCCACAAAAGAATATCATTTTGAATAACAGAATCGCTATATTTCCTTCCAATCAACCTCTTAGCATCTGAAAAAGTTAATGGAGATGTATAGTCTAACGGAAAAAGCACAGAAAAAACTACAATAATAATAGTAAATAAAAAAAGCTTAATATGATAGGGGTTATAAGTTCTTAGGTATTAGTCTCTATAATCATTTTGTTTATTTGTAACTATATTATGTACACATTTTTTGGTCCTATATATCTCAAAGTAAAAGAAAAATGCCACGAGCCTAAAAAAATATATACAATATATTTATATTTAATACTAATAGCTAAAAATTAAACAATAACTGTGAAGAAACAGTAAAAAGAATTACCAAAGACAGTGTTGGTTGGGTTGGACGAAGCTTGATTTTTGGCAGCATCACCGATCAATCTTTGAGAATTAGTGAAAGCAACACAAGACGGCGTTGTTTTGTTTCCTTGATCATTGTGAATGATTTCAACACGATCGTTTAGTTCATGCCATACTCCAACACATGAGTAAGTGGTGCCTAGGTCAATTCCAATTGCAACTCCCTCATACTTTTTTGCCATTCTCTTTCAACCGAATGAAGTTAAATTTGTAGAAAAGATTTCAATTCAAAATTTGGAAGTGAATTGTATTTTAAATATATGGAATATGAAAAGTATTTTGATTCATTAAAATGAATCTATATCTGTGCCCATAAATAGAGTCTCTTCGTTAGCCGTTCACATTTCATGCTATGAAATTTGGGTAGAAAAATAAAACGGGGTAATTGCTCAAGTCTTTGGAAATTGTATACTCACTTTGATATGCGTAATTAAGTCTCTAAATATAAGATTAATTAAAAATATTTGAAGAATTAGCAACGTTGGTTTAAAAAGTCACTTTTATATTTATTTATAGGGTTAATTCTACGATTCCCTCCTGGGCGAGATTTGATTTTGTCCTTCTGAATTTTTTTTTTTTGAAAGCCCACTTATAAAATCAAAAATCAACTTTTACCATAGGTGACAGTGATGATTAAGATTAAAAATTTACTTTTACTGACATTGATGACTAGATTATTTATTTATTAATACTTTTTTTATATAATTAATAAGTTAATAAATTTTTATTTAATAAATTTTGAAAATCATGGCTTAAAGCCCATTTCTTCATTGCAGCACATGGTCCATTCTAAAAGGCCCACTATCATCACAAACACTTATGCAATATCTTCCACATGTTCAAGCTTTATAAACCTTGATATTATAACATGAATAAACAATGTGGGACTATACTACTAACACCACCAGAACCCACGTTTCAACTTCAACTTCAACAGACAACAACAACACCATTTTTGTTTTTGGAAAACATAACGTTGAACTTCATTTTTGAGTTGTTGTTCCTTCTCTCATGGAAATGGGTTCTTTGATACAATGAATGGTTAACAAGAAAATGATTTGAAAAGAGATGGGTTATTTTTTCATGGAAAGCAAGTCCCACATTGTTTTGCCTTGAAACAATATTGGTGTTTATATAACTCACACATGTATTGAAACAATAACTTGTTCTAAACTGCAATTGGACTAAACTATATGGGCTTATGGCCCAACATATTGCTTTTAAACTTTGTATTATTTAATTTCTTAGTAATTTGCTAAAAAAACCTTAATTAATAAATGTCTATTTAGTTTAAAATATTGTATTAATTAATAAAATATCCTAGTCATCAATAACAATTCATTAAAAATAATTTTTTAATCCTAATCATCAATGCCACGTATGCAAAAGTGGAAGGGGACCAACAAAATGCAAACCGCACCAAACTAAAGGGACCAAAAACACAGATTTTGTAATATGTGGATCAAAAGTGTAAAAACACCAAACTAGGGGGACCAAAAATGCATTTAAGCCTTTATTTAATTTATAATATATTTATTTATTTAATTTTTATTTGTTTAAACAAAATATATATTAAACATATTGGGCTCATGGCCCACACACCTAGAGCCTTTTTTCAGTTTTACTTGTCATGTGTGTGTTTAATATATAAACACTAGTTATGCTATTAAAAGGGTCGATGTGGGACTTCTTCTCATCATCTCCAACCTGCAACAACCAAATCCTTCCATCCTGCAACAATCAAATCCTTCACATCCTGCAACAACCAAATCATTCCATCATCTCCAACAAAAACTTCTTCTCACTTGTAACATGTAAACACTCCCCTTTATTTCCTTTCACTCGAAGCAACAAGAATCTCCACAAACGGTCTACCATCCGCTGTGCATAAACAGAAACCTTACCTTTCTCACTCCCATCAAATATATCATTCACCTTAACACCTAACAACCGTGCACCTCAACTCACCAACAACAATGTGTTTAGTTTCAAACCACCACCATCATAACCTCACATCGAAATTATGAATGAGTCACACCTCTCGTTGTTATCCATAGCTAACGAGGACCAGATCGGGGGAGACGTGAAAACAGGGAAAGATGACGAGTCTTACTGCAAGGATGTGGTGAATATGTTGGACTTGAACTTGAAGTCATTCCTGGTGCCGTCAAAAGCTTCAAGGTATTTGTTCCTCACACTTATTTGTTAGATTCGTTTTTTATCTTGAATGTGTTTGATGTATGTTCCGAAAACAGGGCCACCAATCATTTATAGAACTGTCAATTTCTATGACCGGTTTTCAAGGCCACCAATCATTTTCTTGATGAAATTCACATTGAACATCATAGTAATAACAAATTTTTCTGTGTTAGTAAACCATGTGTACCATTATTACATGAATGGTTCTGCATTGGTTATTTAAGTGTCAAAAAGTGTTATTAAGTCGAAGATTTGAAATATCTTAGAAACAAAGACATGTTAATTACCCGAAGTTATTGGTCCCTTTATATGCTTTTTCTCATAATAGTTTGCATCTTCATGGTATCTGTACAACCTCTAATTCCTGCTGACTGTATTAAGGGCATGTTTAGTTTGGCGGTGTAGTAGGATTGAAGTTCATAGTTTGGCATACAATATACTTTTGGGTTGAGTGGATTCATAACTACCTTCCTTGATGCTTTGTAGGTTTCTAAGCTGGTATATGGATTATGGATTTTGGGTTGAGTGGATTCATAACAACCTCCCTTTCTAAGCTCTGTAGGTTCACGTTTTATGCATTAGAAAATTGGGTAGGAAGAATATACAAATTGAAGTGGGGGTAGTGCCTAAAACTAAAATAAAGTCTCTACCTTGTCCGTTTACGTTTTAGATATTTTTTTTAATTTAAAAAAGTTTTTAATATTTATAAATTTAGAAATCAACTACCTACAAAGAAAGAAAGGAACCCCATTCTCCTAAAATGTCCTTCAATTTTACTATGTCACACATTAGGCTTTTTGTTTTGTAAGTAAAAGTCATGGGGTGTGAGATGATGAGAAGCACTTGAGTCTGCAAACTAGATTATGATTCTAATTCAGATTAGAGAGAAAATTCTTGAGTGTAGGCACAGAGTTGACTTGTGGTGGCTATCATGACCATTGCTTGTCGGCTTTGTACTAAATATTTAGACTAATCATGTTTTGTGGATTGGTTACTAGATGAGTTGGACAGAGAACTGTGAGGATTGAAAGACTAATCATGTTTGTGATTGAGCATGATCTTTGACAAATGAATTTGATTTTCAATTAACTCCATTACTACCGGTTGACTTGAGAGTTGCAGAGCAATGAAGATGGGACTACAAACTGAATGTTCAAACAAAATATTTATTTAATTTATAATTTATTTATTTATTTAATTTTTATTTGTTTAAACAAAATATATATTAAACATATTGGGCTCATGGCCCACACACCTACAGCCCTTTTTCAGTTTTACTTGTTATATGTGTGTTTAATATATAAACACTAGTTATGCTATTAAAAGGGTCGATGTGGGACTTCTTCTCATCATCTCCAACAACCAAATCCTGCAACAACCTGCAACAACCAAATCCTTCCATCCTGCAACAATCAAATCCTTCACATCCTACAACAACCAAATTATTCCATCATCTCCAACAAAAACTTCTTCTCACTTGTAACATGTAAACACTCCCCTTTATTTCCTTTCACTCGCAGCAACAAGAATCTCCACAAACGGTCTACCATCCGCTGTGCATAAACAGAAACCTTACCTTTCTCACTCCCATCAAATATATCATTCACCTTAACACCTAACAACCGTGCACCTCAACTCACCAACAACAATGTGTTTAGTTTCAAACCACCACCATCATAACCTCACATCGAAATTATGAATGAGTCACACCTCTCGTTGTTATCCATAGCTAACGAGGACCAGATCGGGGGAGACGTGAAAACAGGGAAAGATGACAAGTCTTACTGCAAGGATGTGGTGAATATGTTGGACTTGAACTTGAAGTCATTCCTGGTGCCGTCAAAAGCTTCAAGGTATTTGTTCCTCACACTTATTTGTTAGATTCGTTTTTTATCTTGAATGTGTTTGATGTATGTTCCGAAAACAGGGCCACCAATCATTTATAGAACTGTCAATTTCTATGACCGGTTTTCAAGGCCACCAATCATTTTCTTGATGAAATTCACATTGAACATCATAGTAATAACAAATTTTTCTGTGTTAGTAAACCATGTGTACCATTATTACATGAATGGTTCTGCATTGGTTATTTAAGTGTCAAAAAGTGTTATTAAGTCGAAGATTTGAAATATCTTAGAAACAAAGACATGTTAATTACCCGAAGTTATTGGTCCCTTTATATGCTTTTTCTCATAATAGTTTGCATCTTCATGGTATCTGTACAACCTCTAATTCCTGCTGACTGTATTAAGGGCATGTTTAGTTTGGCGGTGTAGTAGGATTGAAGTTCATAGTTTGACATACAATATACTATTGGGTTGAGTGGATTCATAACTACCTTCCTTGATGCTTTGTAGGTTTCTAAGCTGGTATATGGATTATGGATTTTGGGTTGAGTGGATTCATAACGACCTTCCTTTCTAAGCTCTGTAGGTTCACGTTTTATGCATTAGAAAATTGGGTAGGAAGAATATACAAATTGAAGTGGGGGTAGTGCCTAAAACTAAAATAAAGTCTCTACCTTGTCCGTTTACGTTTTAGATATTTTTTTTAATTTAAAAAAGTTTTTAATATTTATAAATTTAGAAATCAACTACCTACAAAGAAAGAAAGGAACCCCATTCTCCTAAAATGTCCTTCAATTTTACTATGTCACACATTAGGCTTTTTGTTTTGTAAGTAAAAGTCATGGGGTGTGAGATGATGAGAAGCACTTGAGTCTGCAAACTAGATTATGATTCTAATTCAGATTAGAGAGAAAATTCTTGAGTGTAGGCACAGAGTTGACTTGTGGTGGCTATCATGACCATTGCTTGTCGGCTTTGTACTAAATATTTAGACTAATCATGTTTTGTGGATTGGTTACTAGATGAGTTGGACAGAGAACTGTGAGGATTGAAAGACTAATCATGTTTGTGATTGAGCATGATCTTTGACAAATGAATTTGATTTTCAATTAACTCCATTACTACCGGTTGACTTGAGAGTTGCAGAGCAATGAAGATGGGACTACAAACTGAATGTTCAAACAAAATATTTATTTAATTTATAATTTATTTATTTATTTAATTTTTATTTGTTTAAACAAAATATATATTAAACATATTGGGCTCATGGCCCACACACCTACAGCCCTTTTTCAGTTTTACTTGTTATATGTGTGTTTAATATATAAACACTAGTTATGCTATTAAAAGGGTCGATGTGGGACTTCTTCTCATCATCTCCAACAACCAAATCCTGCAACAACCTGCAACAACCAAATCCTTCCATCCTGCAACAATCAAATCCTTCACATCCTGCAACAACCAAATCATTCCATCATCTCCAACAAAAACTTCTTCTCACTTGTAACATGTAAACACTCCCCTTTATTTCCTTTCACTCGCAGCAACAAGAATCTCCACAAACGGTCTACCATCCGCTGTGCATAAACAGAAACCTTACCTTTCTCACTCCCATCAAATATATCATTCACCTTAACACCTAACAACCGTGCACCTCAACTCACCAACAACAATGTGTTTAGTTTCAAACCACCACCATCATAACCTCACATCGAAATTATGAATGAGTCACACCTCTCGTTGTTATCCATAGCTAACGAGGACCAGATCGGGGGAGACGTGAAAATAGGGAAAGATGACAAGTCTTACTGCAAGGATGTGTTGAATATGTTGGACTTGAACTTGAAGTCATTCCTGGTGCCGTCAAAAGCTTCAAGGTATTTGTTCCTCACACTTATTTGTTAGATTCGTTTTTTATCTTGAATGTGTTTGATGTATGTTCCGAAAACAGGGCCACCAATCATTTATAGAACTGTCAATTTCTATGACCGGTTTTCAAGGCCACCAATCATTTTCTTGATGAAATTCACATTGAACATCATAGTAATAACAAATTTTTCTGTGTTAGTAAACCATGTGTACCATTATTACATGAATGGTTCTGCATTGGTTATTTAAGTGTCAAAAAGTGTTATTAAGTCGAAGATTTGAAATATCTTAGAAACAAAGACATGTTAATTACCCGAAGTTATTGGTCCCTTTATATGCTTTTTCTCATAATAGTTTGCATCTTCATGGTATCTGTACAACCTCTAATTCCTGCTGACTGTATTAAGGGCATGTTTAGTTTGGCGGTGTAGTATGATTGAAGTTCATAGTTTGACATACAATATACTATTGGGTTGAGTGGATTCATAACTACCTTCCTTGATGCTTTGTAGGTTTCTAAGCTGGTATATGGATTATGGATTTTGGGTTGAGTGGATTCATAACGACCTTCCTTTCTAAGCTCTGTAGGTTCACGTTTTATGCATTAGAAAATTGGGTAGGAAGAATATACAAATTGAAGTGGGGGTAGTGCCTAAAACTAAAATAAAGTCTCTACCTTGTCCGTTTACGTTTTAGATATTTTTTTTAATTTAAAAAAGTTTTTAATATTTATAAATTTAGAAATCAACTACCTACAAAGAAAGAAAGGAACCCCATTCTCCTAAAATGTCCTTCAATTTTACTATGTCACACATTAGGCTTTTTGTTTTGTAAGTAAAAGTCATGGGGTGTGAGATGATGAGAAGCACTTGAGTCTGCAAACTAGATTATGATTCTAATTCAGATTAGAGAGAAAATTCTTGAGTGTAGGCACAGAGTTGACTTGTGGTGGCTATCATGACCATTGCTTGTCGGCTTTGTACTAAATATTTAGACTAATCATGTTTTGTGGATTGGTTACTAGATGAGTTGGACAGAGAACTGTGAGGATTGAAAGATTAATCATGTTTGTGATTGAGCATGATCTTTGACAAATGAATTTGATTTTCAATTAACTCCATTACTACCGGTTGACTTGAGAGTTGCAGAGCAATGAAGATGGGACTACAAACTGAATGTTCAAACAAAATATTTATTTAATTTATAATTTATTTATTTATTTAATTTTTATTTGTTTAAACAAAATATATATTAAACATATTGGGCTCATGGCCCACACACCTACAGCCATTTTTCAGTTTTACTTGTTATATGTGTGTTTAATATATAAACACTAGTTATGCTATTAAAAGGGTCGATGTGGGACTTCTTCTCATCATCTCCAACAACCAAATCCTGCAACAACCTGCAACAACCAAATCCTTCCATCCTGCAACAATCAAATCATTCACATCCTGCAACAACCAAATCATTCCATCATCTCCAACAAAAACTTCTTCTCACTTGTAACATGTAAACACTCCCCTTTATTTCCTTTCACTCGCAGCAACAAGAATCTCCACAAACGGTCTACCATCCGCTGTGCATAAACAGAAACCTTACCTTTCTCACTCCCATCAAATATATCATTCACCTTAACACCTAACAACCGTGCACCTCAACTCACCAACAACAATGTGTTTAGTTTCAAACCACCACCATCATAACCTCACATCGAAATTATGAATGAGTCACACCTCTCGTTGTTATCCATAGCTAACGAGGACCAGATCGGGGGAGACGTGAAAACAGGGAAAGATGACAAGTCTTACTGTAAGGATGTGGTGAATATGTTGGACTTGAACTTGAAGTCATTCCTGGTGCCGTCAAAAGCTTCAAGGTATTTGTTCCTCACACTTATTTGTTAGATTCGTTTTTTATCTTGAATGTGTTTGATGTATGTTCCGAAAACAGGGCCACCAATCATTTATAGAACTGTCAATTTCTATGACCGGTTTTCAAGGCCACCAATCATTTTCTTGATGAAATTCACATTGAACATCATAGTAATAACAAATTTTTCTGTGTTAGTAAACCATGTGTACCATTATTACATGAATGGTTCTGCATTGGTTATTTAAGTGTCAAAAAGTGTTATTAAGTCGAAGATTTGAAATATCTTAGAAACAAAGACATGTTAATTACCCGAAGTTATTGGTCCCTTTATATGCTTTTTCTCATAATAGTTTGCATCTTCATGGTATCTGTACAACCTCTAATTCCTGCTGACTGTATTAAGGGCATGTTTAGTTTGGCGGTGTAGTAGGATTGAAGTTCATAGTTTGACATACAATATACTATTGGGTTGAGTGGATTCATAACTACCTTCCTTGATGCTTTGTAGGTTTCTAAGCTGGTATATGGATTATGGATTTTGGGTTGAGTGGATTCATAACGACCTTCCTTTCTAAGCTCTGTAGGTTCACGTTTTATGCATTAGAAAATTGGGTAGGAAGAATATACAAATTGAAGTGGGGGTAGTGCCTAAAACTAAAATAAAGTCTCTACCTTGTCCGTTTACGTTTTAGATATTTTTTTTAATTTAAAAAAGTTTTTAATATTTATAAATTTAGAAATCAACTACCTACAAAGAAAGAAAGGAACCCCATTCTCCTAAAATGTCCTTCAATTTTACTATGTCACACATTAGGCTTTTTGTTTTGTAAGTAAAAGTCATGGGGTGTGAGATGATGAGAAGCACTTGAGTCTGCAAACTAGATTATGATTCTAATTCAGATTAGAGAGAAAATTCTTGAGTGTAGGCACAGAGTTGACTTGTGGTGGCTATCATGACCATTGCTTGTCGGCTTTGTACTAAATATTTAGACTAATCATGTTTTGTGGATTGGTTACTAGATGAGTTGGACAGAGAACTGTGAGGATTGAAAGACTAATCATGTTTGTGATTGAGCATGATCTTTGACAAATGAATTTGATTTTCAATTAACTCCATTACTACCGGTTGACTTGAGAGTTGCAGAGCAATGAAGATGGGACTACAAACTGAATGTTCAAACAAAATATTTATTTAATTTATAATTTATTTATTTATTTAATTTTTATTTGTTTAAACAAAATATATATTAAACATATTGGGCTCATGGCCCACACACCTACAGCCCTTTTTCAGTTTTACTTGTCATGTGTGTGTTTAATATATAAACACTAGTTATGCTATTAAAAGGGTCGATGTGGGACTTCTTCTCATCATCTCCAACAACTAAATCCTGCAACAACCTGCAACAACCAAATCCTTCCATCCTGCAACAATCAAATCCTTCACATCCTGCAACAACCAAATCATTCCATCATCTCCAACAAAAACTTCTTCTCACTTGTAACATGTAAACACTCCCCTTTATTTCCTTTCACTCGCAGCAACAAGAATCTCCACAAACGGTCTACCATCGGCTGTGCATAAACCGAAACCTTACCTTTCTCACTCCCATCAAATATATCATTCACCTTAACACCTAACAACCGTGTACCTCAACTCACCAACAACAATGTGTTTAGTTTCAAACCACCACCATCATAACCTCACATCGAAATTATGAATTAGTCACACCTCTCGTTGTTATCCATAGCGAACGAGGACCAGATCGGGGGAGACGTGAAAACAGGGAAAGATGACGAGTCTTACTGCAAGCATGTGGTGAATATGTTGGACTTGAACTTGAAGTCATTCCTGGTGCCGTCAAAAGCTTCAAGGTATTTGTTCCTCACACTTATTTGTTAGATTTGTTTTTTATCTTGAATGTGTTTGATGTATGTTCCTAAAACAGGGCCACCAATCATATATAGAACTGTCAATTTCTATGACTGGTTTTCAAGGCCACCAATCATTTTCTTGATGAAATTCACATTGAACATCATAGTAATAACAAATTTTTCTGTGTTAGTAAACCATGTGTACCATTATTACATGAATGGTTCTGCATTGGTTATTCAAGTGTCAAAAAGTGTTATTAAGTCGAAGATTTGAAATATCTTAGAAACAAAGACATGTTAATTACCCGAAGTTATTGGTCCCTTTATATGCTTTTTCTCATAATAGTTTGCATCTTCATGGTATCTGTACAACCTCTAATTCCTGCTGACTGTATTAAGGGCATGTTTAGTTTAGCGGTGTAGTAGGATTGAAGTTCATAGTTTGACATACAATATACTATTGGGTTGAGTGGATTCATAACTACCTTCCTTGATGCTTTGTAGGTTTCTAAGTTGGTATATGGATTATGGATTTTGGGTTGAGTGGATTCATAACAACCTCCCTTTCTAAGCTCTGTAGGATCACGTTTTATGCATTAGAAAATAGGGTAGAAAGAATATACAATTTGAAGTGGGGGTAGTGCCTAAAACTAAAATAAAGTCTCTACCTTGTCCGTTTACGTTTTAGATATTTTTTTTAATTTAAAAAAGTTTTTAATATTTATAAATTTAGAAATCAACTACCTACAAAGAAAGAAAGGAACCCCATTCTCCTAAAATGTCCTTCAATTTTACTATGTCACACATTAGGCTTTTTGTTTTGTAAGTAAAAGTCATGGGGTGTGAGATGATGAGAAGCACTTGAGTATGCAAACTAGACTTATGATTCTAATTCAGATTAGAGAGAAAATTCTTGAGTGTAGGCACATAGTTGACTTGTGGTGGCTATCATGACCATTGCTTGTCGGCTTTGTACTAAATATTTAGACTAATCATGTTTTGTGGATTGGTTACTAGATGAGTTGGACAGAGAACTGTGAGGATTGAAAGACTAATCATGTTTGTGATTGAGCATGATCTTTGACAAATGAATTTGATTTTCAATTAACTCCATTACTACCGGTTGACTTGAGAGTTGCAGAGCAATGAAGATGGGACTACAAACTGAATGTTCAAACAAAATATTTATTTAATTTATAATTTATTTATTTATTTAATTTTTATTTGTTTAAACAAAATATATATTAAACATATTGGGCTCATGGCCCACACACCTACAGCCCTTTTTCAGTTTTACTTGTCATGTGTGTGTTTAATATATAAACACTAGTTATGCTATTAAAAGGGTCGATGTGGGACTTCTTCTCATCATCTCCAACAACCAAATCCTACAACAACCTGCAACAACCAAATCCTTCCATCCTGCAACAATCAAATCCTTCACATCCTGCAACAACCAAATCATTCCATCATCTCCAACAAAAACTTCTTCTCACTTGTAACATGTAAACACTCCCCTTTATTTCCTTTCACTCGCAGCAACAAGAATCTCCACAAACGGTCTACCATCCGCTGTGCATAAACCGAAACCTTACCTTTCTCACTCCCATCAAATATATCATTCACCTTAACACCTAACAACCGTGTACCTCAACTCACCAACAACAATGTGTTTAGTTTCAAACCACCACCATCATAACCTCACATCGAAATTATGAATTAGTCACACCTCTCGTTGTTATCCATAGCGAACGAGGACCAGATCGGGGGAGACGTGAAAACAGGGAAAGATGACGAGTCTTACTGCAAGCATGTGGTGAATATGTTGGACTTGAACTTGAAGTCATTCCTGGTGCCGTCAAAAGCTTCAAGGTATTTGTTCCTCACACTTTTTTGTTAGATTCGTTTTTTATCTTGAATGTGTTTGATGTATGTTCCTAAAACAGGGCCACCAATCATATATATAACTGTCAATTTCTATGACTGGTTTTCAAGGCCACCAATCATTTTCTTGATGAAATTCACATTGAACATCATAGTAATAACAAATTTTTCTGTGTTAGTAAACCATGTGTACCATTATTACATGAATGGTTCTGCATTGGTTATTCAAGTGTCAAAAAGTGTTATTAAGTCGAAGATTTGAAATATCTTAGAAACAAAGACATGTTAATTACCCGAAGTTATTGGGCCCTTTATATGCTTTTTCTCATAATAGTTTGCATCTTCATGGTATCTGTACAACCTCTAATTCCTGCTGACTGTATTAAGGGCATGTTTAGTTTGGCGGTGTAGTAGGATTGAAGTTCATAGTTTGACATACAATATACTATTGGGTTGAGTGGATTCATAACTACCTTCCTTGATGCTTTGTAGGTTTCTAAGCTGGTATATGGATTATGGATTTTGGGTTGAGTGGATTCATAACGACCTCCCTTTCTAAGCTCTGTAGGTTCACGTTTTATGCATTAGAAAATTGGGTAGAAAGAATATACAATTTGAAGTGGGGGTAGTGCCTAAAACTAAAATAAAGTCTCTACCTTGTCCGTTTACGTTTTAGATATTTTTTTTAATTTAAAAAAGTTTTTAATATTTATAAATTTAGAAATCAACTACCTGCAAAGAAAGAAAGGAACCCCATTCTCCTAAAATGTCCTTCAATTTTACTATGTCACACATTAGGCTTTTTGTTTTGTAAGTAAAAGTCATGGGGTGTGAGATGATGAGAAGCACTTGAGTATGCAAACTAGACTTATGATTCTAATTCAGATTAGAGAGAAAATTCTTGAGTGTAGGAACATAGTTGACTTGTGGTGGCTATCATGACCATTGCTTGTCGGCTTTGTACTAAATATTTAGACTAATCATGTTTTGTGGATTGGTTACTAGATGAGTTGGACAGAGAACTGTGAGGATTGAAAGACTAATCATGTTTGTGATTGAGCATGATCTTTGACAAATGAATTTGATTTTCAATTAACTCCATTACTACCGGTTGACTTGAGAGTTGCAGAGCAATGAAGATGGGACTACAAACTGAATGTTCAAACAAAATATTTATTTAATTTATAATTTATTTATTTATTTAATTTTTATTTGTTTAAACAAAATATATATTAAACATATTGGGCTCATGGCCCACACACCTACAGCCCTTTTTCAGTTTTACTTGTCATGTGTGTGTTTAATATATAAACACTAGTTATGCTATTAAAAGGGTCGATGTGGGACTTCTTCTCATCATCTCCAACAACCAAATCCTACAACAACCTGCAACAACCAAATCCTTCCATCCTGCAACAATCAAATCCTTCACATCCTGCAACAACCAAATCATTCCATCATCTCCAACAAAAACTTCTTCTCACTTGTAACATGTAAACACTCCCCTTTATTTCCTTTCACTCGCAGCAACAAGAATCTCCACAAACGGTCTACCATCCGCTGTGCATAAACCGAAACCTTACCTTTCTCACTCCCATCAAATATATCATTCACCTTAACACCTAACAACCGTGTACCTCAACTCACCAACAACAATGTGTTTAGTTTCAAACCACCACCATCATAACCTCACATCGAAATTATGAATTAGTCACACCTCTCGTTGTTATCCATAGCGAACGAGGACCAGATCGGGGGAGACGTGAAAACAGGGAAAGATGACGAGTCTTACTGCAAGCATGTGGTGAATATGTTGGACTTGAACTTGAAGTCATTCCTGGTGCCGTCAAAAGCTTCAAGGTATTTGTTCCTCACACTTATTTGTTAGATTCGTTTTTTATCTTGAATGTGTTTGATGTATGTTCCTAAAACAGGGCCACCAATCATATATATAACTGTCAATTTCTATGACTGGTTTTCAAGGCCACCAATCATTTTCTTGATGAAATTCACATTGAACATCATAGTAATAACAAATTTTTCTGTGTTAGTAAACCATGTGTACCATTATTACATGAATGGTTCTGCATTGGTTATTCAAGTGTCAAAAAGTGTTATTAAGTCGAAGATTTGAAATATCTTAGAAACAAAGACATGTTAATTACCCGAAGTTATTGGTCCCTTTATATGCTTTTTCTCATAATAGTTTGCATCTTCATGGTATCTGTACAACCTCTAATTCCTGCTGACTGTATTAAGGGCATGTTTAGTTTGGCGGTGTAGTAGGATTGAAGTTCATAGTTTGACATACAATATACTATTGGGTTGAGTGGATTCATAACTACCTTCCTTGATGCTTTGTAGGTTTCTAAGCTGGTATATGGATTATGGATTTTGGGTTGAGTGGATTCATAACGACCTCCCTTTCTAAGCTCTGTAGGTTCACGTTTTATGCATTAGAAAATTGGGTAGAAAGAATATACAATTTGAAGTGGGGGTAGTGCCTAAAACTAAAATAAAGTCTCTACCTTGTCCGTTTACGTTTTAGATATTTTTTTTAATTTAAAAAAGTTTTTAATATTTATAAATTTAGAAATCAACTACCTGCAAAGAAAGAAAGGAACCCCATTCTCCTAAAATGTCCTTCAATTTTACTATGTCACACATTAGGCTTTTTGTTTTGTAAGTAAAAGTCATGGGGTGTGAGATGATGAGAAGCACTTGAGTATGCAAACTAGACTTATGATTCTAATTCAGATTAGAGAGAAAATTCTTGAGTGTAGGCACATAGTTGACTTGTGGTGGCTATCATGACCATTGCTTGTCGGCTTTGTACTAAATATTTAGACTAATCATGTTTTGTGGATTGGTTACTAGATGAGTTGGACAGAGAACTGTGAGGATTGAAAGACTAATCATGTTTGTGATTGAGCATGATCTTTGACAAATGAATTTGATTTTCAATTAACTCCATTACTACCGGTTGACTTGAGAGTTGCAGAGCAATGAAGATGGGACTACAAACTGAATGTTCAAACAAAATATTTATTTAATTTATAATTTATTTATTTATTTAATTTTTATTTGTTTAAACAAAATATATATTAAACATATTGGGCTCATGGCCCACACACCTACAGCCCTTTTTCAGTTTTACTTGTCACGTGTGTGTTTAATATATAAACACTAGTTATGCTATTAAAAGGGTCGATGTGGGACTTCTTCTCATCATCTCCAACAACCAAATCCTACAACAACCTGCAACAACCAAATCCTTCCATCCTGCAACAATCAAATCCTTCACATCCTGCAACAACCAAATCATTCCATCATCTCCAACAAAAACTTCTTCTCACTTGTAACATGTAAACACTCCCCTTTATTTCCTTTCACTCGCAGCAACAAGAATCTCCACAAACGGTCTACCATCCGCTGTGCATAAACCGAAACCTTACCTTTCTCACTCCCATCAAATATATCATTCACCTTAACACCTAACAACCGTGTACCTCAACTCACCAACAACAATGTGTTTAGTTTCAAACCACCACCATCATAACCTCACATCGAAATTATGAATTAGTCACACCTCTCGTTGTTATCCATAGCGAACGAGGACCAGATCGGGGGAGACGTGAAAACAGGGAAAGATGACGAGTCTTACTGCAAGCATGTGGTGAATATGTTGGACTTGAACTTGAAGTCATTCCTGGTGCCGTCAAAAGCTTCAAGGTATTTGTTCCTCACACTTATTTGTTAGATTCGTTTTTTATCTTGAATGTGTTTGATGTATGTTCCTAAAACAGGGCCACCAATCATATATATAACTGTCAATTTCTATGACTGGTTTTCAAGGCCACCAATCATTTTCTTGATGAAATTCACATTGAACATCATAGTAATAACAAATTTTTCTGTGTTAGTAAACCATGTGTACCATTATTACATGAATGGTTCTGCATTGGTTATTCAAGTGTCAAAAAGTGTTATTAAGTCGAAGATTTGAAATATCTTAGAAACAAAGACATGTTAATTACCCGAAGTTATTGGTCCCTTTATATGCTTTTTCTCATAATAGTTTGCATCTTCATGGTATCTGTACAACCTCTAATTCCTGCTGACTGTATTAAGGGCATGTTTAGTTTGGCGGTGTAGTAGGATTGAAGTTCATAGTTTGACATACAATATACTATTGGGTTGAGTGGATTCATAACTACCTTCCTTGATGCTTTGTAGGTTTCTAAGCTGGTATATGGATTATGGATTTTGGGTTGAGTGGATTCATAACGACCTCCCTTTCTAAGCTCTGTAGGTTCACGTTTTATGCATTAGAAAATTGGGTAGAAAGAATATACAATTTGAAGTGGGGGTAGTGCCTAAAACTAAAATAAAGTCTCTACCTTGTCCGTTTACGTTTTAGATATTTTTTTTAATTTAAAAAAGTTTTTAATATTTATAAATTTAGAAATCAACTACCTACAAAGAAAGAAAGGAACCCCATTCTCCTAAAATGTCCTTCAATTTTACTATGTCACACATTAGGCTTTTTGTTTTGTAAGTAAAAGTCATGGGGTGTGAGATGATGAGAAGCACTTGAGTATGCAAACTAGACTTATGATTCTAATTCAGATTAGAGAGAAAATTCTTGAGTGTAGGCACATAGTTGACTTGTGGTGGCTATCATGACCATTGCTTGTCGGCTTTGTACTAAATATTTAGACTAATCATGTTTTGTGGATTGGTTACTAGATGAGTTGGACAGAGAACTGTGAGGATTGAAAGACTAATCATGTTTGTGATTGAGCATGATCTTTGACAAATGAATTTGATTTTCAATTAACTCCATTACTACCGGTTGACTTGAGAGTTGCAGAGCAATGAAGATGGGACTACAAACTGAATGTTCAAACAAAATATTTATTTAATTTATAATTTATTTATTTATTTGATTTTTATTTGTTTAAACAAAATATATATTAAACATATTGGGCTCATGGCCCACACACCTACAGCCCTTTTTCAGTTTTACTTGTCATGTGTGTGTTTAATATATAAACACTAGTTATGCTATTAAAAGGGTCGATGTGGGACTTCTTCTCATCATCTCCAACAACCAAATCCTACAACAACCTGCAACAACCAAATCCTTCCATCCTGCAACAATCAAATCCTTCACATCCTGCAACAACCAAATCATTCCATCATCTCCAACAAAAACTTCTTCTCACTTGTAACATGTAAACACTCCCCTTTATTTCCTTTCACTCGCAGCAACAAGAATCTCCACAAACGATCTACCATCCGCTGTGCATAAACCGAAACCTTACCTTTCTCACTCCCATCAAATATATCATTCACCTTAACACCTAACAACCGTGTACCTCAACTCACCAACAACAATGTGTTTAGTTTCAAACCACCACCATCATAACCTCACATCGAAATTATGAATGAGTCACACCTCTCGTTGTTATCCATAGCGAACGAGGACCAGATCGGGGGAGACGTGAAAACAGGGAAAGATGACGAGTCTTACTGCAAGCATGTGGTGAATATGTTGGACTTGAACTTGAAGTCATTCTTGGTGCCGTCAAAAGCTTCAAGGTATTTGTTCCTCACACTTATTTGTTAGATTCGTTTTTTATCTTGAATGTGTTTGATGTATGTTCCTAAAACAGGGCCACCAATCATTTATAGAACTGTCAATTTCTATGACTGGTTTCAAGGCCACCAATCATTTTCTTGATGAAATTCACATTGAACATCATAGTAATAACAAATTTTTCTGTGTTAGTAAACCATGTGTACCATTATTACATGAATGGTCCTGCATTGGTTATTCAAGTGTCAAAAAAGTGTTATTAAGTCGAAGATTTGAAATATCTTTGAAACAAAGACATGTTAATTACCCGAAGTTATTGGTCCCTTTATATGCTTTTTCTCATAATAGTTTGCATCTTCATGGTATCTGTACAACCTCTAATTCCTGCTGACTGTATTAAGGGCATGTTTAGTTTGGCGGTGTAGTAGGATTGAAGTTCATAGTTTGACATACAATATACTATTGGGTTGAGTGGATTCATAACTACCTTCCTTGATGCTTTGTAGGTTTCTAAGCTAGTATATGGATTATGGATTTTGGGTTGAGTGGATTCATAACTACCTCCCTTTCTAAGCTCTGTAGGTTCAGGTGATCTAAATGGCATATGGATTTTCAAGCTGGTATGAATTTTGGATGTATCAATCAAGCCATTCTAGCTCTACAAGTCCCACATCGTTTGTGGGTTAAAATGTTTTAATGTTTATATATCTAATTCACAAACTCAAATCCAAATGAGTTAGAAGTAATGGGCTATAACATTGGGCTTATGTGTTAGTATATTGAGTCTAATAAGTTTAATATATATTTTGGTTAAATAAATAATAATTAAATAAATAAATAAATTATAAATTAAATAAAATTGTAAAAAAAAAATTAAATAAACGTAAATTAAATAAATTGAATTAAAAATAAATTTCAAATATTACGTGGAAATGAAATTAAAAATAAATAGAATAAAAAATTCAACTGGACCCCCACATAGCCATTTACCATATACTCAGTCATCCAAATAAGGGATAGCGTTAAAAAAAAATAACTTCAGGGGGCAAAATTAAATCTCACCCTAATGGCAGGAGAAAATCGTATAATTAACCCTTATTTATATAACACCCTTATTTGTTGGATTGTTAAAAAAACTATGGAATGAACCGAACTGTCAAACCGAACCGAACTGAAGTTAAAATAATCAAACTATTATATATGGTTAGTGAACCGAACCGTTATTTTACTAACGGTTCTAAAACCGAATCAAATTAAAATTAACTAAACATTAACAAAAACTATTAGGGTTCCACCATTGAAGAGAAAAGCAAGGTCAAATTTCAGATTCCCCTTTCAAATCGTTCGAGATAACACAGTCTTGATCCTAAACTTTAGAAGCTCTTTAGGGTGTACGTAGAAGAAAATGTATTGTAATTGTTGTTGCACGTTAAGTGTTTGTTTTAATGTCTATGACTAGTTGCTCTTTTAATATGAATGTTGAGGATGTTAAGAATGCCTAGATAATTTTGAATAATATTTAGAAGGAAAAGTAGAAAAATATTTAATATTATGTAGATCTTGAAATTTAAAAGTGCTGTGAGTTATGATGATGTTGTAATGTAAATAAGTATCAAAGTGATTGGTAGACAAAAAGTGAGGATGGTTCATTGGTTTGACAAGAGCAGCTTTTATAGGATTGTAGTCAAAGAATGCAAACCAAGCATGAGTTGGAGTAGACTTAGTAATTGAAGTATATTGCTTTTAATGCTTCATTTGATAATCGTTCGATGCTGTTAAATAAAAGAATATTGACATGTGTATCTGTATTGCAGTGAGCTTATTTCTATGTGTATCTGGAGTAGTTTGTAATTATTGATTAGAAAGGTGTCGTTCTTTATTATTTTATTTCCAGACTTCAATCACAAGGTTCTTTATTATTTTTATTTTCAGACTTTGATAGAAAGGTGTCGTTCTTTATTATTTTATTTCCAGACTTCGATCACAAGACACACTTATTTGAATTCTAAACCTGTTTTTTTGCGGCTTGCAACCTGGTTTTTTGCTGGTCTGCAACCTGGTTTGGCTTATGCTATATTCTATCTTTCTTGGTTATTTTTCTACAAACTATCAGACAGATGCTTATTTTTTTCGTACATCTGTTGCTGACAGAGTAAGTTTGCTGTACAACAAAAGTTCTCTTAATTTTGAATAACACGCCCACTTTTTAGTTGGTCTATAGTGGGAAAATTGGAGATAAGGATATGAAATCCAAAATGTTCGTCTAATTGGGAAATATATTTTATAGGATTTATTTTGGACAACTTGGTTAGGTACGTTTTGACGATATGTTCCTTGGGATCTCTCGTTATTTCGGACTTATGTAGTTCAATAGCTTATTTGGTATTTGGTGGGAGCTCAAACTATCATGCTTCATATTGGGTACATGTACTTGCAAATTGGATAGAAATGTGTCCATGAACCATCATGTCTGCATAGGTTGTGTTGTATTCTTTAATTTGGTCATTTTCTACAGGCAAGACAATTTACATTTCAGTGTGTTTGATGGGCAATTTTAACATACTATTTTTCCAATGTTGGGGTACAACCTTTCTTTTTTGTGATATCTTACGAGTTGGAGTTTTGGTATTTTTGTAGCTGGAGCATATATTGAAGCTTACAAGATTCTAGAGTACATATTTCTGCCGGAGCCAAGGAATTCTTGACAACTTGTTGTGGATTGTGATGTGGTAATGTTGGTTTCTGTGTTTGTAGGAGAAAATTTTGACCACATGATTTCTTTGGGATCAATCTTCCTATCTTCCTCTTGTTTGTTCTTCATGTTCTTGATTTCTTGAATACAATATGAATTCATTTTTCTTGGGGGTTTCAATTTTGGAATTCGATCTTATTTTATCACCTTCAATATATCAGGTTTTCACTTGGCTTACCAGTAACTACTCTAAAATCTTTTTTTTGGCACATTTGGCAAAGTATCTTCATCTGGGGGTTTGGTAAATTATGGCTCATATTGTGCTCCAAAATTTGCAATTTGATGGCAATTGTTCCAAACATAAATATTCTGTTGGTTGTGTCATATATTCTCCCACTATATCTAGATTTAATCTGAAGATCTCTATTTTTGTATATAAATAATTTATTTTTTAATCTATTATTATTTAAACTGCTCTGCAATTTTAGTGCATTTGTTATTTCAAGTTTTTATTGTAAGCCTTCAGTTTTTATTGTTATTTGTGACTGCTGCATGGTTCATTGTGATTCATTGGATCTTCTATGTTTTCAAAACATTAGATTGGTGTATTTTCACTGGAGTAATTACTGCTACTCGTTTAACATTAGTTATATGTCATGTTTTGAATGTAATTTGTAGTTGTAGAGTTGGTGTTACTTCATAATTATAACTGGTATTATGTTTTTGAAACAATGGGGTTATAATGAGAATCAATGAGTTGTGTATTACTAATATAATTGTGTGTTTAAATTAGCTAGACATTAGCTATGAATTAGCTATAAAAATAGTGTTTAAATTAGCTAGAGATTAGCTACAAAAATTGTGTGTTTAAATTACCTAGAGATTAGCTAGGAATTAGCCAGGAAGTAGCTACAGATTAGCTACCATTTCTGGGTTCAATTATGATATTAATATAAAAAAAATTAAAATTGAAACAATTGCCACGTGCCATACATGTCAGCAATTTTTGCCACGTTGACATTGTCACATGTAAGCCACGTCATTAAAAAATTTCCACATGGCATGCCATATAAGCCACCGTTAGTGAAAACTAACAGGAGAGACTACAGTTAGAAACGGAAAATTTTAGGAGGACCTAACCTTGAAGAAAATTTTTATAGGGACCAAACTTGAATGTTGGATTATTTTCAGAGACCTTATACATATTTAACCCAAGCTATTAATTATGAAGAAACATATAAATGAATTACCAAATACAATGTTGGTTGGATTAGAAGAAGCTTGATTTTTAGCAGCATCGCCGATCAATCTTTGAGAATTAGTGAAAGCAACACAAGAAGGTATTGTTTTGTTTCCTTGATCATTGTGTATGATTTCAACACGATTGTTTTGCTCATGCCACACTCCAACACATGAGTAAGTGGTGCCTAGGTGAATTCCAATCGCAACTCCCTCGTATTTCTTGGCCATTCTCTATCAATTGAGTTACCAAAGACAAACTGCTATAGCAACTCCTATAGCAACTTCTATTTTGATTATAAATTAGAAAGAGTCAATGGTGCCAAGGTCAACTCTGCAACTTCATAGCAACTTCGTTTATTCATTTGGACGGAATAAAGACTCTTCTTGTCCGTTCACTTTGGGGCAGAATTGTTCATTTGGACGGAATAAAGACTCTTCTTGTCCGTTCACTTTGGGGCAGAATTGTCTACCTTTACTGACCATATCAAAGGCACCAAAGGCACAGGTAGCATATCCTAACCCGATCATCTTTTATACAAATTGAAGTGGAGGTAGTGCCTAAAACTAAAATAAATTTAGACGTTTCTTGTCCGTTTACGTTTTAGATATATTTTTTTTTAAATTTAAAAAAGTTTTTAATATTTATAAATTTAGAAATCAACTACCTACTAAGAAAGAAAGGAACCCCACTTGTGTCCTTTTTTTAATATTGATGAGAAGCACTTGAGTCTGCAAACTAGACTTGTGATTCTAATTCAGATTAGAGAGAATATTCTTGAGTGTAGGCACATAGTTGACTTGTGGTGGCTATCATGACCATTGCTTGTCAGCTTTGTATTAAATCTTTAGACAAATCATGTTTTGTGTATTGGTTACTAGATGAGTTGGACAGAGAATTGTGAGGATTGAAAGACTAATCATGTTTGTTATTGAGCATGATATTTAACAAATGAATCTTGATTTTCAATTAACTCCATTACTACCGGTTGACTTGAGAGTTGCAGAGCAATGAAGATGAGACTACAAACTGAATGTTCAAGGAAGAAGAATAAGTTATGAGAATTGATCGTGGAAGCGTCAATGATTGAAATAAGTGATTGGTATCATAATAGAGTTGAAAATCAACCTATCTCCATATAGAGGTGTCAAAAAAGCCCCAATAATTAGGCCCCTTGTTGGCCCCATTTTTTTAGGCCCCTTACTAAATGAATATTTGCTTGGCCCCTTATTTTTAAGCCCCTTCATATTTTTGTCTTTAATGGGGCTTAAGTGAAGGACCCAAAATTTAATTTATTTGAAAGAAAATATTTTATATTATTAAACCGATTTTTTTCTAAAACATATATTTTCTTAAAACTGTTTTTTTTCCAAAAACCGTTTTTTTCCAAAAATAAAAAAAAAAGCGATTATTTCAGAAAATAAAAAAAACTGATTTTTTTCCGAAAATAAAAAAACTGATTTTTTCAGAAAATAAAAAAAAACCAATTTTTCTGAAAATAAAAAAACCGGTTTTTTTCGAAAATGAAAAAAAAAGCCGATTATTTCCGAAAATATAAAAAAACACGATTTTTTTTCCGAAAAAATAAAAAACCGATTTTTTCCGAAAATCAAGAAAAACGATTTTTTTCAGAAAAAAAACCGATTTTTTCCGAAAATGAAAAAACTCGATTTTTTCCGATAATGAAAAAAAACCGACTTTTTCCGAAAATAAAAAAAAAACTGCTTTTTTCCGAAAATAAAAAAAAAACCGGGTTTTTCCGAAAATGAAAAAAACCGATTTTTTCCGAAAATAAAAAAAACCGATTTTTTTCGTAAATAAAAAAATCGATCCGAAAATATAAAACCCAATTTTTTTCGAAAACTAAAAAACCCAGTGTTTTTTCCGAAAAAAATAACAAACTGATTTTTTCCGAAAATTGAAAAAAATGCGATTTTTTCCGAATATAAAAAAAAACGATTTTTTTTTAAAATAATAAAAAACCGATTTTTTCCGAAAATAAAAAAAATCAACCTTATTCGTAAATAAAAAAATCGATCCGAAAATATAAAACCCAATTTTTTTCGAAAACTAAAAAACCCGGTGTTTTTTCCGAAAAAAATAACAAACTGATTTTTTCCGAAAATAAAATCTCAACTTTTTCCGAAAAAAAACTGGTTTTTTTCGAAAATAAAAAAACTCGATTTTTCCGAAAAAAAACTCGATTTTTTCCAAAAAAATAAAAAAAATTGTTTTTTTTCGAAAATAAAAAAGCTCGGTTTTTTCCGAAAATAAAAATAACCGATTTTTTCTGAAAATGAAAAAAACCGATTTTTTCCGAAAATGAAAAAAACTGATTTTTTTAATAAAAAAAACCGACTTTTTCCGAAAATAAAAAAACTGATTTTTTGGGAATATAAAAAAACCGATTTTTTCCGAAAATGAAAAAAACCGATTTTTTCCAAATATAAAAGAACCGAATTTTTCTGAAAATGAAAATACCCGATTTTTTCCGAATATAAAAAAAACTGATTTTTTCTGAAAATGAAAAAAACCGATTTTTTTCAAAAATAAAAAAATTAATTTTTTTCGAAAATAAAAAAAAAATTGATTTTTTTCGGAAAAAAAAAGATTTAAAAAAAAAAAAAAAACGATTTTAAAAAAAATTGATTGAAAAAATCTATTTTAAAAAAAAAAAGTCAAGTTTTGAAAATGTTGGGGCTTTAAGGCTCTACTTGAATTTTAGGGACCCTTAATTTAGGTGGCCTACATATTTTGAGTTCATTTATTTTTAAAATTTTGGGCCCTTCTATTTTTTGGGGCCTTGAAATTTAGACCTCAGCCCCCTAAATTGACACCTCTATCTCCATAACGGCGTAGCCGAGAATTTAGTAGAGAAGTATCTAGTTTTCATTCATTCAAAACTTGAATTACAATTTCAGTAGTGCATGCTTATATAGGAGACTAGCTGATACAAAGTAAGCTTAGAAATTATAACTAACTCTCGTGTGTAATAACTAACTGTGTTAGTTAACTAACTGATAACCAAAACCTAATTGCTAACAACTGCACAAACTATGTTAGTTGCTGAGTAAGGACCTTGAAGGCTGCACAATAACATTTCTAACAGTTATATAATTAACTTCTATCATTAGAAACTATGATATGATACATTAAATAAAGGTGATTTTTTAATGCACCACCCAAGTTTTTTAGGCAGCACGTGAAATTATTTTTTTGCCCTCTGATTCCGGATGTGCACATCCGGATGCACCAAATTTTTAATAAACGCTGATATGTTACGAATGTGCACATCAGGAAAATTTCTGATCTACAAATCCGGAAAAATTCAAAACAATTCCATAAAATCATTTACTTCTAAATATAATTAAATCCAATATAATTAAAATCTAAAATAATTAAAATTAATATCATTTTTTTAATATAATTAAATCCAATATAATTAAAATCTATATTAATTAAAATTAATATGATATTTAATATGATTAATTTTTTTCAATATAATTAATATGATTAATATGATATTTAATTCTAAATGATTTATTTATATTGAAAAAATTAATTTAATTATATTGGATTTAAAATTATATGGTATTTACTTCTAAAATTGGATTTAACTATATTGGTATTTAAAATTATATGGTATTTACTTCTAAATTATATGGTATATACTTCTAAATTATAATTAAAATTATATGGTATTTACTTCTAAAATTAATTTAATTATATTGGATTTAATTATATTGAAAAAATCATATTAAGTTTAATCATATTAATTTTAATTATATTGGATTTAATTAAATTAGATTTAATTATATTGAAAAAATCATATTAAGTTTAATTATGTTGGATTTTAATTATATTGGATTTAATTATATTTAGAAGTAAATGATTTTATGGAATTCTTTAGATTTTTCCCGGATTTGCATATCAGAAATTTTTCTGGATGTGCACATCCGGAAAAAACTGAAAAATTTTAATGAAAGGGTGCGTCCGGATGTGCACATCCGAAAATTGGGGGCAAAAACGGAAATTCAGGTGGTGCCTAAGAAACATGGGTGGTGTGATAAGAAATTGTCTAAATAAATTAGTAGCTTCTCCATGTTGATCCTACATCAATATCACACGCCACACAAAAATAATATGTACAAACTACAAACATATGAATTCTATACTTTTAACACCATCACAATTAGGGATGGCAAAAAAATCCGTACCCGCGGATATTCGTGGATAAAATCCGTCACGGATACGGGGTGGTTAGCTTAATGGATATCTACGGATAAAATAAATAAATATTTAAATATCAGTTTGTTAATGAATATGGATACGGATTTAATAATATCCGTGCACGCGGATATCCATATCTGTTAATAAATTATAAAAATCATTTAAATATCATTAGTTTTTTACACCTTATCTTTTCATCTTCTAAAAGAAATTAGCCTTCTTATATTTCTTTTTTTTTTTGAAATTTTATTTGAAGAAAATCTTTCACATTTCAACAATTACACTGTCCAACCAACTAGTATCGACATTCCTCTATAGAACCATTGTCTCCCTTCTTACTCCTCTGTCGTCCGCTCTTCCATCATAACTCACAATCACAATATCTTTTATTTGTTTGGTTAAAAATGAAATGTATGGCTAATATGTTTGGATCTAATTATGTTTTGGTGAATAAGAAGAAAATTAATATGATAAAATTTTATAGTTAAATTAAAAACGAATTGTATGAATGTTATGTGATAATAATTTTTTGTGTCTTTAAAATAAGTTTAAAAAAAATTTATAAAAAAATATTATCCATGGATATCTGTAAATATCCGCGGATACGGTAAAACTCGCGGATAACCTGCTTAACGGATACCCGCATGGATATAGGGCGAATATGGATATCATATTTATCCAACGGGGCAGATACAGATATCATAGTATCCTTCCTCATGAATATCCATTTACATCTCTAATCACAATTGATAGTTGTCATTCTTCGAGGATGAGGAAACCCAAACACAACCTCTTAAAGACCTCTTAAGCTAAAGTCTTGTACTAAATGAATTGTTAGATATGAGACTGAATAAAACCACAACACAAATTAAAATTAAAATACTGGTTATGTCATAGATTTTGTTATTTCAATAGCAACAACCTCAAGTCTACTAATTCAAACAATCACAAGATTAAAAAGAAAAACAAGAAGCTCCGACATTATACAGGAGGAAGCAAATCAAATAACAAAATTATCATTAGGAATCAGAATCGGTTTCCTCATCAGAGTAACTTTTATTAACTTTGTTCATAGCAGATTCAAACACACTCTCAAGCTCCTTCAAACAATCCACAAACATAAACGCATCTTTCTGCTTGTTATCATCAATCAAACTTTTTCCCTTTATCATTGCAGAATTAATCTTCACTTTGTCAACAAGGTTGAGCTTGGAACTTACACAATCATCCTTCAATGCTTTCCTCACAATGTAGAGATAATTGTCCAAAGCATTTATTGCTTTAGCTTTCCTTTTGAACTTCATGTCTTGAGCCTTAAAAAACTCAGCCTCTTGAATCATTCTCTCAATTTCTTCTCTTGACAGTCTTCCATTTTCATTTGTTATTGTAATATCTTTTTTATTACCACTAGTTTCTTCCTCTGCAAACACGTTTAATATACCATCACCATCTATATCAAAGCATACTTGAATGGGAAGGCCACGAGGTTACGGACTGAAAGATAAAACAAACCAAGCAAGTTGTTCTCACTCGCAACCATTCTCTCACCCTCGTAAACATCAATTGCGACACTGGCTTGGTAATCTTTAGTTGTATGGTATTCCTCTTTCTTCTTTACAGGAATGGTAGAATTCTTAGGAATAATTACACTCATGATATCTCCTTTTATTGTTGTACCAAGAGACAAAGGTGTAACATCTCTAAGAACCAAGTTTGGAACATTCTTAAAACCTTAACTCAGCAAAGCAGCTTGTACAGCTGCACCATAAGCAACAGCCTCATCAGGGTTGATGCTCTTGCATAATTCCTCCCCCTTGAAAAAATCCTGCAACAACCGTTTTACTTTGGGAATCCTAGAAGAGCCACCAAAAAGAACAATGTCATCAACACTACTCTTGTCCATCTTTGCATCAACAAGACAACTTTCAACCGTTTTCAAACACTTTTCAAAGAGATCCATATTTAGTTGCTCAAACTTGGCCCGAGTAATTGATGAACAGAAGTCAATACAGTCACATATAGCATCTTTTTCAATTGTTGCATCACGATCGTATGAAAGTGTCCTTTTTGCCCTCTCGCAGGCAGTTCTCAATCTTCTCAAGGCTTTTGAGTTCCCACTAATGTCAATTTTGTTCTTCCTCTTAAACTTCTTCACAAAGTGATTCACCATTTGATTATCAAAGTCCACTCCTCTGAGGTGAGTGTCACCAGCAATGGCCTTGATTTCAAAGGAATTATTCTTAATTGTAAGGAGAGACACATAAAAAGTTCCACCATCAAGATCAAAGATGAAAATAGTTCTCTCTTCAACATAATTAGCTCTTTTTTATAAGGCCATATGCTAGAGCCGCTGCAGTTGGTTCATTAATTATTCACATTACATTGAGGCCAACAATATTACCAGCATCTTTGGTGGCTCTTCGCTGCGAATCATTAAAATAAGCAGGTACTGTAATCACTGCATTCTTAACAGGTGACTCCAGAAATGCCCCCGCAATCTCTCGCATGTGTGTGAGAATCATGGCTGATATTTCCTCAACAACAAGGTGTTTTTCCTTACCCTTGTAGCTCACAAGGATCGTTGGCTTGTCATTATTCCCGGCAATGACTTTAAAGGGCCACAATAGAATATCATTTTGAATGACAGAATCGCTGTATTTCCTTCCTATCAACCTCTTTGCATCTGAAAAATTAAATCGATGATGTATAAATTGTTGTCTAATGAAAAAAAAACACAAAAAAATAACAATAATAATAGTAAATGAAAGAGAAATATGTTTTTGGTGCCTAAAATATTTGAAGCATTAACCTCGATAATATCATGTTTTTATGTCACTATATTATGTACACACTTTACGGTCCTGGTCCTAGATATATACTTTAAATCTGCATGATTTTATTCTTACATTTTGGTGTATTTACATTTACCTATTGGAAGTGATGCAAATGAAATATATTTGACCCTAACTAAAAGTTAAACAATGGGGAAGAAACGGAAAGAAGAATTACCAAAGACAGTGTTGGCTGGGTTTGAAGAAGCTTGATTTTTGGCAGCATCACCGATCAATCTCTGAGAATTAGTGAAAGCAACACAAGAAGGCGTTGTTTTGTTTCCTTGATCATTGTGAATGATTTCAACACGATCGTTTAGTTCATGCCATACTCCAACACATGAGTAAGTGGTGCCTAGGTCAATTCCAATTGCAACTCCCTCATACTTTTTTGCCATTCTCTTTCAACTGAATGAAGTTAAACTTGTAGAAAAGATTTCAATTCAAAATTTGGAAGTGAATTGTATTTTAAATATATGGAATATGAAAAGTATTTTGATTCATTAAAATGAATCTATATCTGTGCCCATAAATAGAGTCTCTTCGTTATCCGTTCACATTTCATGCTATGAAAATTGGGTAGAAAAATAAAACTGAAATCTGGGTAATTGCTTAAGGCTCTGTTTGCTAAAACTAGCTGGTGGCTGGTAGCTGGTAACTGATAGCTGGTAGCTGGTAGCTGGTAGTGTAACAACCCAATTCCCATCGCGAATTCATAATACATAAATAAATCAGAGTAACTAAAAATTTATTTTTCCGACAGAAACAAGGATGCCACATTTTAAAGTAAGAAAAACACAATCCCTGCTCAATTATTTGATACATAACACATAATAGAGAAAATCATTAACGGGAAACTTTTTCCATCCAAAGGGAAAGGTCAATTATGGAATAAAGAGGAAAGATCCATAACCGAATTGTTTTACAAAATAAATCATTTTAGAACATCAACTATATATACAAAAGTACTACAAAATACATTCAACAAATGTATATATATATATATATATATATATATATATATATATATATATATATATATATATATATATATATATATATATATATATATATATATATATAATCGTTTCCCGACTCCCGTGCTACGTATCAGTGCAGACACCAAGACCGACAACAGAACGGAGGGCTAATCTTCACAAAAAGACCTCCAGCAACTCTAATCTGCAATGCCTCATAGAGCATTATAACACAGCAGAAGGGTGAGAAATAACAACTAAAATCAAGATTGCGTAATAATATGCAAATACATAACAATTCACATGCATAGCTATTCTCACCACAAACACCACATACTAATATATATAACATACCACATATACGTAACATATATCTATTAATCCAACAATATAGCATATATCAAGTATCCAATATACTCACATATTTGCACATAAGGCATACCAAGTCATAACATTTAGAAACACATCACACATCACATAGCATATGTCTACGCATAATACATATTATCCACAACCAATGCATTTATCACATATGCACATCAAATTACCAATGCTATCACAATCTCAACACATAACAAATCAATGCACAATTTCCACACATAATCGATCAAATCATGATTTTTCACACATAATGCATCCATTCACAATTCTCACACATAATCAATCCATGATTTATGCAAATGCACAGAGACCGACACAACGACTCTATGCAAATGCCATGCGATACCGACTTCCAACATTTCTCATCACTAGTTCACTCAAGAACTCTGCTGGAACCATCGCTCGTTACTTAGTGTAACTCCCCGTCGGGCATACGATGTTCCCCGTCGCTCACACCCCACACGGGCACACGGCGTTTATGGATCGCTCACACCCCACACGGGCACACGACCCGATCGCTCACACCCCACATGGGAACACGATCGTCTATAATCATCGGTTTCAGTCATCTTATTTTTAAGGCGCACGATCCAATCAGATCGCTTTCAGTCCTCTTATTTTTAAGGCGCACGATGTTATAGCAGATTCCCTCTGGAACCAATATGTCGCTCACGACGTCACAAGAATGCATATCTTGATGCTTGGCATACAATGACTCATGACATTCAAAATGCACACATATACACATCCATAATCATACATATATCATCAAATACCACACATTGCATTTTCCTGCCCTTAGGCCACAACTCATCATCACAACATGTATCACGTGCATTTTCATTTTACAACAGCACACAAGTCATACAATATCCATATTAACAACACATTGCATGATACACATCGATTACACACAATGACAACGACAAAAGTCGACAAAACAACATCATTCAAATATCATACATCCATCACCAATGAGTATCAATCATGCACAACATTTCATCACATATATTCATGCCATATAACAGCACACCAGCTATACGTTACATATCAAAAGCATATAGCATGATAACACATCATTCGCACACCAATACGACGGTAAAAATCCGACAAACCAACACTTTTTCAAAACCAAAACTTAAATAAATCATCTACTGACCTCCAACCCACTTTTAATAGAAAGAATATTTCATTAGCTTTCCAATGCTCCAAACCGTGCCTCAAACCGACTGACGGATCAAAAGTTATGAATTTTCAAAGAAAAGAATTTATTGAGAAACAGCCAGATTCGCCTGGCGACTTAGGATTTCGCCTGGCGAATACCCCTTCGCCTGGCGACCTAGTGGCGAACCACAAATTTTAGAAAAACCAAAAGTTACAGAAGCTAACACATTTATGTCTTTCCGATTTCGCCTGGCGACTTACGATTTCGCCTGGCGAATCACCCTTCGCCAGCACTTCGCCTGGCGAACTAGTGGCGAGACCTAATCCGCCTGGCGAATCCCCAATTCGCTTGGCGAATCGCACCAGACCCAGAAAAATTCTGTTACGGGTTACACGGCTCCAAAACCCCAAAATCCCCATTTTTCACCCCAAATCAATTCCAACAGCAAAAGCAAGTATCAACAAATGTTCATATGCATAGAAGGATCATACAACGCGACTTATAACGATTTCCGACCGTGGAAACATCAATTTCTATCAATTGTTCGTCAATTTATCAAATGAGAAAAAGTTGTAAAACAACCAAAACAATTACCACAAGCAACACATATACATACACAAGCAAGATATAATTGAAACTTCTCACCCTTACCCGATTAATCGCGCTCGAAACGGAGTTTCCTCGATTTTTCCACTTTTCCTCTTCTCCCTTTTCTTTCCTCTCTTTTCTCTTCTCTTCTCTTTTCTTTCTCTTCTTTTCCTTTCCCTTTCTTTTCTCTCTTTTCTTTCTTTCTATTTCTATTTAAAATATCTAATTACCCAAATGACCAAAATACCCCTACACTCAAATATCTCGCAACCGCTCTCAAAACGCGATAAAACATAAACAATGATGAAAAATAATATATTGTCAAATAAAAGTCAATAATAATATAATATAATAATAAAAAAATTTAAAACGACTCAATTAAATAAAACTAACAAAACTGGGGCGTTACAGGTAGCTGATATCTGGTAGCTTATAGCTGGTAGCTGATAAGTTAATTTAACTGTTTGGTAAATTAGCTGTTACACTAGTTGATAATTACAAAATGACTTAAAATGACACTTTTAATTAAGAAATTGGTGATTTCATTATCTTATTATATTATATTATTAAATTAATTTTTATTCGATAAAAGTAAATGCATTAATAACAACATGCAAAACAATTTTAATATATATGAAAAATTAAAGATATCATCAAAATATATAAATTTGTATAAAAGTTTTATCGACTTTGCTATTTAGTATGAATATATTGACAACAAAATTCAATGAAAAAAAAAACCAGCAAACCATATATAAAGCAAGGGTATTTAATAAAGTCATTTAAGAAGACATAAAAGTAAAAGTAATCATAATAACTACAATTCTTGGTCTAATTAACTCATTCTTTCGTAAAATATAATTTTTTTTAATTCCTAATTTTATAATGAAATTTAATAAAATATGTGAAATAATAACATTGTAATTTTGAATTTAGTTATATTAATCTAAAAAAATAACAAAAATAAGTTTATTGTCTAATATTTTACAATAAAACTGTAATAATATTCTGAATTTTCTTCATCTTTGTTGATTTTATTGATTTTATTCCAATGTTTCACTAATTTAAGAATTATCAACACTATTTTTAAATTAATTATATAATTTATATTTAATAAATAAAAATAATATCTAAAATCTTCTATAACATTCTTCAAAATCTCCCTAAATTCAATTTTTTAATAGTAAATATTATATATATATATATATATATATATATATATATATATATATATATATATATATATATATATATATATATATTGTTAAAATAATAAGGGTATAATTGGAATAAAAAGTCATAAGCTAAAAGCTACAAGCTCAAAAGCTACTTCAAATAGCTTTTGAAAAAAAAACTAAAAGATAGTTAAAAAGCTAAAAGTTAAAATACATTATCAAATAAAGTTTTTTAATCAAAATGAGCTGAAAAGCTAAAAGTTATAAACTAAAAGCTCTTTTTATTGTCTTACCAAACATACTCTAAATTTTTGGAAATTGTATAGTCACTTATTAAGTCTCTAAGTATAAAATTAATTAAAAATATTTGAAGAATTAACAACGTTGGTTTTAATAGTAAATTTACTAGATATTGTAATATTTTTGGCTTTTATATTTATTTATATAACACCCTTATTTGAATGAGATCTATTCTATACGCTAGTAGTACTGTATCCTTTATTTCTAAAGAGACATGAACATTAGTCTTGTGAACGAACACGACCGCGTGATTAACGGCCATCATGGATTGCATGATATTTATATAATTTTAGATGATTGTATTTAGAATATTTCAGGCCGACCAGAAAGGACAAATACAGTCAAGTGCACACCAATTTCACCACTCAACAAGGGCGAAGAGCGGCAAGCATGCTTGTTTGGGCTATCCTCAAGGGAGAGATGTCGTCGACGCTATCACATAGTTGACTTGTGGTGGCTATCATGACCATTGCTTGTCAGCTTTGTATTAAATCTTTAGACTAATCATGTTTTGTGTATTGGTTACTAGATGAGTTGGACTGAGAACTGTGAGGCTTGAAAGACTAATCATGTTTGTGATTGAGCATGATCTTTGACAAATGAATCTTGATTTTCAATTAACTCCATTACTACCAGTTGACTTGAGAGTTGCAGAATGAAGATGAGACTACAAACTGAATGTTCAAGGAAGAAGGATAAGTTATGAGAATTGACCATCGAAGCGTCAATGATCGACATAAGTGATTGATATCATAATAGAGTTGAAAATCAACCTATCTGCATAATGGCGTAGCAGAGAATTTAGTAGAGAAGTATCTAGTTTTTATTCATTCAAAACATGAATAACAATTGCAGTAGTGCATGCTTATATAGGAGACTAGCTGATACAAAGTAAGCTTAGAGATTATAACTAACTCTCGTGTGTAATAACTAATTGTGTTAGTTAACTAACTGATAACCAAAACCTAACTGCTAACAACTGCACAAACTATGTTAGTTGCTGAGTAAGGAGCTGAAGGCTGCATAGTAACATTTCTAACAGTTATATAATTACTTGTTTCATTAGAAACTATGATATGATACAATAAATAAATTTGTAGCTTCTCCGTGTTGATCCTACATCAATGTCACACCACACAAAAGGTTATTTAATTGTAAAATTTAGCTTTCAGAAAATAACTTTTTAGATATTAGTCTTTGCACCATAACAATTACCGACAAATTTTTCATTTATAAGATAACTTTCGTTGACAAATTAGCCGATAGTTGACTAATACCGATGTGAGTACAATATGTAATCTATCTTCAGTTAACGTGCCACAACATACTCAAGCTTATGTTTACTTTAAGGTTTTTAGTCTTTTGGCCTCCCATGTTCTTATCGCGATCACAGAAATTAAATACTTATAACAGAGTAAAATTGAACAAAATTTTACATTTTAAAACCAATGTATGTACAAACTTTATTACTTCTTGGATAAGATCTTCTATCAACCCTTATTCTTTATCTGTTACCTAGCAACAACTAAGATCAAGCTAAAATGCTGCAATTATTTGTTTTGGTAACTGCAATAACTTCGAATGCTAAGAATGTAAAGTTGTTTATGTGCAACAAAACACAATGACTCCTTTATTTGGTGCATGGCCTATCAAACAAGAATAATAAAACCACAACACAACCTTCAAAATCAAAGACCTCTTAAGCTAAAGTCTTGTACTGAATGAATTATTAGATATGAGACTGAATAAAACCACAACACAAATTAAAATTAAAATACTGGTTATGTCGTAGTTTTGTTATTTCAATAGCAACAACCTCAAGTCTACTAATTCAAACAATCACGAGATTAAAAAGCAGAACAAGAAGATCCGACATTATACATGAGTAGGCAAATCAAATAACAAAAATTGTCATTAGGAATCTGAATCACTTTCTTTGTTAGAGTAACTTTTGTTGACCTTGTTCATAGCAGATTCAAACACACTCTCAAGCTCCTTCAAACAATCCACAAACACAAACGTATCTTCCTGTTTGTTCTCATCAATCAAACTTTTTCCCTTTATCATTGCAGAATTAATCTTCACTTTGTCAACAGGGTTGAGCTTGGAACTTACACAATCATCCTTCACTGCTTTCCCCACGGAGTACAGATAATCATCCAAAGCATTTATTGCTTTAGCTTTCTTTTTGAACTTCATGTCTTGAGCCTTAAAAAATTCAGCCTCTTGAATCATTCTCTCAATTTCTTCCCTTGACAGTCTTCCATTTTCATTGGTTATTGTAATATCATTCTTATTACCACTTGTTTCTTCCTCTGCAGACACATTTAGTATACCATCTATATCAATATCAAAACATACTTGAAAAGGAAGGCCACGAGGTGCACGACGGACTGAGAGATAAAATAAACCAAGCAAGTTATTCTCACTTGCAACCATTCTCTCACCCTCGTAAACTTCAATTGGGACTCTGGCTAAGTTATCTTCAGTTGTAAGGTATTCTTGTTTCTTCTTTACAGGAATGGTAGAATTCTTAGGAATAATTACACTCATGATATCTCCTTTTACTGCTGTACCAAGAGACAAAGGTGTAACATCTTGCAAACCCAAATTTGGAACATTCTTAAAACCTTCACTCAGCAAAGCAGCTTGGACAGCTGCACCATAAGCAACAGCCTCATCTGGGTTGATGCTCTTGCATAGTTCCTTCCCCTTGAAAAAGTCCTGCAATAGTTGCTTCACTTTGGGAATCCTAGAAGACCCACCAACAAGGACAATGTCATCAACACTACTCTTCTCTATCTCAGCATCAGCAATACAACTTTCAACGATATCCATACACTTTTTAAAGAGGTCCATATTCAGTTGCTCAAACTTGGCCCGAGTAATTGATGAACAAAAGTCAATACCTTCACATATAGCATCTATGTCAATTGCTGCATCAGTATCGTATGAAAGTGTTCTTTTTGCCCTCTCGCACGCAGTTCTCAATCTCCTCAAGGCTTTTGAGTTCCCACTAATATCAACTTTGTTCTTCCTCTTAAACTCCTTTACAAAGTGATTCACCATTCGATTATCAAAGTCTTCTCCTCCAAGGTGAGTGTCACCGGCAGTGGCCTTGACTTCAAAGGAATTATTCTTAATTGTAAGGAGAGACACATCAAAAGTTCCACCACCAAGATCAAAGATGAAAATAGTTCTCTCTTCAATACAATTAGCTCTCTTTTGAAGTCCATATGCTAAAGCCGCTGCAGTTGGCTCATTGATTATCCGCATTACATTGAGACCAGCAATATCACCTGCATCTTTTGTAGCTCTTCGCTGTGAATCATTAAAATAAGCAGGTACCGTAATCACTGCATTCTTAACAGGTGATTCCAAAAAAGCCCCCGCAATCTCTCGCATATGTGTGAGAATCATTGCTGATATTTCCTCAGCAACGAGGTGTTTTTCCTCACCCTTGTAGCTCACAACGATCGTCGGCTTGTCATTATCACCGGCAATGACCTTAAAGGGCCACAATAGAATATCACTTTGAATAACAGAATCGTTATATTTCCTTCCAATCAACCTTTTAGCATCTGAAAATATTAAATGGTGATGTATATTTTCTTACTTATTGAAAGTGATGTAAATAAGAAATTAGATTCAAGATTAAAAAAAGAATGTATAAAGTATATTTAACCGTAATGATGAACAAACATAGAAATGAATTACCAAAGACAGTGTTGGTTGGATTAGAAGAAGCTTGATTTTTAGCAGCATCACCGATCAATCTTTGAGAATTACCGATCAATCTTTGAGAATTAGTGAAAGCAACACAAGAAGGTGTTGTTTTGTTTCCTTGATCATTGTGAATGATTTCAACACGATCGTTTTGCTCCTGCCACACTCCTACACATGAGTAGGTGGTGCCTAGGTCAATTCCTATAGCAACTCCCTCGTATTTCTTGGCCATTCTCTATCAAATGAATGAAAGTGTATGATTTTAGCTGGTTTCAAACTTGGGAAGAGATATAATAATAGTACAACTATTTATGTAGTTGGGATTGGTCTTGATATAAGTGCACATAATCTTCTTTGTCAGTTCCCATTGTATGCGTATGGAAAGAGTAGAAAAAAAAGTGATATTTGTGACTTTTTGTTGGTTGATCTGTTTTTGAGCTTTTCAAACTACTTTAGTATTTATAACTTTTTTTCTTTTATTTATTTATTGTTTTATGCAAGTATAAGAATGCTAGGTTACTTAATGGATAAGAAAGTGAAAGGAGCAAAAAAGAGCAAAAAGAGTTTCCAGTGTCATAAAATTATTGTGAGGGAAATATGACGAATAATTATAATTTTGTTAGGCCCAATCCAAAATAAAATGCAAAATTAGATTATATTTACCGGAACCTTTGATGACAACACATCTAAAAGCTTATAATATTTGAAGTTTTGTGGATCCTTGTTTGTTGCAAACAAGGAGCTGATGAAGTAGCTCGTAGAAGAGACCAATTGGCTTTTTTACACATTCATTAAGGAATATATTACTTACTATTTGAAAAAATAGAAAATGTCAAGACTTCTCAGAAAGCGTGGGTTATGTAGCACCGCTACTTTTGAAAAATGGTGTGTTTGTATCCGTGTCGGACGCCGACACTTTAACTGACACTTGCAATTACCTTTAATTTATTTATTTTTCAAATTATTACCAATATTGTCGTGTCGGTGTCAAGTCCTATTTAGAGTGTCCGTGCTTCATAGAGCATGGGACATATTAAAGTTGTCACATAAAGGAGTAGAGAAGGCTCCGAAAACCAAATTATGATTTCTACATAGAAAATATGAAACGTACAAAATGCCTAATTCAGAAGTTGGAGGACAATATTTTTCCCGTGGTATAAATCTTGTCAATAAAATGAGAGTATATGGAGAATATATTTTGAATATCAAAGTGGTGGAGAAAATTGTACGTACCATGCCAATGAATTTTGATCATGTGGTAGTCTCACAATACCAACACTATGTCGGTAATAGAGTTGCAAGGTAGTATTAAAATCCATGTCTAGAGCTTATTAGAGAAAGTAAAAGAAGAAGCTTTGAAGAGTCAAGTGAATCTCAATAACGTAATTGAATCTATTCAAATAGGAGAATGTAGAGGTTGTGAAAATTTCAATAATGATGGAAGAGGAAATTTTAGAGGTAGAGGTCGAGGAACCTTTAGAGAATGAGGGTGTGACAACATTAACAAATGGAGAGAGAACAATTTCAACAACTTCAATCAATCCCATCAAAGAAGAGGTAGACATAGTTTTGGATCTACATATTGTGGCAAAGGAAGACGTAACTACAATCAAGAGAAGACACATTATAATTGATTCCACTGGGGAAAATATGGGCATAAAGAAGCTTATTGCAGATATCGACATCACGAAAACATGACAGAAAATTCATATCAAAATACTAGTGAGAATTCTGAAAAAGAGGATAACATGTATTTGGATACTAGGTGTAGTAATCATATGTGTGGAAAAATGAAATATTTTCTTCTCTGAACAAAATACCAAAATCTATCGTGAAGTTTGCAAAAGATTCAAATATTTCAATATTGAAAAAAGGCCAAATTTCTATCACGTTAAAAAATTGATCTCAAAATTTTATTGGTGATGGATTCTATAGCCCATTTCATTTGAAGATTCAACATGAAAGATTTCCTTATTTAAGTTATGTTATTCCAAATGATGTCTGACTATGACACATGGGATTTGTTCACTTTCAAATTTTTTACTTGAATTATCTATCAAGAAAAGAATATGTTTCTGGACTACCTATTATGAGTATTCAAAATGGTGTATGCAAAATTTGTCAAATGGGACTACCTATCATTTCCAACATGAAAGTCTTGGAGAGAAAAGAAATTATTGGAGATAATTCATACAGAGTATTTCTCAATGGATATACCAACACCCGATGAATACATGTACTTTACTAATTTTATTGATGATTTTAGCAATATGCTTAGGTGTATTTCTTGAAAAAAATTAGAAGCTTGTGATGGCTTCAAGATATTCAAGGAATTTATATAAAAACAAAGTTGTTGTAGAATCAAAGTATTAAGAATGGAAAAGGCCAAGAATACTTCGTTGGTACAAATTTCTATTAGAAACATGGAATTAACCATCAATTAACAATAAGATACACACCTCGCAAGAATAAAGTTGTTGAAAGAAAGAATAGAACGATCAATGATATTGTGAGATGTGTTGGATGTGAATATGTAAATAGAAAAATGGACTAGAGGGGGTGAATAGAACCAAATAAAAAATCAACCTCTTTTTCAAAATATATCAAAGATTTTTCAAAAAATGCACGCAGAAGGTTTGAATCGAAAATATGAAAATTGTAATTTTTGAAATTTTTATCACGTTAACACTAAATCGTTTCACAAACACCAAAAATGAATATGGTGATACACAATGTATTCAATTAATTCAGTTGTATAATTCACGAGGTGTGTGAAGGTGTGAAAAGTACAAAAGAAGGGGGGGGGGGTTGAATTGTGTTTCACGTTCTCTTTTAATTTAACTTCTGATCAGAGTTTCAGAATCAGAACTGATGTTCAGATTCTGAGTTAGTTCGTTTGGCAGCGGATACAACAGAAGTAAATAAAATAATAGCAGAAGACACAAAAGATTTATATTAGTTCCTCCTCTAATTGAGAGTAGCCCAGTCCCCTTGCCTCATAAGAGCTTTTCATTATAACAACTTTATGATTATAATCCCTTATGCTTCTGCATAAGACTTTTACAATTGCTCAGACCAATTGTCTGAGACTTCCCCTGCTTATAACACATAACTAATAATTAACCTTTACTCACACCACACTATGCCACAGAAGGGAAAAGGCAACGCTTTTTTTGGCTTTTAACAGCGCTTAAAAGCGCTGTCTAAGGTGGCGATGCTATAGGTAAAGACATCGCTTTTGTTTTATGCAAAAGCGCTGCCTTATGTAGGTCTTTAGCAGCACTTTTTCTAGAAAAGCGCTTTCTAATGTAGGCCTTTAGCAGCTCTTTTTCTGGAAAAGCAATTTCTAAGGTGGGCCTTTAGCAGCGCTTTTTCTGGCCTTTTATGCTTTTTAAAGTGGGGCTTCTTGTGTACGTCTGAGTGATTGAGCTAATATAAAGTCTCAGAAAATAAAAAGGCAAAAAAATAACGCTTGGTACATAAAAGGGTAATTCCTTGCAGGAGGAAAATCGACATATTATATAAAATGTCTCAGATGAGCCAAAACATTGTACAATACAATTAAAAAGAGACAATAAAAAACAACAAAATAACAACCACAAAACAACCATATAATGGGACAATCAAAACAACAACAAAATACAGCTTCCCTTCTAGAAGCTAATCGCTCTCTCTCCATCCTCCTGAATGAAGAAAATTGAACCAGTCTTCATCCCAGTCCCTATCAACATCTGCACCAAAATCACGTTTCGGAGTGCGGTCTTTTGTGAGGGATTTCATCTTTGTCACAGATTTCTTCCCAGACAAGGTTGCTCCAATTTATGATGCAACAGATATTGCAACATTTGGACCGTCCTTCTTCATTTTCTCGGTCACCTTCTTGGCCGCGGAGTTTTTTGAGGAAGTGCTCATGTTAAAGTATTGCGCAGGTCATTGAAACTTCATATGTCATTGAAACTTGTTTTGTTAAAACTAATCTACAACAACAATTTCAAAATCAAATTCAAACAACATTCAAATAACCTGTTTTTGCACGCCTTTTCTAGGAGAAAGGGGGTCAGTCAAACTACATTCAAACTAACACATTCAAACTAAAAACAAAACAAAAACAAAACAAGATGCTCAAGAACAACCCTTGAGAGAAGACGATGAACAGTGCTGGTCGGAGAAGATGGAGATACAAACAGATGAACTGTGCCGGTCGGAGAAGACGGACAGAGGAACACCGGTCGGAGAAGACGAACAGTGCGGAGGGAGAAGTCGCGAGAGAGGGGGAGAAACGGCGGAGGAAGATGTCGCGAGAGAGGGAGAAAGAAAAGAAATGATTAGGGCTTCTGAAACAATGAAAAGATTTTTAATATATATTTATGAAATAATAACATAAGACAGCGCTTTTGGAAAGCGCTTTCTTATGTATTAGATTTAGCAGCACTTTTTCTATAAAAGCGCTTTCTTTTTAATTGCCTATAGCAGCGCTTGCAGAAAGCGCTTTCTAATGTGTGACCTACGTAAGGCCTTTAGCAGCGCTTTTTAAAACCGCTTTCTAAAGTGTGCCTTTAGCAGCGCTTTCCTGAAAGCGCTTTATAAGGTGTCACATTTGTATGGCTTTTAACAGCGCTTCTAGGAAGCGCTATCTAAAGTAGGCCTTTAGGAAACGCTTTTTTCATAATGTTTTTTTAAAACATATAACAGCGCTTTTGATTAAAAGCGATGTCTATGTTGTGCTTCCAAAAAGCAATTTTGGCGTAGTGCCATCAGACTGAGCCACCTGCTCTTCTGTCTTCTGGTTGAGACTTCCCTTTGCTTAGGGCGCATGTCTAAGACTTCCCTTTTCTCACATCCTCTGGCCGAGCCACCTACTCTTTTGACCATCCAAACCGAGACTTCCCTTGCTCAAGCTGCACCCGAGACTTCTTGTTCTCGCCCCTCAGATGGAGACTTCCCCACTTGCTCAATCAGACTAGCTGAATAAGACTTTCACAGCTCAAGCACTTAAGCAATGAGACTTACGTGGCTTAGGCATCTTGGCTCAAGACTTGTTGCTTGAATCCCAATGAGACAAGACATTTTGCTCAAGCACATAGCAGGAGACTTAATATAAACTACTGAAGGCTCAGCAGAATAGAGAACAAGGTGTACATGATACAAGTATCAGAGGTACGAGAAATCACCATAATAAAGACCTAAAGCACTTAAGATTTCTAATATATAAAGAGGTAAGAAATCTTAAGACTTTTACAATTACAACCTAAAACAGAAAATCTGCATATTACATAGAGTTGATAATTGCTTGATCTTGCTACTCCTTCATTAGAAAAATCCTTGTTGAGATTCAAACTTGAATCTTCAGCCATATATATATTTTTTTCCATAAACTAGCTCTTGAGGAAGTGACTTGATCAAATGTCTTTGCTTTTACTCCATAGTATAAGAGACATTAAAGATGGATGCACAACAAATTATGAATTCAGTGTGTAACATGTTTAACCTTTGAGTTTTCAAAAGGTTTTGTACTGATAGAGCCATTGAGAGAAGACATCCATAGAACAATCCAGCTTTTCTTGAGCCTTACAATCATGTAAACTCGAGCTGAAAGGTTGATAAGACAATACAACTTGCTTTCAGTAGTATGAATAATCCACAACTTTATCACCAACTCTGAATGATACCAGATACTGATATACAATTACTAAGTGTAGAAACTCGTCTGAATGCTGAGGCCTTTAGTTCAGAGTCTGCGTCAAACCACACTAGCAATTGTTCTTTAGACTCTGCCACCAGAAGCTAGCAATGAAGCAACTCCAAGTGTGTCTAAGTAAAACTGATTCTGATTATTTATGTACAAGAACAAGAACCCACATAAATAAAACACACATCAAATAAACCATTGTTCTTTTAATACTTTAGTTATCATAAAAAATAAAAGAAAAAATGTCAAGAACAAATCTTGCTTTAACAATCTTCCCCTTTTTGATGATAACAAACACAAGTATTTAAAGGACAATGTTGGGCATTTAATTTTCTCTGCAACAATAGGGTATGAGGCTTGTAAGCTCCCCCTGAGTCTGATAGTTCACACGTGAGTTTAATTTACTCTAAAATTAAGAATTGTTTTTCAAGAAAAATAAATTAGTCTTCTTAATAACATCAGGGTCTGAGGTTTGCAAGCTTCCCCTGAGTCAAACAGTTCCAAGGTTGAGGTTTGTATGCTCCCCCTTAGTTCCATATTTAAGAACACCGAACTAACAACATTTTAACTCCTTTTGGCAACACTAAAATACGAGGTTTGTAAGCTCTTTCTGAGTCTCATAGGCTAAGTCAGAGGTTTGTAAGCTCTTTCTTAACAACAAGAGAGTTAAAATATGTTGCCCTTTTTAACTTTCCTTAGCAACACTAGAATATGAGGTTTGTAAGCTCCTTCTGGGTCTGATAGGCTAAGTCTGAGGTTTGTAAGCTCTTCCTTAGACCTATGTACAAGAAAGTTAAAAATACGCCCTGGGCAAAGTAACCATAAAAACAGAAAATAAATGACCACTATGTACAGGACATGTATTCAATGGGTTCAGTTTCCACTTAAATACTTACTATTATTTCTCCCCCTTTTGTCACATAAAAAATGATAGAAGGAAAAGAAGGAAAAAGAAAAAAATATCACTACTAAATGTAACTCTGATCATCATTACAGGATCACTTTCCAAAGAGGAAAAATAATCAAGTAATAAGAGTCATTAAGGTTTGTAAAGTGCACGCTTTAAAGTCTTAGTGGTCATTACTATTCCAAGAATTAAACAAGGATTAATTTTAGACTATTGGTATCCACATAAGTCATTATAAAAACATGTAACTCCTAAGTCATTTTCATCAATCACCAACCTAAGGATATGGAATTAGCAACTAAGAGTCATAATGCATCCATCGTAACAGACACAATCAAGAGCTCTACAAGCTTAGAAATCCAATCCTCTCAGAAGAGAGTTATTTTTGATTCCTCTACAACTGCGCCAATACCCTCAACAAAACTTGCTTCTGAAGAGGCTACCTCAGCACCACATGAATGACCTTCAGAAGGAGGTTCAATAGTAGCTGCCTTGAAGCCAAGAAGAAGAAGCATGAAGAGGTCAAGGAAGAAAAAAATGGTCAACAAGAAGTTCTACCGCTCTCTTCCATAAATAGAAGGGGAAGAAGTGATTGATTCTAAAGATGAGGAGGTAGACTATGACAACAGTGGACGCTGCTGGGCACGAGATGCAATGTCTAGAGATCAATTCTAGAAATCATCTTATACCATTTTTTTGTTAAAAAATGTAATCCATCAGTTTAATTAATGAAAAAGATTTTTTTACCAATACTACTTTAGCATGCATTTATATCCCATAAATTTCTTTATAATTTTCTGAAGATACACTATCAAAGAAAAACTGACACAGAAAAGAAAGTTAAAACAGATCAAATATAAACTCATAGTTATTAAGAGAATGTTATTAGATTAGACTGCTAGATCACATTTCCAAGAGTCATTATTAAAATACTGATAAAATTTATTCAGTAGTTAAATAATATTAAACTCAAGACAATGAATGTGACACGTCTATAAAAAGACTCTAGTAAGCTTTCTTCCATCATCACTTAATCCCTAAAACACTAAGATGTATAAGAAAAGTAAATTTGGGTTCCAAAGAGAGATTTTAGGAAGTCACCACTACTGAATGTAGCAACTCAAGTAAATCAAAGCAAGGCAGCAGCTAAAGAACTTGCAAGCAAGCAGACAACTTTAGAAGTGCTCTCCTCTTCAGCATCCTTTAATTTTCAAGAACAAATCTTGCTTTAATAATCTTCCCCTTTTTTATGATGACAAACACAAGTATTTAAAGGACAATGTTGGACATTTACTTTTCTCTGCAACAATAGGGTATGAGGCTTGTAAGCTCCCCCTGAGTTTGATAGTTCACACGTGAGTTTAATTTACTCTAAAATTAAGAACTGTTTTTCAAGAAAAATAAATTAGTCTTCTTAATAACATCAGGATCTGAGGTTTGCAAGCTTCCCCTGAGTCAAACAGTTCAAAGGTTGAGGTTTGTATGCTCCCCCTTAGTTCCATATTTAAGAACACCGAACTAACAACATTTTAACTCCTTTTGGCAACACTAAAATACGAGGTTTGTAAGCTCTTTCTGAGTCTCATAGGCTAAGTCAGAGGTTTGTAAGCTCTTTCTTAACAACAAGAGAGTTAAAATATGTTGCCCTTTTTAACTTTCCTTAGCAACACCAGAATATGAGGTTTGTAAGCTCCTTCTGGGTCTGATAGGCTAAGTCTAAGGTTTGTAAGCTCTTCCTTAGACCTATGTACAAGAAAGTTAAAAATACGCCTTGGGCAAAATAACCATAAAAACAGAAAATAAATGACAAGAAAATAAATGACCACTATGTACAGGACATGTATTCAATGGGTTCAGTTTCCACTTAAATACTTACTATTATTTCTCCCCCTTTTTTCACATAAAAAAGGATAGAAGGAAAAGAAGGAAAAAGAAAAAAATATCACTACTAAATGTAACTCTGATCATCATTACAAGATCAGTTTCCAAAGAGGAAAAATAATCAAGTAATAAGAGTCATTAAGGTTTGTAAAGTGCACGCTTTAAAGTCTTAGTGGTCATTACTATTCCAAGAATTAAACAAGGATTAATTTTAGACTATTGGTATCCACATAAGTCATTATAAAAACATGTAACTCCTAAGTCATTTTCATCAATCACCAACCTAAGGATATGGAATTAGCAACTAAGAGTCATAATGCATCCATCGTAACAGACACAATCAAGAGCTCTACAAGCTTAGAAATCCAATCCTCTCAGAAGAGAGTTATTTTTGATTCCTCTACAACTGCGCCAATACCCTCAACAAAACTTGCTTCTGAAGAGGCTACCTCAGCACCACATGAATGACCTTCAGAAGGAGGTTCAATAGTAGCTGCCTTGAAGCCAAGAAGAAGAAGCATGAAGAGGTCAAGGAAGAAAAAAATGGTCAACAAGAAGTTCTACCGCTCTCTTCCATAAATAGAAGGGGAAGAAGTGATTGATTCTAAAGATGAGGAGGTAGACTATGACAACAGTGGACGCTGCTGGGCACGAGATGCAATGTCTAGAGATCAATTCTAGAAATCATCTTATACCATTTTTTTGTTAAAAAATGTAATCCATCAGTTTAATTAATGAAAAAGTTTTTTTTACCAATACTACTTTAGCATGCATTTATATCCCATAAATTTCTTTATAATTTTCTGAAGATACACTATCAAAGAAAAACTGACACAGAAAAGAAAGTTAAAACAGATCAAATATAAACTCATAGTTATTAAGAGAATGTTATTAGATTAGACTGCTAGATCACATTTCCAAGAGTCATTATTAAAATACTGATAAAATTTATTCAGTAGTTAAATAATATTAAACTCAAGACAATGAATGTGACACGTCTATAAAAAGACTCTAGTAAGCTTTCTTCCATCATCACTTAATCCCTAAAACACTAAGATGTATAAGAAAAGTAAATTTGGGTTCCAAAGAGAGATTTTAGGAAGTCACCACTACTGAATGTAGCAACTCAAGTAAATCAAAGCAAGGCAGCAGCTAAAGAACTTGCAAGCAAGCAGACAACTTTAGAAGTGCTCTCCTCTTCAGCATCCTTTAATTTTCAAGAACAAATTTTGCTTTAACAATCTTCCCCTTTTTTATGATGACAAACACAAGTATTTAAAGGACAATGTTGGACATTTACTTTTCTCTGCAACAATAGGGTATGAGGCTTGTAAGCTCCCCCTGAGTTTGATAGTTCACACGTGAGTTTAATTTACTCTAAAATTAAGAACTGTTTTTCAAGAAAAATAAATTAGTCTTCTTAATAACATCAGGATCTGAGGTTTGCAAGCTTCCCCTGAGTCAAACTGTTTAAAGGTTGAGGTTTGTATGCTCCCCCTTAGTTCCATATTTAAGAACACCGAACTAACAACATTTTAACTCCTTTTGGCAACACTAAAATACGAGGTTTGTAAGCTCTTTCTGAGTCTCATAGGCTAAGTCAGAGGTTTGTAAGCTCTTTCTTAACAACAAGAGAGTTAAAATATGTTGCCCTTTTTAACTTTCCTTAGCAACACCAGAATATGAGGTTTGTAAGCTCCTTCTGGGTCTGATAGGCTAAGTCTAAGGTTTGTAAGCTCTTCCTTAGACCTATGTACAAGAAAGTTAAAAATACGCCTTGGGCAAAATAACCATAAAAACAGAAAATAAATGACAAGAAAATAAATGACCACTATGTACAGGACATGTATTCAATGGGTTCAGTTTCCACTTAAATACTTACTATTATTTCTCCCCCTTTTTTCACATAAAAAAGGATAGAAGGAAAAGAAGGAAAAAGAAAAAAATATCACTACTAAATGTAACTCTGATCATCATTACAAGATCAGTTTCCAAAGAGGAAAAATAATCAAGTAATAAGAGTCATTAAGGTTTGTAAAGTGCACGCTTTAAAGTCTTAGTGGTCATTACTATTCCAAGAATTAAACAAGGATTAATTTTAGACTATTGGTATTCACATAAGTCATTATAAAAACATGTAACTCCTAAGTCATTTTCATCAATCACCAACCTAAGGATATGGAATTAGCAACTAAGAGTCATAATGCATCCATCGTAACAGACACAATCAAGGGTATACAAGCTTAGAAATCCAATCCTCTCAGAAGAGAGGTATTTTTGATTCCTCTACAACTGCGCCATTACCCTCAACAAAACTTGCTTCTGAAGAGGCTACCTCAGCACCACATGAATGACCTTCAGAAGGAGGTTCAATAGTAGCTGCCTTGAAGCCAAGAAGAAGAAGCATGAAGAGGTCAAGGAAGAAAAAAATGGTCAACAAGAAGTTCTACCGCTCTCTTCCATACATAGAAGGGGAAGAAGTGATTGATTCTAAAGATGAGGAGGTAGACTATGACAACAGTGGACGCTGCTGGGCACGAGATGCAATGTCTAGAGATCAATTCTAGAAATCATCTTATACCATTTTTTTGTTAAAAAATGTAATCCATCAGTTTAATTAATGAAAAAGTTTTTTTTACCAATACTACTTTAGCATGCATTTATATCCCATAAATTTCTTTATAATTTTCTGAATATACACTATCAAAGAAAAACTGACACAGAAAAGAAAGTTAAAACAGATCAAATATAAACTCATAGTTATTAAGAGAATGTTATTAGATTAGACTGCTAGATCACATTTCCAAGAGTCATTATTAAAATACTGATAAAAATTATTCAGTAGTTAAATAATATTAAACTCAAGACAATGAATGTGACACGTCTATAAAAAGACTCTAGTAAGCTTTCTTCCATCATCACTTAATCCCTAAAACACTAAGATGTATAAGAAAAGTAAATTTGGGTTCCAAAGAGAGATTTTAGGAAGTCACCACTACTGAATGTAGCAACTCAAGCAAATCAAAGCAAGGCAGCAACTAAAGAACTTGCAAGCAAGCAGACAGCTTTAGAAGTGCTCTCCTCTTCAGCATCCTTTAATTTTCAAGAACAAATCTTGATCTAACAATCTTCCCCTTTTTGATGATGACAAACACAAGTATTTAAAGGACAATGTTGGGCATTTAATTTTCTCTGCAACAATAAGCTCCCCCTGAGTCTGATAGTTCACACGTGAGTTTAATTTACTCTAAAATTAAGAACTGTTTTTCAAGAAAAATAAATTAGTCTTCTTAATAACATCGGGGTCTGAGGTTTGCAAGCTTCCCCTGAGTCAAACAGTTCCAAGGTTGAGGTTTGTATGCTCCCCCTTAGTTCCATATTTAAGAACACCAAACTAACAACATTTTAACTCCTTTTGGCAACACTAAAATACGAGGTTTGTAAGCTCTTTCTGAGTCTCATAGGCTAAGTCAGAGGTTTGTAAGCTCTTTCTTAACAACAAGAGGGTTAAAATATGTTTCCCTTTTTAACTTTCCTTAGCAACACCAGAATATGTGGTTTGTAAGCTCCTTCTAGGTCTGATAGGCTAAGTCTGAGGTTTGTAAGCTCTTCCTTAGACCTATGTACAAGAAAGTTAAAAATACGCCCTTGGTAAAGTAACCATAAAAACAGAAAATAAATGAAAAGAAAATAAATGACCACTATGTACAGGACATGTATTCAATGGGTTCAGTTTCCACTTAAATACTTACTATTATTTCTCCCCCTTTTGTCACATCAAAAAAGATAGAAGGAAAAGAAGGAAAAAGAAAAAAATATCACTACTAAATGTAACTCTGATCATCATTACAGGATCAGTTTCTAAATAGGAAGAATAATCAAGTAATAAGAGTCATTAAGGTTTGTAAAGCGCACACTTTAAAGTTTTAGTGGTCATAACTATTCCAAGAATTAAACAAGGATTAATTTTAGACTATTGGTATCCACATAAGTCATTATAAAAACATGTAACTCCTAAGTCATTTTCATCAATCACCAACCTAAGGATATGGAATTAGCAACTAAGAGTCATAATGCATCCATCGTAACAGACACAATCAAGAGCTCTACAAGCTTAGAAATCCAATCCTCTCAGAAGAGAGTTATTTTTAAGTCCTCTACAACTGCGCCATTACACTCAACATAACTTGCTTTTGAAGAGGCTACCTCAGCACCACATGAATGACCTTCAGAAGGAGGTTCAATAGTAGCTGCCTTGAAGCCAAGAAGAAGAAGCATGAAGAGGTCAAGGAAGAAAAAGATGGTCAACAAGAAGTTCTACCGCTCTCTTCCATACATAGAAGGGGAAGAAGTGATTGATTATGAAGATGAGGAGGTAGACTTTGACAACAGTGGACGCTGTTGGGCACGAGATGCAATGTCTAGAGATCAATTCTAGAAATCATCTTGTACCCTTTTTTTGTTAAAAAATGTAATCCATCAGTTTAATTAATGAAAAAGTTTTTTTTACCAATACTACTTTAGCATGCATTTATATTCCATAAATTTCTTTATAATTTTCTGAAGATACACTATCAAAGTGAAACTGACACAGAAACGACAGTTAAAATAGATCAAATATAAACTCATAGTTATTAAGAGAATCTTAGTAGATTAGACTGCTAGATCACATTTCCATGAGTCATTATTAAAATACTGATAACATTTATTCAGTAGCTAAATAATATTAAACTCAAGACAATGAATGTAACACGTCTATATAAAGACTCTAGTAAGCTTTCTTCCATCATCACTTAATCCCTAAAACACTAAGATGTATAAGAAAAGTAAATTTGGGTTCCAAAGAGAGATTTTAGGAAGTCACCACTACTGAATGTAGCAACTCAAGCAAATCAAAGCAAGGCAGCCGCTAAAGAACTTGCAAGCAAGCAGACAGCTTTAGAAGTGCTCTCCTCTTCAGCATCCTTTAATTTTCAAGAACAAATCTTGCTCTAACAATCTTCCCCTTTTTGATGATGACAAGAACAAGTATTTAAAGGACAATGTTAGGCATTTAATTTTCTCTGCAACAATAGGGTATGAGGTTTGTAAGCTCCCCCTAAGTCTGATAGTTCACACGTGAGTTTAATTTACTCTAAAATTAAGAACTATTTTTCAAGAAAAATAAATTAGTCTTCTTAATAACATCAGGGTCTGAGGTTTGCAAGCTTCCCTGAGTCAAACAGTTCCAAGGTTGAGGTTTGTATGCTCCCCCTTAGTTCCATATTTAAGAACACCGAACTAACAACATTTTAACTCCTGGTCGTCCACACTTGAAGCACTTCTTCACCTCACTCTTACAATCACTAGCACGATGACCCGTGCCACCACAGTTGAAACACTTCGTAGGGTTGGGAGCCTTATCTCCGCCACTTAGTTTCTTTCCCACATCGATCTTCTATTTTCCTTTGCCAGCTGGAGCACTATAAGGCGTACCCCTATACATTTGCTTACCCTTCCGGTCATTCAAGGCTTTGTAATGAGCAATTCGGGCCCTGTTATCATTATCATAAATCCGACTTCTACTTACCAGTTCTGGATAACTCCTTATCTTCTGACAAGCAATGCCTTGTTTGATCTCGGGACGCAGTCCATTCTCAAACTTCAAGCATTTCGAAGTCATAGCCTCCTCGGTGTTATAATGAGCACAATATTGCACCAACTCCTCGAACCGAGCAGCATACTCAACCACTGTCATGGTACCCTGTTTCAGTTCAAGGAACTCAATCTCCCTTGCACTGCGAATATCTTCCGGGAAATACTTTTCCAGAAACTCACCTTGAAACACTGCCCACGTCACAAGAGTACCCGCAACTTCCAACCTCTGACAACTATTATCCCACTAGGCTTCAGCTTCGCCTTCCAGCATATGAGTGCCAAACTGCACTTTCTAAGCTTCATTGCATCCCATGGTCCTAAAGATCTTCTCAATAGCCTTCAGCCACTTCTGTGCCGCTTCAGGATCAAGAATACCTCCCTCGAAAGTAGGCGGCTTGTTGCTCTAAAACCTCTCTAAGTTACGGAACTGCGCCTCCCCAGCAATCTGATTGTTGTTATGCACTGCTTGCGCCATAGCTTGCAGCGCCGCGATAAGAGCATCATCATTCCTCCCTGCCATACTGTTCAACAATCCCAACACGGTTAGAAGAACACACAAGTCTACTCCTATTTTAAGGACAAACTCTACTACAACATCGGGCCGGACGGACCGACCTGCTCTGATACCAATTGCAACACCCCACTTCCCAAATATAACAAAAATATACAAATATTACAAATATATTCAGAGTTGCTCTAGATAGTGGGATGTCACACCATTAAAAACATAACCTGAATTTCTCTATTTACTTCATTCACTTCTTGTTTCTCAAAAATAATTACAAATAGCGGAATGAAATAACGAACCCCAAAATAATAAGGCCATTGGCCAACAAAATCATGGTCCGCATAAACTTGTGGTTCACCATGTTTTAAGATGAGTAATGATACATAACACTATACACAATATATACAACAAAAGATGAAATTCCCATTATCCCATGTTACGTATCAGAGTGACTCCTAAGACTCGATCAGGCAACACGCACTCCATGCACTACTCAAGTACCTGGATTATCTGTACTTCCAAAGAAGCACAGACACAAGAAACAACAAAGGGGTGAGAACTACATTCAATAATTAACGGTGTAAAATACATGCTAAAGAGTAGTAATCAAGCAATTACACATAATATGCACACATTCAAGACACACTTGTCACTTTTAATTTTAACCCAACAGAGATGTAATAATGCAATGTGACTCAATGACACAATGCAATACAAGTGGTACCACACACCATGGTTCATTTAATTGAACCCGATTCTTAATCGAATCCGAATAAATCACATACACTCCCACTGAGCAATAATTTATCTCCATACAACTCCACATTGGAGTTCGGACAATACTAGGCACCCATCATTGATTCTCACCTAGCTGTCTCCACACTATGGTTCATTCAATTGAACCCGATTCTTAATCGAATCTAGATAAATCACATACACTCCCACTGAGCAATGATTTATCTCCATACAACTCCACATTAGAGTCCAGACAATACTAGGCACCTATCATGGATTCTCACCTAGCTGTCTCCACCAAACACATCATGAAATACGTGACACAGATCATACACAAAATACACGTATAATAGCTGTTATACATCTACACGATCCTCAGGATCACACACATTTTATCTCTATCCTATCAATCCATGACATATAACTATGTTCCTACCTCACCATCACAAAGAGCATTGAAATGGATTTCCAACGCTTCCAACCGTGCGTTAATCCGAGTTACGGATCAAAAGTTATGGGGGAAACAAGTTGGAAAAATCTGTCACGTTCGCTCCAGGGTTCGCTAGGCGAACACTTAGCGAACCAAGTCAGTGGAAAAAGGGCATAAAGTTCGCTAAGCGAGCTTCTAGGAGAATATTTAGCTTCCGTTCGCCCCGGGGTTCGCTAGGCGAACCCTCGACCAAACATTCACTTTCAAGTTCGCCAGGTTCGCTAGACGAACAAAGCAGAAATTTGAAATTCCCAGCAGTGAGAACCCAGAAATATTTGGGTCCAACCTCCAAATTCTTCACCCAGAACACTTCTAAACAGACCAACCAAGCATAATCAATGATCATATGCATAATACGATTACACTATGCAATTTATATCAATTTTCAACCGTTAGATTCATGATTTTCACAAGATTACTCATTTTCTCACAAAATCAAACTTAACTCTACAACCTCAAGAAAACCTATACCCATATTGAACCCATTCTCCCCCTTACCTTGAATTCTTGATTAAATTCTTGTGAAGATTGATGATGCCAAAACTCAGCTCTTTGGAAATTTCCTCCGCTTTTCCTTTCCTTTCCTTCTCTTTTCTTTCTCTTCCTCTAAGTATTTCTCCCTTTCTAAAAATGATGGAAAATAAATGATATATAGAAACATCATTATTTAGTAACACTACAAAATGTCCAAATTAGCTCAGATGCACCAATTAATAACACCTTAGCGTTAAATAATATTAATCTGATCAGCTCTGAGTTCACCAGTTGCTCTAATTATCTTATCAGATAAATACTCAAAGCACACTAGACCTCAACTGGTCTCAACTACACACCCTCAACAATGCCAAACAAAAGAAATAACACACGACGATTAAATAAATTAAAATGGGGTGTTACAACATCCATTTTATAAGTGGTCTTATCAAGACATAATTCCTAACATAGATAATGGTGCTTACAAAATTAGCCCAGAAATATTTCGGAAGATTGGTCTCATTAAGCCTCGTCCTCGCAAGCTCGACTAGAGAAATTTTTTCCCTCTTTACTACCATGTTTGGTTGAGGTGTTTATAGATTGGATAAGGTGTACCGAATACCATTATCGTTACAGAATTCTTTGAATTCCTCAATTTGGAATTTTTGCCATGATCACTTCTTATAGATGGGATGCTTACACCTATTTCATTTTGGATAACATTGGCAAGTTTATGAAAAGGAAGTAAACACATCTCTTTTCTGAGATAAGAATATTGTCCATGTATAGCGAGAGTAGTCATCCATAATTACAAGGGCGTAGACGTTTCCAACTAGACTTACGGTTCTAGATGGGCTAAAAAGGTCTATGTCAAGCAGTTGCAAGGGCCGAACAATAGAAATTATATTTTTAGATTATAAAGAGCCCCTCACTTGTTTCCCCTTTTGGCACGCATCAGAAGATATGTTCGTTTCAAAATGTAAGTCTGGCAGTCTGTCTACGAGATCCTTGCAAACCAATTTGTTAAAGTGATCCATGTGGATGTGAGCTATTCTCCTATGCCATAGCCAAGAATCATCTTGCTTAATTAGGGGACATATATCACTTGAAAGGATTCATTGTCATTGTGTAGGCATTTCCACTTCTTGAGCTAGTAAATAGAATTTCATTTGAATTTTATTTTATGTCCCTACCACCAGAAGAATCAAATGTTACATTTCTACCTTTGTTACATAGTTAACTTATGTTGAGCAAATTATGCTTAAGTCCTTGTACCAACAGGACTTCCCCGATCGTTGGATTTTGGAATTTACCAATGGTTCCAAAACCTATAATTTTTCCTTTATTACTATCTCCATAGGTGATAAATCCTCCTTCCATGGGAAAGAAGGAGTCACCTATCATATGCTTTGAACAAATTGTTGTCAAGATACCATTTGGTCTTTGAGAGTGTAAAGAGTCATGGCAAAGAAAATGTTAGTTCTTAACTTTCGGTACCCATATCATCTTAGGTCCTTGTTTGTTAGATTCATAAATGTTTTTCTTATTTGTTTTAGAGATATAGGCATTCTCAAGGTTTGATAGGATTCTTTCCTTGTGTTCAAAGTGTTTGTTATAGAAGTATGAAAGGGGTTGTCCTTCATTACTTTCATAACTTTTCTTAATGGAACAGAACATGGCAATGTAACCTTCTTTATTACAGTAGTTGCATTTTAAGGTTTTACAATGAGAGGTGTTTTTGGCCATACATATGTTCTCAAAGTTTCTGCTATTGTTATTTGGTCCATATCCTAATTTAGATTTGCTCGATGTAGTAAAAAGTTATCGAACCACAGAGACCAAATGGTTGATTACCAAATTACATTCTATCGATGTATATTTAGAGTAACCGGAAATTGGAGTTTGTAAAATAGCTTAAATAAAAAGCACTTTTGTAAAACATCTTAAATAAAAATCACTTAAAATACTTTGAAAGAAGCATGACTTAGAATTCATGATCCCTACTTTGACACATTCATATGATCACTTCACTTCTATTACGAGAATTTCGACACGGTTATAGAAAATGGTTAAATATGGACAACACATGCTTTCACCATCGCATTGTCATATCTAGAGTGAATAATTCGTATAATTTCACACGACAAGATTATTCGTCAAACATTCTTTTCTTTTGCACAACTATAAATATGGAACATTTCCTAATTGCAACTGAGAACTTTTGTTGTATCAGACTTAACTGTTTAAAAACCTGCGCTCGGGTACTGATACATATCCTTTCAGACTACGACCGATACCTAAGAACTCTTTACTTTCGTACAAGCATTTGAATGAATAACTTGTGTTTTAAAATAATCTCATAGATAAATTTAATGTAATTGATTAGCGATAGATCATATGAATAGTCATGAGTTAGGTCTCATAACCCTTATTCCCTAGTGGACTACTTACTCATGGTGAGGAACAATACAATCAGAGCAATTATCACAATCGAAAGCATGATTAACGGAAAAATAAAAAATTAACAACTGCAAATAAGAGTGAAAATAACATGGCTGACAAGAAGTCCACTTGAATTAAGATAGATCCAATGCTCTAATGGAGACTTAAGTATAGAGCAATACTGTGAAATAAAATACGTAAAAACTAAAAATCAAATCTTCCTCCATCAATCAAGACAAACTATGAGTTTTAAAGGAAATTTCTAAATGTAGAATAAATCTCATGATTAAGTGCTTAATGCAATCAGAAATTAGATAAATCAAAAGTTGCAAAGATCCCAAAATAGCTTGGAAACCTGGAAAAGGAAACAAATTGGGAAATCTCCAGCCTTCTCGCTATGGCCCGTAGTAGCTATTATAAGTGACCGTAGCAGGCTCCTGGAATTTGTATGGGCGCTTGCTCAAAAGAGCGGGAGCTAGGGTTTGCCTGCTACGACCCGTAGCAGGTGCTACAACCACCCGTTGCAGCACTCTGGTTTTTATACTGAGAATTCTCGAACTTTCTCCATTTTTCGTGATTTTTTTAATTTTCTTTGTATTTAAGTCTCATTTTCTGATTTTTCCTTCCCTTTTCATTCGGACAATCAAATTAAGGCATTTGGATTTATTATAATCATCACAAGCATAAGACTAGACAAGAATTTTTGCTTAGACACCAGATAAGCAACAATTTTCTTCTTTATTTACTGATGAAATTATAAACTTTTGTGTGTTGATTTATTTGTCCAATTTGGGACGATGTTTGGGGTTCAACCACCATTTCGTTGAATAACCGGGTGAGGGTTACCCAACTTAGAAGGCGTAGTTGCCTTTTACCACCTTCTCGTTATTTCGGTGCTAAAATTATTTATTTCTCAACCAATCATACATGCTATGTGAATCTAAGTTATGCCAGACTGTCATTATAAACTAATTATGGAGACTTTTCAGAATCCGAGTACTATGGTACAAGTCTACATGTTGGACTCGCATCTTACTTTGGGGAACTTAGGGTGTTCGAGCAATACCTATGTTGTCAAACTTTTCTAGTGTCCCTAGACTTAGCTTCTCATCCCTCTAACTCTATATGTACTTTCCCAGTTTCCTCATGACTAAAGCTTTTTCAAATAATTTTATTGAACGGTCCTAATTTAGGATATTTTTTTTGAAAAAGTAGTATTTTTAAAGAAAACAACTAAAATTGACGAAAATAACTAAAAGAACAAAAAGCATAAACATACAATATAGAAAAAGAAAACGAACCCCCCCCCCCCCCCCCCCCCCCCCCCCACCCCCCCCAAACTTGAACCAAACATTATCCTCATTGTTTTACCGCAAGCAAGAGGGAGTGAATTCATAAAGACCTCATTTGTCATTCCTTAGATTCACAAATTGTAGTGACTAATTCCTAATTTGAAAATTTCTTTCCCAGAGTTCTCATATGACTCAGATATGGGTGAACCGCGTTTGCATTTGATTTATGTTCTCTTTAGGTTTCATTATAAAGAGTTCATACTCATGGGTTAATGTGACAAACCTTTCCCTCTTTATCTCAATAGTGCCTTCATGGATAATTTGGAAGATGTTCCACATTTCTTTAGCACTTTCACAGTGAGAAACTCACAAAAACTCATCAAGATCGAGAGCGGTAGTGATGATATTTTTTCTTTCAAACTGCATTTCATATTTTCTTTGTTCTATTTGGACCAATCCTTTTCAGGTTTATCTACTACAACACCATTAACATTGTGTGTAGGGACAAATGGTTCTTCTTTCATATGCTTCCAAATACCATGATTTGTCCCTTGTATGAAAATTTTCATTTTCTCTATTCACAAACTATACCCATTCTCCATTGAAGGATTTGGGGTTGTTTAGTGAATAATTGAAGATATTTTTCCTCGTGAGATGATTAGTTCTTAATAGGAGTTAGTATCTGATTCCAATTGTTGGACAAGTGACTTCAAGCACAACAAGGGGAGAGTGAATTATGGTCTTTAAAATTCGTGATTAATTTTACACTTTTGTTGATTAAGATTGTGTTAGTAATTTTGGTTGAGTGAATTGTAGAGGAAATAAATAATGAAAGTAAATAGCATAATTTAAAAAGATAGGGTTAGAGAGATTACATAAGAGATTTATACAGGTTTGGTCGAACGTTGGCCTAGTCGTTTCCCCAAGAGGTGTTCTTGAGAGTTTGATTATAAACTTTGAGCTTTTGAAGGTTATTACTACGAACCTTTGTACAAGTTGATCTTGAGAATTTTATAGGCTTATCCTGAACCACAAATGGTTTTTACCTCAAGCTAAATTAGAACCTTCTTAGAGATTTTTAGGCTGATCTCAGTAACCAAAAGTATAACTTTTTCTAGCAAAGCTCAATAAACCATAACAACTATTTTAAGAAAGGTTTATCTCACTAACCAAACTCAATCCTCTCAAGAGTATCACACTCTCAAGATTTAAACAAATAACATAACCACTTACATATTTTCTTCCCCATACGCAATGCTTCACTTACAAGCATTAAGGAAATATCAAGTGAAAGAAATATTTTTTAGAGAGAGAGAGAGAGAGAGAGAGAGATAAATTCCAAAGAAAATGTTAAATGTTAGAAAGTGGTGTGTAATGAAGTGGTGGTTAGACTCCTTTAGATAGGAGATGGAAAAACTAGAAAAGGTAATAATCCATTGGCTGAATTAATGAGCCAATCGATTGTCACAAAGCTCTAATCGATTGTCTCGCGCATTTTTAATCAATTAGCAAGCCCAAATAGGAAATATATGATATAACATTGTCATAATTTCTTGATTAATCGATTAGCTCTTCTCTAATTGATTACCTTAATATTCTGATCAATTAACTAACTCAAAAAAGTTTTGCCAATCGATTGACACAACTTACCAATTGATTGGGTAGTTAAAATGGTTTGAAAAAGGTTTGGACAACATTTTAATCACTTGTAACGATTCAGAAAATAGTGTTCAAGATAAAATAGGTGATAATATATTTTTAGGTGTGTGTGTGAGTTGCCTCAGTACTTATAAGATACTTCCTTACTTTTACAATACTCAGGTCACTCAGACAGACTGACATTACCTTGCGAGCTTTCTCACTTTATCTGAGGCTTCAAGATTCTTTATTAGGTTTCTTCTGATCATATAAGCACTTTGATCTTGAGTCTCATTTTATTGATGAGGCATAAGATGTTTCTCTATGTTAGATCGCCATCATCAAAGTTGAAAGCTATTTCCCCCGACTTTAATAATTGTTTTTTGTCATCAAAACTTTCGATAGATCTTTTGTGGGGTTTTCAACTTTATACATGCAAGCACATAGATCCACAAAATATACAATGAAAAATCAGATATTGATTATTTTGAGGTATTTTCTCCCATTGCAAGGTTGGATACAATTCAAATACTTATTTTCATCTCAACTCATTATAGTTGGTAAATACATTAGTTAGATGTTAAGTCTACATTTCTAAACAGTAAATTGAAAAAGAAGTGTATGTTAAGCAGCCCATGGGATATGTAATAAACGGAAATTGATTCTTATACCTAATGAGCATGATCCAGTACCTGATGGTAATAAAAAGAAGGAGAGTGAGCATGATTTAATACCTAATAAGCAGTCTACAGATTGAATAAAGCATTATATGGATTGAAATAGATGCCAAGAGCTTGGTTTAAAAAGATTGATTCTTATTTTGTACTGGATGATTTTCAATGATGTTTGTTTGAGCACACGTTGTATATTAAATTTTTCGAGCCTAGAGATGTTCTTATTGTCTGTCTGTATGTTGATGATATAAGTTTTACTGGAAATAATTCAAGGATGGCTGCAAAATTAAGGGGGGCTAATGATAATTTATTTTGAAATGGTGGATTTGGGCCTAATTTCCTATTCTATTGGCATTAAGGTTGTTTAACAAAATAATGTAATTGTTTTTTCTCAAAATAAGTATGCAGAGGATATTTTGAAGAAGTTCAAGATGGAGTGCTAAAATCCAATTTTCACGCCTGTTGAAGAAAGGTTTAAGTTCATAAGAGAAAATGATGGCACGAGGGTATACTCAACTTAATATAAAATTTTGATTGAAAGTCTAAGATATTTGACTACGAGAAGACTAGATACAATATATGGAGTTTGTTTCCTTAGCGGATTCATTAAAGAACCTCATGTTAGTCATTTGCAATAAGCTTATAGGATTCTTTGTTATATAAAAGGTACATTGACTCTGTTTGGTAAAAATAGCGGTTGACTGATAAGCTACCTTATAGCTTATGGATGATGGCTGATGACTGGTAGCTTATACCGGATGGTTGATGATTAATAGCTGATAAGCTAATTGAAGTGTTTGGTAAAATTAATGGTTCAACTAACTTATAATGTAAAACGACATAAAAGATATTTAATATTTATTTATTTTATTCTAAACTAAAACAAATTATAAAGGATAAAAAAGGGTTTTTATTAAAATAATAAGGATAAAAATGGAAGAAAATATGATAAGCTATAAGCTATAAGCTAAAAGGTTATTTGAAATAGCGTCTAGAAAATAAGGTATAAGTTAGTAAAATAAGCTATAAGCTCGTGATAAAAAGACCGTTACCAAACAAGTCTAAATTGTCATATGAGCTTATAAGCTATAAGCTATAAGCTCGAAATTGTGACTTACCAAACAGAGCCATAGTGATTAGGATGGAGATATAGAAACTAGAAAAGGCTCTTCAGGGTATACATTTCATTTGGGAACATGGGAAATTTCAAGGTCTTCAAAGAATAACCAATAGTCACGCTTTCTATCACTGGAGTAAAATACATATCAGCTGCCGGCTGTGCTACTCAATTAGTATAAATAAGAAGAATTTTAGAAGTAATACATCAAAAGAAAGATATTCCTAAAGATATATATTGTGATAACAAGTCAGTTATTTCACTAAGAAAAAAAATCCAAATTTTCACATACGATCCAAACATATTAATATTCAATTTCACAAGATTCGAAAACTAGTTGCTAAAAAATATGTCGTGTCGACGGGGACTTCCCCCATGGACGAGTCTGTTTGTCGAGGAGAGACTCGTAACTTAGTGTCAAGGAGACTTTATCTAGGCTCCTCGTCCCTCTCTTCGCCCTTTCACTTGATTTGCAGTGGAAGGGTGGATTTGATTTCGGAAGTCAAATTCACCGTTTTCCTCTGCTTTTCAGGTAAAATGGTCGTGAGGCTCGAGGGTGTTATTCATATAGATGATGAGCCCGAACTCGGCGAGCCCGTCCAACAGCCCGGGGAAGAACGAGTCTGCACGCCCGAGGACTAGGCTGGGGAAGAGCCTCTCAGATTCGGGTCGCGCATTGGCGTTGACGACACCGATGCGTTCACGACGGTCGAGTATATTGCCGTGGGTTCTCCTCCAAACTGGATGGTCTAAAATCCCAAGGAACAACATCGTATATGCTCGAGGTTCAGGGGAATGAAGTTCCCAATATATGAGTTTGTGTTTTGGGAAGCGGGCATCCGTCTCCCCTTCAGCCACTTCCAGAGGGGGGTGTTCCACTAGCTGCATCTGGAGCCCTCCCGACTTTACCCCAATGTGATAGCGTTCGTACGGACGTTCGAGATCATGTGCGAACACCTCCATATCGGGGCCACTCTTCCTTAGTTTTTACGTACCTTCCATCTACAATGGTCATCCGTATATGGTCGACATAGCTGGATTTCCTTGAAGCAGCCGAGGAAACTTTTTAAGGCGTATCTAGATTCTGTCCGCTCATTTAAGGACAGGTTTTACGTTGTCAAGCGCGTCTCGCATATGGCCGTTGACTCCTTATACGATCTTGTGGTCGACGAGGCAGGCGAGGAGAAATTAGTGTCGAAGTGTCCCCTGGAGTGGGAGGAGGCTCACTTCAAGAATATCACGGAGAGCTACATCGTGAAGCCTGGCCACCTGGGCGCCAACGACCGAGAATCATACAAAAAGTTGGTCGAATTTTTCTCCAGCTTTACTCGCGCCAAATGCGTTAACAAAGATTGGAGTTTTATCCTCGACGCCTGAGGGCAAGTTTGTAGTGAGCCTCGTTTCACTAACACCAAAGCCCTCCCCGAGTGCGAGTCCAAAGATGAGGCCTTGAGGTTTTTAGGTAGTGGTCTTTTACTTTACTCGGGCGTCTGTCCCATTTTCTTGTCCTTTGTACAGACTCATTTTCTGTTCACTGTCGCAGAATAAACGTCGAACGTGCACGAGCGCATCATGAAGCTGGCGACCACCAAGGGAGCGAAGAAGAAGAAAGGTAGAGTCGCCGAAGTCCAACAGATGATGAAGCCCGGCGAGGGGGGAAGTGGCTCTACCTCACCTCAATGTAGTCAGTCTCCTCCTCCGAGGGAGCCCCCTTCCAAGAGGCCGCGCACCGAGGAGGCCATTCTCGTAGATCTCGAGGAGGATGTGTCCACAGAGAAGTTTATGTTGTCCCCTTGTCACCTCCAGCGGGATTTCTTTACCAGGGTCAATTCCCCTATTGTGGTCGAGGCTGAAGCCAAAGAGATCCTGGGGGTCGAGAGGGTGGCTAGAAGAAAGGTACTGACTAAGGACATGGCCGCCATGATGAGGATCTATTTGAGGAGATTGACGATTAAACTGGTCGAGGTGATTGGGGGGCTTGAGGAGGAGGCAACTATTTGAGTTTCTGTTTAGTCGGCCTGCGAGCCACTTTTGGTTATTATTTAGTTTGGCCTGCGTGCCGTGATTTTGTAAACTGACATTTTCCCGGCCTGCGTGCCAGGGCTTTTTAATGCTTTTTGTAATGTTCGAACAATGGGCTTTTTCCCGCTTTAATGCATTATCTTTTTACCTTTTGGTATGTTTATGTTTTGTGTGTGCTGCTTATATGTCAGATACGTGTTCCATTTTGGTTATTGTTTAAGTATTTGGGGCCTTTACGCGACGTTGTTGATCTTTGACAGTGTAAGGAACTGGTCGAGTGGTCAGAGTCACATTCCGACCTTCGACAAAGCTAAGAGCTCGATCGGGGTCTTAGCTCCGAGGCCTGAACTTCCCATCACGAGCTGGGCGTTCTGCCTAGTTGCTACGGCGATGGTGGAGCTCGGTAGAGGTGTCCCCGTCCGATCAAGGGTCCTCGCACACACACAAGAGCGGGCCCTTGTCTTCTTAACTCGAGTTAAGGAGTCACACTTGTACCTTAGTACGCTCCTGTGGTCGCGACGCGAATAGGTCGCGAGCAGTGTTTAACTGTAGTACTGTTTAAGCTTTTCAGCATTCCATGGTCGAGCAAGTTCCTCCCCGTGCAGAGTTTCGAGGTAGTAGGCTCCCGTCCCCATTTTCGCGCGGACGCGATAGGGGCCCTCCCAGTTTGTGGCGAGCTTGCCTTCGCGCGAATCTTTCTGGTTCCTTTGCAAGAATAGGGTGCCGACCTGAAATTCATGTTTGATAACTTTGTTGTCATTGCGCAAAGTTATCTTTTGTTTGAGCGAGGCTTCGCGGAGGGATTCCCCCGACCGTATCTCTTCGACTAGGTTGAGCTCCTCCCTAAGAGCTTCATCGTTCATCTCCTCATCGAGGGGATACTCGGACCTTCTTTAGGGTTCCCTTATTTCTACCAGAATCACTGCCTCAGTTCCGTAGGTCAGTCAAAATGGGGTTTCCTCGGTGGTCGAGCGTCGGGTTCTTCTGTAAGCCCAGAGCACGTTGTGCAACTCCTCGTCCCACATTTTCTTGGCGTTGTCCAGTCTTCGTTTCAGGCCTCGCAGGATCACTCTGTTCGGCTTCGGCCTGCGCATTTGTTTGCGGGTGCTCAACCAACGTGAAGTGTTTCTTCGTGCCCAGCTTGGAAACGAAGTCCTGGATTTTCTTGTCGATGAACTGTGTCCTGTTGTGACGATTACTTGGGGTACGCCGAACCGGGATAGTATATTCCTCTTGTAGAAATGAAGTATATTGTGGGCCGTGATTTTGGCCTCGACCTCGGCCTCTATCCACTTAGTGAAGTAGTCGACGCCGACAATCAGGTACTTGTTTTGGTACGACCCTATGGTAAAGGGCCCGAGGATGTCCATCCCCCACCAGGCATGAAATTCTGGCATAACAGACAGCAGATGTCCTAACACATGTCAAGACATTGTTCTGCATAAATATTTAAACAAGAACAGAACAACAGACTGATACCTTAAATATCAGAACTACAGAATCACAGATGTTATGACATCTGTTCCAACATGTTAATCAAAACTAAACTGTAAATTGCAAAATGATAAACAACACAGAATATGATGACCCAGTTCGGTACAACTCAGATACATCTAGGGGATACCAATCTAGGAAGAAGACTCCACTATCAGTAGTATAGTTTTATGTAAACAACCTCTTATGTAAACAACCTCAGGTTTACAGTAAACACCCACGCTTAACTATCACTACCCAATGAAGACTTTATCATTAGAAGTCACATCTAATTGATAAGAGAAACCCATCTCACTCCCCAAATCACAACCTGTGATTATCTAACAGTTAATACCCCATAAATGTATCATCCCTATTGAAAGACTCTCCTTCCAATACAAAGTTCAATCAAGCATCCTTGACTAACAAGTTAACTTGGATTTGCCTCAAAGCTTCATGCAAGAACAATACTCGATTCATTACCTACGGATTTCTGAATCTGTACAAGTACCTATGTCTACCACACTGCATCAAATCGATACAGAGGGAGACTTACAAGAAAGCCTATGACTCTCAAACCCTAAACCCTATTTTCTACTTTACGCAAGTGTTACATTAGGTTCAGTTCTTCAGTCCTAGGTCTTGATCTCCTTTTATAAGCTTCTGCTGCCTTGGGCTTCAATCTTCTGTTTGCTGATTCCTTGATCCACGTTCTGATCGTTTCCTTAATTCTTGCACCAGATTTAGAACCTACTATATTTGTCAAGTCATAATGTCATGACATTGTCTTTGACATCTTTTTCTGCAGCATTCTTCATTAAGTTTTAACCAAAATTTAGTCAAACCTCAAGAGCTTTCAATCTCCCCCTTTTGCAAATTTTGGCTAAAACTTTAATTTGGACAATAAACCCAGGGTGCTCCTAACGTCTCTTCACCCTCATTGGTGGTTATGATTGGAATACTGATGTGACTCCAATCATGTTGATGATACATTCCCTTTTTCCCATGAATCGATAATTCCTCACCTAGGGGAAGAATTTTGCCACTGAAGCAACCAAACACCAACCTGGGTAACTCAGAACCCAGGACACGACCGTTTTCATAACTCAGATCACAGGACACGAAGGAAGGACTCAGAACATATGGGAAACTAGAAACTTAGTCAGAATGTCATAACATTCTGACCAACATCCTTGCAAACCAACTGCAAGTATAAACTCAACCCATGTAATTTCTCCCCCTTTTCAGCCAAAAATTGACAAACATGTCAAAAATAGACCCATACCCAAACTGAGGAAACCCACACACGAACAAACCCCATGAGAACTCAGCACAACAGAAAAGACAACCTGCAACAAGATGACAACTAGAAACCCCATTATATACAAGAGCGTTTCTCTTAGGATGTAATGAATCATTGGAAGTAACACATGTTCATTCAATGTGAGCATTAAATGACATTGTGTATTTTTAGAGACAAAAGTGTACCGGCCAATCCTCATTTGACTATTTCTTCTTTTTAACAAGAACCGTTCAAGGAATGCGCATTTTCCAAAACACATGTTTAACACGCGTTCCCTAAGACACAAATTCTCCACCGTCCAAAGTAATTAAGTGTACATCCATACATTCTAACCAATGTTCTGACATCTTGTCAGACTTTGTATAGTCCCTCTTGTAGCATTTATTTAATCCCTTTCAACCAGAAGACCAAGATTAACTGACCAAGATGTTAAGACATTTCTTCAAACATCTTTTAGCAACAACAATTCGCAAGATACTTGTACTACTTCTAATTTAATCCATTGACATCCAATGACTGAATAAGAACAACTTGATAAGTTCACCCAAAACTTATGCCAGTAAGGCAATGTCACAACATCTCGTCTGACGTATCAAACTCACCTAAGGAAATCTATCAGAACTGCTTGAAACCACAAACAATCTTGATAAACAATCTGCACCACTGCAGTAATGCATCCACAACTGAAGTCTAACTCCCTCTATCGTAGATAACCAATGCTCCTTTACCAGAAGAATACCATAAATGAATGGAAAACATAAGACGCATCTTCATGTCTTTAAGAGTGCACAATCTATTCAACACACCTACTGAACGCATTCACCTACTGCTTGACCCTCAAGCAAACCATGTACCACACCAATACATTAATCAGACAGAAGTTATCCCCCTATCTTTCACAACTGATGCTTCTTCAGCAAGAAACACCTCAAAATCACCACATGATATCCCATGACAACTTCATGCTCATTTAGTGAGAGTACCAGGAACTCATCCTTGTACCATAACTAGCAAACTCTTGGATTGAGACCAAAGCTCCATTGATCCCTCTCGTCTAGAAATTATCCATACACCACACAAATTCCTCCTGAAATCTCATGTATAGATCTCCTTGTTCCATGAGATACAACCCAATTGAATATGGAATACTTCACATTCCTCAAAGAGACACACAGGGCCCCTTAGTTTGCTAGCTCACCCAGATATTCTTCACACTTGAAGGACATCAAACACATGCTCCAGAAATCTTTAGCCTATTTACTCCACAAGCACCAAACTGATCTACTTCTAGCATGTCCCATTCACATCAAACTTCCAAGACAATCCTTTAACCATCATTTTCCCGTATGATAAGATAAATACCTCTTAGACAAGATGTGAGTGTCAAGTTCTACACTCAGAACTTAGCATCCTACTCCAAGGATAACTAACCCAGAAGATGTTCTAACATTAGTTAGGACATCCTTCACATATCATAGACACCAATAAACATAGTTCTAGATATGCTCCACCACTGGACTTACTATCTGCATAGTAATCCAACTGAAGATCATCACACAACACTGTGCCACCAGCTTGATTGATAAGAACTCCAGATAACCAAAGAGAGAAATAAACTCTCATCCACTAAAAGAAGGTAATCTTCCATCATCAAATTAGAAATTCTACCATAAGCTCCAAGATAGACCATAACCTCCTTACGTTTTCAACCAACTACCCTTCTGTCCAAGAGTAATTAGTTCCATGCACCCTGCTTGAACGCACACTAAAGATCAACCAAATGCCACTTTTTGACTGATCTTATCCTTCTTCAAAACTCTCACAAGATACATTAATCCACCAATGAAATCTGATCTTCAAGATACATGAACTACTTGCTCCATAGCAAGACATCTTGGATCCACCAAGCCTTAGACATGTAACATCTTCTCAATCTACAGCTCCCGTAAACTGCATGAGATAGACCTTTTTGAAGCATACATAACTTCCATTCTTCTGTAGATCTCCTTATCTTAAGCTGATGTGCCACATCACCAGCTGAGACTCTGATGTTAAGCTAGATGTCAGAACATTCTGATTCGACATCCAGCTGCTAAATTCAGCTCCTCCTTCTTCCACTTAGAAAAACCTCCTCCCTTTAACAGAACAAGAGTTCCATGCTCTCATAGACTTGATTCAACAACCAAGTTTGAGTAGACAACCTTCATCCTACTTAAACTTATCACAGGTACTTCATACAAGCTCACACCTTGATGAATATCTGCTTTGAAACTCCAAAGACTTCACACCTGCCACGTATGAATCTTCAGAAGATAAAGTAGTCCTAGACTACACCATAGCCATACTGAAGAATGCCACTTTCCTTAGTAGAGCAGTCTGTAGAAAGTCAGAGATAACTGCCACTTAATCTTGACCTCCAAGATGAGTAAGATCCCATGCTCCTAAGTACCTAGATCAGACATAAACTGATCCAAGCTGTGCCATCGCCACCACTCCATTATGGACAAGTCTCTTGCCAGGACACTTTCCAGATCAACACCAGATGTTTCTAGTAACAACTCGAACATATCTGTTGCACTCCAATATTCCTAGATCAGAAATAAACTGATCCAAGAATTATCCATCAAGATTATGATGTCTTCTTCTTCATCTTCCACGTTACCATTGTCGAGAGCAGTTCCTTGCCAGGAAGCTCTCCAGAGATCAGACGCTTCTGCCACACCAACTGAAGCAGATTATAAGGTTAACACCTAAGAGAGATAGATCGAAAAGCTTATGCAGTACCCCTCCCATGATTATGCACAAACCAGATGAAGAGATGTTCCAACATCGTGTTAAACATCAGCAATCTTGAACTTCACATACAAGAATAATCAATCAAATACTTGTGAGTAACATAAATAACAATTGATCTTAAATCCTTGTTCAATAATCCTGTTTCACTGTTGAAGCCACACTCCACCAGATCACTTCATGAACACTTATCCAGTATTCAATCTTTTGCAAGTATCTTCTTTGACACACAAATTGTTGAGATACCAAGGCTGCCACCCTTGACTCAAGTAACTAAGATTCTCTCTGAACGAATCATATTTACCCCAACAGTTCTGAAATCTCCATTTAGATTGGATCCACCCTTAGGGTTATGAGGGGTGAATCCTTCCTTGCTATTTTGGATGGTGAAAATAAATCACCTCCACTTTCTTCATGTTTGTGTTGTCATACCCCAAATTTTGACCACTAAGATTTCCCATCATTGTGAAAATCATCATCACAATATGGATGTACCTTTATGCCTCATCAATCTCCTTAGAGATGTTTGAGCATTCAACACAATCAAGGGTTAGGGTTTTAAGCCCTCTCAGAGCCTTAGACAAAAGATCAATCAAGGAATGACATGATTTTCAACTTGTCTAACCTCTCAAACACCTATAAAGGATCAAGAGGACTCCCATATCAAGGATCAAGCACAAGGTTGCAACATTCCAAGTGGATTAAGCCTCCAGATCATCAGTGTCACCAAATTAGGGTTTTGGTCGATTGAGGCCTCCAGATGGAAATTTTCCTCTGGGCATGAGCCATTGCTTCAAAGCATAACTTAAGATACTCTAAGGGACCTCATGGACCCAATCATCAAGTCAATTTAACCTCAGGGGAGGCATTTATCCAAAAATCAGGAATTAGGGTTTCTTGAACTAATTCACCCCTAAGTTGACTTTTGGGACAAAACATGAGCCAAGTCCTCAAGATGTGATTTGAGGCTCTCTAATAAACTACATTGATCCATTTGCAACAATGGATTGATCCAAGAAGCTTGGTGCACAAGTTTCAATTTCATCAGGACCACAGTAAGGGTTTCGATGGAAAAGTCAACTGTACCTTTGACTTTTGACCAAGACATGCTCCCAAACCCTGGGACATGATTCAAAACACCCTACAACACCTATGGAACATATCCAATAGGTTTGATTTAGGTCAAGGACTTGATTCCACAAAGGGTAGCACATTTTGGAATTCATCTGGTAAAAAGTCAACTGTGCACAAAAGTCAAAGTTTGACTTTTTGAGATTTTTCATATTTATGGTTCTTTAACCCTAAAACAATGTTAATATGTGATTTGAATCATCATTCATCAAGAAAAATTAAAGAAAGTGGGATAACTTGTAAAAGGGGTAACCATAAAAACTTAGAATTTTTTCTAAGTTATGGAACAAAGTGGCTAGGGTACCAACTTCCAAGGATCATAACTTGAGATCCAAGCAACCATTTTGGATGGTCCAAAGATGGATTTGTAGCTCTCATGTCAGAATCTGCCTTATTTTTCCCAAAAGTAGAGGAATTTTTCATTGTAATTCATGTTGGATCAAAACCAAAGTTGGACATCATATTGAAATAGGATATATCAGCTTTCCAAAATGTCCAAGAACTCCATCAAATTCCATCTGAGCTAGGAGTTATGACAGCTACAACATGCCTTGCTGCAAACTGTCTTGGCAAGGCAGATTTGTGCATAAAGGCTCGATTTGCTCAAATTGTGCAATTCCAAGCATGCTTATCCATCTGCACAACTCAAGGGGGAACAACCAAGGGAAAAATGCTGATTCATCAGCCTTCCAAGTCCAAGATTCCCCAAGTAGCATGCCAAACCCTAAAAGGCTAAAGATGCCTCAAGACTCCAATTTTGTTTTGGAGCATTCAACGGATGCTTAGAGGTGGCATGTATCAGAGCAAAAATGAACACTTAAGTCAAGGATAAGCCCTGAACCAAAGAACCATAGGCATGTGCTCTAACCTCTAGTCAATGGCTAGAGGAGACTTAAGATTCAAAAGTGATCCAATTGGCCAAAGGCCTGCTGCAGCCACCATTCACTATTGCTTGCAAAACAAACTTGCTCTATTATAAATAAAGCTCATTTGTGCTCAGTTTAAATACACCAATGCACTACAACACTTGCTTTCCTCAAAATCTCTTTCTCTAGGCAAAAATGCCTTCTTTAGCAAGGTAACTCTGAGTTTTTAAGTTAGAGAGAATTTCTATCATAGCTCATGATCCAAACACATCCAATATGTCATATCTAAGTTGTCCAAACTCTCACAAGTGACCTATAACACCAAAATCACAAAGTCCCATCTCAAAACCTCAAAATTGGACTTTTTTTACATTTTTCAAGCCATGTCTTGATTCAGTCACTTTCAAAACTAGATAAGACCTCAAACACACTCCAAATATCATCCTTGAACTGTCCCAAATGGTTCCCCACATCTGGAACACCATTTGAGAGAGTTGTCATATTGGTCACTTTTGCCCCTTTTGCAAGAAGAAGCTCAAACTTGTTCCTGAGGATTCCAGTTGGTTCCAACCATTCTAAAAGTTTCTAAGTGATCATTTGAGGGTGTCCAAAGCATCAAATTATTTCTGGAATAAAGCACTTGGAAGATTGCACAAAAAGCTCCTAAAGAGGTAAGCATCACAACTTGAACTCTTTGAAATATGCATTGTTTTGAAGTCCACTGATCATGCACATCTCATACATGTTATATATGTTGTGTTTGAACCAATTCATCATGTAATTCGTGCCTATGACAAGAGGTAGCATAGAAAATGCAATTATAGGCCTATTTCAAGAACACTATCGGGTTTTGAAATAGGAGCCTCATCTGAAAAAACCACCACCACCATTGGATTCTTTGTGAAATTCTAGGCAGAATAGACCTAAATTTTCTCCCAATCCATGTAGAAATGAGAAAGTTACAACCTTCACGTTTTTGGCCAAAACCTTGCCTTGCCTTGCCTTAGTCAGGCCAAAAACAAGGCATGCCTCATATATTCATGGGGTGGTTTTGATACACGAATGTATCACCGCACCAGTGGTAAAGGGCGCGCGCTGCACCCTAGAGGTCTGGGGTTCAAATCGCCCTCGCCCCAGATCCTCTTTATTATCCCTGTTTCCATTTTTTATTATTTTTCATGTTATTTTTAAATATTTTGGAAAATTAATCACTCTCTCAATTTTAATTATTTTTTATTGGTTCTTTTTGTAAAAAATCACAAAAGTGTTGAAATATTTTATTCCACAAAAAAAATCAGATTTATATTATTTATTTAATATAGTTGGTATTTTTGTAAATAAATTCATTTTTATTGTTTTTAAACCTTTTAAAAATGAATATTCATCTTGAAAATCAAAATAAAATGAGCCCTAAATCATCTTGTGATTAAAACCTCATTTTTCAAACCTTAACCAAAAATCACAAGTAGTTTATTTAGACTTATTTGGTATTTTGGTCATTTTATCCATTTTTATTAAAAGGATTACTTTTAAAAGACAATGAAATTAGGGTTTCTTTGATTTTCACCCCAACAAATCTTTTTCAAACACTCATGGGCCTCTAATAGAGTGTAAGACCCAATCCCTCTTTGAAACCAAAATAATTTGGGCCTCAGTCATTGTATAAGTCCCACGGAATTTTCAAAAACCTCCGCACGATCGCCGTTTTCAAACAGAACTTTTGGGCCTCTCCTTGAGTTGTAAGCCCCATCACTTGTACAAAAATAATCTTTGGGCCTCTAATAGAGTGTAAGACCCAATCCCCTTTTAACCAAAACCTTTTTTGGGCCTCAGATGTTGTATAAGTCCCTCCGCGTTAAAAAAGCAAAATCTAGGCGCAATCTCCAGTTCAAAATCAAATCACCTGGGCCAACCCTCGTGTTGTAAGTCCCATTTCTTTTCTTTAAATAATCTTTGGGCTTCTCCTTGAGTTGTAAGACCCAACCCTTTTGTAAATAAACCATGTTGGGCCTCACACATTGTATAAGTCCCTCTGTACATTTTCAAAATAACGGTGCGATCACTGTTAAACCTCGAGCCTCTCATTGAGTATAAGCCCCACAATCTTTTCAAAACAATTCCCCTTTTGATTATGATTCCAATATACAGTTGCTATCAAAACTGTCTTTTATTTCTTTTGAACAACTAACAAAACAGCATGGAAGCTCTACAACGGGTAAGTGTTTATCTGCTTTCATTTACCTGCTTTAATATATATAATTGTATTATGGGAAGCGACGCATGGTTAGTCTTCTTTCATTCTTTTAAATACATGTCATATATACATAACTGTGTTGTGGGAAGCTGCACATGGTTAGTCTTCTTTCATACTCTTTTAAATACTTGTCATATATCAACTGTATATATACTAGTATAGTTATTTAAAGTTTTCCCCGACAACTAGGTCTAGAACTAGGTAAAACCCTGTTGGTCACTCTTAAATACAAACAAAACTAGATCCCCATAGGATTTTCAGATACAGTCTTCCCTTCTCTTGGGGTTAAACAATATGGAACAAAGAGAAAGGCAGTATTCTCGGTGAACCTTTTCTCAGACTGTCACCCTTAGAAATTGTCAAAGAAATTTTACTCCCCGGAGTTGATATATTCTCCGTGAATAGCATCTCTTGAGTTTCTTCCAAACCCTCAAACTTTCCTGGAATGATCTCTTCTCTGTGAATTGCATTTCTTGAATTTCTCTTGGTTTGGGGACCCACAGGCTTCCTAAAAGCATCCCCGCCTCCTCTTGGGCTTTATACAAGGACCCATCGGCTTCTTAGAAGTTCTCATGCCTTCTCTTGGGCTTAATACAAGGATCCTAAAGACCTCTTAAAGGTATAAGATATAACTTAGTCATCCTTTGCTAGAGCAGTCTTTCCAGTGTCAAACCTCAGGCCACTTTAGGGTTGATTCTCATCCCTTAAGGCCCTTGCCCTCTTTTGGGCATCCTATAAAAGATAAAAATTTTCAACACCAGTAGACTTGGATAGTCTAAACCCCCTTGAGTCTCAAAGACATTCTCAAGTTCCCTACGAGCATAGGAGGAACCCTGATCATCCGATCAATTCCCAACTGAGTTAAAACCCAGTCTCTCTCCTAAAAATTCCCCGACCTGGGTCAACACTATCTTAAATCAGAACCTCAAGGCATCTGATACCTCAACTCTTCTGTAATCCTCAGCAAGAGGTGATTCCCCCACTTGGACCTGCCTAGGGACATCAATTATCCCCAGCAGTAAGACAACCTCCTCTTAGGCTTTGTATAATGATCTTTCCTCAACGTATTCAGCCTCCTCTTGGGCTTTGTATAATGATTCTCCCCAGCGTAGCTAACCGTTTCAAACTCTCTTGGTGAGTTAACACCCTTTTAGTCTCAATCTCGGGCTTCGTACGAGACAGTAAATCACTCTCTTGTTGAGTATAAAGGACTCTCTTGTTGAGTCAATCAACTTTCAGACTCTCTTGTTGAGTCAACCACCTTTTCAGACTCTCTTGTTGAGTCAATATTTTCAGTCTCAATCCTGGGTTTTGTACAGGACAGATAAAAACACTCTCTTGTTGCGTTAAACCCTTTTAGCCTCAATCTTGGGCTTTGTACAAGACATAAATCTCCCTCTCTTGAGCTTGGGACAAATATCTTTCCCAGCAGAGTCATTCCCTCCCAGCCTTCCTCTAGGCTTCGAGGACTAATTTTCCCCAAGTAGAGTCAAACTCATTTCAGCCTCAATCTTGGGCTTTGTACAAGACACATAAAATATCCTCACCAAAGTCAGTTAAATTTCAGCCTCAATCTTGGGCTTTGTACAAGACACATACGAACCTCCCAACGGAGTCAAAACCCTTTTTGGCCTCCTCTTAGGCTTTGTATAATGATATCCCCAAAGAGTCAGTCTCTTTTTTGCCTCAATCTTGGGCTTCGTACAAGACACCTAATATATACACTTTCTTGTTGAGTCCGTCATATTTAGCCTCCTCTTAGGCTTTGTATAAAGAAATCCCCCAGCCGGGTCAATCAACCTCTTAGCATCAAACAGGTGCTTTGATCAAGGCATACAAAAATCAACAATCCCTCTTTAGAGATGAAAAATTCTCTCTTAGTCAAACCTTTTAGCTTCAATCTTGAGCTTTGAACAAGACACAAATAAACCCTTTTAGCTTCAATCTTGGGCTTTGAACAAGACACCAAAACATCTTTTTCCTCCCTTAGAATAGGAGGAACTACGATTGCTCTGTTTTCCCTGTTTCGTTTAAACGGGAATACGTAGGCATAAGATTGCGAAATCTTAGCGAGCATACTAAACAAAAACTCTAGGTCCAATACCTTCACACATCATCAAAACTTAGGTCTAGTACCTTACCAAAAACATCAGGAAAGAAGCCGAGCATCAACAAAAACTCACTCACTTACTCATACTTCCCAAGAAACTTTCCCAACCCATCAGCAGATAAACACCATTAATTACAAAGAGAAACTTAAAGCTAACATCCTGTGGATAACCACATGTTGACAACTACCCATTGTATAACCTGACCCCGGACCCCCCAATCTCTTTAAGCATTTGTTCAGTTAAACAATCGCGTTCAGGGTTAGTTTTAGATAACTTCCCTTTCCCTTCCAGCTTCACGGGATAAATAAGAAATCAGAAAGTAGCACCCCTTTTCTCCATTGAGGAGAAAAACCCCAGCGATAAGGTGGTCGCGTCACCGACGAAAATCGCTCGCTACATGTGTTTCACAGAAACACCTTCTAGTTAGAAGAATAACTAGAAGACTCCAGATGCACGACTGAGACGCCTTTATGAGTGGACTTGAGAGAATTCTCAAGTATCTTTGACAACTTAGCCGATTAATAATTTATCAAACTCCTAGAGCAAGAACTTTATAAACCTAAAATCAACTACCCTCCTCTTCAACTGAATTCAAACTGCACCATGGAACCAAGCTTCCAAGTACCAAGTCACCATAACAGACATCTTCCGAATGACTCCCTTCATTCCATCGCTCCCGACTTTGGAGTAAAAGGATGCATATATCTTCAACTATAGAGGCCGACGATTGAGATCTTCCACCATCTGTCTTCAGTAACAACTCTAGAATCCCATAATTCTAGAGCTCTTTCATCAGAAACATATGTAGCGGAACCACCAAGGAAAAAATTCGGCTTGCCCTAATAAGATGTCAGAACATCTTATAAGACACCTCTACAGAAGAACTAGCTACTTCTTCTGCAGTTGTTGTAGAACCTCCTCAGCAACATCGGGTTGTTACCTTCGATCCAGAACATCTATCCCATCCATTAATATCCTTGAGTATGTCTGAGTTAATTGATCTGATCTTCAAAACTCCTCCTTGTTTAAACGCCAGAAAGTATCTCCCAAAGATCTCATCCAGAAACAGACAGGATGTCGGCTCTGATACCAATTGAAATTCTGGCATAGCAGACAACAGATGTCCTAACACATGTCAAGACATTATTCTGCATAAACATTTAAACAAAGAACAGAATAACAGACTGATACCTTAAATATTAGAACTGCAAAATCACAGATGTTACGACATCTGTTCCAACATGTAAATCAAAACTGAACTGTAAATTGCAGAATGATAAAAAACACAGAATATGATGACCCAGTTCGGTACAACTCCCCTACATCTGGAGGATACCAATCCAGAAATAAGACTCCACTATCAGTAGTATAGTTTTATGTAAACAACCTCAGGTTTACAGTAAACACCCACGCTTACCCATCACTACCCAATGAAGACATTATCATTAGAGGTCACATCTAATTGATAAGAGAAACCCATCTCACTCCCTAAATCACAACCTGTGATTATCTAACTGTTAATACCCCATAACTATATCATCCATATTGAAAGACTCCCCTTCCAATACAAAGTTCAGTCAAGCATCCTTAACTAACAAGGTAACTTGGATTTGCTTCAAAGCTTCATCCAAGAACAATACTCGATTCATTACCTACGGGTTTCTGAATCTGTACAAGTACCTATGTCTACCACATTGCATCAAGTCGATACAGAGGGAGACTTACAAGAAAGCCTACGACTCTCAAACCATAAACCCTATTTTCTACTTTACACAAGTGTTACAATAGGTTCAGTTCTTCAGTCCCAAGTCTTGATCTCCTTTTATAAGCTTCTGCTCCCTTGGGCTTCAATCTTCTGTTTGCTGATTCCTTGATCCACGTTCTGATCGTTTCCTTAATTCTTGCACCATATTTAGAACCGTCTATATTTGTCAAGTCAGAATGTCATGACATTGTCTTCGAAATCTTTTTCTGCAGCATTCTTCATTAAGTTTTAACAAAATTTAGTCAAACCTCAAGAGCTTTCAGTGCAAATGGCCACGGGGATGAAAGCTTTTTGAGCTCACTGGGCAGGGCCAGGTGCATGTCCCTGTGTCGTTGGCATCTATCACACTTCTTGACGTGCTCCTTGGCGTCTTGCTGCATGGTGGGCCAGTAGTACCCTGCTCGCAATGCTTTACGGGCTAGGGACCGTCCACCGAGGTGTTACACATTGATCCTTTTGTGGATCTCCTAGAGTATACCGGGGACCTTAGAATCCTCGATGCACCTGAGGAAAGGGATCGAGAAGCCCCGCCAGTATAACTTGTCCTCGAAGATAATATACGAGCAGGCACGCCGCCTGACTATGCCGACATCCTTGGGGTTGTCGGGTAGTTTCCCTATGTTGAGGTATTCGTATACCGGGGTCATTCAGCAGTGGTTGTCTTTGATGGCATGAACCTCGGCGGTCAATATGGGTTTCTCGATGCTCAGTCGCGGAAGCACCTCTTGGCTGACAGATTTGTTCCCGCCTTTTTTCTTCGTGCTCGCCAGCTTCAATAGGACGTCTGCCTGAGTATTTTGTTCGCGTGGGATGTGGCTTACTTCCGTCGAGGTGAAACTTTTCATCCTCTTCTTTACCAGGGCCAGGTATTCGATGAGGCTGTCATTCTTGGCTTGGTACTCTCCCTTTACCCGCGAGGCTATGAGCTGGGAGTCGGTGAATATTTTCCCTTCTTTAGCGCCGAGGTCCTCGGCTAGGCGTAGTCCGGCGAGGAAATCCTTGTATTTGGCCTGTTGTTCGATGTCAGGAAGGACAATGTGAGGGATACCTCTATCAAGATGCCTTCCTATTTTTCTAGGACGATGCCTGCTCTGCTTCCCGTCGTACTGGATGCCCCGTCAATGTAGATCGTCCATTTTTGGGATCTGTCGGCCGAAGGTTCTGGGATGGTCATCTCTGCGACGAAGTCGGCTAATACTTGATCCTTCAGGGCCTTCCTACCCTTGTATTGGACATCAAACTCATAGAGTTCGAGCGACCATTTGAGCATCATGCCCGCCATGTCGGGTCGGCCGAGGAGCTGTCTCACGGGTTAGTCCGTCCTCACCACGATCGTGTGAGCCAAGAAGTATTGCCGCAGTCTCCTGGCTGCGGTGACGAGGGCCAGAGCAACCTTTTCGATCTGCTGGTATCTAAGCTCAGGGCCTTGGAGGGCTATACCGGTGAAGTAAATCGGCTTCTGCCCGTCGGGGGTTTCCCTGATTAGAGCCGCGCTGACTGCCTCACTCGTGACAGCGAGGTACAGGTATTGTTGAACTTTTTAGCCAATACTCGTCTGTATTGACCTCTGAGATACTCGTCCGTATCTTATTAATCATCGTCCGATACTCGTTCATATCGTCGACTTGGTCACTTGTAGTGTTCCTTTGATGATTGTCCGATGCTCGTTCGTATCGTTGACCCAAACACTTGTGTGTGTTCCCTTCTTAATCATCGTCCAATACTCGTTCGTATCGTCGACTTGGTCACTCGTCGTGTTCCTTTGATGATTGTCCGATGCTCGTTCGTATCGTTGACCCAAACACTTGTGTGTGTTCCCTTCTTAATCATCGTCCGATACTCATTCGTATCGTCGACTTGGTCACTCGTCGTGTTCCTTTGATGATTGTCCGATGCTCGTTCGTATCGTTGACCCGAACACTTGCGTGTATTCCTTTTCTTAATCATCGCCCAATACTCGTTTGTATCGTCGACTTGGTCACTCGTCGTGTTCCTTTTATGATTGTCTGATGCTCGTCCGTATCGTTGACCTAAACACCCGTCCGTGTTTTCTTTCCATACTCGTCCGTATGATCATTGATAACCGTCCGTATCCCTATTTCGATACACGTCGTATCAATCTATGCAGTTATTTGCTGATACTTCCAGAAGGGTTTATATCCCTTTTCTTCTTCATTTAGCGTGCAAATTTTCTGGTTGTTATGGTATTCAATCACAATTCACCTTGATTGTATGAATAGCCGTTGCTTTCATCCTTCTCAGGTTAACAGATGATTGAATAGGGGCAGCTGTAACACCCCAAAATTTGCCTTCTTGTTGTTGCCTAGCTTATGTTTCATTGCATTGCATTTACATCTAATTTCATCTCATATTTCATACAATTTGCAAAGGGCATGTGATTAGTTAATTTCAGAGCATTGACTATTCAAAGCAGGAGAGCTAAAGCCTAAGGTCTTCAAGCAAGCCTCAAGAGTCTCTTATGTCTCATATGATCTCAATTGATCCCACAAGTCATGGAGGAAGAGAATTCACCAAGAAGTTGGACAGTTTATCATCCCCTAACCAAAGGCAGTCCAAATCAGGGTTTATGATTCAAGCAGTCTCCTGATGAAATTTTGGTTTAAAATTGATCTCAATGTTTTCTATATGATATCAAGTATCTAAGGATGGAAGATTGCCCATTGGTTCATTTCAGAAGCGGTTCAATTGGTTAGTTGCTTGAGAATCAAGAAATTGATGAAAAAGTCAACTGTGCAGTTAAAAATGCCAACTCCTGACTTTTTAAGGTCAAATTCATGGTCCTCAAGTCAAATATGTCCAATGGTGAAGATTTTATCAAGAAATGTCAAGAGATTCATCAAAAATCAAGAATTGTACAAAGTTGCCAAATTTAGAAACTTAGGGTTTCTAAGAATGGAAAGTTTAGGCCATTTTGCACTCATCTTCAAAGCATTCTTTCTCCATGATAAAAGTTTCAAACTTCAGGCCTAAGTTGAGCCAATTAAATATCACATTCTAAGCTTCAAATCCATACCAAGAACTCTTCCATTGGATCAAAATTGAAGGAGTTCGGATCAATCAAAGTTTGGTAAAATCAAGGCAAAAACCAGGTCATGACCAAGCAAAACTGGGTTGGCACGCATGCATTTCATCAAACATGTGGTGTGCCAAATGTCAAGCTATTTTTCTCCCTCAAGAAGGCTTCAAATGGAAAATTGTTGAACACCAATCTTGTTCATCTCCATGCCCTCTACAATTTTCATGTTTATCGATTTTTCATCTGATCAATGGATGGGAAGTTATGGATACTCAAAGTTAGGGTTTCAAACTGAAATTGTCATAGGCTCGTGGCCAGGCCTGCAGGCCAATCTCACACACCCATGGTTCAATTTTGTCCACTTGATTTCTAAGTCATCTTTGATCATCTTACAAGCCTCCATTCAATTTAATTCCAACATCAAACTTGTTCTAGGACGTGTTCTCATTCCATAGACCTCAAAATCATCTCATTTCACGCACTACACTTGGAGATTTGCATCTTCAAATATCATCATTTTCATTCATACCATGCTGGCCAAAATTGGAAACTTATGGCATTGTTGTTGTTGTTTCAGCTTGTTTACATGCATGTACTTCTCACACCAGTCACTCTTTACTTCATTTAGACACACATACCTCTTACACATATGGATATGAACATGAGCCATGCATGAAGGAAGAAATTTTCAAAGGAAGCAAGGTCATCATGTCACAACATCATGTATCAGCATAAACATCACCATCATCACACATCATCAAGTCATGACCTTCTCCACATGAACAACAACAACACACGAGCTCTTTCATTTTCAAATTACTTCACCCACCCCCTCCATTGCTTCATACCACCACAACTAACCTAACTATAGTTCTAACTGTCAACTAAGACAGTTAGAAACTAACCAGCCATATAAATAGAAAGCTCCAACAGAGTTTGGGGAGAGACTTCATTTTCTCACATTTCACAAATCACTCTCTGAAAACTCTCTCTGAATTCTCTCTCTCTGCACGAGTTCATCACACTCCTTCATCAATTATTCATCATTGTTACTTTGTGATCAAGAACAAGTGAAATCAAGATCAAGTTTCCAAGTGCAACATCTTTCTCAAGTCTGAATTTCTCTGTTATCCTCAAGAATCCAAGTTCCATATCAATTATTTTGTTCTTTGGAAGCTCAAGATCAAGCAAAGTTCATCTTGAAGCATCTCTGGTTTTCTGAAGGTTCAAGTTGCTTCACATTTCAGGTTTCAATTCAAACTTCTCTTGATTGATTTTCATTGATTTTAAGTTTGTTTTATATTGATTTCAGCTTATTAGAAGCTCTTGAACTCTGGCTAGTTGATAGAGCTTGTTAGAAGCTTAGATCCAAAACCTAGGGCAAAAATTTTTCCCTTCGACTCCCTTGATGTGTGCATGATTTGTGAATTCCATTGCTAGATTCGTGTTCTACATAACTTTAGCTTTCGAATGATATATTTTTTGTCAATTTCTGGAACATGTGAGTGTTTACAGTCGCCGGAGATGGCCGGAGAAGATGATCGGAGGTCCTTCTCCGGCCGGTGAGGGTTTTGTTAGGGTTTAACATCAGATTAAAACGCAGCTGTACGATTTGTCTGATCCAACGCATGATATGGTGCCAGCGAATAAATGATTCACGCTCTCCTCACGTGCCTCTTTCTCTCTCAGCTTTGACTTGCATGTGTGTGTGTGCATGGCAGTTATCATGATCCTTGCATCACATCCATTCGTTTGTTTTATTTTTTCTGATTGATCTGATTGACTTGATCCAACGCACATGTTTGAAGTCAACATTTGACTGAATTCCACCATAACTCGGTGTTCCACACGCTTGTATTGGACTGAACCATTATTGCTATTCGCACCAATTTTCTTGAGCCCAATCCTATTTTGAATTGCAGAATTGCTTGTGTTGCACCCTCTCTCTTGTTTTCTTCATTCATTTTAATTTCCTTTCATATAGTTTTGATTTTATTCTTTTAAAAATACATAGATGCATTCAAAAATTCTACAAAAACTCATGAACCATGTCCAGACATTAAAATAATTTTGTATATTTTTTATTTCTGATTTTGTGAATATTTGATCATATTTTGGGAATTTTCTTTTATTTCTTTTTTCAATGTGTTTCTCTCTTAATACATGAACTTCATCCATTTATTTTTCATAGTTAAAAAATCATTTGGCATCCAATCTTTTGGCCATGTTTGAATAACATCTTAAAACATCTAAAAACATTTTTCTCATATTGTTAAAATCAGCTTATCATGCATTTTGATGATCATCTTTGTGCATTCCTTTGCCTTGCTTCAATGTGACTTTGAACACTCATTTGAACTATTTTATTTTTGAATCTTTGTGTGAGCTTTTGATACATGTTTAGGTTCTGACTTAGTTACTTTGTGATTTAATTTCATAATTTTTACAAGTTCATTTCTATCTTTTCCTTGCTTGATGTTATAGGTGACATTTTGTGTGTTTCTCTTTCACTCCTAAACCCTAATTGATTAGGAGGCACTTGTGCCATTGTATTAGGACTTGTATGTGCATTTTACAGGTCATTTATTAGATATTATAGGTCATCCATGTTAGATTAATGGTCATTTTTCTTCATATTTTGGTTCATAAATGTTTGGTGCTTATGTGAACTAAGTTTGACCTAATTGTGTGCATCTTCTTCTATGTGCCTTAACATGTTTTGTGTGCATCTTTGTGATGCCATTATTTCATTCTAATATGATCAAGCATATCATACACTACTGACTTGCATCCATTCTTGTTCATGTTCACGTTTCATCCTTCATTCATAACTTGCATTACAAGTATGCCATCTTATGTGAACTTGAACATTGTTTGAACTTCTTTTCATCTTGTCTTCTCTTCTTGAATCATTTCACTCATGCTTTGTATGATCATTCATCTACTTCCATATGCATTATAATATGCCATTCACTTTTGAATTTGACATTTCTTCTCGCATTCATTCATGTTTGTATGCCATACACATTCATACTTCATCCATGCTTCATAACTTGAACTTGTGTGAATCTTTGGCACCTTTCTTGACATAGTTTGATCTCATTAGGTACCTTAGCCTTAGTTGAATACCTTTAGACATAGCTACTAACTTTAGAGGTCCTTGAACACTTAGAGTCCTTTCCTTTTAGGTTTAGGCTTTGTTTGATTCATAAGTTCATTTTATGAGTAGTTTGATGCTTAATTGTCTTCCTTCTTTTACTTATGCTTTCATATTCAATTGTTTAGCTAACCTTTGCTTGTAGGGGTTAATGGTAAGTTGAGTGTGTGGATATGCTTCCACACATACTTTCTTCCCTCATCTTTTAATGCTTTCTCTTTTGTGTTTGTGCAAAGCATTTCAATGCTTTATTTGTTCAACTTCTTTCTTCTCCCTCTTGGTTCATAACTCATCTTCTATCTTAGAAGTAAGTTATGTTACCTCTTCTTCTTCTTCTATTCTTTTAGACTTAGGTTTCTAAACCACACTTAACCATTAGGAACATCCAAGCATGACAACTCTTAGGATTATTAGTCTCCCTTTAGACTTTTGCCTTTCTCAATCTTTGAGTCTCTTTTTTTCTCATCTTAAAACAAAAGCAAAAAAACACTTAATAAAGGATTAACGCGTATTGTACGTGAGCCTAGAGAATGGGAAATGGAAGGAGGGGAGTTTCTCTCCGCCTTTATAGAATGTTTTGCATACGTCCTGTTAGGACGACCATGCGATGCATTCGATCTTATGCAATTGACTTGAATGCAATACGTGTTACTAACACAAAAATGATCAAAACACTTCTTTCTAAAATACAAAAACAAACAAACAATTCTCTTCTAATCTCTTCACTCCTTTCTAAAAGGATTTGTCATGTCCGTTCTACCGCAAACAGGTAACGCCTAAGTCTCCATACAGCGAGCTGCAACACCTAACTGCTGGGACGTGCACTTTGATGTTTCCACTACAAAACACAAACAAAGCAACCCTTGTTAAGCCGAACTACGTTTGCTCTGATTCTTCTTTCTCGTCTGATTGAAGATACGTAGGCACGAGATGCGACACCTCGACGAGCAACCTTTCCCGTAGTCCGTCAAACTACGTTGACTCTGACTTTCCCATTGCACTGAGGGAATACGTAGGCCTAGGACAACAATAATGTCCTATCGAGTCACTTCTTTCTCCTCTCCCTTCTCCTTTCTATCTTTCATTTCCAGTTCTCCAGTTAGAAGATGATTTCCAGTTCCTTACACCCTTTGATCGAGACAACAAGCGTGGATCCCATCGAGTACGATGGACGCGTGGGGGTGCTATACCTTCCCTTCGCGTAACCGACTCCCTTACCCGTTTCTCTTGGTCGTGAGACCATGCTTTTTCCTTTCCCCCAGGTTTATGCAGTGTTTCCTTTCCCTCTCTTGGGATAAATACACATTGCTGGCGACTCTGTTTCTGCACCACTTTCGCGTTTGTACTTGGATGAAAATCCCGGGAGCGACAACTGGCGACTCTGCTGGGGACCTAAGAGACCAGAATCTCTGGTTTCCTAAGCGAGTCAATCCTAGCGTTTATTTATTTTTCTTTCATTGGGTGTTTACTGTGGTGCTGGGTTTTGCTGTTTTACTATTTTACTGCTTTACTGTATATTGTTGTATTACTATTTTTACTGCATTTACTGCATTACATATCATTATTATACTGGATTGTGCTGTGTTGTGCTGGATTTTTCTGTTTGGTGGGCAGGGTGTTATGAGAGATAAGCCCACTACCCAGGCTTGAGCATACACATAGGTATTAGAATGGATAGTCATGATGCTTGCGTGGTGGTGACCATGTATTGTTGTTCATGAGACCTACAACCAGACGAGGTTTTATCAGGAGCTATCTGCTACTGTATGTTTATACAGGCCAGTAGTTATTCTCTTAAGGAACCGTCGACTCTGGTGACCATTCCCGAGGACTCAGTTGCAGCACTCCTCCCGAGATGTGATAATGGCAGACCAGAAATGGCAAACCCATTACACATTCTTGATCTAAGGACCCAATGCTGGGAACTTACTATAGGTTGTCCTTTTTGAAAGAGAATCAGTGGAGGCACTCCTCGATTGGCGATAGTACTGTACCCCGAGGGATGAATGTACTATTGCTTCTCGACCTTAGTGCCAAAAGCTGAGGACCTTTCGTTTCAGGAAAATCAGTTGAGGCCTCCTCGATTGATGATGATGCCAAAACAGGAATGGTGAACGTATAATCATTTCTCGACCTGAGAGCTCGGGATACTGAGGATCCTCAGTTTTCTAGTACCCACATGTGAGAGGGGCGGGTTGTTTACAGGTTTGCAGGTAACCATAACCTCCTACATACCCGGTTTTCTGATGTCATTACACAAAAGGAGAATTCATCCTATTGTATTCAAATGGTTCCTATCTATGGTTATATATTGTTCTCAGAGCTACACTGACACCATTCACAGTCCAACACAGACACTTGGCACCTTGATACCATGCTCTTTGCATTGCATTTACATATCCTAACATACATGTTTACTCATTTCCAGGTGCATATTCTACCCTCGATTCCAGTCATCAGGTTCTCACAAGGATGAATACTAAAGAGAAGAAGAATATCATCAGTTACAAATTACTCACGCCTACTCTAGGCCCTATTATTGTCCTGAAAGGAATGGCAAGCCCTGAGGTGTTGGAAGCTTTCAAAGAAAAGTATGGTTGAATTTTATCTTTTGTTTGCAATGTCAGTGATTTCGAATACAGGGGTCTCCATACTTTGATGCAGTTCTACGATCCTCCTCTGAGGTGTTTTGTATTTCCAGATTATTTGTTGCTACCTACTTTAGAGGAGTATTCCAACATGCTAGGGATTGCTATCAAGGAGGAGCCTCCTTTCTTTGGGTCTAGGGGTGATCTGGACTTTGGAAAAGTGGCTGGTGCTCTTTAATTGAGCAAGTCAGAGTTAGAAGCCAATATCTCTAACAAAGGAAAGCTTCGGGGTTATAAGCTGGGGTATCTGATAAAGAAGGCTCAGGAGGCAGCGAAAGGTGAGAAATGGGTTGTTTTTAATGCATTGCTAGCCCTTTGTGTATATGGTATTGTATTGTTCCCCAACGAGCCTGATTTTGTTGATACGGACGCCATCAGGATATTCATGATGAAAAATCCAGTACCAACACTATTGGGAGATCTTCATTATGCCTTATACAATAGAAACGAAAAGAAAGAGGAGGGGTAGTTCGTTGTTGTACACCTTTGTTCTATAAGTGGTTCGCAATTCGCTTACCGCAATCAGGAGCTTTCGTGGATTCTAAAGGTTCTCTAGAATGGAGTCAGCGCTTAATGGGACTAGTTGCCAAAGACATCATATGGATAGATCATGGGCTAATCGGCAAGAACATTATCCATAGCTGTGGTGAGTTCCCTAAAGTTCCGTTGATAGGAAGAAAGGGGGGAATCAACTACAATCCTTCTTTGGCCATTAGGCAATTTGGGTACGCTCTGACAGGTCCGCCCATTAAGAGGGATGTAGAAGGGTCACTATATTTCCACGCATCAGATGGTTTGGAAACAGCACAAAAAGCCTCTGAGAGTTGGGCCAGTGTGCTAAAGAAAGGGAAAGTCGCACTAGGCAAACCCAACAATCGAGCTTATCCAGCATATGAAGAATGGGTGAAGAAGAGAGTTGAAGATTTTCACTTGCCTTTTGATAAGGCGCCCCTTCTGTATCCCAAGAATAAGAAAGAAAGAAATACCGCAACTATGGAAGAATTCGACAAATTGCAAGCCTCGGTGAAAAAGCTTCGAGGAGAGAATTCTGAGCTGAGCAGCCGTCTTCAAGAAGCGCTACATACCAACAAAAGATTGGAACAGAAAGCCGAAGACGCCGAAAAAATCTTAGCAGCAAGAGAAAGGGATTCTGTCGAAAGAGCTCAACATTTCCAAAAAATTAGTAAGGGTGCCGATGCTTCCACTCAAGCTCATAAGAAGACCAAACAGGCCTTAACCCAGACTAAAGACACGCTAGCCAAGTTTCAGCAAGCCTGGGATGAGGTTAGAATCAAAAATTCAGAGTTGCAGGAACAACTAAAGATCAAGGATGACGAGCTTAAAATGGCACATGAACAACAGAGGAAGTATCAGGAGAACCTTGGCAAAAATCAAGAGCAATTGGAAAGCGCCAGAGAGGAGCTAAAGACTTCCAAGAAGGAGCTTGAAGAGGCTATGATAGATATGGGGAAACTCAAAATGCAAGCCGGCGTGAAAAGGCATAAAGGGGTCTGTGATGATGAAGCTCTCCTAATGCATATGGGTTCACTGACTGAAGCTCTCACGAAAAGAGATGTTCTGATTAAGGAGTTAATCGAAAGACCAAATCACCAGCGCACTCGCATACTCTTCGAGGAGGTCAAGTATTCAAGTGAAAAGTTGAAGGATTTGGAGTTGTCAGATTGACAGTTTTTCTCTCATTCTCTCAATGTAGTTTTGTTGATGGATATCATCAGGCTTGTTGATGAATCCACTATTTTGATGTATGATGTTTGAACTCATTGTTGAATACTGTACGTGAGTCTGGTTTGTTTGAAATGAGCAGTTTATTCAGAAATATTCCTTTGGCAGTTATCTGTACACAAACACATAATCACGACACGTTTCTTCATATCACGATTTTTGATCGTCAGCTTTCTGTGGTTAAGATTGGAATCAGGGTGTAAGGCACCTCGGAAATGATAAACATGGCATTTGCATTGCATTGCATTGCATATCATTTTTGCATGACAGGTACTCGTTGCAGGTCCTCTAACCTTTATTTGGTTTCAGGCACTATAGCTGATAACCACATCCACCGGTACGCAACTCGCAGAAACCAAGCTAAGATCATGGATCAAATGTAGACTGAATTGGCTGAGCTGAGGAACAGGATGGACCAGTTCATGACATTAATGACTGGTATGGCCCAAAATCAGGAAAGACTCAGGGAAATGGTCGAGCGGCCAGAAGTAGAGGTGCAGGATGGCAACGGTAATAATAGAGGTATTAGTAATCAGACAGACGTTAATGGAGGTGGTGACCCTCCTAGAAATACTGGGGTTTGTCATGTTGTGGAAGATAACCAAGATGAGCAGTTCACTCTATTAGATGCTGAAGATGAGAACACTCGCAGATTCGACGAGCTCGCTGAAAAAATCAGGTCCATTAAATCCTAAAACACTCTTGGTTTTGATGTTTCCGACTTGGGATTGGTACCTGGAGTAAGAATCCCACATAAGTTCCAGCCACCAACATTTGACAAGTACAATGGCACCACTTATCCTAAAACTCATCTTCAATCCTATGTGGGGAGGATAACCGCTCATACTGATGATGAGAAATTGTGGATGTACTATTTTTAAGACAACCTTACTGGGGCATCTCAAGAGTGGTATATGAAGTTGAGCAGGACTTCTGTAAGGAACTAGAAGGAGTTAGCCCAAGCTTTCGTCAAGCAGTATCAATACAACATGGATATGGCTCCAAACCGTACTCAGTTGCAGAGTATGGCTCAGAATGCGAAGGAGAGTTTTAAGGAATATTCTCAAAGATGGCGCCAGTTGGCTGCCATGGTTCAACCTCCACTGCAGGACCGAGAGATGGCCGACATGTTTATGGGTACTCTTCAGGGAGCTTATCTTGATAGGTTGGCTGCCTGTCCTTCAACTGGGTTTGCGGACATTGTAATCATTGGGGAAAGGATTGAAAGTTTGTTGAAGCTCGGAAAATACAAGATGTCAGTGGTGCTAGTTCTTCAGGAGTGAGGAAGCCATTTGTTGGAGCTACCAGAAAGAGAGATGGGGAGACCAGTGCTGTTTATAAGAATAGAGGAAGAGGTAGAGGCTATCAAGATTCCTATAATCAGGTTGCTGCTGTGACCATTCCTAGTCCACAAGTTTAATGACAGCCACAACAACAGAATGTTCAGCCACAGAATAATCAACTGCCACGGAGATCATACCAGCAGAGACAAACTGACAGGCATATGGACCCTCTGCCTTTGACTTACGCAGCTTTGTTACCTCAATTGTTGAAGCTTAATCTGGTGGAGCTTCGTATGATGGGCCCGGCTCCTGCTGTATTACCAAAGGGTTATGATGCTAATGCCCGCTGTGAGTTTCATTCTGGGGCTCCAGGTCATACTATTGAAAAGTGTCGGGCATTTCAGCATAAAGTACAAGATTTGATTGATGCCAAGGCAATTAATTTCTCAACTCCACCGAATGTTCTTCAGAATCCCATGCCAAATCATAATGTGCCAAAGGTCAACGCCATTGAAGATGGGAAGGTTTTGAATTTGGTAACTGATGTGAACAGGGTGAGGACTCCTTTGAGTTTTGTGAAGGCTCAGTTGTTGAAGGGGCAAGTGTTCCCTGGCTGTGAAGAAGGTTGTGTTGATTGTGAGAATCAGAGTAATGGTTGTGATAAACTAAAGGCCGGCACTCAAAAATTGATTGATGAGGGTTGTCTACAGTTTGATCACGGGGACAAAAAGGACGATGGTGTGTCAGCTGTTACCATTTATTTTACGCCAGCTGAAATTCAAGTGCCAGCGCCTGCTGCTATCATTGTGCCTGATGTAGTGAGTCCTGTTACTATTATGGTACCAGGACCAGTTCCTTATACTAATGAGCGGGCTATCCCATGGCACTACGGTGCAGATGTTTACTACCAAGGAGAAAAGCAAGAAGTGGAAACCCCAGCTGGGGGTAGTTCCAGTATTGATAATGTTGGAGGTCTTGGTGGCTTCACCAGGAGTGGACGCTTGTTTGCTCCACATACTTTGAGAACTAATGCTGAAGATGAAGCAGTAGTCAAAGCCAAGGGTAAACAGGTGGCTACAGAGGATGTTGTTGTTCTTGAATCTGTGCAGAAAGGTACTTTTGAGAAAGAGGTCGAGGAGTTCACGAGACTTATCAAAAAGTGTGATTATAAAGTGGTTGATCAGTTGAACCAAATGCCATCAAAGATTTCTATCTTGTCGTTGCTTATGTGTTCTACAGCTCATCGAGAGGCACTTTTGAAGGTCTTGAATATGGCCTATGTACCTCAAGAGATTAATGTGAACAATTGGAGTCTGTTGTTTCTAATGTCAATCCTAGCCATGGCCTAGGTTTTATAGATTATGATTTGACTACTGAGGGTCGCAATCACAACAGGGCATTACACATCATCCTGGAGTGTAAAGGTGCAGTATTATCTCATGTGTTGGTAGACACGGGGTCTTCCTTGAACGTGTTACCAAAGAAGGCCTTAATGAAGCTAGACGCTGACGAAATTATTCTAAGACCAAGTGATTTGGTAGTGAGGGCTTTTGATGGTTCGAAATGTTCTGTATTCGGAGAGGTAGAGCTCCTAGTAAAGATTGGTCCTCAAGTGTTTAAGTGCGTGTTCTACGTGATGGACATTCAACCCGCATATAGTTTCTTGTTAGGCAGACCGTGGATTCATGCTGCAGGGGCAGTGACATCTACGTTGCACCAAAAGTTGAAATATGTGGTTGATGGTCAAGTGGTGACTGTATGTGGAGAGGAAGACATCTTCGTCAGTCAGCTGTCTACCTTTAAGTACGTGGAGATGGATGGAGAGATCCATGAGATGTTGTGTCAAGCGTTTGAGGCAGTCAATATTGGTGATTCGTCTTCAAAGGCAGTAACTTCTCAGAGCAAAGAACAGGTGGGTACTTCTATTGCTTCTTATAAACAAGCAGTGGAAGTAGTCAAAGCAGGTAATGCCCAAGGCTGGGGCAAATTGATTGAAGTCTCTGCAAAGGAAGATAAGTCTGGAATAGGCTATAATCCGTATCAAGCTGCTGCAACAGAGCGCAAGGGCCGATTACTTTCTATAGCGGGGGAATCATTAATCCAGATCAGATGTGTGCTGCAAGTGAAGATGGCATTGACAGTGATTGTGATCTCGACAATTGGATGCGCCGTGTGTACCGGGTCAAGAGCTTTGCAATTGGTCTGTTGAAGAAATTGTTCAAGTTACTCTTCAAACAGAGTAATTTTCTTTGTTTTTCTCTGTTGTATGTTAAAATCTCGCGCTCTGCTCAAGGCGTGTAGATCCATTTGTAGGGCCTCATAATTGCATTTGCAAGGTTTTTATCATTAATAAAGGATGTTTTACATGCAAATTTTTGTGTTCCTTACCTTTCATTTTTTATTTTTGCAGAAAAAACAATAAAATGGAAATGGTTTATGTTTGTTTCATTTTCAAAAAGTCTCATTCTAAAATAAAGCATGACCCTCAATCATGCAGACTTAATCACCCAGATTTCATTGATAACGATTTTGCTATGGCCAAGTATGACTTTGATAATCCAATCTATCAGGCCGAAGAGAAGGATGAAAAAGACTGTGAACTTCCCAAAGAATTAGCTAGATTGTTGAAGCAGGAGGAGAGGGTCATTCAACCTCACCAAGAGACAATTGAGGTTATCAACATTGGTTCTGAGGACCCAAGGAAAGAAATTAAGATTGGAGCCAGTCTGCAGACCGAGGTAAAGAAAGAGCTGATAAGTATGCTGCAGGAATATGTCGACATCTTTGCTTGGTCATATCAAGATATGCTAGGGTTAGATACAGACATTGTTGTGCATAGGTTGCCGTTGAAAGAGGGTTGTCCTTCTGTCAAACAGAAGCTTCGGAGAACTAAACCAGAAATGGCTCTCAAAATCAAAGAGGAGGTACAAAAACAGTTAGATGAGGGATTTCTGGCCGTGACCAATTACCCACCATGGGTTGCAAATATTGTTCCTGTTCCGAAGAAAGATGGTAAGGTCAGAATGTGCGTTGATTACCGGGATCTAAATAGAGCAAGTCTGAAAGATGACTTTTCTTTACCTCATATTGATGTACTGGTTAACAAAACCGCTCAGTTCTCGATATTCTCCTTCATGGATGGCTTTTTCGGGTATAATCAAATTAAGATGGCGCCAGAAGACATGGAGAAGACAATTTTCATTACCCTGTGGGGTACCTTCTGTTACAAGGTGATGCCTTTTGGATTAAAGAATGCTGGGGGCAACGTATCAGCGAACTATGGTAACACTATTCCATGACATGATTCATAAAGAGATCGAGTGTTATGTAGATGATATGATTGCCAAGTCTCGAACAGAAGAAGAGCATCTGGTCAATCTGCAGAAACTGTTTGAAAGGTTGAGGAAGTTTCGACTAAGGCTGAATCCGAACAAGTGCACTTTCGGAGTGCGGTCTGGTAAATTGTTGGGTTTCATCGTAAGTGAAAAAGGAATTGAGGTTGATCCTGCCAAAATAAAAGCGATACAAGAAATGCCTGTACCAAGAACAGAAAAAGAAGTACGTGGTTTCTTGGGTAGATTGAACTACATTGCACGGTTCATATCTCACCTCACAGCCACTTGTGAACCAATATTTAAGCTGTTAAGAAAAGAACAAGCGGTCAGGTGGAATGATGATTGCCGGAGGGCTTTCGAGAAAATAAAAGAATATTTGCGGGAACCTCCAATTCTCATGCCTCCAGCTCCAGGGAGACCATTAATCATGTATTTGACTGTGCTTGAAGGATCCATGGATTGTGTTCTCGGTCAACATGATGAGACAGGTAAGAAAGAACACGCCATCTACTACTTGAGCAAAAAGTTCAATGATTGCGAATCACGATACTCAATGCTTGAGAGGACATGATGTGCACTTGCATGGGCTGCTAAGCGATTGAGGCAATATATGCTCACTCATACAACCTTGTTAATTTCAAAGATGGATCCTGTCAAGTACATATTCAAGAAACCAGCATTGACCGGACGGGTTGCACGTTGGAAGATGGTGATGACTGAATATGATATCTAGTATACTTCTTAGAAAGCCATCAAGGGAAGTGTTTTGTCAGATTATCTTGTGCAGCAACCAGTTGATGACTATCAGCTGATGAGGTTTGATTTTCCTAATGAAGACATCATGTTTCTTAAGGCCAAAGATTGTGAAGAACCGCCGTTTGACGAAGGACCGGATCCTGATGACAAATGGAAACTGATGTTCGATGGGGCCGTTAATATGAATGGAAGTGGCGTTGGGGCAGTTCTTATCACTCCGAAAGGGTCTCACATACCTTTCACTGCCAGATTAACTTTTGATGTCACCAACAATGAAGCAGAATATGAAGCCTGCATTATGGGCATTGAAGAAGCCATTGATTTAAGGATAAAGACTCTTTAAATATTTAGGGACTCTGCTCTAGTGATCAATCAGATCAATGGAGATTGGCATACCCATCAACAAAACTTGATTCCTTACAGAGACTATGCGAGGAGGTTGTTGACTTTCTTTACAACAGTGAAATTGTACCATATACCTCGAGATGGAAATCAAATGGCTGACGCTTTGGCAACATTATCTTCCATGATTCAAGTGAATTGGTGGAACCATGTGCCCAAAATTGAGGTGTCTCGTCTTGACAGGCCTGCACATGTGTTTGCGGTTGACGTAGTGTCTGATGACAAGCCATGGTTTCATGATATCAAATGCTTCTTGAAGAGTCAAGAGTATCCGACTGGAGCATCTAACAACGATAAAAAGACTCTGAGGAGGTTAGTTGGTAGTTTCTTCTTGAATGAGGATGTGATGTACAAACGAAACTTTGACATGGTTTTGCTCAGATGCGTGGATAGACACGAAGCAAACATGTTGATGCAAGAAGTGCACGAAGGCTCTTTCGGTACCCATGCCGGAGGACATGCAATGGCAAAGAAATTATTGAGATCGGGGTATTACTGGATGACTATGGATGCAGACTGTTGTTCATACACCCGCAAATGCCACAAATGTCAGATTTATGAGGATAAAGTGCATGTACCTCCGAGTCCGTTGAATGTCATGTCTTCTCCTTGGACCTTTGCAATGTGGGGCATTGATATGATTTGAAAGATTGATCCAACTGCTTCCAACGGCCATCGCTTCATCTTGGTCGCTATTGATTACTTTACCAAATGGGTGGAAGCAGCATCTTATGCTAATGTCACCAAGCAGGTGGTAGCCAGATTTCTGAAAAGAAATATCATCTATCACTATGGAGTGCCCGAAAGAATCATTACTGATAATGGTTCTAATTTCAACAACAAAATAGTGGCAGAATTATGTCGGGACTTCAAAATTGAGCATCACAATTCTTCGTCGTACCGTCCGAAGATGAATGGCGCTGTTGAAGTGGTCAACAAGAACATCAAGAAGATTGTGCAAAAGATGGTGGTGACCTACAAAGATTGGCATGAGATGTTACCGTTTGCCTTGCATGGGTACCGAACATCAGTAAGGACATCTACTGGGGCAACACCGTTCTCACTTGTGTATGGAATGGAGGCAGTCATACTAGTTGAAGTTAAAATTCCCTCGCTGAGGGTTCTGATGGATGTCAAACTGGATGAGACAGAATGGGTTCGCACCCCATTCAATGAGCTGAGCTTAGTTGAGGAAAATATATATTTTCCATGGTCAATTGTATCAGAGAAGGATGAAGCGGGCATTTGATCAGAAAGTGCGACCTCGGGAGTATCAAGTTGGTGAATTGGTACTTAAAAAGATCCATCCTCCTAACACAGATCACAGGGGAAAATGGACACCGAACTATGAAGGTCCATATGTGGTTAAAAAGGTTTTCTCTGGCAGAGCCTTAATGCTTACAACCATGGATGGTGAAGATTTTCTATCCCCTGTTAACTCAGATGCAGTCAAAAAATACTTCGCATAAATAGACCCGCTGGACAAAAAAAAGAAAAAAGTCCAGGCAAAAAAGGGTATCCCGGCGAACCATAAAAATAGAATAAATAGGTTCGGGCAATAATTAGGGATAAATAAAAAAATGGTACACCCGATGAGTTGAAAATCCGCAAGGACAACTCAAGCAAGAAGGGATATCCCGGTGGATTGAAAACCCGAAAAGCGCGGTCCACGCAAAAGAGGGATTAAGCGAAGACTGCGATCTGAGTCATCTGTACTGCCTCATTGTTTCACTCAAACTGGCAATCTCCAAAGGATAGGAATCAGTCCAATCATCCTCTTCAGAAAGTGAAGATAATCGGAAAGTCTTGAAGACATACTGGTCATAGCAGAATTGAAACTCAGTGAAATTCCATTTTCACGTTGCCATTAGGATAGTTTTTTTTCTCAATTTTTAGCGATCACCTCTTTCCAGGGATTGCTTCTTGATGTACTTGCCTATTCTGGGCACTTCAATTAATAAAGTTGGTTATTCAGTCAAAAAGCTTTGTATTTGTTTTCATTTTACTGTTTTGTTTGCAAAAAAAAAAAAACGTCCGAATTTTTGATAAAAACATTGCATTGTTGAAAACATTGAGGATTTATAATAACATGTGCAGGGAAACCGTTTAAAATTGCTTTGAATGTTGATTAACCCTGGACGGTGGATTCAAACCATGCAGTCTTCAGGACATATGTGTGCATTTTTTTTGTAGCAGGTTTACGTTCAGAAGCCTAACATGAAGTCATCTTTAGCACAAAGCATTTGTTGGGTGCTCTTCCCAATAAGTGATGGTTCAAAGTTAGATGTTTTTCAGTTGCAGAAGTCATATCCAGCACGGGGCATATGTGAATATCTTTTGCTTGCAGGTAGCAGCCCCGTATTAGGCTCAAAAGCAAGAATGAAGCGGTTGCAAAAACACGAGAGCCTGGACCGTGTCTTCCAAACGAGTAATCACTCACCCCTAAGGCAGAATACCAGGGCAATCATGTTCAGGAAAGGGTTCACATGTCACCCTTTTGTCACAACTTTTACTGAATGAGTCCATCATTCGGCCGACGTTCGCTCATGATGATTCGATATCGACAAGTTGATTTCCACTGGGTATCATTGTATCTTATTAAGTCGATTCTCCTATTCAAAACTTCCAACAGCTACAAGCTTTTCTGTGTCGTTAACAGTTGTTGATTCCCCAGTAGTGTCAGAATCGGAGTATTTCCCAGCTAAGTCAGAAGGCTGATTATCTCTAGCAAAGGATCTTGGGTTTGATAGATCCCCAAGCAGAGTTTTAATGACTCTTTTTCCTCAGTAGAACGTCATTCAGAAAGTTCCTATCCCCAGTGAAGCTCCATGAGCAGAATAATCTCTCTCTAGGGCAGAGTCATTCAAGTAGAAACTTCTTCAACAGGATCATTACACCTCAGCGCATCTGCAAGCCAATTTTTTTTGGCAATTTGTGGCAAGCGTTATCCCCGGCATAAGGGTTAATCCCCACAGAGCAATTGAAGGATCGAACAATGATCTTTTCCTCGTGGAGTTGGATTCCTCGTCCGGAGTCTCTTTTGCATTTTCATATATCATGACATTTGCATTCTCTAAAGCGTAGCATTCCATTGATATGGAGCATTACGGCAAAACTCAAACATGCGTATACGAAACATAAACCAGGTTCAACCGTTTACCTGCAAGCCAGAGTAATTCACAGACAAAACATTGTCATGCAACCCCAGCAAAGCTTACTACAACACTTGATTGTACAATGTTAATCCAATACCCGTCCGTATTGACCTTGGACATCCGTCCGTGTCCTTTCAATGCTCTTCCTTGCTTGAACCCATTATTCTTAATATCCGTCTGTATTGACCTCTTAGACACTCGTCCGTGTCCTTTTTAGCGTTCTAATCCCCAGTGAGATCACTTTACAAACTTTCATTTTTCAATACCCGTCTGTATTGCCTTTGAGACACCCGTCCGTGTTTGAACTTTTGTTTCAATACCCATCCGTATTAACTTTTGACACTCGTCCGTGTCCTTTCAGCACTCGTCCGTGTTTGAACTTTTGTTTCAATACCCATCCGTATTGACTTTTGACACTCGTCTGTGTCGTTTCATCACCCGTCTGTGTTTGAACTTTTTAGCCAATACTCGTCCGTATTGACCTCTGAGATACTCATCTGTATCTTATTAATCATCGTCTGATACTCGTTCGTATCGTCGACTTGGTCACTCGTCGTGTTCCTTTGATGATTGTCTGATGCTCGTTCGTATCGTTGACCCGAACACTTGTGTGTGTTCCCTTCTTAATCATCATCTGATACTCGTTCATATCGTCGACTTGGTCACTCGTCGTGTTCCTTTGATGATTGTCCGATGCTCGTTCGTATCGTTGACCCGAACACTTGTGTATGTTCCCTTCTTAATCATTGTCCGATACTCGTTCGTATCGTCGACTTGGTCACTCATCGTGTTCCTTTGATGATTGTCTGATGCTCGTTCGTATCATTGACTCGAACACTTATGTGTGTTCCTTTTCTTAATCATCGCCTGATACTCGTTCGTATCGTCGACTTGGTCACTCGTCGTGTTCCTTTGATGATTGTCCGATGCTCGTCCGTATCGTTGACCTAAACACCCGTTCGTGTTTTCTTTCCATACTTGTCCGTATGATCATTGATATCCGTCTGTATCCCTATTTCGATACATGTCGTATCAATCTATGCAGTTATTTGCTGATACTTCCAGAAGGGTTTATATCCCTTTTCTTCTTCATTCAGCGTGCAAATTTTCTGGTTGTTATGGTATTCAATCACAATTCACCTTGATTGTATGAATAGCCGTTGCTTTCATGCTTCTCAGGTTAACAGATGATTGAATAGGGGCAGCTGTAACACCCCAAAATTTTCCCTCTTGTTGATGTCTAGCTTATGTTTCATTGCATTGCATTTACATCTCATTTCATCTCATATTTCATACAAGTTGCAAAGGGCATGTGATTAGTTGATTTCAGAGCATTGACTATTCAAAGCAGGAGAGCTAAAGCTTAAGGTCTTCAAGTAAGCCTCAAGAGTCTCTTATGTCTCATATGATCTCAATTGATCCCACAAGTCATGGAGGAAGAGAATTCACCAAGAAGTTGGACAGTTTATCATCCCCTAACCAAAGGCAGTCCAAATTAGGGTTTGTGATTCAAGCAGTCTCCTGATGAAATTTTGGTTCAAACTTGATCTCAATGTTTTCTATATGATATCAAGTATCTAAGGATGGAAGATTGCCCATTGGTTCATTTCAGAAGAGGTTCAATTGGTTAGTTGCTTGAGAATCAAGAAATTGATGAAAAAGTCAACTGTGCAGTAAAAAAGTCAACTCCTGACTTTTTAAGGTAAAATTCATGGTCCTCAAGTCAAATATGTACAATGGTGAATATTTGATCAAGAAATGTCAAGAGATTCATAAAAAATCAAGAATTGTACAAAGTTGCCAAATTTAGAAACTTAGGGTTTCTAAGAATGGAAAGTTTAGGCCATTTTGCACTCATCTTCAAAGCATTCTTTCTCCATGATAAAAGTTTCAAACTTCAGGCCTAAGTTGAGACAATTAAAGATCACATTCTAAGCTTCAAATCCATACCAAGAACTCTTCCATTGGATCAAAATATAAGGAGTTCAGATCAATCAAAGTTTGGTAAAATCAAGGAAAAAACCAGGTCATGACCAAGCAAAATTGGGTTGGCACGCATGCATTTCATCAAACATGTGGTGTGCCAAATGTCAAGCTATTTTTCTCCCTCAAGAAGGCTTCAAATGGAAAATTGTTGAACACCAATCTTGTTCATCTCCATGCCCTCTACAATTTTCATGTTTATCAATTTTTCATCTGATCAATGGATGGGAAGTTATGGCTACTCAAAGTTAGGGTTTCAAACTAAAATTGTCATAGGCTCATGGCCAGGCCTGCAGGCCAATCTCACACGCCCATGGTTCAATTTTGTCCACTTGATTTCTAAGTCATCTTTGATCATCTTACAAGCCTCCATTCAATTTAATTCCAACATCAAACTTGTTCTAGGATGTGTTCTCATTCCATAGACCTCAAAATCATCTCATTTCACGCACTGCACTTGGAGATTTACATCTTCAAATATCATCATTTTCATTCATACCATGCTGGCCAAAATTGGAAACTTATGGCATTGTTGTTGTTGTTTCAGCTTGTTTACACGCATGTACTTCTCACACCAGTCACTCTTTACTTCATTTAGACACACATACCTCTTACACATATGCATATGAACATGGGCCATGCATGAAGGAAGAAATTTTCAAAGGAAGCAAGGTCATCATGTCACAACATCATGTATCAGCATACACATCACCATCATCACACATCATCAAGTCATGACCTTCTCCACATGAACAACAACAACACACGAGCTCTTTCATTTTCAAATTACTTCACCCACCCCCTCCATTGCTTCATACCACCACAACTAACCTAACTATAGTTCTAACTGTCAACTAAGACAGTTAGAAACTAACCAGCCATATAAATAGAAAGCTCCAACAGAATTTAGGGAGAGACTTCATTTTCTCACATTTCACAAATCACTATATGAAAACTCTCTCTGAATTCTCTCTCTCTCTGCACGAGTTCATCACACTCCTTCATTAATTGTTCATCATTGTTACTTTGTGATCAAGAACAAGTGAAATCAAGATCAAGTTTCCAAGTGCAACATCTTTCTCAAGTCTAAATTTCTCTGTTATCCTCAAGAATCCAAGTTCCATAGCATTTATTTTGCTCTTTGGAAGCTCAAGATCAAGCAAAGTTCATCTTGAAGCATTTCTGGTTTTCTGAAGGTTCAAGTTGCTTCACATTTCAGGTTTCAATTCAAACTTCTCTTGATTGATTTTCATTGATTTTAAGTTTGTTTTATATTGATTTCAGCTTATTAGAAGCTCTTGAACACTGGGTAGTTGATAAAGCTTGTTAGAAGCTTAGATCCAAAACCTAGGGCAAATTTTTTTCCCTTCGACTCCCTTGATGTGTGCATGATTTGTGAATTCCATTGCTATATTTGTGTTCTACATAACTTTAGCTTTCGAATGATATAATTTTTGTCAATTTTTGGAACATGTGAGTGTTTACAGTCGCCAGGGATGGCCGGAGAAGATGATCGGAGGTCCTTCTCCGGCCAGTGAGGGTTTTGTTAGGGTTTAACATCAGATTAAAATGCAGCCGTACGATTTGTCTGATCCAACGCATAATATGGTGCCAGCGAATAAATGATTCATGCTCTCCTCACGTGCCTCTTTCTCTCTCAGCTTTGACTTGCATGTGTGTGCGTGCGTGACAGTTATCATGATCCTTGCATCTCATCCATTCGTTTGTTTTATTTTTTCTGATTGATCTGATTGACTTGATCCAACGCACATGATTGAAGTCAACATTTAACTGAATTCCACCATAACTCTCTGTTCCACACGCTTGTATTGGACTGGACCATTATTGCTATTCGCACCACTTTTCTTGAGCCCAATCCTATTTTGAACTGCAAAATTGCTTGTGTTGCACCCTCTCTCTTGTTTTCTTCCTTCATTTTAATTTCCTTTCATATAGTTTTGATTTTATTCTTTTAAAAATACATAGATGCATTCAAAAATTCTACAAAAACTCATGAACCATGTCCAGACATTAAAATAATTTTGTATATTTTTTATTTCTAATTTTGTGAATATTTGATCTTATTTTGGGAATTTTCTTTTATTTCTTTTTTGAATGTGTTTCTCTCTTAATACATGAACTTCATCCATTTATTTTGCATAGTTCAAAAATCATTTGGCATCCAATATTTTTGCAATGTTTGAATAACATCCTAAAACATCTAAAAACATTTTTCTCATATTTTTAAAATCAGTTTATCATGCATTTTGATGATCATCTTTGTGCATTCCATTGCCTTTCTTCAATGTGACTTTGAACCCTCATTTGAACTATTTTATTTTTGAATATTTGTGTGAGCTTTTGATACATGTTTAGGTTATGACTTAATTACTTTGTGATTTAATTTCATAATTTTTACAAATTCATTTATATCTTTTACTTGCTTGATTTTATAGGTGACATTTTGTGTGTTTCTCTTTCACTCCTAAACCCTAATTGATTAGGAGGCACTTGTGCCATTGTATTAGGACTTGTATATGCATGTTATAGGTCATTTCTTAGATATTATAGGTTATCCATGTTAGATTATAGGTCATTTGTCTTCATATTTTGGTTCATAAATGTTTGGTGCTTATGTGAACTAAGTTTGACCTAATTGTGTGCATCTTCTTCTATGTGCCTTAACATGTTTTGTGTGCATCTTTGTGATGTCATTATTGCATTCTGATATGATCAAGCATATCATACATTACTGACTTGCATCCATTCTTATTCATGTTCATGTTTCATCCTTCATTCATAACTTGCATTACAAGTATGCCATCTTATGTGAACTTGAACATTGTTTGAACTTCTTTTCATCTTGTCTTCTCTTCTTGAATCATTTCACTCATGCTTTGTATGATCATTCATCTACTTCCATAGGAATTATAATATGCCATTCACTTCTGACTTTGACATTTCTTCAAGCATTCATTCATGTTTGTATGCTATACACATTCATACTTCATCCATGCTTCATAACTTGAACTTGTGTGAATCTTTGGCACCTTTCTTGACATAGTTTGATCTCATTAGGCACCTTAGCCTTAGTTGAATACCTTTAGACATAGCTACTGACTTTAGAGGTCCTTGAACACTTAGAGTCCTTTCCTTTTATGTTTAGGCTTTGTTTGATTCATAAGTTCATTTTATGAGTAGTTTGATGCTTAATTGTCTTCCTTCTTTTACTTATGCTTTCATATTCAATTGTTTAGCTAACCTTTGCTTGTAGGGGTTAATGGTAAGTTGAGTGTGTGGATATGCTTCCACACATACTTTCTTCCCTCATCTTTTAATGCTTTCTCTTTTGTGTTTGTGCAAAGCATTTCAATGCTTTATTTGTTCAACTTCTTTCTTCTCCCTCTTGGTTCATAACTCATATTCTATCTTAGAAGTGAGTTATGTTACCTCTTCTTCTTCTTCTCTTCTTTTAGACTTAGGTTTCTAAACCACACTTAACCATTAGGAACATCCAAGCATGACAACTCTTAGGATTATTAGTCTCCCTTTAGACTTTTGCCTTTCTCAATCTTTGAGTCTCTCTTTTTCTCATCTTAAAACAAAAGCAAAAAAACAATTAATAAAGGATTAACACGTATTTCTCTCGTTTTCTAGAATGTTTAGTATACGTCCTGTTAGGACGACCATGCGATGCATTCGATCTTATGCAATAGACTTGAATGCCATACGTGTTACTAACACAAAAATGATCAAAACACTTCTTTCTAAAATACAAAAACAAACAAACAATTCTCTTCTCATCTCTTCACTCCTTTCTAAAAGGATTCGTCATGTCTGTTCTACCGCAAACAGGTAACGCCTAAGTCTCCATACAGCGAGCTGCAACACCTAACTGCTGGGACGGGCACTTTGATGTTTCCACTAAAAAACACAAATAAAGAAACCCTTGTTGAGCCAAACTATGTTTGCTCTGATTCTTCTTTCTCATCTGATTGAAGATACGTAGGCACGAGATGCGACACCTCGACGAGCAACCTTTCCTGTAGTCCGTCGAACTACGTTGACTCTGACTTTCCCATTGCACTGAGGGAATACGTAGGCCTATGACAACGATAATGTCCTATCGAGTCACTTCTTTCTCCTCTCCCTTCTCCTTTCTATCTTTCATTTCCAGTTCTCCAGTTAGCAGATGATTTCCAGTTCCTTACACCCTTTAATCGAGACAACAAGCGTAGATCCCATCGAGTGCGATGGACGCATGAGGGTGCTAATACCTTCCCTTCGCGTAACCGACTCCCTTACCTGTTTCTCTTGGTCGTGAGACCATGATTTTTCCTTTCCCCCAGGTTTATGCAGTGTTTCCTTTCTCTCTCTTGGGATAAATACACATTGCTGGTGACTCTGTTTCCGTGCCACTTTCGCGTTTGTACTTGGATTAAAATCCCGGGAGCGACAGGTGTTCTTCAGGCCGAAGGGCATTACGTTGTAGTAGTAGTTGCCCGACTCGGTCATGAAGGTCATGTGCTTCTTGTTGGCCTTCGCCATGGGAATTTGATTGTATCTCGAGTACGCGTCCATGAACGACAACAATTTAAAACCTGGAGCATTGCAGACCAGTTTGTCGATGTTAGGCAGTGGATATGCATCTTTCGGGAATGCCCGGTTAAGATGAGTGTAATCAATGCACATTCTCCACTTTCCATTATTCTTTTTAACAAGTAAAACATTAGAAAGTCAGGTTGTGTACTGGGCTTCCGAAATAAAATTCGCCTCTAAGAGTTCTTTTACAGCTTTTTCAGCAGCCTCCGCTTTCTCGAGAGACTGCCTACGCCTACATTGTACTACAGCCCTAGCGGCTGGATCTATTATTAGTTAATGGTAGGCCATATCTGGGTTGAGGCCGGGCATCTCCGCAGCGCTCCACGGGAACAGGTCGACATTCTCCCAGAGGCAGGCCTTCAGCTGCTTCTTCGCTAGGTTGGGGAGGCGCGTGCCAATCTTCCCATTCCTGTCCGGGTCATCTCCGAGGGTGACGAGCTCGAAGTCTCCATCTGGAATGGGGTACATGGGGTGATGAGGCTGCCCATTGCCTTTAGCTAGAGGGGTGTGATCTGCTACCTCGTTCTGCTCTTGCTTGTTGGGGAAACAACTGTCAAGGTCGACATCGTTGACGCGCGGAAGTGGCTTTTGGTCTTCGTTTAGGGATGGCTTCCCTGCGGTCTTGGACTTGATGTTGATCGAGTTCAGACCCTTGGTTGCAGCCTCGAAGCATCTCCTGGCGGGCTCAATATCCCCGTGGAGAGTGACAACTCCGCCCCTGGTCGTGTAGCACTTCATCTTCAGATGGACTGTAGATGGTATCGCCGTGATTTTGGCTAGAGTTCGCCTCCCCAGGATGCACTAGTCACTACTACAAAACGCTAAAACAATAACGCCAGGCTTACAATGCATCCTTTTATGCCATTGTAATAGGTTAAAAATTTCGCGCCTAGGCAAAAGCTGGGGTATAAACAGTCATTTAATGATGGTTGACTTAAACCACTGTAGTAATAGATAAAATGTAGCAAACTTCGATTCCCCGCAACTACATTTTTTCCATTTTTTAGAGCACATTTAGCATGTGTCACTTAAGTCCATTATTTAAAAAATAAATTGTAAATATTTTACAACAGTTAAGATGAACAACCGTAGTAATAATTGAAATGTAACAAGCTTCGATTCCCTGCAACACATTTTTTCCATTTTTTAGGATACATTTAGCGTGTGTCACTTAAGATTCCACTACGGTTTGTTTCTCTAACCGAGATTAAAAGCTTTTCTGATAAATTAAAACAAAACTTATTCTGCATTTCTTTCATAAGATGCCTTAATCGAACAAGTGAGCTAGAGACGCCCTAACCTTTACCCTCTTCGTATCCATTCATTTGGAGCTCAAATATTGACCGTCTTTATTCATTTGCTTCTTCAGCTTCGAAGTAAGGTACTCTTCAACATCTTCATTCCTTTTTTCTTGGTTTATGCTCAAATATTGACCATCTTCATTCATTTGCTTCTTCAGCTTCGAAGTAAGGTACTCTTCAACATCTTCATTTCTTTTTTCTTGGTTTATGCTCAAATATTGACCGCCTTTGTTCATTTGATTCTTCAGCTTTGACGTACGATACTCTTCAACATCTTTATTCCTTACGTTCATTTGATTACAGCTTCGAAGTACGGTATTCTTCAATATCTTCATTCCTTTTTTCTTTGTTTATATTGTATATGCTCAAGTCAGAATGAGATGGTTCATATGATTTACGTTTCGTATGAGAGTACATCTTCATTGATTTTTTCTTTGTTCATATTGTATATGCATATGCTTGAGCTTTTGGATTAGATTTTGGTGTGTCATTCACATTATTATACATGTATAAATTTCAGAAGTTGTAATGGATCGTAGTTGGATGAAAGCCAATAAATTAGGTCTGATTTATGAGAACGGAGTTCGTGAATTCATTGAATATGCTAATAAACATCTTCCCGACAATAATAGTATCTTTTATTGTCCTTGTGTTGTTTGCGCGAATATCAAAAAGGGTACAAAGAAAGAAATACACAATCACCTTTGTTGTGATGGTATATGTCAAAATTATATAATATGGACGTTGCATGGTGAGGTGGATAATAAGGAAAGTCGGGCGTCACAAAGTCAAAAAGTGGATGAAGATGAATATATGGAAGATCAACTAGAGGATATGTTCCGTGATATTGGGGAATCTTCTTTTATGAATGCTCATATTTATGATAATTTATGTAGTGATAAAGACACCCCCTTTATATAAGGGATGCACAGAGTTCACACGATTGTCGGCGGTGTTAAAGTTGTTTAATTTGAAGGCAAAAAATGGATGGTCGGATAAAAGTTTCACGGAATTACTTGAATTGCTACAACAAATGTTACCATAAGATAACAAATTGCCGGATCGTTGCTATGAGGCCAAGAAGATATTGTGTCCAATGGGTCCGGAGTATATCAAGATACATGCTTTCCCTAATGATTGCATATTATACCGGAAAGAGTATGAGACTTGTTTCAATGTCTGAAATGTGGTGTGTCGTGTTACAAGCTGAAGGCTAACAATGGTGATGACAATGATCACTATGACAATGTTAGTAGGAAGCATCCTCCGGCTAAAGTGTTATGGTACTTGCCAATAGTTTCACGATTAAAAAGACTTTTTTCTAATTTGAATGATGCAAAGAATCTTAGATGGCATGCAGATGAAAGGATTCATGATGGAAACATTCGCCATGTAGCTGATTCATTGCAATGGAAGAAAATTAATTTGTTGTTTCCGGATTTTGGAGTCGAGCCAGGAAACCTTGGGCTTGAAAATGATGGAATGAACCCCTATGGTAACCTGAGCACTAATCATACTTCATGGCCTGAAGCGCAAGTATATACTGTTAAGTATGATGGTTTCTGGACCACGACAACCTGGTAACGACATAGATGTTTATCTAAGTCCATTAATTGATGATTTACGACTCTTGTGGGATGAAGGCGTTGAAGTTGATGATGCATATTCTGGGGAAAAGTTTAATATGCGTGCAATGTTATTTTGTACAATTAACGACTTTCTGGCTTACGGTAACTTGGCCGGATACAGTGTCAAAGGATATAAAGCGTGTCCTATATGTGAAGATGATACTTGTTATCACCAACTTGAGTTTGGAAAAAATACCGTTTACCTTGGGCATTGAAAATTTCTAAAACCGGGTAATCCTTATCGTAGATTGCGAAAGGCTTTTAATGGAGAGCAAGAGTTTGGTGAGGCTCCTGAACCTTTAACCGGGGATGAAGTTTATCAACGGCAGGAACACATTAATGTTGTCTTTGGGAAGAGAGAAAAAGAAAAAGGTGGGAAGAGAGGAAAAGAAAAAGGGGAGTTGCGAAAAATATATGGAAAAAGAGGACCATCTTCTTTGATCTTCCATATTGGTCAAGTCTTGATGTTAGACATTGTCTTGATGTGATGCACGTGGAGAAAAATGTGTGTGATAGTTTGATTGACACACTTCTAAACATTCCGGGCAAGACTAAAGATAGTAAGACTTCTCATCTTGATATGGAGAAGATGGGTATACGAAACCAGTTGGCTCCAATAGAGAAAGGAGAAAGAACTTATCTGCCTCCAGTATGTCACACTCTATCTAAAAAGGAAATGAAGATGTTCTGCAAGTGTTTGCAAGGTATTAAAGTTCCGCAAGGTTACTCATCAAACATCAAGAAACTTGTATCAATGAAAGATCTCAAGTTAATTGGTTTAAAATCTCATGATTGTCATGTATTGATGCAACAACTTCTACTAATTGCTATCCGTGGGATCCTTCCAAAAATGTGAGAGTAACTATAACGAGACTGTGTTTATTCTTCAATGCCATATGTAATAAAGTTCTTGATTTCAAAAAATTGGATGAATTAGAAGATGAGGCTGCCATAATCTTGTGTCAATTGGAGATGTATTTTCCGCCATCATTTTTTGACATTATGGTTCACTTACTTGTTCATCTCTTAAGAGAAATCAAAATTTGTGGTCCAGTTTATTTATGGTGGATGTATCCTATTGTACCCCAAATTTTTCCCTTAGATTCATTGATTCGGCTGCATAACATATTAGGTCAATCATCCGTGCATGACTAACCATTTTACCTAACCCCATTCGTTAGTTAGTTTATGAACACGGGTATTACTGCAGAGAATTCAGGACCTTCAAGTTTGTGTTGTGTGTGTGTTGTGGAAGTCCATGGCCCTGGCAATTAACGTTGGACCCCTGAAAGATTGGGCTCTTACCCTGTTGGTCTCTAGGTTGGTCTTTGCAAGCCCTGACAGTTGGGACAAGTTATCTATTGGAGTTTTGGATCAAGATTTTCTTTATTAAAGCTTTGAGGCCCAAACTAAGTTCAAGTTCAAGATTCAAAGCCCAAATTAAAGTTCAAGACTGCAAGAATCTCAAGGTTAATGTTCAAGGATCTAAGATGCGTGAATTAGAATAGCATTCGTGGAACAAGAACCATTCTACGTAAGATTTTCTTTTTTCTATTAAGAGGAGTTGGAGTTTGTAGTACAAGGATTCAAGACTTATGGTTTAAAGAAGCCCAAAGTTTAAAATTCATGTAGTGAGAGGCTTATACGCTATAAACCTCATCTTTAAGGCGCAAATTTCAAGGAGGTCCAAGAAATCAGATTTCATTACAAGTTTAATGGAGATTTCATTACAAGTCCAATTGAGGGTTTGTTACATGTCCAATTGAGTTTTCATCACAAATTTAATTCAATTAAACCCTCATTACAAGTTGATTATATACTATACTTGGTTTTGCAGTATACAAGTGTATGCTAATAGTCAATTCATTTGCTGCCACGAAGGTTCCAAGGGTTTCAAATAATAAAATCTCATTTTAACGAATTTCCAATTAAGAAGTAAAGTTTTGAATTTAAGGACGGATTTCCATCAAGTTACAATTCAAATTACTATTACAAGAAGAACAAACCAAAGTACATTTTTTTAGAATTAATATAGAACTATCCTAGTCCTAATCCTAAGGCTTGTCAACAAGTTTTCAACTGGCCCTATGCTCAGTCGTGCATCCAAACACCTTCCCATCCCTCAGACCTGCAGGAAAATTTAGAACAAGTCAATTTCAGTTCAACTCAAACTTCCATTAAGTTCAAAATCAACCCAACAGTACATAACAAGTGAATTTTAGGCCTCAGAACAAGAGTAGGACAAATGCACACAAAGAGTTCAAATCATCGGCCATTATCAAGAGTAAACTTTTGTCAATATCTACCAGCAAGGTTTAGCAAACCAAGGGCAACAGTAGGAGAACAAGTTCTAACGCAGCCACAAAACCAAAATATTGCACCAATATTGCTCAAAACTACAACAAGCGAACGAGAGCTGTAAGTTAAAGGCAATTGAAGAATTAAAGGCATCAAAAGGAAAATCGCAAAAGCAAGGGGAGTCATCAATTCTCGCCAGACACGAATAATGGGAAGAGCATCCCTTAGAATTCAACAGAAGTAAGGCAATTAATTATGCCAGGGCATACAAAGTACTTCATCAGCACATCTCCAACGTATTTCCAATGCATGCAATATGATTAATCACAACAGACAAACCCTTTGAATTGTTTAAAAAAAAAAACTTTTTCCAAATACGATTGAAAGACGTCAAAAATGCACTGAGAATTCAAAAGTTGCCCAAAGTATCACAAGCCTCAGACAAATTCAAATATTCCCAAATCAGTCCAAGCAAGCCACAACATGTCAATCCATAAATGGTTAGGACATTCAATCCAAATCAAAGATTGAAAAGAAGGATCTCATTGTAATTAATACCCAGGCGCCTCAGACAAGGCAAAATTGGATTGCCTTTTACGTCCTAATAGGCCAGAAAAGGAAAGAAGAGAAGAATCAAGAAGATATGTTTAACAGATCGAATCAGAAGAATTTTCATCATTTTAATCATAATGAAGGGCAATATCATAGGATACCGCCAGCATCATTCAAACATTCCAAAACAGACAGCAACCAGATCATCAGCATTGAATTCGTGCATCATATCAGCAGACAACACCAAGTCCAAACTTTCCAAATCAAATCATCATAATATCATACAAAATAAAATCGAGCAAAGATTGAGATTTGTTTTCAATGCAGCAATAAAGACATCATTGGCCTATATAAGAGGAGGATCATTGCATCAGAAACGACGAAAATCAGAGATCACGCATAAAACCCTAATCCACAATCACAAAGAAAAAAATCAATAGATCGTACACAACAACCATCCATCAATTCCAACCCACAGAGAACGAAGGCAGAGATTCAAAGAAAGGTGTTCATCATCATCTCAACAGCCAAAACATCAGAAGCAGACAAGTTCAACACAAAGGCAAACAAATCGTAAGAAAGGTAAAAGAGAAAGAGAGACATCCCTGGTTAAAGGAGCCCATCGCCATGTCGATTCCGAGCAATCGCCATTTTCCTTTTTTCCCTTCATTTTCTCCTATTAATCGTTGTAACTTGTAAATCATCAATATAATGAAATCGGGGTATGGGTTGTGTGGGGTGGGGTTTTTGTTGCGTGATTTTGTTTGATCGTGAGAGATGGGAGAGATTGAAAACGGCGGCGCACTAGGGTTCAAACCCTAATTATTTTTTCAGAGAGTAAAGGAAAGAGACAAGAGAGAATGAGAGAGCCTTGTTCGTTTGGTATTTTGTTTGTTTTGCACACGCACCCCACAACACAACTATGATGCACCCCATGTGTTAGCGCTCTGATCGCAACACCTTCACATCCAACGGTTGAGGTTTGAGGGTCTATGGTAGACCCTCCCTCCTGTACACACTAGATCTATCCGTCCGCTTCTCCTTTTCCTTTTTAAACCTTTTTATATAATCTCTTAATTAAATCCTTTAACAAATATTTGCCTCTTTTAATAATTAATTATTTGAAGAAAATATTTCCTTTTATTATTTTTTTTAATATCTTTAAAAAAATATTAAACTTTTTTTTCTTAGAAATAAACCTATTTAATTTATTAAACTTTTAAAAATATTAACTTTCATTAATTCTTTGCATAATAAAGATATAAAAATCCTTTATAATATAACCTTAAACCTCTAATTAAGATAACCTTTCTTATTAATAACATATTAACACAATAACAGTAAAACCCTTTTCTAAGTTATTAATCAACCCTTTTCATTAAATAAAAATACTTAATAACCCTTTTTTAAAATTAATATAATGACCTTAAAAAAAATCTAAGAAATAAATAATGAAACCTTTTGCTAATGTTAATCTTTTAATAAAATAAAACTTTAATCTTCTTCTATATAAATTAATAATAATCATTAATAACCTTTTCAATTTATTAACAAATCCACACTCAAATTCAACTTTTTCTTAACAACTCGTACCCTTTTAGAGCCTATCATTGTACGCTTGCGTGTTTCTATTATCTTGCTTATGTTATCATCTTGTCTGTGTTTGATAGCATGCTTTATTTATTTTTTGTTTATCTTGATATATGTGCCTGCTTGCTTCTAAACCTTTTCAAATTAAAAAAAAATCTCGATCCAACGTCATGCCATTTTCCCACGCATTGTATGTCGATCGCTTCCGAGCATCGCCATCGACCTTTGGTCACTATACACTGAAGCTAGCCCACTCCGCTAGTGCCCACAAATAAATCTTAAGTTAGCTCCCCTCGGCATCCAAAGGAAATGTACCCTAAAATTGACTTACATGTCATAGGACTAACTTTTAGAACCTCGCCTTAGGATTCGGAGTCGCCGTACTCCACGTCTCACCGCAGACGATTTATTACCTTAGCCTTAGGATAGGAGTTGATGTACTCCACGTAAATGCTCCGCCGTGAACATTTATAATCCTACCCCTCTACAACCAACCTACAACTCTAGAGTCGCCGCACTCTATGTAATGTCTTGACTTAGACATTACCTCCCTCTGGAACCTTGACCCCATCAAGAAGTTCATCTTTTCAGAACTACAGATACTCTGATTCTGCTCCCCCTTGGGATACGTAGGCACAAGGTGCGATACCTTGTCGAGTATACTTAGATACTAACCCCTAGGGTTTCAGTCTTTAGCATAACACCTTTAGCAAGTGAGTAATAGATAACATAAGATACTAATAAGTGGTTCCTGTAAAGTACTACAGACATTTAGGATGCTAATACCTTCCCTAGGCGTAACCAACCCCCGAACCTTAGATCTCTAGGTTTTTCTCGTTCTTGAACCTTTCCTTTGGATAAGTCAAAGACGATGGTGAACATTTAAGAACGGTGATGCAAGTTAATCAATAGCTTGTTATCCTATTCTCACCGCAACAGAACTGACGACTTCACTGGGGAGAGTCGAAGGTTTCCCTTATCTTGCTCTTCTTTGCTTGCTATATCTGCTTTTATTATCTGTTGTGCTGATTTATTTTTGGGTTACTATTTTTGTGTGGTGAGATAAGTCCTACACCCGGACTTGAGTGTAAATTATGATAGGACAATGATAATTCAAGGAGACTTTGAGGGAGTCGATTCCCGAAGAAGTTGAATTGAGACATCACTACTCAGTTTAGGCTCTCTCGAAATTAATATTGTTCAACGAGTCAATTCGTGAAGATGATATTATTTCGATCTAAAGGCCATCGAGACTGAGGACCGTAGTCACCTTTAACTCAACTTGGCCTATTAAGCTGTAGTGCGGGGACTATGATGGAGTCAATTCCTGAATTAGTTGCTACGCGATACTACACTCAGACGAGATTCTCTTGAGAATATTATTGACTACCAAGTGATTTGGAAAATCAATAATATCCGAAAGATGGATTGCAGACTCTGGGAACTTTGTAGAACCCGTTTCGCAAGTACATTTGAAACCATAGTGGACACCTACTGGGATGGTTAGACCTTGGCTCCATGTTGTGACCTTTCAAATCTAGGGCCCTTTGCCTGTTTGTTTTTCTTGTGTGTGCTTTGTGTGTTTTCATCAACGCATTCATTAGCATCATATCATAAAGATTCATGGAACTTAGCTCTATTTGTAAACATCATAGGGATACCATAGACTCCGAAAAAAGAAAGAAAACGTTGAAGTATACTTACAAGAGTCATGACCTGGACGATCTAAGGGGACTGAAGAGCTTGCTGGCCGATAAAGAAAGGTCCGAGACCAGATATGGGAAGTTATTATCTCCATTCTACTATTGTTTCCCTGATTATCAATTGGTACTGTAGCGAGTGATTTTTGGATGTGGTTGCGAAGCACGATCGCTCTGGTACTACAGCTCGATTCATTTTTTATCCTATTAAAGCTGATGAAGGAAGGGAAATAGATGTCTCCAATTAACCCTGCTTGCATACTGAGGTTAAACAGTCAAAACTGTTGGTTTACAGATGCTACAAAGATTCGGGGTCTCTCCTAGGTTATTTTGTTGAAAAGGGGTGCTTTAGGCTATCGGTTAGGATGTTAGGACAAATATATGAAAGTATGGGATTTTGGGTTTTTGTTTAGTGTGCTCGCTAAGATTTTTCTTTCAATCTTATGCCTACGTATTCCCGTTTTTTTTTTCCGAAACAGGGAAATCAGAGCGATCTAAGTTCCTCCTATTCTACGGGAGGAAATGGTGTTTTGGTATCTTGTTCAAAGCCCAAGACGTGAAGCTAAAGGTAGTTTGTATCGTGTTCAAAGCCCAAGATGTGAAGCTGAAGGTGGTTTGTATCTTGTTCAAAGCCCAAGATGTGAAGCTAAAAGGGTTTGACTTTAGAGAGAATTTGTCATCTCTAAAGAGGGGTTTGTCCGTCACAACTGTTTATAAGGGAGAATTACTTTAACCGGGATTTGTGAATCCGACAATGCCATAATTTCCTTTATAGGGGATTTCCAACCTGAATGGGAAGACTTTAACTCAGTGTAGAGCAATGCCATCTTTCCTTAGGAATTTCTCATGCTAAAAGAGGGACAGTGGCATGGATGTAGATGATCCAGAGGCTTGCCGCTTACAGCGATTAGATGAAGGGGAAGGAGTTATTGATGTTTGTGAACGAGGCACAACTTTGATGCTAAAAGGTTGATTGGATCAACCAGTGGTTTTCTTATACAAAGCCTAAGAGGAGGCTAATATGTGTCTCGTACAAAGCCCGAGAGAGAGGCTAAAAGGTTTTGACTCGACGATGAAGTCTTTTGGTATCTCGTATAAGGCCCGAGATGGAGGCTATTTGACTCAACAAAAGAGTTTTTTTTGTATCTCGTACGAAGCTCGAGATGGAGGCTAAAAGTTTTTATACTCAACAAGGGAGTGATTTGTGTCTTGTACAAAGCCCAAAACGGAGGCTATTGTTAGCTCCGCTGGGGAGAATCATTGTACAAAGCCCAAGAGGAGGCCATTGTGACTGTTTCAGTTGAGTGATAGGTCCAGTATGCTGATTTAAAGAGAAAATCAGTTCTTATATGAGTAATGCTGGACTCAAGGATTTGATTCGAGGATCAGGGTTATTTCCTTTTCTTTAAGGAAAGGGAGAATCCAAGGGTATTGAGACTGTCTGAGTCCACGGGGTTCCTTCCTATTCTTGAAGGGTGCTTGAGAATGTCTTGGAGACTCAAGGAAATTAGACTGTCCAAGTCTAGAGTGTCATCTTTTGTACTATGCTTTGAGAAACAATAGTAGACTCTTGGAAAGACTGTTATATTAAGATGACTGATTTCTGTTCCTATACCTCTAGTAGGTCGTCGGGACAATTTGTACGAAGCCCAAGAGGAGGCTGGAAACTTTTAAGAAGCTGATAGGTCCTTGTATGAAGCCCAAGAGGAGGCTATCATTCCCGGAGGAAGAATCATTATACGAAGCCTAAGAGGAGGCTGTGAATACTTCTAAGAAGCTGACGGGTCCTTGTACAATGCCCAAGAGGAGACGGGGATGCTTTTTGGAAGCCTGCAGGTCCTTGAACAATGCCTAAGAGGAGGCCGATGCTTTTAAGAGGCCGATGGGTCCCCAAACCCCGAGAAATTCAAGACAAGCTATTCACGAGGAATAGATCAAGCCCGGAAAGTTCGAGAATTTGGAAGAAACTCAAGAGATGCCATTCACGGAGAAAAGATCATCTCTGGGGAATAGAGTTTCTTGACAAGTGCTTTTAAGAAGCCTGTGGGTCCCCAAACCCCGAGAAATTCAAGACAGGCCATTCACGAGGAATAGATCAAGCCAGGAAAGTCCGAGAATTTGGGAGAAACTCAAGAGATGCAATTCACGGAGAAGAAATCATCTCTGGGGAGTAGAGTTTCTTTGACAACTTCTACGAGTGACAGTCTATGAAAGGGTTCACAGAGAATGATGTCTTTCATATCTCCATATTTTTTAACCCCAAGAGGAGGGAAGACTGTGTCTGGTAATCCTATGGGGATCTAGTTTTGACTATTTAAGAGTGATCAACGGGCTTAATGCTAGACGTAGTTGCCGGGGAAACTCTAAATATCTATACTATTATTACACAGTTGATATGAGTTTATGAAAGAAGACTTACAGCGAAACTGCCCCACAATACAGTTATATGTATATGAAAGCGGTAAATGAAAGCGTGTAAACACTTACTCGGTTGTAGAGCTTCCATGCTGTTTGGTTAGTTGTTCAACAAAGAAAGATTGAAAAACAACAGTATATTCAAAATCAAAGGAGAAAGTGCTTTGAAAAAGAAAGATTTGGGGCTTACAGCTCAAGGAGAGGCCCAGGGTTTTATCAGCGAGCGCACTGTTGTTTTGTACAAAGGGACTTATACAAGTGACTGAGGCCCAAAAAATGGTTTTTTGTACAAAGGGATGGGTTTTACACTTTCTCAAGTGGCCCAAAAGGTTTAAAGAAAAAGAGTGGGGCTTATAACACGAGGGTAGGCCCAAAGTTTGTTTTTCCGTTTGAAATGGCGATCGCCCCGAGATTTTCTTTTAACGCGAAGGGGCTTATATAATATCTGAGGCCCAAAATGTTTTGGTTAAAAGGGGATTGGGTCTTACACTCTAATAGAGGCCCAAAAGTTTTGAATGGGTCTTATAGCTCGAGGAGAGGCCCAGTTGATTTTTTAAAAGGCGACGATCGCACCGTTTACTTGTATAGAGGGACTTATACAATAAGTGAGGCCCAAAATGGTTTGTACAAGGGGGTTGGGTCTTACACTCTATTAGAGGCCCAAAAGTTTTAAGAAAAGAAATGGGTCTTACTACTCGAGGGTAGGCCCAAGGTTTTTTTTTGTTTTAAAAAGGCGACGATCGCGCCGTTTGTTTTTGACGGTATCGGGACTTATACAATATATTGAGGCCCAAAAATGATTTGGTCAAAAAAATGATTGGGTCTTACACTCTATTAGAGGCCCATGAGTGTTTGAAAAAGTTTTATGATGATGAAAATCGAAGAAATCCTAATTTTATCATTTTAAAAGTAAATTCTTAAAATAAAATCAATACAAAATGATAAAAATACCAAATAAGCAACTTGTGATTTTTGGTTGGAGTTTGAAAAACGATGTTTTAATCACAAGCTGAAATAAAATTCATTTGGTCTTGATTTTCAATATGAGAATTCACTTTTAAAACGTTTTAAAAACATTAAAAAGTAATTTATTCACAAAAATACTAATTATATTAAATAAATTATATAAAACTAATTTTTTTGTGCAATAAAATATTTTGGAGTATGAATAAGAAGTGTGTAAAACAGAATTGGAAAATGATGATTTTTGCTATGTAAAAGAATTGGTTGAGTTTTTTGAGAATAAACTAATGTCACAACATCACATTCGACATCACTCATGAGTTTTGAAGATAAGAGAAAAAGGGAAGATGTCACAACATCACATTTGACATCAGAACTGCACCTTGGTTTTTCAACATCTTTGCTATCAAACTTCAAACATTCATAACTCTCTCAATTTTTAACGAAATTAAAATCCGTAAGAACCTATCTTGACCAATTTTTTGCAAGGAATCCAATGGTATCACTCATACATACTGAAACTTAATGTACAACACACACAAGGTAAAAAACCAGATCTGCACCTTAAGTTTAAAACAACATAAACTCCACATATAAACATGTTAAAGTGCAAACAGTAGGAGGATCATAACATACACATTAAGGACTACATTTTTGCTTCAAGAATTGTTCAATATGATGCATGTATGTGGACAACAAAGGAAAGCATGATTCAAAGAATTCAAGTTGTGAATTTTACCTCTTTTTTGGAGATTTTGTGCAACCTACCAAGTGCTTTGCTCCAGAAATGATTTGATGCTTTGGACGCCCTCAAATGACCTCTTGGATGCTTTTAGGATGATTGGAATCAGCTGGTACCTGCAAAAACACAAACTGTCCATTTCTTGCAAAAGGGGTTAAAAGTGACCAAAATAGCAACTCCCTCAAATGGTGTTCTAGATGGGGGAACCATTTGGGACAGTTCAAGGATGATATTTGGAGTGTGTTTGAGGTTTTATCTGGTTTGGAAAGTGACTGAATGAAGACATGGCTTGAAAAATGCAAAAAGTCCAATTTTGAGGTTTTGAGAGGTGACTTTGTGATGTTGTGATTACAGGTCACTTTTAATAGTTTGGACAGCTTACATATGATATATGTGAGGTGTGTGTGTGTGATTAGTTTGAGTGGAATTGCTCCCTGACTCAAAAACTCAGAAATACTTGCTTTGGAAGGCAAATTTGTGGTGAAAGAAGAGATTTTGAGGAAAGCATCTATTTGATGGCTTTAGTGTACTAAAACTGAGCACAAATGGGCTCTATTTATAGTAGAGCAAGTTTGTTTTGGGATCCACAGTGAATGGCAACTGCAGCAGAGGTTTGGCCAATGTTGTCCAATGAAAATCCAAGTCTCCTCTAGCCATTGACTAGAGGTTAGGGCACAGGCTGCTGGTTCCCTAATTGTTGGAGGAATCTTGACTGAATTCAGTTGCAAATGTGTCAGTCCATGCCACCTCTAAGCATCCATTAAATGCTTCAATCCAAAATTGGAGTTTTGTCCCTCCTTTAGGCATTTCTAGGTTTGGCATGCTACTTCTTGTTCCAAGGACTTTGGAGGCTTGGCTCAGTGATTGTCCCCTTTAGATTTGATCCTCAGATGTGTTCAAAATGATGACAAGGCTTAAAAATTCGTGTGGCACAAGAAATGTGCAAATCTGCCCTATAAAAAATTCAGCTGTAGCAAGACTTTTTGTAAAATCCATAACTCCCTGCTCGAGTATGCTACATGGAAGTTCTAGGACTTTCTGGAAAGCTGAGATGATGTACTTCAACTTTGATGTTTGGCCCCAGACCTGGTTCAACTTGGAACATGGAGAAATACAGGCTTGAAGTTGGGACATTCTTGCTGGAAAAATATTAGTGATATCCTATGCAATGTTGGAACATCAGACAACTTTGAACATTAATAATTCCAAACTTTAATCACTTGTATCTTTTAATCCACTATGATATTTTGAGTTGAAGTGAATTGCATCTTTGATGCTTGTCTTGCATGGTGACAAAGCTTGAAAATTGGGTGGCACAAGAAAAGTGCACAAAATCTGTCCTAAAAATCAGCTCGAGTAAGGCCTGTTGTGAGGTTCATAACTCCTTGCTCAAGTTGAATTAATGGGAGTTATTATACATTTTGGAAAGCCCTAATGACATACTTTAACTTTGATGTTTGACTTTGGTCTTGGTTCAGCTTGCAAAGTTATCAAAAATGGTCTTGAACTTGTGTAGTCAAATCTGTCCTAAAAGCTGTCATGAAAATTTTGCTTTATCAATGCTTTTTACAAAAATCATATCTCCTTGCTCGAGTATGCTACAAGGACGTTCTAGGACTTTCTGGAAAGCTGAGATGATGTACTTCAACTTTCATGTTTGACCCCAGACCTGGTTCAACTTGGATCATGGAGAAAAACGTCCTTGAAGTTGGGACATTCTTGCTGAAAAAATATTAATGATGTCCTATGCAATGTCAGAACACTGGACATTAAGAATTCCTAACTTTGATCACTTATATCTTTCAATCCTTATGATATTTTGAATTGATTCCTTCTACAATGTTGAAGTATCAAATACCCTCTTTAAAAGTAGCTCTTACTCAAAATCAATGGATGCTTGGATCAATAGTTACAACCTTGAAAAGTTGTGCACTTGAACATGATTTTAACTTAGAAATTTTTCTGAAGTTTCTTTCAATTTGATCAATTTTTCAATTTTGCATGATTTCTTGATTTAAATTTGATCAAATTAAATCATCCATCATATTTTCTTGAGTAATGGCTTGTGAAGCTCATAGTTGACCAAAACGTCAAACTTTGACTTTCTGCGTCAGTTGACTTTGTATTAGATGAACTTGAGGCTTGATCCACTTGAAATGTTGCACTCTTGTGCTTAATTCTTGATTTGGGAGTCCTCTTGATTCTTTGTGGATGTTTAAGAGGTTAGACAAGTTGAACATCATGTCATTCCTTGATTGATCATTTGTCTAAAAGCTCTGAGAGGGTTTGAAACCCTAATTTGATTGTAGTGAACGCTCACCCATCTTTGAGGAGACTAATGAGGTATAAAGGTACATCCATATTGTGCTGATGATTTGCACCATGATGGGAAATCTTAGTGGTCAAAATTTGGGGTATGACAGATGCCCCTATTTAATCTTCTTGGACACGAAGGTGTGAATGGCGAAGGTATTCGGGCATTCGGGGTGCAAGAGGATTAAATATCGGAATATCCTAAGTTTTGATGGCGTCTATGAATGGTAGTTCACGCATTCATCTTCTTTTGCTAAGCAATGATACTTAGAAAAGGTAAAACTTCCTCTCGATCCTGGTCTTCAGCCAAGGAACTGGTATTAGTTGAAATAAACCTCCCCTAGATTCTGGTTTCCTACCAAGGAACTGGTCTTAGTTGAAATAAACCTCCCCTCGATCCTGGTTTCCTACCAAGGAACTGGTCTTAGTTTCTGATTCAAACTTCCCCTCGATCCTGGTTTCCTACCAAGGAACTGTGTAGCAAGCGATTTTGGATGCGGTTCTTAAGCTCGGTCGCTCTCTGCGATTGAGTTTACTACAGGTCGATTCATTTTTTATCCTATTGTGAGCTGAATAAGGAAGGGAAATAGATGTCTCCAATTAACCCTGCTTGCATACTGAGTTTAAATAGCGGTCTGTTAGGTTACAGATGCTATCAATGTGGGGGGGCCTTTGTACTGGTTATTTGTATTTTTGCCAATACTGTTTTCTCCCTTTTTGTTAGGATACTGCTTCAGGTTAGGATATATGGGATTTTAGGTTTTTGTTTAGTGTGCTCGCTAAGATTTTTCTTTCAATCTTATGCCTACGTATTCCCGTTTACCAAAACAGGGAAATCAGAGCGTTCGTAGTTCCTCCTATTCTATGGGAGGAAATGGTTGTTTTGGTGTCTTGTTCAAAGCCCAAGATGTGAAGCGAAAGGTGGTTTGTATCTTGTTCAAAGCCCAAGATATGAAGCTGAAGGGTTTGACTTTAGAGGGAATTTGTCATCTCTAAAGAGGGGTTTGTTTGTCTCAACTGTTTATAAAGGAGAATTACTTTAACCGGGATACGCGGATCCTAGCAATGCCATAATTTCCTTTATAGGGGTTTTCCAACCTGAAGGAGAAGACTTTAACTTAGTGTAGAGCAATGCTATCTTTCCTTAGGAATTTCTCATGCTAAAAGAGGGACAGCGTCATGGATATAGATAATCCAGAGGCTTGCCGCTTACAGCGATTAGATGAAGGGGAAAGAGTTGTTTGATGTTTATGTACTATGAACGAGGCACAACTTTGATGCTAAAAGGTTAATTGGATCAACCAGTTGTTTTCTTATACAACGCCTAAGAGGAGGCTATTATGTGTCTCGTACAAAGCCCGAGAGAGAGGCTATAAGGTTTATCGACTCAACGATGGAATCTTTTGGTATCTTGTATAAAGCCCGAGATGGAGGCTATTTGACTCAACAAGAGAGTTTTTTGTATCTCGTACGAAGCTCGGGATGGAGGCTGCTGTTTGTTTGTTCCAATAAGAACCTTTTTGTATCTCGTATAAAGCCCGAGATGGAGGCTAAAATTGTTTGGCAAAATAAGAACCTTTTTGTATCTCGTATAAAGCCCGAGATGGAGGCGAAAGGGGTGATTGACTCAACGACGGAGTCTCTTATGTGTCTCGTACAAAGCCCGAGAGAGAGGCTAAATGTTGTTTAAGTTAAGTGACAGGTCCAGTATACTGATTTTAAAGAGAAAATCAGTTCTTATATGAGTAACACTGTACTCAAGGATTTGATTCAAGGATCCGGGTTATTCCTGTTCTTCAAGGAAGCGGGATATCCGAAGGGTATTGAGACTGTCCAAGTCTACGGGTTTCCTTCCTATTCTTGAAGAGTGCTTGAGAATGTCTTTGAGACTCAAGGAGATTAGACTGTCCAAGTCTTTAGATTTATCTTTTGTACTATGCTTTGAGAAATAGTAGTAGACTCTTTGAAAGGACTGTTCTATGCAGATTATTAAGTTCTGTTCCTATACCTCTAAGAGGTCGTCGGGACAATTTATACGAAGCCCAAGAGGAGGCTAGAAACTTTTAAGAAGTCGACGGGTCCTTGTACTAAGCCCAAGAGAAGGCTATCATTCCCGGAGGAAGAGATCATTATACGAAGCCTAAGAGGAGGCTGTGAATACTTCTAAGAAGCCGACGTGTCTTTGTACAACGCCCAATAGGAGGCGAGGGTGCTTTTAGGAAGCCTGTGGGTCCTTGTACGATGCCCAAGAGGAGGCCGATGCTTTTAAGAAGCCTGTGGGTCCCCAAACTTTGAGAAATTCAAGGCAAGCTATTCACAAGGAATAGATCAAGTCAGGAAAGTTCAAGATTTTGGAAGAAACTCAAGAGATGCCATTCACGGAGAAAAGATCATCTCTGGGGAGTAGAGTTCCTTGAAAAGTGCTTTTAAGAAGCCTGTGGGTCCCCAAACCCCGAGAAATTCAAGACATGCCATTCACCGAGAATAGATCAAGCCAGGAAAGTTCGAGAATTTGGAAGAAACTCAAGAGATGCCATTCATGGAGAAAAGATCATCTCTGGGGAATAGAGTTTCTTTGATAACTTCTACGAGTGACAATCTATGAAAGGGTTCACAGAGAATGCTGCCTTTCATGTCTCCATATCGTTTAACCCCAAGAGGAGGGAAGACTGTGTTTGGTAATCCTATGGGGATCTAGTATTGACTATTTCTAAGAGTGGTCAACGGGCTTAATGCTAGACGTAGTTGCCGGGGAAACTCTAAATATCTATACTATTATTACACAGTTAATATGAGTTTATGAAAGAAGACTTACAGCGAAACTGCCCCACAATACAATTATATGTATATGCAAGCGGTAAATGAAAGCAATAACCACTTACTCGATTGTAGAGCTTCCATGCTGTTTGGTTAGTTGTTCAACAAAGAAAGATTGAAAACAACAGTATATTCAAAATCAAAGGAGAAAGTGCTTTGAAAAAGAAAGATTTGGGGATTACAGCTCAAGGAGAGGCCCAGGGTTTTATCAGTGAGCGCACTGTTTGAATTTGTACGGAGGGACTTATACAAGTGACTGGAGCCCAAAAATTGTTTTCTGTACAAAGGGATGGGTCTTACACTCTCTCAAGAGGCCCAAAAAGGTTTAAAGAAAAGAAATGGGTCTTACTACACGAGGGTAGGCCCAGTTGACTTTTCGTTTGAAAATGGCGATCGCGCCGAGGTTTTCTTTTAACACAGATGGACTTATACAATAAGTGAGACCCAAAATGTTTTGTTTAAAAGGGGATTGGGTCTTACACTCTAATAGAGGCCCATGTGAGTTTTAAGAAAAGAAATGGTCTTACTACTCGAGGGTAGGCCCAGGTTTATTTTGAAAAGGCGACGATCGCACCGTTTATTTGAAAATGTACAGAGGGACTTATACAACGAATGAGGCCCAAAATGTTTTCTATACAAGGGGGTTGGGTCTTACACTCTAATAGAGGCCCATGAGTGTTTGAAAATGATTTGTTTGAGTGAAAATCAAAGAAACCCTAATTTTATTCTTTAAAAGTAAATATTTAAAGAAAATCAATGAAAAATACCAAATAGGTTTGAATAAACCACTTGGGATTTTTGTTTAAGGTTTGAAAAATGAGGTATAAATCACAAGAGATATTAAAACTCATTTGGTCTTTATTTTTTCAAGATGAATATTCATTTTAAAATGTTTAAAAACAAATAAAAATGAATTTATTCACAAAAATACTAATTATATTAAATAAATAATATAAACTCAATTTTTTTGTTGAATAAAATAATTCAACATTTTTGTGATTTTTTTCAAAAAGAACCAATAAAAAATAATTAAAATTGAAAGAGTTATTAATTTTCCAATTAATTAATAAACCATGAAAATATTGGAAAAAATGACAAAATGTGAAAAAACACAAAATGGCATAGGTGAGGTTTGAACCCAAGACCTCAAGGTTAAAAGGCGCACGCCTTACCACTGGGGTGGTGATACATCCATTGTTTGAAACAAAACAACAAATATACAAGTCATGCCTTGGTTTTAGGCCTGGCCCAAGGCAAGTTTTGGCTCAGAAACGTGAAGATCATAACTTTCTCAATTCTTAATGGTTTGAGACAAAATTTATATGCATCTGGACCAGAATTTCATAAGGAATCCAATGGTGGTGGTAGTTTTCTCAGATCACACTCCCTCCTCAAAACCCGATAGTGGTTTTGAAAATGACCTATAATTGCATTTTCTATGCCATAACTTGGTACAAGCATGGATTACATGGTGAATTAGCTTAAGCACAACATATACAACATGTATGAGATGTTTATGATCAGTGGACTTCAAAGCATTACATGATTTAAAGATTCCAAGTTCTGAGGCTTACCTTTTTTTTGAGATTTTGGAGCTTTTGTGCAATCTGTCAAACCTCTTGTTCCAGAAATGATTTGATGCTTTAGACACACTCAAATGATCCCTTAGAAGCTTTTAGGATGATTGGAATTGACTGGTACCTGCAAAAACACAAACAGTCCCTTTCTTACAAAAGGGGTTAAAAGTGACCAAAATAACAACTCTCTCGAATGGTGTTCCAGATGGGGGGAACCATTTGGGACAGTTCAAGGATGATATTTGGAGTGTGTTTGAGGTTTTATTTGGTTTGGAAAGTGACTGAATCAAGACATGGCTTGAAAAATGCAAAAAAAGCCTATTTTGAGGTTTTGAGAGGTGACTTTGTGATTTTGTGATTACAGGTCACTTGTGATAGTTTGCACAGCTTACATATGATATATATGAGGTGTGTGTGTGATTGATTGTGATGGAAAAGCTCTCAAGCTCAAAAACTCAAAGTTGCCTTGCTAAAGAAGGCATTTTTGCCAAGAGAAAGAGGTTTTGAGGAAAGCATCTGTTTGATTGCTTTGGTGTACTCAAACTGATCACAATTGAGCTCTATTTATAGTAGACCAAGTTTGTTTTGGGATCCACAGTGAATGGCAACTGCAGTAGAGGTTTGGCCAATGTTGTCCAATGGAAATCCAAGTCTCCTCTAGCCATTGACTAGAGGTTAGGGCACAGGGTTGTGGTTCCCTTGGTCTTGGATAAGTCTTGACTGAATTCAGTTGAGAATGGCTCAGTCCATGCCACCTTGATGCTTCCATTGAATGCTCAAATCCAAAATTGAAGTCTTGTCCCTATTTTGGCCATTCTAGGTTCAACATGCTATTTCTTGTTCCAAAGACTTTGGAGGCTTGGCTCAGTGATTGACCCTTTTAGATTCAATCCTCAGAGGTGTCCAAGTGGATAGGAGCATTTGGATTTGGCTGATTTTGGAAAATCGACCAAAAACGCAAATTCTGCCTTGCCTTGACAGATTTCAACAAGGCAACTTCCCAATGTCATATCACATGACTCAAATTGAATTTGGTAATGTTCTTGGCCATTTTGGAAAGCCCTTACATGATACAACAACTGTTTGAACATGTTTGGTTTTGATCTCTTTAGAATCCAAGTGAAAAATCCCCCTACATTTGGCAAAAAGTAGGGTAAAATCTGACTTAGTGAAATTTTCACTAAGTGTTGGAACAAAGTGACTTTTCTTGATTTTGATCACTCCATAACTCAAAATCCATGAGGAATTTGGACATAGGTCAGTATGAAGCTTTTGTAGAGGGCAATGAGATCTACAAATCAAGCTTTGAATGGAGCACAATGGTCTTGTAGTTTAGGAGTTATGGTCCTCCAAAGTTGGCACATTAGTGTCACTTTTTCCATAACTTAGAAATTTTTCTAAGTTTTCATGGTTACCCCTTTTACAAGTTATCCCACTTTCTTTGATTTTTCTTGATGAATGATGATTCAAATCATACATTAACATCATTTGAGGGTTAAAAATCTATTTTGGTGAAAAATCTCAAAAAGTCAAAGTTGACTTTTGTGCACAGTTGACTTTTTATCAGATGAATTCCAAACTGTGCAATTCTTCAGGAAATCATGTCCTTGACCTAAATCAATCTTGATGGACATGTTCCATGGGTATCATAGGGTATATTGATTCATTTCCTAGGGTTTGGGAGCAAGTCCTGGTCAAAAGTCAAAGTTACAGTTGACTTTCCTCACGAAACCCTAATTGTGGTGCAGATGAAGTTGAGACTTGTTGCTCAGGCTTCTTGGATCAATCCATTATTGCAAATGGATCAATGTAGTGTATTAGAGACCCTAAAACCCTCCTTTGAGGTCTTGGTTCATGATTTGCCCTAAAAGTCAACTTAGGGGTGAATTAGGTCAAGAAACCATAATTCCTGATTTTTTATGAATGCATCCCCTGAGGCAAAATTGACTTGATGGTTGGTCCATGAGATTCCATGGAGTATATTAGGTTGTATTTTGGATCCTTGGCTCATGCCCAGAGGAAAATTTCCCTTTGGAGGCCCCGATCGACCAAAACCCTAATTTGGTGATACTGGCGATCTTGAGGCCTGATCCACCTAGAAGGGAGCAGCTTTGTGCTTGATCCTTGAAGTGGGAGTCCTTTTGATCCTTTGTAGCCACTTGAGAGGTTAAACAAGTTGAAGATCATGTCATTCATTGATTGATCCTTTGTTTAAGAACTCTGAGAGGGCTTGAAACCCTAAGTTTGATTGCAGTGGATGCTCACCCATCTTTGGGGAGACTGATGAAATATGATGGTTCATCCATATTGTGATGATGATTTGCACAGTAATGGGAAATCTTAGTGGTCAAAATTTTGGGTAAGACAGATGCCCCTATTTAATCTTCTTGGACACGAAGGTGTGAATGACGAAGGTATTCGGGCATTCAGGGTGCAAGAGGATTAAATATCGGAATATTCGAAATTTTGACGGCTATGAATGGCAGCTTGCGCATTCATCTTCTTTTGCTACGCAATGATGCTTAGAAAAGATAAACTTCCCCTCGATCTTGGTTTTCAGCCAAGGAGCTAGTCTCAGTTTTTGATATAAACTTCCCCTCGATCTTGGTTTCCTACCAAGGAACTGGTCTCAGTTTCTGAAATAAACTTCCCCTCGATCCTGGTTTCCTACCAAGGAACTGGTCTCAGTTTCTGAAATAAACTTCCCCTCGATCCTGGTTTCCTACCAAGGAACTGGTCTTAGTTTCTTTTGTCAATAAACTTTATTGACAAGGGACGCTACGCGTAGCGGTTTTCCTCAAACTTCTCGCCGAATTTTCCTGGAGAGATGCCATTTGACGGAAAAAGTTTTGATGCCAGACTTGCTGGGGAACCCAGTCGTCTGAGTTGTAGAGTTGCACAAACTTCTCTGTTGGAGACGCCATTTGTTTCTACTGGGGAAAACGAGTCTCTTGAGAGGCTGCTTCTGCTCGGGATCTTACATCATACATTTCTCGGGATCTTCCCGGAGAAATGCCATATGATGGGGCCCAATTTTGAGGTTCCGATGACCTTTTCATCAGCGATCTTTTCGGAGTGAAACTGGCGTGCTGCCGAATCTCTGATTACAAGGCTTTCTCTGTGGATTTTACTTAATCCGGGAAAGCAAGGATATCATCTTCAATGGCGAAGAGTGATGTTGACTGAGGGCTCTCTGATGTTTCAGAGGTTCAAGTTATCAAAGTGGTCCAGGATCTATTTCAATCCAGAAATAAACTGGAGGTGAGATTGTTCAGACACAGTATTTCCTGACGAGGCAAGGACTGACAACTCGATTGAGAGAACTTCTATCACTAGGAGACGAGACCGACTAGAGTGATAGTGATGCAATATGAGATGTGAATGCAAATAAATAATGCATGATGTATGTATGTTTATGCTGACAGAACTGAAGCGACATACAAACTGACGGGTAAACACGACTGGATACTCGGCCACCGCGGGGCGTGTAGAAATATTGCTAGTTCAAGATAGTAATTCCACCTTGCTTAGGAAAGATAGTCCCTGTTGGGAGCTACCGTTGGTCGGGCTTAGGAGGTAAGAACTCTGCCGTGGTGTGTCAGATGAAACAAGGTCTCTGACGCAATTAATCCTTCATTCACGCGTACTGGGTTAGACGGAGTATTTTGATTCTGTACTTTGAAGTTCACTTACTTCTGGAGAAGCGGTCGATGTTCCTTTGATGTTCAACAGTCAAAAGAAATTGCTGACTTTATTTTAAAAGCAGAAAAAGTTTTACCAAGTAAATTTATTTTGTTTTATTTCAAGAATCGTTAATCATGTTAACAACGTCATTCTGTAAAGCTAAAACAAATGAGAATTGCAAATAAAAGAACAAGGGCTCAAATTTTATTGATAAGATGGAAATCAGCCAAACGCGTGATTCCAAAGAGTATATACAAAGCTATAAAATGGTAATTTACAGGGAAAAAGGGCTACGTTGAAACATAACGACCGCTATCCTTCTACCAACTTTGAATTCTGGGCATCTTGAGCTTCTGTCGAAGATGATCTTGACTGGAGTTTTCTGACAGATGATGTAACTGCTGCTGCTGAGGGACTCGCCTCTATTAAACATAGTTACTTGCCATTATCCCTAATTTTTGCCTGGATTGTACTATGATGCTTCCAATCCATCGGGTTGATTTTTTTTTTATGTCTCTAACTTTTGCCTGGACCGCCCTTTCAGGTTTTCAATCCACCGAGAGGTTTTTTTTAGGCGAAGTATTTCTTGACTACATCAACATTCGCGGGGTAGGTAAATTCCTCTCCATCCATGGTTGCAAGTCTCAAGGCGCCGCCTGAGAAAGCTTTCGTGACCACATAGGGGCCATCATAATTTGGGGTCCATTTACCCCGAGAATCAGTGAGAAATGATTGTATCTTCTTGAGCACAAGGTCTCCTTTCCTGAAGACGCGAGGTCGGACCTTTTTGTCGAACGCCTTCTTCATTCTTTGTTGATACAACTGCCCATGGCATAGTGCCGTGATTCACTTCTCCTCGATCAGATTTAATTCGTCGTGTCGACTTTGACACCATTCAGCTTCGGTGAGCCTAGCTTCCATCAATACTCGGATTGACGGGATCTCTACTTCTATGGGGAGCACTGCTTCTATGCCATACACTAGAGAGAAAGGGGTTGCCCCTGTTAAAGTGCGGACAGATGTGCAATAACCGTGAAGAGCAAAAGGTAGCATCTCGTGCCAGTCTTTGTAGGTTACAACCATCTTTTGAACGATCTTCTTGATGTTCTTATTGGCCGCTTCTACCGCTCTGTTCATCTTGGGTCGGTAGGGAGATGAGTTATGGCGTTCGATCTTGAACTCTGCACACAACTCTTTCATCATCTTGTTGTTCAAGATGGATCCATTATCAGTAATGATCTGACTCGGAACACCATAACGGCAGATAATAATGTTTTTGATAAATCGGACCACCACTTGTCGGGTTACATTAGCGTACAACGCTGCTTCGACCCACTTGGTGAAGTAGTCAATGGCTACTAGGATGAACCAATGTCCGTTTGAAGCCTTGGGCTCAATCATGCCAATCATGTCGATTCCCCATATGGAAAAAGGCCACGGGGAAGAAAGAACTTTGAGATGTGATGGCGGTACATGAATTTTGTCGGAGTATATCTGACACTTGTGACACCTCCTCATGTACTTGTAGCAGTCGGATTCCATTGTCAACCAATAGTACCCTGCTCTTAGGATTTTTCTCGCCATTGTGTGTCCATTGGCATGAGTGCCAAAGGACCCTTCATGAATTTCTTTCATCAACATGTCTGCTTCTGGTCTGTCGACGCATCAAAGCAAAACCATGTCAAAATTTCTCTTATAGAGAATGTCACCGCTCAGGAGGAAGTTTCCAGCCAATCTTCTGAGAGTCTTTCTATCTTTCCTGGATGCCCCAGGTGGGTACTCTTGTTTCTGAAGGAAGCCTTTGATATCGTGATACCAAGGTCTGTCGTCTATGACTGCTTCAATCGTGAAGATGTAAGCGGGCCTTTCAAGGCGCGTTATGTTGATCTTAGGTATGTCATTCCATTGACCTACACTAATCATGGAAGAGATAGTGGCTAATGCATCAGCCATGTGATTCTCATCACGAGGGATGTGGTGAAACTCGACTCTATTGAAGAAATGTAGCAACCTTCTTGCATAGTCTTTGTAAGGAATCAATCCTGATTGGTATGTGTTCCAATCTCCTTTTATATGATTGATAACCAAGGCTGAGTCACCATATACGTCCAAGTTTTTTATCCTTAAATCAATTTCTTCCTCGAGACCCATAATACAAGCTTCGTATTCGGCCTCGTTGTTCGTACATTTGAACGTAAGTCGAGCAGTGAAAGGAATGTGGGTACCATGAGGGGTAACAATGATTGCCCCAATTCCGTTTCCATAATGATTAACTGCTCCATCAAAGATAAGTCCCCTTTGGGAACCTGGTTCTGGCCCTTCACTGGGTAACAGTTCATCGTAATCTTTCATCTTTAGATACATGACATCTTCATCTGGGAAGTCAAACCCAACTGATTCCTGATCGTCAATCGGTTGATGAGCCAAATGATCGGCTAGAATACTCCCTTTAACGACTTTCTGAGCGTGGTACTCTATGTCATATTCTGATAACAGCATCTGCCAACGGGCAATCCTTCCCGTGAGAGCAGGTTTTTCGAAGACGTACTTGATTGGATCCATTTCGGAGACCAACCAAGTAGTATGATGAATCATGTATTGGCGAAGACATTTGGCTGCCCAAGCCAAAACACAGCAAGTTTTCTCGAGCATCGTGTACCGAGTTTCGCAGTCGGTGAATTTCTTGCTCAAATAGTAAATGGAAGACTCTTTCCGTTTAGTTTCGTCTTGTTGGCCAAGTACACATCCCATTGAGTCCTCTAGAACTGTGAGGTAAATGATCAGTGGTCTTCCTTCCACTGGAGGTGATAGAATTGGAGGATTCAACAGATATTCCTTGATACTGTCGAAGGCGGTTTGGCAGTCTTCTGACCAAATGCAATCCTGGTTCTTTTTGAGTAACTTGAAAATCGGCGCACAGGTCGCGGTCATAAGGAATATGAATCTGGAGATGTAGTTCAAACGTCCCAGGAATCCTCTGACTTGTTTTTCAGTTTTCGGAGAAGGCATTTCTTAAATGGCCTTGACCTTGTCAGGATCAACCTCAATTCCTGTCTGGCTGACGATGAACCCTAGTAGTTTCCCTGAACGGACACCGAAGGTGCACTTGTTAGGATTCAAGTGGAGCTTGAATTTTCTTAGACGTTTGAATAATTTTGACAGATGTTTAACGTGCTCACTCTCTGTTTTTGATTTTGCAATCATATCATCGACATATACCTCGATTTCTTTGTGTATCATGTCATGAAACAGAGTAGTCATGGCCTTTTGATAGGTTGCCCCGGCATTCTTCAAACCGAACGACATTACCTTGTAACAAAAGGTACCCCATGGGGTAATGAACGAAGTTTTCTCCATGTCTTTCAGTGCCATTTTGATCTGGTTATAGCACGAGAATCCATCCATGAAGGAGAAAACTTTGAACTTTGCTGTACTGTCTACCAGCATGTCAATGTGTGGTAAAGGAAAGTCGTCCTTTAGACTAGCCTTGTTTAGATCCCTGTAATCGACACACATTCTGACCTTTCCGTCCTTTTTGGGAATGGGTACGATGTTGGCTAACCATTGAGGATATTCAGACGTAGCAAGGAAACCTGCGTCAATCTGTTTCCGTACCTCCTCTTTGATTTTGATGGCCATGTCCGGGTGAGTCCGTCTCAATCTCTGTTTTACTGGCGAAAATTCTGACCTCAACGGTAGATGGTGTTCCACGATGTTGGTATCCAACCCTGGCATATCCTGATAGGACCAAGCGAACACATCGGGGAATTCGTTGAGAAGCTTTATCAAACCCTCTCTAGCAGTTGGACTAAGCAGTGCCCCAATCCTGATTTCTTTTCTCTCCTTTTCTGAACCCAAGTTTACCGTTTCCAACGGTTCTTTGTGAGGTTTGTTAGTTCTTGGATTGGCTGGAATTTTGGGTAAAACAAAGTATGTTCAATGTTGATGTCAAGGTGGTGATGTTGCAACATTGAGTCTTAACACTGGGCTGTGTTAAGTATTTAAATTGCAGAAGTTGGATGTCTGATGTCACATGGCGATGTTGTGACATTAGATCTGCAGAATTAATAACATCAGGTTGTGATGTTGTTAGGGTTTGCGTGTTAGCTGGAATTGTTGAGAGCAAGCTGTCTCATTGGATGAGAATATCTTGGGATAGATATTTTCCGCTGCATAGGAGATCTGGTGCAGATTTGTAGGAGATTTAAAAGGTTGAAGTTTTGAAAAGATTTTAGGAGAAAATCTGTTTTAAATATTCAGTTTTAAATAACAAATCAGGTCAGATATTGTAACAGGTCCAAGTCCAATTCAAAGAGCTATATAAAGCGCACCAGTTCTAAAGAAAAGTGACGAAGAAAGTGAGCTAAAGACTGATTGTCGTTTGTGTCTTCATTTATGATTTGTAAACCATTCTAGTGTGAATTGGTAGTATTGTTTCGAGTTGTTCTTGATCAAAGCTGTGAAGTAGAATCAAGTAGTGCTATTTACAGTGTGTGATCTTTGAATTATCTCACTGAAGTGTTTTAGGGATTGAGTAGTGTTCTCATATCTAAGTGGTTTCTTAGGTAGGAAGTCACTAGTAGGAATTAAGTTTAGGAGATTGTCAACTGGGTTGTTGAGTCTGTAAATTAATTCTACAAGTAGTGAATTTCATCCCTGGCTTGGTAGCCCCCAGACGTAGGTAGTTAAACCGAACTGGGTGAACAACTTGGTGTGTTATTCTGCTATTTATTCTGTCCATTGTGCAGAGTGTGTTGTTGTGACATCGCACCTTAACATCACACGTTTGATACTAGAATTTCAATTGGTATCAGAGCAGGCATCCTGTCTGTCTCTGGGTGAGATCTAGGGAAGTTACTTTCTAGTGTAAAGATGGACAAAGAAGTTAGAGGATTCGTCAACAGACCCCCTATTTTGGATGGATCCAATTATGACTATTGGAAGCCAAGGATGACCACTTTCATAAAATCCTTGGACAGCAGGGCTTGGAAGGCTATTGTTAAAGAGTGGAAAGCACCTGTGGTGCGTGAGAAAGATGATGCTGGCAAAGATAAAGAGGGCACCTCAAAGCCAAAGCCTGAAGAAGAATGGACCAAGGAAGAAGATGAGCTTGCCCTTGGTAATTCCAAAGCTCTAAATGCAATTTTCAATGGAGTGGATAAGAATATTTTCAGGTTAATCAATACCTGTGAAGTTGCTAACGAAGCGTGCGATATTTTGAAGGCCACTCATGAAGGTACATCTAGAGTAAAAATGTCAAGACTTCAGATTCTAACATCAAAATTTGAAAGCCTGAAGATGAAGGATGATGAGACTGTTCATGACTTCCACATGAGTGTTCTTGAGCTGGCCAATGCATCTAGTGCTCTTGGAGAGAAAATGTCAGAAGAAAACCTTGTAAGGAAGATTCTTAGGTCCCTTCCTAAGAGGTACAAGATGAAGGTGACTGCTATTGAATAAGCTCAAGACATCAGCAAGATGAGAGTTGATGACCTCATTGGATCTCTTCAAACTTTTGAGCATGGCTTAAATGAAGAAGAACCAGAAAAGAAGCCCAAGGGTATTACTTTGGTCTCCACTCCTGCAAAAGCTAAGGAAGTCAAAGATGATGATTCTCAGGAAGATTTGTCTCAAGCCATTGCTATGTTGGGAAGGCAGTTCAACAAAGTGTTAAAAAGGTGGAACAATAACTACAAGCCTAGTGTCAAGAACATCTCTTCAGACATCAGCAAGCCAAAAGAGAAAGATGAAGAGTAGACTGCCCAGGATAAAGGTTTTAAGTGCTTTGAATGTGATGGGTATGGACATGTCAAGAAAGAATGTCCCACATTCTTGAAGAAGCAGAAGAAGGGCATGTCAGTTTCCTGGTCTGAATCTGATAGTGAAAGTGAAGGTGAGTCAGCAAGGCATGTTAGAGCCTTAACAGGAACTGTTGTGTCTGATGATGATAGTGATGGAGAAATAACTTATGATGAGTTAGCATCTACTTATCAAGAGTTGTGTTTAAAAAGTGATGAGATTTGTCAAGAAAATAAATGTCACAAGCAACAGATCGCTCGGCTTGAAAATGAAAAAGCTGATATGGAAATTGAAGTTGTACTAGTTAAATATCAACTGGATCAGATGACAAAGTCCATTAGGATGATGAACAGTGGTACAACTACTCTTGATAAGATTCTTCAGTCAGAGAAAGCTGCTGGAGATAAATCAGGTATAGGATATGTGGCAAGCACTTCAGGAACAAAGAAAGAGGTGTCTCAACATCAATCTAAGAGACAGGGTCCTACACCAAAGAAGGTTGTTCAGCCTCAGAATGTCGAGAAGAAGAATGGTCCTCATCAGAGGAAGATGCAGCCCCAAGGAGCTAGTCAGTATATGCCTCCCCAATATCACAAGAGCATGGAGACTGTCAGGTCTAAACAGAACATGTCTCATCAGATGTCTCAACATCAGGAAAACTGGCATGGATATGAATACAATAATGCTGTGCCTCATTACTATGGAAGGAGAAAGCCTCATCACCATAGGAGACAGCCTAAGAGACAACATCCTCAGTACAGAAGAAGATAATCCAACTATGGAACAATGAGACAACATTATGGGTGGCAGCCACAACATTATCATCAAAGTCGAAGAAGATTCAACTACTTTAGAGATGACAGAGTCAGATGCTTCTATTGTGGTAGGATTGGACATATGCAGTCCTCGTGCTTCAAGCTTCACGGTTATCCAAATTCTGCTCCTCAACCCAGACAGAAAGAGGTCAGGCCTAAGGTGGTGAAGCAATGGGTTCCTAAAGTTACCAGCTTGATAGCTTACACTTCCTTAAGGGTTTCTACCAAAGATGATTGGTATTTTGACAGTGGGTGTTCAAGACACATGACTGGAGTAAAGAATCTTCTTGTAGATGTGAAACCTCAGTCTTCTGGCTATGTTACATTTGGTGATGGGATCAAAGGAGAGATAAAGGGGATTGGTAAACTAAACTGTGCTAGTGCTCCCAGACTGGAGAATGTTCTTCTTGTTAAAGGACTAACAGCAAATTTGATTAGTATTAGCCAACTTTGTGATCAAGGATTCAAAGTAGACTTCACAAAGTCCAAATGTATGGTCAAAGATGACAAAGGAGAAGTCATTATGAAGGGAGCCAAGTCTAAGGAAAATTGTTATCTTTGGGTGCCTCAAAACTCAACTTCTTCCACGTGTGTGCTTGCTAAAGAAGATGATGTCAAAATCTGGCATCAGAAGTTGGGACATCTTCACCTAAAGGGAATAAAGAGAATTATCTCCTCAGAAGCAGTAAGAGGGATTCCCAAACTTAGTATTGAGGAAGGAAAGGTGTGTGGAGACTGTCAGAAAAGAAAGCAGACAAAGATGTCTCATCCGAAGCTTCAACATGACACCACCTCCAAGGTATTGGAACTTCTTCATATGGACTTGATGGGACCTATGCAAGTTGAAAGTCTGGGTGGAAAGAAATATACTTATGTAGTTGTGGATGACTATTCAAGATACACCTGGGTGAACTTCATCAAAGACAAATCAGAGGTGTTTGATGTCTTTAAAGAACTCTGTCAAAGACTCCAAAGAGAAAAGGAGAGTAAGGTTATCAGAATAAGAAGTGATCATGGAAGAGAGTTTGAGAATAGCAAATTTGAAGAATTTGGCTCGGCTGAAGGTATAAGTCATGAGTTTTCATCGCCTATCACCCCTCAACAAAATGGAGTTGTTGAGAGGAAGAACAGAACTATACAAGAGTCGGCTAGAGCAATGATTCATGCCAAGAAACTTCCTTATCATTTTTGGGCTGAAGCTATGAACACTGCCTGCTACATTCACAACCGGGTTACCCTAAGAAGAGGCACTTCATCCACTCTGTATGAACTATGGAAGAGAAGAAAACCTAATGTTAAGTACTTCCATATTTTTGGAAGTAGATGCTATATTCTGGCAGATAGAGATCAGAAAAGAAAATTGGATTCCAAAAGTGATGAAGGAATATTCTTGGGATACTCTACTAACAGCAGAGCATATAGGGTGTTCAACTCTAGAACCAAGGTGATGATGGAGTCAATCAATGTGGTGATTGAAGACAGTGACAAGCAGGAAGATGATGATGTTCCAGATGCTGTTGAGACATCAGTTGATGAAGTTGCACCAGAAGCTGAAGACAGAAGCCAAACTCCTACTGTTGCTGCTGCTGAGCCTGAAGCTGAGCAACCTCATAAAGATCCCTCCATCAGAGTGCAGAAGGACCACCCAAAGGAGTTCATTATAGGTGATCCAAACTCTGGAGTAAGGACTAGGTCAAGAGAGGTTATAGCAAGTTCATGCTTTGTCTCTAAAATTGAGCCAAAAAATGTCAAGGAAGCATTGGCTGATGAGTTTTGGATAAATGCAATGCATGAAGAGCAGGAGCAGTTCAAGAGGAATGAAGTATGGGAGCTTGTTCCTAGACCTGATGGAGTTAATGTTATTGGAACAAAGTGGATCTACAAAAACAAGTCTGACGAGCTTGGAGTGGTTACAAGAAACAAAGCTAGACTTGTTGCACAAGCCTATACTCAAGTTGAGGGAGTTGACTTTGATGAGACGTTTGCTCTAGTGGCTAGATTAGAATCCATCAGACTACTCTTGGGTGTGGCTTGTAACCTAAGATTCAAGCTGTTCTAAATGGATGTAAAGAGTGATTTTTTGAATGGTTATCTGAATGAAGAAGTCTATGTAGATCAACCTAAAGGATTCACTGATCCAAACCTCCCCAATCATGTGTTCAAACTGAGGAAAGCTTTGTATGGCTTGAAACAAGCTCCAAGGGCCTGGTATGAGAGGCTGACAGAATTCTTAGCAGCAAATGGATATAGAAAATGAGGGATTGACAAAACTTTGTTTGTCAAGGAAGAAGGCGGAAAATTAATGGTAGCCCAAATCTATGTAGATGACATTGTATTTGGGGGAATGTCAAATGCTATGGTGAAACAATTTGTTCAACAAATGCAATCTGAATTTGAAATGAGTTTGGTTGGAGAACTTAGCTACTTTCTTGGACTACAAGTCAGACAAATGGAGGATTCTATCTTTATTTCTCAAAGCAAATATGCTAAGAGCATAGTAAAGAAATTTGGCCTGGATAATGCCAGTCACAAAAGGACACCTGCTCCTACCCATTTGAAGCTATCCAAGGATGAAAATGGAGTGAGTGTGGACCAAAGCTTGTACAGAAGTATGATTGGGAGTCTACTGTATCTCACTGCAAGCAGACATGACATTTCCTTTACTGTTGGAGTATATGCCAGATATCAATCTGATCCTAAGGTGAGTCACTTGAATCAAGTGAAGAGGATTGTGAAATATGTGAATGGCACAAGTGACATGGGATGCTATATAGTCATGATTCTGGGAATGATTTAAGAGGATACTGTGATGCTGATTGGGCTGGAAGTGCAGATGATAGGAAAAGCACTTCAGGAGGCTGTTTCTTTCTAGGGAATAATCTGATTTCCTGGTTCAGTAAGAAGCAGAATTATGTATCTCTCTCAACTGCTAAAGCTGAGTATATAGCAGCAGGAAGTAGTTGCTCTCAGCTGGTTTGGATGAAGCAGATGTTGAGTGAATACAATGTCAAACAAGATGTTATGACACTATACTGTGATAATTTGAGTGCCATTAATATATCTAAAAATCCTATACAGCATAGTAGGACAAAGCACATAGACATAAGGCATCACTTTATAAGGGAATTGGTTGAAGACAAAATTGTCACTTTGGAGCATGTAGCCACAGATAAACAGCTGGATGACATATTCACTAAAGCCTTAGATGCAAACCAATTTGAAAGGTTAAGAAGCAAATTGGGAATCTGCATTTATGAAGACTAAATGTGCTAGAAAGGGTTGTGAGCAGTTGGAGTTTTTTTTTTTAAATATTTAGTCAACTGCCAGGTGAAGGTTGTCAAATTATGGCTAAAAAGGGGGAGAAATAGCCAAGAAAGTCAAGAGTATCAAAGAATGTCAAATGCTGCTAAAGTGATGTGATGCAGAAGTGCAGAAATTAAGGGGGAGTGATTGCTGAACAGCTGCTATGCTGGTTGTTGCATTGAGGGGGAGTGCTCATTGCTGTTATTGCTGCTAATGTTGAAAGATGTGCAACTCTGTTTGAAGATTATAGCTGTTTTGTTGATGCTGCTGATGCTGCTTGGAGGTTTAAATGATATTATTGAAGTTTTTTCCGCTGCTGAAGTCTCTGAAGGTGCAGAGTGCAGAGTTTGTTTTAGCCAAAATTAGCCAAAGGGGGAGATTGTTAGTTCTTGGATTTGCTGGAATTTTGGGTAAAACAAAGTATGTTCAATGTTGATGTCAAGGTGGTGATGTTGCAACATTGAGTCTTAACACTGGGCTGTGTTAAGTATTTAAATTGCTGAAGTTGGATGTCTGATGTCACATGGCGATGTTGTGACATTAGATCTGCAGAATTAATAACATCAGGTTGTGATGTTGTTATGGTTTGCGTGTTAGCTGGAATTGTGGAGAGCAAGCTGTCTCATTGGATGAGAATATCTTGGGAGAGATATTTTCCGCTGCATAGGAGATCTGGTGCAGATTTATAGGAGATTTAAAAGGTTGAAGATTTGAAAAGATTTTAGGAGAAAATCTGTTTTAAATATTCAGTTTTAAATAACAAATCAGGTCAGATATTGTAGCAGGTCCAAGTCCAATTCAAAGAGCTATATAAAGCGCACCAGTTCTAAAGAAAAGTGACGAAGAAAGTGAGCTAAAGACTGATTGTCGTTTGTGTCTTCGTTTATGATTTGTAAACCATTCTAGTGTGAATTGGTAGTATTGTTTCGAGTTGTTCTTGATCAAAGCTGTGAAGCAGAATCAAGTAGTGCTATTCAAAGTGTGTGATCTTTGAATTATCTCACTGAAGTGTTTTAGGGATTGAGTAGTGTTCTCATATCTAAGTGGTTTCTTAGGTAGGAAGTCACTAGTAGGAGTTAAGTTTAGGAGATTGTCAACTGGGTTGTTGAGTCTGTAAATTAATTCTACAAGTAGTGAATTTCATCCCTGGCTTGGTAGCCCCTAGACGTAGATAGTTAGACCGAACTGGGTGAACAATTTGGTGTGTTATTCTGCTGTTTATTCTGTCCATTGTGCAGAGTGTGTTGTTGTGACATCACACCTTAACATCACACGTCTGATACCAGAATTTCAAGGTTTAATGGACCTTTCCTCTTGTCTGAGTAATCGGGAGATCTCTTCTGGAATTTTGTCGTCATTTTCTTCTTCAGCCTCGAATACCGGGAACTCAAAGTTGGGAGAAGGCATCAGATCATATGTTTCAACGGGGTTTAAAACAAGCAATCTGCATGACGTGATGATTCCTGTTTAGAAAAGATAGAGAAAATGCAAAAGTGTGTGCAGTGTTTTTTTTTATTACTACTTGTTTTTTGTTATTGAGTTGTTTTTTATGATTACCATTTTCTGAGAAACGAAAAGAGAAAATAGCAATTAATGCGGAAATTACAGAACGACATTATTTTATTAATGAACAAGTCGATCCTTGAAACTACAACCCTATAAAACAAAACTCTGTCGCTTTGGGCAAAACGAAGAGGGAAATTTATAGAAAGCAAGCCCTATCAAAACATCCGTTTCACCTAGGCAGGGTGAAAGGTTAAAAGATGGCAATTACTTTGACTGGTGAACGACCTTCGGAACATCGACAACAACCCACTGGCGGCGAACTCCTCGGTGAATCACAAAGTCTGGCACCTTCCTTGATTTGTCTTCAGAAATGACGCTGATTTCTGGTGGAGCAGGATCATTGGAATTTGTCTCCCATGCAGAATTATCGTAGGAGAATTCCTCTGTTGCATTTTGCATAGCATTCATGCTCTCAGCTGTATCTCCCCATCCAGTAGGCTGGATATCTTTGAGCCTGATAAAAGAGCTTTCGGGAGCAGTGTACTTGACCATATAGTCGTATTTTCCACTTGGTTCTCCCAGAGTGTCCCAAACTTCTTTGGAACTGGAGGAGTCATCCCTCTCGATGACGTTGACCTCGGGAAAAGCATAGTTGATGAATTCAAGTCCTGCAAACGTTGCGAATTCATCTTCATGTTGAGTAGTTTCTGAATGACCTGAGTGTTGATCCCATGACATGGTGGGGACACAGGTATTCTGTTCAATGAGGGTTAGATGATTTTCATTGTTCGGCTGACTCTCTTGCCCCAAGTTTTCTGGGTAAGGCTGCCACATTGCCAGACCATCCATTGGGCCATAGTAGGTGTAGTCAAATTGGTCTTTCATCATAGTGTCTTTCTCTAATGAGTTTGGCGAAGCACGACATCCTTCTGGATCACAACCTCCGTATATCATTTCGACATCTGACCGTGGTATAAATCTCGGACTCTGTGCGGGATAGCAAAATGGCGTAGGCACCACTTCTTGAGACATATGACCGTTCTCGTTAAGCTAGGACTTCCATTCTTCATCTGTGTCAGAGGAATCTTCCTCATTGATAGCATGTACTACTTGAGACACTGGGTGAAGGAAACCTCCACTGTGGAAGAAGTTTTGAAGGGGATGAAGACTTTCATCGTTGGCAGCTGTCTGGGTACAGGTTGCAGAAAAACCAAGACCCTTCTTTGTTTTATTGTCAATAGGAATGACAAGTTGTCCTCATCCTTTTGTATTGGTACTCTCGACCGCTTTGATAGCATCGTTGTATGAAGAAATGGAAGTTCCTTCTTTGAACTGATTGTCCTTGCTTACTGACAGTGCTTGGAACTGCGTTCCAATAACCTCCTCAGGTTCTATACCAGTAGATGATGATAAGTTGCTTACAAGCAAGGCTTGTTCCCCACAAACTGTGACAAGTTGATCGTCCTTGACGAAATTTAGCTTTTGGTGGAGGGTTGAAGTAACCGCTCCAGCCTGATGTATCCAAGGTCTTCCTAATAAACAACTGTACGTTGCCCGGATGTCCATGACCTGGAAAGTGACTTGGAAAGTGTGAGGACCAATAGTTATGGGAAGATCAACTTCGCCGATAACCATTTTTCTGGATCCATCAAATGCTTTGACGACGACCTCGCTGATTCTCATCGGAGGGCCCTTGAATGATAATTGCATCAAAGTGGACTTCGGCATAACATTCAGGGCTGACCCTGTGTCTACCAGTACGCTGGCTAAAGCATCGTCCTGGCAGTTAACTGTAATGTTGAGCGCCATGTTATGACGGCGACCCTCTCCGGGTAATTCCTCATCACTAAATCCCAAATTATTGCAGGAAGTGATGTTAGAGACAATGCTATCGAATTGTCTGATTGTTACATCCTGTTCCACAAAGGCTTGCTCCAAGACTTTCTGTAGAGCCTCCCTGTGCGCTTCTGAACTGAGTAACAATGATAATACCGAGATCTTTGAAGGAGTTTGTAACAGTTGATCAACAATGTTGTATTCACTCCTTTGGATGAGCTTCAGCATCTCATCATTGTTTTTCGAAAGGTCGGGATTACTGGATTGACCGACTGGTGGATCGGGAGCTTTCTTCTGAAGTTCCTTTTCTTTGTTAAGTTCCCCAACCCCTCGGTTAAAGATTCTACCACTCCGTGTTACTCGACTGATGTCTACAATATTCACGACGGAGGGTAATGGAATTTCTTTTCCATTTTCAATGGTTGTTGCACCGTATTTGTAAGGGATAGCCTTAGTTGATTCATACGGTAATGGTCCCGACATTTAGATGACCACGGGAGCCTTCTGATTTTTCTGACCATCATAAGCAATTTCGATCCGTTCCCAGTTGGGAACCTTAGATTCGTCAAGTAGAGGGATAATGGCAAAAACATCCCTGGTCCTATGATGACCAGAGATTGTGACAACATCCTCAACTTGATCGGCAAGGTAGTTCGGCGTCCAGTTGATGGGTCCAGAACCCGGATATGGACGAATCTCTCTACGTTCCACCTGACCCTGAAGAGCTGCTCTAACAAGGTAATACCCTTGGTTACTTTCCGAACAGACGCTACAACGGTCGTAATTGTGTGGTGGTACCTGACCACGCCCACTTTGAATACAATGTAACCTCACTAGATTAGCTTCCACTGATCGGACATCCTGACTCTGACGCCGAGTGGGGTTTCTGTTATTGATACTAATTTGCTGAGTATCTTCATCCATATAGATTAGCATCCACGAGTGATTTAAAAAGTGCTGAAGTGCCTCCTGGACAAGGGTGCAACCTCGATCATTTTCGCAACCCGCTTTACAGCTTTGATAATCATGTGATATCAGGAATCTGAGTCGGACCTGTTCAGCATGTAACTCTACCAGGTTGGCATTCATCACGCGAATATCAAAGATCTGAACCATGTTGATCTGATAGGGATTCCTATCATGGTAGTCTTGGATCCATCCAAGATCCATCTGACGCTGGAGGGCCTCCTGTATGAAAGAGCATCCCTGTTTGTTTACCGAGCAAGTCAGACAGGAACTGTAATCGTGTCGCGGCAGATTATGATACTGGATTTGCCTTGATTGCATCGCCACCAAGTTGACATTCATTGCACGGATATTGTGGTTCTGAATGATGTTGGAATTTGTGTAAACCATGTTAACTCCACGAACTCGGTGCTCTTGGATCCATCAGAGATCCATTTGTTCCTGTAGAGCTGCTTGCACCACAGAACATCCCTGGTTGTCTTTAGAGAAGATATCACACTGGTGATAGTTATGAGGTGGCACATGGCCATATCCACTCTGTCTACAATGCATCTTGACCAGATTGGTCTTTAACAAGAGTACATCGTGAATTTGATAGACATTGTTAGTCTCTTTCTCAATCAGATTGGCTGCAGCCTTCTCATGTTGAGGCAGTGGGTTCGTAAGAACGTTAGGATTTGTATCCTTGAAGGATAAGACCCCGCTCCTAACAAGCTTTTGCACGTCGGATTTGAAATTGAGACAAGTCTCAATGTTATGCCCTGATCCTCCTTGATGGTAAGGGCAAGTTTAATCCACCTTAAACCAAAAAGGGGGATTTTCCGGTACTGTAAGAGGGGACTTAGTCTGAATGTGCCCCTTGGCTAGCAGTAATGGAAACAGCTCTGTGTACGATACAGGTATAGGATCAAATCCTGGTGGCCATGTTGTACGGTTGTTTTTATATGGAGGACGAGCCTGCTGAAGAGGCTGTTGTGTGCTTTGCTGATCAGGTTGGTTCTGCGCAACCTGAGGTTGATATGTAGGAACAGGCGCAGGATTGATAGCAGGAGTTACAGCTGCTACCGGCTGATATCGTCGCCTTTGCTTTCCAAGAGAGATATTCCCAATATCTTGCTCTTTTTTCTTAAGGAGAGCAGTACCGTATTTTTTAGTACCGCTCATAGATCCGGTGTCTTTTACCAAACGTCCTTCTCAGACGGCTTCCTCAAGATGTACACCCATGCCCACCATCTCGGTGAAATCACTGGGTGCACTGGCAACCATTCGGTCATAGTAAAATGAGCTTAAGGTCTTTAAGAAGATCTTTGTCATCTCTTTTTCCTCAAGAGGTGGACAAATTTGAGCTGCAATTTCACGCCACCTTTGGGCATACTCCTTAAAGGTTTCCTTGTCCTTTTGCGACATCGATCTGAGTTGATCTCTGTCAGGTGCCATGTCCAAATTGTATTTGTATTGATGGACGAAGGCAGTACCAAAATCTCTGAATGTACTGATCGTAGTACGGTTTAAACCCATGTACCATTTTAATGCGGCACCAGTTAAACTATCCTGAAAGTAGGGAATCAGTAGGTCCTGATTCTCCATCTGAGCTGACATCCGCCGAGTGTACATCACTAGATGGCTCTGAGGGCAAGAGTTACCCTTGTATTTTTCAAAGTCGGGCACTTGGAATTTGTGCGGAACTTTCACATTGGGGACCAAGCAGAGGTCTGCGGCGTCCTTTCCAAATAGATCCTGACCGCGGATGGGTTGCAGTTCTTTCTGCATTTCTAAGAACTGCTCCTGGAATTCATCCATTCTATCGAACATAGTTTCCTTTTTACCAGAAGGTATCGGTGGAATCTGTCCTTCTGGGACAGTGTGCACCACAGGGGGTGGTACCGTGACTACGGCAGCGAATCTTGGCGTTTCCCAAAGTTTGTAACCTTCAGGAGTCTTCAGTATGCCCCTGGTATCTTGGCTTTCCCGAAGTTTGTAACCTTCAGGCCCAGTGGCTTCTGTTGAGATTCCCTGATCTTCAGTGATCGGCGGAACATATCCTTCCGGGATATAGTTAACAGACATGCCCCAGGGACGATCTTTCGGCATTTGATACCTAGGATCATACTTCTCCACTATGGGCATTGAGGTGATCTCTGAGATCACAGTTTGTTGTAGCTGAGCTTCTGCTATGGCTTGCATGTCGTTACGAAGCTTTCTTATATCGTCTCTCAGAGCGTCGAGCTCTTCTTTCAACTCTCTATTTTCTTCCTCAAGATCATCCATCTTTTTCTGACGATTGGCCCGAGTATTGTACGAATGAGACAGTTTGACTCTAGAATCGAGACACAAACGTGAGATTCGTAGGGAAGAAGAATATGTGATGTGAGAATGATGAATGCGATGATTATATTAATCGTTCTTTTGGTTTAATCAAAATAAACATCGACAATTAGATTACAAATATCAAACAGTGGGGAAACCCCCTTTTTATTGAATTCAAAGGATTACAGAAATGGAAATACAGTAGATTACAAGGTGTAGAAATAGAAACCTAAGCTAATGGGTCCCGAGTCCTCTCTGAAGAGAAATCGGGTGCAGACTCTGGTATTTTCCTTTTCTTTGACCGGGGCTCTTGGGCCGTTGTTGGGTTGTCATTCCTTTGCCAGGTGAAAGGAGTGAGCAAATTCCTTTGGTCATCTTGATTCTCTACAACATGTTGCCCCAAAATTTCAATTAGAGCATCTTTTTCTTTTAGTAATTGTTGTATTTTGATGCACTCTACGTCGAGGGTGTGGTACTTGTTCTTCCAAGACCTTCTCTCCTTTTGAAGTTTGTTGAGAGTAACCTGATGCTTTTCAGTTTCCGTCATGAAGTACATGACAGATTCCTTTGGCGGAAGAATTCTGTGACGAGGATAAGGCATTTTTAGCTTGAGAGTTCTAGTTTGTACCCAATGGAGATAAGGCTCCACCGAGACACAGTCCGGTTTTCCTAGAGACTCTCGTCCTTTCTTATGAACCCGTTTCCATGCGTGCACTATTTCCATCTTTAGTGTTCTGTCGTTTTCTCCTTCTTTGAAGAAAAGACCTTCCAGATGAACACCCCGTGGGACGTGTCTCATCAGGTATCCAAACTGACGGCGAACCAATATCGGATGATAGTTGATTCCTCCTTTAGTTCTTATGAGGGGTACGTTGGGGAAGTTTCCACAACGATTAATGATTATGATCCCATCATAGATCCTATTACACCAATCTATACCAGAGTTGGTGAGGGACATGATCTTCTGCAACCAACGTAAGGAACTCTTACAATCCCAAAAAGCAGCAGACTTGGGCAAGTGGGAGATAAACCATTTATAAAGCAAAGGTACACAGCATGTGATCTCCCCTCCGCTATACAAATTTCCCAAGTGTACAGAATGACACGTATCTGCGAGCAAATCGGCACAGGATTTCCAATGAGAAAAACCCTAATGGCGTTAATATCGACGAAGTTATTGATGTTGGGAAACAAAAATAACCCGTAGGTGAGCGAGAAAAAGATGCTTTCAAAAGCAGTCACATTCCCGATACTAGCGAAGTACAGGGCTTTCTTTGTCAAGAACTGGGCTGGCAAACCTTGTATGCCACCCTTAGTGGTTATGTGAGTCCTGACCTCAGACTCGTCCAAATGAATTGCTCTTGCAATGATCTGATTCTTTGGAATTTCTTCCAGTCCAGAAAATGGAGCTCGATCTGTAATGTGCAGATCAGTCAGATGAGAATACTCCTCCAGCTTTGGTGCGAGCTGGTAATCCGGGAATGTGAAACAGTGATAAACCGGATCGTAAAACTGAACGAGTGCGTCCATGATTCCCTCAATCACATGGACTCTTAACAGTGGTAGGAAACCTCCGTGCTTGGCTCTGAAAGCCTCAGGGTTAGTGATCATCTTTGCTAACCTTCTCAAATCCTCTAGCTTTGGAACCTTGAAGGTATACCTATGGGTTCTCCTTCTACCGAAATCCATTAGTGCAATCCTTTTCTCTGATATTTGCAATCACAGTCTTAGTTTAATTTGAAAAAAAACAGAGACTAGAAGAGAAAATCTTTTTTGAATGTTTTAATGTTTTTTAAATGAATGCATGAATGCAGCACACAAAAACATAGAAAAAACATGGGGTCAAAAGGTCGTTGTCATGAAGTCAAGGCTCTACCCATCCCCAAAGGTTTATACTAAGGTGATTTTTGTACCTGTACTCATTATCATCAGCTCCTCCCAGGAAAGCAAAACAACAAGCGGATCGCCAGCGAGTTGTAGAGCAATCTTAGAGTAAGTGCCATTCGCCGAGAATAGATCACCAGCCTCAAATGAGGGTAGTATTGCGTAACAACTATTCCCGATAGTTTCCGCACTACAAAAGGGTTTGGCTCCTCAGCTTCTCAGACATCACAATCGGCCCATTGTCTAGGGGAGAGAATGGGTTGCATTGGTCAGCCTCCACTGAGGTTGATGGTCGACCTCGTCGCCATCACTTATCTTAAGTGTATACTCAATCTTTCCACATGCGACATCACACGCATTCCCATTAGCAAAAAAATAAACACGTATAGCAATTAGGAAAAGCAGTATATATATTTGTCCTAAACATCCTAGACCTTTAAAGCTATGAATCCTAAGTTCATGACAGAAATGGGTTCCCCGGCGGAAGCCCCAATCTGTGGTATTCTCACAAGAGATGAAAAGAAAGACGGAAAACAGAGATCGGCCCCACGGTGGGCGCCATTTTTCTGTAGCGAGCGATTTTGGACGCGGTTCTTAAGCGCGGTCACTCTCTGTGGTTGAGTTTACTACAGGTCGATTCATTTTTTATCCTATTGTGAGATGAATAAGGAAGGGAAATAGATGTCTCCAATTAACCCTGCTTGCATACTGAGTTTAAACAGCGGTCTGTTAGGTTACGAATGCTATCAATGTGGGGGGGCCTTTGTACTGGTTATTTGTATTTTCGCCAATACTGTTTTCTCTCTTTTTGTTAGGATACTGCTTCAGGTTAGGGTATATGGTATTTTAGGTTTTTGTTTAGTGTGCTCGCTAAGATTTTTCTTTCAATCTTATGCCTACGTATTCCCGTTTACCGAAACAGGGAAATCAGAGCGTTCGTAGTTCCTCTTGTTCTATGGGAGGAAATGGTTGTTTTGGTGTCTTGTTCAAAGCCCAAGACATGAAGCAAAAGGTGGTTTGTATCTTGTTCAAAGCCCAAGATGTGAAGCTGAAGGGTTTGACTTTAGAGAGAATTTGTCATCTCTAAAGAGGGGTTTGTTTGTCACAATTGTTTATAAAGGAGAATTACTTTAATCGGGATACGCGGATCCTAGCAATGCCATAATTTCCTTTATAGGGGTTTTCCAACCTGAAGGAGAAGACTTTAACTCAGTGTAGAGTAATGCTATCTTTCCTTAGGAATTTCTCATGCTAAAAGAGGGACAGTGGCATGGATATAGATGATCCAGAGGCTTGCCGCTTACAGCGATTAGATGAAGGGGAAAGAGTTGTTTGATGTTTGTGTACTGTGAACGAGGCACAACTTTGATGCTAAAAGGTTAATTGGATCAACCAGTGGTTTTCTTATATAATGCCTAAGAGGAGGCTATTATGTGTCTCGTACAAAGCCCGAGAGAGAGGCTAAAAGGTTTATCGACTCAACGATGGAATCTTTTGGTATCTCGTATAAAGCCCGAGATGAAGGCTATTTGACTCAACAAGAGAGTTTTTTGTATCTCGTACGAAGCCCGGGATGGAGGCTGTTGTTTGTTTGTTCCAATAAGAACCTTTTTGTATCTCGTATAAAGCCCGAGATGGAGGCTAAAATTTGTTTGGCTCAATAAGAACCTTTTTGTATCTCGTATAAAGCCCGAGAGGGAGGCGAAAGGGGTGATTGACTCAACGAGGGAGTCTCTTATGTGTCTCGTACAAAGCCCGAGAGAGAAGGTAAATGCTGTTTAAGTTAAGTGACAGGTCCAGTATACTGATTTTAAAGAGAAAATCAGTTCTTATATGAGCAACACTGTACTCAAGGATTTGATTCAAGGATCCGGGTTATTCCTGTTCTTCAAGGAAGCAGGAAATCCGAAGGATATTGAGACTGTCCAAGTCTACGGGTTTCCTTCCTATTCTTGAAGAGTGCTTGAGAATGTCTTTGAGACTCAAGGAGATTAGACTGTCCAAGTCTGGAGTTTTATCTTTTGTACTATGCTTTGAGAAACAGTAGTAGACTCTTTGAAAGGACTGTTCTATGCAGATGATTAAGTTTTGTTCCTATACCTCTAAGAGGTCGTCGGGACAATTTGTACGAAGCCCAAGAGGAGGCTGGAAACTTTTAAGAAGCCGACGGGTCCTTGTACTAAGCCCAAGAGAAGGGTATCATTCCCGGAGGAAGTGATCATTATACGAAGCCTAAGAGGAGGCTGTGAATACTTCTAAGAAGTAGGCGGGTCCTTGTACAACGCCCAAGAGGAGGCGAGGGTGCTTTTAGGAAGCCAGTGGGTCCTTGTACGATGCCCAAGAGGAGGCCGATGCTTTTAAGAAGCCCGTGGGTCCCCAAACTTCGAGAAATTCAAGGCAAGCTATTCACAAGGAATAGATCAAGTTAGGAAAGTTCGAGAATTTGGAAGAAACTCAAGAGATGCCATTCACGGAGAAAAGATCATCTCTGGGGAGTAGAGTTTCTTGACAAGTGCTTTTAAGAAGCCTATGGGTCCCCAAACCCTGAGAAATTCAAGACATGCCATTCACCGAGAATAGATCAAGCCAGGAAAGTTCGAGAATTTGGAAGAAACTCAAGAGATGCCATTCACGGAGAAAAGATCATCTCTGGGGAATAGAGTTTCTTTGACAACTTCTACGAGTGACAGTCTATGAAAGGGTTCACAGAGAATGCTGCCTTTCATGTCTCCATATTGTTTAACCCCAAGAGGAGGGAAGACTGTGTCTGGTAATCCTATGGGGATCTAGTATTTACTATTTTTAAGAGTGATCAACGGGCTTAATGCTAGACGTAGTTGTCGGGGAACTCTAAATATCTATACTATTATTACATAGTTGATATGAGTTTATGAAAGAAGACTTACAGCGAAACAGCCCCACAATACAGTTATATGTATATGAAAGCGGTAAATGAAAGCAATAAGCACTTACTCGGTTGTAGAGCTTCCATGCTGTTTGGTTAGTTGTTCAACAAAGAAAGATTGAAAACAACAGTATATTCAAAATCAAAGGAGAAAGTGCTTTGAAAAAGAAAGATTTGGGGCTTACAGCTCAAGGAGAGGCCCAGGGTTTTATCAGTGAGCGCACTGTTTGAATTTGTACAGAGGGACTTATACAAGCGACTGGAGCCCAAAAATTATTTTCTATACAAAGGGATGGGTCTTACACTCTCTCAAGAGGCCCAAAAAGGTTTAAAGAAAAGAAATGGGTCTTACTACACGAGGGTAGGCCCAGTTGACTTTTCGTTTGAAAATGACGATCACGCCGAGGTTTTCTTTTAACGCAGAGGGACTTATACAATAAGTGAGGCCAAAAATGTTTTGTTTAAAAGGGGATTGGGTCTTACACTCTAATATAGGCCCATGTGAGTTTTAAGAAAAGAAATGGGTCTTACTACTCGAGGGTAGGCCCAAGGTTATTTTGAAAAGGCGACGATCGCGCCGTTTATTTGAAAATGTACAGAGGGACTTATACAACGAATGAGGTCCGAAATGTTTTCTGTACAAGGGGGTTGGGTCTTACACTCTAATAGCGGCCCATGAGTGTTTGAAAATGATTTGTTTGAGTGAAAATCAAAGAAACCCTAATTTTATTCTTTAAAAGTAAATATTTAAAAAAAATCAATGAAAAATACCAAATAGGTTTGAATAAACCACTTGTGATTTTTGTTTAAGGTTTGAAAATGAGGTATAAATCACAAGAGATATTAAAACTCATTTGGTCTTGATTTTTTCAAGATGAATATTCATTTTAAAATGTTTAAAAACAAATAAAAATGAATTTATTCACAAAAATACTAATTATATTAAATAAATAATATAAACTCAATTTTTTTGTGGAATAAAATATTTCAACATTTTTGTGATTTTTTTCAAAAAGAACCAATAAAAAATAATTAAAATTGAAAGAGTTATTAATTTTCCAATTAATTAATAAACCATGAAAATATTGGAAAAAATCACAAAATGTGAAAAAACACAAAATGGCATAGGTGAGGTTTGAACCCAAGACCTCAAGGTTACAAGGCGCGCGCCTTACCACTGGGGTGGTGATACATCCATTGTTTGAAACAAAACAACAAATATACAAGTCATGCCTTGGTTTTAAGCCTGGCCCAAGGCAAGTTTTGGCTCAGAAACGTGAAGGTCATAACTTTCTCAATTCTTAATGGTTTGAGACAAAATTTATATGCATCTGAACCAGAATTTCATAAGGAATCCAATGGTGGTGGTAGTTTTTTCAGATCACACTCCCTCCTCAAAACCCGATAGTGGTTTTGAAAATGACCTATAATTGCATTTTCTATGCCACAACTTGGTACAAGCATGGATTACATGGTGAATTAGCTCAAGCACAACATATACAACATGTATGAGATGTTTATGATCAGTGGACTTCAAAGCATTGCATGATTCAAAGATTCCAAGTTGTGAGGCTTACCTTTTTTTTTTTTGAGATTTTGGAGCTTTTGTGCAATCTGTCAAACCTCTTGTTCCAGAAATGATTTGATGCTTTAGACACACTCAAATGATCCCTTAGAAGCTTTTAGGATGATTGGAATTGACTGGTACCTGCAAAAACACAAACAGTCCCATTCTTGCAAAAGGGGTTAAAAGTGACCAAAATAGCAACTCTCTCAAATGGTGTTCCAAATGGGGGGAACCATTTAGGACAGTTCAAGGATGATATTTGGAGTGTGTTTGAGGTTTTATCTGGTTTGGAAAGTGACTGAATCAAGACATGGGTTGAAAAATGCAAAAAAAAAAGGCTATTTTGAGGTTTTGAGAGGTGACTTTGTGATTTTGTGATTACAGGTCACTTGTGGTAGTTTGCACAGCTTACATATGATATATATGAGGTGTGTGTGTGATTGATTGTGATGGAAAAGCTCTCAAGCTCAAAAACTCAAAGTTGCCTTGCTAAGGAAGGCATTTTTGCCAAGAGAAAGAGGTTTTGAGGAAAGCATCTGTTTGATGGCTTTGGTGTACTCAAACTGATCACAATTGAGCTCTATTTATAGTAGAGCAAGTTTGTTTTGGGATCCACAGTGAATGGCAACTGCAGCAGAGGTTTGGCCAATGTTGTCCAATGGAAATCCAAGTCTCCTCTAGCCATTGACTAGAGGTTAGGGCACAGGGCTGTGGTTCCCTTGGTTTTGGATAAGTCTTGACTGAATTCAGTTGAGAATGGCTCAGTCCATGCCACCTTGATGCTTCCATTGAATGCTCTAATCCAAAATTGAAGTCTTGTCCTTATTTTGGCCATTCTAGGTTCAACATGCTATTTCTTGTTCCAAAGACTTTGGAGGCTTGGCTCAGTGATTGTCCCCTTTATATTCAATCCTCAGAGGTGTCCAAGTGGATAGGAGCATTTGGATTTGGCTGATTTTGGCAAATCGACCAAAAATGCAAATTCTGCCTTGCCTTGACAGATTTCAACAAGGCAACTTCCCAATGTCATATCTCATGACTCAAATTGAATTTGGTAATGTTCTTGTCCATTTTGGAAAGCCCTTACATGATACAACAACTGTTTGAACATGTTTGGTTTTGATCTCTTTTGAATCCAAGTGAAAAATCCCCCTACATTTGGCAAAAAGTAGGGTAAAATCTGACTTAGTGAAATTTCACCAAGTGTTGGAACAAAGTGACTTTTCTTGATTTTGATCACTCCATAACTCAAAATCCATGAGGAATTTGGACATAGGTCGGTATGAAGCTTTTGTAGAGGGCAATGAGATCTACAAATCATGCTTTGAATGGGGCACAATGGCCTTGTGGTTTAGGAGTTATGGTCCTCCAAAGTTGGCACATTAGTGTCACTTTTTCCATAACTTAGAAATTTTTCTAAGTTTTTATGGTTACCCCTTTTACAAGTTATCTCACTTTCTTTGATTTTTCTTGATGAATGATGATTCAAATCATACATTAACATCATTTTAGGGTTAAAAATCCATTTTGGTGAAAAATCTCAAAAAGTCAAAGTTGACTTTTGTGCACAGTTGACTTTTTATCAGATGAATTCCAAACTGTGCAATTCTTCAGGAAATCATGTCCTTGACCTAAATCAATCTTTATGGACATGTTCCATGGGTTTCATAGGGTATATTGATTCATGTCCTAGGGTTTGGGAGCAAGTCCTGGTCAAAAGTCAAAGTTACAGTTGACTTTCCTCGCGAAACCCTAATTGTGGTGCAGATGAAGTTGAGACTTGTTGCTCAAGCTTCTTGGATCAATCCATTGTTGAAAATGGATCAATGTAGTGTATTAGAGACCCTCAAACCCTCCTTTGACGTCTTGGTTCATGATTTGCCCTAAAAGTCAACTTAGGGGTGAATTAGGTCAAGAAACCCTAATTCCTGATTTTTGATGAATGCATCCCCTGAGGTAAAATTGACTTGATGGTTGGGTCCATGAGATTCCATGGAGTATATTAGGTTGTGTTTTGGATCCTTGGCTCATGCCCAGAGGAAAATTTCCCTTTGGAGGCCTCGATCGACCAAAACCCTAATTTGGTGATACTGGCGATCTTGAGGCTTGATCCACCTAGAAGGGAGCAGCTTTGTGCTTGATCCTTGAAGTGGGAGTCCTTTTGATCCTTTGTAGCCACTTGAGAGGTTAAATAAGTTGAAGATCATGTCATTCCTTGATTGATCCTTTGTCTAAGAACTCTGAGAGGGCTCGAAACTCTAAGTTTGATTGCAGTGGATGCTCACCCATCTTTGGGGAGACTGATGAAATATGATGGTTCATCCATATTGTGATGATGATTTGCACAGTAATGGGAAATCTTAGTGGTCAAAATTTGGGGTATGACAAACTGGTCTTAGTTTCTTTTGTCAATAAACTTTATTGTCAAGGGACACTATGTGTAGCAGTTTTCCTCAAACTTCTCGCCAAATTTTCCTGGGGAGATGCCATTCGATGGAAAAAGTTTTGATGCCAGACTTGCTGGGGAACCCAGTCGTCTGAGTTGTAGATGTGTACAATCTTCTCTGTTGGAGATGCCATTTGTTGACTCTATTTGGGGAATGCGAGTCCCTTGAGAGAGTGCCTTCACGCTTGGGGATATTACATCATACTTTTCTTGGGATCTTCCTGGAGAAATGCCATATGATGGGATCCAATTTTGAGGTGCCGATGACCTTTTCATCAGTGGTTCTTTCGGAGAAAAACTGTCGTATTGCTGAAGCTCCGATTAAGGGGCTTTCTCTAGGGATTTTCCTTAATCCGGGAAAGCAAAAATATCATCTTCAATGGCGAAGAGTGATGTTGACTGAAAGTTTCTCTGGTTTTTTAGAGGTTCAAGTTATCAAAGTGGTCCAGGACCTATCTTCAATTCAGAAATAGCTGGAGGCGAGATTGTTCAGATGATTCACTTCCTGACGAGGAAAGAACTGACAACTCGATTGAGAGGACTGTTATCACTAGGGGATAAGATTGACTAGAGTGATAGTGATGCAATATGAATGCAAATGTAAATCAATAATGCATGATGTATGTATGTATATGCTGACAAAGACTTGACACAACACACAGACTGACGGATGAACACGACTGGATACTCGGCCACTGCTGGAGATGAAAGGTATCACTTGGTTCAAGATAGAAATCCTGCCTTGCTTAGGAGAAATAATCCCTGCGGGGAATTATGTTGGTCGGGCTTAGGAGATAAGGACTCGGCCGAAGATGTCAGATGGATTAGTCGCATCTGACACTGTTGATCCTTCATTCAGGCGCACTGGCGTAGAAGGAGTACTTTGATTCTGCACTTTGAAGTTCACTTACTTCTGGAAAAGTGGTTGATGTTCTTTTGATGTTCAACAGTCAAAAGAAATTGCCATCTTTATTTTAAAGCAGAAAAAGTTTTACAAGTAAATTCATTTTTGTTTTATTTCAAGAATCGTTAATCATATCAAAATATCGTTCTGTAAAGCTAAAACAAATGAGAATTACAAACAAAAGCACAAGGGCTCAAATTTTATTGATAAGATGGAGATCAGCCAAACACGTGATTCCAAAGAGTATATACAAAGCTAGAAAATGGTAATTTACAGGGAAAAGGGCTATGTTGAAACACAACGACCACTATCCTTCTACCAACTTTGAATTCGGGACATCCTGAGCTTCTGTCGAAGATGACCTTGACTGGAGTTTTTCTCCGATGGATGGTGTAACTACTGCTGAGGGACTTGCCTCTGTTGAACATAGTTACTTGCCATTATCCCTAATTTTTGCCTGGATTGTACTTTGATGTTTGCAATCCACCGGGATGATTATTGATCATGTCTCTAATTTTTTCCTGGACCGCCCTTTCGGGTTTTCAGTCCACCGAGATGTTTTTTTTTTAGGCGAAGTATTTCTTAACTACATCAACATTTGTGGGGTAGGAAAATTCTTCTCCGTCCATGGTTGCAAGTCTCAAGGCGCCGCCTGAGAATGCTTTCTTGACCACATAGGGGCCATCATAATTCGGAGTCCACTTGCCTCGCGAATCAGTGAGAAATGATTGTATCTTCTTGAGCAGTTTGAAGATCGGCGCGGATGTCACAGTCATGAGGAATATGAATCTGGAGATGTAGTTCAAACGTCCCAGGAATCCTCTGACTTGTTTTTCAGTTTTCGGAGAAGGCATTTCTTGAATGGCCTTGACCTTGTCAGGATCAATTTCAATTCCTTTCTGGCTGACGATGAACCCTAGAAGTTTCCCCGAACGTACACCGAAGGTGCACTTGTTGGGATTCAAGCGGAGTTTGTACTTTCTCAAACGCTCAAATAGTTTTGACAGGTGGGTCACATGCTCCTCTTCTGTTTTAGATTTGGCAATCATATCATCGACATACACTTCAATTTCTATGTGTATCATGTCATGAAACAGAGTAGTCATGGCCCTTTGATAGGCTGCCCCGACGTTCTTCAAACCGAACGACATTACCTTGTAACAAAAGGTACCCCATTGGGTAATGAACGAAGTTTTCTCCATGTCTTTCGGCGCCATTTTGATCTGGTTATAGCCCGAGAATCCATCCATGAAGGAGAAAACTTTGAACTTTGTTGTACTGTCTACCAGCATGTCAATGTGTGGTAAAGGAAAGTCGTCCTTTGGACTTGCCTTGTTTAGATCTCTGTAGTCGACACACATTCTTACCTTTCCGTCCTTTTTCAGAACGGGTACGATATTGGCTAACCATTGAGGATATTCTGACGTGGCGAGGAAACCCACATCAATCTGTTTCTGTACCTCCTCTTTGATTTTGATGGCCATGTCCGGATGAGTGCGTCTCAACCTTTGCTTTACTGGCGGACATTCCGATCTCAACGGTAAATGATGTTCCACGATGCTGGTATCCAACCCTGGTATATCCTGATAGGACCAAGCGAATACATCGGGGAAATCTTTGAGAAGCTTTATCAAACTCTCTTTGGCAGTTGACTAAGCAGTGCCCCAATCCTTATTTCTTTTCTCTCTCTTTCTGAACCCAAGTTTACCGTTTCCAATGGCTCTTTGTGAGGTTCAATGGACCTTTCCTCTTGTCTGAGTAGTTGGGAGATCTCTTCTGGAATTTTGTTGTCAACTTCTTCTTCAGCCCCAAATACCGGGAACTCAAAGTCAGGAGAAGGCATCGGATCATATGTTTCAACGGGGTTTAAAACAAGCAATCTGCATGACGTGATGATTCGTGTTTAGAAGAGATAGAGAAAATGCAAGAGTGTGTGCAGTGTATTTTTTTTATTACTTCTTGTTTTTATTATTGAATTATTTTTTAGGATTACCATTTTCTGAGAAAAGCGAAAAGAGAAAACAACAATTAATGCGGAAATTACAGAACGACGTTATTTTATTAATGAACAAGTCGACTCTTAAAACTGCAGCCCTATAAAACAAAACTCTGTCGCTTTGGGTTAATTGAAGAGGGAAAATTTACAGAAAGCGAGCCCTATTAAAACATCCATTTCACCTGGGCAAGGTGAAAGGTTAAAGATGGCAATTACTTTGATTGGCGAACGACCTTCGGAACATCGACAGCAACCCATTGGCGACGAACTCCTCAGTGAATCACAAAGCCTGGCACCTTCCTCGATTTGTCTTCAGAAATAACGCTGATTTTTGGTGGAGCAGGATCATTGGAATCTATTTCCCAGGCAGAGTTGTCGTAGGAGAATTCCTCTGTTACATTTTGCATAGCATTTGTACTCTCAGGTAAATCTCCGCATCCAGTTAGCTGGATGTCTTCGAGCCTGATGCGAGAGCTTTCAGGAGCGGTGTACTTGACCATGAAGTCGTATTTTCCACTCGGTTGTCCCAAGGTGTCCCATACTTCTTTCGAACTGGAGGACTCATCCCTCTCGATGACATTGACCTCGGGAAAAGCATAGTTGATGAATTCTAGTCCTGCAAATGTTGCAAATTCACCGTCATGTTGAGTAGTTTCTGAATGACCTGAGTGTTGATCCCATGACATGGTGGGGACACAGGTATTCTGTTCAATGATGCTCAGCTGAGTTTCATTACTCAGCTTACTTTTTGGCCCCAAGTTTCCTGGGTAAGGCTGCCACATTGGCAGGCCATCCATCAGGCCATAGTAATTGTGGTCAAAGTTGTCTTTCATCAGAGTGTCCTCCTCTAATGAATTTGGCGGAGCACGACATCCTTCTAGATCACAATCTCAGTATATCATTTCGACATCTGATCGTGGTATAAATCTCAGACTCTGTGTGGGATAACAAAATGGCGTTGGCACCTCTTCCTGAGACATATAACCGTCCTTGTTAAGATAGGACTTCCATTCTTCATCTATGTCGGAGGGATCCTCCTCATTGATAGCATGGACTATTAGAGACACTGGGTGAAGGAAACCTCCATTGTGGAAGAAGTTCTGAATGGGATGAATACTTTCATTGTTAGCAGCTGTCCGAGTACAGCTTGCAGAAAAACCAAGACCCTTCTTTGCTGTATTGCTAGTAGGAATGACAAGCTGTCCCCATCCTTTTGTATCGGTACTCTCGACTACTTTAATAGCATCTTTGTATGAGGAAATTGAAGTTCCTCCTTTGGATTGATCGTCCTTGTGTAGCGAAAGTGCTTGGAACTGGGTTCCGATTATCCCTTCTAGTTCCACATAAGTGGATGACGATAAATTGCTGACGAGCAAGGCTTGTTCCCCACAGACTGTGATGAGTTGGCCGTTCTGGACGAACTTTAGCTTTTGGTGGAGGGTTGAAGTGACCGCTTCAGCCTGATGTATCCAAGGTCTTCCTAATAAACAACTGTACATTGCCCGGATGTCCATGACCTGGAAGGTGACTTGGAAAGTGTGAGGACCAATAGTTATGGGAAGTTCAACATCGCCGATAACCGTTTTTCTGGATACGTCGAATGCTTTGATGACGACCTCGCTGGTTCTCATCGGAGGGCCTTTGAATGATAATTGAGTCAAAGTGGACTTCAGCATAACATTCAAGGCTGACCCTGTGTCTACCAGTACGCTGGCTAAAGCATCGTCCTGGTAGTTGACTGTAATATTGAACGCCATGTTATGACGGTGACCCTCTTCAGGTAATTCCTCATCACTAAATCCCAAGTTATTGCAAGAAGTGATGTTAGAGAGAATACTATCGAACTGTCTGATTGTTACATCCTATTCCACAAAGACTTGCTCCAAGACTTTCTGTAGAGCCTCCCTGTGCGCTTCTGAACTGAGTAACAGTGATAATACCGAGATCTTTGAAGGAGTCTGTAATAGCTAATCAACAATGTTGTATTCACTCCTTTGGATGAGCTTCATCATCTCATCGTTGTTTTTCGAAAGGTCGGGATTACTGGATTGACCGACTGATGGATCAGGACCTTTTGTCTGAAGTTCCTTTTCTTTGTTAGACTCTCCAACTCCTCCGTTGAAGATTCTACCACTCTGTGTTACACGACTGATGTCTGCAATATTCACGACGGAGGGTAATGGAATTTCCTTTCCATTTTCAATTATTGTTGCACCGTATTTGTAAGGGATTGCCTTAGCTGATTCATACGGTAGTGGTCCCAGCAGATATATGACTATGGGAACCTTCTGGTTTTTCTGAACATCATAAGTAATCTTGATCCGTTCCCGGTTAGGAATTCTTGATTCATCAAGTAGAGGGGTAATGGCAAAAACATTCCTGGTCCTCTGATGATCAGAGATGACGACAACGTCCTCAATTTGATTAGCAAGGTAGTTCGGCGATCAATTGATGGGTCCGTAACCTGGATATGGGCGAATCTCTCCACGATCCACCTGCCCCTGGAAGCTGCTCGCATAAGGTAACACCCTTGGTTACTTTCCGAACAAACTCCACAACGTTCATAATTGTGTGGTGGCACCTGGCCACGCCCACTTTGAATACAATGTAACCTTACTAGGTTAGCTTCCACGAGTCGGACATCCTGACTTTGACGCCGAGTGGGGTTTCTGTTATTGATACTAATTTGCTGAGTATCCTTATCCATGTAGATTGGCATCCACCAATGATTTAACAAGTGCTGAAGTGCTTCCTGGACAAGGGCACATCCCTGATTGTTTTTGCAACCCGCTTTACAGCTGTGATAATTATGTGATATCAGGAATCCGAGTCGGACCTGCTCAGCATGCAATTCTACCAAGTTGGTATTCATCAAGCGAATGTCGAAGATCTGAACCATATTGATCTGATATGGATTCCTATCATGGTATTCCTGAATCCATCCGAGATCCATCTGACGCTGGAGGGCCTCCTGTATGAAAGAGCATCCCTGTTTGTTTACCGAGCAAGTCAGATAAGAACTATAATCGTGCTGCGGCAGATTATGATACTGGCTTTGTCTTGTGTGCATCGCAACCAAGTTGGCATTCATCGCACGGATGTCGTGGTTTTGAATGACGTTGGAATTCGTGTAAACCATGTTAACTCCACGAACTCGGTGCTCTTGGATCCATCCGAGATCCATCTGTTCCTGCAGAGCTGCTTGCACCATAGAACATCCTTGATGGTTTTTAGAGCAGACATCACACTGGTGATAATTATGAGATGGCACATGGCCGTACCCACTCTGTCTACAATGCATCTTGACCATATTGGTCCTCAACAAGAGTACATCATGAATTTGATAGACATTGTTAAATTCTTTCTCAATTAGGTTGACTGCAGCTTTCTCATGTTGAGGCAGCGGGTTCGTGAGAACATTGGGATTCATATCTTTGAAAGATAGGAGCCCGCTCCTAACAAGCTTTTGCACGTCAGATTTGAAATTGAGACAATTTTCTATGTTATGCCCTGATCCTCGATGATAAGGGCATGTCTGATCTGCTTTAAACCAAAAAGGCGGATTTTCCGGTACTGTAAGAGGAGACTTAGTCTGGATGTGCCCCTTAGCCAGTAGTAATAGAAATAGTTCTGCGTACAACATGGGTATAGGATCAAACCCTGGTGGCCGTGTTATACGGTTGTTATTGTATGGAGGACGAGCCTGCTGAAGAGGCTGTTGTGTCCTTTGCTGATTAGGTTGGCTTTGCGCAACCTGAGGCTGATACGTAGGAATAGGCGCAGGATTGATAGTAGGAGTTACAGCTGCTACCGGCTGATAACGTCGCCTTTGCTTTCCGAGAGAGATATTCCCAATATCTTGCTCTTTTTTCTTAGGGAGAGAACTACCGTATCGTTTTGTACTACTTGATGATCCATCGTCTTTTACCAAACGTCCTTCTCAGATGGCTTCCTCAAGACGAACTCCCATGCCCACCATCTCAGTGAAATCACTGGGTGCACTGGCAACCATTCTATCATAGTAAAATGAGCTTAAGGTTTTTAAGAAGATATTTGTCATCTCTTTTTCCTCAAGAGGTGGATAAATCTGAGTGGAAATCTCGCGCCATCTCTGAGCGTACTCCTTAAAGGTTTCCTTGTCCTTTTGTGACATTGATCTGAGTTGATCTCTGTCCGGTGCCATGTCCAAATTGTACTTGTATTGTTGGACGAAGGCAGTACCAAGATCTCTGAATGTGCTAATCGTAGCACGGTTTAAACCCATGTACCATTTTAATGCGGCACCGGTTAAACTATCCTGAAAGTAGTGAATCAGTAGGTCCTGATTCTCTGTCTGATCTGACATTCGCCGAGCGTACATCACCAGATGGCTCTGAGGGCAAGAGTTACCCTTGTATTTTTCAAAGTCGGGCACTTGAAATTTGTGTGGAACTTTTACATTGGGGACCAAGCAGAGGTCTGCGTCATCCTTTCCAAATAAATCCTGACCGCGGATGGCTTGCAGTTCTTTCTGCATTTCCAGGAACTGTTCCTGGAACTCGTTCATTCTATCAAACATAGTTTCCTTCTTACCAGAAGGTATCGGCAGAATCTGTCCTTCCGGGACAGTGTGCACCACAGGGGGTAGGACCGTGACTACGACAGTGAATCTTGGCGTTTCCCGAAGTTTGTAACCTTCAGGAGTCTTGAGTATGCCCCTGGCATCTTCGCTTTCCCAAAGTTTGTAACCTTCAGGCCCAGCGGCTTCTGTTATGATTCCCTGATCTTTAGTGATCGGCGGAACATATCCTTCCAGAATATAGTTAACAGGCATGCCCCAAGGACGATCTTTCGGCATTTGATACCTAGGATCATACTTCTCCACTATGGGCATTGAAGTGATCTCTGAGATCATAGTCCTTTGTAGTCGAGCTTCTGCCATGGCTTGCATGTCGTTACGAAGCTTTCTCATATCCTCTCTCAGAGTGTCGATCTCTTCTTTCAACTCTCTATTTTCTTCCTCAAGATCATCCTTATTTTTCTGACGATTGGCCCGAGTATTGTACGAATGAGACAGTTTGACTCTAGAACCGAGACACAAACGTGAGATTCGTAGGTAAGAAGAATACGTGATGTGAGAATGATGAATGCAATGATTATATTAATTGTGTTTTGGTTTAATCAAAATAAACTTCGACAATTAGATTGCAAATATCAAACAGTGGGGAAACCCCTTTTTATTGAATTCAAAGGATTACATAAATGGAAATACAGTAGATTACAAGGTACAGAAACAGAAATCTAAGATAATGGGTCCCGAGTCCTCTCTGAAGAGAAATCGGGTGCTAACTCTGGTACTTTCCTTTTCTTTGACCGGGGCTCTTGGGCCGTTGTCGGGTTGTCATTTCTTTGCCAGGTGAAAGGAGCGAGCAAATTCCTTTGGTCATCTTGATTCTCTACAGCATGTTGCTCCAAAATTTCAATCAGAGTGTCCTTATCTTTCAGTAGTTGCTGTATTTTGGTGCACTCTACATTGAGGGTGCGGTACTTGTTCTTCCAAGACCTCTTCTCCCGTTGAACTTTGTTGAGAGTAACCTGAAGCTTTTCAGTCTCAGTCATGAAGTACATGACAGACTCCCTCGGTGGAAGAACTCCGTGACAAGGATAAGGCATCTTTAGCTTGAGAGCTCTAGTTTGTACCCAGTAGAGATAAGGCTCCACCGAGACACAGTCCGGTTTTCCTAGAGACTCTCGTCCTTTCTTATGAACATGTTTCCAAGCATGCACTATTTTCGTCTTCAGTGCTCTGTCACTTTCTCCTTCCTTAAAGAAAAAGAACTGGATGGTAATTGATTCCTCCCTTAGTTCCTATAAGGGGTACGTTGGGGAAGTTTCCACAACGGTCAATGATCCTGATTCCGTCATAAATCCTATTACAACAGTCAATGTCAGAGTTGGTGAGGGACATGATTTTCTGCGACCAACGTAAGGCACTCTTGTGATCCCAAAAAGCAGCAGACTTGGCCAAATGGGAGATAAACCATTTATATAGCAGGGGTACACAACATGTGATCTCCCCTCCGCTGTACAAATTTCCCAAGTGTATAGAATGATACGCATCTGCAAGCAAAGTCGCCACAGGGTTTCCTATGAGAAAAACCTTAATGGAGTTGATATTGACGAAGTTATTAATGTTGGGCAACAAGAATAACCCGTAACTGAGTAAAACAAAGATGCTTTCAAAAGCAGGCACGTTCCCAATACTAGTGAAGTACAGGGCTTTCTTTGTCAAGAACTGGGCTGGCAAACCTTGTATGCCACCCTTAGTGGTCATGTGAGTCCTGACCTCAGACTCGTCCAAATGAATTGCTCTTGCAATGGTCTGATTCTTTGGAATTTCTTCCAGTCCATAGAATGGAGTTTGATCTGTAATGTGTAGATCAATCAGATGAGAATATTCCTCCAGCATTGGTGCTAGTTGGTAATCCAGGAATGTAAAACAATGATAGACCGGATCGTAGAACTGAATGAGCGCATCCATGATTCCCTCAATGACATGGACTCTTAGAAGAGATAGCAAACCTCCGTACTTGGCTCTGAATGCCTCTTGGTTTGTGATCATCCTCGCCAAACCTCTTAAATCCTCTAGTTTTGGAATCCTTAAGGTGTAATTATGAGTTCTCCTTCTACCGAAATCCATTAGCGTAATCCTTTTCTCTGATATTTGCAATCACAATCTTAGTTTAATTTGAAAAACAGAGAGACTAGAAGAGAAAGTTTTTTGAATGTTTTAATTTTTTTTAAATGAATGCATGAATGCAGCACACAAAAACATAAAAAAAAACATGGGGTCAAAGGGTCGTTGTCATGAAGTCAAGGCTCTACCCATCCCCAATGGTTTATACTAGGGTGATTTTTTGTACCTGTACTCAAAATCATCAGCTCCTCCCAGGATAATAAACAGCAAGCCAATCGCCAGCGAGCTGTATGAAATCTTAGAGTAAATGCTATTCACCGAGAATAGATCATCAGGCTCAAATGAGGGTAGTATCGCGTGACAACTATTTCCGATAGTTTCCGTACTACAAAAGGGTTGGCTCCTCAGCTTCTCAAACGTCACAATCGGCCCATTGCCTATGAGAGGGAATGGGTTGCATTGGGAAGCCTCCACTGAGGTTGATGGTCGACCTCATCGCCATCACTTATCTTAAGTGTATACTCAATCTTTCCACATGCGGCATCACACGCATTCCCATTAGCAGAAAAATAAACACAGATATCAATTAGGAAAAGCAGTATATATATTTGTCCTAATGTCCTAGACTTTTAAAAGCTAAGAATCTTAAGTTCCTGACAGAAAATGGTTTCCCGGCGGAGTCACCATCATGTGGTTTCATTCCAAATTAACGACGTTTTGACCTAAGATCCTAGTGACGTCAAGGTTTCTACCTAGGGGACAAGAAGAGAACAAGATCCCTAAAGAGACCTGCTGTCCCCAGCAGAGTCACCATTTTTCTGTTGGAAAATGGGGACGATGATGACTAAGGTAAAACAGATCCTCATGACACTCCCCAGCAGAGTCGCCATTTTTCTGTAGCGAGTGATTTTTGGATGTGGTTGCGAAGCACGATCGCTCCGGTACTACAGCTCGATTCATTTTTTATCCTATTAAAGCTGATGAAGGAAGGGAAATAGATGTCTCCAATTAACCCTGCTTGCATACTGAGGTTAAACAGTCAAAACTGTTGGTTTACAGATGCTACAAAGATTCGAGGTATCTCCTAGGTTATTTTGTTGAAAAGGGGTGCTTTAGGCTATAGGTTAGGATGTTAGGACAAATATATGAAAGTATGGGATTTTGGGTTTTTATTTAGTGTGCTCGCTAAGATTTTTCTTTCAATCTTATGCCTACGTATTCCCGTTTTTTTTTCCGAAACAGGGAAATCAGAGTGATCGTAGTTCCTCATATTCTACGGGAGGAAATGGTGTTTTGGTGTCTTGTTCAAAGCCCAAGACGTGAAGCTAAAGGTAGTTTGTATCTTGTTCAAAGCCCAAGATGTGAAGCTTAAGGTGGTTTGTATCTTGTTTAAAGCCCAAGATGTGAAGCTAAAAGGGTTTGATTTTAGAGAGAATTTGTCATCTCTATAGAGGGGTTTGTCCGTCACAACTGTTTATAAAGGAGAATTACTTTAACCGGGATTTGTGAATCCGGCAATGCCATAATTTCCTTTATAGGGGTTTTCCAACCTGAAGGGTAAGACATTAACTCAGTGTAGAGCAATGCCATCTTTCCTTAGGAATTTCTCATGCTAAAAGAGGGACAGTGGCATGGATGTAGATGATTCAGAGGCTTGCCGCTTACAGCGATTAGATGAAGGGGAAGGAGTTGTTGATGTTTGTGAACGAGGCACAACTTTGATGCTAAAATGTTGATTGGATCAACCAGTGGTTTTCTTATACAAAGCCTAAGAGGAGGCTAATATGTGTCTCGTACAAAGCCCGAGAGAGAGGCTAAAAGGTTTTGACTCGACGATGGAGTCTTTTGGTATCTCGTATAAAGCCCGAGATGGAAGCTATTTGACTCAACAAGAGAGTTTTTTTTGTATCTCGTACAAAGCCCGAGATGGAAGCTAAAAGGTTTTATACTCAACAAGGGAGTGATTTGTGTCTTGTACAAAGCCCAAGACGGAGGCTATTGTTAGCTCCGCTGGGGAGAATCATTGTACAAAGCCCAAGAGGAGGCCATTGTGACTGTTTCAGTTGAGTGACAGGTCCAGTATGCTGATTTAAAGAGAAAATCAGTTCTTATATGAGTAATGTTGTACTCAAGGATTTAATTCGAGGATCAGGGTTATTTCCTTTTCTTTAAGGAAAGGGGGAATCCAAGGGTATTAATATTGTCCGAGTCCACGGGGTTCCTTCCTATTCATGAAGGGTGCTTGAGAATGTCTTGGAGACTCAAGGAAATTAGACTGTCCAAGTCTAGAGTGTCATCTTTTGTACTATGCTTTGAGAAACAGTAGTAGACTTTTGGAAAGACTGTTCTATTAAGATGACTGATTTCTGTTCCTATACCTCTAGGAGGTCGTCGGGACAATTTGTATGAAGCCCAAGAGGAGGCTGGAAACTTTTTAGAAGTCGATAGGTCCTTGTATGAAGCCCAAGAGGAGGCTATCATTCCCGGAGGAAGAATCATTATACGAAGCCTAAGAGGAGGCTGTGAATACTTCTAAGAAGCCGACGGGTCCTTGTACAACGCCCAAGAGGAGGCAGGGATACTTTTAGGAAGCCTGCGGGTTCTTGAACAATGCCTAAGAGGAGGCCGATGCTTTTAAGAAGCCGATGGGTCCCCAAACCCCGAGAAATTCAAGACAGGTTATTCACGAGGAATAGATCAAGCCAGGAAAGTTCGAGAATTTGGAAGAAACTCAAGAGATGCCATTCACGGAGAAAAGATCATCTCTGGGGAATAGAGTTTCTTGACAAGTGCTTTTAAGAAGCCTGTGGGTCCCCAAACCCGAGAAATTCAAGACAGGCCATTCACGAGGAATAGATCAAGCCAGAAAAGTCCGAGAATTTGGAAGAAACTCAAGAGATGCAATTCACGGAGAAGAGATCATCTCTGGGGAGTAGAGTTTCTTTGACAACTTCTACGAGTGACAGTCTATGAAAGGGTTCACAGAGAATGTTGCCTTTCATATCTCCATATTGTTTAACCCCAAGAGGAGGGAAGACTGTGTCTGGTAATCCTATGGGGATCTAGTTTTGACTATTTAAGAGTGATCAACGGGCTTAATGCTAGACGTAGTTGCCGGGGAAACTCTAAATATCTATACTATTATTACACAGTTGATATGAGTTTATGAAAAAAGACTTACAACGAAACAGCCCCACAATACAGTTATATGTATATGAAAGCGGTAAATGAAAGCGTGCAAACACTTACTCGGTTGTAGAGCTTCCATGCTGTTTGGTTATTTGTTCAACAAAGAAAGATTGAAAAACAACAATATATTCAAAATCAAAGGAGAAAGTGCTTTGAAAAAGAAAGATTTGGGGCTTACAGCTCAAGGAGAGGCCCAGCGTTTTATCAATGAGCGCACTGTTGTTTTGTACAGAGGGACTTATACAAGTGACTGAGGCCCAAAAAATGGTTTTTTGTACAAAGGGATAGGTCTTACACTCTCTCAAGAGGCCCAAAAGGTTTAAAGAAAAAGATGGGGCTTATAACACGAGGGTAGGCCCAAAGTTTGTTTTTCCGTTTGAAATGGCGATCGCGCTGAGATTTTCTTTTAACGCGAAGGGGCTTATATAATATCTGAGGCCCAAAATGTTTTGGTTAAAAGGGGATTGGGTCTTACACTCTAATAGAGGCCCAAAAGTTTTGAATGGGTCTTATAGCTTGAGGAGAGGCCCAGTTGGTTTTTTAAAAGGCGACGATCGCGCCGTTTACTTGTACAGAGGGACTTATACAATAAGTGAGGCCCAAAATGGTTTGTACATGGGGGGTTGGGTCTTACACTCTATTACAGGTCCAAAAGTTTTAAGAAAAGAAATGGGTCTTACTACTCGAGGGTAGGCCCAAGGTTTTTTTTTGTTTTGAAAAGGCGATGATCGCGCTGTTTGTTTTTGACGGTATCGGGACTTATACAATATACTGACGCCCAAATATGATTTGGTCAAAAAAAGGATTGGGTCTTACACTCTATTAGAGGCCCATGAGTGTTTGAAAAAGTTTTATGATGATGAAAATCGAAGAAATCCTAATTTTATCATTTTAAAAGTAAATTCTTAAAAGAAAATCAATACAAAATGATAAAAATACCAAATAAGCAACTTGTGATTTTTAGTTGGGGTTTGAAAAATGATGTTTTAATCACAAGATGAAATAAAATTCATTTGGTATTGATTTTTAATATGAGAATTCACTTTTAAAACGTTTTAAAAACATTAAAAAGGAATTTATTCACAAAAATACTAATTATATTAAATAAATAATATAAAACTAATTTTTTTGTGGAATAAAATATTTTGGAGTATGAATAAGAAGTGTGTAAAACAGAATTGGAAAATGATGATTTTTGCTATGTAAAAGAATTGGTTGAGTTTTTTGAGAATAAACTAATGTCACAACATCACATTCGACATCACTCATGAGTTTTGAAGATAAGAGAAAAAGGGAAGATTTCACAACATCACATTTGACATCAGAACTGCACCTTGGTTTTTCAACATCTTTGCTATCAAACTTCAAACATTCATAACTCTCTCAATTTTTAACGAAATTAAAATCCGTAAGAACCTATCTTGACCAATTTTTCGCAAGGAATCCAATGGTATCACTCATACATACTGAAACTTAATGTACAACACACACAAGGCAAAAAACCAGATCTGCACCTTAAGTTTAAAACAACATAAACTCCACATATAAACATGTTAAAGTGCAAACAGTAGGAGGATCATAACATACACATTAAGGACTACATTTTTGCTTCAAGAATTGTTCAATATGATGCATGTATGTGGACAACAAAGGAAAGCATGATTCAAAGAATTCAAGTTGTGAATTTTACCTCTTTTTTGGAGATTTTGTGCAACCTACCAAGTGCTTTGTTCCAGAAATGATTTGATGCTTTAGACACCCTCAAATGACCTCTTGGATGCTTTTAGGATGATTGGAATCAGCTGGTACCTGCAAAAACACAAACTGTCCCTTTCTTGCAAAAGGGGTTAAAAGTGACCAAAATAGCAACTCCCTCAAATGGTGTTCCAGATGGGGGGAACCATTTTGGACAGTTCAAGGATGATATTTGGAGTGTGTTTGAGGTTTTATCTGGTTTGGAAAGTGACTGAATCAAGACATGGCTTGAAAAATGCAAAAAAGTCCAATTTTGAGGTTTTGAGAGGTGACTTTGTGATGTTGTGATTTCAGGTCACTTTTAATAGTTTGGACAGCTTACATATGATATATGTGAGGTGTGTGTGTGATTAGTTTGAGTAGAATTGCTCTCTGACTCAAAAACTCAGAAATACTTGCTTTGGAAGGCAAATTTGAGGTGAAAGAAGAGATTTTGAGGAAAGCATCTGTTTGATGGCTTTGGTGTACTCAAACTGAGCACAAATGAGCTCTATTTATAGTAGAGCAAGTTTGTTTTGGGATCCACAGTGAATGGCAACTGCAGCAGAGGTTTGGCCAATGTTGTCCAATGAAAATCCAAGTCTCCTCTAGCCATTGACTAGAGGTTAGGGCACAGGCTGCTGGTTCCCTAGTTGTTGGAGGAATCTTGACTGAATTCAGTTGCAAATGTGTCAGTCCATGCCACCTCTAAGCAATCATTAAATGCTTCAATCCAAAATTGGAGTTTTGTCCCTCCTTTAGGCATTTCTAGGTTTGGCATGCTACTTCTTGTTCCAAGGACTTTGGAGACTTGGCTCAGTGATTGTCCCCTTTAGATTTGATCCTCAGATGTGTTCAAAATGATGAGATGATGTACTTCAACTTTGATGTTTGGCCCCAGACCTGGTTCAACTTGGATCATGGAGAAAAACAGCCTTGAAGTTGGGACATTCTTGCTGGAAAAATATTAGTGATGTCCTATGCAATGTTGGAACATCAGACAACTTTGAACATTAATAATTCCAAACTTTAATCACTTGTATCTTTTAATCCACTATTATATTTTGAGTTGAAATGAATTGCATCTTTGATGCTTGTCTTGCATGGTGACAAAGCTTGAAAATTGGGTGGCACAAGAAAAGTGCACAAAATCTGTCCTAAAAAATCAGCTCGAGCAAGGCCTGTTGTGAGGTTCATAACTCCTTGCTCAAGTTGAATTAATGGGAGTTCTTATACATTTTGGAAAGCACTAATGACATACTTTAACTTTGATGTTTGACTTTGGTCTTGGTTCAGCTTGCAAAGTCATCAAAAATGGTCTTGAACTTGTGTAGTCAAATCTGTCCTAAAAGCTGTCATGAAAATTCTGCTTTATCAATGCTTTTTACAAAAATCATATCTCCTTGCTCGAGTATGCTACAAGGACGTTCTAGGACTTTCTAGAAAGCTGAGATGATGTACTTCAACTTTCATGTTTGACCCCAGACCTGGTTCAACTTGGATCATGGAGAAAAACGTCCTTGAAGTTGGGACATTCTTGCTGAAAAAATATTAATGATGTCCTATGCAATGTCAGAACATTGGACATTAAGAATTCCCAACTTTGATCACTTATATCTTTCAATCCTTATGATATTTTGAATGGATTCCTTCTACAATGTTGAAGTATCAAATACCCTCTTTAAAAGTAGCTCTTACTCAAAATCAATGGATGCTTGGATCAATAGTTACAACCTTGAAAAATTGTGCACTTGAACATGATTTTAACTTAGAAAAAATTTCTAAGTTTCTTTCAATTTGATCAATTTTGCAATTTTGCATGATTTCTTGATTTAAATTTGATAAAATTAAATCATCCATCATATTTTCTTGAGTAATGGCTTGTGAAGCTCATAGTTGACCAAAAAGTCAAACTTTGACTTTCTGCGTCAGTTGACTTTGTATTAGATGAACTTGAGGCTTGATCCACTTGAAATGTTGCACTCTTGTGCTTAATTCTTGATGTGGAAGTCCTCTTGATTCTTTGCGGATGTTTAAGAGGTTAAACAAGTTGAAGATCATGTCATTCCTTGATTGATCATTTGTCTAAAAGCTCTAAGAGGGTTTGAAACCCTAATTTGATTGTAGTGAACGCTCACCCATCTTTGGGGAGACTAATGAGGTATAAAGGTACATCCATATTGTGCTGATGATTTACACCATGATGGGAAATCTTAGTGGTCAAAATTTGGGGTATGACAGGTACCTATCCTTGAAGAATTTCCTCAGCTGATGAAGTTACTAATTTAAGACAAGCATCCATTTTTCAACTTCGGTTAATATTCAAGCTAAGATGACTACAAAAGGAGAATTTCTGAAAAAAAAAAGCTACTTATTGCAAGAAACGGAAAGCTCAAGACGTCTTATCCCATTCTAGTCATCAGTCAACACTTTGTCGACAAGCTTATTCTAGAAGAAACTCAGTTGGAAGAAAGTCAAGGACTTAAAGAAGACCGTTGGAAGAGTTTCCTTAGATCCATCATTATTAGCTTTTATTTAGCTTTACGTTATGACTGTTATAAGGCGTACATACGCGTTTTAATTTGGTATTAAATCAATTTTTAGTATTCCGATACTAATGATTGTAACCGCTTTTTCATGATTAATAAGCGAGTCTGTTGGTATTCCTCAATGATTATAAATAGCCGAGTTTCCATGAATCTTGTTGCATAGCATTCCTATTTTCTTTCTCTATCAAGGAACTTAGAATTTGTTTTACAAGCATCGTACGATGGATTACGGAAAGAAGGGAGCTTTGTCGTACACCTTCAAGGTTTCGGATGTTGAGCAGTTAAGGGAATTAGGATGTCAGATCAAGGATCCAGAGGCTTTCGCTGAGAAGTATGGACAGATCCTCCAGCTGTTGCAAGTTCGAGTAGCTGCTGGCTTATTGGAGACGTTGGTTCAACTTTACGACATAATCTACCACTGTTTCATCTTCCAAGATTTCCAGTTGATGCCTGCGTTGGAAGAGTACTCCGCTCTATTGGGGATCCCTGTCAAAGACTCACCTCCGTTCTCCAGTGGAGAAGGAAGACTTAGCCAGGAAGACATCGCAAGAGCAACCCGCATAAAGCTGTTAGAGATCCGAATGCATATGACGTTCAGAGGAGGAATCGATGGTTTGCCTGCCTAATTCTTGTTCGAAAAAACTCGACATTTCGCTAGTGTAGGGAACACAGGAGCATTCAAGCACATCTTCGCACTGCTGGCCTATGGTTTGTTATTATTTCCCAATGTTGAAGATTTCGTTGATGTACACGCGATCAGGATTTTCATGCTAAAAAATCCAGTGCCTACATTGTTAGCCGACGCATACCGCTCTATCCATTCGAAGGCTTTGAAGGGAGAAGGTCAGATTATCTGCTGCACCGCTATCCTCTATAGGTGGTTTATTTCGCACCTACCGAGGTCTACCAATTTTTGGGATGTGAAAGATGGTTCGGAATGGCCTGTGAAACTCATGGCTCTTACTTATTTAGATATTGTTTGGCATGACCCAGTGTATGGAGGAATCCCTATAATTCATAGCTGTGGAGACTTTCCCAATGTACCTCTTCTTAGTACAAAGGGATGTACCAGTTACAACCCCGTGCTCGCCTGTCGTCAACTGGGGCACCCAATGAAAGACTTACCCGATCCAGAAAGCCTGACAAGAGTTTTTCTCTATCAAGGAGAGAACTTGAATTTGAAAACTAGAATTGTGTTTGTTTGGCATCGCATTAATCGACAAGGAATGACGGCAACAACAAATCCTGATTTCTCAGTTACTGAAGAGTGTTTTGCCTGGGCACGTGAAAAGGCTCTCATATTGAGAATACCTTATCCTCGTCCCAAACCTCCTGTGGTCAAATCAGATGAAGTTTCAAAGTTGAAGTCTCAAATAGAGAGGCTTACACTGGATAAAGCAAGGATGCAACACCAGATCGACAGGCTGATGGAAGAACTCTGTGGAAGACAAGGGGCATCATCCAGTAGTTTAGACTCCCAGTTCCTTTTGTGTTATGTTTGTTTATGTGATAAAACTTTGGAGGTGTACCAACTCTTGAATTTTAATAAAATGTTTCATTTCGAATATCTACAATGAATGCAATACGATTTTAAGTTCCTTGATAGTTGCATCACATTTGCATTTCATACCATCTGCATGTGCATGTTTCTTTCCTTTTCTTATTTCCGTTGTTTCATCTTCAGTTTCGTCACCCTGAATCATCTGCACCGATACAACACTAGAGCTCAAGCTCGAAGAAGAATGACAGAACACAACCAAGAGCTTGATCGCGTCAGCAACGAGTTAGAGGACCTACGAGGAGATGTATGACAGATCATGGAAGTGTTGAATGTCATACGTGCAAAGAAGGATACCCAAACCACTGTTGTTTCTGAAATTACCAACACTATTGTGGATCCTCAACCTGATATTACTACTGTAAGTTTGCCTCCATATGGTTTGTCACCTGGTTTTGTACCTACACCTGCTGCAGTTCCTATTGTCCAGCAAGTACAATAAGTTGTTCCAGTAATCACTGAAGCTCCTCAAGTAATCCCTACATTCACTCTAGCTATTGTGCACACTCGTGTACAACCATTTTTCAATGAAAACCAACCAGTATATGATGTCCCTGACATGTCAGAAGATGGGGACGAGCGCCATGAAAAACTCAAATAGAATGTAGACACCATTGACAAGAGATTGAGGGTAATGGAAGGTGATCAAATATTTGGGACCGTTGCTAGAGAAACATGTTTGGTATCTGGTTTAGTCATCCCTCCAAAGTTAAAAACTCCAAACTTTGAGAAGTATAAGGGAACCACCTGTCCTAAGAGTCATTTAATAATGTATTATCGGAAGATGGCTGCTCTTGTCGACAACGATAAGCTGATGATCCATTGTTTCCAGGATAGTTTGAAGGGCGTGTCATCGAAGTGGTATATGAGTTTAGACCAGTCTCGCGTGAAGTGTTTTTAGGATTTATCCGACGCTTTTGTCAAGAACTACAAGTACAACATGTATTTAGCTCCTGATTGCAGACAACTTCTGAGTATGTCACAGAAAAACACTGAGTCGTTCAAGGAATATGCTCAGAGGTGGAGAGAAATTGCTTCACAGGTGGAACCTCCCTTGTCTGAGAAAGAATTAGCTGACTGGTTTATTGATACAGTTCGTCCATAATTCTATGAAAGTATGATCGGAAGTATAACTGCAAATTTTTCTGATATTGTTGTTGTGGGTGTAAAAGTTGAAGCTGCCCTGAAAAGTGGAAAGATGTCAAGTCCTGCTAGTAGTCCAAGTGTCAATAAGGATCAAAGTAAGAAATATTTTAATAGCCCTCATAAAAAGAAAGAAGCTGAGACTAATGTTGTAATGACCGGCAGAAGGAGAAGTCAACTCTGGAATCACCAACCAAACTTTAATCAACAACAAAGTTACCCCGTTCAATTTGCTCAACAACCCTACGTAGCTGCTGTCACACCTGCCTATCAGACAGTTCAACCAGCTCCGATTTACCAGCCAATTGTTAGTCAACCGTCTCCTGTATATCAATCGGCTCCTGCCTATCAGCAAACCCAAAATCAGCCAAATTATCAACGAGCGTCCAACACTCCTAATTATCAACAACAGAGGGCTCCTGTACCTCTTCCAAATGCTCCTAACAGAAGACCATATAGACTGCAGTTCCTCCTATTCCCATGAGTTATACTAAGTTATACCCCTACCTGGTGCAACAAGGTTTGATAACTACCCGAGCCTTGGGTCCACCTTCCAATTCACTTCCACCTAATCATAATCCCAATCTTCATTACCTGTTTCATGAAGGGGCACCTGCCCATGATCTGGAAAGTTGTTATGCTCTTAAGAATGTTGTAAGAGAGTTAATAGAAAAGAAGATTTTGTCCTTTGGTGATTCTAAACCAAATATTAAGAATAATCCTCTGCCTACCCACGGAAGTGTTAATGCTATTGATGAAGTGCATGAAGAGAGTTTAATTCGTGATGTGTCAGAGATTAAAACCCCTCTCCGGGTCTTTCATTCAAAGTTATTTGAAGTTGGTCTTGTAAAGGTTTGCCATAAAGACTGTAAAGATTATGATGTCAGTACTAGAGGATGTAGTTTGGTTCAAAAACATGTTCAGAAGATGATTAACGGCGGTATTCTATGGGTAAGTAATGGGTTGAAGAAGGATGAAATTGATGTGATTGAACCTATACTCAGCTCACCAGAACCAATGGATATTACCCCTAATAAGAAGAAATCTTCTCATGTCCTTCAGGGATATGATGTTACCATACTGGAAGGTGGCAAGAAAATTCATGATGATATTACTCCCGCTACTCAGGCAACTCTGACTTATCAACCACAATTTCGTCAGGTAACACATCAGAGCCATGCTGCAAAAGAGTTTGATCCAATCCCATTGACCTACAGTCAATTGTGGTATTATTTCGCCTGAAACTCGGTAATGGAACCTATAAAAGCTAAACCCACAAAATCTCTCTCTCCTAGGGACAATTCAAATGTCATCTGTGATTTTCATGATGGAGCAGTGAGACATTCGACGGAAGAGTGCAGGGCGTTTTAGGAGAAGGTTCAAGAAATGATCGATAAGAAGATGCTGACGTTTAGTGGAGGAAGCCTAGCTGTGAATGGAATTCCTTTGTGCTGATTGGACACGGAGAGCTAGTGAATCCATTCCCAAGATTACTTTGATGTTTACTCGCATTTATTATTGCTTCTTTTATTAAAGCACGTTTGCATGTAAGAATTTGTTATTTTGAACGTTTAATGCAACATAATATTTGTTTTGAAGAAATCCATTCGCTTCACTCATTTTAAAATGTTATTTTTCTGTTTCATAATGCCAATACTACCCACTCTCTTACTTTGGCAGAGAATTGGAAGGAGGATGACGAAATAAAACATAACATCTCCTGTCGTATGCTTTTGAACAAACTCTGCTGAGGATATAAGGCATTGTTTCAAATTCCCCAAACACTGGAGATAAACCTTCGTTAACCCCTTTGAGCCTTGGAGTAGTAGTTTTCTTCTCTAAAAAAATTCAAAGAACCCTCATTTGAACCTGGGGCAGGGTAAATTCCAATTAAGGTGGTCGAGCACCTACAACTTTCAAAATAGGAGAATATCACGAAGAAGGGGTGGGTACAAAATAAACTTTGGGCCACATATCCTTTGTTTCTTCAACCATGATCCAAAACCACTATAAAACCCTCAAAAGACCTTATTGAAGTAGGGTTTATTTCAAAAGCATACTAGATGAGATAATGTTTCCTGACTCCTATGAGCTACGCTCAAAATTCGTATCGGCATTATAGAAAAGGGAATTACGTCATATCCTAACTGATGATTTGGTCATAAGTTCGGGATATGCCTTTTCAATAAAACTTCAAAACAAACATGATATTGTATTAGTAATTTCAGAATTTACACTTTCTGCGTGTAAATACTGCTTGATGTCATAGAAGTTCGCAAACAGCTACAAGAAGTTCAACCTCTGAGATTTGGAACTATGTTGAAGATGATCTTTAAAAATATCAGTCTGGGGAATAATGCCTGAAGATCATGTTGAACTGGGGCAAGTTATTCCTCATTTGTTGCAAATTGATCAACCTTGAGTGGGGCAAGATCGAAGACTCAATATACAGAATACCTTCAATCTGGGTTAGTTACGTCGAGATTCTACCAATCTCTCAAGAGTTAGAAGACATTGGAATATTTGGGATGCCAAGTCTCCTGTAAAATCCTCTTGAGAGGACCTCTGCTCTCAGGATCATGCAGTCTGGGGCATTTTAGAATTGAAGATTGTTCTAACAATTGATGTTTAAAAAAAATGGCGACTACCATGCAAGTCAAAGCTACATTAACTTCACAGCATCCTCCACATATTTCTAGTGGTATGATTAGTTCCTACCGCAGGAAGTCATGACGATTCCCCAGTGAATCATTATTTCTAGCAATCATGTTAGGATCAATGCAAAAATTTCAGCATTTGGTCGACCTAAGGATCCCCAATAAATCTCCTTGGCATCAACCTTCCCCAATGAAGCAAGTGTTTATTTCACTCAGTTTTTCTCAAGATTACAATCTTCCTCAACATTGAATGTTTATTTCATCCCCATTGAAGTCTAGACTCTGACGTCTACAACTACAATATGGGTTCAAGCTTCCCCAACGAAGCAGTGTATATTTATTTTATCCTCGTGATGCCTCGTCTATGGAATCTACTATTACTTTCTCACTTCAGCTTTTTTCGGTTAGCAACGGATATTTATTTTATCCCATCAAGTCTACCGGTCATGAATTTGATTCATTCCCAGTGGATCTTTCTCATCCAGATAATCAGATTCATCTTGGCGATCCCCTAAGTGAAGTCATGATATTATATCCCCAAGTGGATTATTATTTCCCTAGAGAAGTTTGAGCAACTTTGAAGTTTGACTATTGGTTCCGCCTTTGGATTTCTATACAAGCTTGACAGATGTATCTATCGTGCAGAGGATGGATGGGCTTCCTCGTTATTTTGTCTTTTCCTCCTGTTTTCTTTTTTTGTTTTGTCGGCATGAGCATAAGCATGACATGACATCATATGCATCGCATCCGTGCGTGTCTGCTGTCTGTTTGTCTTTTGTCGCTTTATCTTTTCTTTGGTTGTGTTTATCGCCTAGTTTTGGGTTTGTCTGATCTCTCCAAGTAGGTCGTCAGCTTTAGGCAGAAAGTGCTAATCTTTTCTAAAATGTTTCCCCACAGAGTTCAACCCTCGTGGATCATGGTTATTTCAGTTATCTTTTTCCGTGGTTGGATAAGATAAAATCGCCATTCGAGTTCATTTCTTAATGGTGGGTCTTGTTTGACTGTTTCTTTCTAGTTTGATCCTAGATTGAATTTTGGTCCCTGGGGATACCAACTTTACTTTTTGGTCTCCGAACCTATTTTGAGCGTGCATTGCTGTTGCACTAATGTCTTACAAGAAGTTTGCTTTACCACTACTCACTTATCTAACCTGTAGCCTCTCCGGAGCCTGCTTCTCATTTATCGTGTTATTTATAACCTCTCTGGAGTCCGTTACTTATTTCAAGTCAGCCACAGTCTCTCCGGAGACCACCTATTTACTTTAGATATCTACAGATCTCCGGAGTCTACCTATTAATTTTACTACATGCAGTCTTTCCGGAGACCATTTTTCTTTTATTTTAGTCATTTACAGCCTCTCCGGAGTCCACCATTTATTTTAGGTTATCTACAGTCTCTCCGGAGACCACTTATCCTTTATTTATCTGCTTGTCTTTACAGTCTCTCCGGAGACTATCTACTTTCGTTTCAATTATCCAGAGTCTTTTCGGAGACAATCTATTTATTTCAGCTATCCACAGTCTTTCCGGAGACAATCTATTTATTTCAGCTATCCACAGTCTCTCCGGAGACCATCTACTTTCGTTTCAGTTATCCACAGTCTTTCCGGAGACCATTTATCATTTATTCATCTACAGTCTCTCCGGAGACCCTTTATCATTTACTTCAGCTGCTTACAATCTCTCAGGAGAACATTCATCATCTTTGTTTAAATTCTCTTATCAGAGCGTTTTCCCCATGAAGTCCAATTGTGTTGGCATACAGAGGAGTTTAATAACCCTGTATATTTTTTGATGGTTCCTGAAGACCCCGTTTGATCTCTTCATTTTAAGGAATTTCCAGAATTTTATTCCCTGATGGTTCCTAAAGATCCCGTTTGACCTCTTTATTTTAAGGAATTTCCAGGCGTTGGATATTATTTCTGATTGAAAACTCCAACATTTTCGTTTGCACGATCCTACTGCCATATGGATTCTACCTTTTGCTTAGACGACAACCGGTCACGATTGAACCTATCGGGTCATCGCCCTGGTTTCCCCTAGTGTTGTTTCTTCACCCCAGTGTGTCTGTTCGTTCCCAGTGAGTTTGTTGCTCGCTGTGTTTCGTCTTTCACTCCGTGCTTGTTTTCATCTGCATCTTGTATTTTATCATCCCATCATTTTCATCATGCTAGAATTCATGGCATGTCAGCATTAGGTATAGGTTTTGTCCATAACATTGCTTGTCATTGTGTCATACCCCAAATTTTGACCACTAAGATTTCCCATCATTGTGAAAATCATCACCACAATATGGGTAAACCATCATGCCTCATTAGTCTCCCCAAAGATGGGTGGGCATCCACTACAATCGAAATTAGGGTTTCAGGCCCTCTCAGAGCTCTTAGACAAAGGGTCAATCAAGAATTGACATGATCTTCAACTTGTCTAACCTCTCAAATATCCCCAATGGATCAAGAGGACTCCCACCTCAAGGATTAAGCACAAGGCTGCAACATTCTGAGTGGATTAAGCCTCAAGATCGCCAGTGTCACCAAATTAGTATTTTGGTCGACCAGGGCCTCCAGATGGAAATTTTCCTCTGGGCATGAGCCAATGCTTCAAAGCATAACCTAGGATGCTCCAAGGGACATCATGAACCCAATCATCAAGTTAATTTTGCCTCAGGGGATGCATTCATAAAAAATCAGGAATTAGGGTTTCTTGACCTAATTCACCCCTAAGTTGACTTTTGGGACAAGATATGAGCCAAGACCTCAAGACATGATTTTAGGGTCTCTAATAAACCACATTGATCCATTTGCAACAATGGATTGATCCAAGAAGCTTGAGCAACAAGTTTCAAGTTCATCAGAACCACAATTAGGGTTTCATGAGAAAAATCAATTGTGCCTTTGACTATTGACCCAGGCATGCTCCCAAACCTTGGGACATGATTCAATACACCCTATATCACCTATGAAATTAATCCATCGAGTTTGATTTAGGTAAAGGACTTGATTTCATAGAGGATCGCACAGTTTGGAATTCATTTGACAAAAAGTCAACTGTGCACAAAAGTCAACTTTGACTTTTTGAGATTTTTCTCAAATATGGTTCCCTAACCCTAAAATGATGTTAATGTGTGATTGGAATCACCATTCATCAATAAAAATCAAGAAAAGTGGGATAACTTGTAAAAGGGGCAACCATAAAAAAACTTAGAAATTTTCTAAGTTATGGAACAAAGTGGCTAGGGTACCAACTTTGAAAGATCATAACTCCTAAACCACAAGGCCATTTTTCCCATTCAAAGCTAGATTTGTAGCTCTCATGGCCCTCTACAAAAGCTTCAAACATAACTCATTCCAATTCCTCATGGATTTTAAGTTATGGAATGATCAAAATCACAAAAAGTGAAAATGTCACTTTTTTCCAACACTTAGTGAAATTTTCACCAAGTCGGAATCTGCCTTCACTTTTTTCCAAATGTAGGGGCATTTTTCACTTGGATCCAAAAAGTATCAAAACCAACTATGATCAAATAGTTGTTGTATCATATGAGGGCTTTCCAAAATGGCCAAGAACTCCATCAAATTCCACTTGAGCCATGAGATATGACAATGGCAATATGCCTTGCTGAAAACTCTCAAAGCAAGGCAAATTTGTGCATTTTGCTCGATTTTCCAAATTTGTGCAAATGACACACTTATCCATCTGAACACCTCAAGGGGAGACTAAGGAGGGACAAACACTGATCCATAAGCCTCCCAAGTCTTTGGAACCAAAAGTAGCAAGCCAAACCTAGAAATGCCTAAAAGAGGGACAAGACTCCAATTTTGGTTTGAAGCATTTAATGGATGCACCAAGGTGGCATGTACTGAGCCATTTCCAACTGAATTCAATCAAGACTTATCCAAGACCAAGGGAACCAGCAGCATGTGCCCTAACCTCTAGTCAATGGCTAGAGGAGACTTGGATTCTCATTGATCAACATTGGCCAAACCTCTGCAGCAGTTGCCATTCACTATTGCTTGCAAAAAAAACTTGCTCCACTATAAATAGAGCTCATTTGTGATCAGTTTGAGTACACCAAAGCCATCAAACAGATGCTTTCCTCAAAATCACCTTCTCACTTCCAAATTTTCTTTCCAAAGCAAGTCACTATCGGGTTTTGAGTTTGAGAGCTAGTCCGACCAAACCAATCACACACACACCTCATAAACATCATATAGAAGTGATCCAAACACTTAAAGAACATCTGGAACACTGATTTCTCAGAACCACCAGCCAGTTGCTCAAGGTTTTAACCAAGTTGCAGTTGAGATACCATCTTCAGTTCCAGCTTGTTTCAAACCATTCCTAGCATTCAGACACATCACTTGGCACCTAGGGAAGTTATCCACATCATTGGAACCTAGCTGTAACACCTCCAACACAAAACACGATCACTAGCTGCAAGTGGTAAGCATGAGCCCTTCTAACTCTATGATCCATGCATTTTTTTGCTGCACAATAATTTGGCCATATGTTCATAATCATGCATAGAGTGTTTTCCCTCAATCAATTGTTTTGTTTGAATCGTGTATGGAATTTCTGAGCCTTCATGCAAATTTTAGGGTTCTTGAGGTTTCTCTTTGATTTCTTATTCCATGCTTAAAATAAATGAAATTAAAGACCATAGACATGATCGTGAGGTGAAATTGAGCAAATTGATATGTAGATTGCATGATATAATCAAGTATTCAGTGAGATTGATTAGAAAACGCAAATCTGCAGAAACAGAGGGTGGCGCGTGTTCTTGCCATTGTTCTTGGCGCCCTTTTTCAAAATTTGAATATTTGAATTTTTGTGATTTTATTTAATTGATTCAAAAATTAATTTCTCTCTGAGTTTTAATGATTTTGAGTTGATTCTTTTTTAATAATTCACAAAAATGTTAAAAAATTTTATTTTACCAAAAAATCCCAAAAATATTATTTATTTCATATATTTGTTATATTTACAAAGATTTGATTTTTTATTTGTTTTTAGCATTTGAAATATTTTTTCTCCCTTGATTTTCCAAACTTGATTGATTTCTAATCATTTTGTGGATATAAACATGATTTTTCAAACATTAATCCAAGATTACAATTTGTTTTCACTCATGTTTAACAATTTTGATCATTTTAATTGAATTTTTATTCAATTAAAATATATTTTGAAAACAAATTAGGGTTTTGATTAATTCAATCCTCATCAAACTTTTTTCAAACACTTTGGGCCTCTAATAGAGTGTAAGACCTAATCCCCTTTTAACCAAAACCTTTTTGGGCCTCAGATATTGTATAAGTCCATCTGCGTTAAAAGAAAATCTCGGCGCGATCGCCAATTCAAAAAGAAAACCCTTTGGGCCTACCCTCGTGTTATAAGCCCCATCTCTTTTCTAAAAATCTTTGGGCCTCTAGTAGAGTGTAAGACCTAACCCTTTTTGAAAACCAAAATGATTTGGGCCTCAGTGTATTGTATAAGTCCCGACACCATCAAAAAGTTCGACGCGATCGTCGCCTTTTTAACAAAAACTTTTTGGGCCTCTCCTTGAGCTGTAAGCCCCACCACTTGTATAAAAATAAATTATTGGGCCTCTAATAGAGTGTAAGACCCATCCCTTGTAGATAAAATCCCTTTGGGCCTACCCTCGTGTTATAAGACCCATTCCTTTTTTTAAAATCACCCTTTAGGCCTCTTGAGAGAGTGTAAGACCCATCCCTTTGTACAGAAAACCTTTTTGGGCCTCAGTCACTTGTATAAGTCCCTGTACAATTTCAAAATAACAGTACAATCACTGATAAAACTTTGGGCCTCTCCGTGAGCTGTAAGCCCCAACAATCTTTTCAAAGCACTTTCTCCTTTGATTTAGAATATAATATTGTTATCTAAGCTTTCTTTGTTGACAACTAACAAAACAGCATGGAAGCTCAACAACCGAGTAAGCGTTTACCCGCTTTCTTTATCCGCTTTCATATATATATATATATATATATATATATATATATATATATATATATATATATATATATATATATATATATATATATATATATATAACGGTATTGTGGGGCTATTCACTGTAAGTCTTCTTTCACATCCTTTTATATACTTGTCAAATATCAACTGTGTAATACTAGTATAGTTATTTAGAGTTTTCCCCGACAACTACGTCTAGCACTAGGTAAAGCTCTGTTGGTCGCTCTTAAATACAGTCAAAACTAGATCCCCATAGGATTTCCAGATACAGTCTTTCCTCCTCTTGGGGTTAAACAATATGGAGACGTGAAAGGCAGCATTCTCGGCGAACTCTTTCTCAGACTGTCACTCTTAGAAATTGTCAAAGAAACTCTACTCCCCAGAGTTGATCTATTCTCTGTGAATGGCATCTCTTGAGTTTCTTCCAAATTCTTGGACTTTCATGGCTTGATCTATTCTCGGTGAATAGCATGTCTTGAACTTCTCGGGGTTTGGGAACCCACGGGATTCTTAAAAGCATCCCCGCCTCCTCTTGGGCGTTGTACAAGGACCCTTCATGCCTTCTCTTGGGATTAGTACAAGGACCCAGAGACCTCTACAGGTATAGGAATAGAACATAGTCATCAATTTGCTAGAGCAGTCTTTCCGAGTCAAGTGTCAGACCAGTTAATGGGTTGGCCTTCATCCCTTAACATACCAGCCTTTTCTTGGGCATCATACAAAGATCATTCGCTATCTGAGAACCGATTTCTCAAAACACCAGTAGACTTGGACATTCTCAATACCCTTTGGATTTCCCATTTCCTTAAAGAATAGGAAATAACCCTGATCCTCTGATCAGTACCAAAGCACAACCTTAACTTTAATCGTTCCCTTTATAAGAACTAATTTTCTCTTTTATCCAACATACTGGACCTGTCACTAAACTGAAACAGTCGCCAACATCTAGCCTCCTCTTGGGCTTTGTACAATGATTCTCCCTACACTCTCTTGTTGAGTATAAAAGACTCTCTTGTTGAGTCAAACCCCTTTTAGCCTCCATCTCGGGCTTCGTACGAGATAGAAAATTACTCTCTTGTTGAGTATAAAAGACTCTCTTGTTGAGTCAAACACCTTTAGCCTCCGTCTTGGGCTTCATACAAAGCACAAACAACCCACTCTCTTATTGAGTATAAAAGACCCTCGTGTTGGGTCACAAACCTTTTAGCCTCTATCTCGGGCTTCGTACGATAAAGCAAAACACTCTCTTGTTGAGTATAAAAGACCCTCTTGTTGGGTCACAAACCTTTTAGCCTCTATCTCGGGCTTCGTACGAGACATATAAAAGTACCCTCTTGTTGGGTCACTAGCCTCCTCTTAGGCTTTGTATAAGGAAAACCCCGGTTGAGTCAATCAACCTTTTAGCATCAAAGTCATGCCTTGCTCACAATATACAAACATCAACAACTCCTTTTCCCCCATCTAATTGCTATAGGCGGCAAGCCTCTGGATTATTTATATCCACGCCACTGTCCCTCTTTTAGCATGAGAAATTCCTAAGGAAAGATGGCATTGCTCTACACTGAGTTAAAGTCTTCTCCTTCAGGTTAAAAATCCCCTATAAAGGAAATTATGGCATTGTTAGATTCACATATCCCAGTTAAAGTAATTCTCCTTTATAATAAGTCACCCAACAGTTGTGATAAACAGACCAAATATCCCTCTTTAGAGATGACAAATTCTCTCTAATCCTAAACCCTTTAGCTTCACATCTTGGACTTTGAACAAGATACAAACCACCTTTAGCTTCATTTCTTGGGCTTTGAACAAGACCCCAAAACACCTTTTTCCTCCCATAGAATAGGAGGAACTACGATCGCTCTGATTTCCCTGTTTCATTAAACGGGAATACGTAGGCATAAGATTGAAAAAATCATAACGAGCATACTAATCAAAAACCTAAAATCCAGTATCTCCACCAAATTAACCCAAAAGCATCAAATTTAAACACATTACCAAAAACCTCACAAATAATTCAGACACTGTGTTCTTAGCAAAATAACCAAAGATTGGGCCCCACATCCACATAGCATCTGTAACCTTACAGAACGCTGTTCAAAATCAGTATGCAAGCAGGGTTAATTGGAGACATCTATTTCCCTTCCTTAATCAGCTCAATAGGATAAAAAATGAATTAAACTGTAGTACCCAAGCGGTCGTGACTCAGGACCACAAAAATCGCGCTACAGAAAAAATGGCGCCCACCGTGGGGCCCCGTTCTCTTTCTTACAATTTTCGGTGAAAACCTTGAGTTCACAAAATGTCACAGAAATGGAGACTCTGCTGGGGAGTCATTGTCTGTATAGGATCATAAGACTAGAGGTCTAGGATGATTAAGACAAATATATTTACTGCTGTTCCTAATTGATATCTATGTTTATTTTTCTGCTAATGGGAATGTGTGTGATGCGTATGGTAGAGCCTTGACTTCATGACACCGACCCTTTGACCCCATGTTTTTTCTATGTTTTTGTGTGCTGCATTCATACATTCATTTAAAAAACATTAAAACAAAGAAAAATCTTCTCTTATAGTCTCTCTTTTTCAAATTAAACTAAGACAATGATTGCAAATGTCAGAAAAAGAAGATTGCGCTAATGGATTTCGGTAGAAGGAAAACTCATAAGTACACCTTCAAGGTTCCAAAGTTAGAGGATTAAAGAGGTTTAGCGAGAATGATCACCAACCACGAGGCTTTTAGAGCCAAGTATGGAGGACTACTGTCTTTATTAAGGGTCCATGTAATCGAAGGAATCCTGTCCACACTAATCCAGTTCTACGATCCGGTCTATCACTGTTTCACGTTCCCAGATTATCAGCTAGCACCAACGCTGAAAGAGTATTCTCACTTGACTGATCTACACATTATAGATCAGACTCCCTTTTCTGGACTGGAAGAAATTCCAAAGGATCAAACCATTGCAAGAGCAATTTATTTGGACGAGTCAGAAGTCAGGACTCACATGACCACTAAAGGCGGAATCCAAGTTTTGCCAGCCCAATTCTTGATAAAGAAAGCCCTGTACTTTGCCAGTATAGGGAATGTGGCCGCTTTCGAGAGCATCTTCGTTTTGCTCACCTACGGGTTATTTTTGTTTCCCAACATTGATAACTTCGTAGATATCAACGCCATTAAGATTTTCCTGATCGGAAACCCTGTACCAACCTTACTCGCAGATGCGTATCATTCGGTACACTTAAGGAATTTATACAGTGGAGGAATGATCACGTGCTGTGTACCCCTACTGTACAAATGGTTCACTTCCTATTTGCCCAAGTCTGCTGCATTTTAGGATCAAAAAAATACTTTACGTTGGTCGTAGAGAATCATGTCTCTTACTAACTCCGACATCGATTGGTACAATCGAATCTACGACGGGATCAGAATCAATTACCGTTATGGAAATTTCCCAAATGTACCCCTTATAGGAACTAAGGGAGGAATCAACTATCATCCGGTGTTAGTTCGTCGTCAATTTGGGTACCCAATGAGACATGTCCTACACAATGCTCATCTGGAAGGTCTTTTCTTCAAGGAAGGAGAAAATGGCAGGGCACTAAAGACAGAAATAGTGCATGCCTGGAAACACGTTCACAGGAAAGGACGTGAGTCTCTGGGAAAACCAGACTGTGTCTCGGTGGAGCCTTATCTCCACTGGGTACAAACTAGGGCTCTTAAGCTAAGGATGCCTTACCCTCGTCAGGAAGTTCTTCCATTAAGGGACTCTGCCCTTTATTTTATGTCTGAGATGGAAAAGGTTCAGGTTACTCTCAGCAAAGTTCAGCAGGAGAAGAGGTCTTGGAGGAACAAGTATCGTATTCTCAATGTGGAGTGTAAGAAAATACATCATCTATTGAAAGAAAAGGATGCTCTGATTGAGATTTTAGAGCAACATGCTGTAGAAAATCAGGATGACCAAATGAATTTGCTCGCTCCTTTCACTTGGCAAAGGAATGACAACCCGACAACGGCCCGAGAGCCCCGGTCAAAGAAAAGGAAAATACCAGAACCAGCACCTGAGCTCTCCTCAGAGAGGACTCAGGATCTATTAGTTTAGATTTCCTTTTTCAGCACTTTGTAATCTACTATATTTCCATTTCCGCAATCCTTTGAATTCAATAAAATGGGGTTTCCCCACTGTTTGATATTTACAATCCAATTGTCGAAGTTTACTTTGAATAAACAAAAACATACAATTAATATAATCATTGCATATCATTCATCATTCTCGCGTAAACGCATTTCTTAACTACGAATCTCACGTTTGTGTCTCGATTCTAGAGTCAAATTGTCTCATTCGTACAATACTCGGGCCCATCGTCAAAAAAAGATGGATGATCTCGAGGAAGAGAACATAGAGTTGAGGGAAGAGATCGACACTCTGAAAGAGGATCTGAGAAAGCTTCATAACGACATGCAAGCTCTAGCAGAGGCTCAAATGCAACAACAAAGGACTGTGATCTCAGTGATCACATCAACGCCCACAGTGGAAAGATATGATCCTAGGTACAAAATGCCGAAAGATCGTCCCTGGGGCATGCCACCTAAATATATCCCGGAAGGATATGTTCCACCGATCGCTGAGGATCAGGGAACCGCACGCAGCAGGAACCGTTGGGCCTGAAGGTTATAAACTTCGGGAAAGCGAAGATGCCAGGGGCATGACAACAACTCCTGAAGGTCACAAACTTTGGGAGACACCGAGAGTCTCGGCCATAATGACTATACCACCACCCGTGGAACACACTGTCCCGAAAGGACAGATTCCACAGATACCTTCTAGTGGAAATGACAGCATGTTCGACAGAAAAAATGAATTCCAGGAACAATTCCTGGAAATGCAGAAAGAACAGCAAGCCATTAACGGTCAGGATCTATTTGGAAAGGACGCTGCGGACCTCTGCTTGGTCCCCAATGTGAAAGTTCCACACAAGTTCCAGGTACCCGACTTTGAAAAGTGCAAGGGTAACTCTTGCCCTCAGAGCCATTTGGTGATGTACGCTCGGCGAATGTCAGCTCAGACAAAGAGCCAGGAGCTGCTCATTCACTACTTTTAGGATAGTTTAACCGGTGCTGCATTAAAATGGTACATGGGTTTAAACCGCGCCACGATTGGCACATTCAGATATCTGGGCGCTGCCTTCGTTCAGCAGTATAAGTATAATCTGGACATGGCACTAGACAGATATCAGCTCAGATCGATGTCACAAAAGGACAAGGAAACCTTTAAAGAATATGCTAAGAGATGGCGTGAAATTGCCGCTCAGATTTCTCCACCTCTGGAGGAAAAGGAGATGACAAAGATCTTCTTAAAAACCTTGAGCTCATTTTACTACGATAGAATGGTTGCCAGTGCGCCCATTGATTTCACCGAATGGTGAGCATGGGAGTTCGCCTTGAGGAAGCGGTTCGGGAAGGACTTTTGGTTAAAGACGTTGGACCATCAAGTAGTGCAAAACGATACGGTAGTGCTCTCCCTAAGAAAAAAGAGCAGGATATTGGGAATATCTCTCTTGGAAAGCAAAGGCAATGTTACCAACCAGTAGCAGCTGTAACTCCTGCTATTAACCATGCGCCTGTTCCAACGTATCAACCTCAGGTTGCACAGAGCCAACCTAATCAACAACAATATCAGCAAAGGACACAACAGACTCTTCAGCAGGCTCGTCCTCCATATAACAACAACCGTACAACACGATCACCAGGGTTTGATCCTATATCCATGTTGTACGCAGAACTGTTTCCATTACTACTGGTCAAGGGGCATGTCCAAACCAAGTCTCCTCTTGCAGTATCGGAAATTCTGCCTGTTTGGTTCAAAACAGATCAGACGTGTCCTTACCATCAAGGAGGACCAGGGCATAACATAGAGAACTATCTCAGTTTCAAATCCAACGTACAAAAGCTTGTTAGGAGCGGGGTCTTATCTTTCAAATATACGAATCTGAATGTTCTCACGAACCCGTTGCCTCAACACGAGAAAGCTGCAGTCAATTTGATAGTGGGAGAGTCTAACGACAGCTATCAAATTCATGATGTACTCTTATTAAGGGCCAACTTGGTCAAGATGCATTGTAGACAGAGTGGATATGGCCATATGCCACCTCATAATTATCACCAGTGTGATATCTGCTCTAAAAAACAATCAAGGATGTTTTGTGGTGCAATCAGCTCTAAAGGAACAATTGGATCTCGGGTGGATCCAAGAGCATCGAGTTCGTGGAGTCAACATGACCTATACGAATTCCAACATCATTCAGAACCATGACATCCGTGCAATGAATGTCAACTTGGTGGCGATGCACTCAAGGCAAAGCCAATATCATAATCTGCTGCGACACGATTACAATTCCTGTCTGACTTGCTCGGTAAACAAACAGGGATGTTCTTTTGTACAAGAGGCCCTCCAGCGTCAGATGGATCTTGGGTGGATCCAGGTCTACCATGATAGAAATCCTTATTAGATCAACATGATCCAAATCTTTGATATTCGTTTAATGAATACCAGCTTAGTGGAATTACACGCCAAGCAGGTTCAACTTGGTTTTCTCACTTCTCACGATTATCTGAACTGTAAAGTATGCAGTGAGAGTAACCAAGGGTGCGCTCTTGTTCAAGGAACATTACAAGACTTGTTAAACCACTGGTGGCTTCCGATCTATTTAGGCGAAGACACGCAACGAATCAATGTGACTAACGGGAACCCTACTAGATGTCAAAGTCAGGATGTCCGATCTATGGAAACTGACCTAGTAAGGTTACACTGTATTCAAAGCGGGTGTGGACAAGTGCCGCCACACAACTATGAATGCTGCAGAGTCTGCACGGAGAATAACCAAGGATGCTACCTTGTGCGGGCCGCTCTTCAAGGTCAGTTGGATCGTAAAGAGATTCACCCATGTCCGGGTTCTGAGAGCCAATCAACTAGACGTCGGACTACTTCGCTGATCAAATCAAAGACATTGTCATAATCTCTGATCATCAACAAAACAAGGATGTTTGTACCAACATCCCTCTACTAGATGAATCAAAGGTTCCTAGCCAGGAACTGATTGAAGTTACTTACGACAGTCAGAAGGCTCTTGTAGTTATCTATCTACCGGGACCATTACCGTATGAATCAGCTAAGGCGATCCCTTACAAATACGGTGCAACGATAATTGAGAATGGAAAGGAAATTCCATTACCCTCCATCGTGAATATTGCAGACATCAGTCGAGTAACACGGAGCGGTCGAATCTTTAACCGAGGAGTTGGAGAACGTAACAAAGAAAAGGAACTTCAGACAGAAGCTCCTGATCCACCAGTCGGTCAGTCCAGTGACCCTGAACTTTCAAAAAACAATGATGAGATGCCGAAACTCATCCAAAGGATTGAATATAACATTCTGGATCAACTGTTACAAACTCCTTCAAAGATCTCAGTGCTATCACTTTTACTCAGTTCTGAAGCCCAAAGAGAGGCTCTACAGAAAGTCTTAGAGCAGGCCTTTGTGGAACAGGATGTGTCAATACGACAGTTCGATAGCATCATCTCTAACATCACTTCCTGCAACAACTTAGGATTCAGTGATGAGGATTTGCCAGAGGAGGGCAAAATTCACAACATGGCGCTCAATATCACAGTCAACTGCCAGGACGATGCTTTAGCCAGCGTACTGGTAGACAGAGGATCGGCCATCAATGTTATTCCGAAGTCCACTTTAATGTGACTATCATTCAAAGGATCCCCGATGAGGGGCAGTGAGGTTGTCGTCAAAGCGTTTGACGGATCTCCGAAAGAAGTTATCGGCAAAGTCGACCTTCCCATAACTATTGGTCCTCACACTTTCCTAATCACCTTCCAGGTCATGGACATCTGGTTAACATACAAATGCTTATTAGGAAGACCTTGGATACGCCAGGCTGGGGCAGTCACTTCAACACTGCACCAAAAACTGAAGTTTGTCAAGAACGATCAACTCGTCACGGTTTATGGAGAACAAGCCTTGATCGTGAGTAACCTTTCATTATCCACTTGTGTAGAACCCGAGGAGGTTGCTGGAACTCAGTTCCATGCACTTTCGGTGAGTAATGAAAATTAGTTAGAGAAAGGAACCTCGATTTCCTCATACAGAGATGCTCTCGAAGTGATCAGAAGTAATAATACTAATGGATGGGGACAACTTATCATTCCTACTGATAATAAAACAATGAAGGGTCTTGATTTTTCTGCAACCTGTACCCAGACAGCTGCTAACGATGAAAGTCTTCATCCTATTCAAGACTTCTTCCACAGTGGAGGTTTCCTCACCCGATATCTCAAGCAGTCCATACCATCAACGAGGAAGATCCCTCTGATACAGATTAAGAGTGGAAGTTCTATCTTAACGAGGATGGTTATATGTCTCAGGAAGAGGTGCCTATGCCATTTTGCTATCCCGCACAGAGTCCGAGACTTATACCCAGGTCATATGTCAGAACAATATACGGAGATTATGATCAGGAAGGATGTCGTGCTCCACCAAACTTATTAGAGGAAGACACTCTGATGAAAGACAACTTTGACCACGACTATTATGGCCCAATGGAAGGCCTGCCTATCAGGCATGCGTACCCAGGAAACTCAGGGCAAGAAAATCAGCCGAACAATGAAAATCAACTGAGCATCATTGAACAGAATACCTGCGTCCCCACCATGTTATGGGATTAACACTCAGGTCATTAAGAAAATATCCAGTACGATGATGAATTGGCAAAGCTTGCCGGACTAGAATTCATCAACTATGTTTTTCATGAGGTCAACGTCATCGAGAGAGATGACTCCTCTAGTTCCAAAGAAGTGTGGGACACCTTAGGACAACCAAGTGGAAAATACGACTATATGGTCAAGTACACTACTCCTGAGAGCTCTCGTATCAGGCTCGAAGACATCCAGCCAACTGGATGGGGAGATTTACCTGAGAGCATGAATACTATGAAAAATACAAACGAGGAATCCTCCTAGGATAACTCTGCCTGGGAGATAGATTCCAATGATCCTGCTCCACCAGAAATCAGTGTAATTTCTGAAGACAAATCAAGGAAGGTACCAGACTTTGTGATTCACCGAGGAGTTCGCCGCCAATGGGTTGCTGTCGATGTTCTGAAGATTATTCATAAGTCAAAGTAATTGTTGTCTGTTGCGGTGAAAATTGGATAACAAGCTATTTATTAACTTGCATCATTTTCTTTTACAACCGACTTTTATTTATCCAAAGGAAAGGTTCAAGATCGTTAGAAAAACCTATAGGGGGGGAGATCTAAGGTTCAGGGGTTGGTTACGCCTAGGGAAGGTATTAGCACCCTAAACGTCTGTAGTACTCTACAGGAGCCTCTTGTTTTACTTGTTAAATCTTACTCGCTTGCAAAGGGTACTATGCTAAAGGTTGAAAACCCTAGGGGTTAGTATCTAAGTATACTCGACAAGGCATCGCACCTTGCGCCTACGTATCCTCGGGAGTACAATCAGAGTATGTGTAGTTCTACTAAGTAATGAACTTTTGACTATGGTCAAAGTTCATAGGGGAGAATGAGTACATGCTCATTCTAGAGTTCAAGAACTCTCTAAATCTAAGTTATAATGGTCCTATGTTGAAGTTTTAGTCAATAGGGAAAGTGAGTATTCATTAGGATGAATATCACCAAGAGTGTAAGAACTCTCTCCTAAGGCTAGTTATAACTTATTGGCTCTTAGGAGGCCAAGAAGTGAAAGTCATCTCCTAAGAGGCTACTAAGGTAAGATGGGGGCTATGACTTTAAGAGTCAATATTAATCACCTTCCTATGGAATAGAGGGAAAGATAATAGTTAATAAGATATTAAAAGATAACAAGCTAATAATGCAGATAAGATGATGCAATAATACATGAATAAATTTATAAGATGAAATAAAGTCAAGATATAAATTCAAAGTTTGGAAACATACATGAGACAAAGATCAAACATGATGAATAGAAATAACATGACAAGGTGAACAAGGAAGTGCAATAAAACTTTAATAAGCATTCCTAATATAATCATGAATAAAGGTCTCAAAAATTAATATTTTTACTAGTTCTTTTAATATTTAAAAAATAGATTTAATTTGGAGTAATTAGCAAAAAGAAGGGAAGAAAAATGATAAAAAGTGAACAAGTTATGATGTTTTAAAGATTGAAGTACCAACTTTAAAATGATAAAACAACAAGTGATAAAAAAAGAGAGGAAATGGCAAATCTAGGGCTTGAACACATGACATCTCGCTCACAACCAAAAACCAAAGCCAACTGAGCCAGTGCGCGCGTTTAACAAATAATGAATACACAAATACATATTGTAAAACAAGCGAAAATCAGCAAAATAAATAAATGACTGGGGCAATGGGATTCGAACCCCAGTCCTTGGCATGGATAGCATACTTGAAACCCTCCTCATGGACCAGCGGTGCTACGCTCTCATCCAGTTAATATACGCTCCCATTAATACATAAAGCAAAAAGTTCATAAATGCCCAAAAAACAAAACAAACGCGCGCCAGCCATGCTCAACTCTCCAACCAAGCTCAACTTACCCAGCCAACATCATACAGTCAAAAGCAAAGTAGATTGAAGACAAATCTAATTTAATATATTTTCCAAAACCACAAGGCATCATGAACTTAAACAAGTAAAAGGCAAGGCACACAAAATGAGTTCAAGAATTTCTCAATGATCACAAATGCGTAAAAAAGGAACATGATCATGTTATCTTCAAATTAAAACTCCTATATCATCTAAACTTAGGATTCAACAAGACACACAATGAAAGAACAAACACATAATTCCAAAAAAAGACAGCCATGGTCTTAAACTTCCAACATGTAAATGCTAAACATTTCGCAAGGCACACATTTCCTAAATTCAAGTATGCAACTGGTTCAAAATCAGAGTGACAATAGATTGCTCAAATGAAAAGGTTAGGCCAAACATTCTAGTCAGTTAGAAGCAAGTAGTGTGTTAAGAACTTAGACAACTTGGATGAGTGGTAAAGCGTAGATCAGCAGCCATCACATAGTCAGTTTTAAGAACTCAGAATTAGCAGTTCAAATATTTGGCAATAACACTTAATTCAAAAGGTCTAATAGCTGGTCAACATGATATCAACACATAGACAAAACATGAGCAATTACAGATGAGAGTTATTTCAAACAGATTAACTTTAAACAAAATCAACATGGACATTTGCAATTGAATGATGGGCTCAAGGAAGTAAACATATAGAACACACACTGGCCTAGTTCAAAGCAAGCCGACATACATCAACAGAAAATGAAATAGTGATTTGAACAAATTGTTTTCAGGCACATCAACCAATCTTAACTTAAAGCAAAGATCAAAGCACATTGATTTGGGCAAATGGACAAAAAGTGTTGACAAAACTGATACACACATGTCATGAGCTAATTATATATTCAATGATCAGGTGTTGACAGTAGAGTAGTATGACAAATTATGCACAAAGAAGCATGAACAAAAGAAAGAACTCAATCAGTCATGAAAACATAACACACATTGATGGAATTCAAAACAGGTCTCCACATAAATGAGTACAATCTAGTATAATTTGCCAAAGATCTAAACAAACATGACTTGGGTGCATACCGTTGACAAATCAGTAGCTTGGCGGCATGATATATGTGTATATCCATATGTGTACAAACATGAACAAATGAATCAAGACATGGATTCATGTTATAGCAGAGATACATCAAGAAAACCAGGTCATAGAAAGGATTAAAGTATATCAAAATAGCAGTTCAAAGGCATAAGGCATCAAGTTTTGATTTAGCAGCAAAGTTAGAAAATACAACTTTGATCAAACATCTTCAAGAACACAAACACATATGGAGTGGTAGCATCATTATCAAAGATAATGTATACATTCTTGAAACAGAACTTCAGCAAGGTATGAAAACTCCACAGTGTGAACAAAAGCATGATGAAAGCAAACTTAGAGGCATGGACAATGTGAACAGTAAGAGAACAATGATGTAAACTATACCAACTCACTCAAAAACCAGAACTAACCTAAGGACCAATCAGCAAGTCAATCAATAGGGGAGTAGTTATAACCTTGATAAAACACTGAAGCAAACAACGTGATATTCATGCAATGGTATTCAACAGAACAAAGGCAAACCATGAAAATAACTCAACATCACACATACATCCGCCACACATATGGAAACCAACTACTAAATTGGATCAGCAAAATACAAGGCAAGAGTCTCATACCACAGTTTTAAGGGATTAACACATACATTCTTAGCAGGGCATAAACATAGAGTAGACACAGACACATATAACTCACAACATAGAGGCATATGGCTACAAAAACAATCCAACATGGGGTAACACAAATAGCTAACAGTTCACACCATCTTCCCTTGAACATGTGCTCAAGCAACAAAGTCATTAATGCTTATCAATTGTAAACAAAACTATGAATATTACAACCTCCATTATGATAACTCATCGTCACATACACGTATAGCAATCAATGTAGAACATCATTTACTTTGTAAATTCAAACCATAGAAACATTTTTTTTGGCACATATTCAGACAGATACAATGAAATGCATATAGTAGAGACTAAATCAAAATGAACATTATTAACAAAGGGGTAAGAACACAATCCCAAATGGAATAAATTCCACTGTCTTTAGGTGTGATGAATGCCCTCTCTTCCAAGAACAAGCTCCAATTACCAACTCCAAATTGCTAGCCCGAAACTCTTTATGGAGCTTCAGAGTACTTTTTAAGTGTTTTTCTGAGAGAGTTGTTGATGTTGATGAACTGAACCTAAGCCTCTTTATCTAGGCAATGATATTGGGCCAGGTCAAGAGAATTCCAACCTTCAAATGTTGGGGGCTAGGGTTTGAAATGAACTCCAAGGGACATACGCTCCCCCTTCTGATCATTGGCAGATGTTACAGGGTCGAACAATAATAAAATAGGCATTGCTTCTTAGCTCTCTTCTGTGGCAAGCGATATAGGTATAGAGAAAGGAAATTGATAGTGACATGGCTCTGTTCAATTCGCAGGGTGTGCAGAGGAGAAACGAAAATGGTAATTTTCAGAAGGCCTTTGCTGAAACTAATCCTTGGAAGCTCAATGAGGAAAAGAGTTTTGGGATCAAAGATGAAGGGAGACGCGCCAAAGCTTATGAATTTGAAATGAAACGAGTTCAATTGAAGCTCTTTGAATCCTCTCTGCAAATCAAAGTCACGACAAAGGAAGAAGGAGACGTTGGTTGATTTGTTCCTCTTCAAATGCCACATGCTGCTTGCTCATTGGCTAGAGGAGAGAGTTGAAAAGTCAACGGAGAAAAGCTTGCTCCTTATTGGTTGATAGCCAAAACTAGCTCCTCCAATCAAGACCAAAGTAATTGCCACGGTGGACCACTCATGAAAGGCCAAGAAAATGAATAACATCTTTTCTTAAATGGATTAATATGCTAAATAACAATAATAAATAACAATTAATTAATATTCCAATTAAATAGTTAAAACAATAAACCATATTAGCAATTAATCTAATTAATTAAACTAATGCAAAATTAGATTAAATTGAGATTAATTAAAACAACTTAAATATAAATAAAAATTAAAAAAGTAGGCCATATTGAAATTAAATTAAATTAAAGACAGATAAAGATGTTAAAATAAATATTAAGTTAAATAAATAAAACATCAATTAGCAGAAAAACGAGGGTAAAATTTGGGGTGCAACAGTTGCCCCTATTTAAATATCTTCACCTGATGACATGAGAGATGAAGATCCTCATGTAATTAACAGTGAAAGATATTTAAATACAGATAACCGAAAATTTTTCCCTCAGATGCACACATATGCAATGCGACAAACATGATGCCAAGAAGATGCAAAGATGCAGACACAACGAGACACCAAAGGACAAACAGGAAGCAAAATGATTAGTTTCACTGGGGAAGGAAAAAAAGAAGGTTAGTATCCATGAGAAACACCTCACTGGGGATACAGGCTAACCAACGCAAGAGACTCACCGGGGAGACTCCAAAGAAACACTGGGGAAAACAAAAAGACAATCTCCACTGGGGAAAGATCCGGGGAGATAGACTACTGGGAATAAAGCAACACACTCTTTCTGGGCATGAAACCAGAAAGAAAAACTTGCTCACTAGGGATCAGTCCAAAAGAGACAAACAACCAAGCAAGGACTTCCTGGGGATTTCTTATGCTGAAGAGTTCAAAATGGGATCTTCAAGAAAAGCCAGAAAGATAGAGACAAACTCTGCGCATCAGATAAGAGTCTTGGTAAGGTAAATTGTTCCAAGAAGCTTAGCTTAAAGTTTCAAAACTCAAAGGTAAAGGTTCATGTTCGACTCGATTCGAACAAGAACAAAAGAAATAAATAAGGATAAACAACGAGCCCATGATAACTCGAGGTTTAGGTCCACTGTTCGACTCGATTCAAACAGGGAAAGTTTTAAAACAAGTGGCAATGTTCGACTCGATTCAACCAAAGACTCAGTTCAGGTTTGACTCGATTCAGACAAGAACGGTTTTAAAACAAGAGGCAATGTTCGACTCAATTCAAACAAAGACTCGGTTCAGGTTTGACTCGATTCAAATGAGAACAGTTTTAAAACAAGAGGCAATGTTTGACTCGATTCAAACAAAGACTCAGTTCAGGTCTGACTCGATTCAGACAAGAACGGTTTTAAAACAAGAGGCAATGTTCGACTCAATTCAAACAAAGACTCGGTTCAGGTCTGACTCGATTCAGACAAGAACGGTTTTAAAACAAGAGGCAATGTTCGACTCGATTCAAACAAAGACTCGGTTCAGGTTTGACTCGATTCAAACAAGAACGGTTTTAAAACAAGAGGCAATGTTCGACTCGATTCAAATAAAGACTCGGTTCAGGTTTGACTCGATTCAAACGAGAACGGTTTTAAAATAAGAGGCAATGTTCGACTCGATTTAAACAAAGACTCGGTTCAGGTTTGACTCGATTCAGACAAGAACGGTTTTAAAACAAGAGGCAATGTTCGACTCGATTCAAACAAAGACTCGGTTTAGGTATGACTCGATTCAAACGAGAACGGTTGCAAAAAAATTAAGGCAAGACTTCTTGGGGAACAGAAAAGGTGTAAAGATTCAAATCTGGCGCGCAAAGGTGAAGACCGAACAAGCACGACACAAACAAAGAAAGTCGGGAATGTCTTTACTTCGCTGGGGAAATAAAGACAGGCACAAACAAAAGACCACAAGCAAAACAGAGCACAAGGATGCAAAGATGCTATGGTATGATGTATATGCTATGCTGACGAAACAGACAAGAGCAAAAACCGAAGATGAAAAATGCCTCGACAAAGGATACCCAACCAAAACTGGGGATGAAGAAGAGTCAACAACTTCGCTCGTGAAAAGAGTATTCCATTTGAGGTATAACATCACGAGGATGACCATCATGAATCTGATTTCTTCACTGGAAAAGAATTCGTGGAAGATTTGTCAAAATTAGCTGAAGTAACAGCTCACTGGGGAGCTAACAAAGTAATTATGCATCCCACTGGCATAATTATCATCTTTAAATCTTATCTGCACCAGGCTATATGGTCTTTGTCAGAAGACGATTACAAGAGAATTTTATAGAAGAATTGGCATACAAAGTGTTTCAATATCTTCAAACTCTTGAAAAGATATCGGCGTAACTGCCCCAGATTAACTGATTTGCGAGAATAAATCATCAAAAGGATTTTATAGAAGAATTAAAATACCCGGTGCTTCAATATCTTCAAACTTTTGGAGAGATTCATGAGCCTTGACATGATTGCTTCTGTTCAACTGTATTCGAGGTACCCAAACTATGGTAGAAACTGCTGGGGAACGAACTTGCCCCTTGCTGATGGGTCATTGGAGCAGACACTTGTCATAAGATGACCTCAAAGAGACTTGCCCCAATATTCTGATTTGCAGGGTTCTGCCCCTGATTCACCAACTCTTGGGATGATGGATTGGCAAACCCTCACACTTGGTTGCCCCTGATTGAGTCAAATTTCCTTGGCCGCCGACATTTGTTGGGATTCCTTTGATATTGAATTGTATTGCAAACAAGTATTGTTTGTTGAAAATTGGCAATTTCAATGCAACATTTTAATGTAAACTTTTGGAAATAAAACTTTTTGATGAAAACACACGCAGTGAAATGATTAGACAATCGAAAACCAAGTGGATCTGGTCATTTACAGAATGACATATGAAGTGATCAACACACGCAAAATAGCAAAGATCATTAGGAGTCAGGTTAGTCAACCTTGTTGTAGTATACTTTCAAAACAACCTTACCTTGATTAGGTCTTTTAAGGGTTGTAATATGTGGTCTGGTTCACGGTTTATGAAACAAAAGATAAAGGCTCAAAAGTTTATTTGTCCCACCCAATCTTTGTGATGAACTCTGATCCTAAACTCAGTTAACTCAAGCTATACATTCAAGTTTCCAAAGGTTAGGAAGTCACTTGATTTGAGAGCTGACAAGCGTCTTACACGAAGCGCCTGCATTCGATTGCATAACCAAGTTAAACTGAGAACTACCATGCCCCAAGGTTGAGATTTAAGGGTTTTTTGTGTAAGGAAAGAAAACTCCTTCTTCTAGGCTCGAAGGGTTAACGAGGGATTATCTTCCTTATTTCTCCAGTGTTTGGGAATTGAAACAATGCCTTACATCCTTGGCAAGGTTTAATCGGCAGCATACCACAGCAATTATGAACACGAGGTTTTCATCATCGTCCCCAATCTTTGTTTAAATATAGATTGGTATGGAGTAAAGCAGGGTAAAGATATATTTATTTTGTGAAGACAAGAATAAATGAGTGAAACGAATGGACTTAACCAAAAGATACACAAACATTTCATTAATATTACCAATTGAAAAGACAACAAAGTTAGTAAGCAAGTACAAATTCAAAGTGAAGGAAATACAATTGAAAATACCGAAATGAACAAAACACAGCCAGCTTTGGCGGATTGTTTGCAAAAGATTTTAGTTTTTGGGTCCAGACGGGAAAACGTCTTCATCCCCAATCACTTGTTCCTTGTGGTATATAACTTTGAGAGGCCTTGCAACTCCTTTGTCTTTTGCTTCACTAGTTGAGACATCAGCATCTGAAGTACCTTCCTGAGGTTTCAACTTCTTTAGCTGGCTCATCAGTTTCCCTTCGAACTCTTTGCATTCTTCAATGGGATGCCCTATTATCCCAGTGCGAAATTTGCATTCAGTCTTTGGGCGATCTTCTTCGAAGATTAAGTCCTTGCCATGGATCAGATCTTGCACAAGATGTTCTAAGGCTCGGCAACTGCCCAAGTCATGTCCTTCAGCTCCCTTATGGAATTCATAAGTCAGGTTGGGATTGTACCAAGGTCCTTGCATAGGGGTGAGAAGTCGAGGAGTTACCAGCTTGTTTTGCATCAACAGTGGGAAAAGTTTGCTTAACGGCAAGGGAATAGGCTGGTGGTCAAGTTTTCCTCTTTTGATAACACGCTTCTTCTTGTCTTGGGGAGAAACACACGTGGGTGGCTGAAAACCCATTTTTGTAGGCACCTGATGAAGATTGTGTTTGTGTGCAGGAATAGGACCAATGTTTAGCTAGCATGAGGCTTCCTCAAAAATAAATCCTGGGCGTGGGAGATCCTTAGGAGATGGCAAAGGAGTGTCCTTGAAAGATAAAATATTTCTTTCCACTAAATCTTTCACAATATGCTTTAAAGCAAAACATCCTTCTAAATCATGGCCTGGTGCACCTTCATGGAATGCATAGTGAGCATTAGGACGGTAAGAATGCGGGAGCGGATCCAGAGGTGGGTTTGGTGACCTTGTAGTTATTAACCCTTGTTGCACCAAAAAAGGATACAATGTTGTATACGACATTGGTATAGGAGGGATCGGAGGTCTACCACCCTGTCTGTCTTGGCGAGAAGTTTGAGTCCGTCGTGGATGAGCGGGAGCGTTGGGCGCTCGTTGATAAATTGGTGATTGAGACACTGATTGATAAACAGAAGCTTGATCGTTGAATATTGGCATGATGGGATGAATGTGATCCTCCTTTTTCATTAGAGTTTGCAAAGTTTCCAAAACCCAATTCATCTGGCATTGGAGGACTCTAACCTCCTCTTTCAGTTTCTCCTGGTTCTTCAGAATTTCCTTCATCGTTGCCATTGTCCTGAATGCAGGCTAGGTATCCTTGTCGAGTCAGAAAATCAGGGTGACGGGTGGTGAGAACAAGACGACAATAAGACGAAGAAGAATGCACACGCACATGCAAAAAATGAGATGCTAATGCGAGCTAAATGCAAGCTAAATGGTGGGTGTAATTCAAGGGACTCAACATTGTATTTTGCAAATTTTAAGGATCACTTTTCTTAGAAGAAAATCTCATTTCATTTCATTGATAATAAAGTTTTTGGATTACAAAAAGAGATGATTACACCTTCAAAAGCCAAAATACGGAGTACGAAATAAAGAAAACTAAGTTCTAAACCATCCAATCAGTCTTCTCCCATCAATCTCATAGCGAGCTTCTGGTTTTCCTTCTGCAACCTCTCATCTTCAACAGCGAGCTTGATCAACCGTGACTTCCATGGTTCTGGTAGAGATGATGTGCTAGGAGAAAATAAATCTCCTTGCGTCTTCCTCTCTTTGATAGATTCTTCTTCCTTTCTCCTGAGATTCTTCTGAAGTTCGTTCAAATCAAGAATCTGGTATTTGTTCCTCCATGCATTCCTTTCTCGTTCTGCTTGAGCCAGCTGGATCCTCATTGCTTGTGAAGAAAAGAACAGGATCTCTTGGAGCTAGTGGAATAGGATCATGACAATCATAAGGCATCTTCAACTCAATAGCTCTCTTTTGCACCCACTGAGTGTAAGATTCTGAAGCTAAACACTCAGGTTTTCCCAAAGTAGAGGTTCCTCTTGTGTGAACACGACGCCAAGCGTGAGCCATCTTTTCCCTAAGCACAGGGTCCTTATCTTCCTCAAAGAACAAACCTTCCAAATAGATGTTGTTAGGCTTAGCTTCCATAGAGTAACCATGTTGACGACAAGCCAAGGCTGGATTGTAGCTTATGCCTCCTTTTGTACTAAGAAGAGGTACTTTAGCAAATCCTCTACAGCTGACAATCATATCTTTGCCTTTGAGCATTGGGTAGTACCACTCTAGATCGGTGTTGGTGAGAGACATGATCTTTTCTGACCAAAGAAGTCCATCTTGGAGATCCCGAAAGGTCTTAGAGCGGGGTAAGTGTGAAATAAACCACTTATACAACAATGTGGCATAGCAGGTTACCATTCCTCCCTTATGAGCAGTCCTCAAATGCACTGAATGGTAGGCGTCATCAAGTAGGGTTGGAACTGGATTTCCAATGATAAAGATCTTGATTGCATTCATATCAACAAAGTTCTCAATGTTGGGAAACAAAAATAACCCATAGATGAGAAGGGCCATAACAGCTTCATAATCCACCATATTCTTCATGTTAACATAATAACTGGCTTTCTCCATTAGAAACTTGGCAGGCAACCCAAAAAGTCCTCCCTTGACAACCAAGTTAGCCTTGACTTCTGACAGCTTGAGATGAGCAGCTTCTGCAATTTCCTTCTCCTTAGGTGTCCTTTCCAAACCAGAGTAAGGAGGTTTTGGAGTGATGGGAATACCAACTAGAATAGCATACTCCTCAAGCGTAGGTATTAACTGATAATCCGAAAAGGTGAAACAATGGTACATGGGATCACAGAACTGCATGAGAGTAGGGAGCATCCCATCTATCATCTTTGACTTCATCAGAGAGAAAATCTTCCCATACTTGTCTCGGAACGTTGATGATTCATTGATTGGCTTACCCAGATTCTTCAAATCTTCTAATTTTGGACTGATGAAGGTGTACTTCTTTGTTTTCCTTTTTTCAAAATCCATCTTATAAAGTTTCCAAGACAAAGTTGAATTCCTTGAATATACACAATGCATATGATGCAAGGATGAATGCAACAAACACACATAGACAGATAAACACAAAGCATATAGAGAAACCTAAGTTCAAGGTCACGAGTATGGAGCCAAAGGTCTACCCATCCCAAAAGGTGTGTACTATGGTTTTCACCTGCCGAACAAGGTTCTAAAGAGTTCCCAGAGTCTACAATCCATCTTTCGGATTTTATCGATTTCCCAGATAACTTGGTAATCAATAAAATTCTCAAGAGAATCTCGTCTGAGTGTAGTATCGCGTGACAACCAATTCAGAAATAGACTCCATCATGGTCACCTCCTAAAGGCTTCAGTGAGGTTTGGAAACTACGGTTCTCGGTATCGATGGCACCAAAATTGAGAGTAGCACACTTTCACGAATAGGATCGTTCAACATGACTAAACTCTCAAGAGGGCCTAAACTGAGTGATGGTGTCTCAAGTTAACTTTTTCAGGAATCGACTCCTTTAAAGCCTCCTTGAATATACCATCGTCCTATCATAAGGGCACTCAAATCCCGGTACAGGATTTACCTCACCACTCAAGAACCAAGCCAACAAAAGATAATCAAGCAAAGCATATATACAGATAAACATGCAGATATACACAAATATACCAAGCAAGCATAAATAAAACAAACAAAAATAAGGTAGGCTTAACCCTCAAAGATAAATACTTTCAAACTGATCCCCAGTGAAGTCGCCATTTCTGTTGCGGTGAAAATCGGATAACAAGCTATTTTCTAACTTGCATCATTTTCTTTTACAACCGACTTTGATTTATCCAAAGGAAAGGTTCAAGATCGTTAGAAAAACCTAAAGGGGGGGAGATCTAAGGTTCGGGGGTTGGTTGCGCCTATGGAAGGTATTAGCACCCTAAACGTCTGTAGTACTCTACAGGAGCCTCTTGTTTTACTTGTTAAATCTTACTCGCTAGCTAAGGGTACTATGCTAAAGGTTGAAAACCCTAGGGGTTAGTATCTAAGTATACTCGACAAGGCATCGCACCTTGCGCCTACGTATCCTCGGGAGTAGAATCAGAGTATGCGTAGAATCAGAGTACAAGCTCATTCTAGAGTTCAAGAACTCTCTAAATCTAAGTTATAATGGTCCTATGTTGAAGTTTTAGTCAATAGGGAAAGTGAGTATTCATTAGGATGAATATCACCAAGAGTGTAAGAACTCTCTCCTAAGGCTAGTTATAACTTATTGGCTCTTAGGAGGCCAAGAAGTGAAAGTCATCTCCTAAGAGGCTACTAAGGTAAGATGGGGGTTATGACTTTAAGAGTCAATATTAATCACCTTCCTTTGGAATAGGGGGAAAGATAATAGTTGATAAGATACTAAAAGATAACAAGCTTATAATGCAGATAAGATGATGCAATAATACATGAATAAATTTATGAGATAAAATAAAGTCAAGATATCAATTCAAAGTTTGGAAACATACATGAGACAAAGATCAAACATGATGAATAGAAATAACATGACAAGGTGAACAAGGAACTACAATAAAACTTTAATAAGCATTCCTAATATTATCATGAATAAAGGTCTCAAAAATTAATATTTTTACGAATTTCTTTTTATATTTGAAAAATAGATTTAATTAGGAGTAATTAGCAAAAAGAAGGGAAGAAAAATGATAAAAAGTGAACAAGTTATGATGTTTTAAAGATTGAAGTACCAACTTAAAAATGATAAAACAACAAGTGATAAAAAAAGAGAGGAAATGGAAAATCTAGGGCTTGAACCCATGACATCTCGCTCACAACCTAAAACCAAAGCCAACTGAGCCAGTGTGCGCATTTAACAAATAATGAATACACAAATACATATTGTAAAACAAGCGAAAATCAGCAAAATAAATAAAAGACTGGGGCAATGGGATTCGAACCCCAGTCCTTGGCATGGATAGCATACTTGAAACCGTCCTCCTGGACCAGCGGTGCTTCGCTCTCATCCAGTTAATATACGCTTCCATTAATACATAAAGTAAAAAGTTCATAAATGCCCAAAAACCAAAACAAACGCGCGCCAGCCATGCTCAACTCTCCAACCAAGTTCAACTTACCCAGCCAACATCATACAGTCAAAAGCAAAGTAGATTGAAGACAAATCTAATTTAATATATTTTCCAAAACCACAAGGCATCATGAACTTAAACAAGTAAAAGGCAAGGCACACAAAATGAGTTCAAGAATTTCTCAATGATCACAAATGCGTAAAAAAGGAACATGATCATGTTATCTTCAAATTAAAACTCCTATATCATCTAAACTTAGGATTCAACAAGACACACAATGAAAGAACAAACACATAATTCCAAAAAAAGACAGCCATGGTCTTAAACTTCCAACATGTAAATGCTAAACATTTCGCAAGGCACACATTTCCTAAATTCAAGTATGCAACTGGTTCAAAATCAGAGTGACAATAGATTGCTCAAATGAAAAGGTTAGGCCAAACATTCTAGTCAGTTAGAAGCAAGTAGTGTGTTAAGAACTTAGACAACTTGGATGAGTGGTAAAGCGTAGATCAGCAGCCATCACATAGTCAGTTTTAAGAACTCAAAATTAGCAGTTCAAATATTTGGCAATAACACTTAATTCAAAAGGTCTAATAGCTGGTCAACATGATATCAACACATAGACAAAACATGAGCAATTACAGATGAGATTTATTTCAAACAGATTAACTTTAAACAAAATCAACATGGACATTTGCAATTGAATGATGTGCTCAAGGAAGTAAACATATAGAACACACACTGACCTAGTTCAAAGCAGGCCGACATACATCAACAGAAAATGAAATAGTGATTTGAACAAATTGTTTTCAGGCACATCAACCAATCTTAACTTAAATCAAAGATCAAAGCACATTGATTTGGGCAAATGGACAAAAAGTGTTGACAAAACTGATACACACATGTCATGAGCTAATTATATATTCAATGATCAGGTGTTGACAGTAGAGTAATATGACAAATTAAGCACAAAGAAGCATGAACAAAAGAAAGAACTCAATCAGTCATGAAAACATAACACACATTGATGGAATTCAAAACAGGTCTCCATATAAATGAGTACAATCTAGTATAATTTGCCAAAGATCTAAACAAACATGACTTGGGTGCATACAGTTGACAAATCAGTAGTTTGGTGGCATGTTGTATGTGTATATCCATGTGTGTACAAACATGAACAAATGAATCAAGACATGGATTCATGCTATAGCAGAGATACATCAAGAAAACCAGGTCATAGAAAGGATTAAAGTATATCAAAATAGCAGTTCAAAGGCATAAGGCATCAAGTTGTGATTTAGCAGCAAAGTTAGAAAATACAACTTTGATCAAACATCTTCAAGAACACAAACACATATGGATTGGTAGCATCATTATCAAAGTTAATGTATACATTCTTGACACAAAATTTCAGCAAGGCATGAAAACTCCACAGTGTGAACAAAAGCATGATGAAAGCAAACTTAGAGGCATGGACAATGTGCACAGTAAGAGAACAATGACGTAGACTATACCAACTCACTCAAAAACCAGAACTAACCTAAGGACCAATCCGCTAGTCAATCAATAGGGGAGTAGTTATAACCTTGTTAAAACACTGAAGCAAACAACATGATATTCATGCAATGGCATTCAACAGAACAAAGGCAAACCATGAAAATAACTCAACATCAGACATACATCCGCCACACATATGGAAACCAACTACTAAATTGGATCAGCAAAATACAAGGCAAGAGTCTCATACCATAGTTTTAAGGGATTAACACACACATTCTTAGCAGGGTATAAACATAGAGCAGACACAGACACATATAACTCATAGCATAGAGGCATATGGCTACATAAACAATCCAACAGGGGGTAACACAAATAGCTAACAGTTCACACCATCTACCCTTGAACATGTGATCAAGCAACAAAGTCGTCAATGCATATCAATTGTAAACAAAACTATGAATATTACAACCTCCATTATGGTAACTCATCATCACAAACGTATAGCAATCAATGTAGAACATCATTTACTTTGTAAATTCAAACCATAGCAATATTTTTTTTGGCACATATTCAGACAGATACAATGAAATGCATATAGTAGAGACTAAATCAAAATGAACATTAATAACAAAGGGGTAAGAACACAATACCAAATGGAATAAATTCCACTGTCTTTAGGTGTGATGAATGCCCTCTCTTCCAAGAACAAGCTCCAATGACCAACTCCAAATTGCTAGCCCGAAACTCTTTATGGAGCTTCAAAGAACTTTTTAAGTGTTTTTTTGAGAGAGTTGCTGATGTTGATGAACTGAACCTAAGCCTCTTTATATAGGCAATGATATTGGGTCGGGTCAAGAGAATTCCAACCTTCTAATGTTGGGGGCTAGGGTTTGAAATGAACTCCAACATTGAACTCCAAGGGACATACACTCCCCCTTCTGATCATTGGCAGATGTTACAGGGTCGAACAATAACAAAATAGGCATTGCTTCTTAGCTCTCTTCTGTGGCAAGCGATATAGGTATAGAGAAAGGAAATTGAGAGTGACATGGCTCTGTTCAATTCGCAGGGTGTGCAGAGGAGAAACAAAAATGGTAATTTTCAGAAGGCCTTTGCTGAAACTAATCCTTGGAAGCTCAATGAGGAAAAGAGTTTTGGGATCAAAGATGAAGGGAGACGCACCAAAGCTTGTGAATTTGAAATGAAACGAGTTCAATTGAAGCTCTTTGAATCCTCTCTACAAATCAAAGTCACGACAAAGGAAGAAGGAGACGTTGGTTGATTTGTTCCTCTTCAAATGCCACATGCTGCTTGCTCATTGGCTAGAGGAGAGAGTTGAAAAGTCAACGGAGAAAAGCTTGCTCTTTATTGGTTGATAGCCAAAACTAGCTCCTCCAATCGAGACCAAAGTAATTGCCACGGTGGACCACTCATGAAAGGCCAAGAAAATGAATAACATCTTTTCTTAAATGGATTAATATGTTAAATAACAATAATAAATAACAATTAATTAATACTCCAATTAAATAGTTAAAACAATAAACCATATTAGCAATTAATCTAATTAATTAAACTAAGGCAAAATTAGATTAAATTGAGATTAATTAAAACAACTTAAATATAAATAAAAATTAAAAAAGAAGGCCATATTGAAATTAAATTAAATTAAAGACAGATAAAGATGTTAAAATAAATATTAAGTTAAATAAATAAAACATCAACTAGCAGAAAAATGAGGGTAAAATTTGGGGTGCAACACCGTCTTTAACCTTTCACCCTGCCCAGGTGAAATGGATGTTTTGATATGGCTCGCTTTCTGTAAATATCCCTATTCGCTTTGCCCAAAGCGACAGAGTTTTGTTTTATAGGGCTGTGGTTTCAAGAATCGACTTGTTCATAAATAAAATAACGTTGTTCTGTAATTTCCGCATTTATTTCTGTTTTCTCTTTTTGCTTTTTCAGAAAATGGTAATCCTAAAAAATAATTCAATAATAAAAACAAGCAGTTATCAGAAAAAACACTACACACACTCTTGCATTCTCTCTATCTCTTCTAAAAAACAATCATCACGTCATGCAGATTGCTTATTTTAAACCCCGTTGAAACATACGATCCGATGTCTTCTCCCAACATTAAATTCCCGGTATTTGGGGCTGAAGAAGAAGTTGACAACGAAATTCCAGAAGAGATCTCCCGACTACTCAAACAGGAGGAAAAGTCTATCGAACGTCACAAAGAGCCGTTGGAAACGGTAAACTTGGGTTCGGAAAAAGAGAGAAAAGAGGTCAGGATTGGGGCATTTCTCAGTCCAACTACCAAAGAGGGTTTGACAAAGCTTCTCAAAGAGTTTCCTGATGTATTCGCTTGGTCCTATCAAGACATGCCAGGGTTGGATACCAACATCGTGGAACATCATCTACCGTTAAGGTCAGAATGTCTGCTAGTAAAACAAAGGTTGAGACGGACTCACCCGGACATGGCCATCAAAATCAAGGAGGAAGTACAGAAACAGATTGACGCGGGTTTCCTCGCCACGTCAGAATATCCTCAATGGTTATCCAACATCGTACCCATTCCAAAAAAGGGCGAAAAGGTCAGAATGTGTGTGGATTATAGATATCTAAACAAGGCCAATCCAAAGGACGACTTTCCTTTGCCACACATTGACATGCTGGTAGACAATACAGCAAAGTTCAAAGTCTTCTCCTTCATGGATGGATTCTCGGGCTATAATTAGATTAAAATGGCGCCGAAAGACATGGAGAAAACTTCGTTCATTACCCCATGGGGTACCTCTTGTTACAAGGTAATTTCGTTTGGTTTGAAGAACGTCGGGGCAACCTATCAAAGGGCCATGACTACTCTGTTTCATGACATGATACACAAGGAAATCGAGGTATATGTCGATGACATGATACATAAGGATATCGAGGTATACTCTATTTCATATATATATAACTGTATTGTGGGGCTGGTCACTGTAAGTCTTCTTTCACAAACTTTTATATACTTATCAAATATCAACTGGGTAATACTAGTATAGTTGTTTAGAGTTTTTCCCGGCAACTACGTCTAGAACGGAGTTTTCTCCATGTATTTCGGCGCCATTTTGATTTGATTATAGCCCGAGAATCCATCCATGAAGGAGAAGACTTTGAACTTTGTTGTACTGTCAACCAACATGTCGATGTGTGGTAAGGGAAAGTCGTCCTTTGGACTAGCCTTGTTTAGATCTCTGTAATCCACACACATTCTAACCTTTCCGTCCTTTTTCAGAACTGGTACTATGTTGGCTAACCATTGAGGATATTCGGATGTGGCGAGGAAACTCGCGTCAATCTGTTTCTGTACTTCCTCTTTGGTTTTGATGGCCATATTTGGATGAGTCCGTCTCAACCTCTGTTTTACTAGCGGACATTCTGACCTTAACGGTAAGTGATGTTCCACGATGCTGGTACCTAACCCTGGCATGTCCTGATAGGACCAAGCGAATACATCGGGAAACTCTTTGAGAAGCTTTGTTAAACTCTCTTTGGCAGTTGGACTGAGAAGTGCCCCAATCCTGATTTCTTTTCTCTCTTTTTCTGAACCCACGTTAATCGTTTCCAATGGCTCTTTGTGAGGTTCAATGGACCTTTCCTCCAGTCTGAGTAATCGGGAGATCTCTTCTGGAATTTCATTGTCAACTTCTTCTTCTTCCCCAAATACCGGGAACTCAAAGTTGGGAGAAGGCATCGGATCGCATGTTTCAATGGGGTTTAAAACAAGCAATATGCATGATGTGATGATTTATGTTTAGAAGAGATAGAGAAAATGCAAGTGTGTGTGCAGTGTTTTTTCTTTGAAAACTGCTTGTTTTTATGATTGATTTGTTTTTTAGGATTACCATTTTCTGAAAAAGTAAAAAGAAAACAGCAATTAATGCGGAAATTACAGAACGACGTTATTTTATTTATGACCAAGTCGATTCTTGAAACTACAGCACTATAAAACAAAACTTTGTCACTTTGGGCAAAGCGAAGAGGGAAATTTACAGAAAGTGAGCTCTATCAAAACATCTGTTTCACCTGGGCAGGGTGAAAGGTTAAGATAAAGACGACAATTACTTTGACTTATGAATAATCTTTGGAACATCGACAGCAACCCATTGGCGACGAACTCCTCGGTGAATCACAAAGTCTGGTACTTTCCTTGATTTGTCTTCAGAAATAACGCTGATTTCTGTCGGAGCAGGATCATTGGAATATGTCTCCCAGGCAGAGTTGTCGTGGGAGGATTTCTCTGTTGTATTTTGCATAGTATTTGTGCTATCAGGCAAATCTCCCCATCCAATTGGCTGGATATCTTCAAACCTGATATGAGAGCTTTTGGGAGCGATGTACTTGACCATGAATTCAAATTTTCCACTTGGTTGTCCTAAGTTATCCCACACTTCTTTGGAACTGGAGGAGTCATCTCTTTCGATAACGTTGAGCTCGGGAAAAGCATAGTTGATGAATTCTAGTCCGGCGAACTTTGTGAATTCATCATCGTGCTGGATAGGTTCTGAATACCATGAGTGTTGATCCCATGACATGGTGGGGACACAAGTATTCTCTTCAATGACGCTCAGCCAATTTTCATTGTTCGGCAGATTTTCTTGCCCCAAGTCTCCTGGGTACGGCTGCTAGATAGGCAAGCCATCCATTGGGCCATAATAGTCGTGGTCAAAGTTGTATTTCATCGGAGTGTTCTCCTCTAATGAGTTTGGTGGAGCACGGCATCCTTCTGTATCACAATCTCCATATATCATTTCAACGTCTGACCTCGGTATAAATCTCAGACTCTGTACGGGATAGCAAAAGGGCACCTCTTCTTGAGACATATAACCATCCTCGTTGAGATAGGACTTCCATTCCTCATCCGTATTGGAGGAATCTCCCTCGTTGATAGTATGGAATGTTTGAGGCACTGGGTGAAGGAAACCTCCACTATGGAAGAAGTCCTGAATGGGATGAAGACTTTCATCGTTAGCAGCTGTCTAGGTGCAGGTTGCAGAAAAACCAAGACTCTTCTTTGTTTTGTTATTGGTAGGAATGACAAGCTGTCCCCATCCTTTTGTATTGTTATTCTCGATCACTTCGAGAGCATTTCTGTATGAGGAAATCGAGGTTCCTTTCTCTGATTGATTCTCATTACTCACCGACACTGCTTGGAACTGAGTTCCAACAACCTCATCGGGTTCTACACAAGTAGATAATGACAAGTTGCTCACGAGCAAGGCTTGTTCTCCACAAACCGTGACGAGTTGATCGTTCTTGATGAACTTCAGTTTTTGGTGCACCGTCGAAGTGACTGCCCCAGCCTGGTGTATCCAAGGTCTTCCTAATAAGCAACTATATGTTTCCCGGATGTCCATGACCTGGAAAGTAATTAGGAAAGTGTGAGGACTGATAGTTATGGGAAGGTCGACTTCGTCGATAACTGCTTTCCAAGACCCGTCAAATGATTTGACAATGACCTCACTGCCCCTCATCGGGGACCCTTTGAATGATAGTCGCATTAAAGTGGACTTTGGCATAATGTTGATGGCCGATCTTGTGTCTACCAGTACACTGGACAAAGCATCGTCCTGGCAGTTAACTGTGATATTGAGCACCATGTTGTGACTTTTGACCCCCTCTGGCAAATCCTCATCACTGAATCCTAAGTTGTTGCAGGAAGTGATGTTAGAGATGATGCTATTGAACTGTCGTATTGACACATCCTGTTCCACAAAGGCCTACTCTAATACTTTCTATAGAGCCTCCCTGTGGGCTTCGGAACTGAGTAAAAGTGATAGCACAGAGATCTTTGAATGAGTTTGTAACAGCTGATCAACAATATTATATTCACTCCTTTGGATGAGCTTCAGCATCTCATCATTGTTTTTCGAAAGGTCGGTATCACTGGATTAACCGACTGGTGAATTGGGAGCTTTTGTCTGAAGTTCCTTTTCTTTGTTAGGTTCTTCAACTCCTTGGTTGAAGATTCGACCGCTCCGTGTTACTCGACTGATGTCTGCAATATTCAAGACGGAGGGTAATGGAATTTCCTTTCCATTCTCAATTATCATTGCACCATATTTGTAAGGGATCGCCTTAGCTGATTCATACGGTAATGGTCCCGGCAGATATTTAACTACAGGAGCCTTCTGATTTTTCTGACTGTCGTAAGTAACTTTAATCAGTTCCTTGCTAAGAACCTTTGATTCGTCCAGTAGAGGGATGATGGTACAAACATCCTTGTTCCTCTCATGGTCAGAGATTACAACCACGTCTATGATTTGATCTGCGAAGTAGTCTGGCGTCCAGTTAATGGACACCGAAGCTAGGTATGGGTGAATCTCCTTGCGATCCAACTGACCTTGGAGAGTTGCTCGCACGAGGTAGCATCCTTGGTTATTCTCCGAGCAGACTCTATAACGTTCATAGTTGTGTGGTGGCACCTGGCCACGCCCACTTTGAATGCAGTGCAACCTTACCAGGTTTGTTTCCATAGATCGGACATCCTGATTTTGACGTCGAGTAGGGTTTCCATTATGCACACTGATTTGTTGCATGTCTTCATCCATATAGATTGGAAGCCACCAGTGGTTTAACAAGTGTTGTAAATTTCTCTGAACGAGAGCGCACCCTTGGTTACTCTTACAACATCCTTTACAGTTCTGGTAATCATGTGAAGTGAGAAAACCGAGTTGGACCTGCCTGGCATGTAACTCCACCAAGCTGGTATTCACCAGACGAATATCAAAGATTTGAATCATGTTGATCTGGTAAGGATTTCTATCATGGTAGTCCTGGATCCATCCTAGATCCATCTGACGCTGGAGGGCCTCTTGTATAAAAGAGCATCCATGTTTGTTTACCGAGCAAGTCAGGCAGGAATTATAATCGTGACGCGGCAGATTATGATACTGGCTTTGCCTCGAGTGCATCGCCACCAAGTTGACATTCATTGTACAAATGTCGTGGTTCTGGATGACGTTGGAATTCGTATAGGTCATGCTGACTCCACGAACTCGATGCTCTTGGATCCATCTGAGATCCAATTGTTCCTGTAGAGCTGCTTGCACCACAGAACATCCTTGATTGTTTTTAGAGCAAATATCACACTGGTGATAATTATGAGGTGGCACATGGCCATATCCACTCTGTCTATAATGCATCTTGACCAAGTTGGCCCTTAATAAGAGTACATCATGAATTTGATAGATGTTGTTAGACTCCCCCTCTATCAAATTGACTGTAGCTTTCCCATGTTGAGGCAGCGGGTTTGTGAGAACATTAGGATTCGTATCCTTGAAAGATAAGACCCCGCTCCTAACAAGCTTTTGCACATCGAATTTGAAACTGAGACTGTTTTCTATGTTTTTCCATGGTCCTACTTTATGGTAAGGACAAGTCTGATCCGTTTTGAACCAAAAAGGCGGATTTTTTAGTACTGTAAGAGGAGACCTAGTTTGGACATGCCCCTTGACCAGTAATAATGGAAGAAACTTTGCGTACAACATGGGTATAGGGTTAAACCCTGGTGGTCACGTTGTACGGTTGTTGTTGTTGTACGGAGGACGAGTCTGCTGAAGAGACTGTTGTGTCCTTTGTTGAAATTGTTGTTGATTAGGTTGGCTCTGCGCAACCTGAGGTTGATACGTAGGAATAGGCGTGGGATTGATAGCAGGAGTTACAGCTGCTACTGGTTAATATCGTCGCCTTTGCTTTCTGAGAGAGATATTCCCGATATCTTGCTCTTTTTTCTTAGGGAGAGCACTACCGTATCATTTTGTACTACTTGATGATCCGGCGTCTTTAACCAAACGTCCTTCTCGGACTGCTTCCTCAAGACGAACCCCCATGCCCACCATCTCGGTGAAGTCACTGGGCGCACTGGCGACCATTCTGTCGTAGTAAAATGAGCTTAAGGTCTTTAAGAAGATCTTTGTCATCTCTTTTTCCTCAAGAGGTGGACAAATCTGGGCGGCAATTTCACACCATGTCTGAGCGTACTCCCCAAAGGTTTCCTTGTCCTTTTGTTACATCGATATGAGTTGATCTCTGTCCGGTGCCATGTCCAAATTGTATTGATATTGTTGAACGAAAGCAGCGCCAAGATCTCTGAATGTGCCGATCGTAGCGTGGTTTAAACCCATGTACCATTTTAATGCGGCACTGGTTAAACTATCCTGAAATGAGTGAATTAGTAGCTCCTGGTTCTTTGTCTGAGCTGACATTCTCCGAGCGTACATCACTAAATGACTCTGAGGGCAAGAGTTACCCTTGTATTTTTCAAAGTCGGTCACTTGGAACTTGTGTGGAACTTTCACATTGGGGACCAAGCAGAGGTCTGCGGCGTCCTTTCCAAATAGATGCTGACTGCGAATAGCTTGCAGTTCCTTCTGCATCTCCAGGAATTGTTCCTGGAAATCATTCATTTTGTTGAACATGCTTTCGTTTCCACTAGAAGGTTTCTGGGGAATCTGTCCTTTCGGGATAGTGTGTACCACGGGTGGTGGTATAGTCATTATGGTCAAGACCCTCAATGTCTCCCGAAGTTTGTAACCTTCAAGAGTTGCTGCCATGTCCCTGAAATCTTCGCTTTCCCAAAGTTTGTAACCTTTAGGCCCAGAGGTTCCTGCTGCGGTTTCCTGATCCTCATTGATCAGCGGAACATATCCTTCCGGGATATAGTTAATAGGCATTCCCCAAGGACGATCTTTCAGAATTTTGTACCTAGGATCATACTTCTCCACTATGGGCGTTGATGTGATCTCTGAGATCACAGTCCTTTGTTGTTGCATCTGAGCTTCTACTAGAGCTTGCAAGTCATTATGAAGCTTTCTCAGATCCTCTTTCAGAGTGTCGATCTCTTCTCTCAACTTTCTGTTCTCTTCCTCGAGATCATCCATCTTTTTCTGACGATTGGCCCGAGTATCATACGAATGAAACAGTTTGACTCTAGAATCGAGACGCAAATGTGAGATTCGTAGGTAAGAAGAATGCGTTATGCGAGAATGATGAATGTAATGAAATGGTTTTATTAAGTATCTATGTTTATTTAAAGTAAACTTCGACAATTAGATTGCAAATATCAAACAGTGGGGAAACCCCGTTTTATTGAATTCAAGGGATTGTGGAAATGGAAATACAGTAGATTACAAAGTGCTAAAAAAGGAAACCTAAACTAATGGACCCTGAGTCCTCTCGAAGGAGAGCTCAAGTGCGGGTTCTGGTACTTTCCTCTTCTTTGACCGGGGCTCTTCGGCCGTTGTCGGGTTGTCATTCCTTTGCTAAGTGAAAGGAGCGAGCAAATTCCTTTGGTCATCCTGATTTTCTACAACATGTTGCTCTAAAATCTCAATCAGAGCATCCTTTTCTTTTAATAGCTGTTGTATTTTCTTACACTCCACATTGAGAATACGGCACTTGTTCCTCCAAGACCTCTTCTCCTGCTAAACTTTGCTGAGAGTAACCTGAAGTTTTTCCATCTCAGACATAAAATAAAGGGCAGAGTCCCTTGATGGAAGAACTTCCTGACGAGGGTAAGGCATCCTCAGCTTGAGAGCTCTAGTTTGTACCCAGTGGAGATAAGGCTCCACCGAGACACAGTCCAGTTTTCCTAGAGACTCTCGTCCTTTCTTATGAACGTGTTTCCAAGCGTGCACTATTTTCTTCTTTAGTGCCCTGTCATTTTCTCCTTCCTTGATGAAAAGACCTTCCAGATGAGCATTGCGCGGGACATGCCTCATTGGGTATCCGAATTGACGACGAACGAGAATTAGATGATAGTTGATTCCCCCCTTAGTTCCTATAAGGGGTACATTTGGGAAATTTCCACAACGGTCAATGATCCTGATCCCATTGTAGATTCGATTGTACCAATCGATGTCAGAGTTGGTAAGAGGCATAATTCTCTGCGACCAATGTAAAGTATTCTTTTGATCCCAAAATGCAGCTGACTTGGGCAAATGGGAAGTGAACCATTTGTCTAGTAGGGGCGCACATGTCATACCCCAAATTTGTCCTACCTGTATATGTTTTCATCTGTACACCCATCCACTAACCATATTCAGAAAAATCCAAAAAATATGTTCATCCCTCTTTTGTTTTTATCCTTTTTTATTTTTAAGTCATATCTAGTTTTTAACCATTTTTTTTACCATTATCCATCCATATCCATTTATTTATCCATAATCTAAATATCCATTTATACCCATTTTATTATCTTTTCCACTTTAATACCCACATTTAAATTTTTATTTATTTATTTTTATTTCAATTTAGTTTTTCAAGCATAATTTATAGATTTAATTTTATTAGAAATTTATGTTTTATTAGATCTTTAATTCATTTAGAAGTTTATATTTAAATTTTAATTTAATTTAATTTTTTAGCTTTATTTGTTATTTATATATTTTATTACCATTTATTATTCCATGATTTTCTATTACTATCACCATTATTAGTATGTTATTATCATTTATATATATTATTATTTCTAATTATTATCATTTATTGTTATTATGGTCATTATTATTTATTGCATTATTATTATTATTATTATATTATATTTTTTATTTCGTTTATTCATTTATTTTTTATTACTATTATTATTATTTGTATTAGTATTATTATTATTATTATTATTTCATCATTTTACTATTCGTTATTTATTTATTTCATTGTTATCATTTTTTATTTCATTTTTATTATTAGTATCATTTTATTTTCGTTATTTTTAATTTTATTATTTATAATATTACATTTATTTGTTACTCTTATCTTTTTACTATTTTACTTTAATTAATTTTACTATTTCTTTTTTTTATTATTTTTATTATTTCATTTTCATTTTTATTATTTGTGTCATTTCATTATTAATATTATATTTTATTATTATTATTATTATTATTATTATTATTATTATTATATTTTATTGTAATTATTTTTTTAGTATTACTGTTATTATCTTATTATTATTATTATTATTATTATTATTATTATTATTTATTTTATTATTATCATTACTAATATTTCCAACCCAATATTGTATCCAATTTGAACCTTTGACCAAAAGGTCTGTGCAAAACTCAACACCAACATTGCCACTACATGGGGTCATCTTACATCAGTCAAAAACACCTCATCTTGCTGCAAAAACCTGCTACAACCACTGCTCTCCTCAATGAAAAACCTCCTACAACCACTGCTCTCCATAACAGCAACGTTTCACTACACATCCTGCACTTGCAAGGGACTTAACAACAGCAACAACAAGACAAAGTTTGAAGTACTTTGAAACTTAACCCATAAGATTTGAAATTGATTTTAAAAGGGGATGGTGGGCAGAAAAGAAGAGAAAAAAAATTCAATACCTTCAAAAAAAAGATCTTATGAGAAAACCTTCATCAACCCAACTCCTTTAAACCATTCTTCTTCAACCTTCAAACCTAAACCAGAACCAACTTTTCATCGCAACAACCAAACCCTTTTCAACTTTAATGTTCTAATTTTCTTCAACAACAGCAAAAAAAACCACTAAATCCTCCTCCTCAATACCCCTTTCGGTCAATCTTTCACCAATAAATCACAAAACCTTTTCATCCCTCTGTAACCCATCAACAACTCAATTCAAACCCATACAAATCTAGAAAACCTAAACCATAAGAAACTGCAACACACTGAACCTCCTCCATTGAAACCGTCGTTTTCTTGCGACAACCACTCAACCCCCACACTTTATTTCAACCGCCTATGTTCACAACCCGTAACCACTGCATACAGAACCTCACCTCCTCAAACCACCATAACCCACAGACAACGACATTTTTTTTCAAAACCCAATCTCATTCAATCTTCAACCCATCCCTCATAAACAAACAACAACAACGAATTGATTCAAACTCTCAACCGTAAACACCCAAACCATTTTTCAAACCACAAATCCATTCAAAAATAAAACCCACGAAAACCCTTCTTCACCCAATCGAACCCAAATCCAACAACCCAAATCGCAACTCCTTCATCCCCAAATCGTGTCCCAAGACGAACTGAATCCAGAATAGAGAATAGAGATGAAGTAGGGATCCAAACCGTGAAAGTAAATCATGAAATAAAACCACCTTGAATCGACGCGTGAGAGAATCAGAGAGTGAGACGAGAGAGAGATAGCGAACAAGGTAGAGCGAGATGTGAGAATGATTCACAACGATGTAGCGTTTCTTCTTTTCAGTTTTTTTGTTCCATTGTTGTCGACTTGTGAGGGCGATGATGAATAAGTTGTCTTATTCTGAGCATATTGTTTTTCTGTTTTATTTACGTTGCTTGTGGGTTTATGGGCTCAAAGTCCTTATTGCTTCAGCATCACCCTTTGTTCCTCTTTAAAAGCCACCAGTTTTTTTTTTCCTTTCTTTTTTTTCGGAAGGGGATGATGGGCTGCAAGGCCCAAATGATTTCTATCCTTATGCACACTCCCGTTTCAGGGTTATCCCCCCTCTTCTTGTTTTTAATTTAACTGATTTTAAATATTTTCTTTTTAGATTTCCTATTTGATTCTAAAAGGTTTTTTTTAAGAGTAGTGATTTATGATTAGCTAATTCATCTCGATATTTCTTTTAATTCCAATTTCTATTTGAGTTTTCATTTTGGGGCCAATGATATCAAAAGCATCATGATTTATTGATTTATTTCAAATAGATCGAAATCTTGATTTATATGAGGCCTCCCCTTTTTTATTTCGATTTTCATTTATATTCATTTGTATTCACCATTCATTTATTTTTATTTCAATTTATTTATCACTTTATTTAGATTTTATTTCATTTTTAGCATTTTTGTTCATTTTGGTCAATGAAAACCAAAATATCAAGATTTATCAATTTTTGATTTTAAATCTTGATAAAGGTGAGACCTTTATTATTTTTATTGTCATTTTCAATTTTTATTTCATTTTACTATTTATTCATTATTTTTTTATTCATTTGGGTCGACGAAAACCAAATATCGATCGATTTATCGATTTCTCGATTAAATCTCGATAAAGGTGAGACCTTTACTCTTTGTATTCACCATTTCGATTTTATTTCATTTTTATTTCATTTTGGATCAATGAAAACTAAATATCGATCGATTTATTGATTTCTCGATTAAATCTCGATAAAGGTGAGACCTTTATGCTTTGTACTCGTATTTTCGATTTAATTTCTTATTTGTCACTTTGTATTCTTTTATTTTCACTTTTGGTCAATGAAAGTCAAAAGTCGTCGATTATCGTTTCGTCGATTAAATCGAGATTAAGACGAGACCAACTTTCATTTTTATGTCGATATTATACCTTGTCAATTCTATGTCGATTATATCGTTGTACATATTGTATCATATTCATTTCATTCGCTCACCCTTAATCGAAAACAATTAACAACTATCGCAACCATAAAAAACGAACATGAACGGACTGTGGTTATGATCATTTGCTCGACGCGCATTCAAGGCTTAGTTTAGGACACTTTGCACACACACGGCTTCCTCTTGGGCTACCTTACAATGAGACCATTTATTTCTGTCAACACTTGTAATTTACATGTATCCCTCCCCCATTCCGATGTACGCACTTAATATTGTTTTGATTGTGGTTTGTTTACTAGGAGCACCCCTAGGGACTAGCATAGGCAACCCTTTTTCAAACCAAAACCTCGATTCGTCGTCGAGACATTATTCAAACAACCCATTTTCAAACCAAACCCTCCGAGACTCGTCGTCGAGCCATTTTCAAACAAACCTTTTTCCAACCAAACTCTCGATTCGTCGTCGAGCCACTTTCAAAATCAACATCCAAACCATAGTCTTTTCAATCAAACTCTTTTCACAAATAAACCCTTGATCCAACGTCAAGCGGATTTTCATAATCAAACCTCAAAGCGACTAACAACTATCAAAACTCTTTCAAGGTGAAAAATGGGGGTTCAAGTCTTTGATCTTCCTTCGATTGTTTGGGTGCGAGTTCTCTTACTCGTGTGTGAGCAATTAACGCCTCTAAAACACATCCAACTCGATAATCGTCCGTCCGACCATCCAAAACACTTTTCAAACCATCAAATGTTTTCAAACTCAACCACCTTAGATGAAAAAGAGAGAGAGCCAAATCTTTGACTCACTCTCCCGATTACTTAGGCCCGAGGAATCTTTCTTAGTTCAAGTAATCGTCATCTAAACCAACCCAACTCCCTTGTTTCGTGGGCGTACCACGAACTACGACTGCTCTGATTCTTTATTCTCGTCTGAATAAAGGTACGTAGGCACAAGATTGCGATGATCTTGGCGGGCACACTTTTTTCTTTTCCCCCCGTTTGCGTGCACACTTTTTTCTTTTTCCCTCATTTGCTTCCACACTACCATCTTTTTCCGTCAAACCCCGTAGTCAAACTACGATTGCTCTGATTCCTCATTCTCGTCCGAATGAGCATACGTAGGCCCGAGATCGCGATGATCTTGCCGAGCACCCTATCCTAAAACCACCCATTTCCCCTTAGCATATTTTCCTTTTCGCATTTATTTTTGAGAAGAAAACAAACAAACTTAGCTAATGAGCATTGCGATTCGAATCAAGAGGTTCCCGTTGAGTACAACGGACGTGAGGGGGTGCGCGTACCTTCCCCTCACGTAACCGACTCCCGAACCCAGAATGTGGTTGCGATGACCATGTTCTTATCCACTTCTTTAAAGGTTTTCTCGATATTTTCCTTTCCCTCTTTTGGGATAAATAAAGTTCGGTGGCGACTCTGTCGAACCGTTTTCCGCACCTTTCGCGCGAGGGTCGTATTTTTGATTAAACGATTTTTCGAGGTGCGACAGATGGCGACTCTGCTGGGGATATTGCTCCATGCAAGAGAGAGTCGAGCCTATCTTGATTCGAATCGTTAGCTCGTTAGTTTCGTTTGCATGCTTTCTTCTCGCTTGTTTACTTACTTACTTGTTTTCCTGGTACCTTTTGTAACATTGTTGGGTTGTTCTGATATTAGGAACTTTGTGAGATGGCTCTACACCCGAGTCGAGAAAAACCCTAGGATTAGGATGGTGGTTGTGTAGTGTAGGCTTGCGTGGTCTCTTCCGTGTGAGTTGAAGCGAAAACCACCGCTTGGAGTAGATTCCCTTGGAGATATTATTGTTGTGGTGAATCTTTGCCATGGTGGTAATACTTTCGAGGTGGGTCGTTGATCCCAAGGACCATTAACCCAATTTACCCATGGTGGTTGGTAGTGTTAATTCTATGTGAGTTAATACGAACTCCCCAATCAGATGAGATCCCTCAAACGTATTACTTCCTGACAGTAATATTTTCGACCTCGATCTAGGATTCTGAGAACCTTATTTAGAACCCGTGTGTCGATGGTTGTGTAGTGGGCGCCTCCGAGGAATCTTTCTCGTGGGGAAGAAACGAAGACCTCACCTAGACGAGATTATTTCGAGGATATTATAGTCGGATGTCTCTTCGTCTTGGTTATAATGTTTTTGAAATATATCCATAACTCTAGGCACCTACCCATTTTAGAAACCTACCTGTGGGTTTTCTTAATCCTAGTGGCGGTTCTTGACCTGTCATCTCCGGCCAACTTCATAACAGTTTGAAGCTGTTTGATCCTTCGATCCTGGATCTTGCATCTTGCATTGCATCTCATATCATTGCATTGCATTGCATCTGTTATGCATCTTGCATTTCATTTTCAACCTCAGAATCTCACCTCGACTTCCTTCCTTCTCCAGTAAATCAAGCTGATTCCTCGACACCAGTACGCAACTCGAGCCAACATAAGAAGAACGATGGAGCAGATTCAGCAAGAGCAAGCTTCCTTCAGAGAAGAAATGGACTCTATGAAGGGAAAGATTGATCAAATTCTTGAAGCCATCATGATGGCCAGAAGAGAAGAAGAACTGCGTGAAGCCGCTGCCGCCAACAACAATGCACAGGTTCAAGGTCACCCTCAAGGCTCTCAGTTCCTGTCCCCAACCCTATCAATTATGGGATACCAATGAACTTTACGCCCGCCGCTGAAGGAGCCATTTCTCAACCACCTCCAACATCTGGAGTCGCTGTTGGTACTATTCCGCAAGCCCAACCTGTTGTCACTCAGGTTCTTATTCCTCATGCTGAAGAAAATCTGGTGGATCAGTATGACGGGATACAGAACTACCATGCTGCTATCCGAATTGTCAATCCCACTACTGCTCAGGATTCTGAAGCCATCAAAATGTGTTGCGATCTAGTTGTAAAACTCCGAGTCATGGAAGGGCGTAACTCAAAATCTCTGAACGCTCTGGAAATGTGCTTGGTGCCAGATGTTGTCATTCCCCCCAAGTTCAAGGTACAAGACTTCCCAAAGTACAAAGGCCTCAGTTGTCCCCACATGCATCTAAGGATGTACTGCCGCAAGATGGCTGCCCATGCCAAAGATGAAAAGCTGATGATCCATTGCTTCCAAGACAGCTTGTCTGGGGCATCTCTCGAATGGTATATGCAGCTGAAGCATAGCAATGTGCGCACTTGGGATGATCTAGTTGATGCATTTTTCAAGAAATATAAGTACAACATTGACCTTGATCCAAATCGTACTCAACTTCAGAGTATGGCTCAAAAGGACAACGAATCCTTTAAGGAGTACGCGCAACGCTGGAGAGAGCTAGCTGCAAGGGTGCATCCACCTCTGGTTGACCATGAACTGATTGACATCTTCATGGGTACTTTGCAAGGCCAATACTATGAGAAGTTGATTGGTAATGTTTCTGCCGGATTATCTGATTTGGTGATTGTCGGTGAGAGAATCGAAGAGGGTCTGAAGAGCGGAAAGATCCAAGGAGGTTCTAGCAGTCAGTCTGCAATCAAGAAGCCCTTCAATGGATTCAAAAAGAAAGAGGGCGAAACAAATGTTGTCTATGCACAGAAGGGGCAAGCTCCACAAACTCCAGCTCCAATACCTTATCAAATGCCATACTCCCAATATCCATATGTTGCTGCTGCCCAATACGCTTCAATGCCTTATCAGCCAACTGTTCAAACTGTTCAAGCTCCAATACCTCAGCAACAGATTCCTCAGCAACAATCCTACAACCAGCAATGGTATCAGTATCCTCCTCAACATCAACAACAGAGAGCTGCTCAACAATGCCAGCCTAATCAACAAAGGATAAGGAGGCCAGATAGAGACTTTGATCGTCTGCCAACATCATATGCTCAGATCTTTGCTCAGTTGATGGAGAAGAGGGCCATTACTCCGAGGGACTTAGCTCCTCCAACTGTCATTCCCCCAGATTATGATGCTAATGCTCATTGCGAGTTTCATAAGGGTGCTCCAGGGCATACGATAGAGGACTGCAGAGCTTTCAAACACAAGGTTCAAGACATGATCGACTCAAAGTATCTCGTGTTCAATGGGAGGGCTCCAAACGTCATCAAAAACCCTCTGCCACTGCCAAACTAGTGCCAGCATCAACTCAAGTCAAGTTCAGTTCCTCGAAGAAGTCAGTCATGTTGCCATCCCATCATTTCGCATCCTTGTACTTTGTCTTTGTTTGTTCAAGTATTATTTGCTTCAAACATTGTCGTTTGTATTTGGTTTTCTTAATGTAGTGATTATGCATGTTTTTAATTAGTTATGTCGTATTCACTCATTTCTTCCATTTACCGCAAATCACCGACACATTTATCCACTTCACTCTTTATATCAAACTGTTGTTAGCAATGATTGGAGGGAGAATGATGAAAAAGAAATACCCATAATTGCAAACCGTATGCTTTCGAATAGAATCTCGTCAAAGATATACAGGCATTGTTTCAACCCCCAAACACTGGAGAGACAAGGAGTTAATCCATAGTAAACCACTTTGAGCCTAGAAGTAGCAGTTTCCTTCGGATATATAAAACCTTATACTCAACCTGGGGCAGGGTAGTGTTCAGTTATTCCTAATTACGCACTCAAACCACAAAGAAAATTCCAAAAGACATGCCGGTTGTTCATCAATACCCATGACTTGGCAGTCACAATCATCCAACAAAACAAAAAAAAAACAAAAATCAAAAGCCTGCTAAGTCAAGCACCTCAAAGGAAACTTAGGCAAAAATCAAGGCAACCCTGATGGACTCGACAAGCAAAATCAGTCCATGCAAAAGATAGGGATTAAAAGCAAAATCAAAAGAAGCCCTCGAATCCTCAACAAAAATAGAATAAGACTTAGTGTCCACCAAATCAAAGCCAAATGGTCACTGACACCCATCAAAAACAAAATAAAGGTGACTGCCATTTCGAGCATACCTTGAATCATCCCGCTACACTGCCAACCCTTTTGGAAGACAAACTTGTGCAGAATTAACTGAACGTAGGATTGGAGTTCATCACGAAGAAGGGGTGGGTACAAATCAAACTTTGAGCCTAATATCCTTTGTTTCATAAACCGTGAACCATACCACGTTACAACCCTCGAAAGACCTAATTGAGGAGAGGTTTATTCTGAAAGCATACTATTGCAAGGTTGCGTAAACTGACTCCCCATATTTACTAATCTTCAGCATTGGTGTCGTTCTCCTTGCTATATCTTTCACACCATCAAAATTAGCTCACGTTTGGGCTAATGGTCCATTCGTCTCACTATCACGGCACTCGAATAAATGACACTCTTGCAAAACTTGCATGAGCATTGCTTTAAGATTACCATTTGTGAATGTGCAATTTTAACTACAAATTAGTGCTAGACATCAAAGCAATTCCAGCAAGGGGAAATCAAGACTCCCTCAACAGCTCAGGCTGGGGCAAATCTTTCAGCAGCTCAATCAGGGGCAAGTCATCTCAAAGCACATCAAAGGTTAACTGCCAAAGATCAGACATCGTCAGAACTGGTTAATCAGGGGCAAACCATTACTATGTTTAGACTGGGGCAAGATCCATCGCAGCAGGCAGATCCCTTTCTATCTTCAAGTTGGTCAAGCAGGCTACCCTGATTATCAAGCACGAATTGTGAAGTCATCTTCGTCTGCATCAATCATGGCGTCTTCAACGAACTGAGTGTCGAGGAAATCAAATCCCTCCCACCGCCCGAAAGTCCAATCCGCATTGGCAGCTACCCAAAAGTCCACCATGCTGGCACCTTCCCGAAACATATCCAATCACTCGTCTGCCATCATATGCATCATACGCATCATATGCATCGCATGAACATCATATGCATCATATGCATACCAAAACCAAATCATACTTCCCCAACACTTGCATCTCCGCGCGTCAGCATTTGCATTTGCGTTTCCATTCGACATGAAGCATCATCAAGCATTCATATATGCATGTCAAGATCCAGGATCAATCTCGCGACTGCAAATGATCTTCAGCCTAGCAGGGGCATCTTCTTCAAATCCGTGAGCGTTCATCACGAAGTTGTTCAACCTTTTGTTGAACAAAACAAGAGTTCAAAGCAAGTATTCAGCCCAGCCATGGGCATCTTCTTCAAGTTCATAGGAGTTCCTCATAAAGTTATCTCAACCTTCTATTGATGAAGCAGTGATCTCCAAGCAAGGCAGTGGGCATTCCTCATTGGGTTGTGTTCCTCGACCTTTTGTTGCTGAGGTCGTCATCCTCATCCCAACCAATAAACATTCCTCCGAGTCAGTGGGCATTCATCATTGAATATTTTCTTCAAGTCGAACTACGACTCCCCTGATTCTTTATTCTCGTCTGAGTAAAGATACGTAGGCACAAGATTGCGTAGATCTTGGCGGCTTACCTTCTCCATTTTTCGTTGTTTACCTTCTCCATTTTTCGCTGTTTACCTTCTCCATTTTTCGCTGTTTTCCTTCTCCATTTTTCACTATCTCCCTTTCCTTTTCGTGGGCTCTCCTCATTGATTTCTTTACTTCAACCTTTGTGTGTGTGCCCTATTATCCTTTTGGTAATAGCAGGCTGTGTTGTGTGCCCTATTATCTCGTCGGTAATAGCAGGTTTCGACCTCATTTCCATCCTTTTGGTGGAAGGGTCTCTGTGTGTGTGTGCCCTATTATCCTGTTGGTAATAGCAGGCTTTGACCTCATTTTCATCCTTTTGGTGGAATGGGCTGTGTGTGTGCCCTATTATCTCGTTGGTAGTAGCAGGATGTGTTGTGTGCCCTATTATCTCGTCGGTAATAGCAGGTTGTGTTGTGTGTCCTATTATCTCGTGGATAATAGCAGGCTGTGTTGTGTGCCCTATTATCTCGTCGATAATAGTAGGCTGTGTTGTGTGCCCTATTATCTCGTCGGTAATAGCAGGCTGTGTTGTGTGCCCTATTATCTCGTCGATAATAGTAGGCTGTGTTGTGTGCCCTATTATCTCGTCGATAATAGCAGGCTGTGTTGTGTGCCCTATTATCTCGTCGGTAGTAGCAGGCTGTGTTGTGTGCCCTATTATCTCGTCGATAATAGCAGGCTGTGTTATGTGCCCTATTATCTCGTCGGTAGTAGCAGGCTATGCGTGTGTGCCCTATTATCTCGTCGGTAATAGCAGGTTTTGACCTCATTTTCATCCTTTTGGTGGAAGGGTTTGTGTGTGTGTGTGTGTGCCCTATTATCCTTTTGGTGATAGCAGGTTTTGACCTCTTTTTCATCCTTTTGATGGAAGGATCTGTGTGCGTGTGTTAACTATTATCCTTTTGGTGATAGGTCTGCCATCCTTTTGGTGTCGGATTTCTCTTGTTGTCATCCTTTTGGTGATGACGATTTTTGCAAGCTATCTATTATTCCACCTCCCAATCCTTTTCTTTATTTCGGACAAATTTGTGGTGTTCTTCATATCTAATTGTCTTATACCTCGAAAGACCGAACGCCGTAGCAGTTCATCTAACTCAGTTTAAGCCAATTAGATAGGGGCATCTGTCATACCCCAAATTTGTCCTACCTGTATATGTTTTCATCTGTACACCCACCCACTAACCATATTCAGAAAAATCCAAAAAAAATTGTTCATCCCTCTTTTGTTTTTATCCTTTTTAATTTTTAAGTCATATCTAGTTTTTAACCATTTTTTTTACCATTATCCATCCATATCCAATTATCCATCCATATCCATTTATTTATCCATAATCTAAATATCCATTTATACCCATTTTATTATCTTTTCCACTTTAATACCCACATTTAACTTTTTATTTATTTATTTTTATTTCAATTTAGTTTTTCAAGCATAATTTATAGATTTAATTTTATTAGAACTTTATGTTTTATTATATCTTTAATTCGTTTAGAACTTTATATTTAAATTTTAATTTAATTTAATTTTATAGCTTTATTTGTTATTTATATATTTTATTATTTTTTATTACCATTTATTATTCCATTATTTTCTATTACTATCACCATTATTAGTATGTTATTATCATTTATATATATTATTATTTCTAATTATTATCATTTATTGTTATTATGGTCATTATTATTTATTGCATTATTATTATTATTATATTATATTTTTTATTTTGTTTATTCATTTATTTTTTATTTCTATTATTATTATTTGTATTAGTATTATTATTATTAATATTATTTCATCATTTTACTATTCGTTATTTATTTATTTCATTGTTATTATTTTTTATTTCATTTTTATTATTTGTATCATTTTATTTTCGTTATTTTTAATTTTATTATTTTTAATATTTCATTTTTTTATTACTCTTATCTTTTTACTATTTTACTTTTATTAATTTTACTATTTATTTTTTTTATTATTTTTATTATTTCATTTTCATTTTTATTATTTGTGTCATTTCATTATTAATATTATATTTTATTATTATTATTATTATTATTATTATTATTATATTTTATTGTAATTATTTTTTTAGTATTACTGTTATTATCTTATTATTATTATTATTATTATTTATTTTATTATTATTATTACTAATATTTCCAACCCAATATTGTATCCAATTTGAACCTTTGACCAAAAGGTCTGCGCAAAACTCAGCACCAACATTGCCACTACATGGGGTCATCTTACATCAGTCAAAAACACCTTATCCTGCTGCAAAAACCTACTACAACCACTGCTCTCCTCAATGAAAAACCTGCTATAACCACTGCTCTCCATAACAGCAACGTTTCACTACACATCCTGCACTTGCAAGGGACTTAACAACAACAACAACAAGACAAAGTTTGAAGTACTTTGAAACTTAACCCACAAGATTTGAAATTGATTTTAAAAGGGGACGGTGAGCAGAAAAGAAGAGAAAAAAAATTCAATACCTTCAAAAAAAAGATCTTCTGAGAAAACCTTCATCAACCCAACTCCTTTAAACCATTCTTCTTCAACCTTCAAACCTAAACCAGAACCAACTCTTCATTGCAACAACCAAACCCTTTTCAACTTTAATGTTCTAATTTTCTTCAACAACAGCAAAAAAACCACCGAATCCTCCTCCTCAATAACCCTTTCGGTCAATCTTTCACCAATAAATCACAAAACCTTTTCATCCCTCTGTAACCCATCAACAACTCAATTTAAACCCATACAAATCTAGAAAACCTAAACCATAAGAAACCGCAACACACTGAACCTCCTCCATTGAAACCGTCATTTTCCTCCGACAACCACTCAACCCCCACACTTTATTTCAACCGCCTCTGTTCACAACCCTTAACCACTTCCATACAGAACCTCACCTCCTCAAACCACCATAACCTACAGACAACGACATTTTTTTTCAAAACCCAATCTCATTCAATCTTCAACCCATCCCTCATAAACAAACAACAACAACGAATTGATTCAAACCCTCAACCGTAAACACCCAAACCATTTTTCAAACCACAAATCCATTCAAAAATAAAACCCACGAAAACCCTTCTTCACCCAATCGAACCCAAATCCAACAACCCAAATCGCAACTCCTTCATCCCCAAATAGTGGCCCAAGACGAACTGAATCCAGAATAGAGAAGAGAGATGAAGTAGGGATCGAAACCGTGAAAGTAAATCGTGAAACAAAACCACCTTGAATCGACGCGAGAGAGAATCAGAGAGTGAGACGAGAGAGAGATAGCGAACAAGGTAGAGCGAGATGTGAGAATGATTCACGACGATGTAGCGTTTCTTCTTTTCAGTTTTTTTGTTCCATTGTTGTCGATTTGTGAGGCCGATGATGAATAAGTCGTCTTATTCTGATCATATTGTTTTTCTATTTTATTTACGTTGCTTGTGGGTTTATGGGCTCAAAGTCCTTATTGCTTCAGCATCACCCTTTTTCCTCTTTAAAAGCCACCCGTTTTTTTTCCTTTCTTTTTTTTCGGAAGGGGATGATGGGCCGCAAGGCCCAAATGATTCCTATCCTTATGCACACTCCCGTTTCAGGGTTATCCCTCCTCTTCTTGTTTTTAATTTAACTAATTTTAAATATTTTCTTTTTAGATTTCCTATTTGATTCTAAAAGGTTTTTTTTAAGAGTAGTGATTTATGATTAGCTAATTCATCTCGATATTTCTTTTAATTCCAATTTCTATTTGAGTTTTCATTTTTGGGCCAATGATATCAAAAGCATCATGATTTATTGATTTATTTCAAATAGATCGAAATCTTGATTTATATGAGGCCTCCCCTTTTTTATTTCGATTTTCATTTATATTCATTTGTATTCACCATTCATTTATTTTAATTTTAATTTATTTATCACTTTATTTAGATTTTATTTCATTTTTAGCATTTTTGTTCATTTTGGTCAATGAAAACCAAAATATCAAGATTTATCAATTTTTGAATTTAAATCTTGATAAAGGTGAGACCTTTATTATTTTTATTGTCATTTTCAATTGTTATTTCATTTTACTATTTATTTATTATTTTTTTATTCATTTGGGTCGACGAAAACCAAATATCGATCGATTTATCGATTTCTCGATTAAATCTCGATAAAGGTGGGACCTTTACTCTTTGTATTCACCATTTCGATTTTATTTCATTTTTATTTCATTTTGGGTCAATGAAAACTAAATATCGATCGATTTATCGATTTCTCGATTAAATCTCGATAAAGGTGAGACCTTTATGCTTTGTACTCGTATTTTCGATTTAATTTCTTATTTGTCACTTTGTATTCTTTTATTTTCACTTTTGGTCAATGAAAGTCAAAAGTCGTCGATTATCGTTTCGTCGATTAAATCGAGATTAAGACGAGACCAACTTTCATTTTTATGTCGATATTATACCTTGTCAATTCTATATCAATTATATCTTTGTACATATTGTATCATATTCATTTCATTCGCTCACCCTTAATCGAAAACAATTAACAACTATCGGAACCATAAAAAACGAACATGAACGGATTGTGGTTATGATCATTTGCTCGACGCGCATTCAAGGCTTAGTTTTGGACACTTTGCACACACACGGCTTCCTCTTGGGCTACCTTACAATGAGACCATTTATTTCTGTCAACACTTGTAATTTACATGTATCCCTCCCCCATTCCGATGTAAGCACTTAATATTGTTTTGATTGTGGTTTGTTTACTAGGAGCACCCCAAGGGACTAGCATAGGCAACCCATTTTCAAACCAAAACCTCGATTCGTCGTCGAGACATTTTTCAAACAACCCATTTTCAAACCAAACCCTCGATTCGTCGTCGAGCCATTTTCAAACAAACCTTTTTCCAACCAAACTCTCGATTCGTCGTCGAGCCACTTTCAAAATCAACATCCAAACCATAGTCTTTTCAATCAAACTCTTTTCACAAATAAACCCTTGATCCAACGTCAAGTGGATTTTCATAATCAAACCTCAAAACGACTAACAACTATCGAAACTCTTTCAAGGTGAAAAATGGGGGTTCAAGTCTTTGATCTTCCTTCGATTGTTTGGGTGCGAGTTCTCTTACTCGTGTGTGAGCAATTGACGCCTCTAAAACACATCCAACTCGATAATCGTCCGTTCGACCATCCAAAACAATTTTCAAACCATCAAACTTTTTCAAACTCAACCACCTTAGATGAAAAAGAGAGAGAGCCAAATCTTTGACTCACTCTCCCGATTACTTAGTGTAGCGAGCGAAACTGGACGTGGTTCTTAAGCCCTGGTCGCTCTCTGCGGTTGAGTTTACTACAGGTCAATTCATTTTTTATCCTATTAAAGCTGATGAAGGAAGGGAAATAGATGTCTCCAATTAACCCTGCTTGCATACTGAGTTTAAACAGCGGTCTGTTAGGTTACGAATGCTATCAATGTGGGGGGCCTTTGTACTGGTTATTTGTATTTTCGCCAATACTGTTTTCTCTCTTTTTGTTAGGATATTGCTTCAGATTAGGATATATGGGATTTTAGGTTTTTGTTTAGTGTGCTCGCTAAGATTTTTCTTTCAATCTTATGCCTACGTATTCCCGTTTACCGAAACAGGGAAATCAGAGCGTTCGTAGTTCCTAGATAGGAGGAAATGGGTGTTTTGGTGTCTTGTTCAAAGCCCAAGACGTGAAGCGAAAGGTGGTTTGTATCTTGTTTGAAGCCCAAGATGTGAAGCTAAAGGTCTGACTTTAGAGAGAATTTTTCATCTCTAAAGAGGGGGTTGTTTGTCACAATTGTTGGGTGACTGGCTGTAAAGGAGGATTACTTTAATCGGGATACACGGATCCTAGCAATGCCATAATTTCCTTTATAGGGGATTTTAACCTGAAGGAGAAGACTTTAACTCAGTATAGAGCAATGCCATCTTTCCTTAGGAATTTCTCATGCTAAAAGAGGGACAGTGGCATGGATGTAAATGATCCAGAGGCTTGCCGCTTACAGCGATTAGATGAAGGGGAAGGAGTTGTTGATGTTTGTGTACTGTGAACAAGGCACAGCTTTGATGCTAAAAGGTTAATTGGATTAACCAGTGGTTTTCTTATACAAATCCTAAGAGGAGGCTAATATGTGTCTCGTACAAAGCCCGAGAGAGAGGTTAAAAGGTTTTGACTCAACAGGAGAATCTTTTATACTTAACAAGAGAGTGTTTTTGTATCTCGTACGAAGCCCGAGATGGAGGCGAAAGGGGTGATTGACTCAACGAGGGAGTCTCTTATGTGTCTCGTACAAAGCCCGGGAGAGAGGCTAAATGTTGTTTGACTCCGTTGGGGAGAATCATTGTACAAAGCCCAAGAGGAGGCTATGGTTACTGTTTTAATTAAGTGACAGGTCCAGTATACTGATTTTTAAAGAGGAAATCAGTTCTTATATGAGCAACACTGTACTCAAGGATTTGATTCAAGGATCCGGGTTATTCCTGTTTTTTAAGGAAGAAGAGAATCCGAAGGGCATTGAGACTGTCCGAGTCTACGGGTTTCCTTCCTATTTAACGAAGGGGTCCCTTGAGAATGTCTTTGAGACTCAATGAGATTAGACTGTCCGAGTCTAGAGTTTCATCTTTTATACTATGCTTTGAGAAACAGTAGTGGACTCTTTGAAAGGACTGTTCTTTGGAGATGATTAAGTTCTGTTCCTATACCTCTAGGAGGTCGTCGGGACAATTTGTACGAAGCCCAAGAGGAGGCTGGAAACTTTTAAGAAGCCGAGAGGTCCTTGTACGAAGCCCAAGAGGAGGCTATCATTCCCGAAGGAAGAGATCCTTATACGAAGCCTAAGAGGAGGCTGTGAATACTTCTAAGAAGCCGATGGGTCCTTGTACAATGCCCAAGAGGAGGCGGGGGTGCTTTTAAGAAGCCTGTGGGTCCTTGTACAATGCCCAAGAGGAGGCCGATGCTTTTAAGAAGCTGATGGGTCCCCAAACTCCGAGAAATTCAAGACAGGCTATTCACGAGGAATAGATCAAGCCAGGAAAGTTCGAGAATTTGGAAGAAACTCAAGAGATGCCATTCACGGAGAAAAGATCATCTCTGGGGAGTAGAGTTTCTTGACAAGTGCTTTTAAGAAGCCTGTGGGTCCCCAAACCCCGAGAAGTTCAAGACATGCCATTCATCGAGAATAGATCAAGCCAGGAAAGTCCGAGAATTTGGAAGAAACTCAAGAGATGCCATTCACGGAGAAAAGATCATCTCTGGGGAATAGAGTTTCTTTGACAACTTCTACGAGTGACAGTCTATGAAAGGGTTCACCGAGAATGCTGCATTTCATGTCTCCATATTGTTTAACCCCAAGAGGAGGGAAGACTGTGTCTGGTAATCCTATGGGGATCTAGTTTTGACTATTTAAGAGTGATCAACAGGGCTTTACCTAGTGCTAGACGTAGTTGCCAAGGAAACTCTAAATATCTATACTATTATTACACAGTTGATATGAGTTTATGAAAGAAGACTTACAGCGAAACAGCCCCACAATACAGTTATATGTATATGAAAGCGGTAAATGAAAGCGTATAAACACTTACTCGGTTGTAGAGCTTCCATGCTGTTTGGTTAGTTGTTCAACAAAGAAAGATTGAAAACAACAGTATATTTCAAAATCAAAGGAGAAAGTGCTTTGAAAAAGAAAGATTTGGGGCTTACAGCTCAAGGAGAGGCCCAGGGTTTTATCAGTGAGCGCACTGTTGTTTTGTACAGAGGGACTTATACAAGGGACTGAGGCCCAAAAAGGTTTTCTATACAAAGGGATGGGTCTTACACTCTCTCAAGAGGCCCAAAAAGTTTAAAGAGAAAGAGTGGGGCTTATAACACGAGGGTAGGCCCAATTGATTTTTTTGTTAAAAAATGGCGATCGCGCCGAGGTTTTCTTTTAACGCAGAGGGACTTATACAATAAGTGAGGCCCAAAAGGTTTAAAAGGGGATTGGGTCTTACACTCTATTAGAGGCCCAAGTGTATCTTAAGAAAAGAAATGGGTCTTACTACTCGAGGGTAGGCCTAGGGTTATTTTGAAAAGGCGACGGTCGCGCCGTTTGTTTTTTACGGTATCGGGACTTATACAATACACTGAGGCCCAAAAGGTTTGGTCAAAAAAGGATTGGGTCTTACACTCTATTAGAGGCCCAAAAGTGTTTGACAATGATTTGTTTGAGTGAAAATCAAAGAAACCCTAATTTTATTCTTTAAAAGTAAATAGGTTTGAATAAACCACTTGTGATTTTTGTTTAAGGTTTGAAAAATGAGGTATAAATCACAAGAGATTAAAACTCATTTGGTCTTGATTTTTCAAGATGAATATTCATTTTAAAATGCTTAAAAACAAATAAAAATGAATTTATTCACAAAAATACTAATTATATTAAATAAATAATATAAATTCAATTTTTTTGTGGAATAAAATATTTCAACATTTTTGTGATTTTTTACAAAAAGAACCAATAAAAAATAATTAAAATTGAAAGAGTTATTAATTTCCCAAATAATTAACAAAACATGAAAATAGTTGGAAAAATAGCAAAAATGTGAAAAATCACAAAATGGCATGGGTGGGGTTTGAACCCATGACCTCAAGCATACAAGGCGCGCGCTTTACCACTGGGGTGGTGATACATCCATTGCTTGAAACAAAACAATAAATATACAAGTCATGCCTTGGTTTTGGCTTGCCCAAGGCAAGTTTTGGCTAAAAAACGTGAAGGTCATAACTTTATCAATTCTTAATGGTTTGAGACAAAATTTATATGTATCTGGGCCAGAATTTCACAAGGAATCCAATGGTGGTGGTGGTTTTTTCAGATCACACTCCCTCCTCAAAACCCGATAGTGGTTTTGAAAATGGCCTATGATTGCATTTTCTATTCTACACTTTGATACATGCATGAATTACATGATCAATTGGCACAAACACAACACATATGACATGAATAATAGATGTATACTTAGTGGACTTCAAATGCACACATGTTTTGGTGAGTGCAAGTTGAGAGGCTTACCCTTCTTTGGGATTTTGGCGTTTTCTCTGCAATCTGCCAACCCTCTTGCTCTAGATATGATTTTATGCTTTGAACCACCTCAAATGACTCCTTGGATGCTTTTAGGATGGTTGGAATCAGCTGGTACCTGCAAAAACACAAACAGTCCCTTTCTTGCAAAAGGGGTCAAAAGTGACCAAAATAGCAACTCCCTCAAATGGTGTTCCAGATGGGGGGAACCATTTGGGACAGTTCAAGGATGATATTTGGAGTGTGTTTGAGGTTTTATCTGGTTTGGAAAGTGACTGAATCAAGACATGGCTTGAAAAATGCAAAAAAAAAGCCTATTTTGAGGTTTTGAGATGCGACTTTGTGATTTTGTGATTACAGGTCACTTGTGATAGTTTGCACAGCTTACATATGATATATATGAGGTGTGTGTGTGATTGATTGTGATGGAAAAGCTCTCAAGCTCAAAAACTCAAAGTTGCCTTGCTAAAGAAGGCATTTTTGCCAAGAGAAAGAGGTTTTGAGGAAAGCATCTGTTTGATGGCTTTGGTGTACCCAAACTGAACACAATTGAGCTCTATTTATAGTAGAGCAAGTTTGTTTTGGGATCCACAGTGAGTGGCAACTACAGCAGAGGTTTGGCCAATGTTGTCCAATGGAAATCCAAGTCTCCTCTAGCCATTGACTAGAGGTTAGGGCACAGGGCTGTGGTTCCCTTGGTCTTGGATAAGTCTTGACTGATTTCAGATGAGAATGGCTCAGTCCATGCCACCTTGATGCTTCCATTGAATGCTCCAATCCAAATTTGAAGTCTTGTCCCTATTTTGGCCATTCTAGGTTCAACATGCTTTTTCTTGTTCCAAGGACTTTGGAGGCTTGGCTCAGTGATTGTCCCCTTTAGATTCAATCCTCAGATGTGTCCAAGTGGATAGCAGTGTTTGGATTTGGCTGATTTTAGCAAATCGATCAAAAATACAAATTCTGCCTTGCCTTGACAGATTTCAACAAGGCAACTTCCCAATGTCATAACTCATAGCCCAAATGGAATTTGGCAATGTTCTTGGCCATTTTGGAAAGCCCTTACATGATACAACAACTGTTTGAACATAATTGGTTTTGATCTCTTTTGAATCCAAGTGAAAAATCCCCCTACATTTGGAAAAAAATGAAGACAGATTTGGACTTAGTGAAAATTTCACTAAGTGTTGGAAAAAGTGACATTTTCATTTTTCAGCCATTTTGATCACTCCATAACTCAAAATCCTTAATGAATTGGAATGACTTGTAGTTGAAGTTTTTGTAGAGGGTAATGAGGGCTAAAAATCCATCTTTGGATGAGAAAAAATGGCTTTGTGGTTTAGGAGTTATGATCCTCCAAAGTTGGTACCCTAGCCACTTTATTTTTAACTTAGATAATTTTCTAAGTTTTTATTGTTACCCCTTTTACAAGTTATCCAACTTTTCTTGATTTTTCTTGATGAATGATGATTCAAATCACACATTAACATCATTTTAGGGTTAAAAATCCATTTTGGTGAAAAATCTCAAAAAGTCAAAGTTGACTTTTGTGCACAGTTGACTTTTTATCAGATGAATTCCAAACTGTGCAATTCCTTAGGAAATCATGTCCTTGACCTAAATCAAACTTGATGGACATGTTACATGGGTGTCATAGGGTATATTTAGGCATGTCCTAGGGTTTGGGAGCATGTCCTGGTCAAAAGTCAAAGTTACAGTTGACTTTCCTCACGAAACCCTAATTGTGGTGCAGATGAAATTGAGACTTGTTGCTCAAGCTTCTTGGATTAATCCATTGTTCCAAATGGATCAATATGGTTCATTAGAGACCCTCAAATCATGTCTTGAGATCTTGACTCATGATTTGTCCCAAAAGTCAACTTAGGGGTGAATTAGGTCAAGAAACCCTAATTCCTGATTTTTGATGTATGCATCCCTTGAGGCCAAATTAACTTGATGATTGGGTCCATGAGGTTCCATGGAGTATATTAGGCTGTGTTTTGGATCATTGGCTCATGCCTAGAGGAAAATTTCCCTTTGGAGGCCCTGATCGACTAAAACCCTAATTTGGTGACACTGGCGATCTTGAGGCTTGATCCACCTAGAAGGGAGCAGCTTTGTGCTTAATCCTTGAAGTGGGAGTCCTTTTTGATCCTTTGTGTATGTTTGAGAGGTTAGACAAGTTGAAGATCATGTCATTCCTTGATTGATCCTTTGTCTAGGCACTCAGAGAGGGCTTGAAACCCTAAATTTGATAGTAGTGGATGCTCACCCATCTTTGGAGAGACTGATGAAGTATGATGGTTCCTCCATATTGTGATGATGATTTTCACAATGATGGGAAATCTTAGTGGTCAAAATTTGGGGTATGACAGATGCCCCTATTTAATCTTCTTGGACCCGAAGGTGTGAATGACGAAAGTATTCGGGCATTCGGGGTGCAAGAGGATTAAATATCGGAATACCCGAAATTTTGATGGCTATGAATGGCAGCTTGCGCATTCATCTTCTTTTTCTAAGCAATGATGCTTAGAAAAGGTAGACTTCCCCTCGATTCTGGTTTCCTACCAAGGAACTGGTCTTAGTTTCTGTTTTAAACTTCCCCTCGATCCTGGTTTCCTACCAGGGATCTGGTCTAAGTTACGAAAACAAACTTCCCCCCGATCCTGGTTTCCTACCAAGGAACTGGTCTTAGTTTCTCATGTAAACTTCCCCTCGATCCTGGTTTCCTACCAAGGAACTGGTCTCAGTTTCTTTTGTCAATAAACTTTCTTGACAAGGGACGCTATTCGTAGCGGTTTTCCTCAAACTTTTCGCCGAATTTCCTGGGGAGATGCCATTTGAGTGGAAATTTTTTTGATGCCAGACTCGCTGGGAGGACCCAGTCGTCTGAGTTATAGAGTTGTACAAACTTCTCTGTTGGAGATGCCATTTGTCGATTCTACTAGGGAAAGCGAGTCTCTTGAGAGACTGTTTCTGCTTGGGATCTTACATCGTACTTTTCTCGGGATCTTCCCGGAGAAATGCCATATGATGGGGTCCAATTTTGAGGTGCCGATGACCTTTTCATCAGTAATCTTTCAGAGAAAGGCAACTTAGGAGGCTTTCTCTGGGGATTTTCCTCAATCCGGGAAAGCAAGGATATCATCTTCAATGGCGAAGAGTGATGCTGACTGAAGGTTCTCTGGCTTTTCAGAGGTTCAAATTATCAAAGTGGTCAAGGAACTAACTTCAATCCAGAAGTGAACTGAAGAAAGGATTGTTCAAACGCAGCGTTTCCTGACGAGGCAAGAATTGACGACTCGATTGAGAGAACTGTTTATCACTAGGGGACAAAACCGACTAGAGTGATGGTAATGCAATATGAAATGTGAATGCAAATCAAAAATGCATGATGTATGTATGTTTATGCTGACAAAACTGACGCGGCATACAAACTGACGGGTGAGCACGACTGGATACTCGGCCATCGCGGGGCGTGTAGAAATATCGCTGGTTTAAGATAGCAATTCCACCTTGCTTAGGAGGAATAGTCCCTGCTGGGAGCTATGTTGGTCGGGCTTAAGTGATGAGAACTCTGCCGAGGGTATCAGATGGGAAAGCCGCATCTCATACAATTGATCCTTTGTTCAGGCATACTGGCCTAGAAGGAGTACTTTGATTCTGCACTTTGAAGTTTGCTTACTTCTAAAGAAGCGGTTGATGTTCTTTTGATGTTCAACAGTCAAAAGAAATTGCCAACTTTATTTTAAAAGCAGAAAAAGTTTTAACAAGTAAATTCATTTTTGTCTTATTTCAAGAATCGTTGATCATGTTAAAATGTCGTTCTGTAAAGCTAAAACAAACAAGAATTACAAACAAAAGCACAAAGGCTCAAATTTTATTGATAAAATGGAGATCAGCCAAACGCGTGATTCCAAAAAGTATTTACAAAGTTAGAAAATGGTAATTTACAGGGAAAAGGGCTACGTTGAAACATAACGACCACTATCCTTCTACCAACTTTGACTTCGGGGCATCCTGAACTTCTGCCGAAAATGACCTTGACTGGAGTTTTCTGACAGATGATGTAACTGCTGCTGAGGGATTCTCCTATGTAAAACATAGTTACTTTCCATTATCCCTAATTTTTGCCTGGATTGTACTATGATGTTTCCAATCCACCGGGATGATTTTTTTTCATGTCTCTAACTTTTGCCTGGACCGCCCTTTCGGGTTTTCAGTCCACCGAGACGTTTTTTTTTAGTTTAGGCGAAGTATTTCTTGACTACATCAACATTCGTGGGGTAGGCAAATTCTTCTCCGTCCATGGTTGCAAGTCTCAAGGCGCCGCCTGAGAAAGATTTCGTGACCACATAGGGGCCATCATAATTCGGAGTCCACTTGCCCCGAGAATCAGTGAGAAAAGATTGTATCTTTTTGAGCACGAGGTCTCCTTTCTTGAAGATTCGGGGTCGGACCTTTTTGTCGAACGCCTTCTTCATTTTTTGCTGATACAACTGACCGTGGCATAGTGCCGTGATTCTCTTTTCTTCGATCAGATTCAATTCGTCGTGTCGACTTTGACACTATTCAGCTTCGGTGAGCTTAGCTTCCATCAATACTCGAATTGACGGGATCTCTATTTCTATGGGGAGACTGCTTCCATGCCGTATACTAGAGAGAAAGGGGCAGCCCCTATTGAAGTGCGGACAGATGTGCGATAACCATGAAGAGCAAAGGGTAGCATCTCGTGCCAATCTTTGTAGGTTACAACCATCTTTTGAACGATCTTCTTGATGTTCTTGTTAGCCGCTTCTACCGCTCCGTTCATCTTGGGTCGGTAGGGAGATGAGTTATGGTGTTCGATCTTGAACTCTGCACACAACTCTTTCATCATCTTATTGTTCAAGTTAGATCCATTATCAGTAATGATCTCATTTGGAACACCATAACGGCAGATGATATTGTTTTTGATAAATCGGACCACCACTTGTCGGGTTACATTGGCGAATGGCGCTGCTTCGACCCATTTGGTGAAATAGTCAATGGCCGCTAGGATGAACCGATGTCCGTTTGAAGCCTTAGGTTCGATCAAGCCAATCATGTTGATTCCCCATATGGAGAAAGGCCAAGGGGAAGAGAGAACTTTGAGATGTGTTGGCGGTACATGGATTTTGTCGGAGTATATCTGACACTTGTGACACCTCCTCATGTACTTGTAGCAGTCGGATTCCATGGTCAACCAGTAGTACCCTGCTCTTAGGATCTTTCTCGCCATTGTGTGTCCATTGGCGTGAGTGCCAAAGGATCCTTCATGAATTTCTTTCATAAGCATGTCTGCTTCTGGTTTATCTACGCATCGGAGCAAGACCATGTCAAAATTTCTCTTATAGAGAGTGTCACCGCTCAGGAAGAAGTTTCCAGCCAATCTTCTGAGGGTCTTTTTGTCTTTTCTGAGTGCCCCAGGTGGGTACTCTTGTTTCTGAAGGAAGCATTTGATATCGTGATACCAAGGTTTGTCGTCTATGACTGCTTCAATCGCGAAGATGTAAGTGGGCCGTTCAAGGCACATTATGTCGATCTTAGGTATGTCATTCCATTGACATACACTAATCATGGAAGATAGGGTGGCTAATGCATTAGCCATGTGATTCTCCTCACGAGGGATGTAATGAAACTCAACTCTGTTGAAGAAAGGTAACAACCTTCTTGCATAGTCTTTGTAAGGAATCAGACCTAATTGGTATGTGTTCTAATCTCCTTTTATCTGATTGATAACCAGGGCTGAGTCGCCGTATACGTCCAAGTTTTTGATCCTAAAATCAATTGCTTCTTCGAGACCCATGATATAAGCTTCGTATTCGGCCTCGTTGTTCATACATTTGAACGTAAGTCTGGCGGTGAAAGGAATGTGGGTACCCTGAGGGGTAACAATGATTGCCCCAATTCCATTTCTGTAATGATTAACTGCTCCGTCAAAAATAAGTCCCCATTGGGAACCTGGTTCTGGCCCTTCACTGGGTAACGGTTCATCGCAATCTTTCATTTTTAGATACATGACATCTTCGTCTGGGAAGTCAAACCCGATTGATTCTTGATCGTCAATAGGTTGATAAGCCAAATGATCGGCTAAAATACTCCCTTTAACGGCTTTCTGAGCGTGGTACTCTATGTCATATTCGGAGACCAGCCAAGTAGTATAACAAATCATGTATTGGCGAAGACGTTTGGCTGCCCAAGCCAAAGCGCAACAAGTTTTCTCAAGCATCGTGTACCGAGTTTTGCAGTCGGTGAATTTCTTGCTCAGATAGTAGATGGCAGACTCTTTCCTTTTTTTTCGTCCTGTTGGCCAAGTACACATCCCATTGAGTCCTCTAGAACTGTGAGGTAAATGATCTGTGGTCTTCCTTCCACTGGAGGTGATAGAATCGGAGGATTCAACAGATATTCCTTGATATTGTCGAAGGCGGTTTGGCAATCTTCTGACCAGACGCAATCCTGGTTCTTTTTGAGTAACTTGAAAATCGGCGCATTTGTCGCGGTCATGAGGAATATGAATCTGGAAATGTAGTTCAAACGTCCCAGGAATCCTCTGACTTGTTTTTCAGTTTTCGGAGAAGGCATTTCTTGAATGGCCTTTACCTTGTCAGGTTCAACTTCAATTCCTTTCTGGCTGACAATGAACCCTAGTAGTTTCCCCGAACGGAAACCGAAGGTGCACTTGTTGGGATTCAAGGGGAGCTTGAACTTTCTTAAACATTCGAACAATTTTGACAGATGTTCAACGTGCTCACTCTCTGTTTTTTATTTTGCAATCATATCATCGACATATACCTCGATTTCTTTGTGTATCATGTCATGAAATAGAGTAGTCATGGCCCTTTGATAGGTTGCCCCGACATTCTTCAAACTGAACGACATTACCTTGTAACAAAAGGTACCCCATGGGGTAATGAACGAAGTTTTCTCCATGTCTTTCGGCGCCATTTTGATCTGGTTATAGCCCGAGAATCCATCCATGAAGGAGAATACTTTGAACTTTGCTATACTGTCTACCAGCATGTCAATGTGTGGTAAAGGAAAGTCGTCCTTTGGACTAGCCTTGTTCAGGTCTCTGTAGTCAACACACATTCTGACCTTTCCGTCCTTTTTGGGAACGGGTACAATGTTGGCTAACCATTGGGGATATTCTGATGTGGCGAGGAAACCTGCATCAATCTGTTTCTGTACCTCCTCTTTGATTTTGATGGCCATGTCCGGGTGAGTGCGTCTCAACCTTTGCTTTACTGGCGGGCATTCCGATCTTAACGGTAAGTGATGTTCCACGATGCTGGTATCCAACCCTGGCATATCCTGATAGGACCAAGCGAATACATCGGGGAATTCTTTGAGAAGCTTTATCAAACTCTCTCTGGCAGTTGGACTGAGCAGTGCCCCAATCCTGATTTCTTTTCTCTCTTGCCCTGAACCCAAGTTTACCGTTTTCAACGGCTCTTTGTGAGGTTCAATGGACCTTTCCTCTTGTCTGAGTAATCGGGAGATCTCTTCTGGAATTTCGTTGTCATTTTCTTCTTCAGCCTCGAATACCGGGAACTCACAGTTGGGAGAAGGCATCGGATCATATGTTTCAACAGGGTTTAAAACAAGCAATCTGCATGACGTGATGATTCGTGTTTAGAAGAGATAGAGAAAATACAAGTGTGTGCAGTGTATTTTTTTATAACTGCTTGTTTTTATTATTTGAATTGTTTTTTAGGATTACCATTTTCTGAAAAAAAACGAAAAGAGAAAACAGCAATTAATGCGGAAATTACAGAACGACGTTATTTTATTAATGAACAAGTCGATCCTTGAAACTACATCCCTATAAAACAAAACTATGTCGCTTTGGACTAACCGAAGAGGGAAATTTACAGAAAGCGAGCCCTATCAAAACATCCATTTCACCTGGGCTGGGTGAAAGGTTAAAAGATGGCAATTACTTTGACTGGTGAACGACCTTCGGAACATCGATAGCAACCCATTGGCGGTGAACTCCTCGGTGAATCACAAAGTCTGGCACCTTCCTTGATTTGTCTTCAAAAATAACGCTGATTTCTGGTGAAGCAGGATCATTGGAATCTGTCTCCTAGGCAGATTTGTCGTAGGAGAATTCCTCAGTTGTATTTTGCCTAGTATTTATACTCTCAACTGTATCTCCCCATCCAGTAGACCGGATGTCTTCAAACCTGATACGAGAGCTTTCGGGAGCGGTGTACTTGACCATATAGTCGTATTTTCCACTTGGTTTTCCCAGAGTGTCCCAAACTTCTTTGGAACTAGAGGAGTCATCCCTCTCGATGGCGTTGACCTCAGGAAAAGCATAATTGATGAATTCAAGTCCTGCAAATGTTGCGAATTCATCTTCATGTTGAGTAGCTTCAGGATAACCTGAGTGTTGATCCCATGACATGGCGGGGACACAGGTATTCTGTTCAATGATGCTCAGTTGAGTTTCGTTACTCGACTGACTTTCTTGCCCCAAGTCTCTTGGATAAGGTTGCCACATCGACAGACCATCCATTGGGCCATAGTAGTTATGGACAAAGTTATCTTTCATCAGAGTGTCTTTCTCTAATGAGTTTGGCGGAGCACGACATCTTTCTGGATCACAGTCTCCGTATATCATTTCGACGTCTGACCTTGGTATAGATCTCGGACTCTGTGCAGGATAGCAAAAAGGAGTTTGCGTTTCGTCCTGAGACATATAACCGTCCTTGTTAAGATAGGACTTCCACTCTTCATCTGTGTCAGAGGGATCTTCCTCATTGATAGCATGTACTTCCTGAGACACGGGGTGAAGGAAACCTCCACTGTGGAAGAAGTTTTGAAGGGGATGAAGACTTTCATCGTTAGCAGCTGTCCGGGTACAGGTTGCAGAAAAACCAAGACCCTTCTTTGTTTTATTGTCAATAGGAATGACAAGTTGTCCCCATCCTGTTGTGTTGGTACTCTCGACCGCTTTGATAGCATCGTTGTATGAGGAAATCGAGGTTCCTCCTTTGAACTGATTGTCCTTGCTCACCGACAATGCTTGGAACTGCGTTCCAATAACCTCCTCGGGTTCTACATTAGCAGATGATGACAAGTTGCTTACAAGCAAGGCTTGTTCCCCACAAACTGTGACAAGTTGATCGTTCTTGACGAACTTTAGCTTTTGGTGGAGGGTTGACGTAACCGCTCCAGCCTGGTGTATCCAAGGTCTTCCGAATAAACAACTGTACATTTCCCGGATGTCCATGACCTGGAAAGTGACGTGGAAAGTGCGAGGACCAATAGTTATGGGAAGATCAACTTCGCCGATAACCGCTTTTTTGGATCCATCGAATGCTTTAACGACGACCTCGCTGATTCTCATCGGAGGTCCTTTGAATGACAATTGCATCAAAGTAGACTTCAGCATAACATTCAGGGCTGACCCTATGTCTACCAGTACGCTGGCTAAAGCATCGTCCTGGCAATTAACTGTAATGTTGAGTGCCATGTTATGACGGCGACCCTCTTCGGGTAATTCTTCATCACTAAATCCCAAATTGTTGCAGGAAGTGATGTTAGAGACAATTCTATCAAACTGTTTGATTGTTACATCCTGTTCCACAAAGGCTTGCTCCAAGACTTTCTGTAGAGCCTCCCTGTGCGCTTCTGAACTGAGTAACAGTGATAATACCGAGATCTTTGAAGGAGTCTGTAACAATTGATCAACAATGTTGTATTCACTCCTTTGGATGAGCTTCAGCATCTCATCATTATTTTTCGAAAGGTCGGGATTACCTGATTGACCGACTGGTGGATCGGGAACTTCTGTATGAGGTTCCTTTTCTTTGTTAGGTTCTCCAACCCCTCGGTTGAAGATTCGACCGCTCCGTGTTACTCGACTGATGTCTGCAATATTCACGACGGAGGGTAATGGAATTTCCTTTCCATTTTCAATTGTTGTTGCACCATATTTGTAAGGGATAGCCTTAGTTGATTCATACGGTGATGGTCCTGGCAGATAGATGACCACGGGAACCTTCTGATTTTTCTGACCATCGTAAGTAATCTCGATCCATTCCCGGTTGGGAACTTTAGATTCGTCAAGTAGAGGGATGATGGCAAAAACATCCCTGGTCCTGTGATGACCAGAGATGGTGACAACATCTTCAATTTGATCGGCAAGGTAGTTCGGCGTCCAGTCGATGGGTCCAGAACCCGGATATGGACGAATTTCTCCACGATCCACCTGACCCTGAAGAGCTGCTCGCACAAGGTAACACCCTTGGTAACTTTCCGAACAGATGCTACAACGGTCGTAATTGTGTGGTGGCACCTGGCCACGCCCACTTTGAATACAATGTAACCTCACTAGGTTAGCTTCCACTGATCGGACATCCTGACTTTGACGTCGAGTAGGATTCCTGTTACTGATACTAATTTACTGAGTGCCTTCATCCATGTAGATTGGCATCCACCAATGATTTAACAAGTATTGAAGTGCCTCCTGGACAAGGGTACAACCTCGATCGTCTTCGCAACCCGCTTTACAGCTTTGATAGTCATGTGATATTAAGAATCCGAGTCGGGCCTGTTCAGCATGTAACTCTACCAGGTTGGTATTCATCACGCGAATATCAAAGATCTGAACCATGTTGATCTGATAGGGATTTCTATCATGGTAGTCCTAGATCCATCCAAGATCCATCTGACGCTGGAGGGCTTCTTGTATGAAAGAGCATCTCTATTTGTTTACCGAGCAAGTCAGACAAGAACTGTAATCGTGCCGCGGCAGATTATGATACTGGCTTTGCCTTGAGTGCATCGCCACCAAGTTGACATTCATTGCATGGATATCGTGGTTCTGAATGACGTTAGAATTCGTTTAAACCATGTTAACTCCACGAACTCGGTGCTCTTGGATCCATCCGAGATCCATCTGTTCCTGTAGAGATGCTTGCACTACAGAACATCCCTGGTTGTCTTTAGAGCAGATATCACACTGGTGATAATTATGAGGTGGCACATGGCCATATCCACTCTATCTACAATGAATCTTGACCAGATTGGTTTTCAACAAGAGTACATCATGAATTTGATAGACGTCGTTAGTGTCTTTCTCAATCAGATTGACTGCAACTTTCTCGTGTTGAGGCAGCGGGTTTGTGAGAACATTAGGATTCGTATCCTTGAAGGATAAGACCACGCTTCTAACAAGTTTTTGCACGTCGGACTTGAAATTGAGACAATTCTTAATGTTATGCCCTGAACCTCCTTGATGATAAGGGCAAGTTTGATCCACCTTAAACCAAAAAGGCGGATTTTCCGATACTGTAAGAGGAGACTTAGTCTGAATGTGCCCCTTGGCTAGCAGTAATGGAAACAACTCTGCGTACATTATGGGTATAGGATCAAATTCTGGTGACCGTGTTGTACGGTGGTTGTTGTATTGAGGACGAGCCTGCTGAAGAGGCGGTTGTGTCCTTTGCTGACCAGGTTGGCTCTGCGCAACCTGAGATTGATACGTAGGAATAGGCGCAGGGTTGATAGCAGGAGTCACAGCTGCTACCGGTTGATAACGTCGCCTTTGCTTTTCGAGAGAGATATTCCCAATATCTTGCTCTTTTTTCTTAGGGAGAGCACTACCGTATTTTTTAGTACCGCTCATCGATCCAGTGACTTTTACCAAACGTCCTTCTCGGACGGCTTCCTCAAGACGTACGCCCATGCCCACCATCTCGGTGAAATCACTGGGTTCACTGGCAACCATTCGGTCATAGTAAAATGAGCTTAAGGTCTTTAAGAAGATCTTTGTCATTTCTTTTTCCTCAAGAGGTGGACAAATTTGAGCGGCAATTTCACGTCACCTTTGAGCATACTCCTTAAAGGTTTCCTTGTCCTTTTGCGACATTGATCTGAGTTGATCTCTGTCGGGTGCCATGTCCAAATTGTATTTGTATTATTGGACGAAGGCAGTACCATGATCTCTGAATGTACTGATCGTAGTATGGTTTAAACCCATGTACCATTTGCGGCACCGGTTAAACTATCCTGGAAGTAGTGAATCAGTAAGTCCTGATTCTCCGTCTGAGCTGACATCCGCCGAGCGTACATCACCAGATGGCTCTGAGGGCAAGAGTTACCCTTGTACTTTTCAAAGTCGGGCACTTGGAACTTATGCGGGGCTTTCACATTGGGGACCAAGCAGAGGTCTGCGGCGTCCTTTCCAAATAGATCCTGACCGCAGATAGCTTGCAATTCCTTTTGCATTTCCAAGAACTGTTCCTGGAATTTATCCATTCTATCGAACATAGTTTCTTTTTTACCAGTAGGTATTGGTAGAATCTGTCCTTCTGGGACAGTGTGCACCACAGGGGGTGGTACCGTGACTACGGCAGTAAATCTTGGCGTTTCCCGAAGTTTGTAACCTTCAGGAGTCTTCAGTATGCCCCTGGCACCTTTGCTTTCCCGAAGTTTGTAACCTTCAAGCCCAACGGCTTCTGTTATGATTCCCTGATCTTCAGCGATCGGCGAAACATATCCTTCCAGGATATAGTTAATAGGCATGCCCCAAGGACGATTTTTCGGCATTTGATAACTAGGATCATACTTCTCCACTATGGGCGTTGAGGTGATCTCTGAGATCACAGTTCGTTGTAGCTGAGCTTCTGCCATGGCTTGCATGTCGTTACGAAGCTTTCTCATATCCTCTCTCAGAGTGTCGATCTCTTCTTTCAACTCTCTATTTTCATCCTCAAGATCATCCATCCTTTTCTGACGATTGGCCCGAGTATTGTATGAATGAGACAGTTTGACTCTAGAATCGAGACACAAACGTGAGATTCGTAGGGAAGAAGAATACGCGATGCGAGAATGATGAATGCAATGATTATATTAATTGTTTTTCTTGGTTTAATCAAAATAAACTTCGACAATTATATTGCAAATATCAAACGATGGGGAAACCCCTTTTTATTGATATTTAAAGGATTACAGAAATGGAAATACAGTAGATTACAAAGTGCAGAAACAGAAACCTAAGCTAATGGGTCCCGAGTCCTCTCTGAAGAGAAATCGGGTGCTGATTCTGGGACTTTCCTTTTCTTTGACCGGGCTCTGGGGCCGTTGTCGGGTTGTCATTCCTTTGCCAGGTGAAAGGAGTGAGCAAATTCCTTTGATCGTCTTGATTCTCTACAGCATGTTGCTCCAAAATTCCAATCAGAGCATCTTTTTCTTTTAGTAATTGATGTATTTTGATGCACTCTACGTCGAGGGTGCGGTATTTGTTCTTCCAAGACCTTCTCTCCTGTTAAACTTTGTTGAGAGTAACCTGAAGCTTTTCTGTTTCCGTCATGAAGTACATGACAGATTCCTTTGGCGGAAGAATTCCGTAACGAGGATAAGGCATTTTTAGCTTGAGAGCTCTAGTTTGTACCCAATGGAGATAAGGCTCCACCGAGACACAGTCCGGTTTTCCTAGAGACTCTCGTCCTTTATTATGAACCTGTTTCCAAGCATGCACTATTTCCATCTTTAGTGCTCTATCATTTTCTCCTTCCTTGAAGAAAAGACCTTCCAGATGAACACCCCGTGGGACGTGTCTCATCGGGTATCCAAATTGACGGTGAACCAACACCGGATGATAGTTGATTCCTCCTTTAGTTCCTATGAGGGGTACGTTGGGGAAGTTTCCACGATGATCAATGATTCTGATTCCATCATAGATCCTATTGCACCAATCAATGTCAGAGTTGGTGAGGGACATGATCTTCTGCGACCAACGTAAGGCACTCTTGCAATCCCAAAAAGCAGCAGACTTGGGCAAGTGGGAGATAAACCATTTATAAAGCAGAGGTACACAGCATGTGATCTCCCCTCCACTGTACAAATTTCCTAAGTGTACAGAATGATACGCATCTGCGAGCAGAGTCGGCACAGGATTTCCAATAAGAAAAACCTTAATGGAGTTAATATCGACGAAGTTATTGATGTTGGGAAACAAAAATAACCCGTAGGTGAGCAAGACAAAGATGCTTTCAAAAGCAGTGATGTTTCCTATACTGGCAAAATATAGGGCCTTCTTTGTCAAGAACTGGGCTGGCAAACCTTGGATGCCACCCTTAGCGGTCATGTGGGTCCTGACCTCAGACTCGTCCAAATGAATTGCTCTTGCAATGATCTGATTCTTTGGAATTTCTTCCAGTCTAGAAAATGGAGCGCGATCAGTGATATGTAAATCGACCAGATGAGAATACTCCTTCAGCGTTGGTGCAAGCTGGTAATCCGGGAATGTGAAACAGTGATAAACCGGATCGTAAAACTGAATGAGCGCATCCATGATTCCCTCAATCACATGGACTCTTAATAGCGGTAACATACCTCCTTGCATGGCTCTGAAAGTCTCTGGGTTAGTGATCATCCTCGCTAACCTTCTCAAATCCTCTAGTTTTGGAACCTTGAAGGTGTACGTATGAGTTCCCCTTCTACCGAAATCCATTAGTGCAATCCTTTTCTCTGATATTTGCAATCACAGTCTTAGTTTAATTTGAAAAACAGAGAGACTAGAAGAGAAGTTTTTTGAATGTTTTAATGTTTTTTAAATGAATGCATGAATACAGCACACAAAAACATAGAAAAAACATGGGGTCAAAGGGTCGTTGTCATGAAGTCAAGGCTCTACCCATCCCCAAAGGTTTATACTAGGGTGATTTTTGTACATGTACTCATTATCATCAGCTCCTCCCAGGAAAGCAGAATAACAAGCGGATCGCCAGCGAGTTGTAGAGCAATCTTAGAGTAAGTTCCATTCACCGAGAATAGATCACCAGCCTCAAATGAGGGTAGTATCGCGTAACAACTATTTCTGATAGTTTCCACACTACAAAAGGGTTTGGCTCCTCAGCTTCTCAGACTTAACAATCGGCCCATTGTCTGGGTGAGAGAATGGGTTGCATTGGTCAGCCTCCACTGAGGTTGATGGTCGACCTCGTCGCCATCACTTATCTTAAGTGTATACTCAATCTTTCCACATGCGGCATCACACGCATTCCCATTAGCAGAAAAATAAACACGTATAGCAATTAGGAAAAGCAGTATATATATTTGTCCTAAACATCCTAGACCTTTAAAGCTATGAATCCTAAGTTCCTGACAGAAATGGGTTCCCCGACGGAAGTCCCAATCTGTGGTATCAAAAGGGAGACCGTGCTTAAAACTAACATAGAGAATCGCCCCACGGTGGGCGCCATTTTTCTGTAGCGAGCGAAACTGGACGTGGTTCTTAAGCACTGGTCGCTCTCTGTGGTTGAGTTTACTACAGGTCGATTCATTTTTTATCCTATTAAAGATGATGAAGGAAGGGAAATAGATGTCTCCAATTAACCCTGCTTGCATACTGAGTTTAAACAACGGTCTGTTAGGTTACGAATGTTATCAATGTGGGGGGCCTTTGTATTGGTTATTTGTATTTTCGCCAATACTGTTTTCTCTCTTTTTGTTAGGATACTGCTTCAGATTAGGATATATGGGATTTTAGGTTTTTGTTTAGTGTGCTCGCTAAGATTTTTCTTTCAATCTTATGCCTACGTATTCCCGTTTACCGAAACAGGGAAATCAGAGCGTTCGTAGTTCCTCCTATTCTATGGGAGGAAATGGGTGTTTTGGTGTCTTGTTCAAAGCCCAAGACGTGAAGCGAAAGGTGGTTTGTATCTTGTTCGAAACCCAAGATGTGAAGCTAAAGGTCTGACTTTAGAGAGAATTTGTCATCTCTAAAGAGGGGGTTATTTGTCACAACTGTTGGGTGACTGGCTGTAAAGGAGGATTACTTTAATCGGGATACGCAGATCCTAGCAATGCCATAATTTCCTTTATAGGGGATTTTAACCTGAAGGAGAAGACTTTAACTCAGTATAGAGCAATGCCATCTTTCCTTAGGAATTTCTCATGCTAAAAGAGGGACAGTGGCATGGATGTAGATGATCCAGAGGCTTGCCGCTTATAGTGATTAGATGAAGGGGAAGGAGTTATTGATGTTTGTGTACTGTGAACGAGGCACAACTTTGATGCTAAAAGGTTAATTGGATTAACCAGTGGTTTTCTTATACAAAGCCTAAGAGGAGGCTAATATGTGTCTCGTACAAAGCCCGAGAGAGAGGCTAAAAGGTTTTGACTCAACAGGAGAATCTTTTATACTTAACAAGAGAGTGTTTTTGTATCTCGTACGAAGCCCGTGATGGAGGCGAAAGGGGTGATTGACTCAACGAGGGAGTCTCTTATATGTCTCGTACAAAGCCCGAGAGAGAGGCTAAACGTTGTTTGACTCGGCTGGGGAGAATCATTGTACAAAGCCCAAGAGGAGGCTATGGTTACTGTTTCAATTAAGTGACAGGTCCAGTATACTGATTTTTAAAAAGGAAATCAGTTGTTATATGAGCAACACTGTACTCAAGGATTTGATTCAAGCATCCGGGATATTCCTGTTTTTTAAGGAAGCAGAGAATCTGAAGGGTATTGAGACTGTCCAAGTCTACGGGTTTCCTTCCTATTTAACGAAGGGGTCCCTTGAGAATGTCTTTGAGACTCAATGAGATTAGACTGTACAAGTCTAGAGTTTCATCTTTTGTACTATGCTTTGAGAAACAGTAGTAGACTCTTTGAAAGGACTGTTCTATGGAGATGATTAAGTTTTGTTCCTATACCTCTAGGAGGTCGTCGGGAAAATTTGTACGAAACCCAAGAGGAGGCTGGAAACTTTTAAGAAGCCGAGAGGTCCTTGTACGAAGCCCAAGAGGAGGCTATCATTCCCGAAGGAAGAGATCCTTATAGGAAGAGAGAATACTTCTAAGAAGCCGATGGGTCCTTGTACAACGCCCAAGAGGAGGCGGGGGTGCTTTTAAGAAGCCTGTGGGTCCTTGTACAATGCCCAAGAGGAGGCCGATGCTTTTAAGAAGCCGATGGGTCCCCAAACCCTGAGAAATTCAAGACAGGCTATTCACGAGGAATAGATCAAGCCAGGAAAGTTCGAGAATTTGGAAGAAACTCAAGAGATGCCATTCACAGAGAAAAGATCATCTCTAGGGAGTAGAGTTTCTTGACAAGTGCTTTTAAGAAGCCTGTGGGTCCCCAAACCCTGAGAAGTTCAAGACATGCCATTCACCGAGAATAGATCAAGCCAGGAAAGTCCGAGAATTTGAAAGAAACTCAAGAGATGCCATTCACAGAGAAAAGATCATCTCTGGGGAATAGAGTTTATTTGACAACTTCTACGAGTGACAGTCTATGAAAGGGTTCACCGAGAATGCTGTCTTTCATGTCTCCATATTGTTTAACCCCAAGAGGAGGGAAGACTGTGTCTGGTAATCCTATGGGGATCTAGTTTTGACTATTTAAGAGTGATCAACAGGGCTTTACCTAGTGCTAGACGTAGTTGCCGAGGAAACTCTAAATATCTATACTATTATTACACAATTGATATGAGTTTATGAAAGAAGACTTACAGCGAAACAGCCCCACAATACATTTATATGTATATGAAAGCTGTAAATGAAAGCGTATAAACACTTACTCGGTTGTAGAGCTTCCATGCTGTTTGGTTAGTTGTTCAACAAAGAAAGATTGAAAACAACAGTATATTTCAAAATCAAAGGAGAAAGTGCTTTGAGAAAGAAAGATTTGGGGCTTACAGCTCAAGGAGAGGCCCAGGGTTTTATCAGTGAGCGCACTGTTGTTTTGTACAGAGGGACTTATACAAGGGACTGAGGCCCAAAAAGGTTTTCTATACAAAGGGATGGGTCTTACACTCTCTCAAGAGGCCCAAAAAGTTTAAAGAGAAAGAGTGGGGCTTATAACACGAGGGTAGGCCCAATTGATTTTTTTGTTAAAAAATGGCGATCGCGCCGAGGTTTTCTTTTAACGCGGAGGGGCTTTTACAATAAGTGAGGCCCAAAAGGTTTAAAAGGGGATTGGGTCTTACACTCTATTAGAGGCCCAAGTGTATCTTAAGAAAAGAAATGGGTCTTACTACTCGAGGGTAGGCCCAGGGTTATTTTGAAAAGGCGACGGTCGCGCCGTTTGTTTTTGACGGTATCGGGACTTATACAATACACTGAGGCCCAAAAGGTTTGGTCAAAAAAGGATTGGGTCTTACACTCTATTAGAGGCCCAAAAGTGTTTGACAATGATTTGTTTGAGTGAAAATCAAAGAAACCCTAATTTTATTCTTTAAAAGTAAATATTTAAAGAAAATCAATGAAGAATACCAAATAGGTTTGAATAAACCACTTGTGATTTTTGTTTAAGGTTTGAAAAATGAGGTATAAATCACAAGAGATTAAAACTCATTTGGTCTTGATTTTTCAAGATGAATATTCATTTTAAAATGCTTAAAAACAAATAAAAATGAATTTATTCACAAAAATAATAATTATATTAAATAAATAATATAAACTCAATTTTTTTGTGGAATAAAATATTTCAACATTTTTGTGATTTTTTGCAAAAAGAACCAATAAAAAATAATTAAAATTCAAAGAGTTATTAATTTCCCAAATAATTAACAAAACATGAAAATAGTTGGAAAAATACAAAAAATGTGAAAAATCACAAAATGGCATGGGTGGGGTTTGAACCCATGACCTCAAGCATACAAGGCGCGCGCTTTACCACTGGGGTGGTGATACATCCATTGCTTGAAACAAAACAATAAATATACAAGTCATGCCTTGGTTTTGGCTTGCCCAAGGCAAGTTTTGGCTAAAAAACGTGAAGGTCATAACTTTATCAATTCTTAATGGTTTGAGACAAAATTTATATGTATCTGGGCCAGAATTTCACAAGGAATCCAATGGTGGTGGTGGTTTTTTCAGATCACACTCCCTCCTCAAAACCCGATAGTGGTTTTGAAAATGGCCTATGATTGCATTTTCTATCCTACACTTTGATACAGGCTTGAATTACATGATCAATTGGCATAAACACAACACATATGACATGTATAATAGATGCATACTCAGTGGACTTCAAATGCACACATGTTTTGGTGAGTGCAAGTTGAGAGGCTTACCCTTCTTTGGGAATTTGGAGTTTTCTCTGCAATCTGCAAACCCTCTTGCTCCAGATATAATTTTATGCTTTGAACCACCTCAAATGATCCCTTGGATGCTTTTAGGATGGTTGGAATCAGCTGGTACCTGCAAAAACACAAACAGTCCCTTTCTTGCAAAAGGGGTCAAAAGTGACCAAAATAGCAACTCCCTCAAATGGTATTCCAGATGGGGGAACCATTTGGGACAGTTCAAGGATGATATTTGGAGTGTGTTTGAGGTTTTATCTGGTTTGTAAAGTGACTGAATCAAGACATGGCTTGAAAAATGCAAAAAAAGCCTATTTTGAGGTTTTGAGAGGTGACTTTGTGATTTTGTGATTACAGGTCACTTGTGATAGTTTGCACAACTTACATATGATATATATGAGGTGTGTGTGTGATTGATTGTGATGGAAAAGCTCTCAAGCTCAAAAACTCAAAGTTGCCTTGCTAAAGAAGGCATTTTTGCCAAGAGAAAGAGGTTTTGAGGAAAGCATCTGTTTGATGGCTTTGGTGTACTCAAACTGAACACAATTGAGCTTTATTTATAGTAGAGCAAGTTTGTTTTGGGATCCACAGTGAATGGCAACTGCAGCTGAGGTTTGGCCAATGTTGTCCAATGGAAATCCAAGTCTCCTCTAGCCATTGACTAGAGGTTAGGGCACAGGGTTGTGGTTCCCTTGGTCTTGGATAAGTCTTGACTAATTTCAGATGAGAATGGCTCTGTCCATGCCACCTTGATGCTTCCATTGAATGCTCCAATCCAAATTTGAAGTCTTGTCCCTATTTTGGCCATTCTAGGTTCAACATGCTTTTTCTTGTTCCAAGGACTTTGGAGGCTTGGCTCAGTGATTGTCCCCTTTAGATTCAATCCTCAGATGTGTCTAAGTGGATAGGAGTGTTTGGATTTGGCTGATTTTAGCAAATCGACCAAAAATACAAATTCTTCCTTGCCTTAACAGATTTCAACAAGGCAACTTCCCAATGTCATAACTCATAGCCCAAATGGAATTTGGCAATGTTCTTGGCCATTTTGGAAAGCCCTTACATGATACAACAACTGTTTGAACATATTTGGTTTTGATCTCTTTTGAATCCAAGTGAAAACCCCCCTACATTTGGAAAAAAATGAAGACAGATTTGGACTTAGTGAAAATTTCACTAAGTGTTGGAAAAAGTGACATTTTCATTTTTCAGCCATTTTGATCACTCCATAACTCAAAATCCTTAATGAATTGGAATGACTTGTAGTTGAAGTTTTTGTAGAGGGTAATGAAGACTACTAATCCATCTTTGGATGAGAAAAAATGGCTTTGTGGTTTAGGAGTTATGATCCTCCAAAGTTGGTACCCTAGCCACTTTATTTTTAACTTAGATAATTTTCTAAGTTTTTATTGTTACCCCTTTTACAAGTTATCCAACTTTTCTTGATTTTTCTTGATGAATGATGATTCAAATCACACATTAACATCATTTTAGGGTTAAAAATCCATTTTGGTGAAAAATCTCAAAAAGTCAAAGTTGACTTTTGTGCACAGTTGACTTTTTATCAGATGAATTCCAAACTGTGCAATTCCTTAGGAAATCATGTCCTTGACCTAAATCAAACTTGATGGACATGTTACATGGGTGTCATAGGGTATATTGAGGCATGTCCTAGGGTTTGGGAGCATGTCCTGGTCAAAAGTCAAAGTTACAGTTGACTTTTCTTGCGAAACCCTAATTGTGGTGCAGATGAAATTGAGACTTGTTGCTCAAGCTTCTTGGATAATCCATTGTTCCAAATGGATCAATATGGTTCATTAGAGACCCTCAAATCATGTCTTGAGGTATTGGCTCATGATTTGTCCCAAAAGTCAACTTAGGGGTGAATTAGATCAAGAAACCCTAATTCCTGATTTTTGATGTATGCATCCCTTGAGGCCAAATTGACTTGATGATTGGGTCCATGAGGTTCCATGGAGTATATTAGGTTGTGTTTTGGATCATTGGCTCATGCCCAGAGGAAAATTTCCCTTTGGAGGCCCTGATCGACCAAAACCCTAATTTGGTGACATTGGCGATCTTGAGGCTTGATCCACCTAGAAGGGAGCAGCTTTGTGCTTAATCCTTGAAGTTGGAGTCCTTTTTTATCCTTTGTGTATGTTTGAGAGGTTAGAAAAGTTGAAGATCGTGTCATTCCTTGATTGATCCTTTGTCTAGGCACTCAGAGAGGGCTTGAAACCCTAAATTTGATAGTAGTGGATGCTCACCCATCTTTGGGGAGACTGATGAAGTATGATGGTTCCTCCATATTGTGATGATGATTTGCACAATGATGGGAAATCTTAGTGGTCAAAATTTGGGGTATGACACTTAGGCCCGAGGAATCTTTCTTAAGTTCAAGTAATCTTCATCTAAACCAACCCAACTCCCTTGTTTCGTGGGCGTACCACGAACTACGACTGCTCTGATTCTTTATTCTCATCCGAATAAAGGTACGTAGGCACAAGATTGCGATGATCTTGGCGAGCACACTTTTTTCTTTTTCCCCCCATTTGCGTGCACACTTTTTTCTTTTTCCCTCGTTTACGTCCACACTACCATCTTTTTCCGTCAAACCCCGTAGTCGAACTACGATTGCTCTGATTCCTCATTCTCGTCCGAATGAGCATACGTAGGCCCGAGATCGCGATGATCTTTCCGAGCACCCTATCCTAAAACCACCAATTTCCCCTTAGCATCTTTTCCTTTTATCTTTACCTTTCAGCATTTATTTTTGAGAAGAAAACAAACAAACTTAGCTAACGAGCATTGCGATTCGAATCAAGAGGTTCCTGTTGCGTACACCGGACATGAGGGGGTGTGCGTACCTTCCCCTCATGTAACCGACTCTCGAACCTAGAATGTGGTTGTGATGACCATGTTCTTTTCCGCTTCTTTAAAGGTTTTCTCGATATTTTCCTTTCCCTCTTTTGGGATAAATAAAGTTCGGTGGCGAATCTGTCAAACCGTTTTCCGTGCCTTTCGCGCGAGGGTCGTATTTTCGATTAAACGATTTTTTCAAGGTGCGACAGCACAGCACGTGATCATTCCTTCGCTGTATAAATTCCTTAAATGTACCGAATGATACGCATTTGCGAGTAAGGTCGGTACAGGATTTCTGATCAGAAAAATCTTAATGGCATTGATATCTACAAAGTTATCGATGTTGGGAAACAAAAATAACCCGTAGGTGAGCAAAACAAAGATGCTCTCGAAAGCGGTCATGTTCCCTATACTAGTAAAGTATAGGGCTTTCTTTGTCAAGAACTGGGCTGGCAAGCCCTGGATTCCGCCCTTAGTGGTCATGTGAGTCCTGACTTCTGACTTATCCAAATAAATTGCTCTTGCAATGGTCTGATCCTTTGGAATTTCTTCCAGTCCAGTCAGGTGAGAGTACTCCTCCAGCGTTGGTGCAAGCTAATAATCCGGGAATGTGAAACAGTGATAGACCGGATTGTAGAACTGGATTAATATGGATAGGATTCCTTCGATTACATGAACCCTTAACAAGGGCAGCAATCCTCCATACTTGGCTCTGAAAGCCTCGTGGTTGGTGATCATTCTCGCCAGACCTCTTAAATCCTCTAGTTTTGGAACCTTGAAGGTGTACTTATGAGTTTTCCTTCTACCGAAATCCATTAGCGCAATCTCCTTTCTCTGATATTTGCAATCATTGTCTCAGTTTAATTTGAAAAAGAGATACTAGAAGAGAAGATTTTTTTTGAATGTTTTTTAGATGAATGTATGAATGCAGCACACAAAAACATAGAAAAAACATGGGGTCAAAGGGTCGGTGTCATGAAGTCAAGGCTCTACCCCCCCCCAAAGGTTTATACTGGTATTTTTTGTACCTGTCCGCAAAATCATTGACCCCTCTAGGATAACAACAGCAAGCGGATCGCCAGCGAGCTGATGTATCCTAGAGTGATCTCAAATGAGGGTAGTATCGCGTGACAATTATTTCCGATAGCTTCCGCACTACAAAATGGCTTAAGTCTACTAAAAACCTCAGCTTCTCAGATAACCCAGTCAACCACACTACTTTCAACAACCGAAGTCGTATAGGCAATGTATCTGCAAAGGGAGTCTCCACTGAGTTTGATGGTCGATCGGGGGCTCTTAACTGGAATTCACTCCCAGTAAGATTACCTGCATTGCCATCACCTATCTTAGGTGTATACTCAATCTTTCCACATGCGGCATCACACGCATTCCCATTAGCAGAAAAATAAACACAGATATCAATTAGGAAAAGCAGTATGTATATTTGTCTTAATCATCCTAGACCTCTAGTCTTATGATCCTATACAGACAATTACTCCCCAGCAGAGTCACCATTTCTGTGATATTTTGTGAACTTAAAGGTTTCTACCTAAGAGATGGGAAGAGAACAAGATCTCTATCGAAGGTCCCCAGCAGAGTCACCATTTCTTCTGGAAGTTTTCAGACTTAAGGTTTCGACCAGAGAGATAAGAGAGACAAGATACCCTGAAGGGCCCCACGGTGGGCGCCATTTTTTTGTAGGGAGCGATTTTGGACGCGGTTCTTAAGCACTTTCGCTCTGGGGTACTACAGGTCGATTCATTTTTATCCTATTGAAGCTGATGAAGGAAGGGAAATAGATGTCTCCAATTAACCCCACTTGCATACTGAGTTTAAACAGATGACTGTTGGTTTACAGATGCGGTTTAGATTGTGGGCCTCTCTCGGCTTATTTTGTTAAGAATGAAATGACGGGACTATTCATGGGGATTTTTGATAGGTACTGGATTTGATGTTTTTAATTAGTGTGCTCTCTAAGATTTTTCAATCTTATGCCTACGTATTCCTGTTTAACGAAACAGGGAAATCAGAGCGATCGTAGTTCCTCCTATTCTATGGGAGGAAAAAAAGGTTGTTTTGGTGTCTTGTTCAAAGCCCAAGACATGAAGCTAAAGGTGGTTTGTATCTTGTTCAAAGCCCAAGATGTGAAGCTGAAGGGTCTATTTATATCTTGTTCGAAGCCCAAGATGTGAATCTAAAGGGTTTTGACTTTAGAGAGAATTTGTCATCTCTAAAGAAGGGTATTTGGTCTGTTTGTCACAATTGTTGCGTGACTGGTTATAAAGGAGAATTACTTTAACTGGGATATATGAATCCAGCAATGCCATAATTTCCTTTATAGGGGATTTTTAACCTGAAGGAGAAGACTTTAACTCAATTTAGAGGAATGCCATCTTTCCTTAGGAATTTCTCATGCTAAAAGAGGGACATTGGCATGGATGTAAATAATCCAGAGGCTTGCCGCTTACAGCAATTAGATGGTGGGGAAAGGAGTTATTGATGTTTGTATGCTGTGAGCAAGGCACAAATTTGGATGCTAAAAGGTTGATTGACTCAACCGAGGTTTTCTTTATACAAAGCCTAAGATGAGGCTAGTGACCCAACAAGAGGGTGCTAACAAGTGACTGACTCAAAAAGAGGGTGCTTTTATGTGTCTTGTACGAAGCCCAAGACGGAGGCTGAAAGGGAAGTGACTCAACAAGAGAGTCTGTTTGATAGGTGATTGACTCAACAAGAGAGTCTTTTATACTCAACAAGAGAGTGTTTTGCTGTCTCGTACGAAGCCCGAGATAGACGCAAAAAGGAGATTGACTCAATAAGAGAATCTTTTATACTCAATAAGAGAGTGATTTCTATCTCGTACGAAGCCCGAGATGGAGGCTGAAAGTGGTTGACTCAACAAGAGAGTCTTTTATACTCAACAAGAGAGTGTTTAGTATCTCGTACGAAGCCCGAGATGGAGGCTAAAAGGTGTGACTCAAAAAGAGAGTCTGAAAAGGTTAGCTCCCTTAGGGAGAATCATTGTACAAAGCCCAAGAGGAGGCTAGTACGTTAAGGGATGAAGGTCAACCCATTAACTGGTCTGACACTTGACTCAGAAAGACAGATCTAGCAAATTGATGACTAGGTTCTTTTCCTATACCTGTAGAGGTCTCTGGGTCCTTGTACTAAGCCCAAGAGAATGCATGAGAGCTTTTAAGAAGTCGAAGGGTCCTTGTACAATGCCCAAGAGAATGCAGGGATGCTTTTAAGAAGTCTGTGGGTTCCCAAACCCCTGAGAAGTTCAAGACATGCCATTCACCGAGAATAGATCAAGGCAGGAAAGTCTGAGAATTTGGAAGAAACTCAAGAGATGCCATTCATGGAGAAAAGATCATCTCTAGGGAGTAGTGTCTCTTTGACGATTTCTAAGGGTGACAGTCTGAGAAAGGGTTCACCGAGAATGCTGCCTTTCATGTCTCCATATTGTTTAACCCCAAAAGGAGGGAAGACTGTGTCTGGTAATCTTATGGGGATCTAGTTTTGTTTGTATTTAAAGAGTGACCAACAGGGCTTTACTTAGTTCTAGACGTAGTTGCCAGGGAAAACTCTAAATAACTATACTAGTATTACCCAGTTGATATTTGACAAGTATATAAAAGTTTGTGAAAGAAGACTTACAGTGAGCAGCCCCACAATACAGTTATATATATATGGAAGCGGGTAAACACTTACTCGGTTGTAGAGCTTCCATGTTGTTTTGTTAGTTGTTCAACAAAGAAAGCTTTGATAACAATATTATATGCAAAATCAAAGGAGAAAGTGCTTTGAAAATATTGTTTGGGGCTTACAACTCAAGGAGAGGACCAAGGTTTTATCAGTGATTGCATTGTTGTTTTGAAATTGTACAGGGACTTATACAAGTGACTGAGGCCCAAAAAGGTTTTATGTACAAAGGGATGGGTCTTACACTCTCTCAAGAGGCCCAAAGGTTTATTTTTGTACAAGTGGTGGGGCTTACAGCTCAAGGAGACGCCCAAAGTTTTGTTTTAAAAGGTGACGATCGCGCCGAACTTTTTGATGGTATCGGGACTTATACAATACACTGAGGCCCAAATTATTTTGGTTTTCAAAAAGGGTTGGGTCTTACACTCTACTAGAGGCCCAATGATTTTTAAAGAATGGGGCTTATAACACGAGGGTAGGCCCAAAAGTTTGATTTTTGAACTAGCGATCGCGTCGAGATTTTCTTTTAACGCAGAGGGACTTATACAATATCTGAGGCCTAAAATTGTTTTGGTTAAAAGGGGATTGGGTCTTACACTCTATTAGAGGTCCAAAGTGTTTAAAAGTTTTGTTTGAGTGAAAATCAAGGAAACCCTAAATTTTTTTTTCTTTTAAAAGAAAATATTTAAAGAAAATCAAATAAAAATGATAAAAATACCAAATAAGTTTGAATAAACAACTTGTGATTTTTGTTGAGTGTTTGAAAAATGAGATTTTAATCACAAGATAAATTAAAACTCATTTGGTTTTGATTTTCAAAGTAAATATTCACTTTTAAATGTTTAAAAACAAATAAAAATGAATTTACTCACAAAAATACTAATTATATTAAATAACTAATATAAATTTAATTTTTTTGTGGAATAAAATATTTCAACATTTTTGTGATTTTTTGCAAAAAGAACCAATAAAAAATAATTAAAATTGAGGGAGTTATTAATTTTTCAAATCATTAAAAATAATAATAAAAACAATAAAAAGTGGAGAAAATAGCAAAAAGAGGATCTGGGGCGAGGGGGATTCGAACCTTAGACCTCTTGTGTATAGGGCGCGCGTCTTACCACAGGGGTGGTGATACATCCGTTGATAGAAATACAACCACAAATATACAAGGCTTGCCTTGTTTTTGGCCTGGCCCAAGGCAAGGCAAGGCAAGATTTTGGTTGAAAATGTGAAGGCCATAACTTTCTCATTTCTCCATGGATTGGGACAAATTTTAGGTCTATCCTGCCTAGAATTTCACAAGGACTCCAATGGTGGTGGTATTTTTTTCAGATCATGCTCCTATTGAAAAACCCGATAGTGGTTTTGAAATAGGCCATGATTTGCATTTTCTATGCCATCTCTTGGTACAAGCATGAATTACATGATAAATTGGTGCAAACACAGCACATATAATATGTATAAGGTGTGCATGATCAGTTGACATCAAAAGAAAGCATGGTTCAAAGAATCCAAGTTGTGATGCTTACCTCTTTTTGGAACTTTTGTGCAATCTGACAAGCCACTTGTTCCAGAAATGATTTGATGCTTTGAATAACCTCAAATGATCTCATACAAGCTTTTAGGATGGTTGGAATCAGCTGGAAACCACAAGAACAAGTTTAAGCTCTTTCTTGCAAAATGGGCAAAAGTGGCCAAAATAGCAACTCTCTCAAATGGTGTTCCAGATGGGGGGAAGCATTTGGGATAGTTTAAGGATGATATTTGGAGTGTGTTTGAGGTTTTATCTGGTTTGGAAAGTGACTGAATCAAGACATGGCTTGAAAAATGCACAAAAGTCCTATTTTGAGGTTTTGAGAGGTGACTTTGTGATTTTGGTGTTACAGGTCACTTGTGAGAGTTTGGACAACTTAGATATGATATATTGGATGTGTTTGGATCATAAGCTATGGTGGAATTGCTCTCTAACTCAAAAACTCAGAGTTATCTTGCTAAAGAAGGTATTTTTGCCTAGAGAACGAGATTTTGAGGAAAGCAAGTGTTATAGTGTATTGGTGTACTCAAACTGAACACAATTGAGCTCTATTTATAGTAGAGCAAGTTTGTTTTGGCTGCAATAGTGAATGGCAACTGCAGCTGAGGTTTGGCTAATGTTGAGCAATGAAAATCCAAGTCTCCTATAGCAATTGATTAAAGGTTAGGGCACAGGCTGCTGGTCCCCTTGGTCTTGGATAAGTCTTGACTGAATTCAGTTGGAAATGGCTCAGTCCATGCCACCTTGGTGCATCCATTGAATGCTCCAATCCAAAATTGGAGTCTTGTCCCTCTTTTAGGCATTTCTAGGTTTGGCATGCTATTTTTGGTTCCAAAGACTTGGGAGGCTTAGGATCAGAGTTGGTTCCTCCTTGGTCCCCCCTTAAGGTGTTCAGATGGATAGAGTTGCCCCCCCCCCCCCCTTAACAAAATTTGAGTAAATCGAGCAAAACTCCCAAATCTGCCTTGCCATGACAGTTTGCATCAAGGCATATTGGCATTGTCATATCTCATGGCTCAAGTGGACTTTGATGGAGTTCTTGGCCATTTTGGAAAGCCCTCATATGATACAAAAACTGTTTGATCATAATTGGTTTTGATACTTTTTGGATCCAAGTGAAAAATGCCCCTACATTTGGAAAAAAGTGAAGGTAAAATCTGACTTAGTGAAAATTTCACTAAGTGTATGAAAAAAGTGACATTTTCACTTTTTGTGATTTTGATCATTCCATAACTTAAAATCCATGAGGAATTGGAATGAGTTATGTTTGAAGCTTTTGTAGAGTGCCATGAGAGCTACAAATCAAGGTTTGGATGGGGAAAAATGGCCTTGTGGTTTAGGAGTTATGATCCTCGAAAGTTGGTACCCTAGCCACTTTGTTCCATAACTTAGAAAAATTTCTAAGTTTTTATAGTTACCCCTTTTACAAGTTATCTTACTTTTCTTGATTTTTCTTGATGAATGATGATTCCAATCACACATTAACATCATCTTAGGGTTAAAAAACCATAATTGTAAAAAAATCTCAAAAAGTCAAAGTTGACTTTTGTGCACAGTTGACTTTTTGTCAGATGAATTCCAAACTGTGCGATCCTCTATGAAATCAAGTCCTTGACCTAAATCAAACCTGATGGATTGATTTCATAGATGTTATAGGGTTTATTAAATCATTTCCTAGGGTTTGGGAACATGTCCTGGTCAAAAGTCAAAGATACAGTTGACTTTTTCCTTCAAAACCCTAATTGTGGTTCAGATGAAATTGAAACTTGTGAATCAAGCTTCTTCGATCAATCCATTGTTGCAAATGGGTCCATGTAGTGCATTGGAGATCCCCAAATCATATCTTGAGGTCTTGGCTCATGTTTTATCCCCAAAGTCAACATGGGGTGAATTAGGTCAAGAAACCCTAATTCCTGGTTTTTTTGTGAATGCATCCTCTGAGGTTAAATTGACTTGATGATTGGGTTCCTGATGTCCCTTGGAGCATCATAGGTTATGCTTTGAAGCATTGGCTCATGCCCAGAGGAAAATTTCCATCTGGAGGCCCTTGTCGACCAAACCCTAATTTTGGTGACACTGGTGATCTTGAGGCTTAATCCACCAGGAATGCTGCAACATTGTGCTTGATTCTTGCTGTGGGAGTCCTCTTGATCCATTGTGGATGTTTGAGAGGTTAGACAAGTTGAAGATCATGTCATTCCTTGATTGATCCGTTGTTTAAGGCTCAAAGAGGGCTTGAAACCCTAATCTTTGTTTGTAGTGCATGCTCAATAACCTTTGAGGAGATTGACTGAGGCATGTTGGTTCATCCATATTGTGGTGATGATTTGCACAATGATGGGAAATCTTAGTGGTCAAAATTTGGGGTATGACACCTGTCAAAACTATTCGAGCGGTTGAGAAAGTACAAACTCCGCTTGAATCCCAATAAGTGCACATTCGGTGTCCGCTCAGGGAAACTCTTAGGGTTCATCGTCAGCCAGAAAGGAATTGAGGTTGATCCTGACAAGGTCAAGCCTGTTCAAGAAATTCCTTCTCCGAAAACTGAAAAACAAGTCAGAGGATTCCTGGGACGTTTAAACTACATTTCCCGATTCATATTCCTCTTGACCGCGACGTGCGCGCCAATTTTCAAATTACTCAAAAAGAACCAGGACTGCATTTGGACAGAAGACTGTCAAACCGCCTTCGACAGTATCAAAGAGTATCTGTTGAATCCACCATTCTATCACCTTCAGTGGAAGGAAGACCACTGATCATCTACTTAACAGTCCTAGAGGACTCTATGGGCTGTGTACTTGGCCAACAAGACGAAACCAAAAGGAAAGAGTCTGCCATCTACTATCTGAGCAAGAAATTCACCGACTGCGAGACTCGGTACACTATGCTTGAGAAAACATGCTGTGCTCTGGCTTGGGCAGCCAAACGTCTTCGCCAGTATATGATTCGTCGCACTACTTGGTTGGTCTCCGAAATGGATCCAATCAAGTATGTATTTGAAAAACCTGCTCTCATGGGAAGAATCGCTCGTTGGCAGATGTTGTTATCAGAATACGACATCGAATACCACGCTCAGAAAGCCATCAAAGGGAGTATTTTAGCCGATCATTTGGCTCATCAACCTATTGACGATCAAGAATCAATCGGGTTTGACTTCCCAAACGAAGATGTCGTGTATTTAAGGATGAAAGATTGCGATAAACTGCTACCCAATGAAGGGCTAGAACCAGGTTCCCAATGGGGACTCATCTTTGATGGAGCCGTCAATCATTATGGAAATGGAATTGGAGCAATCATCATAACACCTCAGGGTACCCACATTCCTTTCACTGCCAGACTTACGTTCAAGTGCACAAACAATGAGGTCAAATACGAAGCTTGTATTATGGGTCTCGAGGAAGCGATCGACTTAAGGATAAAAAACTTGGACATAAATGGCGACTCAGACTTGGTTATCAACCCGATCAAACGAGCTTAGAACACATACCAATCAGGACAAATTCCTTACAAAGACTATGCGAGAAGGTTGTTACCCTTCTTCAACAGAATCGAGTTTCATCACATCCCTCGTGATGAGAATCACATGGCTTATGCATTAGCCACTCTCTCTTCCATGATTAGCGTAGGTCAATGGAACGACTTACCTAAGATCGACATAATGTGCCTTGAAGGGCCCGCTTATATCTTCACGATCGAAGCAGTCATAGACGACAAACCTTGGTATCACGATATCAAATGCTTCCTTCAGAAATAGGAGTACCCACCAGGGGCATCCAGAAAAGACCGAAAGAACCTCAGAAGGTTGGCAAGCAGCTTCTTCCTGAGCGGTGATACACTCTATAAGAGAAACTTTGACATGGTCTTGCTCCGATGCATAGACAGACCAGAAGCAGACATGCTAATGAAGGAAATTCATGAAGGATCTTTTGGCACTCATGCCAACGGACACACAATGGGGAGAAAAATTCTAAGAGCAGGGTACTACTGGTTGACTAAGGAATCCAACTGCTACAAGTACATGAGGAAGTGTCATAAGTGTCAGATATACTCTGACAAAATCCATGTACCGCCAACGCATCTCAAAGTTCTTTCTTCCCCATGGCCTTTTTCTATATGGGGAATCGACATGATCGGCATGATCGAACCTAAGGCTTCAAACAGACATCGGTTCATACTAGTAGCCATTGACTACTTCACCAAGTGGGTCGAAGCAGCGTCATACGCCAATATAACCTGACAAGTGGTGGTCCGCTTTATCAAAAACAATCTCATCTACCATTATGGTGTTCCAAGCCAGATCATTACTAATAATGGATCTAACTTGAAGAACAAGATGATGAAAGAGTTATGCGCAGAGTTCAAGATTGAACACCATAACTCATCTCTCTACTGACCTAAAATGAATGGAGTGGTAGAAGCGGCTAACAAGAACATCAAGAAGATTGTTCAAAAGATGGTCGTAACCTACAAAGATTGGCACGAGATGCTACCCTTTGCTCTTCACGGTTATCGCACATCTGTCCGCACTTCAACAGAGGCCACCCGTTTCTCTCTAGTTTATGGCATGGAGGTAGTGCTCCCCATAGAAGTAGAGATCCCATCAATCCGGGTATTGATGAAAGTTAAGCTTACTGAAGCTTAATGGTGTCAGATTCGACACGACGAGCTGGATCTGATCGAAGAAAAGCGAATAACGGCACTATGCCATGGTCATTTGTATCCGCAAAGAATGAAGAGGGCGCTTGACAAAAAGGTCCGACCTCGCGTCTTCAGGAAAGGAGACCTCGTGCTAAAAAAGATACAATTATTCCTCACTGATTCACAGGGCAAATGGACTCCGAATTATGACGGCCCCTATGTGGTCAAGAAAGCCTTCTCAGGCGGTGCCTTGAGACTCGTAACCATGGATGGAGAGGAATTTTCCTGCCCTACATATGTTGACGTAGTCAAGAAATACTTCGCCTAAACTAAAAAAAATGTCTCGGTGGATTGAAAACCTGAAAGGGCGGTCCAGGAAAAAATTAGAGACATGATCAAAAATCATCCCGGTGGATTGGAAATCTCAGAGTACAGTCCAGGAAAAAGTTAGGGATAATGGCAAGTAACTATGTTAAACAAATGGGCAAATCCCCCAGTAGCAGTCATGCCATCCATCAGAAAACTCCAGTCAGGGTCATCTTCAACAGAAGCTCAGGATTCCCCAAATTCAATGTTGGAAGAAGGATAGCGGTCGTTATGTTTCAATGTAGCTCTTTTCCCTTAAATTACCATTTTCTAACTTTGTGAATACTCTCTGGAATCACGCCTTTGGCTGATTTCCATCTTATCAATAAAATTTGAGCCCTAGTGCTTTTGTTTGTAATTCTTATTTGTTTTAGCTTTACAGAACGACTGTTGTACCCCAAAATTTGCCCTCACATATTCAAGACAATATGCCTCAAGAGGTCTCCTAGTGATTCATAAGATCTTCAGTTGCTCAAGAGTACTCAAAAGTTTCATCAGACTAAACCTCCTCCTAAGCAATAAATCCAACTAAGGTTGTGTACTCCTCAAAGTAGATTGGACTTATAAAGCTTCAAAAGGACTTCATGGTGTCCCATACACTTCAAAGAATCCTCATAACAAGTTTCAAGACTTTCCTTACAAGTTTGGTCAGTCAGATGTTCAGACAGTCAAAAATCAATTAACTTGGTCAAAAAGTCAATTGTGGTCAACACAAAGTCAAACCTCAAGATTTTTGGTCGACATCAAGATTATGGGGTGAAATTCATCTTTTGATCAAGGGTTGATCATGATTCATCAAGGAAACCTCAGAATCATCAAGAATCGGGAGTTACTAAATTAGGGTTTTTATAGGAAAAGTCAACTGTACTTTGACCAGGCATAACGTCCACATACTTCATCAAAAATTCCTCAACCAAATCCCATCTTGAAGGAAATTTAATTCCCTACAACTTTGTGTCTCACAAGCCAAGTCCAGAAATGCTTCATTCGGGAGATATGAGCCAAGACATCATAGGTCATTTTGAAAGTCAACAAAAGTCAACATTTTTCAAAAGCTCATAACTTGAACATAGGAGATCAAATTGACATGGGACCAAAAGGAGTGATAATAGGACATCTTGAGGTTTCTAAAAAGTCCAAGAACACATCCAAATGATAAAAATTGAGGAAGTTATGCATTGTCGAAGTTGGACAATTTTGAGGAGGTGCACAAAGCAAATAATGGCCAAACTCCACTTTTTGCCAAAAGGGCCCATTTTGTGACAACCCAAACTTCATTTTAAGATGGTCCACGACCATTTGATCACATTTTCTGATTTTTTATTATTTATTCCATATTTTATTAGATTTAAATCCTTTAAATTCAATTTAAATCAAAATAAATATAAAAAATCAAGAGATTTGATTTGTGATTGATTATGGAATCAAATATTGAGGTTTATGAGCATATTGTCTGATTTAAATTCGTGCAAGATTGTTAAGGGAAGATTGGATGGCCAAATAGGAGAAAATGGTAAGTTTTGAACACCATTCATTATCATTCAAGTTTTGATCCAAGCCCATGGAATTTTTCAACCTAATTCCTCTCCTATAAATACATGGCCATATCCAAACCTGAAGGACACGAAAAAATCACTTGAAGCAACCCAAAAATATTTTCAAAAAAAGAGGCAAAACTAGAAAGAATCATAAAAACACTTCATAGCGAGTTTTCACGATTTTTTTCACGTCCAAATCGTCTCAAAACAATCCCAGGAGCCAATCCCCATCACTCTTGAAGGTTGGAAGCAAGTGAAATGCGCACATTAAGCCATGGCCATTTCTTGAAATTTTCACTTTTCAAATCTCATTTTTCATGCATTATAAGTGTTATTCATGTTTATATTCTTACTAATTATGATGTTTAGATCGGTTTTGATCAATTACTAACAAGCTTTGGTGCAGGAATCAAGACTTGCCATGGTTAGGGCACAAAGAGGGTGTTCTTCGATTTTAGCGCTACAACCACTTTCAACCAAAACTAATGGCACCATTGAATTCCTAGGGTCCTAATTAATAAATTTGAGTACCTTTGATGTTTTAATCCTTTGTATTTTTGAGTTTTGAAATTCCAGGTACATTAGCTACGAAAATATCGTAGCTAATTCGTAGCAAAATTGAGGCAAAATCGTAGCAAAAAGGTCCAGTCCCAAGGTTGAAGACGATGAATAGTGGCGCTGGATTCTTGCGTTTTGTTTTATATTTATTATTTGTTTTTCGTTCCATATCACAAAAACACCTCCAACCCAGTGGAAAAGCGCGCTTGTGTGGACTTGGGGATCCTGGGTTCGATACCAGCGACGTCCCCCTTAGTTTTTTTTCTCCGTTTTTCCATTTTTTTCCTTTTATTAGTTAAATTATTTCCCATTAATAATCTAATTAACATGTTTCTTTTTTAAATTTTAAAAATCATAAAAAATTTGTTAAATTAATTTTCAAAATCACAGAAAATTAAACTTTAGTTTTTTTTAATTAGTTAAATCAACTTTTTTTGATTTTTTTTATTTTCATTAATTAACTTAATTAATTTGTAAATAATTAGAATTATGACTTTTAATTATTTTTATTATTCAAAATCATTGCAAAAAAAAAAGTATAAAAAGACATTCATTTAGAATTAGATTTTTTAATTAAAATTAATTAGACTTTAGGATTAATTTGTACATAATTAATTAATTAGTTTTTTTTAATTACTATTAACCTTAAAAATCTTTTAATTACTAACCCTAAAATCCTTTTCTTTTCGGAAAAAAAAAACATTAACATTATTTCTTTTTCTGTTTATTTATCTTTTCTCACTATTTTTCAATTATGTAACTGTTTCTTGGTTGTAATAATTTAGAATTTTAATTCCTCGCATTTTCCTAAATATTGTAACTGTTCACAGGATGTAATAGCGTAGATTTACATTTCCTCGCATTTTTTTAAATATTGTAACTGCTCATGGGATGTAATAGCTTAGGTTTAAATTCCCGCACTTTAATTTTTTGTACATATTCAACTGCTAGTAACTAAGGTTTGCATGACAAGACTTAAAACCTGACATAGAATAATCCTAATTCAAGATAAATAACTGAATCAACACACTCTTCACATTTACACCTCTAGAGTAACCTATCTTCGCTGCCTTTCGATTAAATTGGTCAAGTCCCTCGAACGTGGGGGTATCTTAGTAAGGTTGCCTACTAATAAAAATCATCAAGTCCCTTCGAATAAAAGATCATAGTCCATTCGATATAAAGATCACAGTCCCTTCGAAGTTGCCTACGAATAAGTGATCTAGTCCCTCGATGACCCTACAAAAAAATGATGATAGTCCCTTCGAATTGCTAAGATACCCCTACGAGTTGCCTTCTATGACCATACGATGACCCTACACTCGTCCCTTTAACATCCAAGGTAAAGACTACTTACTCACTAATAGTAAGGACAATCTTACCCCTAAAGAAAGAAATAACAAGAAGACCTTACAAACTTAGGGTAGTAACTCTTAAACGCTTGCTCACCTTTTTCAAAAAAAAAAAAACACTCTTTACACCTCACATCTTTGCAAACATCTTTTTCAAAGCTAAACACTTTGTATAAATCCATACGAGGATCATTACAAAGTTAAAGTCTTTATGAAAATATTTTCTAATCACACACTATACTATTTTTCAAACAAAGTAAAGTGAGCTAAGCAATTAAGAGCCCATGGATAACCATGGATACAAAAGGTGCTCGTACCTTCCTTTTGTATAACTTACCCCCTGAACTCAAAATCTTTTAAAAGGTTTTTCCTGTTCTTTTATTCCTTTCTTTATTGGATAAAATAAAAGTCGGTGGCGACTCTTGCTTACCGAAACATTTTAAAAGTCAGTTCAAACCACCGTGTTACAGAACTGGCGACTCTGCTGGGGATTCATTCTTAAAAGAGGGGTTACCTTAGGGTTTAGATCACTTTAACTTCTTTAATTATTATCTGTTTTGTGTGCTTTACTTTTAAGAGTTTTGTCTTGGGGGGTATTACTTGGGTAAATGATCCTACACCCGGATCTAGGATCTTAGGTAAATGGCAAGAGACCAAGGAGACTGTACGGTATGTACCGCTACGGTTGATATGGTAGCCATCGTTAGTGTGACACTTTGGTTTGTACTGATGTTCCTCGAGGCTTGGATTGGGGATAACATTAGGCTGCCGCGTGGTGTCATTAAGCACTAATTTGCCCTTAGAACCCTAGTTGAACTTAGCCTTGGCCATTAGAAGGTAGTGAGATAGCCGGTTTGGCATCTTCCAAAGTTGGTTGATACTCGAGACTACACTCATTGAGATCAGACTTTCGGGATGTTTTGGTCGGCCACTCGAGTGTCGCACTAAAATAAAGTCTTTGAGAAAGATCCGTGATATGAGTCCTTTAGAACCCGGTTGCTATTCTAGGACAGGTTGAGCCAACTAAACCTCAGTGGGGAAGGGTACTTACCTTTGGACTTCATACAAGCCTTTAAACCTAAGGCTCTTGTATAACTTGTTTGTGGATGCTACTTGTTTATTATTAACATGTACATGACATCATGACATCATAACATCATAACATATCATTTTCACTAACCATTTCAAGGACCAAGGAATTTATCTTTATTCATGATTGCAGGTCATGGCTTCCGTTCCTAGAAATTTCATCCGAATCAACTTTGTAAGGGTTCCTTCCCAACTTAAAGAATTGGTCTCAAAAGTTCCCGAGGGTTCTCGATTCACCAAAAGGCATGGTTTTCTACTCGACTTAGTTACATCAGGTTTTGAAGAAGACATGATGAGAGTCCTATTCCAATTCTTCGATCCTAAGCACCACTGTTTCACCTTCCCGGATTACCAATTGGTGCCCACGATGGAGGAGTTCTCTAAGTTACTTGGAATACCTATCCTCGATCAGATGCCATTTACCGGTCTAGAAAATGTTCCAAAGCCTGAAGTCATTGTAGCTGCTTTACATCTGAAGAGGTCAGACATTGTATCTAATTGGGAAACAAAGAGTGGAGTCAAGGGGTTTCTTGCTAAGTTCCTGATTGAGAAGGCTCAATTGTTCCTAAGAGCTATGAGTTACCATGCTTTTGAATAAGTTTTGGCTTTGTTGATCTATGGGTTGGTGTTGTTCCCTAATCCAGACCGATTCATAGACGCGCACACCATCAAAATATTTCTGACTCATAACCCGGTACCTACCTTGCTCGGAGATATTCTGCATTCGCTTCACACTCGTACTATCAAGGAGCGAGGGACTCTCATGTGCTGCGTACCCTTACTAGCCAGGTGGTTTATTTCGCACCTTCCCCGATCAGTATTGAAGAATGAACAAAGGTTGCAGTGGTCTCGAAGGATAATGTCACTCTCCCATTTAGATATCTATTGGTGTGCCCGATCTCTTGAAGACTTCACTCTTATTGATCATTGTGGGGAATTCCCTAATGTGCCACTCCTTGGTATTAGGGGAGGCATCACCTATAATCCTTCGCTAGCCTTGCACCAGTTTGGTTATGCTCGAAGGAATGGTCCTCATGACATGCTTATTCAGGGTATTGTGTTCGATTATGAAGATGATCCTCAAGGTTACCGTCAAAGATTTATACGCGCATGGAATAATGTGTACAAGATTGAAAGCAGGACCTTGGGACAGAAGAACTCTATTCCTTTGGAGCCTTACCTCAGATGGGTACGCACTCGTGCTCGAGATCTCATTATGCCATATCCAGCTGTCAGACCAGTGATTGTTGACCCTGAGGTTGAGGGAGATGTTCCTCAAGTCATTCTCCATCCAGACATGCCTACCGATCTTGAAGAGCTGCAGAAATCCTGGGTTCAGATGAAAGAAGAAAGAGACACCTTTGAGACTCAGTTCTATGCTAGTGAGAAGAAGGTGTTGGAGTTGACAAAATTACTTTATGTGGAGCAGAGCATCAATGCTTACATCGGCACAAAGAGGAAGCGCCCGTGGGAGACTTGAGGCCTTAGGCGTTTTTAATTTTCTTTTTGAAATTTCCTTTCATTGTAGCCCAAGAGGCATGTAAAAAAAAAGTTTGAATTTCGAGTTTACTAATAAAAGTTTCCCTTTTGTTTCTGTTTGCAAAGATAAACTCTAAAGTCCTTGAAATCATTGCATATGCATCTACATCTCATAATCATTGCATAGCCGGTTTCTAAGACAGGTCTCTCATCTTCTCGTTGTTTATTTCAGAAGAAATGGCTCTCGAGCAAACCGTCAAAGATCTCCAGGCCCAGAACGTCCAGTTCCAAGAGCTGATCCTGAACTTGTCCAAGGGGCAAGAAGAACTGAAAACACTTCTGACCAAGAAGAAGAAAGCAAGAAAATCAACTGGCATCATCAACCTGGGGAGGAGATTCAGAGGTCCGGCTAAACAGGTTAAGGAAATTGGGATTCCAGTAGATCAAGACGATGAACAGGATGAAGATGGTAAAAGTGTTAAAACTAAGGAAGAAAACAACTATGGTTCTGACAAATATTCTGATGAAGAGGAATAAGATTATTTGGCTGAACAATACCCTCCTGCTGATGAGAAGTATAAGCTATTAGGAGAACGTCTGAAAGCTATGGAAATCAATAAAGTGCCTGGCTTGAATTTTGAGGATCTGGGTCTAGTCTCAGAGGTTGTCATTCCCCATAAGTTCACAATTCCCACTTTTGCTAAGTATGATGGTGTTTCTTGTCCGAAGCTGCATTTGAGATCATATGTCCGAAAGATTCAACTTCACACTGCTGACAAGAAATTGTGGGTACATTTCTTTCAAGAGAGTTTGTCTGGAGCACAGTTGGAATGGTACTATCAACTCGAAAGTACCAACATTCGTACATGGGAAGATTTGGCTGCAGCTTTCTACAAACAATACCAGTACAATTCTGATATGGCGCCAACCCGAATGCAACTACAGAGTATGTCAATGGGTTCTGAGGAAAGCTTTAAAGAGTATGCACAGAAGTGGAGAGATCTCGCAAGTAGAGTGCAACCCCCTTTGGCTGACAGAGAGTTGATTGACATGTTCATGAGCACATTAACTGGTCCTTTCTATAGTCATCTACTTCGAAGCTCGTCATCCGGTTTCACCGAGCTGATATTGACAGGAGAACGTGTTGAAAATGGAATTCGAAGTGGTAAAATACAAGTGGCTACATCTTCAAACACTACAAAGAAGCCACCTAATGGGAAGAAGGAATCTAATGATGTACACGGCCAGAAAGGTCGCAACCAATCTGTTGGGGCAGTTCTGATCTCTGCACCAGCGCCACAACAACAACAAGTTAGTCGGCGTAAGCAGGATACACCCAGGAGACAATTTACAAAGATCAACATGTCATTGGCTCAAGCGTTGCAGCTTATGTTGAAGGCAGAGTTGGTTACTTTAAAGGATCCTCCTAGGAATCCTAATACTTCCGCTCCTAGCTATAATCCCGATGCAATGTGTGCATACCATTCTAATAGTCCTGGACATGATACGAACAGTTGTTGGGCACTGAAGAATAAAATTCAAGACATGATTGATGCTAAGGAGATTGAGTTTGATCCCCCTGAGACTCCTAATGTGATTACCGCTCCTATGCCAAATCATGACGACACCGTTAGTGCTATTGATGATGGTTCTTATGCTGCTACTGTGGTTGACTTGACTACTCCTCTATCAATTGTTAAGAAGAAGTTGCTGCAAGCCGGTTTATTTCCGGGCTGCGTTGAAAACTGTCATTATTGTGCATCTTAATCCAATGGTTGTGTGAAGCTGAAAGAGGGCATTCAGCGATTGATAGACGACCGTACTATACTGTTTGAGAAGATTCCTTCTATGGAGAGCTTATGTGAAAATTTGTCCCGAGGTATAAAGTTTGAGGACGTATCTGTGGTTACTAATTCCAAAACTCCTGTGAGGATCACCTCTAAGGTTCATGTGAAGATTACTGCCGAGCCTAGAGTGCTCCCCTGATTATTACTACTCCCGGCCCGTTTCCATATTCCTCTAGCAAGGCTATCACTTGGAAGTATGGTGCGGATGTTTACATTCATGGCGTCAAGCAAGAGCCTTTGACTGATGAGACTACTGAAGTTACTAATCCCGATGTTGATAATATCGTTGGGACTAGTAAGGTTACCCGAAGTGGAAGAGTTTTCTCCCCAGAAATCTCTCCGAAGACTGTCACTACTCCAATTCGTATCTCTGCCTCCAAATCAATTACTGAGACTCGAGACAAAGAACCGGTGGTTGAGCCTGCCCAAATGAAGATCCCTCCAAAGAAATGGAGGAAGTGCTAAAAATTATCCGTAAGAGTGATTACAATGTTGTTGAACAGTTGGGGCACACCCCCTCCAAGATCTCTATGTTATCTCTGTTGTTGTGCTCCGAGGCCCATGCTAAGGCTTTGGTGAAGTTTTTGAAATCTGCGCATGTGCCGCAGGAAATCTCTGTTGACCAGTTTGAAAATTGTGTCGCTAGCCTGACAACTGATAATGGTCTAGGATTTTCTGACGCTGATCTAACTCCTGCCGGAAGGAACCACAATAAGGCCCTGCATGTCTCCATTGAGTGTAGGGGCACTACTCTATCTCATGTACTGGTGGACACGGGTTCCTCATTGAATGTATTGCCGAAAATTACTCTAGATAAGCTTGACTGTGAAGGGTTTGTGCTGAGACCCAGTGATGTTGTGGTGAGAGCCTTTGATGGTTCAAAGAGATTAGTGCATGAAGAGGTTGATCTTCCAATCAGTGTGGGTTCTCAAGTCTTTGTTTCTACCTTCTATGTAATGGACATTCGTCCTGCCTATTCCTGTCTGCTTGGGCGCCCTTGGATACATGGGGCCGGCGCTGTGACTTCTACCTTACATCAGAAGCTGAAGTATCCCATGAAAGGCAAGATTGTCACCGTCTATGGTGAAGAAGAGTATATGGTTAGTCATTTGAATACCTTCAAGTATGTTGAGATGGATGGCGAATTCCTCGAGACTCCTTGTCAAACATTTGAATTGGCTCCTCAGACTGCTCCTATTGCTAAACCAGTTCCTACTGTTCCCAAGGTTACTAGAGTACCTCCTACAATGGTTTCCCTAAAGGATGCTAGAGCTGTGGTTGAAGAAGGTGGTTGTACCATTTGGGGTCAGCTTCCTGACATCCCTTACAAGTCTGACAAATTTGGTTTGGGCTTCACTTCAAAGGCTTAGAGGGTTGTACGTCGTGCTCGTGCTATTCGCATTACCAGTAAAGGAGTTCATAAAGATCAGGTCAATGCTGTGGAGGATGCTGATAGTGACGTGATCTAGACAGTTGGATCTTTCCTACCATTGGCAGTGGGCTCAACAATTGGAAGACTGAAGACATTATTCCTATCTCCTTTAGTCATGAGTAAATGATATTTTCTGTTTTTCTTATTTTTGAAGTTTGGTTTTGTTAATTTGAACAATAAAACTTTTAAGCCTTGTGCCTTGCTCGGGGCACAATGGCCAATTTGTTAGGGTTGTCATTTCATCGCATATTTTCATTCAATAAATCAATGGACGTGTTGCATTCAAATTTTACGCTCTTTGTCTTTTCTTTTACTTTATATTCATCAAAATAGCTACGTGTTCTTACACACACCCACGCGACAAATTGCAGATCCACATCCACTCTGGATCCCATTGATAACGGTTCTGCTATTGTTAATTATGACTTCGAAAATCCGATCTACCAAGCCGAGGACGAAAGTGAGGAAGATTGTGAAGTGCCTGGAGAGCTTGCTAGACTATTAGAGCAAGAAGAAAAGATCATACAACCACACGAAGAGCCAGTCGAGGTCATAAATCTAGGTACTGAGGAGGATAAGAAAGAAATCAAAATAGGTGCTGGATTAGAAGACCGTGTCAAGAAAAGACTGATTCAGATGCTACGTGATTATGTTGAGATTTTCGCTTGGTCTTACGAAGATATGCCAGGACTTGATACTGATATCGTGGTTCACCATTTACCGATGAAGGAAGGTTGTCCTCCGATAAAGCAAAAAGTTCATCGTATGCGCCCTGAGATGTCAAAAAAGATCAAAGCCGAGGTTATGAAGCAATTCAATGCGGGTTTTCTAGCTGTCACATCATATCCTCAGTGGGTTGCGAATGTGGTACCAGTGCCTAAGAAGGATGGTAAAGTTCGTATGTGTGTGGACTACAGGGATCTGAACAGGGCAAGCCCCAAAGATGACTTTCCTCTCCCACATATTGACGTTCTGGTAGACAACACTGCTCAACACAAGATATTCTCATTCATGGATGGTTTCTTAGGTTATAATCAAATCAAGATGGCACCTGAAGACATGGAGAAGACTACATTCGTTACGCAGTGGGGCACCTTTTGTTACAAGGTAATGCCATTTGGTTTGAAGAACGCAGGGGCAACATACCAGCATGCTATGGTTGCTTTATTCCATGATATGATCCATCACGAGATAGAGGTATACGTTGATGATATGATAGCCAAATCTCAGAATGAAGAAGAGCATCTTGACCACCTACACAAGCTATTTGAGAGGTTGAAGAAGTACAAGTTGAGATTGAATCCAAACAAATGCACCTTTGGGGTTAGATCCGGTAAACTTTTGGGTTTCGTCGTCAGTGGTAAAGGTATTGAAGTCGACCCTGCAAAGGTAAAAGTTATCCAAGATATGCCCGCTCCCCGTACTGAGAGAGAAGACAGAGGTTTCTTGGGACGTTTGAACTATATTTCCAGATTTATCTCCCATTTGACCGCTACTTGTGAGCCAATCTTCAAATTACTGAGAAAAGATCAAGTAGTGAAGTGGAATGACGAATGTCAGATAGCTTTTGATAAGATCAAGGAGTATCTCCAAGAACCTCCGATTCTGATGCCACCAGTTGAAGGAAGACCTCTAATCATGTACTTAATAGTGCTAGAGAATTCAATGGGGTGTGTGTTGGGGCAACATGACGAGTCTGGTCGAAAAGAGCATGCAATATACTACCTTAGCAAAAAGTTTACCGACTGTGAAACAAGATATTCACTGCTTGAGAAAACTTGTTGCGCTTTGGCATGGGCTGCTCGCTGACTAAGATAGTATATGTTGACTCATACCACTTTATTGATCTCTAAGATGGATCCTATCAAATACATATTTGAGAAACCTGCTCTCTCCGGACGAATAGCAAGATGGCAGATGGTCTTGACAGAATACGACATCCAGTACACCACGCAGAAAGCAATCAAAGGAAGTGTACTAGCTGATCATTTGGCTTATCAAGCGGTGGACGACTATCAGTCTATGAATTTTGAGTTCCCAGATGAGAATATTATGCTTGTTACTGATTATGAAGAACCTGGACCATATGAAGGACCTGAACTAGGATCCCGATGGACCATGGTTTTTGATGGAGCTTCTAACGCACTCGGCAATGGTATTGGTGCTGTAATTATCTCTCCTAAGGGTTGCTATACGCCGTTTACTGCTAGACTTTGCTTTCACTGTACCACCAATATGGCTGAATATGAAGCATGCATCATGGGTATCAAAGCTGCCATTGATATGAGGATCAAATTCTTGAATGTATATGGGGACTCAGCCCTAGTGATCAGTCAGATTAAAGGAGAATGGGACATGAAGCATCCAAATCTCATTCCTTACCGAGAACATGTGTTGACTTTGATTCCATACTTTGAAGAAATCACTTTTGAGTATATTCCACGAGAAGAGAATCAGTTGGCAGACGCGTTAGCTACCATGTCATCTATGTTCAAAGTCAGATGGGACAACGAGGCTCCTAGGATTACTATTGACAGACTAGATGAGCCGGCATACTGTTATGAAGTTGATACTGATGGGGTAGAAGAGAAACCTTGGTTCCACGAAGTGAAAAGATATCTTGAAACTCAGGAATATCCTGAAGGGGCATCTACCAATGACAGGAAGTTTCTAAGGAGGTTCTCTGCTAAGTTCTTTCTGAGTAACGGAATTTTATACAAACGCAACCACGATTCAACCTTGCTTCATTATGTAGACAAGAAGGAAGCAGAAAAGATTATGGAAGAGATGCATGACGGAATTTTTGGCACTCATTCCAGTGGGCATACAATGGCTAAGAAAATTTTGAGAGCAGGTTACTACTGGTCTACCATGGAAACTGACTGCCATCATCACTCCAAAACTTGTCACAAGTGTCAGATCTATGCTGACAAAGTACATGTACCACTGATTCCGTTGAATGTTCTGACTGCTCCTTGGCCTTTTGCAATGTGGGGCATTGATATGATAGGAGAGATTAAACCTACCGCTTCCAATGGACATCGTTTCATCTTTGTTGCTATCGATTACTTTACGAAGTGGGTGGAAGCAGCCTCGTTCGCTTCTGTTACCAAGAATGTTGTAGCTCGGTTCATCAAGCATAACCTTATCTGTCGATATGGCATCCCTGAAAGGATTATCACAAACAATGGTACTAATCTGAACAATACTATGATCACTGAACTCTGCACGCAGTTCAAGATTAAGCATCACAATTCTTCTCCATATCGACCAAAGATGAATGGCGCAGTGGAAGCTGCCAACAAGAATATTAAGAAGATCTTGCAAAAGATGACGGTGACATACAAAGATTGGCATGAGATGTTACCATTTGCTCTTCATGGTTATCGCACCTCAGTACGTACCTCAACAGGGGCAACCCCTTTCTCTTTAGTCTATGGTATGGAGGCAGTTTTACTTGTTGAAGTTCAGATCCCTTCCCTAAGGATTATGCAAGATGCAGGCTTAGACGAAGATGAATGGGTTCAGACTCGACTTGATCAGATAAATTTAATTGATGAGAAGAGGCTTGCGGCTGTCTGTCATGGCCAGATGTATCAGAAGCGTATGATCAAGGCCTTTAACAAGAAAGTCAAGCACCAATTGTACCAGGCCGGTGATTTGGTAATAAAGCGTATCATACTACCACAGGGTGATCCCAGGGGCAAATGGACTCCCACATATGAAGGTCCATTTGTAATCAAGAAAATATTTTTTGGCGGTGCTATGATGCTTACTACCATGGACGGTGAAGATTTCCCGCACCCTGTGAACGCGGACATAGTCAAAAGATACTACGCATAAAAAGAGACCCACTAGGTTGACTGGCCTAGGCAAAAATAAGGGCATCCCGACGAACCAAAAGGGTTCGGGCAAAAATTAGGGATCTATATACAAAAGAACTGTACACCCGGCAAGTCGAAAACCTGAAAAGGCGGCTTGGGCAAAAAAGGGTATCCCGGTGGACCGAATACCTGTAAAGGCGGTCCAGGTAAAATTTAGGGATTAAAGCGTACGACTATGTTCCATTGAATCACTTATCTGCTTCCAACTTAGTTTTATCAAGTTCGAACGGTGCAGATCAATCCAGTCATCTTTCTTCCGACAGCAAGGGATGAGATGTTTGAAGATACAGTGGCAATAGCAGAGTTGGAACTCAATGGGATCATTTCCACATAATTGTTTTTCTTTGTTTATCACTTTGTACCTTTCCAATTTTACGACAATTTCCTCTTACTAGGATTTCTGTCTCCTTGTACAAAACTGCCTGTTTATAGGCCAATTTCAAAATCAATACAAGTCTATTTTCAAATTCAAAAATTGCTTTTATTTTCCCTGTTTTGTTTGCGTAAACGTCCAATGGGTACTTTGAATGAACATATGCACTTGAATATGACTGATGTTTACCAAAAAATATATATACATGAAAACAGGAATAACATTTACTAAGGATTCTAGGAGTTGGGATAGTGTTCAAGATGTCCACGAACCCCCATAAAGCTAGTTCATGGAAATATCCCCACAGAGCAATCTCCATGGAATTGTCTCTATTGAGCTATCTTCACAAGCTCATCCCCAACAGAAATATATTCCCCTACAGAATTAGTATGCCCTCAGACAGAAATCGGGGCATCTTCCAGCGATTCACTTCCATATCTTCGATAGACAGCTTGGCATGATCATAGATCCCCTAGCAGATAAAGAAGTTGATCATTTCCCCAGCATACAACAGAAATTTCCTCAACGCAGCCTATGGAATTCTAATCCCCATCGGAGGTTATTCCCTCTATGTAGTATACAAAATTCAATTCCCCAGCTGAGTTCATTTCTCTAACATTATAGAATTCAATTCCCCAGCAGAATTCGTTCCGGGATGCTATTCCCAGAAGAGTTGACACTCGTGTCTGAAACCTGGTCAGATAGTGCATCGGAGAATTATCCATCTCTTTTATTCCCAGTCAGAATGCATACAATCAATTTCTACAGTAAAAGAACAACGAACTACCGACTCTCCTGACAGAATACTTCTATCCCCAAGCGGAAGTCAAAGATCCCCAGCGGAATATTCCCAAACGGAAAGTATGAATCCCCAGTAGAGTCATTCCAAACAGGATCTGAAGATTTATTTTCTCCATTCCCAACAACAGTTAGGGATTTATTTTCCCCAATCAGACTTTACTATTCAAAGCCACCGCTACCTTCAGCGACATTTCATACCCATATATCATTCACAATACATCATAGCATACGCATACAAAACGCATATAACATTCTCATTTAGTTTAGGAGCGTTATTACGCAATGCATTACATATATCATGACATTGCACAAAACTAACTCATTTTTTTCAGGTTAGTTCTCAAACGGACAAGTATTGTCAACGGTTTATCATCTTTCAGATACAATCAGTCAAAGATTCATTCTGATACTCCTTTGGATACGGTCAGGAGATACTCATTCTAGTACATCTTCTAGACACAGTGCAGATACAATCAAGACACAGATTCATTCTGATACTCATTCCAGTACATCTTCTAGACACAGTTCAGATACAATCAAGGACACAGATTCATTCTGATACTTATCCCATTACATCTTTTAGATACAGTCGGTCGAAGACTCATTCTAATACTAATTTTTCTTATACAGTCAGGCGTAGACTCATTCTAATACGACTCCCAGATACAGTCAGGCAAAGACTTATTCTAATCTCCTTATAGATACAGTCAAGATGTAGACTCATTCGAGAACATCATACAGATACATTCAAGGCATAAGAATCATTCTGGCATTTCCCAGCACGTCTGCTAGATACAGTAAGACACAGACTCATTCTAGTATATTCTTCAGATACAGTCAAACCTAGACTCATTCTGCTATTCCTATCAACAGTTACTTTGGATGGCATCTATAAGCCCATCTCCATCCTGTCATACACTTCGAATGGCATCCTTTAAGCCCATTCAAGCAATACGATCAACCAACAGGGCGCACCGGCGAGTGCAAATTTCCGGGTTCTTATTGTCCAATCCTCTTCCACCTTCAGATCCCGATCGGCACGAATACCAATCTTACTCCTCAGGTTTAAGAAGATTGAAAAGGGGCAGCTGTTGTACCCCAAAATTTGCCCTCACATATTCAAGACAATATGCCTCAAAAGGTCTCCTAGTGATTCATAAGATCTTCAGTTGCTCAAGAGTACTCAAAAGTTTCATCAGACTAAACCTCCTCCTAAGCAATAAATCCAACTAAGGTTGTGTACTCCTCAAAGTAGATTGGACTTATAAAGCTTCAAAAGGACTTCATGGTTTCCCATACACTTCAAAGAATCCTCATAACAAGTTTCAAGACTTTCCTTACAAGTTTGTTCAGTCAGATGTTCAGACAGTCAAAAATCAGTTAACTTGGTCAAAAAGTCAATTGTGGTCAACACAAAGTCAAACCTCAAGATTTTTGGTCGACATCAAGATTATGGGGTGAAATTCATCTTTTGATCAAGGGTTGATCATGATTCATCAAGGAAACCTCAGAATCATCAAGAATCGGGAGTTACTAAATTAGGGTTTTTGTAGGAAAAATCAACTGTACTTTGACCAGGCATAACGTCCCCATACTTCCTCAAAAATTCCTCACCCAAAGCCCATATTGAAGGAAATTTAATTCCCTACAACTTTGTGTCTCACAAGCCAAGTCCAGAAATGCTTCATTCGGGAGATATGAGCCAAGACATCATAGGTCATTTTGAAAGTCAACAAAAGTCAACATTTTTCAAAAGCTCATAACTTGAACATAGGAGATCAAATTGACATGGGACCAAAAGGAGTGATTAGAGGACATCTTGAGGTTTCTAAAAAGTCCAAGAACACATCCAAATGATAAAAATTGAGGAAGTTATGCATTGTCAAAGTTGGACAATTTTGAGGAGGTGCACAAAGCAAATAATGGCCAAACTCCACTTTTTGCCAAAAGGGCCCATTTTGTGACAACCCAAACTTCATTTTAAGATGGTCCACGACCATTTGATCACATTTTCTGATTTTTTATTATTTATTCCATATTTTATAGGATTTAAATCCTTTAAATTCAATTTAAATCAAAATAAATATAAAAAATCAAGAGATTTGATTTGTGGTTGATTATGGAATCAAATATTGAGGTTTATGAGCATATTATCTGATTTAAATTCGTGCAAGATTGTTAAGGGAAGATTGGATGGCCAAATGGGAGAAAATGGTAAGTTTTGAACACCATTCATTATCATTCAAGTTTTGATCCAAGCCCATGGAATTTTTCAACCTAATTCCTCTCCTATAAATACATGGCCATATCCAAACCTGAAGGACACGAAAAAATCACTTGAAGCAACCCAAAAATATTTTCAAAAAAAGAGGCAAAACTAGAAAGAATCATAAAAACACTTCATAGCGAGTTTTCACGATTTTTTTCACGTCCAAATCGTCTCAAAACAATCCCAGGAGCCAATCCCCATCACTCTTGAAGGTTGGAAGCAAGTGAAATGCGCACATCAAGCCATGGCCATTTCTTGAAATTTTCACTTTTCAAATCTCATTTTTCATGCATTATAAGTGTTATTCATGTTTATATTCTTACTAATTATGATGTTTAGATCGGTTTTGATCAATTACTAACAAGCTTTGGTGCAAGAATCAAGACTTGTCATGGTTAGGGCACAAAGAGGGTGTTCTTCGATTTTAGCGCTACATCCACTTTTAAACAAAACTAATGGCACCATTGAATTCCTAGGGTCCTAATTAATAAATTTGAGTACCTTTGATGTTTTAATCCTTTGCATTTTTGAGTTTTGAAATTCCAGGTACATTAGCTACGAAAATATCGTAGCTAATTCGTAGCAAAATTGAGGCAAAATCGTAGCAAAAAGGTCCAGTCCCAAGGTTGAAGACGATGAATAGTGGCGCTGGATTCTTGCGTTTTGTTTTATATTTATTATTTGTTTTTCGTTCCATATCACAAAAACACCTCCAGCCCAGTGGAAAAGCGCGCTTGTGTGGACTTGGGGATCCTGGGTTCGATACCCAGCGACGTCCCCCTTGGTTTTTTTTCTCCGTTTTTCCATTTTTTTCCGTTTATTAGTTAAATTATTTCCCATTAATAATCTAATTAACATGTTTCTTTTTTAAATTTTAAAAATCATAAAAAATTTGTTAAATTAATTTTCAAAATCACAGAAAATTTAACTTTAGTTTTATTTAATTAGTTAAATCAACTTTTTTTGATTTTTTTTATTTTCATTAATTAACTTAATTAATTTGTAAATAATTAGAATTATGACTTTTAATTATTTTTATTATTCAAAATCATTGCAAAAAAAAAGTATAAAAAGACATTCATTTAGAATTAGATTTTTTAATTAAAATTAATTAGACTTTAGGATTAATTTGTACATAATTAATTAATTAGTTTTTTTTAATTACTATTAACCTTAAAAATCTTTTAATTACTAACCCTAAAATCCTTTTCTTTTCGAAAAAAAAAAACATTAACATTATTTATTTTTCTGTTTATTTATCTTTTCTCACTATTTTTCAATTATGTAACTGTTTCTTGGTTGTAATAATTTAGAATTTTAATTCCTCGCATTTTCCTAAATATTGTAACTGTTCACAGGATGTAATAGCGTAGATTTACATTTCCTCGCATTTTTTTAAATATTGTAACTGCTCATGGGATGTAATAGCTTAGGTTTAAATTCCCGCACTTTAATTTTTTGTACATATTCAACTGCTAGTAACTAAGGTTTGCATGACAAGACTTAAAACCTGACATAGAATAATCCTAATTCAAGATAAATAACTGAATCAACACACTCTTCACATTTACACCTCTAGGGTAACCTATCTTCGCTGCCTTTCGATTAAATTGGTCAAGTCCCTCGAACGTGGGGGTATCTTAGTAAGGTTGCCTACTAATAAAAATCATCAAGTCCCTTCGAATAAAAGATCATAGTCCATTCGATATAAAGATCACAGTCCCTTCGAAGTTGCCTACGAATAAGTGATCTAGTCCCTCGATGACCCTACAAAAAAATGATGATAGTCCCTTCGAATTGCTAAGATACCCCTACGAGTTGCCTTCTACGACCATACGATGACCCTACACTCGTCCATTTAACATCCAAGGTAAAGACTACTTACTCACTAATAGTAAGGACAATCTTACCCCTAAAGAAATAAATAACAAGAAGACCTTACAAACTTAGGGTAGTAACTCTTAAACGCTTGCTCACCCTTTTCAAAAAAAAAAAAATAAACACTCTTTACACCTCACATCTTTGCAAACATCTTTTTCAAAGCTAAACACTTTGTATAAATCCATACGAGGATCATTGCAAAGTTAAAGTCTTTATGAAAATATTTTCTAATCACACACTATACTATTTTTCAAACAAAGTAAAGTGAGCTAAGCAATTAAGAGCCCATGGATAACCATGGATACAAAAGGTGCTCGTACCTTCCTTTTGTATAACTTACCCCCCGAACTCAAAATCTTTTAAAAGGTCTTTCCTGTTCTTTTATTCCTTTCTTTATTGGATAAAATAAAAGTCGGTGGCGACTCTTGCTTACCGCAACATTTTAAAAGTCAGTTCAAACCACCGTGTTACAACGACATTTTTAACATGATTAACGATTCTTGAAATAAAACAAAAATGAATTTTACTTGTCAAATTTTTCTGCTTTTAAAACAAAGATGGCAATTTCTTTTGACTATTGAACATCGAAAGAACCTCGATCGCTTCTCCAGAAGTAATCGAGCTCCAAAGTGCAGAATCAAAGTACTCCTTCTAAACCAGCACGTCTGAACGACGGATCGACTGTGTCAGAGACCATGTTTCATCTGACACCCCCGACAGAGTTCTTATCTCCTAAGCCCGACCAACGGTTTTTCCCGCAGGGACTATCTCTCCTAAGCAAGGCAGAATTTCTATCGTGAACCAGTGATACTTTTCATCTCCCATTGTGGTCGAGTATCCAGTCGTTTTCATCTATTAGTCAGTAAGTCGCGTCAGGTTTATTAGCATATACATACATACATCATGCATTATCAATTTACCTTCATATTCATATTGCATCACTATCACTCTAGCCGGTCTTATCCCCTAGTGATAAAAGTCTTCTCAATCGAGTTGTCAGTTCTTTCCTCGTCAGGAAATGTTGCGTCTGAACTTCCTATCTCCTCCAGTTTATTTCTGGATTAGAATTGACCCTTGACCACTTTGATAACTTAAACCTCTGAAAAACTAGAGAATCCTCGACGAACGTCACTCTTCTCCATTGAAGATGATATTTTCGCTTTTCCCGGATGAAGGAAAATCCCCAGAGAAAGTCGTTTAAGCAGAGATTCGACAATAGAGCAGTTTTTCTCCGAAAAATCCACTGACGAAAAGGTCATCGGCACCTCAAAATTAGATTACACCATATGGAATTTCTCCAAGAAGACCTCGAGAAAAGTATGATGTAATACCCCAAGCGGAAATAGTCTCTCAAGAGACTCATTTTCCCCAGTAGAGTCCACAAATGACATCTCCAACAGAGAAGTTTGTGCACCTCTACAAACTCAGACGACTGGGTTCCCTAGCAAGTCTGACATCAAAACTTTTTCCATCAAATGGCATATCCCCAGGAAAATTCGGCGAGAAGTTTGAGGAAAATCGCTACACATATCCTCCCTTGTACTTAGACCAGTTCCTTGGTAGGAAACCAGGATCGAGGGGAAGTTTATTACAGAAACTAGGACCAGTTCCTTGGTAGGAAACCAGGATTAAGGGGAAATTTATAATCAGAAACTTAGACCAGTTCCTTGGTAGGAAACGAGGATCGAGGGGAAGTTTGTATCAGAAACTGAGACCAATTCCTTGGCTGAAGACCAGGATCGAGGGGAAGTTTTTTACCTTTTCTAAGTAGCATTTCTTAGCAAAAGAAGATGGATTGGCCAGCTACCATTCATAACCGCCATCAAAATTTTGGGTATTCCTATATTTAATCCTCTTGCACCCCGAATGCCCGAATACCTTCGCCATTCACACCTTCGGGTCCAAGAAGATTAAATAGGGGAATCTATCATACCCCAAATTTTTACCACTAAGATTTCCCATCATTGTGGAAATCATCACCACAATACGGGTAAACCATCATGCCTCATTAGTCTCCCCAAAGATGGGTGAGCATCCACTATAATCGAAATTAGGGTTTCAGGCCCTCTCAAAGCTCTTAGACAAAGGGTTAATCAAGAATTGACATGATCTTCAACTTGTCTAACCTCTCAAATATCCCCAATGGATCAAGAGGAATCCCACCTCAAGGATTAAGCACAAGGCTGCAACATTCTGAGTGGATTAAGCCTCAAGATCGCCGGTGTCACCAAATTAGGATTTTGGTCGACCAGGGCCTCCAGATGGAAATTTTCCTCTGGACATGAGCCAATGCTTCAAAGCATAACCTAGGATTCTCCAAGGGAAATCATGAACCTAATCATCAAGTCAATTTTGCCTCAGGGGATGCATTCATAAAAAATCAGGAATTAGGGTTTCTTGACCTAATTCACCCCTAAGTTGACTTTTGGGACAAGACATGAGCCAAGACCTCAAGATATGATTTGAGGGTCTTTAATAAACCACATTGATCCATTTTTAACAATGGATTGATCCAAAAAGCTTGAGCAACAAGTTTCAAGTTCATCAGAACCACAATTAGGGTTTCGCGAGAAAAGTCAATTATGCCTTTGACTTTTGACCCAGGCATGCTCCCAAACCTTGGGACATGATTCAATACACCCTATATCACCTATGAAATCAATCCATCAAGTTTGATTTAGGTCAAGGACTTGATTTCATAGAGGGTCGCACAATTTGGAATTCATCTGACAAAAAGTCAACTGTGCACAAAAGTCAACTTTGACTTTTTGAGATTTTTCACAAATATGGTTCCCTAACCCTAAAATGATGTTAATGTGTGATTGGAATAATCATTCATCAAGAAAAATCAAGAAAAGTGGTACAACTTGTAAAAGGGGCAACCATAAAAAAACTTAGAAATTTTCTAAGTTATGGAACAAAGTGGCTAGGGTACTAACTTTGAAGGATCATAACTCCTAAACCACAAGGCCATTTTTCCCCCATTCAAAGCTGTATTTGTAGCTCTCATGGCCTTCTACAAAAGCTTCAAACACAACTCATTCCAATTCCTCATGGATTTTAAGTTATGGAATGATCAAAATCACAAAAAGTGAAAATGTCACTTTTTTCCAACACTTAGTGAAATTTTCACTAAGTCAGAATCTGCCTTCACTTTTTTCCAAATGTAAGGGCATTTTTCACTTGGATCCAAAAATTATCAAAACCAACTATGATCAAACAGTTGTTGTATCATATGAGGGCTTTCCAAAATGGCCAAGAACTCCATCAAATTCAACTTCAGCCATGAGATATGACAATGGCAATATGCCTTGCTGAAAACTGTCAAAGCAAGGCAGATTTGTGCATTTTGCTCGATTTTCCAAATTTGTGCAAATGACAAACACACTTATCCATCTGAACACCTCATAGGGAGACCAAGGAGGGACAAACACTGATCCATAAGCCTCCCAAGTCTTTGGAACCAAAAGTAGCATGCCAAACCTAGAAATGCCTAAAAGAGGGACAGGACTCCAATTTTGGTTTGGAGCATTTAATGGATGCACCAAGGTGGCATGGACTGAGCCATTTCCAACTGATTCCAGTCAAGATTTATCCAAGACCAAGGGAACCAGCAGTCTGTGCCCTAACCTCTAGTCAATGGCTAGAGGAGACTTGGATTCTCATTGATCAACATTGGCCAAACCTCTGCAGCAGTTGTCATTCACTATTGCTTGCAAAACAAACTTGTTCCACTATAAATAGAACTCATTTGTGATCAGTTTGAGTACATCAAAGCCATCAAACAGATGCTTTCCTCAAAATCACTTTCTCACTTCCAAATTTGCCTTCCAAAGCAAGTCACTATCGGGTTTTGAGTTTGACAGCTATTTCTACCAAACCAATCACACACACACCTCATAAACATCATATAGAAGTGATCCAAACACTTAAACAATGTCTGGAACACTGATTTCTCAGAATCACCAGCCAACTGCTCAAGGTTTTAACCAAGTTGCAGTTGAGATACCATCTTCAGTTCCAGCTTGTTTCAAACCATTCCAAGCATTCAGACACATCACTTGGCACCTAGGGAAGCTATCCACATCATTGGAACCTAGCTGTAACACCTCCAACACAAAACACGATCACCGGCTGCAAGTGGTAAGCATGAGCCCTTCTAACTCTATGATCCATGCATTTTTTGCTGCACAATAATTTGGCCATATGTTCATAATCATGCATAGAGTGTTTTCCCTCAATCAATTGTTTTGTTTGAATCATGAATGGAATTTCTGAGCCTTCATGCAAATTTTAGGGTTCTTGAGGTTTCTCTTTGATTTCTTATTCCATGCTTTAAATAAATGAAATTAAAGACCATAGACATGATCGTGAGGTGAAAACGAGCAAATTGATATGTAGATTGCATGATATAATTAAGTATTCAGTGAGATTGGATAGAAAACGCAAATCTGTAGAAACAGAGGGTGGCGCGTGTTCTTGGCGCCCTTTTTCAAAATTTGAATATTTGAATTTTTGTGATTTTATTTAATTGATTCAAAAATAAATTTCTCTCTGAGTTTTAATGATTTTGAGTTGATTCATTTTTTAATAAATCACAAAAATGTTAAAATATTTTATTTTACCAAAAAAATCCCAAAAATATTATTTATTTCATATATTTGATATTTTTGCAAAGAATTAATGTTTTATTTGTTTTTAGCATTTGAAATATTTTTTCTCCCTTGATTTTTCAAACTTGATTGATTTCCAATCATTTTACAGATATAAACATGATTTTTCAAACATTAATCCAAGTTCACAATTTGTTTTCTCACATGTTTAACAATTTTGATCATTTTAATTGAATTTTTATTCAATTAAAATATATTTTGAAAATAAATTAGGGTTTTGATTAATTCAACCCTCATCAAACTTTTTTGAAACACTTTGGGCCTCTAATAGAGTATAAGACCCAATCCCCTTTTAACCAAAACCTTTTTGGGACTCAGATATTGTATAAGTCCCTCTGCGTTAAAAGAAAATCTCGGCGCGATCGCCAGTTCAAAAACAAAACCCTTTGGGCCTACCCTCGTGTTATAAGCCCCGTCTCTTTTCTAAAAATCTTTGGGCCTCTAGTAGAGTGTAAGACCCAACCCTTTTTGAAAACCAAAATGATTTGGGCCTCAGTGTATTGAATAAGTCCCGACACCATCAAAAAGTTCGACGCGATCGTCGCCTTTTTGACAAAAACTTTTTGGGCCTCTCCTTGAGCTGTAAGCCCCACCACTTGTACAAAAATAAATCATTGGGCCTCTAATAGAGTGTAAGACCCATCCCTTGTAGATAAAATCCTTTTGGGCCTACCCTCGTGTTATAAGACCCATTCCTTTTCTTAAAATCACCCTTTGGGCCTCTTGAGAGAGTGTAAGACCCATCCCTTTGTACAGAAAACCTTTTTGGGCCTCAGTCACTTGTATAAGTCCCTGTACAATTTCAAAACTACAGTGCAATCACTGATAAAACTTTGGGTCTCTCCTTGAGCTGTAAGCCCCAACAATCTTTTCAAATCACTTTCTCCTTTGATTTAGAATATAATATTGTTATCAAAGCTTTCTTTGTTGAACAACTAACAAAACAGCATGGAAGCTCTACAACCGAGTAAGTGTTTACCCGTTTTCTTTATCTGCTTTCATATATATATATATATATATATATATATATATATAACTGTATTGTGGGGCCGCTCACTGTAAGTCTTCTTTCACATCCTTTTATATACTTGTCAAATATCAACTGTGTAATACTAGTATAGTTATTTAGAGTTTTCCCCGGCAACTACGTCTAGCACTAGGTAAAGCCCTGTTGGTCGCTCTTAAATTAAGTCAAAACTAGATCCCCATAGGATTTCCAGATATAGTCTTCCCTCCTCTTGGGGTTAAACAATATGAAGACGTAAAAGGCAACATTCTCGGTGAACCCTTTCTCAGACTGTCACTCTTAGAAATTTTCAAAGAAACTCTACTCCCCAGAGTTGTTCTATTCTCCGTGAATGGCATCTCTTAAGTTTCTTCCAAATTCTCGAAATTTCCTGGCTTGATCTATTCTCGGTGAATAGCATGTCTTGAACTTCTCGGGGTTTGGGGACCCACGGGCTTCTTAAAAGCATCCCCGCCTCCTCTTGGGCATTGTATAAGGACCCTTCAGCTTCTTAAAAGCTCTCATGCCTTCTCTTGGGCTTAGTACAAGGACCCAGAGACCTCTACAGGTATAGGAACAGAACCTAGTCATCAATTTGCTAGAGCAGACTTTCTGAGTCAAATGTCAGACCAGTTAATGGGTTGCCCTTCATCCCTTAACATACCAGCCTTCTCTTGGGCATCATACAAAGATCATTCGCTATCTGAGAACCGATTTCTCGAAACACCGGTAGACTTGGACAATCTCAATACCCTTTGGATTTCCCATTTCCTTAAAGAACAGGAAATAACCATGATCCTCTGATCAGTACCAAAGCACAACCTTACCTTTAATCGTTCCCTTTATAAGAACTGATTTTCTCTTTTATCCAACATACTAGACCTGTCACTAAACTGAAACAGTTGCCAACAGCTAGCCTCCTCTTGGGCTTTGTACAATGATTCTCCTCACACTCTCTTATTGACTATAAAAGACTCTCTTGTTGAGTCAAACCCCTTTTAGCCTCCATCTCGGGCTTCATACAAGATAGAAAATCACTCTCTTGTTGAGTATAAAAGACTCTCTTATTGAGTTAAACACCTTTAGCCTCCGTCTTGGGCTTCATACAAGGCACATACAAACCACTCTCTTGCTGAGTATAAAAGACCCTCTTGTTGGGTCACAAACCTTTTAGCCTCTATCTCGGGCTTCATACGAGACAGCAAAACACTCTCTTGTTGAGTATAAAAGACCCTCTTGTTGGGTCACAAACCTTTTAGCCTCTATCTCGGGCTTCATACGAGACATATAAAATTTCCCTCTTGTTGGGTCACTAGCCTCCTCTTAGGCTTTGTATAAGGAAAACCCCGGTTGAGTCAATCAACCTTTTAGCATCAAAGTCATGCCTTTCTCACAGTATACAAACATCAACAACTCATTTTCCCCCCATCTAATTGCTGTAGGCGGCAAGCCTCTAGATTATTTACATCCACGCCACTGTCCCTCTTTTAGCATGAGAAATTCCTAAGGAAAGATGGCATTTCTCTACACTGAGTTAAAGTCTTCTCCTTCAGGTTAAAAATCCCCTATAAAGGAAGTTATGGCATTGCTGGATTCACATATCCCAATTAAAGTAATTCTCCTTTATAATCAGTCACCCAACAGTTGTGATAAACAGACCAAATATCCCTCTTTAGAGATGACAAATTCTCTCTAATCCTAAACCCTTTAGCTTCACATCTTGGGCTTTGAACAAGATACAAACCACCTTTAGCTTCACGTCTTGGGCTTTGAACAAGACACCAAAACACCTTTTTCCTCCCATAGAATAGGAGGAGCTACGATCGCTCTGATTTCCCTGTTTCATTAAACGGGAATACGTAGGCATAAGATTGAAAAAATCTTAGCGAGCATACTAATCATAAACCCAAAATCCAGTATCTCCACCAAATCAACCCAAAAGCATCAAATTTAAACACATTACCAAAAACCTCACAAATAATTCAGACACTGTGTTCTTAGTAAAATAACCAAAGATTGGGCCCCACATCCACATAGCATTTGTAACCTAACAGACCGCTGTTCAAACTCAGTATGCAAGCAGGGTTAATTTGAGACATCTATTTCCCTTCCTTAATCAGCTCAATAGGATAAAAAATGAATCAAACTGTAGTACCCAAGCGATCGTGACTCAGGACCACAAAAATCGCGCTACACATTGCATCTAAGGGAAAAATTTTAGGTTATCTGTATTTAAATATCTTTCACCATGACTTAATGACGATCTTCATCGTTCGTGTCATCCGGTGAAGATATTTAAATATGGGCAACTGTTGTACCCCAAATTTTCCCTTAGATTCATTGATTTGGCTGCATAACACATTAGGTCAATCATCCGTGCATGACTAACCATTTTACCTAACCCCGTTCGTTAGTTAGTTTGTGAACACAGGTATTACTGTAGAGAATTCAGGACCTTCAAGTCTGTGTTGTGTGTGTGTGTTTTGGAAGTCCATGGCTCTGGCAATTAACGTTGGACCCCTGAAAGAGTGGGCTCTTACCCTGTTGGTCTCTAGGTTAGTCTTTGCAAGCCCTGATAGTTGGGACAAGTTATCTATTGGAGTTTTGGATCAAGATTTTCTTTATTAAAGCTTTGAGGCCCAAACTAAGTTCAATTTCAAGATTCAAAGCCCAAATTGAAGTTCAAGACTGCAATAATCTCAAGGTTAATGTTCAAGGATCTAAGATGCGTGAGTTAGAATAACATTCGTGGAACAAGAACCATTCTACGTAAGATTTGCTCTTTTCTATTAAGAGGAGTTGGAGTTTGTAGTACAAGGATTCAAGACTTATGGTTTAAAGAAGCCCAAAGTTTAAAATTCATGTAGTGAGAGGCTTATACGCTACAAACCTCATCTTTAAGGCGCAAATTGCAAGGAGGTCCAAGAAATCAGATTTCATTACAAGTTTAATGGAGATTTCATTACAAGTCCAATTGAGGGTTCGTTACATGTTCAATTGAGTTTTCATCACAAATTCAATTCAATTAAACCCTCATTACAAGTTGATTATATACTATACTTGGTTTTGCAATATACAAGTGTATGCTAATAGTCAATTCATTTGCTGCCACGAAGGTTTCAAGGGTTTCAAATATTAAAATCTCATTTCAATGAATTGCCAATTAAGAAGTACAGTTTTGAATTTAAGGACAAATTTCCATCAAGTTACAATTCAAATTACTATTACAAGAAGAACAACCCAAATTACATTTTTTTAGAATTAATATAGAACTATCCTGGTCCTAATCCTAAGGCTTGTCAACAAGTTTTCAACTGGCCCTATGCTCAGCCGTGCATCCAAACCCCTTGCCATCCCTCAGACCTGCAAGAAAATTCAGAACAAGTCAGTTTCAGTTCAACTCAAACTTCCATTAATTTCAAAATCAACCCAACAATACATAACAAGTGAATTTAGGCCTCAGAACAAGAGCAGGTCAAATGCACACAAAGAGTTCAAATCATCAGCCATTATCAAGAGCAAACTTTTGTCAATAGCTACCAGCAAGGTTTAACAAACCAAGGGCAACAGTAAGAGAACAAGTTCTAACGCAGCCACAAAACCAAAATATTGCACCAATATTACTCAAAACTACAACAAGCGAACGAGAGCTGTAACTTAATGGCAATTTAAGAATTAAAGGCATCAAAAGGAAAATCGTAAGAGCAAGGGGAGTCATCAGTTCTTACCAGACAACAATAATGGGAAGAGCATCCCTTAGAATTCAACAGAAGTAAGGAAATTAATTGTGGCAGGGCATACAAAGTACCACATCAGCACATCTCCAACATATTTCCAATGCATCCAATATGATTAATCACAACAGACAAACCCTTTGAATTGTTTCCAAAAAAAACCTTTTTTCCAAATACGATTGAAAGACGTCAAAAATGCACTGAGAATTCAAAAATTGCCCAAAGTATCACAAACCTCAGACAAATTCAAATATTTCCAAATCAGTTCAAACAAGCCACAACATGTCAATCCGTAAATGGTAATGACATTCAATCCAAATCAAAGATTGAAAAGAAGGATCTCATTATAATTAATACCCAGGCGCCTCACACAAGGCAAAATTGGATTGCCTTTTACGTCCTCATAGGCCAGAAAAGGAAAGAAGAGAAGAATCAAGAAGATATGTTTAACAGATCGAATCAGAAGAATTTTCATCATTTTAATCACAATGAAGGGCAATATCATAGGATACCGCCAGCATCATTCAAACATTCTAAAACAGGAAGCAACCAGATCATCAGCATTGAATTCGTGCATCATATCAGCAGACAACACCAAGTCGAAATTTTCCAAATCAAATCATCATAATATCATACAAAATCAAATCGAGCTAAGATTGAGATTTGTTTTCAATGCAGCAATAAAGACATCATTGGTCTATATAAGAGGAGGATCATTGCATCAGAAAGGACGAAAATCAGAGATCATGCATAAAACCCTAATCCACAATGACAAAGAAAAAATCAATAGATCGTACACAACAACCATCCATCAATTCTAACCCACGGAGAACGAAGGAAGAGATTCAAAGAAAGGCATTCATCATTATCTCAACAGCCAGAACATCAGAAGCAGACAAGTTCAACACAAAGGCAAACAAATCATAAGAAAGGTAAAAGAGAAAGAGAGACATCCCTAGTTAAAGGACCCCATCGCCATGTCGATTCCGAGCAATCGCCATTTTCCTTTTTTCCGTTCATTTTCGCCTATTAATCGTTGTAACTTGTAAATCATCAATATAATGAAATCGGGGTATGGGCTGTGTGGGGTGGGGTTTTTGTTGCGTGATTTTGTTTGATCTTGAGAGATGGGAGAGATTGAAAACGGCGGCGCACTAGGGTTCAAACCCTAATTCTTTTTTCAGAGAGTAAAGGAAAGATACCAGAGAGAATGAGAGAGCCTCGTTCGTTTGGTCTTTTGTTTGTTTTACACACGCACCCCACAACACAACTATGATGCACCCCATGCGTTAGCGCTCTGATCGCAACACCTTCACATCCAACGGTTGAGGTTTGAGGGTCTATAGTAGACCCTCCCTCCTATACACACTAGATCTATCCGTCCTCTTCTCCTTTTCCTTTTTAAACCTTTTTATATAATCTCTTTATTAAAACCTTTAACAAATATTTGCCTCTTTTAATAATTAATTATTTGAAGAAAATATTTCCTTTTATTAGTCTTTTTTAATATCTTTAAAAAAATATTAAACTCTTTTTTTCTTAGAAATAAACCTATTTAATTTATTAAACTTTTAAAAATATTAACTTTCATTAATTATTTGCATAATAAAGATATAAAAATCCTTTATAATATAACCTTAAACCTCTAATTAAGATAAACTTTCTTCTTAATAACATATTAACACAATAACAATAAAACCCTTTTCTAAGTTATTAATCAACCCTTTTCATTAAATAAAAATACTTAATAACCCTTTTTTTTAATTAATATAATGACCTTAAAAAAATCTAAGAAATAAATAATGAAACCTTTTGCTAATGTTAATATTTTAATAAAGTAAAACTTTAATCTTCTTCTATATAAATTAATAATAATCATTAATAACCTTTTCAATTTATTAACAAATCCACACTCAAATTCAACTTTTTCTTAACAACTCGTACCCTTTTAGAGCCCATCATCGTACGCTTGTGTGTTTCTATTATCTTGCTTATGTTATCATTTTGTCCGTGTTTGATAGCATGCTTTATTTATTTTTTGTTTATCTTGATATATGTGCCTACTTGTTTCTAAACCTTTTCAAATTTTAAAAAAAATTCTCGATCCAACGTCGAGCCACTCTCCCACCCATTGTAAGTCGATCGCTTCTGAGCATCGCCATCGACCTTTGGTCACTATACACTAAAGCTAGCCCACTCCGCTAGTGCGTACAAATAAATCTTAAGTTAGCTCGCCTCGGCATCCAAAGAAAAGGTACGCTAATATTGACTTCCATGTCATATGACTAACTTTTAGAACCTCGGCCTTAAGGTTCGGAGTCGCGGTACTCCACGTCTCGCCGCAGACGATTTAGTACCTTAGCCTTAGGATAGGAGTTACTGTACTCGACGTAAATGCTCCGCCGTGAACATTTATAATCCTACCCCTCTACAACCAACCTAAAACTCTAGAGTCGTCGCACTCTATGTAATGTCTTGACTTAGACATTACCTCCCCCTGGAACCTTGACCCCATCAAGAAGTTCCTCTTTTTAGAACTACGGATACTCTGATTCCGCTCCCCCTTGGGATAAGTAGGCACAAGGTGCGATACCTTGTCGAGTATACTTAGATACTAACCCCTAGGGTTTCAGCCTTTATCATAACACCTTTAGCAAGCGAGTAATAGATAACATAAGATACTAACAAGAGGTTCCTGTAGAGTACTACAGACGTTTAGGATGCTAATACCTTCCCTAGGCGTAACCAACCCCCGTACCTTAGATCTCTAGGTTTTTCTCGTTCTTAAACCTTTCCTTTAGATAAATCAAAGACGGTGGTGAACATTTAAGAACTGTGATGCAAGTTAATCAATAGCTTGTTATCCTATTCTCACCGCAACATATCCAATAGAGCGATATATAAAGATCTTTAAAGGATATACGAAGAATCATCACCGACCGAAAGTTTCGATTGTTGAAAGGTACATCATAGAAGAAGCTGTTGAGTTTTGTACAAACTATTTGTCGGATGCAGATTCTATAGGAATTCCAAAGTCTCGTCATGCTGACACAGACGGAAGAGGTATTCAAGGTCTAAATGTTAGGTCAATGGCTCAAGATGTAGTTATTCAATCACATTTCTATATATTGAATAATATAGATGAGGTTCAACCTTTTATAGATACTCACAAAAGACTTTTGAAGAAAAAATATCCCCGAATGAGTGACAAGTTTTTGTTGATAGAGCATAACAATAAATTCATGGATTGGTTTAATAAAAGTGTATCTAATGATCGTAGTGCATCTGAGATACTTAAATGGTTGTCGTACGAGCCAAAATTTTGTGTCATTACCTGGAGTGCATATGACATTGGTCATTATACCTTTTATACAAAATCAAAAGATGATCGTAGTACAATGCAAAATAGTGGGGTTATGGTTGAAGCCGAATCGATGTATTTCTCTAGTTCGAAAGATAAGAATCTGGTATTGGCAACTACCGCGTTTTATGGTGTCATTGATGAGATTTGGGGGATTGATTATGTTATTTTCAAAGTGGCTTTATTTAAATGCAAGTTGGTTCCCAATAATAGTAATGGTGTAGATATTGATGACTTAGGATTCACCCGGGTCGACCTTGGCAAGGCATCTTTTAATACATAACCATTCATCATGGCTTCTCAAGGAAAACAAGTTTTCTATGTTACCGATCCATCAGACATATCGGGGAAATGGTCAATCGTTCTCCAAGGAAAATACATTCATCTTAGTGATGAAAGTCTTGATATTTCGTCCACACCTTCTTACACAACACAAGTTCCTACCTCATATGATGAAGTTGATGGAGATGATGTGCATGCTATACGACTCGATCATGAAGAAGGCATATGGGAAAATTAACAAATACGTAATTTATTATTTATTCATAATATATTAGTTGTATGTTATAGTTTAGAAGTATTTTTACTAACAAGTATAATTATTTGAAATCATAGGTATTTTGAGTCCAGACACCAGGCCAAGAGACACGACACCAAGAGACAAGATACCAATACACCAAGTTACAATTATGTGAAGTTATGTAATGTGTGTAAACTGTAATATGGTATATGTGATATTTTATTTATGTAGGTTGTTTGTTCTGATAAACTGTAATATGGTATATGTGATATTATGAATATAATACGATTAATATTATTATGAAAACTTTATCACAAAATGTGAATTGTATTTTTCTGCTGTGCTGTGATATGGAGAACAATAATACAGGTAAAAAAATGGGATTAATTATAAAAGCGGTATCATATTTGTTAATTTTGCAGAAACTTTAATGACGGTTATATTTCATAACCGTTATAATATCTGGTGCGTTGTCCAGGAAAAAATAAATATCAAAACTGCGCTGCTGGGAATCGAACCGAGGACAATTATTTTTATTACAACGGTGTATTGTAAAATCTGTTGTGATAGTTAGCGTGCTTTCCAGTTTATTACAACACCTACTAGGCCGTGGTTGTAAGTATCATATATACAACGACAATCTACATAACAACGCCTTCGCCCGTGTCATTATATGTCATTCCCAACTGTTGTTAAAAAGGTTTCTTCGTAGTAATGAGTATAGAGAAGGCCACTCTACCACCATGAAGCGGACTTTAACTTGTCGGGCTGTTTCGTCGTTCCCGAAAGTGACCATCAGCTCGTCGTAGCCCCATGGTCTGGTGGTGGTGCCGTTGAAACCCTGGAGGTTTGAGCCCATGTAAGGGGTCAGATGTGTCTCGTTGAGCTCGAGGGTAGTGAAGAGGTGGGCATACATGATGTCCATCGAGCTCCCTTGGTCGACCAAGATGCGGCGGACATCAAAGTTCGCCATCTATGCCCTGATCAGGAGGGGAATGTTGGATTTGGGGGCGCCGCCCGATAATTCTTCGAGGTAGAAAGTGATGGGGTTCAACCTTCCCTGCACCTTCTCAAAAGTGGCTTTCTGCACTGAGCTCGTCTCTATCAACTCGTCGAACATCCGCTTGATCGACCCCACCGAGACCTTGTTGAACCCTCCGCCGGATATGACCATGGCGGCGGGGAAACTTTCACACGGGCTGTGAGCGGTCACATGGGTGTCAGGCTCGCTGGGAAAGTAGAAGTCCTCTAGTCGGGTGACACACAGGGTGACTTGTAGTCCGTTCTCACTGGGGGATGGGGTCGCCTCCTCGACCCTTTTTGTCTCCCAGGTCTCTTGTCGTGAGGCATCGTTCCTCTTCGTGTACTGCTTGAGGTGCCCCTCTTTAATCAAGATTTCTATCGCATCCTTGAGGTGGATGCAATCCTCCATGACATGTCAGTGGCTTGTGGAGGAGCGCTTCCAAGGTTTCAATGCCAACAGCCTTGGCGAACTCGGTGCGAGGTCGGAGTCCTTGCTCGATCAAGAATTTCTTCATGTCGTCTGAGGTGGATACCTGGACAACTTCTCGGTTGAATATCTCAATATAATCCCGGAGAGATTTGTCTTTTCCCTGGATGATGGCTTCCAGGGATGCTTCGGTCTTCGGGTGGCGTCGGGAAGCGGTGAAATGCCTGGAGAACTGTCTCTTCAGTTCCTTCCAGGCGGTGATGGATTCAGGTACGAGGCTCTTGTACCACGCCATGGCACCCTTCTGGAGGGTAGTGGGGAAAAACCTGCACTTGATGGCTCCCCGGACATTCCGAAAGTCGAGCATCGCGTCAAAGCTCTCGATGTGGTCGTCCGGGTCAATCGAACCGTCATATGTCGGCATGGGCGGGGGTTTTTCCATCCCGACAGGAAAGGGGTTCTCCATGATGTCCCTGGACATCGAGGTACGCTAGTCATCCTCGTCGCTCCTGTCAGGAGATCGCGACGGGGACTGGTCGCCTCGGCCGTGTCTGCTCCATTGGGGAGGACTCTTGGGTCGGCTTCTTGGCTTCTCGCCGTATCCATCGACCTTATTCCTCTTCTGAGCGGGGGAACGTCGTTCCTTCCGAGGAGGGGAACGATCACGCTTCTTGTAACACCCAAAAATGAGTATAATATTTATTTAATTTATTTGTTGTAAATATTCTTTTTTCGGTGAATTTTGGGTGAATTGTTTGATGTCTGATGATTTATGTTGTGTAGTATTATGATGATAAGTGGATGCTGAAGGTATTTAGAAGTATGAGAATTATTAATATTATTTTGATAATAATAATATGGGATAATGTGAATATATTACTATTATTATTATTATTATTATTATTATAAATAATTAAGAGGAACATTAAGGGCAAGATGGTAAATTGGATGAGTTAAATGAGGACAATGTTGGAAAAGAATATTAGGGGTCCTAGGGGTAAGTTATACAAAAAAAATTGGACAGAAGGGAGAAGTCAGTTGGACGATCAGTTTTGGGAGAAAGCTCTGAAGAAAAGGAGGAGAAAGGTAAGGCTCAGAGAGTTTTTGGAAGAACTCAAAGAGGAGGAATCGGAAGAGATTTTCTAAAATATGGGGAGAAATCCTTTATCATTATAATAGATATAAATGAGAAGCATGTAGGTAGTGGGTTTCCGGGTAAATTTGACGGGTTCATGACGGAATTGGGGTTTTGGGATATGTTAGATTGTTAGGGATAAAATCTACCTTGATGAATTGTTGTTGTTATATTGTTTCTATGGTGAATTATGAGTAAATTGGACTGTTTGGTGTTGAAATCGCAAACCTTTAGAGGAATGAACTGGTGCAGAGTTGTAACTGAGAAGTTGTAGATTCGCGCGTTTTCGCCAGGCGAAATTCCCATCTCGTCGGGCGAAGCAAATTCACCCCAACCTCGCCAGGAGAAAATGGAGGCGAAGAGAGAGTGAAATGTGGGTGCTACTGGATTTTGTATGGAAGGAGGGGATTCGCCCCTGCTTCGTTGAGCGAAACCCAGGCGAGCAAGCTGCTTCGTCGGGCGAGCTCCAAGCGAGTAGGAGCAGTAAGTTTTTTTTATTTCTTTTTTTCTGCTTTGTGCTGCCTTGCGCCTTATTGTTCGTAGGCCTTGGGTATTTGAGGCGTTGTGTATTGATGAGTAATGTGTGATGATTTGGGATGAATTATGATGGTTTTTGATGCATGATAATGACGTAATACCATGATGTTTTGATTTTTGTGAATGGTGATGAAATTTGATGATGTTGCGACGATGACGATTATGATGTTTGCGTAATGCATTCATAGCATTTAGGACTTCGGTCCAGTGACGATTTTAGGACTTCGGTCCAGGGGTGGATTCAATCCCATTGTGTGGATTGAAGTGTATGACGTTGCTTCGGTTCTTGTGTAGAATCGATCCTATTGGTGGGGATCTTTGGAGGGTGATAGCCCAGTGTCCATCAAACATGACGAATTGGTACCACATGCATGAGTCTATGTTGTGCATTTCATATTATGTGGCATTGTATGATTGTGAATGAATGATGTTGATGACATAATTTTCATGACGTATGATGATGATAATGTATAATGACGATGTTGTTTTATTATGATGCATGCTACCTTATGATTTCTTATCCTATATCTTGAATAATGGTTTATGATTACTCACCCTGCCTGTTTGAATGTTGCCTCCACGTGGGTAATGTGCAGGTGATCAGGATTAGCTCCTTGGTGCATGAAGAACTGACTTGAAGTATTCTTTTTGGTTTATTATTGTCGAGTTGAGGGTCTTGCTCTGATATGTAACATTGGGTCGGGACGTTTAAGTCGAACCGTTGTGTTCTTTTGATGTTATGAGTTTTTTTTTTAAACTTGGAGTTACCAATTATGATGATGATGTTTAAGTTTTCCGCTGCGTAGTATTCGATTTTAATTTTGATGTTATAACCCGTGTTACGGAGCAGGATGTTATTATGTGATGCTTTATGACAAAATGTGACGCCCTTTCGGTGAATTTACTCTGATATATTTGTTTATGTATGTCGTGATTGTTTGTTGGATAGAAGGGTGTTACACTTATGGGGGACCACGGGTTGGGGTCGTTCCAGATGCGGACGGTGTCCGAGCTTCCTGGGAGAGGGGCTCTGAGAGTCATCATGTCGTGTCCTCCGCGGGGGAGGAGAGGGACTGCGAGAAACGGGGCGACGATGTCTCCGCGGGGGAGAGCGTGATTTTCGCTCCCTCTCGAGCACTTCTATCCACTCATTCTGTTGGAAGATCATCAAATTGGTCTGATTGATCACTGCGAACAGAGCCACCGTGGTCGGATCAACATTAGGTGGAGCAGGGATCGGCTGGTAGACAACCAGGGCTATTAAAGTGTCGGGTGGTGTTGAAGGTCGCGTCATCAGAGTAGGGAGAGGCGGTGTGGCCATCCCTAGGATAGCCTTCTTCGACGTGAACGACCACGTTAGGGTCGTGGTCATCCCCGTTTGGGAATAGGGTGAAGGCGAAGTCTGGAGCGTTGACGTCATTTCGGGGGCTGGCCATGATCATCGGAGATGGAAAGTTGCTTTAATTCTTAAGTTTCTACAGGAGGAAGAACGGGGAAGCAAATGTTTCCCATAGACGGCGCCACTGATCGTACCTGATCAGAAATAGATCGGTGGCAAGCAACACGTCGTGAGCTTTGTTATACTCCGGTGGTGGTAAGAAGGTGGAAGGTGTACTTGCAAGGTACTCTGATGCCAAAGTAAGAGACGGAGTAGAAACCACAAGTACAGAAAGGTGTAGTGAAAGTGAAATTCAGAATACCCAACCCTCTAGTGATAGATGGTATTTATAGTGTGCCCCCAGCACTGGGCCAACAGTCATCTGCACTGGGTTGGATCACTAGGCCCAATGCAGATAACTGTCAGGGCTTACGTGGCGTAGGAAAGACCAGTACGTGGTCTTCGCCCTGGATCAACTGCCCCGTGATCTTCGGAAGATGGGCTGACCAGTTCTTCAGGAAGTGGGTAGTTGCCCTGATGACGTGTCCCCGCGTGAGGGGCATGTGGAGTCCGTGGGGGAGACGTGTGTGGGCTCCTCGGTCGCGCAAATAGGTTGGATGTTATTTGGGCCCTCCTCGACGAAGATTTGGGTTGGGTCATGCCCGACGGTGGGTCTGCCTTAGGCCCAGTCCAGAACACATTCATATGGGAACATGGGAAATTTCAAGGTCTTCAAAGAACAACCAATAGTCGCACTTTCTATCACTGAAGTAAAATGTATATCAACTACCAGTTGTGCTACTCAAATAGTATAAATAAGAAGAATTTTAGAAGTAATACTTCAAAAGAAAGATATTCCTAAAGAGATATATTGTGATAACAAGTAAACTATTTCACTAAGAAAAAAAATCCAATTTTTCACATACGATCCAAACATATTAATATTCAATTTCACAAGATTCGAAAACTAGCTGCTAAAAAATAAGTGGTGATCAAGTATTGTCCCACTGAACAATAAAGTACAAACATATTTACAAAGCCTTTAATAAGTTTGAGATTTTGATTTAAAAGAGACAATGTTAGAAATTAAATTAAAATGAGTAAGATGCTAGCCAAGATATATGAATCATCATTGTATCATTTCACTTTCTTATCCATTAAGTAACCTAGCATTTTTATCCATTAGGTTACTTTGGTTTCTTATCCATTAAGTAACATAATATTCTTATTCATCAAGTAATTTAGATTTCCACTATTAAGTAATATGATGCTCGCGCATGCATTAAGAAATACTTCTTCTGTCTCAAATTATAAGTTATTTTACAAAAAAAATTATATTAAATTATAAGTTATTTTACAATTTCAATGTAACATTAATATATTTTCTAATATACCCCTTAGCATTCATTATTTTTTTTTTCTAATTCTTAAATGTTATCATAAGTAATTTCTCATTCCCATAATTGTATTATCATTTGGGATAAAAGGAAGTAGATAACTTAGATATTAAGATTGCTTAGAAACTAAGCAAATTTAGCTACGAAGAAACTATAAAACCATTCCTAAAAAAAAAAAAAAACTTGTATGCATTGTAATTGTAATTGTATCAATTCAAGTGAATGAAATTGAGTATTAAAAAACTCTCTCGTAAGTCCTAATTTACATTATATTTATTGATAATATTTTTAGTTATTGATTGCAAAGAAAGAAATAGATAAAATGAAACAACAAATATTTAAGAGTATTATAGAGAAAAAAGAAATACGAATATTAAAAGTATTCAAATTTATTGATGGCATAAGTATGTGTAAAAAATAATTTAAAAAAACATATAAAAAGAGACGGAGAAAATATAAAATTATAAAACATGATTTTTTTTAAAAATTCTCATTTGTTATATTATTATTTGTACATTTAATTATATAGAAGTCACACTTTTTTTTACAAATTTTTTTAAAATATTCTCAATATGATAAAGTTTGTATGAAAATAATATTAAGAGATAGAAGTAGCACATAAAAAAGTTAAAATAAATTTATTGTCTAATAATCTTGTCTACCATATATCAGCATTAATCAAATTTTTTTAAATAAAAACCATAGGTTTCTATTATTGTTCTTTAGATAAGTCATGACTTTATTATTCATGTTCATAAAGCCATTTTTACTTTAGTCACAACAACTTTTACGTTGTTTTCTTTATAAAAAAAGTTTATGTTGTTTTCATTAGACGACAAATTAAAGGTAAAGTTTTAGATTCTTAGCACATGTATAATTTTAGATTTTTTTTTAGTAACAACCTAGCTCTTACAACATAAAAAAAATCATGGAAGAAAGTATCAATTTTAGAGTCAAACTTAGGGACTATTAGACTCGTAACAATCATCTTTTCTTACAAATAATGGGAAAAAAAAATAAAAAATCAAATTCACATTAGAGCAGCTATTTGTACCGGGTAAAATAAATTCGTTAATATCATTTTGGTACATAAATTGACCAATAAGAATTACAAGAACTATTATCGACTACTTGAATGTGTTGGTATCAGAGTAGTAAGATAAATATCACAAAAATAAGAGATTAAGGAGTAGGAAATTGACACATAATATTTACGTGGAAAATCTTCAACAAATAAAGAAAAAACCACGGGCACCGGTAAAAAAAATTTTCACTAAGTAGAAGAAATTACAACACTTCTCTCTAAATACAAGGAGAGAACAAATTACACTCTCTCTTGTAATAGGAGAACACTTACTAAAGGAACTTTTGCGGTGAAAATCGGATAATAAATTATTAATTAATTTGCATCATATTTCTTTTACAACCGACTTTGATTTATCCAAAGGAAAGGTTCAAGATTGTTAGAAAAACCTAAAGGGGAGAGATATAAGGTTCGGGGGTTGGTTACGCCTAGGGAATGTATTAGCACCCTAAACGTCCGTAGTACTCTACGGGAACCTCTTGTTCTATGGTTATCTTATGTTTGCTAAAGGTTCTATGCTAAAGGTTGAAACCCTAGGGGTTAGTATCTAAGTATACTTGACAAAGCATCGCACTTTGCGCCTACGTATCCTCGGGAATAGAATCAGAGTATGCGTAGTTCTACTTATACTGAATGATTGACTATAGTCAATATTCAGAGGGGAAATGAGTACAAGCTCATTGTAGAGTTTAAGAACTCTCTAGATCTAGTTGAAATGGACCTATGTTATGTTTTAGTCAGTAGGGAAAAGTGATGATTCATTATGATGAATATCACTAAGAGTTCAGGAACTCTCTCTTAAAGCTAGTTATGATTTCTATGGCTCTGATGAGGCCAAGAAATAAAGTTTTCTCCTAAGAGGTTACTTAGGTTAAGGTGGGGGCTATGACTTTAAGAGTCGATGTTAATCACCTTCCTTTGGAATGGGTGGGAAAGGTAACAGTCATAAAATACTAAGATAAAGAGATATAATGCGAATACGATGATACAATAATACATGAATTAAGCTAATGAGATAAGATAAAATCATGATATCAATGCAAAGTGAGAATTAAACATGTTAGACAATGATTAAATATAAGATGAAATAAAATGAAATAGTCTCGTCTTAATCATGATTTAATCGAGAAATCGATAATAAATGATTTTTGACTTTCATCGACTAAATGGAAAGTGGTCTCATGTTGATCAAAATTTTGTCAACTCAATGAATTCAACCAAACCATGAGGTTTGTTATGTCATCGACCAAAATAAAGAAAGCGGAATCGAAATGAAAAAGAAAAATTGGTCTCGTCTAAATCAAGATTTAATCGTGAAATCGATAATCTTAATATTTGACTTTCATTGACCGACGAAAATAGTAGCCTCCCATTTATCAAGACTTTATTGATTTGAAATAATCAAAGTCAAGATTTGTGTAACGTCATCGGCCTAAATAAAGATATGACAATAAAAGGTTGATCTCGTCTTAATCAAGATTTAATCGAGAAATCGATAATCTTGATATTTGACTTTCATCGACCAACATAAAATCGGAAAGAAAATAAATCTGGTCTCGTTTAAATCAAGATTTAATCGTCAAATCGATAATCTTAGATTTTAACTTTCATTGACCAAAATATAATCGGAATAAAAAACAAGTCGGTCTCGTTTAAATCGAGATCTAATCGACGAATCGATGATCTTAGATTTTTAACTTTCATCGACCAAAATAGAAAATAGAAGATGGTCTCCTACAAAATCTAGACTTTTAGTGATTTAGAGATAATCAACTAAGTCAAATTTATATGATATCATTGGCCAAAATAAACGAAATGCAATGAAATAAAAATAAAGGTGGTATCGTCTAAATTAAGAATTAATCGAGAAATCGACAATCTTATATTTCTGACTTTCATCGACCAAAAATAAAAAAATGGCCTCACATTAATCAAAACTTATTGATTTAAAATAACCAACAAAGCTAAGATTTTTTTGATATCATTGGCCAGTATAAATGAAGTGCGATGAACCACTAAGCTAAGTGGATTAATCATGAATAGGATTAGTAAAAATGTAGAAAGACTATAACTCCAAGAAACTTGTTAAAAGTCAATAAAATGAAAATAATTTTTTTTTTAAAAGGTAGAAAAGGAGGGGGCGCTGGATTTGAAGGGTGTGCTAAAAAAAACAGGATGGGATCCTTTGGGCTTGAAGCCCATCACCCAAAACAGCATGGTTCCAAAAAAGAAAAGGTGTGGGGCGAGTTTGAGAGTGCACAGGCTTTAGTCAAAGTCTAATCATTGTTTTCAAAATAAAATAAAACCAGGTTTTTTAGTGAAAAGGGTAGTGTATGACCAAAACGGGCCAAGCCCAATACGAGATGATGAAGTTCACATCAGCCTATAACAAAACCGTGGTCAACGTTTCAACATGATTCTTGAAGCTAACCATCACGTTACACATCAGCCATAAAACAAAACCACAAAACTTCAGAAACGAAAACCCAGCGAAATGGAAGAAATTGTGAAACACGGTTCACCCCATCTAAGGTAACGGCATGGCAAAACGTCACCACCATTAGCTCTCTCGCTTCGATTCCATTCACACCCGCTCAGATTGCTTCCACTTTGCGTGTTCAGGTTTGGTTTGGAGTTGTAGGATTTGATTTGGTTTCGAACTATCTCGATCTATTCCTCCCTTTCTCTCCCAGTTTTGGTTTATGATTCGATTTGGGTTCGATTTGTTTTCGTTCAACCTTTCCCTCTTTCTGAGTTCTGGTTTAAACTTCTGAGTTTGTGAAAATCGAGTGAATCCCTAAAGTTGGGTTTCGATGTTCTGTGAGTTTGTTTGGTTCGAAAGGGGTTTGCGAATGGGTTGGAGGAAGAGAGACAATTTTGATTGATGGTAGCTGTTGAAGATTTGAAGATGGAGGGGTGTTTCCTGTGTTTGGAAGAAGAAGGTTTAACGGTTGGTTTAGGATGTTTGAAGGTGAATGATGAAGATGGTTTGTGATTCGGTCGGAGGAAACAGAGAGATTGTGGTTGCAGAATGAAAAGTTGTTGTGGTTGTTTCGGAAGGAGTTTTTTTGGTTGGATTTGAGTTTTGGCTGTGTAGAGGAGAAGATTGATGAGTTGAAAAGGAGGTGGTGAGACTGTTGGAGGAGAAAGGAGCCTGGTTGTGTGTTGGTTTGTGGAGATGTATCGGTTGTGGCTGAAGGTTTTCTGTCGTACGCGTGAGAAACTTGGTGAAAGTTTTCGTTGGGTGTTGTGTGTGTGTGTGATTTTCTGAAGTGAGGGTCGTCTTCTCCTCCAGACCTCTTCTCTTCTCTCCTATTTAACTTCTCCTCAAAACAAAAAAGAATCTTGTTCTTCAATTTGAATTTTTGACCGTTGTTTGAAACGTCGTTTTCATGCTGCCGAGGAGCGTTTGGAGCAGGCTGGAGTCTTGCGTGTGTAGCAGGGGATTTAGGGTACAGTGGCGTATTGAGTTGTTGTGGGAGCAGAGACTTCGTACATTTCTGAACGGTGATGGCAACTTGACACAACAATTTGTGTCCCTTTTTGTTTTGATTTACATAATGGGCCTTGGAACAAAAAACGTAACATGGGCTTGAGGAAATAATAATGGTCTTTGCAAAATAAATGGTGACTTAGACTTGGAAACTTAAATTTAAAAGGATATTATGGATAATTGGAAATGTAGATTTAATTGGATCAACAACAAAAATGATTTTAAATGGATAATGAAGGGTATTGTGAATTGAAAGTGGATTAGAAATATGGATCATAGAGATAGATATTCATGGATTAAAATTGGATAAATAAAGAGATTTTTGGATTAATAATAAGATTAATAATAACAATACTAAACTAATTAATATTCTAAATTAAAATTAGTTAGAAAAATAAACTAAATGGATTATCTAATTAATTAAAACTAATTATTAAAATTGAATAAAATTAAGATTAATTTAAATTAATAAAAATAAAACAACTTGGATATAAATTAAATAAAAATAGGTCATATTGACTTTAAGCTAAAATAAAACAAATAAAAAACTAAGATAATTATTAAATTAAAAAAAAAAAGAGAAAAATGATAAAACATCAACTAGCAGAAAAATAAGGGTGAAATTTGGGGTGCAACAGTTGCCCCTATTTAAATATCTTCACCTGATGACATGAGAGATGTAGATCCTCATGTGATCAACAGTGAAAGATATTTAAATACAGATAACCGAAAATTTTACTCTCAGATGCACACATGCAATGCAGCAAACATGATGCCAAGAAGATGCAAGAAAATGCAGACACAACAAGACACCAAGGGGTAAACAGGAAGCAAAAGGGACCAGAGAGCTTCACCGGGGAAGGACGAAGGTCAGTATCCATGAGAAACAACCTCACTAGGGATACAAGCTAACCAACAAAAGAGACCCGCCGGGGAGACTCCAAAGAAACACTGGGGAAAAGACCACAGACAATCTCACTGGGGAAAGATCCGGGGAGATAGACTACTGGGAACAAAACAAACCCACATTCTCCCTGGGCATGAAACCATGAAGAAAAACCTAATCATTGGGGATCAACCCAAAAAGGACAGACAACCAAGCAAAGACTTCCTGGGGATCTTATACTGAAGAGTTCAAAATAGGATCCTCAAGAAAAGCCAGGAAGATAGAGATAAACCCTGCGCACCAGATATGAGTCTTAAGGGTTGAAGAAAATTGTTCCAAGAAGCTTAGCTTAAAGCAAGTTTTCAAAAATCCAAGGTAAGGGTTCAATGTCCGACACGATTCGAACAAGAACGGTTTTAAAATAAGAAGACAGTGCTTGACACGATTCAAACAAAGTCCAAGTTCAAGTTTGACACGATTCAAATGAGAACACACAAGATAATGCTTGACACGATTCAAACAAAGTCCAAGTTCAAGTTTGACACGATTCAAACGAGAACACACAAGACAATGCTTGACACGATTCAAACAAAGTCCAAGTTCAAGTTTGACACGATTCAAATGAGAACATACAAGACAATGCTTGACATGATTCAAACAAAGTCCAAGTTCAAGTTTGACACGATTCAAACGAGAACATACAAGACAATGCTTGACACGATTCAATCAAAGTCCAAGTTCAAGTTTGACACGATTCAAACGAGAACACACAAGACAATGCTTGACACGATTCAAACAAAGTCCAAGTTCAAGTTTGACACGATTCAAACGAGAACAGTTTTACAAAATCTTTAATGTTAAACTTCTTGGGGAACAACAAAAGGTTTAAAGATTCAAATCTGGCGCACAAAGGTTAAGACCGAACAAGCACGACACAAAGCAAACCAGGAATGCCTTTACTTCACTGGGGAAATAAAGACAGGCACAAACAAAACAAAGCACAAGGATGCAAAGATGCTAGGGTATGATGCATATGCTTAGCTATATGCTAGGAACAACGCGAACGATGCAAAACAGGGAAGAAGAAAGGATAACATAAGCCAACTCCCTGAAACCCAAACATCAAGGATAACCGGAGCAATCTTCTCTTCATTGGAGATGGAAAATCCAAGCCAAAGATACAGTACTACTAACTCTTCCTGTACCAACTTGATTCCATAAAACATCTTGATACTAGAGTAAAACTTAGTTTATCTTTGTGTTTTCTTAAAACTTTTCTGCTTCCAAGAATCAGATGAAAATGACGAAGTCATTGTATTCAAAGACCAATAACAATTCTAGTGACTAAGAATTCTGTCATCTAATAGCTGACTTCTCTAGGGACTCCTGCATAAAGAGCTGGGGTTTAAATGGGAACATGATTAATGAGTCAAGAATAGACTCTGGTACTAAAATAAGAGTTGGTTGAGATAACACATAATCTGCTTCATGAAGGAAAACCGTTAGGCCAGAAAGGTAACCTCATTGGAGATAAAACCAAGAAATGGGCTCCAATAAAGGTATCTAGAATGATTAATCATCAAGGCTAGATGAAATTCTAGAAAGGATCCGCAATGAAGGTTGAACCGAAAAATGGTCTTCACTGGGAAAAGACATCCAAAGTGATGGAACAATAGGTTCAAGTATGACCGGTTGGCACTTTGGAAAAAGAAGAACCTTATTGGAGATTGAACCAAGAAATGGGCCCCAATAAAGTATCTAGGATGATTGATCATCAAGTCTAACGTGACTAAATGACATCCTAGAAACACCTCTAAAGTGATGGAACAACAGGTTCAAGTATGACCGGTTGGCACTTTAGAAGTAACCTTGTTGGAAATAGAACCAAGAAATGGGCTCCAACAAAGTATCTAGAATGATTGATCATCAAGGCTAAACGCGACTAGATGACATTCTAGAAAAGATCCACAATGAAGGTTGAATTGAAAAAACGGTCTTCACTGGGAAAAGACATCCAAGTGATGGAACAACAGGTTCAAGCATGACCGGTTGGCACTTTGGAAAAAGAAACCTTATTGGAGATAGAACCAAGAAATGGACCCCAATAAAGGTATAGAATCTGATAGATTAGTTCCGGGATTGCATAACTGAAGATAAGACTTCCTGGGGAATACCCAATTACGGTTGCGAAGAGGTTGAATAGTACCAGATATAGGTAAGCTGCTTATAAGAGACTGCCAAGCTTCTTCAAGAGATTGCTACTTCAAAGATATGTTGATATCACAATACTGTTGGAGAAATAATTATGTCTTCAAATGGGGACCTGTAAAAGACTCTTCTTGCTAGAAATAGTGCAAAATAAATGCACGTTCAGAGATAGGTTTGAAAACCACACCTGCCAGGGACCAAAGTTCAGTCTAGGGACAAGCTAGAAAGAAACGGTCACACAAGACTCCAATTGAGGAAAGAACTCAAATTGGGATTTATCTTATCCAAAAGAAAAAAATAACTGAACCAACCGTCATCCACGAGGATAAAACTCTGCGGGGAATTCAGAAGAGATGGGCACTTTATGCCTAGGGCTGACTTTCTATTGGAGTGAATAGACAAACCCAGTCGCTTGGGGAGATAACCGCCAAAGTGAACAAAGACAGGTAAACACCAGAAAAGGAAGCAGAAATGCAAAAATGCTATGTATATGAGTGCTTATGCCATGCTTATGCTTATGCTGACAAAACAGACAAGCGAGACTGGAGATGAAGAAAATGTCACGACAAAGGATACCCAGCCAAACCCAACAGGTTGGACCAATACTGGTGATGAAGAAGAATCAACAACTTTACTGGTGAAAAGAGTATTCCACATGAGGTATATCATCATGAGGATTGCCATCATGAGCTTGATTTCTTTGTTGAAGAAGAATCCATGGAGAATCGTCAAGATTAGCCGATGTAACAGCTTATAGGGAAGCTATCAAAGGATATCACAAGAACAAAGTAATCCTGCATTCTGACTTGTATGATGATCATCTTCGAATCGTATCTGCCCCAGGCTATATGGTCTGTCAAAAGATGATAACAAGATGATTTTATAGAAGAATTGGCATACAAGGTGCTTCAATATCTTCAAACTCTTGGAGAGATCTCGACGTAACTGCCTTAAATTAACTGCATTCACACAACAAGGTTCTTGAATTTGCTTCAGACTGGTTGTTTGATGATTTGGGGAACAAACTTTGCCCCTGTCAGCTTGGTTGATCTGTGACGGAGATGTCCTTGACGGACTTTCTTTTAGAGATTTGCCGAATCTCGACCTGATTGCCCCTGATTAACTGGCTTGTGAGGGTAAGTCATCAAAAGGATTTCACAGAAGAATTGACGCACCAGATGCTTCAATGTCTTCAAACTTTTGAAAAGAAATGAACCTAGACACGATTATCCCAGTTCAACTGTATTCGTAATACACAAATTGTAGTAGAAACGACTGGGGAACAAAACTTGCCCCTGCCGACAGGTCACTGGAGTCCATACTTGTCATAAAATAACCTCAGGGAGACTTGCCCCAATATTTTGAACTTTGACGAGTTCTGCCCCTGATTCGGTAGATTGGAAAATCCTTCCGCTTGGTTGCCCCTGACTGAGCTTTCTTTATCAAGTCGAATCCCCTAGCTGCATGTATTTGTTGGGATTCCTTTGATATTGAATTGTTTTTGCAAACAAGTATCGTTCATAAAAAAAATTGGCAAAATTTAATGCAAAGTTTAATGCAAAGTTTAAAAAAAAAACAAAGCTTTGATAAAAAACGCACAGTGAAATGATTAAATAGTCAAAAACAATGGTGGGTCTAGTCATTAAGGAAGTGACCAACACACGCGAGTAACAAAGATTATTAGGAGTCAGGTTACTCAACTTTGCTGTAGTATGCTTTTCAAAACAACCTTACCTCAATTAGGTCTTTTAAGGGTTGTAATGTGGTTTGGTTCATGGTTTATGAAACAAAAGATAAAGGCTCAAATCCTACGCTCAGTTAACTCAAGATATACGTTCAAATATCGGAAAATAGGAAGTCACTTGAATTGAAAGCTGACTGACGCCTTATATGAAGCGCTCGTGTTTGAATGCATAACCGAGTTAAACATGAGAACTACCCTGCCCCCAAGGTTGAGATTTAAGGTTTTTTTATGTGTAAGGAAAGAAAACTCCTACTTCTAGGCTCGAAGGGGTTGACAAAGGACTTCTCCAATGTTTAGGAAATGTGAAACAATGCCTTACATCGTCGGTGAAGTTAATTTGAAAGTATACCACAAGAATTATGAACATGAGGTTTTCATCATCCTCCCTAATCTTTTCTTTAACAAAAGTTTGAAAAACAGGGTGAAAAAGATATATATTTTTTGAAAATAACAGTAAATGAGTGAAACGAATGGATTTAATCTAAAAGATGCACAAACATTTCATTAACCTTGCCAATTTGAAAGTACAACATAGCTTATAAGCAAATACAAATTCAAAGTGTAAAGGAAATATAATAAAATTTTCTGAAACAGCCAAAATATTGCCAGCTTTAGGGAATCAAATACGAAAAATCAAAGAGGAGCTCAGTTGCAGATCCCTAATACATCTTTGTCTTGATACATCCTCCACATCATCACTTATCTCATGAGCGGGTAAGGATCGTTCTTGATATTAGGTTGAGAGCCATCGAAAGACAAAATGTTTCTCTCTACTAAGTCCTCCACAATATGCTTCAAAGCAAAACAACCTTCTAAATTATGGCCTGGTGCACCTTCATGGAATGCACAATGAGCATTGGGATTGTAAGAAGGTGGAAGCGGATCAGGAGGTGGGCCTGATGACCTTGTAGTTATTAATCCTTGTTGTACCAAAATAGGATACAATGTTGCATACGTCATAGGAATGGGAGGGATCGGAGGCCTTCCACCCTTTCTTTTTCCTGGAATATTCTGACGAGAAACTTGAGTCCGTCGTGGATAAGCAGGAGCGTTGGACGCTCGTTGATAGATTGGTGGTTGAGGAACCGGCTGATAAACAGAAGCTTGGTGGTTGAATGTTGGCATAATGGTGGCCACATAAGGTTGCTGAACAGAATAGCATTGTTGTTTCTGCTGTCGTTTCCAGGACTGATTCTTCTTCTTTTTGTTTGTCATCACTGCACTGGTATCCCCTTCCCTTTTGAGGGATATCTTGGCATCTTCGCTTGGACTACCAGCTCTCTTGGTCATTTTTCCACTCTTCAGACCAAGCTTTACTTTAATCCACACAGCCACAATATCGGAAAAACTAGCAGATACGCTACTGATCATCCTTTCATAGAATTCCGGTCTCACTGTGTCGACGAACCAATCAGTTAACTCTCTTTCAGATAAGGGTGGCTCTACCTGCGAAGCCAACTCTCTCCATCCCTGTGCATACTCTCTAAAAGACACGGTATTGCGCTGTGACATACTCAGTAGTTGTCTACGATCTGGCGCCAGGTCCATGTTATATCTGTAATACTTTACAAAAGCATCAGATTCATCTTAAAAGCATTGGATCTTAGATTGATCCAAAGTTAAATACCACTTTGCAGTAGCTCCCTTCAAACTATCTTAGAAGCAGTGGATCATCAACTTATCATTATCCATAAATGAAGTCATTCGCCGATAATACATGACCAAATGCGACTTAGGACAGGTCGTTCCTGAGTATAAGTCGAAATTGGGTAGTTTGAACTTAGGTGGAATTACCAAGCCTGAGACTAAGCACATGTCTTTAACATTAGTATTAGATACATTGCACCTCTCCATTGCTTCCAATTTCCTCCGCATTGTCTCTACACTTTCCTCCAACCTTTCATGTCAATTATCCCCTTCTTCGGACATATTGACATGATCATAAACCGGATGTGGGTTCTGAAAAATTGGGCGCACCTGAGCTTGCACTGTTACTGGAGTGAAGGTAGGAATAGCTCGAAAAGCCTCATTAACCACGGGAACAACTTGTTGAGTAGAAGTGACGGCCGGAGTACGCATAAAGTTAAAAGGCATGCCCAAAGTGGGGTTCACAATAGTAACGGGAGGTTCTACAGTTGTAGTGATAATCTCGGAGACCACCGTCGCTTGTGTATCCATCCTTGCACTCATAACATGAATTGCTTCTAGAATCTGCCCCATTTCTCCTCGGAGCTCACTCAATTAATTGTTGACCATGTCCATCTCGCAGTATTGTTCAGACATCCTTCGTCGAGTTTGGGTCGAGTGACGATTCAAAGACGGTTTTGAAGGGAAAACGGTGACATAAGACGAGGACAGAGAGGAAATACACATGCTATGACATGATGCAAATGAGATGCTAATGCAAGCCAAGTGGTCTCAAGGAACTCAAAGGCAAGTTGCGAGAAATTCTTTTGGAAAAACTGAAAAAGTTTTTGTTTTTTAAACTCCAAGCTCTGTTGATCTTTGAAAAGGGAATAAACATTTGAGTTCCTCGAAACCAAAGGGCTAAGAATGCTTGAATATAGAGATGCATAAAACACACGAGCACATACATATGCACACACAACAAGACAAACAAACCCTAGGTTTATAGGTCTCATGAATGGAGCCAAGGTTTACCCATCCCAATAGGTATGTACTACTAGTTTTCACCTGCAAGACAAGGTTCTAAAAAGTTCCCAGAGTCGACAACCCAACTTTCGGATTTTATCGACTTTCCAATTGCTTGGTGATCTATAAAATACTCAAGAGAGTCTCATCTGAGTGTAGTATCCCGTAGCAACCATTTGGGATTGCTCCCTCACAGTCCTCGCACTACGTACTAAATAGGCCAAGTTGGAGTAAAGGGATAACTAAAGGTCATTAGTGTTAGAACAAGAATTGATTCTACATTCCTAATAGTTTTGATGATAACAAACACTATATTATTTAGAACTTGATGCTCCTTAATTCATTTTTTATGATATGTAGGGAAGTTCTAATGTAAAGAAGTTCTGATATAGAAGTATCACAAGATCTAATCTAAGCGAAGTTCACAGCGAAGTTCTAATCAAGCGAAGCTCTAATATATAGAAGTATCACAAGGTCTAATCAAAGCGAAGTTCTAATTAAGCGAAGCTCTGATATGGAAGTATCACAAGCTCTAAACTAGCTAAGTTCTGATGAAGGATGTCTCACGCTTCAGCACCAAAGTTGCATCAAGCCAGAAACTCTGATGATTCAACAAATCAACATGGACTCTGATATGCTATCCTTCACAATTATGAGTATCACAAAGTTAACGGATTGTGGCAGACAAAATCTGTATTTTTGGAAAGAGCATTCAATGGCATTTCATCTACCTCCAAAATTAGCTCTCACGTCTCCAACGGATCAATCATTTTCATCTATTTAAAGGAGCACCTGCAGATGACCAAATTACACTTGCGCTCATACTCTTTACAAATCATCAAAGTTTTCATCTGTTTTCATTTTTGATAAAAATATTGTGTAAACATCACGGTTGTGATAAAGCTTATTAGAAGCATATTATTTTCATTTGAAATTCCTTGAGAAAACTGAGTTGTGGTTAAAACTCAAGAAGACAGTGACGGTTGTCCCTGTGATTATGTAATCTTAATTGATTAGTGGATTAAGTCCTCAAGAGAGAGAGGAGAAATCAACTTGGCGGGTGGACTGAAGTAGTTTGAGTTCAAACGAACCAGGATAACCAACGTGTCCTTTTGCTTTAACTTTTGAAAACCCCAATTCAACCCCCCTTCTTGTGTTTTTCGTTTCTTCAATTGGCATCAGAGCGCCTGGTTCTGGGTGCTAACACTTAACTGTGTCAGATAAAAGATCCTTCACGAAAAACACTATGGCGGAACCCGTTCAGAACTACAATGACAAAATCAGTGGCAAACGACCAGTGTTTGACGGTGAAAACTTTGATTACTGGAAAGACTTAATCGAAAGTTTCTTTCTGGCTCATGACGGCGATCTCTGGGATATGGTAACTGATGGTTACACTCACCTTGTTGGAAAAGACGGTCAGAAGATTGAAAGGAAAAATATGACGGATCAACAGAAGAAAGATTTCAGAAATCATCACAAGGCCAGAACGATTCTCCTTAGCGCAATCTCCCACACAGAATATGAGAAGATCACTAACAGAGAATCAGCCAAACACATATTTGATTCACTGAGAATGACGCATGAAGGCAACACTCAGGTAAAAGAGACCAAAGCTATGGCACTCATCCAGAAGTATGAAGCTTTCAAAATGGAAGAAGATGAAACAATTGAGAAAATGTTCTCAAGGTTTCAAATTCTGGTTGCTGGACTAAAAGTTCTGAATAAAGGGTACTCAACATCAGATCATGTCAAGAAGATCATCAGAAGCTTACCAAAAGTGTGGAGACCCATGGTCACAACACTAAAGCTCTCCAAGAACCTCAACGAAATATCTCTTGAAGAACTGATCAGCTCTCTGAGAAGTCACGAGATAGAACTAGAAGAAGATGAACCCCAGAAGAAAGGTAAGTCTGTTGCTCTTAAATCTAAATATAAATATGAAACTAAAGCTTTTCAGGCAGAAGAAGAAAGCTCTGGTGGCTCCTCCGAAGAAGATGAACTATCACTCCTTTCCAGAAGAATCCAACAACTATGGAAAAATAGGCAAAGGAAATTCAGAAACTCTAGAAGATCAAGCAGTCATTCTGAACTATCTTCTGGACACAAAAAGTCAAAGAACAAAGAGGTGGTGTGTTACGAATGCAAAGAACTTGGACACTACAAAAGTGATTGTCCTAAGCTGTAGAAAGAAAAACCAAATAAGAAGTTTAACAAGGAAAGAAAGAAAAATCGTATGGTTACCTGGGATGACTCAGAATCTTCTGAAGCAGAATCCGAATCAGAAAATGAACACGCCAACATTGCCCTAATGGCCAACATATCAGATGATTCCAACTCATCAGAATCAGACTCTGACTCAGAAACTAAAGAGGTATTCTCTAAATTTTCTAGATCTCAATTAGAAGAAACTCTGTCAGAAATTCTTGAAAACTATCAGAAACTTCAGCTCAAATATAAGAATCTGAAACATGATCTGGTATCTGAGTCTGAAGAGAACAGAAAGCTGAAAGTAGAAAATTCTGAGTTAAAAGAAACCATTTCAAAACTCAACTCTTTTGAATCTCAAAAATCTCAGAAAAAATCTGACTCAGTAGTTCCCACTAGTTCTGATAACGTTTTAAAACATTACGACTATAATTTTCAAAAATTTCTAGCTAAAAACATAGACAGAAGCAAAATGGCTTCAATGATCTATGGAGTTAGTAGAAATGGGAGAAAAGGCATAGGATATGTCAATCCTAAAGGAGAAGCTCCATATAAACCTAAACAAGTTGATGATATGATCATAAAATACGCTCTTTTAAACTCTCACTTCACATATGGACACAAACATGACATAAAATATACTAGTGAATCTTACTCTTCAAATTCTATTGAGAAACCTAAACTCAATCAGAATTCTGTGAACACTAACAAACAAGGACCCAAAGAAATGTGGGTACCTAAGGATAAAATCCTATATGTCGCAGATGTCTTTAACAGCAAGATTGAAACACCAATTATGGTACCTGGACTCTGGATGCTCGCGACACATAACGGGAAGAAAGCATATGTTCCAAAGTCTGGAACTTAAAGCTGGAGGGTATGTAGGTTTCGGAGGCAATCAGAAAGGTAAAATCATTGGCTCGGGAACCATAGGTAACGGTACTCTACCCTCTATATCTAATGTTTTATTAGTAGAAGGATTAATGCATAACTTGTTATCCATAAGTAAATTAAGTGATAACGGTTATGATATAATCTTCAATCAAAAGTCCTGCAAGGCAGTTAGTCAGAAAGAAGGAACAATCCTCTTTAATGGAAAGAGAAAGAACAACATTTATAAAATAAAACTTTCTGAACTAAAAAGTCAGAATGTAAAATGTCTTTTGTCTGCTGACGACGAGCAATGGGTCTGGCACAGAAGATTGGGGCATGTTAGTATGAGAAGAATATCTCAGATTAACAAACTCAATCTGGTCAGAGGACTTCCTAACCTGAAGTTCAGCTCAGATGTTCTGTGTGAAGCATGTCAAAAAGGCAAGTTTTCCAAACCCTCTTTTAAACCAAAAAATGTTGTTTCTACCTCCAGACCATTAGAACTTCTACATATAGATCTGTTTGGACCAGTGAAAACTGCATCCATCAGTGGCAAGAAGTATGGATTAGTGATCGTAGATGACTATAGCAGATGGACATGGGTAAAGTTCTTAAAACACAAGGACGAGTCACTCTCTGTATTCTCTACTTTCTGTAACCAAATTCAGAATGAAAAAGAGTTTAGAATTGTAAAAGTCAGAAGTGATCATGGTGGGGAATTTGAAAAAAAAAATTTAGAAACCTTTTTTAATGAAAATGGAATTTCTCATGATTTCTCTTGTCCTAGAACTCCACAACAAAATGGAGTTGTAGAGCGCAAGAATAAAACTCTACAAGAAATGGCCAGAACCATGATCAATGAGACTAACATGGCTAAACACTTTTGGGCAGAAGCAGTTAATACAGCGTGTTACATTCAGAATAGAATCTCTATAAGACCTATTCTGGAAAAGACTCCATATGAATTGTGGAAGAACAGAAAGCCCAACATTTCATACTTTCATCCATTTGGATGTACATGCTTTATCCTAAACACTAATGATCCTCTGAACAAGTTTAATTCTAAGGCACAAAAATGTTTCATGTTAGGATACTCTGAACGTTCAAAAGGATACAGAGTATATAACACAGAAACACGAAATGTGGTAGAATCCATTTGTGTCAGATTTGATGATAAGCTTGGCCTTTAAAAGCCAAAGCATGATGAATCTCTTGAAGAAATAGAAGTTCAAATTACAGGCACTGAAACCAGATCATCAGAAAAACAGTCGAACACAACAGAAGGAAACTCTAATTCTGAAGAACCCATCCAGAAAAGACAATCCAGAAGTTCTCTAACACATCCTGAAGACAAAATTCTGGGAAAGAAGGATGACCCAATCAGAACTAGATCATCATTCAAAAAGACTGAAGAGTCTCTAGTGGGATTAGTCTCTCTGGTTGAACCAACTTCTATTGACGAAGCACTCTCAGACAATGATTGGATACTCACAATGCAGGAAGAATTGAATCAGTTCACCAGAAATGACGTATGGGATCTAGTCCCTAAACCCAAAGGCTTTAACATCATTGGAACCAAATGGGTCTTCAGAAACAAACGGAATGAACAAGGAGAAGTTGTCTAAAACAAAGCACGACTGGTTGCACAAGGTTATAGTCAGCAAGAATGGATAGACTATACAGAAACCTTTGCTCCAGTTGCAAGGTTAGAATCTATCAGACTTTTAATTTCATTTGCTGTAAATAATGACATCACTCTCTATCAGATGGATGTCAAAAGTGCGTTTTTAAATGGATACATTGATGAAGAAGTTTATGTGCATCAACCCCTTGGTTTTGAAAACACAAAACATCCAGAATATGTTTATAAACTTAAGAAATCGTTATATGGTCTAAAACAAGCTCCCAGAGCTTGGTATGAGAGACTAAGTAACTTTCTCTTAGAAAATGATTTTACCAGAGGGAAGGTGGACACAACTTTATTCTGTAAGTCATTTAAAAATCACATTCTAATCTATCAAATATACGTAGATGATATAATTTTTGGATCCACTAAAAGCTCCTTGGGCAAGGAATTTGCTAAGACTATGCAGGCAGAATTTGAAATGAGCTTAATGGGAGAACTCAAGTTCTTCTTGGGAATTCAAATTAATCAAACTCCAGAAGGAACTTACATACATCAAAGCAAGTATGTCAGAGATCTTCTGAAGAAATTTGAAATGTCAGAAAGTAAGCCTTCCAAAACTCCTATGCATCCCACATGCATTCTGGAAAAGGATGAGGTAAGCAAGAAAGTAGAACAGAAGCTCTACAGAGGTATGATTGGTTCTCTCCTTTATTTAACTGCTTCAAGACCTGATATTCTCTATAGCGTTTGTCTTTGTGCTAGATTCCAATCAGATCCTAGAGAATCTCATTTAATAGCAGTTAAGCAAATTTTCAGATATCTGAAAGGTACTACTAATCTTGGTATTTGCTATAGAAAGTCCAGAGAATACAAATTGGTAGGATACTGTGACGCTGACTTTGCTGGAGACAGAATAGAAAGAAAAAGTACCTCTGGAAGCTGCCAGTTTCTGGGAGACAACTTAATCTCTTGGTCCAGCAAAAGACAATCCACCATTGCACTATCAACGGCTGAAGCTGAATATATAGCTGCAGCTGGATGCAGTACTCAGATGCTCTGGATGAAGAATCAGCTTGAAGATTTTTACATTTACGAGAGTAACATCCCTATCCTCTGTGACAATACTTTTGCCATCTGTCTTTCTAAAAATCCTATTTTGCATTCTAGGGCTAAACATATAGAAATTAAACATCACTTCATTAGGGACTATACTCATAAGGGAATTCTTTGTTTAAAATTTATAGACACATACCATCAATGGGCTGATGTTTTCACCAAACCCCTTGCTGAAGATAGATTTAATTTCATTCTGAAAAATCTCTGTATGGAATTATGTCCAGAATGAAAATGTAATTTCTATATTTTTAACTCTCAGAATTTCCTTTTGTGAACCTCTGACCAATAATTCTTCAGAAGTGAGAAGAAAGATTGCCTTAGAATCTATTCAGAAGATCTGAACTTTTCATTTCAAGGATAGATCATTAAGTTCACTTTAGCAAACACTTGTCAACCTACGCTCCAGATTTTCTCTGATGATGAACACGTGTCAAACTCTAGAAAACTGAAATGTCTGTGTTGACATATCGAGGCGCCAAGTCACATCGGTAACTGTTCCCAAAATTTCTCACGTTATCTCCCTTGTCAGAAATCATTACGGCTATTAATCATTATGTTTATTGTTTATAATTGCTATTTATTTCTTGGTCACTCTTATATAAATGTCACTCCTAACACCCTCACACGCTCACCATCACTCACTTAGCTCTCTATCACCTTCTCCGTATTATTTGCATTTCTTGTTTTGCTGTCTACATTTCTTGTTCCTCTGTGTGTTCCCAAAACCCTAAGTCTGTGAACAATGGCCTCCTGCTCTCAACAAAGCTCTCAACAAGCAATGTCTCAAGAATCAGCTGACCAAGTCATTGAAGAAAGGTACGTTGAGCCCTCAAGAACTCTTCTCACTCCCTTTGCCTCTCTTGAAGTTCTCTGTGAACTCATCGTTGATTTTGAAAGCATGAAAGACAATGGGTATGACCTTACTCCTGAGGTTGAGTTTCAAGGATGGAGCAAATACTTTAATCGCTTAATGGGTCCAGTTTTTCCCCAACTTGTTAAGGAATTCTGGATTTTTGCATCGGTCTCAAAACATCAAGTAACTTCGTATGTAATGGGAAAGAAGGTTGTCATCACTGAAGATCTTATTGGTAAGCTGATTGATCATGATGGATCAGGAATTAGATGCAGTGAGATGGAAAAGGGCACTGATCTAAATACTATCTCAAAGGAAATATTCACCTCCGGACAACACTCCAACAAAATCAAGGACCTAAAGGATCGTCACAGAATTTGGGCCAGAATCATTCTTGGGTGTATCTATCACAGGAAACCTTCAAGCTCGTCTGACTACATCAACAACGATCAACAGTATCTTCTGTACCTCATCTCCACATTTACCAAAGCGAATCTTCCTCACTGTCTATTTAATCATCTGAAGAACAGTGTGAAGGAAACAAAAGAAGACGAAAGAACCAAGAGAGATTGGATTCCACTAGGTAGACTAATCTCAGATATTCTAATAGAGAATAAGCTGATAGAACACCTAACTGAAGCTCAGGAAATCTCTGATCTAGAAACTATTGCTGGGAGACCTCTCAATGCAAAGAACCTCAAGAAGATGAAAATCATTTAGACCATCAAGAAGGATCCAACCCTAATCTCTAAGGAAGTCATCACCACCAGAAAAATACCTCTGAAAGATTTTCCTCTCTTCTCATCAGATACTCATCCAGAAATTGTCCTCAGATATCTGGATGCGTGTAAAGCTGATGGAACCATTCCAGAAGTTTCTCTGCAACAGCTCAGGCAAGAAACTCTAGAAGTTGCCACCAGAAATTCAAGAAAAAGAAAAGCCTCTGAAGGAACTCCTCAGAAAACTCCAAAAGCTGCTAAAGCTGCTAAAAAGAAAGGTAACTCTTCTTTCATTTCTATCGTCGAATCCATAATGGTATCAACATCTGAAACCCCATCTTCTCCTAAACCTTCTGAAAATCCATCACCCTCACCACAAACTCTTGACGATTTTGACATTGACATTTACCCCACTCCTTCTGATTTTATTGAACCACAACCAGAACTTGCACAAGTTCTGTCTGACATTGATCGTGAACCTCTCTTCACCTCTTCCCAACCAGAACATTAAATTCAAAACTCTGACACCTCTATTCCTGGTATCAACTGTCCTCTCAACTTCTTTCAACCTTCACCTAATTTCACCAGTCCCCCACAAATCTCTTCAGAAATTACATCACCTACCTCTCCTATTCTCATTTCTGACTCTCCTCCAACAAATCTCTCAGATGATCCCCTCAGAACTATAATTGACTTAGAAGCTCTAGACAAGCTTACCTCAACCTCTCACAAAGTAGCCATTCCCAAACCAAAACCATTAATCTCCAAATCAGATGTTGGTAACTCTTTATTGGCATTCGAGGCAAAAATGCAGGAATGGATTAACTTTCTGAAGCAGGGTTGTTTGGAGAATCTGAATCCAGCTGCCTCTGACTATCTTTGGACCAAATTCAGAAAGTGGTTTAATTCTGAATCTCAGAAGATGAAGGAACTCATCTATGACATAGCCCAACAGAACTTCTGTGACCATATGAAGATCTTCAATGAGCAAGTTCTAAGATTCTGGGATAAGAAACCTATTCTTCCTCTAGGCTAGAAAGCTCTTATGGTTTCAGAACCTCAGGAAGAATTCTCTCAGCATCAAACTCTGGTTATCACTGAAGTCAAGGAAAAATCACCTGAAGTCTCTCCAAAGAAAGATTCTGCTAAAAGCTCTGAGGATTTGGTACCTTCTGAAGAGTCAACTTCATCTGCTCTAGTGTTGAAAACTCTGGATGAGTTAAAGAAAGAGAATGAGGCAGTAAGAAAAAGATTGGACAAACAGGATGAAACAAACGCAGAAATTAAAGGGATGCTTGGCAAGCAAGAAGAATCCGATAATTAGATCAAAGGCCTTCTGGAAGCATTGTTCACAAGACTTCCTCCTGCTCCTCAACCTTATATTCTTTTATGTTTCTATCGTGTTTCTATTGCCTTGCTTACTTTGTGCTTTATCTTGCTCATGTTGTTTACTTGTGTTCTCATGTATCTTTTCGCTTTTTGATTAATGACAAAGGGGGAGAACGTAGAATATTTTGAAATATAACAGTGCACCATGACTATGTCTCGAACATTTTAACCTCTGTTTCCACATATTGTTAAGAAAGCAGGAAAATGGCAATCAGAACTTCTTGGAAGTCTTAAATCAAAAAATTCTCAAGGAAATCTTCAACTCAGGGGGAGTCTTCTCTACTCCATACTCTTTAAATTAATTATCAAAATATAAGTTTTTGTCATCATCAAAAAGGGGGAGATTGTTAGAACAAGAATTGATTCTACATTCCTAATAGTTTTGATGATAACAAACACTATATTATTTAGAACTTGATGCTCCTTAATTCATTTTTTATGATATGTAGGGAAGTTCTAATGTAAAGAAGTTCTGATATAGAAGTATCACAAGATCCAATCTAAGCGAAGTTCAAAGAGAAGTTCTAATATATAGAAGTATCACAAGGTCTAATCAAAGCGAAGTTCTAATCAAGCGAAGCTCTGATATGGAAGTATCACAAGCTCTAAACTAGCTAAGTTCTGATGAAGGATGTCTCATGCTTCAGCACCAAAGTTGCATCAAGCCAGAAACTCTGATGATTCAACAAATCAACATGGACTCTGATATGCTATCCTCCACAATTATGAGTATCACAAAGTTAACGGATTGTGGCAGACAAAATCTGTATTTTTGGAAAGAGCATTCAATGGCATTTCATCTACCTCCAAAATTAGCTCTCACGTCTCCAACGGATCAATCATTTTCATCTATTTAAAGGAGCACCTACAGATGACCAAATTACACTTGCGCTCATACTCTTTATAAATCATCAAAGTTTTCATCTGTTTTCATTTTTGATAAAAATATTGTGTAAACATCACGATTGTGATAAAGCTTATTAGAAGCATATTATTTTCATTTGAAATTCCTTGAGAAAATCGAGTTATGGTTAAAACTTAAGAAGACAGTGACGGTTGTCCCTGTGATTGTGTAATCTTAATTGATTAGTGGATTAAGTCCTCAAGAGAGAGAGGCGAAATCACCTTGGCGGGTGGACTGGAGTAGTTTGAGTTCAAACGAACCAGGATAACCAACGTGTCCTTTTGCTTTAACTTTTGAAAACCCCAATTCAACCCCCCTTCTTGTGTTTTTCGTTTCTTCAATCAGTATCTCTGGCTCCTAGGTCGAAAGCAGTAACGCATTCACGATTGCTCGTTCAACATTTACCACCTCCAAGAGGGCCTCAACTGAGTGTGGACTTCAAGTTCCCTCCTTTGGGATTTCTCCCTCGAAGTTCCCTTGACTATGTCCACGATTCCTAAACATATGTGTTCTCTCAAGTCCGGGTTAGGACTTATCTCACTCATAGATACCATGTCAACCCATAGAACAAATATACAAATATATAAGCAAATATGCCAAGTATATAAGCAGATATAAGTAAAACAAGCAAACATAAATAGCATAAAAACAAGATAGGCTTAACCCTCTTAGGAAAAGACCAGCAATAGGTCTAACTCTCCCTAGTGAAGTCGCCATTTCTGTTGCGGTGAAAATCGGATAACAAATTATTAATTAATTTTCATCATATTTCTTTTACAACCGACTTTGATTTATCCAAAGGAAAGGTTCAAGATCGTTAGAAAAACCTAAAGGGGAGAGATCTATGGTTCGAGGGTTGGTTACGCCTAGGGAAGGTATTAGCACCCTAAACGTCCGTAGTACTCTACGGGAACCTCTTGTTCTATGGTTATCTTATGTTTGCTAAAGGTTCTATGCTAAAGGTTGAAACCCTAGGGGTTAGTATCTAAGTATACTCGACAAAGCATCACACTTTGCGCCTACGTATCCTCGGGAATAGAATCAAAGTATGCGTAGTTCTACTTATACTGAATGATTGACTATGGTCAATATTCAGAGGGGAAATGAGTACAAGCTCATTGTAGAGTTTGAGAACTCTCTAGATCTAGTTGAAATGGACCTATGTTATGTTTTAGTCAGTAGGGAAAAGTGATGATTCATTATGATGAATATCACTAAGAGTTCACGAACTCTCTCCGAAAGCTAGTTATGATTTCTATGGCTCTGATCAGGCCAAGAAATAAAGTTTTCTCCTAAGAGGTTACTTAGGTTAAGGTGGGGGCTATGACTTTAAGAGTCAATGTTAATCACCTTCCTTTGGAATTGGGGGGGGGGGGGGGGGGGGGGAAGGTAACAGTCATAAAATACTAAGATAAAGAGATATAATGCGAATACGATGATACAATAATATATGAATTAAGCTAATGAGATAAGATAAAATCATGATATCAATGAAAAGTGAGAATTAAACATGTTAGACAATGATTAAATATAAGATGAAATAAAATGAAATAGTCTCGTCTTAATCATGATTTAATCGAGAAATCGATAATCAATGATTCTTGACTTTCATCGACTAAACGGAAAGTGGTCTCATGTTGATCAAAATTTTGTCAACTCAATGAAATCAACCAAACCATGAGGTTTGTTATGTCATCGACCAAATTAAAGAAAGCGGAATCGAAATGAAAAAAAAATTGGTCTCGTCTAAATCAAGATTTAATCAAGAAATCGATAATCTTAATATTTGACTTTCATTGACCGACGAAAATAGTAGCCTCCCATTTATCAAGACTTTATTGATTTGAAATAATCAAATTCAAGATTTGTGTAACGTCATCGGCCTAAATAAAGATATGACAATAAAAGGTTGATCTCGTCTTAATCAAGATTTAATCGAGAAATCGATAATCTTGATATTTGACTTTCATCGACCAACATAAAATCGGAAAGAAAATAAATATGGTCTCGTTTAAATCAAGATTTAATCGTCAAATCGATAATCTTAGATTTTAACTTTCATTGACCAAAATATAATCGGAATAAAAAACAAGTCGGTCTCGTTTAAATCGAGATCTAATCGACGAATCGATGATCTTAGATTTTTAACTTTCATCGACAAAAATAGAAAATAGAAGATGGCCTCCTACAAAATCTAGACTTTTAGTGATTTTGAGATAATCAACTAACTCAAATTTATATGATATCATTGGCCAAAATAAACGAAATGCAATGAAATAAAAATAAAGGTGGTCTCGTCTAAATTAAGAATTAATCGAGAAATCGACAATCTTATATTTCCGACTTTCATCGACCAAAAATAAAAAAATGGCCTCACATTAATCAAAACTTATTAATTTAAAATAACCAACAAAGTTAAGATTTTTTTGATATCATTGACCAGCATAAATGAAGTGCGATGAACCACTAAGCTAAGTGGATTAATCATGAATAGGATTAGTAAAAATGTAGAAAGACTATAACTCCATGAAACTTGTTAAAAGTCAATAAAATGAAAATAATTTTTTTTTAAAAAGTAGAAAAGGAGGGGGCGCTGGATTTGAAGGGTGTGCTAAAAAAACAGGATGGGATCCTTTGGGCTTGAAGCCCATCACCTAAAACAGCATGGTTCCAAAAAAGAAAAGGGGTGGGGCGAGTTTGAGAGTGCACAGGCTTTAGTCAAAGTCTAATCATTGTTTTCAAAATAAAATAAAACCAGGTTTTTTAGGGAAAAGGGTAGTGTATGACCAAAACGGGCCAAGCCCAATACGAGATGATGAAGTTCACATCAACCTATAACAAAACCGTTGTCAACGTTTCAACATGATTCTTGAAGCTAACCATCACGTTACACATCAGCCATAAAACAAAACCACAAAACTTCAGAAACGAAAACCCAGCGAAATGGAAGAAATTGTGAAACACGGTTCACCCCATCTAAGGTGACGGCATGGCAAAACGTCACCACCATCAGCTCTCTCGCTTCGATTCCATTCACACCCGCTCAGATTGCTTCCACTTTGCGTGTTCAGGTTTGGTTTGGAGTTGTAGGATTTGATTTGGTTTCGAACTATCTCGATCTATTCCTCCCTTTCTCTCCCAGTTTTGGTTTATGATTCAATTTGGGTTCGATTTGTTTTCGTTCAACCTTTCCCTCTTCTGAGTTCTGGTTTAAACTTCTGAGTTTGTGAAAATCGAGTGAATCGCTGAAGTTGGGTTTCGATGTTCTGTGAGTTTGTTTGGTTCGAAAGGGGTTTGCGAATGAGTTGGAGGAAGAGAGACAGTTTTGATTGATGGTAGCTGTTGAAGATTTGTAGATGGAGGGGTGTTTCCTGTGTTTGGAAGAAGAAGGTTTAACAGTTGGTTTAGGATGTTTGAAGGTGAATGATGAAGATGGTTTATGATTCGATCGGAGGAAATAGAGAGATTGTGGTTGCAGAATGAAAAGTTGTTGTGGTTGTTTCGGAAGGAGTTTTTTTGGTTGGATTTGAGTTTTGGCTGTGTAGAGGAGAAGATTGATGAGTTGAAAAGGAGGTGGTGAGACTGTTGGAGGGGAAGGGAGCCTGGTTGTGTGTTGGTTGATGGAGATGTATCGGTTGTGGCTGAAGGTTTTCTGTCGTACGCGTGAGAAACTTGGTGAAAGTTTTCGTTGGGTGTTGTGTGCGTGTGTGATTTTCTGAAGTGAGGGTCGTCTTCTCCTCCAGACCTCGTCACTTCTTTCCTATTTAACTTCTCCTCAAAATAAAAAAGAATCTTGTTCTTCAATTTGAATTTTTGACTGTTGTTTGAAACGTCATTTTCATGCTGCTGAGGAGCGTTTGGAGCAGGCTGGAGTCTTGCGTGTGTAGCAGGGGATTTAGGGTACAGTGGCGTATTGAGTTGTTGTGGGAGCAGAGACTTCGTACATTTCTGAACGGTGATGGCAACTTGCCACAATAATTTGTGTCCCTTTTTGTTTTGATTTACATAATGGACCTTGGAACAAAAAACGTAACATGGGCTTGAGGAAATAATAATGGTCTTTGCAAAATAAATGGTGACTTAGACTTGGAAACTTAAATTTAAAAGGATATTATGGATCATTGGAAATGTAGATTTAATTGGATCAACAACAAAAAAGATTTTAAATGGATAATGAAGGATATTGTGAATTGAAAGTGGATTAGAAATAAGGATCATAGAGATAGATATTCATGGATTAAAATTGGATAAATAAAGAGATTTTTGGATTAATAATAAGATTAATAATAACAATACTAAACTAATTAATATTCAAAATTAAAATTAGTTAGAAAAATAAACTAAATGGATAATTAATCTAATTAATTAAAACTAATTATTAAAATTGAATAAAATTAAGATTAATTTAAATTAATAAAAATAAAACAACTTGGATATAAATGAAATAAAAATAGGTCATATTGACTTTAAGCTAAAATAAAACAAATAAAAAACTAAGATAATTATTAAATTAAAAAAAAAAAAAGAAAAATGATAAAACATCAACTAGCAGAAAAATGAGGGTAAAATTTGGGGTGCAACAGGAACCTTATAGGAGAAACTACAATATATTCTTTCTCTCTAAATTTTTCTCTTATGTTATGTTGCAATGCGACCAACGATGGTTGTTTCTCGGTTTCTAGTTTTCTGGAACTTGCGAGTGTTTTTCGAGTTCCTTACGGTCCTATTAATAAGTTTGAAGAAGCCTATAATTTGCTTTGGAAGATGGATACTCCTTTGAAGGTTAAAGGTTTTGCTTGGAGATGTTTCCTTAATAGAATACCTTCTAAGGTTTCTTTATCTTTGAGAGGGTGTGTTTTTTAGGACGATAACATTGATTGCGCTTTTTGTAGCAATTCTCGCGAAACGGCCAACCATTTAATGTTAAATTGTAGTGTTTTAAAGTTGGTTTGGAAGGAGATTGCGGAATGGATTGGCTTGAAGGATTTCGAGTGTTCGAACTTAAAAGAGAGCTTTTTTGCTATGGAGTAATTTTGGTAAACGAAAGAGAATGAAAAGAGGGAAGGAGGGTTGTGTTTGGTTAGCAACTATTTGGTTTATTTGGTTGAAGGGGAATGCTATTATTTTTTAGCAGAACACTTGGAACGTTTTGGATATCGTTTGGAGCATTAAAGCTTTGGTTTGGAGATGGCCTTTCATCGGGAAGATTACTCGAGCCAATTGTAACTTTTATGAGTTTAGTAAACTCCTATTGTTGTATTTAGCTTAAGTTTCAATTGGAGAGTAATTTTCTTGCCGGGGTTTGTGCTCGTTCTTTTTGTAAGAAGGTTAAGAACCCTTTGTTCTCCTATTAATTTGATCCTTGCTTATAAAAAAATGTTGCAATGCTTTGTGTTATTGTTGTGTTAGGAATAAGAAATGCACCTCTATTTATAGGTGCTCATCTTCACAAAATCATGAGAGTTGTTACAAAATCATGGGTGCAAAACCATGGGTGTTTCTTTCTTGGTCCACAAATTGTGACTTTATTCAACCACAATCATTGACCATAATCTTTTACCATGACCACAATATTTGACTATGACCACAATCTTTGACAATCTCCCACTTAAAGTCACATTTGTGATCTTCCAAAATCTTTTCTACCTTGCCAACTCCATGCTGATTACGCCTCTAATAGGCCATAGGAAGACCTACATCATGCAAACTTATCGAAGTTAATTGGCTTCGTCATTGCATCTGCTAGGTTATCTTTAGTGTGAATTTTTTGCATATCCACACTTCCTTCTTCTACTACCTCATTGACAAAATGGTATTGAACTCCTATGTGTTTTTCCTAGAATGAAAAGCTGGATTCCTTGCAATATGCAAGGCACTCTGACTGTCACAGTACACATCAATCTTTTATTGCTTGTGTCCGAGTTCTTCCAATAACCTTTGAATCCAAATTGCTTCCTTACATGCTTCTGTAACGGCCATGTATTCAGCTTCTGTAGTAGACAGAGCTACAACAATATGCAATTTGGATAACCAGCTTACCGCTCCCTATGCAAGTGTAAACACTTAGCCAGTAGTAGATTTTATTTTATCAAGGTCGCCTGTAAAATCTAAATCAACATAGCCTCTAATAGTGAATTCAGATCCCCTAAAACATAGTGCAACACCTGAGGTTCCTCTGATGTATCTAAGGATCCTCTTAACAACATTCCAGTGTTCATTACCTAGATCTGCCATAAACCGACTGACCATTCCAATTGCTTGAACAATATCTAGTCTAGTACATATCATAGCATACATAAGGCTTCCCACCGCTGATGCATACGGTACTCGAGACATTTTCATCCTTTCCGCTTCATTGGTAGGATTCATACTTGAGGATAATTTATAATTGACAGGAAGTGGGGTAGAGATTGGCATACAGTCTTGCATGTTAAAGCGACACAAGACTTTCTGAAGATAATTTTTTTGAGAAAGCCAAATCCTTCTGTCTTTTCTGTCTCGGTGAATTTGCATCCCTAAAATCTTGTTTGTTGGTCCCAAGTCCTTCATATCAAACTCCCTAGCCAATTATGCCTTCAATTATCGGACTCAATCTTTGTTGGGGCCTACCACCAACATGTCATCCACATACAACAGCAAAATGATAAAATCATCATTATCATCAAACCTTTTGTAATTCGTACAATGGTCTGAACTTAATTTATTGTATCCAGTGCTCACGATAAAGGAATCAAATCTCTTGTACCAATACCTTGGCGCCTGTTTTAAACCGTACATAGATTCGGTCAACCTACAAACCAAGTTTTCTTTTCCTTGTTCTTCAAAGACTTTGGGTTGGAGCATATATATTTCCTCTTCAAGTTCTCTATGGAGAAACGCAGTCTTTACATCAAGCTGCTCTAGATTTAGATCAAATGCAGAACACATTGCCATGGCCCTGATTATAGCGAGTCTTACCACTGGAAAAAATATCTCATTGAAATTAATACCTTCTTTCTGAGCATATCCTTTGACTACCAATCTTGTAGGATATCGTTCCACCTGATTGTTGCCATCTCGCTTAATTTTGAACATCCATTTGTTACTGATGGCTTTCTGACCTTTAGGAAGTTCAACAAGTTCCCATGTTTTATTTTTAGGTAAGGCTTCAATTTCCTCTTACATTGCTGCCATCCACAAAGAAGCATCTGAACCATTTAATGCCTTATGATAGGTTGATGGTTCTCTGTAACGCCCCAGTTTTGACAGTTTTTATTTAATCGAGTCGTTTTGATTATTTTATTATTATTTTATTTTATTTTTGACTTTTATGTGGAAATATGCTATTTTTCAATGTTGTGATATTTTATCGCGTTTTGGGAACGTTTGCGAGATATTTGAGTGTAGGGGCATTTTGGGCATTTCACCTTATTTTCCTTAAGTTAGTAAAATAAAAAATAGAAAGAGAGAAAAATAGAGAGAAAGAAAAAGAGAAGAAGGAAAAGGAGAAGAAAAGAGAAAGGAAGGAGAAAGAGAGAAAAACTTGGGAAATCTAGAAATCGAAACAACCGACTTTCCAAACACGATTAAATCGGGTAAGGGTGCGAAACTTGACTATTATATACTTGTGTATGATTATGTATGTATGTTTTTGGTTGTTATTGGATTGAAATAGAAATATAGAGTAAAACCCATAAATGTTGAAAGTGTTAGAAATTGATCCAAATGTGTCTGAAATCATGTTTTAGTGTTCCTTATTGTTGATACATGATAGATACATGTTGTTAGGCATTGTATTGGTAATTTTTCTGGTGTATAGGTGAAATTGGGTTGAATTTGGTTTGAAAACGCAGAACAAAATTCTGCAGAATTTTCTGGATTTTCCACTGCCCATACGCGTATCACTCAAGGCAATACGTGTATTGGTCAAGGCAATACGTGTATGGAATTGAAGGAATGTGGGCAATACGCGTATGGAGTTTCATTTTCTCGGCCATCTGCCCATTTGCGTAATGGTACGCGTAAGACTTTAGGGCAATACGCGTATGAAGTAGGACATTACGCGTATTGGATTTTTGATGGGAATTTTGGGAAAAATGGGTCTCTGCCCATACGCGTATGACCTTGGGTAATACGCGTATGGAATGGGCGAGGTAGCAGGGCAATACGGGTATGGCTCAGGGCAATACGCGTATGGCCAGGAAGATTGCAAAATGTGGTTTTTTCGCGATGTCTTTTCTTGTTTAGTCCGTAACTTGTGTTCCGATTATCCGTTTTTAACATTCTTGGTATCGTTGAGTAGCTATTGAACTGTACTTTCTTGTTATAATAATTTTGAGATTGTTAGCCGATTTAATCATGTCGGAAATTTGGAATAATGTCATTTTGTCGGCTTTTGTCGTTATAATTGTGTGTAATTGGTGTGTATCATGCAATGTGCTGTTGATATGGATATGGTATAATTTGTGTGCTGTTGTATGGTATAAATGCATTATTTTGGGCTTGAATTGCAAAGCATGATTAATGTTGAGTGAGATGATTGCATGTATGTGTGCATTTGAATGTCATGAGTCATTATATGCCAAGCATCATGATATGCATTCTTGTGATGTCGTGTGCCCTAGTGGTTGTGAGCGACGAATCAATTCCAGAGGGAATCCGCTATAACGTCATGTGCTGGTGTGGGGTGTGAGCGATGATTATAAACGATCATGTGCCCGTGTAGGGTGTGAGTGATCGGATCGTGAGCCTTATACAAAGAGGACCAAAAGTGATCCATAAATGTCGTGAGCCTTATACAAAGAGGACCGAAAGCGACGGGGAACATCGTATGCCCGACGGGGAGTTACATTAAGTAACGAGAGATGGTTCCAATAGTTCCTGAGTGAACTAGTGTTGAGATGATGGATGAATAGTACCGCATATGCATTACATAGAGTCGTTGTGTCAGTCTCTATGCATTTGCATAAATCATGAATATGATTGACTATGTGTGAGAATTGTGAATGAATTGATATATGTGGGTGATAATTGTATTGTGAATGATTGATATGCATTAGTGATGGATAAATGAGATATGTATTGTGTTGGCTTGTATTTGGATTCTGTTGTGCGTCGTGGTGAGAATATTTTACGTGTGTAATGTTGTGTTATTATATAATTATATGCAATTATATTATGATTGTGTTTATCACCCTTCTGCTATTTTATAATGCTCTATGAGGCATTGCAAATTAGATTGCTGAAGGTCTTTTTGTGAAGCTTAGGTCTTCATTCTTTTGTCGGTCGGCTCTGATATGTGACACCGGGTAGTTAGGGAGACCGTTGGTGATTTGTGTGTATATGTATATGTTTCTTTTGAGATTATACATGTATGACTGTATTTGGCAGACAAACTTTTCATGATATATATATATATATATATATATATATATATATATGAGTTTTCAGTACAGATTTTCCGCTTTATTCTGTATTTGAATTGTGTGTAGAAGGAACTAAGTTCCTCTGTTAATTGCTACCTGATTGCTGCATATCTTTATGGGCAGGTTTATGTGTATTTTGTTTCAAATTGATGTGACCCCTCGGTCTATGCCGTGAATGTTTTGAATATACTCTGATGAAATTTTGAATTTTTGTTACCGCTTTAATAGCTTAGGGGTATAGATTGGGGGTGTTACATTAAGTGGTATCAGAGTCAGTCCGTGTCAATTTGTGTCAGTCCTTGTCGGTCTTGGTGTTTGGATGAGTTGTTTGTTTAACCATAGTTGATGTTATTTGAAATGAACAGAATATGCCTGGTAGGAATGACGCTGCTTTGGCTGCTACTATGCAAGCTATGGCTCGGGCTGTGTAGGGTGCAACTAATGCTGCAGGTAATGATGAGTTCAGGAAGAACAAATCGCCTGTCTTCAAAGGATGATATGATCCTGATGGTGCGCAGATTTGGCTAAAAGAGATTGAAAGAATTTTCCGAGTGATGGATTGTGCTGAGGATCAGAAGGTGAGACTAGGTACTCACATGTTACTGGAAGAAGCTGATGATTGGTGGGTTAGTACACGTCATATGTTGGAAGCTGCAGAGGAGGAGATCACTTGGGCTGTGTTTAGCATTGAGTTTCTGAGGAAGTATTTTCCTGAAGATGTAAGAGGAAAGAAGGAAATTGAGTTCTTGGAATTAAAACAAGGTAATATGTTTGTTGTTGATTATACTGCTAAGTTTATGGAGCTTGTGCAGTTTTATCCACATTATGCTGAAGCGACTGCGGAATTTTCTAAGTGTGTAAAGTTTGAGAACGGAATGCGTCCTGAGATAAAGCAGGCAATTGGTTATCAAAGGATTAAGAGGTTTTCTGATTTGGTGGATTGTTGTAGGATTTATGAGGAGGATAGTAAGGCTCATTCTACTCACTATAAGAGTGTGAGCGAGAGGAAAGGAAAGCAACAGTTTCGTGGTGGTCCGTATGTAACACCAGCTGATAAGGGTAAACAAAGGGGGAATTTTGATTGAAGGTCGAGTGGAGGAGGAATGTCTAGTCCTCTGAGATGTTATAGATGTGGTGATGTGGGACATCGTCAGTCCGAATGTAGGAAGGATTTGAGGAAGTGTTCTAACTGTGGAAGTTTAGGACATGTCGCAGCTGATTGTGCAAGGAAGAATATGGTGAAGTGTTTCAACTGTGGTGAACCTGGTCATATTAGTACGAAGTGTCCGAAACCGAAGCAAGCTCCAGCTGGTGGGAAAGTTTTTTCCTTGGCGGGAACTCAGACTTAAAGTGCAGACCGTCTGATCAGAGGTACTTGTTTTATTAATAGTACTCCTTTAGTTGCTATTATTGATACTGGAGCGACTCATTCGTTTATTTCATCTGAGTGCGCGAAGCGTTTGAATCTTGTGTTGTCTTCGATGGGTGGTGAGATGGTTATTGATACTCCAGCAATGGGGTCAGTAACTACTTCTTTGGTTTGTTTAAGTTGTCCTTTGACCATTTATGGTAAAGACTTTGAGATGGATTTGGTGTGTTTACCGTTGGAGGGTTTAGATGTGGTTCTGGGAATGAATTGGTTGCAGTTCAATAAGGTTCATATTGATTGTTATCATAAGCTAGTAAGGTTTCCTTCTCTTGAGGAAGACGAAGACTCGAGTTTCTTATCTACCAAAGAGTTGAAGAAACTTTTGGCGGATAAAGCTCAGTTGTTTGGGTTGTTTTCATCATTGACTGTGGATAGTCAAGTTTCACTTGATGTGTTTCCTGTTGTGTGTGAATTTCCGGAAGTGTTTCTCGAGGATATTTCGGACTTGCCGCCAGAGAGAGAGGTGGAGTTTTCTATAGATCTAGTTCCTGGTACTAGACCTGTTTCTATGGCACCTTATCGTATGTCGGCATCTGAGTTAGTTGAGTTAAAGAAACAGTTGAATGAATTATTGGAAAAGAGGTTTGTGAGACCAAGCGTTTCTCCTTGGGGTGCTCCAGTTTTATTGGTGAAAACAAAAGATGGAAGTATGCGGTTGTGTATTGATTATCGCCAGTTGAATAAGGTGACGATTAAGAATAAGTATCCTCTTCCAAGAATTGATGATCTGATGGATCAGTTAGTTGGTGCGTGTGTGTTTAGTAAGATTGACTTGAGGTCAGGGTATCATCAGATTAGGGTGAAAGAGGAAGATATTCAGAAGACGGCTTTTAGGACACGTTACGGTCATTATGAATATTCTGTGATGACGTTCGGGGTTTCTAATGTACCAGGTGTGTTTATGGAGTACATAAATCGTATTTTTCACGAGCATTTAGATCGATTTGTTGTTGTGTTTATTGATGACATTTTGATTTATTCTAAGTCTCGGGAGGAGCACGCGGAGCATTTGCGTATTGTTTTGCAGGTTTTGAAAGAAAGAAAGCTTTTTGCCAAGTTGTCCAAGTGTGAGTTCTGGTTGTCGGAAGTGAGTTTTCTTGGGCAAGTGATTTCAGGTGATGGTATTGATGTGGATCCATCTAAAGTAGAAGCCGTTCTACAATGGGAGGCTCCGAGATCTGTTACTGAAATTCGAAGATTTTTGGGTTTGGCCGGATATTATCGAAGGTTTATTGAAGGTTTTTCTAAGCTAGCACTTCCTTTGACCCAGTTGACTTGTAAAGGGCAAGCGTTCATTTGGGATATTCGGTGCGAGGAAAGTTTTAATGAGCTGAAGAGAAGATTAACGACAGCTCCGATTTTGATTTTGTCGAATCCTACTGAACTGTTTGTAGTGTATTGTGATGCGTCTTTGATTGGTCTAGGTGGTGTGCTAATGCAAGACGGTAAGGTCGTGGCTGATGCTTCAAGGCAGTTGAGAGTGCATGAGAAAAATTATCCTACTCATGATCTTGAATTAGCGGCTGTGGTTTTTGTGTTGAAGATTTGGAGGCATTATCTCTATGGTGCAAGATTTGAAGTCTTTAGTGATCACAAAAGTTTGAAATATTTGTTTGATCAGAAAGAGTTAAATATGAGGCAGCGGAGATGGTTGGAATTTTTGAAGGACTACGACTTTGGCTTGAATTACCATCCTGGTAAAGCTAAAGTGGTAGCTGATGCGTTGAGTCGAAAATCGTTACATATGTCCGCTTTAATGGTTAAGGAGTGGGAGCTTTTGGAAGCTTTTAGGGACTTGAGTTTGGTGTGTGAGGTGACGTCCGATAGCGTGAGGCTTGGAATGCTAAAGGTTACTAATGATTTTCTGATGACGGTTAGTGAGAAACAGAAGTTGGATGTGAAATTTGTGGATTTGATATTGGTGGGAGAAAAAGATGCGAATAGTGATTTTAAAGTGGATATTAATGGTGTTTTGAGATTCCGAGGTAGAATTTGTATTCCGGATGATGCGGAGTTGAAAAGGATGATTTTGGAGGAAGGACACCAGAGTAATTTGAGTATACATCCGGGAGCTAATAAAATGTACCAAGATTTGAAGAAGATTTTCTGGTGGTCTGGATTGAAAAGAGATGTGGCTCAATTTGTTTATGCATGTTTGACTTGTCAGAAATCAAAGGTAGAACATCTGAGGCCTAGTGGTTTGTTGCAACCGTTGGATATTCCTGAGTGGAAGTGGGATAGCATCTCCATGGATTTTGTGACAGGGTTGCCGAATACACAGCGAGGGCATAATGCTATTTGGGTGGTTGTGGATAGGCTGACTAAATCGGCTCATTTCATTCCGATTGACATCCGTTTTAGTTTGGAGAGGTTGGCGGAGATTTACATCAGTGTGATTGTGAAGTTGCATGGGGTTCCGTTGAGTATTGTTTCGGATCGTGATTCGAGGTTTACCTCGAGATTTTGGGAAAGTTTATAGAAGGCGTTGCGTTCTAAACTGAGATAGACGGAGAGAACGATTCAGTCATTGGAAGATTTGTTGCGGGCTTGTGTTCTTGAACAAGGTGGTGTGTGGGATAGTTATCTTGCATTGATTGAATTCACGTATAATAATAGTTTCCATTCGAGTATTGGAATGACACCGTTTGAAGCGTTGTATAGACGAAGATGTCGAACACCGTTGTGTTGGCACGAATCTGGTGAGAGTTTGGTGGTTGGACCAGAGTTGGTGCAACAGACTACGGAAAAATTGAAGCTTATTTGTGAGAAAATGAAGGTTTCTCAGAGTAGGCAAAAGAGTTATCATGATCGGAGAAGAAAATATCTTGAGTTTCAAGAGGGCGACCATGTATTTTTTAGAGTTACACCGGTAACGGGTGTGGATCGTGCATTGAAATCGAAGAAACTTACTTCTCGGTTTATTGGTCCTTACTAGATATCCGCGAGAGTGGGTACTATGGCTTATAGGGTGGCGTTGCCGCCGAATTTGTCGAATTTGCACGATGTGTTCCATGTTTCACAGCTTCGGAAGTATGTTCCGGATCCGTCGCATGTGATTCCGATGGATGAAGTTGAGGTAAGCATTATGCCATAAAAGCCTTTAGACAGCGCTTTTTTTGGCATTACACAGCGCTTAAAAGCGCTGTCTAAACTGGCGCTGCTAAAAGATTAGACAGCGCTTTGGTTAATGTAAAAAGCACTGTCTAAAGGGGTGTATTGAGTGAAAAAGCGCTGTCAAAGCACCGCTTTAGACAGCGCTTTTACAATAGACAGCGCTTTTGTTTATATTTTAGACAACGCTTTTATTGTAAAGGCGTTGTCTAAATGGTGCTTTAGACAGCGCTTTTTGTTTTTTTCAGACTAACATTAGACAGCGCTTTTTGCCTTTTTTTAGTATACCTTAGACAGCGCTTTTGCTTTTATTGGTATACCTTAGACAGCGCTTTTTGGTAAAAGCGCTGTCTAAACTCCACTTTAGCCAGCGCTTTTTACGAAAGGGATGTCTAAACCCCACCTTAGACAGCGCGTTTAGTGTAAAGCGCTGTCTAAGGTATACGAATTTTTTTATATAAATTACTTTAAAAAATCGTTGTTTGTTTTATACAGTTTATATGCACCTGTTTTTAAACCAGAATTTGCACCAGGTTTTCAACCACAATTTGCACCTGTTTTTCAACCACATTTTGCACCAAAATATCATAAATTGGAGCTTCAAACCAATATATACGCACCAATTTTGCCTATTTATATATACAATTTTCATCCAACAATTTATATATACAAAACAATTGATGATACAAATCATTTCATCCAACAAAACATTTTGCTTCAAATCTACATATTACTTATAGAAATGCTAAGCAAAAAGCAATGCACATCAATATAACTCTATCTTCTACTATGCACATATAACCTGGAACAACACAAAAAGATTGTAATTCAATTAAAACAAGACATAAACAATGTCTATAGTTACAAAGTTATACATACTCAAAATTCTCATCAATTAAAGTAAGAGTACAATATACCTTATAAAACTCCGAGCTCAATAATGAATTGACACCAATCCTCTTTAATTTCATCCAAATGATCTCTTGAGTAATACGCACACTTGAATTCATCAAAGTACTACATAATAATATAACATAGTTTGATTTAGTTTCAACTATTTAATTATATGAGAAATATGTGTTAAATATTAAAATAACTCATAAGTTAGAAATACATACATCAGATGGAATCTCTATTCGATCCAAAAAAAGAGTTTCTCTCATAAACCTCAACATGAAATAACCGCAATCTATATCATTACGTTGCCGAGGACACTACACATTAAAAGAAAATATGGATAAATCCTAAGTTTTATCAAGTATCATCACTAATATAATAAAAAATGTGATAATTAATATACCTTCACTCCAATCCATGTAATGTTGTTGGCTCTCCTCTTTGGTACTTGGATATCTCTTTGTGCTCGAAAAGCTTGTATACTGCTAATAAAATATAAATGAATATTTAGAACAATTCACATAAATAAATAAATAAATGAATAAAAAATGATAATATATAACATTTTATTATATTACCTTTTTCACTAACATCTCTTTCTTTTCTTGGTTGGAATATGAATTACTTGTTTATTAGCAATGCAGACGGATGAATTGATCCAAATTCCCTCGTTATGATCATTTCTGATATATGACTCATCCGCTATAAGATCCTCATCTTGATCATTTCTATTATACAACTCATTCCGTCTAATGCATGACTCATTCTCAACATCAATATCACATTGATCTACACCGCTATCATCAACCACTTTGTTAGATAAAAGAACTATAGACCATTTCGTACTCGTCGGGTCAGTGACATAGAACACTTGTTTAGCTTGAGATGCTAGAATAAAAGGCTCATCTTTGTACCCCACCCTATTAAGATCCATTTGCAAAAATCCTGACTTATCCATTCGTATGCCACTACTATTTACCCACTTGCAACCAAAGATAGGAATCTGAAACTTCTCGTAATCAAACACCCAAATGTGCTCAATAACTCCAAAATATGACAGATTTGCATATTTGGGGTTTAAGTCTTTCATACTTGATATGTGCATTGCTTCAGCTAGCACGGTGACACAACTATTTTGCATAGTACTTTTATCATCTTGTTCTTTGGTATAAAATGTGTATCCATTAATTGTGTATGCGCTATGAGAAAATACATGCAAACTTGGACCATATGCCAAACATCTCAACCTTTCTGTTATTGAAGCGGAATCTGAATAGCGCTTCGAATAAATATGATCCTTTAACCATTGTATAAAACTTTGATTGTGCTCTCGTACTATCCAATTTTCATTTATGTTCTGATTTAACCTTCGGAGTACATCCTTGTGCATTTCAACATATGGCTCAACCTCATTATCATTGTGCAGAACATACAAATGCACTTGATCCCGTTCATCCCTTGATACTGTCACAATTTTATTTCCAATTAATTTTTTACCTTCCTTTTTTTCGAAAATATGAGTTTTGGGGAGTCTAATCGATTGAACATTGGACAAATATGCAGTACAAAACTCAACCGCTTCTTCAACAATGTATCGTTCAACAATACAACCCTCTGGCCGACTTCGGTTTTTCACGTACCCTTTTAATATTTTCATATAACGTTCAGCAGGGTACATCCATCTCATATAAGCTGGTCCACACAACTGTGTCTCTTTCACAAGATGAACAACTAGATGTACCATTATGTCAAAAAAGAGGGAGAAAAATACATTTCAAGCTCACACAAGGTAATAACTATTTCTTTTTGTAGTGTTGGTAAGATATCAGGATCGATCACCTTACTACAAATTGACCTAAAGAAAAAACACAATTTAGTTATGGCGCTTCTTACTTTTTCTGGCAAAATAGAACGTATACCTATTGGTAGAAAATGTTCCATTATAACATGGAAATCATGTGTCTTTAAACTCTTCAACTTGAGGTCTTTCATAGACACAAGTCTTCTAATGTCTGAAGAGTATCCTTCTGGAACTTTAACTTCACTCAGAAACTTACACAATATTTTTTTCTCCTTTCTAGATAGAGTAAAAGCAGCAGGTGGTAGATATGTTCGTCTTCCTTTCTTCACGGGTGCTAATTCAGTTCTTATTCCCATTTTTAACATGTCCTTCCTTGCTGTAAGGCCATCCTTAGACTTTCCTTTTATATTGAGTAACGTACCAATAACACTTTCAAGTACATTTTTTTCAATATGCATAACATCGAGAAAATGTCTCACGTACAAAGACTTCCAATATGGCAATTCAAAAAATATCGACCTCTTCTTCCACCCACCTTTGACAACCTTATGTGCAAAAGGCTTGCCAAACTGAGTACGCGCATCTTTCACCTTTTCAAAAACTTGGTCACCTAACAATGCAGGTGGAGCTTTACGCTGTTCGGTGTCTCCATTGAATGCTTTTCTCCACCCACGGTAGTGATGATTAGAATTTAAGAATCTACGATGACCGAGAAAGACATTCTTCTGACCAAACTCCAATCGCGTCGAATCTGTTTTATCTTCACAAATAGGACACGCATCTTGACCTTTTATGCTGTACCCTGATAGATTTCCGTATGCTGGAAAATCATTAATTGTGCCAAACAACATCGCCCTCAAGTTGAAACTTTCTTTCCTATACCCATCATAAACCTCCACACCGTTCTCCCACAAAAAATTTAAATCTTCGATTAAGGGTGCCAAGTATACGTCTATGTCATTCCCTGGTTATTTAGGCCCAGAAATTAACATAGATAACATCATGTACTTACGCTTCATACATAGCCATTGAGGTAGGTTATAAATCATAAGAATCACAGACCATGTGGTATGTGAGATACTTTGAAGACCATGCGGGTTCATTCCATCAGTAGATAATGCCAAGCAAAGGTTTCTTGCTTCTTCTCCAAAGTCAGGATAATCATTATCAATTTTCGACCACTGTGGTGAATCAGCTGGATGTCGATACTTTCCATCAATAATTCTTTCATCTGTATGCCAAGTCAAGTGTCTTGCATCGGTTTCACTATGAAACATGCGCCTAAATCTCGGAATTATAGGAAAATACCATAAGACTTTTGCTGGAGACAATTTTTTCTTATATCGAGACAAACCGCATTTAGGGCACTCAGTTAACGATGCATATTCGTTTCGAAACAAAACGCAATCGTTTGGACAAGCATGTATCTTATCATAGCTCATGCCAATAGAGCACAACATTTTTTTGGCCTCATAGGTTCGATTAGGAAGAACATTATCCTCCGGTAGCATTTCTCTCATAAGGGCCAATAACTCTGTGAAACTTTTATCCGACCATCCATTGCCCGCCTTTAAGTTATACAACTTTAATACCGCAGACAGTCTTGTGAATTTAGTGCAACCTTTATACAACGGTTTCTCTGCATCGTTTACCAACCTCTCAAACATTTTGGGACAATCATGAAGATCTTCTTCAAGTGCTTCTGCAATCTCTTCGACTCGATCACAATCGTATGTTTCTGTGTCTTTGTCGTCTGAAGCATAGGTCGTATTACTTTTCCCCCTCGGTTCAACATTCTCGTTAGTTTTCTCACCATGAAATATCCAACACTTATAACTTCGATCAATTCCATGCATTAGTAAATGCGATTTCAATCCATCTGCGTCAACCCGACCCACATAACAACAACCCAAGCAAGGACATTTCATTCGACTGGGGTCTTCAACGTGTTGAACAACAAACTTAACGAATTCCAATACCCCATTCTTGTACTCTTTGGACAATCGATCGGCAGACATCCATTTTTTATCCATGGTTTTCCTACTTATTAATGTAAACAAAAACACTACTATAATTATTCACGCAACTATTTCAAAAGAACATAAAAGAAGGTTTTCCTAAGAAAAACACTTTCGCGTCACAGAAAGAAGATTAATACAAACTTTTATTTCACGTATCGTCTACCACATGAAGATTTGAGTGCAAGAATAAAATACCTTTCTCGTAGTAGCACTTGGTTCAAAACAAATTCTCCTCAAACAACAATCTGAAAAGAACAATCACAATTGAAAGCAATCAATATCAGCTTCAAAACTAAAACCATGAAGATGTTAGTAACACAAGAGAGATTAAAGCAGGAATAAGCCATTGAAGAATTCCAAAATTGAATCGTTTATAATTGTATAGTTTTGAATTTAATAGCATAAAACCAAGATATTAATATCCATAAGAGAATAACAAAACACTTAGTACCTATACCCCACTCTATATCTTGATTTAATTTTTTTTTTGGTTAATCAAGGCATAGTTGTTTATAAAAGAGACAGTATGGTTTACATCAATCAGATTCCTCAAAGAAGAACCTTAAATGAAGAAATGTTCATATCAGAAAATGGACCTTACAAATCCATGGAACAGTTGTTGGATGACTGAGAAAAAACTTGTAATGAATAAAGTAATGGAGTCTTGTTATGACCCTAACCATCTCTAACGTTAACCATAACAGAAAAGAAGAAATCTTACCGAAAAGGTGGAGAACGGTGGAGTACGGTGGAGGACAATGGAGGAAGGACGACGGCGAGACTGTAACCGAGACCTTGGAGGACGGTGGCGAGAGTTGTTCTTCGTTCGTTCTCGTCGTTCTCAGTTCGCAGCAGAGAGGGAAAAAATAGAGATATGAAAAATAGAATACTGATACTATTCAGTTTTTTATTTTAATTAATAAGACCTTAGACAACGCTTTTTAGAAAACTGTTGGCTAATATAGGCATTTAGCAGCGCTTTTGACAAGCGCTGGCTAATATGGGCCCTTAGCAGCGCTTTTGAGATTTTTTTTTTAAATTTATATGACTCTAGAAAGCGCTTTTGAGAAAAGCGCTGGCTAATATAGGCCTTTTGCAGCGCTTCTCAGAAGCACTGGCTAATGTGGTCCTTTACCAGCGCTTTTAAAAAAGCGATGTCTAAGGTAGGTCTTTTAGCTGCGCTTTTTACTCTTTTTCGTATACAGTTTCTGTATTTTATTTTTTATTTAACTTATAGCAGCGCTTTTACATAAAAGCGTTGTCTAAGGTGCGCTAGTAAATGTCATTTTTGGCGTAGTGAAGGGAGAACCTTACGGTTGAGGCATTACCGGCGAGTATTTTGGATCGCGAGGTGAAGCGGTTAAGGGGCAAAGATATTGCACTTGTGAAAGTAGCGTGGGGAGGCACTGCTGAGGGCAATTTGACTTGGGAGTTAGAGAGTCGGATGCGGGAGTCGTATCCAGAGTTGTTCGTCTCAGGTATATTTTCGAGGACGAAAATTTCTAAGTGGGGGAGAGTTGTAACGCCCCAGTTTTGTCAGTTTTTATTTAATCGAGTCGTTTTGATTATTTTATTATTATATTATTTTATTTTCGACTTTTATGTGGAAATATGTTATTTTTCAATGTTGTGATATTTTATCGCGTTTTGGGAACGTTTGCGAGATATTTGAGTGTAGGGGCATTTTGGGCATTTCACCTTATTTTCCTTAAGTTAGTAAAATAGAAAATAGAAAGAGAGAAAAATAGAGAGAAAGAAAAAGAGAAGAAGGAAAAGGAGAAGAAAAGAGAAAGAAAGGAAAAGAGAGAAAAACTTGGGAAATCTAGAAATCGAAACAACCGACTTTCCAAACACGATTAAATCGGGTAAGAGTGCGAAACTTGATTATTATATACTTGTGTATGATTATATATGTATGTTTTTGGTTGTTATTGGATTGAAATAGAAATATAGAGTAAAACCCATAAATGTTGAAAGTGTTAGAAATTGATCCAAATGTGTCTGAAATCATGTTTTAGTGTTCCTTATTGTTGATACATGATAGATACATGTTGTTAGGCATTGTATTGGTAATTTTTCTGGTGTATAGGTGAAATTGGGTTGAATTTGGTTTGAAAACGCAGAACAAAATTCTGCAGAATTTTCTGGATTTTCCACTGCCCATACGCGTATCACTCAAGGCAATACGCGTATTGGTCAAGGTAATACGGGTATGGAATTGAAGGAATGTGGGCAATACGCGTATGGAGTTTCATTTTCTCGGCCATCTGCCCATTTGCGTAATGGTACGCGTAAGACTTTAGGGCAATACGCGTATGAAGTAGGACACTACGCGTATTGGATTTTTTATGGGAATTTTGGAAAAAATGGGTCTCTGCCCATACGCGTACAACCTTGGGCAATACGCGTATGGAATGGGCGAGGTAGCAGGGCAATACACGTATGGCTCGGGGCAATACGCGTATGGCCAGGAAGATTTCAAAATGTGGTTTTTTCGCGATGTCTTTTCTTGTTTAGTCCGAAACTTGTGTTCCGATTATCCGTTTTTAACATTCTTGGTATCGTTGAGTAGCTATTGAACTGTACTTTCTTATTATAATAATTTTGAGATTGTTACCCGATTTAATTATGTCAGAAATTTGGAATAATGTCGTTTTGTCGGCTTTTGTCGTTATAATTGTGTGTAATTGGTGTGTATCATGCAATGTGCTGTTGATATGGATATGGTATGATTTGCGTGTTGTTGTATGGTATAAATGCATTGTTTTGGGCTTGAATTACAAAGCATGATTAATGTTGAGTGAGATGATTGCGTGTATGTGTGTATTTGAATGTCATGAGTCATTGTATGCCAAGCATCATGATATGCATTTTTGTGATGTCATGTGCCCTAGTGGGTGTGAGTGATGAATCGATTCCAGAGGGAATCTGCTATAACGTCGTGTGCCCATGTGGGGTGTGAGCGATGATTATAGACGATCTTGTGCCCGTGTGGGGTGTGAGCGATCGGATCGTGAGCCTTATACAAAGAGGATCGAAAGTGATCCATAAATGTCGTGAGCCTTATACAAAGAGGACCGAAAGCGACGGGGAACATCGTATGCCCGACGGGGAGTTACATTAAGTAACGATCGATGGTTCCAATAGTTCCTGAGTGAACTAGTGTTGAGATGACGGAGGGATGGTACCGCATATGCATTGCATAGAGTCGTTGTGTCGGTCTCTATGCATTTGCATAAATCATGAATATGATTGACTATGTGTGAGAATTGTGAATGAATTGATATATGTTGGTGATAATTGTATTGTGAATGATTGATATGCATTAGTGATGGATAAATGAGATATGTATTGTGTTGGGTTGTATTTAGATTCTGTTGTGCGTCGTGGTGAGAATATTTTACGTGTGTAATGTTGTGTTATTATATAATTATATGCAATTATATTATGATTGTGTTTCTCACCCTTTTGCTGTTTTATAATGCTCTATGAGGCATTGCATATTAGATTGCTGGAGGTCTTTTGGTGAAGCTTAGGTCTTCATTCTTTTGTCGGTCGGCATTGATATGTGACACCGGGTAGTTAGGGAGACCGTTGGTGATTTGTGTGTATATGTATATGTTTCTTTTGAGATTGTACATGTATGACTGTATTTGGCAGACAAACTTTTCATGATATATATATATATATATATATATATATATATGAGTTTTCAGTACAGATTTTTCGCTTTATTCTGTATTTGAATTGTGGGTAGTAGGAACTAAGTTCCTCTATTAATTGCTACCTGATTGTTGCATATCTTTATGGGCAGGTTTATGTGTATTTTGTTTCAAATTGATGTGACCCCTCGGTCTATGCCGTGAATGTTTTAAATATACTCTGATGAAATTTTGAATTTTTGTTACCGCTTTAATAGCTTGGGGGTATAGATTGGGGGTGTTACATTCTCCATCTTCTGATAGAAGACAGTATGCATCATGACTTTCCATCACATATTCTGAGTGCCATGATGGTTTTCTTATCTGACGTGTGGTTCTTCTAGGGTCTACATTATTGACCTCAGTTGGTTCTTGTTCTTCGTGCTCTGGCTCTGCTTCAGAAGAATCATTTTCTCCTGACTTTTCCTCCATCTCCATTGTAGTAGTCTCCTTTATAGTGTTGTCATCTTTTTGCTCTTTTTGTAGTTCATTTTCTACAAAGATTACATCTCTGCTAACAATAATCTTGTGGGCAGCGGGATCCCACAGACGATACCCCTTCACATTGTCAGCGTAATCTAAGAATATGCATTTCTTGGATTTTGGGTCCAGCTTGGTTCTTTCTTGGGAGTTGTACATCACGTACACATGACATCCAAATACATGCAAAGAAGAATAATCATTCGTTTTTCCCTTCCACATCTCCATTGGTGTCTTTAAATCATTCGTAGTTGATGGCGATCGATTTACCACGTAATAGTCAGTTTTGACAGCTTCTGCCTAGAAAGACTTTGCCAATCCTGTTGTTTTTAGCATAGATCTCATTCTCTCTAGGAGAGTTCTATTCATCCGCTCTGCTACACCATTCTGCTGAGGTGTATGAACAACAGTAAACTGCCTCTTAATACCTTCTTGCTTGCAGAATGTCAGGAAATCACCATCTGTATATTCTCCTCCATTATTTATCCTCAAGCACTTATTTATTTTCCCAGTTTCAAGTTCCACTTTTGCTTTAAACTCCTTGAATACTAAATACACATCTGACTTCTTCTTGATTGGGTACACCCATAGTCTCCTGGAGTAATCATCAATGAATGATACAAAATAGTTTTCTCCTCCAATGGACATTTCTAGTGACTCCCACGCATCAGAATGAATCAAGTCTAGTATGTGTTTACTTATAGCATTTGACTTAGAAAACTTTAGTTTATGCTGCTTGCTTATCACACAGTGCTCGCAGAAAGGTAAATTTACCGACTTGAGCTCAGATAAGAGATTACGTTCTGACATATGGCCCAGTCTGCGATGCCATATCATCGTTGTTTCTTCCTGGCTTCCAGCTGCTACTATTGCATCTGTTCATTTCATTGTGTCTCCCAAAAGCATGTATAGATTTGCAGCGACCTTCTCTGCTTTCATCACTACTAGCGAACCTTTCACCACTTTCAAGATCCCACCTTGAACATAGGTCTTCCATCCGAGGTCATCTAGTTGCCCAATATATAACAAATTATTCGTCAATCCTTTCACATGTCGTACCCCTTGAAGTGTGCGGATAATACCATCATACATTTTCATTTTGACAGTACTAACTCCAGCAATTTCCAAAGCATGGTCATTCCCCATCAATACATGTCCTTCCGAGATAGGTTCGTAGGTGAAAAACCTGTCTCGTCGTGGAGTCATATGCCATGTTGCTCCTGAATCTACTATCCAACCATCAGTGAGTTAAATTCCGCCTTTGGTACTAACTGCTGCTCCATTGTAAAGGATTTCTCCATCATCGAATGTACTAGCATTCTTCTTGAGATGTACTTGCTTCAGAAAACTTTTCACCATTCTTCTTGTTGAACCAGCATTCTTTCTTCAAGTGTCATCTCTTGCCACAACTGTAGCATTTAAGGTTTGTTCTTCTTTGAGATTTTGATCTACCATGATTTTGACTCCCACTGGGACCATGTTCCGTTGATCTACCTCTCGTAATCGTCAAAGCTTATATTCGTTTTGAGCTTTCTTGTCGATCTTCCTTATTTTTATGTCTGGATTCTTCTTCAAGAATAGCTCCGGCGACATAATTAAAGGATATACGGTCAACAGTATTATTGTTTTTAATATTGATGACGAGTTGATCATATGAATCTAGTAAACTCTGAAGAAGAAGCTCTTCTCGTTCATTTTTCACTATTGTGAAATCTGATGCAGATAGCTGAGCAAATAATGTATTTGGTTTCACTCATTCGAAGAGTGTAGAGTCTCCTCTTTAAGAAAATTCTGTTGGGAAGTGACTTGACCTCGTACAGTTAGATGAGAGTATCCCAGATCTCCTTTGCAGTTTTCTTTTCTGCTATACTTGACAAAACTGAATCTGCCATTGCTAAGTGCAAATTGGCAACAACATTGTCATTCATCTCTCTCCACTTTTCATCAGTTATATATGTAGGTCTACCTTTAATTGCTAGTGAGCAATTATCCTTCCTCAGGATTACCTGCATCTTCAATTTCCACAGAGAGAAATTACTCCCACTGAATTTTTCAATCTCAAATTTTGCAGCCATTTTTTTTCACTGAACTTCTTTACACAATTTCACCGGCAATATCATAGTATACGTGAGCAATATTGTATATTTTTACCGCACACTAGAAAAAAATCTAGTATACGTTAACAATCACTACAAAAGTATACAACCACAGGTGTGAATATTAATCGTACGCCGTAGCAGAAATAAAGATCGACACCAACAACTCTGATACCACTGTTGGGTATCAGAGTAGCAAGATAAATATCACAAAAATAAGAGATCAAGGAGTAGGAAATTGACACAAAATATTTACATGGAAAACCCTCAACAAATAAGGGAAAAATCACGGGCACCGGTAGAAAATATTTTCACTAAGTGGGAGAAATTACAACACTTCTCTCTAAATATAAGGAGAGAACAAATTACACTCTCTCTTGTAATAGGAGAACACTCACTAAAGGAACCTTATAGGAGAAACTATAATATATTCTTTCTCTCTAAATTTTTCTCTTATTTTATGTTGCAATGTTTTGTGTTGTTGTTGTGTTTGGAATGAGAAATCCACCTCTATTTATAGGTTCTCATCTTCACAAAATCATGGGAGTTGTTACAAAACCATGGATGCAAAACCATGGGTGTTTCTTTCTTGGTCCACAAATTGTGACTTTATTCAACCACAATCCTTGGCCATAATCTTCTACCATGACCATAATATTTGACTATGACCACAATCTTTGACATAATGTTGTCTTCTTAGGATGAAAACCAGGGCCGGCCCTAGGGGTAGGCCACCAAGGCTACAGCCTAGGGCCTCATTTGTTTTAAAATATTTATATAATTTTAATTAATTAATTTTAAATAATTTTTAAAAAAAATTATTTTCTATACAAATTATATAATAGTATTTATTAAGATTTTATGATAATAACAATCATTTATATACGTCGTATAATTTATTAATTTAAAAATTAAGTCGGTCTTAAGTTTTCAGAGGTCTGATGTAGATTAATCATAGTTTAACTACAAAAATTATATAGGGGCATATTTTGTTATTTTTTAAACATAATAGATACTTTTTAGGCTTTTTAGCCACGACTTAACCGTATAAAAATTTGAACCCGGACCGGTAATCTGTTTTGCACTCTAAAAAACATTGTTAAAAGTCATACATATAATTTAAATAACAAACTTTTAAGTTCTCTTACATAAAAGAAATTTGAAATTTAAGTTTATTTTTTTTAAAGAATTTGGGTAATGTTTTTTCAATTATTTATTTTTTAAATGATTAGCGAAGTGTTTAGATGTGTTGATTTTATTATCAACGGAAAACAAAATATTAAATAAAACTAATTAGAATAATTTAATAATTTTATATTTTAAAAAACTTAAAATTAAAAATTCATTAAACTAAAATAATAATATTTTTAATATATTAAAATATTTAATTTAAATTCTTGCCTTAGGCTCCAAAATGTGTTGGGCTGACCCTGATGAAAACCAAATTATGTATTGATGTAATTTACAGTGTACTTAAATGTATTTAACCTACGCATTTTAAATTTATTTGTGTGTGTAATTTTTTATTTAAACCAAAATAACTTTTATCATTATTAAATAGTAATATTACCGGCATAAGAGATAAACGTTCTTATTAAAGTACGAGCATTAGGGCTGGCAATGAACCAAACCAACTCGAAAATAGTTTAAAATTCGATTCGAAAATTAAATCGTTGAACTAGGTTCATGAACCAAATGAGCTGAATATGAGCTAAAAACTAAGTTCGTTAACTAAATGATCTGAACTTGAACTATACATAGTTCGACTCGTTAGGTTCATGAGTCAATTCGATTATATATGAGATAGATTATATTGTATTTAAGAGTAGGTTTAAAGATTTGTTCTAAATCTTAGTCTCATATTTTCTTATAATCTAACGGTTTTAATTGATAATTTATATTCTCAAGTGAGTAAAATATTTCTACGAATAATTATACAAATAAAATTAACATTGTATAAATTCCAATCTTATAACTTTTATTTTATTTCTATATTTTTTATTTAAAAAATATTAATTTAAAATGTCAAATATATATATATAAAAAATAGACTTTAAAAAATTACTTTCAAGTCTGTGAAATAAGCGAGTTGAACCTAACAAGATAAACCTAACGAGTTGAACCGAGATATTCGTGAACTTCTAACAAGTCGAGTTTGACCTGAAAAAAAAGTTCGTGATGAACTCGAACTCGAACTCGAACTCGGTCAATTCTTAACGAGTTGAGTTTGAGCTGAAAAAAAAAGTTCGTGATGAACGCAAACTCGAACTCGAACTCGGCTAATTCTTAACGAGTCGAACTGAGCTAAGGCGAGTTCGACTCGACTCGACTCATTTCCAGCCCTAATGAGCATTATCATTGTCACTTGATAAAAGCATTTTAAAATTATTGTGTCTATTTAGACGGAAAAAAAAAATTGAATATCCATAATATAACTTATAATAGATTAGAATATGAATCTATTATTTACTATTCATTGTAGCGCGTTTTATAAATCCCAAACCTCATGCTCTACAATTTGAAGATTCATGTCACACCAATCTATTATAGGCATAACAAAACAACCACAATCATCTTGCATACACATCCCAATGACACAATCTACATTACATTTAAAAGAATCAAATGGGAGATATCCAATGAATACTTGATGAATGATTTAACCTGGTTTGAGTCATTTAATTTTTGTGAACATGTCTCCATGAGCTAGAGAAATGTTACTCGGATAATAACATCTTTAATAAAATCATGTTTATCATTCCAAAGCTTTAAATTCCATTTTTTTCAATCACTCCATTTTTTCATTGAAGACATGGACATCTGATCAGGATTAAAATTCCTTCGCTTCTGGGATCGTTCTCCTCTGTTTGTGTTGAGTCGAGCTTTTCAGCCTCTGAAACTTGGTACTTGGTCGGTTTGATGCTGCGTTACGAGATATTGGGCCCCTCTCCACTAAAGCCCAATCTCCACTTTTGGGAGGCTGCTCTTTTTCTCATTTTTCTCCCTATTACAAAATCTCTAGTACCCAGGAGAGAGAAACGGCTTTACCTTCTCCAATTCCTTCGCCTCTGGGATCGTTCTCCTCTGTTCGTGCTGAGTCGAGCTTTTCAGCCTCTGAAACTTCACCTTCGAAGGTTGATGCCCACTTTTCTCTGGTTCACGTCAGTAACACTTTTCTTCCTCTTAGAAGGACGCGGGCTACATCTTCCAAAGCTGGTTTTATGGTTGATTCTGTTAATTCTTTGAAGATGGATGACTCGTCGATTGTTCGTGTTCCAAGGTTTAGTAATGAAGCTTCTGTTGGACCTGGGGAGTCTTCCTATTCTACGGCTTGTGATGAAATTTCTTATTGTTGTTTGGTTCAAGGCAACCGAAGATTCTGGGCTAAAGAGAGAGAAGTGGTAGTTTCCAAGCTTTGGGACAAAGCCTCAATGTTTGGGATGAAGGGAGGAGCGTCTAAAGAGGATGTTATTGGAGCTTTTAATTCGTTAGAAACTCGGGATGGCATGTCAAAGTTACCGCTGAATGTTCTTAATAAAGGTCAGTCATGAATGTGCTTTCCTTTAATGCTCGTGGGTTGAATAGTGCTTTGAAACGGAAGTGGATTGGTCTGTTTGTTAAGAAAGAAGCCTTTGATTTTTGTCTTCTTCAAGAGACTAAAATGGCTCACTTTTCGGCTCTTACTGTCTTTGAGCTCTGGGGAGGTACAAATGTGGAGTGGACTTTTAAACCTTCTTCTGGTTTTTCGGGTGGATTATTATTGCTTTTGAATTCTGGTTCTTTCTCTTCGCATTTTAGTTTTGGGGGAGAAGGTTTTGTTGGAGTGTGTGGTTGCTGGAATAATACTCTGATTTATGTGGTAAATGTTTATTCTTCTTGCATCCTTTCTAAAAAGAGACGACTATGGAAGGAGTTGGAGGAGTGTAAGAGGAGGTTTTCGGGTGGGGAGTGGATTATAGGGGGAGATTTCAATGCGGTCAGATTCGATTCGGAGAGGAAAGGTTGTGGGCGGTGGGTGAATAGACGCGAGATGGACGATTTTAATGCTTGTATCGAGAGGATGAAGTTGTGTGATCCTTCTCCTATTAGTAGAAATTTCACCTGGTTTAGTTTGGATGGTAGAGCTATGAGTCGTCTTGATAGACTTTTACTTTCAGAAGGTTTGGTGGAGAGTTGGAAAGTGGAAGGGCAGGCGGTGGGCTTGAGAGATATTTCGGATCATTGTCCCATTTAATTTAAAGGTGGCTCGTTAAATTGGGGACTGAAACCATTTAAATTCTTCAACAGCTGGACTAATCATGATGAGTTCTTGGGTTTCGCCGAGAAATGTTGGAAGAATGCTACAGTTAGGGGTAAGGCTGTTTTTTCTTTTAAGGAGAAATTGAAGTTATTGAAAGACGAGTTACGGGTGTGGAATGTTGAAGTTTTTGGTTTCTTGAATCTTGAGGTTGATTCCGTTATTAAAGATTTGAATGATTTGGATTTCTTGTCTTCGGAGGCGGGTGTGGTTTTAGGGGAGGATCTTATTGCTAAGCGAGTGTTGGCTTCTTCTAGAGTGTGGAATTCTTTAAGGTTCAAGGAGAGTGTCCTTCGTCAAAAGGCTAGGTGTTTGTGGCTTGCGGAAGGAGATGCGAATTCTAAATTTTTTCACAAATCCATCAATTTCCGTCTTAGAAGAAATGCTATTATGGGGTTAAATACCTCTTTTGGTTGGATCGATAAAGTTGAGTTGGTTAAAGAAGAAATCCGTTCTCATTTTGAAAAGAGGTTTTCGGAAGATTTGGTCTCGCGCCCTTTGTTGGATGGGATTCCTTTCAACTCTCTCTCGTTTGAGGATTCCTTATCCTTGGAGGTTCCTTTCCCGGAGGAGGAAGTAAAGGAGGTCATTTGGAGTTGTGTTGATGACAAGAGTCCAGGCCCAGATGGTTTTACTATGAATTTTTACAAGGTTGGTTGGGCTTTCTTGAAATCTGAGGTGTTGGACTTCGTTAATGAATTTCATTCCTTTGCTATCTTGCCTAAGGCGGTTACGGCTTCCTTCTTGACCTTGATTCCTAAGATTGATAATCCACTTTCCTTGGATCACTATAGACCTATATGCCTCATAAATAGCATGTATATGATTTTGGCTAAATTGCTTGCTAATAGATTGAAGTTGGTGGTGGGCAAATTAGGTTCGGACTGCCAATCCGCTTTCATACCCAATAGGAACATGTTGGATGGTGTGCTTGTGGTGAATGAACTTTTGGATTATGCCAAGAGGTTTAATAAGAGTTGTATGGTGATGAAGGTGGATTTTGAGAAGGCTTATGATTGTGTTTCGTGGGATTACCTAAGATATTTGTTACGTAGAATGGGTTTTGGGGTGAAGTGGAGGAGTTGGATAGAGGCGATGGTTTTCAATAGTTCTATGTCTATTCTTGTGAATGGTAGCCCGACGTGTGATTTTTCAGTTTCTAGAGATTTACGGCAAGGGGATCCGGTTTCTCCTTTTCTTTTCTTGTTGGTGGCGGAAGGTTTGTCGGGTATGGTTAAAAAGGCTTCCGCATTGGGGGAGTTCAAGGGTTTTTACTTGAATGAGCAGACTCATTTTGAACTCCTTCAATTCGCGGATGACACTATTTTTATTGGTGACGACTCTTGGAATAATCTCAGGGCGTGGAAGGCTATCCTCCGTGGCTTTGAGATTGTGTCTGGTTTGCGGGTTAATTTGAACAAGAGCAATCTTATTGGTGTTAATTTGTCCCCCGGAGTTTTGCCAAGCGGCTTCCACTTTTCTTAATTGTGTGATTGGCTCTTCTTCTTTCTTGTTCCTTGGAATTCCGGTGGGAATTAATCCAAGAAGATATGACGTGTGGCGGCCTATTGTTTCGAAGCTTAGAAGAAAACTTGGAGGGTGGCATAATAGACATCTTTCTTTTGGTGGTAGGGTGGTTCTTTTGAATTCCGTTTTATCAAATATTCTGATTTTCTTCTTCTCATTTTATAAGGCTCCTAAGGCGATTATTAAGGAGATTATTATGCTTCAACGAGTTTTTTTATAGGGAGGGGATGAAGCTAAGAAGAAGGTGAATTGGATTAGTTGGGATATTATTTGCCGTCCGAAAAAAGAGAGGGGTCTTGGTGTGAAGCATTGTTGGAAGTTCAATCTTACGCTACTTTGCAAGTGGAAGTGGTGGATTTTGAATGATGAGTATTCTTTATGGACTAACCTTCTTTCTTGCAGGTACGGTGACATAAAAAGGGCTATGCTTATTGCTCCGACTTTTAGCTCCAGGAGTCATGTTTCCCTTTGGTGGAGGGATCTTTGCACTATTGGTAGTGGAAATTTGAGCCATGATCTTAATTGGTTCTCTTCATCGATATCCTTTAAACTTGGCTCGGGTCTCTTTTTGGAGTTTTGGAATGATTGTTGGCTTGGTTCCACTCCTTTCAATCTCCTTTTTCCAGCTCTGTTTGCTTTGGTGGGCGATAGTCACGTTAAGGTGGCCGACATGGGTGCTTGGAATGATGACCGTTGGGATTGGTTCGACTTGTTTCCTAGCATTTTCTCGACAACTTCGCCGCTGTCCAGCTCACTGATTTGCGGCTTTTATTGGCACAAGTGCAGCCCCAACGCTTAGTGGTCGACAAAATTGTTTGGTGGAAGAATCCGCAGGGGTTTTCGGTTTCTAATGCTTATGATGTCATCTCCTCTTTTGAAGCTTCTTCAACGCACTTGAATGAAGGTATGTCTTTGGCCTTTTCTCGGTTATGGAAAACTAAAGTGCCTAGTAGAATTTTAGTTTTTGGTTGGAGGTTGATTTGGAATAGGCTTCCCACGAAGATGGAGTTATCGAAGCGTGGTATTTTGTCGGGTAGTCATTCCTTTTTTTGTCCGCTTTGTTTTGGGGTTGATGAGGATTTGGACCATCTCTTTCTTTGTTGTCCAATTTCTAATTTGTGGTGGAAATCGGTGTGTCGTTGGCTTAGAGTGGATGATGCTTCTTTGGCTTCCACTACTTTGAAGTGTCTTCTTTTGTTGGAAAATTCTTGTCTTTTACTTTGGTGTAAGGAAGTGGGGTGGTTTTTTGGTTTGGTTATTTGTTGGGTTATTTGGTATTGTATGAATGATATTCTCTTCAACGACCTCCTTTTAGAAAATTTTGATCGTTAGGGGTTAATTAAAAAGCTTTCATGGGAGTGGTTCTTGGTGTTCTTTAGAGCGGACAAGAGAGTCACTTGGGAGGATTGGTGTATTAATCCTAGACTTTATTTTGTTTAATTCCGAGCTAGTGGGTTAGTTGGTTGTGTTTTTAGGAGGTTTGTCCCTCCTTTTTATTTGGTTGTATCTTTGGGTTAAGCACCCCTAGTGCTTCTTTTTAATCCAATTTGCTTATATAAAAAAAAGGATTAAAATGACTTAAAACCTGTACACACAAAAAATCATAAAAACTATCAGGTGAGAGCATCAAGTTATACAAAGGAGCTAAAGAGAAACCTTATTTCAACATCGTGCTCTATTAGGACAAATAAGAAAAAGATGCTAGAAGTTCTTAGCATCTCAGCCACAACAAACACAAACTAAAGGACAACCACACCTTTTTTCCAGAGTTTTTCCCACTACGTGACACAGTTCCATCCTAGTCTTCACCAAAAAAAGAGAATTTAGGTGGGATAGATAGATTCCACAAATGTTGTCAATCACTTAAGACTTTTAAATCATCTTTGTTGACAAAAAGCTCCGCACACACTCTATAGCCACTTATGACACCATACTCACCTTTATTATCAAATCTCCATATTATCACTTCTGGCTTATGTAGGTTCTGTTTGGTAAAAATAGTGGTTGACTGATAAGTTAGCTGATAGCTTATAGCTTAAGACTGATAGCTGGTGACTGATAGCTTATAACTTATAGCTGGTAGCTGATGACTTATAGCTGATAAGCTAATTGAAGTGTTTGGTAAAATTAACGGTTTAATTAGGTGATAAAATAAAATGACATAAAAGATATTTAATAATTATTATTTCATTTTACATTATAATAAATTATAAATGATAGTGGTGGATTTTAGTTAAAATAATAAGGGTAAAAGTGGAAGAAAAAATGATAAGTTATAAGCTATAAGTTAAAACGCTATTTAAAATAGCGTCTGGAAAATAAGCTATAAGCTAATAAAATAAGTTATAAGCTCGTGATGAAAAGACTGTTACCAAACAGGTCTTTTATTGTCATATGAGCTTATAAGCTATAAGACATAAGTTATAAGCTCAAAAAACATCTTCTCAAACAGAGCCATAATCTCCAGAGAGAGATCTTTAAAAACACAATCACGTCTCTAAGGATAGAGAGAAATCTAATAAATGGGTCATTGAAGCAAACATTTAAGTGCAGAAGATATATAATTAGAAAATAAACGAGAAGAGATAATAAATTTGCAACCTTTATAACAACATCATTATTACAAGAGAAGGATACTTCTGATTTACGATTATAACACAATTTGATTCAAACATTAATTACACAACTCTATTTCACTCTCTTAACACTAAATAATTTTAAACTAGAATAGGACCCGTGCGATACGCGGGTGGTACAGAAGATCGTGCAGATAGTAAATAGAAGTTGCTAAAATAACATAAAAATTTATTTATGATAGATATTATTTGTTATAAAAACTCTATAATATAGATAATAAGATTACCATATCAAAAGAAAATAGTTTAATTTTAATTCCCGGAGAAATGCCATATGATGGGGTCCAATTTTGAGGTGCCGATGACCTTTTCATCAGCAATCTTTTCGGAGCGAAACTGACATGCTGCCGAATCTCTGATTACGAGGCTTTCTCTGTGGATTTTCCTTAATCCGGGAAATCAAGGATATCATCTTCAATGGCGAAGAGTGATGCTAACTGAAGGTGCCTCTGGCTTTTTAGAGGTTCAAGTTATCAAAGTGGTCAAGGGCCAACTTCCTTCCAGAAATAAACTAGAGGCGAGGTTGTTCAAACGCAGCGTTTCCTGACGAGGCAAGAACTGACAACTCGATTGAGAGGACTCCTATCACTAAGGGACAAGACCGGCTAGAGTGATAATGATGCAATATGAAATGTGAATGCAAATCAATAACGCATGATGTATGTATGTATATGCTGACAAAACTGACGCGACACACAAACTAAAAGATAAACATGACTGGATACTCGGCCATCGTGGGGCGTGTAGAGATATCTTTGGTTCAAGATAGTAATTCCACCTTGCTTAGGAGAGATAGTCCCTGCGGGGAATACCGTTGACCGGGCTTAGGAAATAAGAACTCGGTCGAAGCGTGTCAGACGAAACAAAGTCTCTGACACAGTTGATTCCTTCATTCAGGCGTACTAGGTTAGAAGGAGTACTTTGATTCTGCACTTTGAAGTTCGCTTACTTTTGGAGAAGCGGTTGATGCTCTTTTGATGTTCAACAGTCAAAAGAAATTGCCGACTTTAAAAGCAGAAAAAGTTTTAACAAGTAAATTCATTTTTGTTTTATTTCAAGAATCGTTAGTCATGTTAACAACGTCGTTTTGTAAAGCTAAAACAAATAAGAATTACAAACAAAAGCACAAAGGCTCAAATTTTATTGATAAGATGGAGATCAGCCAAACGCGTGATTCCAAAGAGTATATACAAAGTTTAAAAATGGTAATTTACAGGGAAAAGGACTACGTTGAAACATAACAACCACTATCCTTCGACCAACTTTGAATTCGGGGCACCCTGAGCTTCCGTCGAAGATGACCTAGACTGGAGTTTTCCTCCGATGGATGATGTAATTGCTACTGCTGAGGGACTTACCTCTGTTGAACATAGTTACTTGCCATTATCCCTAATTTTTGCCTGGATTGTACTATGAGATTTCCAATCCATCGGGATGATTTTTTTCATGTCTCTAACTTTTGCATGGACTGCCCTTTCGGGTTTTCAATCCACCGAGACGTTTTTTTTAGGCGAAGTATTTCTTGACTACATCAACATTCGTGGGGTAGGAAAATTCCTCTCCGTCCATGGTTGCAAGTCTGAAGGCGCCGCCTGAGAAAGCTTTCGTGACCACATAAGGGCCGTCATAATTCGGAGTCCACTTGCCCTGAGAATCAGTGAGAAATGATTGTATCTTCTTGAGCACGAGGTCTCCTTTCCTGAAGACACGAGACCGGACCTTTTTGTCAAACACCCTCTTCATTTTCTGTTGATACAATTGACCATGGCATAATGCCGTGATTCGTTTCTCCTCGATCAGATTCAGTTCGTCGTGTCGATTTTGACACCATTCAGCTTCGGTGAGCTTAGCTTCCATCAATACCCTGATTGATGGGATCTCTACTTCAATGGGGAGCACTGCCTCCATGCCATACACTAGAGAGAAAGGGGTAGCCCCTGTTGAAGTGCAAACAGATGTACGATAACAGTGAAGAGCAAAGGGTAGCATCTCGTGCCAGTCTTTGTAGGTTACAACCATCTTTTGAACGATCCTCTTGATGTTCTTGTTAGCCGCTTCTACCGCTTCGTTCATCTTGGGGCGGTAGGGAGATGAGTTATGATGTTCAATCTTGAACTCTGCGCACAACTCCTTCATCATCTTATTGTTCAAGTTAGATCCATTATCAGTAATGATCTCGCTTAGAACACCATAACGGCAGATGATATTGTTTTTGATAAATCGGACCACCACTTGTCCGTTTACATTAGCGTATGATGCTACTTCGACCCACTTGGTGAAATAGTCAATGGCAACTAGGATGAACCGATGTCCATTTGAAGCCTTGGGCTCAATCATGCCAATCATATCGATTCCCCATATGGAAAAAGGCCACGGGGAAGAGAGAACTTTGAGATGTGATGGCGGTACATGAATTTTGTCGGAGTATATCTGACACTTGTGACACCTCCTCATGTACTTGTAGCAGTCGGATTCCATTGTCAACCAATAGTACCATGCTCTTAGGATTTTTATCGCCATTGTGTGTCTGTTGGCATGAGTGCCAAAGGATCCTTCATGAATTTCTTTCATAAGCATGTCTGCTTCTGGTCTGTCTATGCATCGGAGCAAGACCATGTCAAAATTTCTCTTATAGAGAGTGTCACCACTCAGGAAGAAGTTTCCAGCCAATCTTCTGAGGGTTTTCCTGTCTTTTCTGAGTGCCCCAGATGGGTACTCTTGTTTCTGAAGGAAGCATTTGATATCGTGATACCAAGGTCTGTCATCTATGACTGCTTCAATCGTGAAGACGTAAGTGGGCCGTTCAAGGCGCATTATGTCGATCTTAGGTATGTCATTCCATTGACCTACACTAATCATAGAAGAGATAGTGGCTAATGCATCAGCCATGTGATTCTCATCACGAGGGATGTGATGAAACTCGATTCTGTTGAAGAAGGGTAACAACCTTCTTGCATAGTCTTTGTAAGGAATCAATCCTGATTGGTATGTGTTCCAATCTCCTTTTATCTGATTGATGACCAAGGCTGAGTCGCCATATACGTCCAAGTTTTTGATCCTTAAATCAATCGCTTCCTCGAGACCCATAATACAAGCTTCGTATTCGGCCTCGTTGTTCGTACACTTGAACGTAAGTCTAGCAGTGAAAGGAATGTGGGTACCCTGAGGGGTAACAATGATTGCCCCAATTCCATTTCCATAATGATTAACTGCTCCGTCAAAGATAAGTCCCCATTGGGAACCTGGTTCTGGCCCTTCACTGGGTAGCGGTTCATCGCAGTCTTTCATCTTTAGATACATGACATCTTCGTCTGGGAAGTCAAACCCGATTGATTCTTGATCATCAATCGGTTGATGAGCAAAATGATCGGCTAAAATACTTCCCTTAACGGCTTTTTGAGCGTGGTACTCTATGTCATATTCTGATAACAACATCTGCCAACGGCCAATTCTTCCCGTAAGAGCAGGTTTTTCGAAGACATACTTGATTGGATCCATTTCTGAGATCAACCAAGTAGTGTGACGAATCATGTATTGGCGAAGACATTTGGCTGCCCAAGCCAAAGCGCAACAAGTTTTCTCAAGCATCATGTACCGAGTCTCGCGGTCAGTGAATTTCTTGCTCAAATAGTAGATGGCAGACTATTTTCTTTTTGTTTCGTCTTGTTGGCCAAGTACACATCCCATTGAGTCCTCTAGGACTGTGAGGTAAATAATCAGTGGTCTTCCTTCCACTGGAGGCGATAGAATCGGAGGATTCAACAGATATTCCTTAATACCGTCGAAGGCAGTTTGGTAGTCTTCTGACCAAACGTAATCCTGGTTCTTTTTGAGTAACTTGAAAATTGGCGCACATGTGGCGGTCATAAGGAATATGAATCTGGAGATGTAGTTCAAACGTCCCAAGAATCCTCTGACTTGTTTTTCAGTTTTCGGCGAAGGCATTTCTTGAATGGCCTTGACCTTGTCAGGATCAACCTCAATTCCTTTCTGGCTGACGATGAACCCTAGTAGTTTCCCTGAATGGACACCGAAGGTGCACTTGTTGGGATTCAAGCGGAGCTTGAATTTTCTTAGACGTTCGAATAATTTTGACAGATGTTCAACGTGCTCACTCTCTATTTTTGATTTTGCAATCATATCATCGACATATACCTCGATTTCCTTATGTATCATGTCATGAAACAGAGTTGTCATGGCCCTTTGATAGGTTACCCCGGCGTTCTTCAAACCGAACGGCATTACCTTGTAACAAAAGGTGCCCCATGGGGTGATGAACGAAGTTTTCTCCATGTCTTTCGGCGCCATTTTAATCTGGTTATAGCCTGAGAATCCATCCATGAAGGAGAATACTTTGAACTTTGCTGTGCTGTCTACCAGCATGTCAATGTGTGGTAAAGGAAAGTCGTCCTTTGGACTTGCCTTGTTCAGATCTCGGTAGTCGACACACATTCTGACCTTTCTGTCCTTTTTGGGAACGGGTACGATGTTGGCTAACCATTGAGGATATTCAGATGTAGCGAGGAAACCCGCGTTAATCTGTTTCTGTACCTCCTCTTTGATTTTGATGGCCATGTCAGGATGAGTGCGTCTCAACTTTTGCTTTATTGGCGGATATTCCGATCTCAACGGTAAGTGATGTTCCACGATGCTGGTATCCAACCCTGGCATATCCTGATAGGACCAAGCGAATACATCGGGAAATTCTTTGAGAAGCTTTATCAAACCCTCTCTGGAAGTTGGACTGAGCAGTGCCCCAATCCTGATTTCTTTTCTCTCTTTCTCTGAACCCAAGTTTACCGTTTCCAACGGCTCTTTGTGAGGTTCAATGGACCTTTCCTCTTGTTTGAGTAATCGGGAGATCTCTTCTGGAATTTCGTTGTCATTTTCTTCTTCAGCCTCAAATACCGGGAACTCAAAGTTGGGAGAAGGCATCGGATCATATGTTTCAACTGGGTTTAAAATAAGCAATCTGCATGACGTGTTGATTCGTGTTTAGAAGAGATAGAGAAAATGCAAGTGTGTGCAGTGTATTTATTTTACTGCTTGTTTTTATTTGAATTGTTTTTTAGGATTACCATTTTCTGAAAAAGCAAAAAAAGAAAACAACAATTAATGCGGAAATTACAGAACGATGTTATTTTATTAATGAACAAGTCGATCCTTGAAACTACAGCCCTATAAAACAAAACTCAGTCGCTTCAGGCAAAGCGAAGAGGGAAATTTACAGAAAGCGAGCCCTATCAAAACATCCGTTTCACCTGGGCAGGGTGAAAGGTTAAAGATGGCAATTACTTTGACTGATGAACGACCTTCGGAACCTCGTCGGCAACCCATTGGCAGCGAACTCCTCGGTGAATCACAAAGTTTGGCACCTTCCTTGATTTGCCTTCAAAAATGACGCTGATTTCTAGTGGAGCAGGATCATTGGAATTTGTCTCCCAGGAAGAATTGTCGTAGGAGAATTCCTCTGTTGCATTTTGCATTGCATTTGTGCTCTCAGCTGTATCTCTCCATCCAGTTGGCTGGATATCTTCGAGCCTGATACGAGAGCTTTCGGGAGCGGTGTACTTGACCAAAAAGTCGTATTTTTCACTCGGTTGTCCCAAGGTGTCCCAAACTTCTTTTGAACTGGAGGAGTCATTTCTCTCGATGACGTTGACCTCGGGAAAAGCATAGTTGATGAATTCAAGTCCTGCAAACGTTGCGAATTCATCTTCATGTTGAGTAGTTTCTGAATGACCTGAGTGTTGATCCCATGACATGGTGGGGACGCAGGTATTCTGTTCAATGATGCTCAGCTGAGTTTCATTACTCGGCTGACTTTCTTGCCCTAAGTTTCCTGGATAAGGTTGCCACATTAGCAGACCATCCATTGGGTCATAGTAGGTGTAGTCAAAATTGTCTTTCATCGGAGTGTCTTCCTCTAATGAATTTGGCGGAGCGCGGCATCCTTCTGGATCACAATCCCCGTAGATCATTTCGACATCTGATCTTGGTATAAATCTCGGACTTTCTATAGGAAAGCAAAAAGGCATAGGCACCTCTTCCTGAGACATATAACCGTCCTTGTTAAGGTAGGACTTCCACTCTTCATCTGTGTCAGAGGGATCTTCCTCATTGATAACATGGACTGCTTGAGACACTGGGTGAAGGAAACCTCCATTGTGGAAGAAATTTTGAATGGGATGAAGACTTTCATCGCTGGCAGCTGTCTGGGTACAGGTTGCAGAAAAACCAAGACCCTCCTTTGTTTTATTGTCAATAGGAATGTCAAGCTGTCCCCATCTAGTTGTGTCGGTACTCTCGACCACTTTGATAGCATCTTTGTATGAGGAAATCGAGGTTCCTCCTTGGGATTGATTGTCCTTGCTCACCGCCAATGCTTGGAACTGAGTTCCAATAACCTCCTCGGGTTTTATACCAGTAGATGAGGACAAGTTGCTTACAAGCAAGGCTTGTTCCCCACAAACCGTGACAAGTTGATCGTTCTTGACGAACTTTAGCTTTTGGTGGAGGGTCGAAGTGACCGTTCCAGCCTGATGTATCCAAGGTCTTCCTAATAAACAACTGTATGTTGCCCGGATATCCATGACCTGGAAAGTGACTTGGAAAGTGTGAGGACCGATAGTTATGGGAAGATCAACTTCGCCGATAACTGTTTTTCTGGATCCGTCGAATGCTTTGACGACAACCTTGCTAACTCTCATTGGAGGGCCCTTGAATGATAATTGCATCAAAGTAGACTTCAGCATAACATTCAGGGCTGACCCTGTGTCTACCAGTATGCTGGCTAAAGCATCGTCCTGGCAGTTAACTGTGATATTGAGTGCCATGTTATGATGCCGACCCTCTTCGAGTAATTCCTCATCACTAAATCCCAAATTATTGCAGGAAGTGATGTTAGAGAAAATGCTATCAAACTGTCTGATTGTTACATCCTATTCCACAAAGGCTTGCTCCAAGACTTTCTGTTGAGCCTCCCTATGGCCTTCTGAACTGAGTAACAGTGATAATACTGAGATCTTTGAAGGAGTCTGTAACAGCTAATCAACAATGTTGTATTCACTCCTTTGGATGAGCTTCAGCATCTCATCATTGTTTTTCGAAAGGTCGGGATTACTGGATTGATCTACTGGTGGATCAGGAGTTTCCGTCTGAAGTTCCTCTTCTTTGTTAACTTCCCCAACCCCTCGGTTGAAGATTCTACCACTCCGTGTTACTCGACTGATGTCTACAATGGTCACAATGGAGGGTAATGGAATTTCCTTTCCATTTTCAATTATTGTTGCACCGTATTTGTAAGGGATCGCCTTAGCTGATTCATACGGTAGCGGTCCTGGTAGATAGATGACTACAGGAGCCTTCTGATTTTTCTGACCATCGTAAGTAATCTCGATCCGTTCCCGTTTGGGAACTTTGGATTCGTCAAGTAGAGGGATGATGGCAAAAACATCCCTGGTATGGTGATGACCAGAGATTGTGACAACATCTTCAATTTGATCGGCAAGGTAGTTCGGCGTCCAGTTGATGGGTATAGAACCCGGATATGGACGAATTTCTCCACGGTCCACCTACCCCTGGAGAGTTGCTCGCCCAAGGTAGCACCCTTGATTACTTTCCGAAAAGACGCTACAACGATCGTAATTGTGTGGTGGCACCTGGCCACGCCCACTTTGAATACAATGTAACCTCACTAGGTTAGCTTCCACTGATCGGACATCCTGACTTTGACGCCGGGTAGGATTCCTGTTATTGATACTAATTTACTGAGTATCTTCATCCATATAGATTGGCATCCACCAATGATTTAATAAGTGCTGAAGCGCCTCCTGGACAAGGGTACAACCTCAATCGTTTTCGCAACCCGCTTTACAGCTTTGATAGTCATGTGATATTAAGAATCCGAGTCGGACCTGTTCAGCATGTAATTCTACCAGGTTGGTATTCATCACGCGAATATCGAAGATCTGAACCATGTTGATCTAATAAGGGTTCCTATCATGGTAGTCTTGGATCCATCCAAGATCCATCTGACGCTGGAGGGCCTCTTGTATGAAAGAGCATCCCTGTTTGTTTACCAAGCAAATCAGACAGGAACTGTAATCGTGCCGCGGCAGATTATGATATTGGCTTTGCCTTGAGTGCATTGCCACCAAGTTGACATTCATTGCACAGATGTCGTGGTTCTGAATGACGTTAGAATTCGTGTAGACCATGTTAACTCCACAAACTCGGTGCTCTTGGATCCATCCGAGATCCATTTGTTCCTGTAGAGCTGCTTGCACTACAGAACATCCTTGGTTGTCTTTAGAGCAGATATCACACTGGTGATAATTATGAGGTGGCACATGGCCATATCCACTCTGTCTACAATGCATCTTTACCAGATTGGTTTTTAACAAGAGTACATCATGAATTTGATAGACATCGTTAGATTCTCCTTCTATCAAATTGACTGCAGCCTTCTCATGTTGAGGAAGCGGGTTTGTAAGAACATTAGGATTCGTATCCTTAAAGGATAAGACCCCGCTCCTAACAAACTTTTGTACGTCGGACTTGAAATTGAGACAAGTCTCTATGTTATGCCCTGAACCTCCTTGATGATAAGGGCATGTCTGATCCACCTTAAACCAAAAAGGCAGATTTTCCGGTACTGTAAGAGGAAACTTAGTCTGGATGTGCCCCTTAGCCAGTAGTAATGGAAACAGTTCTGCGTGCGTCACGAGTATAGGATCAAATCCTGGTGGCCATGTTGTACGGTTGTTGTTATATGGAGGATGAGCCTGCTGAAGAGGCTGTTGTGTCCTTTGCTGATCAGGTTGGCTCTGCGCAACTTGAGGTTGATACGTAGGAATAGACGCAGGGTTTATAGCAGGACTCACAACTGCTACCGGTTGATATCGTCGTCTTTGCTTTCCGAGAGAGATATTCCCAATATCTTGCTCTTTTTTCTTAGGGAGAGCACTACCGTGTTTTTTAGTACCGCTCGTCGATCCAGTGTCTTTTACCAAACGTCCTTCTCGGACGGCTTCCTCAAGACGTACACCCATGCCGACCATTTCAGTGAAATCACTGGGCACACTGGCAATCATTTGGTCATAGTAAAATGAGCTTAAGGTCTTTAAGAAGATCTTTGTCATCTCTTTTTCCTCAAGAGGTGGACAAATTTGAGCGGCAATTTCACACCACCTTTGAGCATACTCCTTAAAGGTTTCCTTGTCCTTTTGCGACATGGATCTAAGTTGATCTCTGTCAGGTGCCATGTCCAAATTGTATTTGTATTGTTGGACGAAGGTAGTGGCAAGATCTCTGAATGTGCTGATCGTGGCACAGTTTAAACCCATGTACCATTTGAGTGCGGTACCGGTTAAACTATCCTGAAAGTAGTGAATCAGTAGGTCCTGATTCTCTGTCTGAGCTGACATCCGCCGAGCGTACATCACCAGATGGCTTTGAGGGCAAGAGTTACCCTTGTACTTTTCAAAGTCGGGCACTTGAAATTTGTGCGGAACTTTCACATTTGGGACCAAGCAGAGGTCTGCGGGGTCCTTTCCAAATAGATCCTGACCGCGAATAGCCTGCAGTTCCTTTTGCATTTCCAGGAACTGCTCCTAGAATTCCTCCATTCTGTCAAACATAGTCTCCTTCTTACCAGAAGGTATCGATGGAGTCTGTCCTTCCGGGACAGTGTGCACCACAGGGGGTGGTACCATGACTACGGCAGTGAGTCTTGGCGTTTCTCGAAGTTTGTAACCTTCAGGAGTCTTTAGTATGCCCCTAGCATCTTCGCTTTCCCGAAGTTTGTAACCTTCAGGCCCAACGACTTCTGTTGTGATTCCCTGATCTTCAGTGATCGGCAGAACATATCCTTCTAGGATATAGTTAACAGGCATGCCCCAAGGACGATCTTTCGGCATCTGATACCTAGGATCATACTTCTCCACTATGGGTGTTGAGTGATCTCTAAGATCACAGTTATTTGTAGCTGAGCTTCTGCCATGGCTTGCATGTCGTTACGAAGCTTTCTCATATCCTCTCTTAGAGCATCGATCTCTTATTTCAACTCTTTGTTTTCTTCCTCAAGATCATCCATCTTTCTCTGACGATTGGCCCGAGTATTATACGAATGAGACAGTTTGACTCTAGAACCGTGACACAAATGTGAGATTCGTAGGTAAGAAGAATACTCGATGTGAGAATGATGAATGCAATGATTATATTAATTATTTAAGGTTTAATCAAAATAAACTTCGACAATTAGATTGTAAATATCAAACGGTGGGGAAACCCCTTTTTATTGAATTCAAAGGAATATAGTAGATTACAAAGTGCAGAAACAAAAACCTAAGCTAATGGGTCCTGAGTCCTCTCTGAAGAGAAATCAGGTGCTAATTCTGGTATCTTCCTTTTCTTTGACCGGGGCTCTTGGGCCGTTGTTGGGTTATCATTCCTTTACCAAGTGAAAGGAGCGAGCAAATTCCTTCGGTCATCCTGATTATCTACAGCATGTTGCTCCAAAATTTCAATCAGAGCATCTTTTTCTTTCAGTAATTGCTGTATTTTGATGCACTCTACGTCGAGGGTGCGGTACTTGTTCTTCCAAGACCTTCTCTCCTTTTGAATTTTGTTGAGAGTAACCTGAAGCTTTTCAGTTTCCGTCATGAAGTACATGACAGATTCCTTCGGCGGAAGAATTCCGTAACGAGGATAAGGCATCTTCAGCTTGAGAGCTCTAGTTTGTACCCAGTGGAGATAAGGCTCCACCGAGACACAGTCCGGTTTTCCTAGAGATTCTCGTCCTTTCTTATGAACATGCTTCCAAGCGTGCACTATTTCCATCTTTAGTGCTCTGTCACTTTCTCCTTCCTTGAAGAAAAGACCTTCCAGATGGACACCCCGTGGGACGTGTCTCATCGGGTATCCAAATTGACGGCAAACCAATACTGGATGGTAGTTGATTCCTCCCTTAGTTCCTATGAGGGGTACGTTGGGCAAGTTTCCACAACGGTCAATGATTCTGATTCCCTCATAAATCCTATTGCACCAATTTATATCAGAGTTGGTAAGAGACATGATCTTCTGCGACTAACGTAAGGCACTCTTACAATCCCAAAAAGCAGCAGACTTGGGCAAGTGAGAGATAAACCATTTGTAAAGCAGAGGTACACAGCATGTGATCTCCCCTCCACTGTACAAATTCCCCAAGTGTACAAAATGATACGCATCTGCGAGCAAAGTCGGCACAGGATTTCCAATGAGAAAAACCTTAATAGTGTTAATATCGACGAAGTTATTGATGTTGGGAAACAAAAATAACCCGTAGGTGAGCAAGACAAAGATGCTTTCAAAAGAAGTTACGTTTCCTATATTGGCAAAATACAGGGCCTTCTTTGTCAAGAACTGGGCTGGCAAACTTTGGATGCCACCCTTAATGGTTAGGTGAGTCTTGACCTCAGACTCGTCCAAATGAATTGCTCTCGCAATGGTCTGATTCTTTGGAATTTCTTCCAGTCCAGAAAATGGAGCTCGATCTGTAACGTGTAGATCAATCAGGTGAGAATACTCCTCCAGCGTTGGTGCGAGCTGGTAATCCGGGAATGTGAAACAGTGATAAACCGGATCATAAAACTGAATGAGAGCATCCATGATTCCCTCAATCACATGGACTCTTAACAGTGGTACTAAACCTCCGGGCTTGGCTCTGAAAGTCTCTTGGTTAGTGATCATCCTCGCTAACCTTCTCAAATCCTCTAGTTTTGGAACCTTGAAGGTATACTGATGAGTTCTCCTTCTACCGAAATCCATTAGCGCAATCCTTTTCTCTGATATTTGCAATCACAGTCTTAGTTTATTTTGAAAGAACAGAGAGACTAGAAGAGAAGATTTTTTGAATGTTTTAATGTTTGTTTTTTTAAATGAATGCATGAATGCATCACACAAAAACATAGAAAAAACATGGGGTCAAAGGGTCGTTGTCATGAAGTCAAGGCTCTACCCATCCCCAAAGGTTTTTACTAGGGTGATTTTTGTACCTGTACTCATTATCATCAGCTCCTCCCAGGAAAGCAAAACAACAAGCGGATCGCCAGTGAGTTGTAGAGCAATCTTAGAGTAGGTGCCATTCACCGAGAATAGATCACCAGCCTCAAATGAGGGTAGTATCGCGTAACAACTATTCCCGATAGTTTCCGCACTACAAAAGGGTTTGGCTCCTCAGCTTCTCAAACTTAACAACCGGCCCATTGTCTAGGTGAGAGAATGGGTTGCGTTGGTCAGCCTCCACTGAGGTTGATGGTCGACCCCGTCGCCATCACTTATCTTAAGTGTATACTCAATCTTTCCACATACGGCATCACCCGCATTCCCATTAGCAGAAAAATAAACATGTATAGAAATTAGGAAAAGCAGTATATATATTTGTCCTAAACATCCTAGACCTTTAAAGCTATGAATCCTAAGTTCCTGACAGAAAATGGGTTCCCCGGCGGAAGCCCCAATCTGTGGTTTTCCCACAAGAGAAGAGAAAAAAGGTTAGAAGGGCCCCACGGTGGGCGCCATTTTTCTGTAGGCGGCCACCGCCATGAAAATGACTTACCCAAGGTTTAAATTGTAAGAAAGAAAGAACCGGCCCCATGGTGGGCGCCATTTTTCTGTAGCGAGCGATTTTGGACGCGGTTCTTAAGCGCTGGTCGCTCTCTGCAGTTTGAGCTTAAACTACAGGTCGATTCATTTTTATCCTATTAAAGCTGATGAAGGAAGGGAAATAGATGTCTCCAATTAACCCTGCTTTGTATACTGAGTTTAAACAGCGGTCTATTAGGTTACGAATGCTATCAATGTGGGGGTCCTTTGTACTGGTTATTTGTATTTTCACCAATACTGTTTTCTATCTTTTTATCTAGACAGAAGGTTTTTGGCGGGGAACAAGGATTAGGATGTTAGGACTGGTAATTTTGATAGATATATGGGAGTATGGGATTTTGGGTTTTTGTTTAGTGTGCTCGCTAAGATTTTCTCTTTCGATCTTATGCCTACGTATTCCCGTTTACCGAAACAGGAAAATCAGAGCGTTCGTAGTTCCTCCTATTCTATGGGAGGAAATGGTTGTTTTTTTGGTGTCTTGTTCAAAGCCCAAGACGTGAAGCGAAAGGTGGTTTGTATCTTGTTCAAAGCCCAAGATGTGAAGCTGAAAGGGTTTATTTGTATCTTGTTCAAAGCCCAAGATATGAAGCTAAAAGGTCTCAACTTTAGAGAGAATTTGTCATCTCTAAAGAGGGTCTGTTTGTCACAACTGTTTATAAAGGAGAATTACTTTAACCGGGATGTGTGAATCCGACAATGCCATAATTTCCTTTATAGGGGGTTTTAACCTGCAGAAGAAGACTTTAACTCAGTGTAGAGCAATGCTATCTTTCCTTAGGAATTTCTCATGCTAAAAGAGGGACAGTGGCATGGATGTAGATGATCCAGAGGCTTGCCGCTTACAGCGATTAGATGAAGAGGAAGGAATTGTTGATGTTTGTGTACTGTGAACGAGGCACAGCTTTTATGCTAAAAGGTTAATTGGATTAACCAGTGGTTTTCTTATACAAAGCCTAAGAGGAGGCTATTATGTGTCTCGTACAAAGCCCGAGAGAGAGAGGCTAAAAGGTTTTGACTCAACGATGGAATCTTTTGGTATCTCGTATAAAGCCCGAGATGGAGGCTATTTGACTCAACTAGAGAGTTTTTGTATCTCGTACGAAACCCGAGATGGAGGCTGTTGTTTGTTTGGCTCAATAAGAACCTTTTTGTATCTCGTATAAAGCCCGAGATGGAGGCGAAAGGGTGATTGAGTCGACGAGGGAGTCTCTTATGTGTCTCGTACAAAGCCCGAGAGAGAGGCTAAACGTTGTTTGACTCTGCTGGGGAGAATCATTGTATAAAGCCCAAGAGAGAGGCTAACTTCACTGGAGAAGGATCATTATACAAAGCCTAAGAGGAGGCTGTGGCGACTGTTCAGTTAAGTGACAGGTCCAGTATGCTGATTTTGAAAGAGAAAATCAGTTCTTATATGAGCAACATTGTACTCAGGGATTTGATTCAGGGATTCGGGTTATTCCTGTTCTTTAAGGAAGCGGGAAATCCGAAGGGTATTAAGACTGTCCGAGTTTGCAGGTTTCCTTCCTATTTAACAAAGGGGTCACTTGAGAATGTCTTTGAGACTCAAGGAGATTAGATCGTCCGAGTCTAGAGTGTCATCTTTTGTACTATGCTTTGAGAAACAGTAGTAGACTCTATGAAAGGACTGTTCTATGAAGATGACTAAGTTCTGTTCCTATACCTCTAGGAGGTCGTCGGGACGATTTGTACGAAGCCCAAGAGGAGGCTAGAAACTTTTAAGAAGTCGATCGGTCCTTGTACTAAGCCCAAGAGAAGGCTATCATTCTCGGAGGAAGAGATCATTATACGAAGCCTAAGAGGAGGCTGTGAATACTTCTAAGAAGCCGTAGGGTCCTTGTACTAAGCCCAAGAGGAGGCTAGGTTGCTTTTAGGAAGCCTGTGGGTCCCCAAATCCCAAAAAATTCAAGGCAATGCTATTCATCGAGAATAGATCAAAGTCAGGAAAGTTCGAGAATTTGGAAGAAACTCAAGAGATACAATTCATGGTGAAGAGATCATCTCTGGGGAATAGAGTTTCTTAACAAGTGCTTTTAAGAAGCCTGTGGGTCCCCAAACCCCGAGAAATTCAAGGCAATGCTATTCACCGAGAATAGATCAAAGTCAGGAAAGTTCGAGAATTTGGAAGAAACTCAAGAGATGCAATTCACGGAGAAGAGATCACCTCTGGGGAATAGAGTTTCTTTGACAACTTCTATGAGTGACAGTCTATGAAAGGGTACACAGGGAATGCTGCCTTTCATATCTCCATATTGTTTAACCCCAAGAGGAGGGAAGACTGTGTCTGGTAATCCTATGGGGATCTAGTTTAGACTATTTCTAAGAGTGATCGAAACGGCTTTACCTAGTGCTAGACGTAATTGTCGGGGAAACTCTAAATATCTATACTATTATTACATAGTTGATATGAGTTTATGAAAGAAGACTTACAGCGAAACAGCCCCACAATACAGTTATATGTATATGAAAGCAGTAAATAAAAGCGATAACCACTTACTCGGTTGTAGAGCTTCCATGCTGTTTGGTTAGTTGTTCAACAAAGAAAGATTGAAAACAACAGTATATTCAAAATCAAAGGAGAAAGTGCTTTGAAAAAGAAAGATCTGGGGCTTACAGCTCAAGGAGAGGCCCAGGGTTTTATCAGTGAGCGCACTGTTTGAATTTGTACAGAGGGACTTATACAAGTGACTGAGGCCCAAAATATTTTCTGTACAAAGGGATGGGTCTTACACTCTTTCAAGGGGCCCAAAAGGTTTAAAGAAAAAGAGTGGGGCTTATAACACGAGGGTAGGCCCAGTTGATTTTTCCGTTTGAAATGGCGATCGCGCCGATGTTTTCTTTTAACGCGGTGGGACTTATACAATAAGTGAGGCCCAAAATGTTTTGGTTAAAAGGGGATTGGGTCTTACACTCTATTAGAGGCCCAAAGTGTTTTTGAATGGGTCTTATAGCTCAAGGAGGGGCCCAGGGTTATTTTTCAAAAGGCGATGATCGTGCCGTTTATTTGAAAATGTACAGAGGGACTTATACAACGAATGAGGCCCAAAATATTTCTGTGCAAGTGGGTTGGGTCTTACACTCTCTCAAGAGGCCCAAAAGGTTTTGAAAATGATTTATGAGGGTTGAATTAATCCAAAAACCCTAATTTATTTTCAAAAATGTATTTAATTGAATAAAAATTCAATTAAAAATGATCAAAATTGTTTAACATATGAAAAACTAATTGTGATTTTGGATTAATGCTTCAAAAATTAAGTATTGACCTACAAAATAATTAGAAAGCATTAAAAGTTGCAAAATCAATGTAGAAAAAAATATTTAAAATGTCAAAAACAATTAAAATATTAATTCTTTGCAAAAATATCAATTATATGAAATAAATAATATTTTTGGGCTTTTTTGATAAAATAAAATATTTTAACATTTTTGTGAATTATTAAAAAGAGAATCAACTCAAAATCATTAAAACTCAGAGAGAAATTAATTTTTGAATCAATTAAATAAAATCACAAAATTCAAATATTCAAATTTCTAAAAATGGCGCCAAGAACACACCAAGAACACGCGCGTGTTCTGGGCTTGGCCAGATTTGCGTTTTCCATCCAATCTCACTAAATACGTAATCATATCATGCAATCCACATATCATTATGCTCGTCTCAACCTCACGATCATGTCTATAACACTTAATTTCATTTAAATTAAACATAAAACATGAAATCACGAAGAAACCTCAAGAACCCTAATTCTGCATGAAGGCTAGGATTTTTTATACACAATTCAAACAATGCAATTAATTGAGGGAAAACATTCCATGCATGAGTATGAACATATGGCCAAATTATTGTGCGAGGAAATATGATTAGATTGAGAGATGACCAAGTATATGCTTACCTCTAAGCCGTGACAGCAAGTGCAATGTGATTTTTGATTTGGAGGTGTTACAGATGAGTGGTGATGATCTGAACAGCTTCCCTACACCCTATGGAGTGTGTTTGAATGCTTGGACCTGATTGAAAATGGCTGGAACAATTTGTGGTACCTCAGCTGCAACTTGATTGAAAATTTGAGCAACCAGCTGGTGATTTTGTGAAATTGGTGTTTCAGAAGTGATCTAAGTGTTTGATCAGCTCATATGTGATGTATGTGAGGTGTGTGAGTGATTGGTTTGATTGAAAAAGCTCTCAAACTCAAAACCCGATAACTACCTTGCTAAGAAAGGCATTTTTGCCAAGAGAAAGAGATTTTGAGGAAAGCATCTGTTAGATGGCTTTGGTGTACTCAAACTGATCACAATTGAGCTCTATTTATAGTAGAGCAAGTTTGTTTTGGGATCCACAGTGAATGGCAACTGCAGCAGGTGTTTGTTCAATGTTGGCCAATGGAAATGCAAGTCTCCTCTAGCCATTGACTAGAGGTTAGGGCACAGAGCTTTGGTTCCCTTGGTCTTGGATAAGTCTTGACTGATTTCAGATGAGAATGGCTCAGTCCATGCCAGCTTGATGCTTCCATTGAATGCTCTAATCCAAATTTGGAGTATTGTCCCTATTTTGGCCATTCTAGGTTCAACATGCTATTTCTTGTTCCATGGACTTTGGAGGCTTGGCTCAGTGATTGTCCCCTTTAGATTCAATCCTCAGATGTGTCCAAGTGGATAGGAGCATTTGAATTTTGATGATTTTGGCAAATATAGCAAAGTTGCAAATTCTGCCTTGCCTTTGACAGATTTCAGCAAGGCAACTTTGTAATGTCATATCTCATGACTCAAATGGAATTTGGAAATGTTCTTGGCCATTTTGGAAAGCCCTTACATGATATAACAATTGTTTGAACATATTTGGTTTTGATCTCTTTTGAATCCAAGTGAAAAATCACCCTACATTTGGCAAAAAGTGAAGGCAGATTCTGACTTAGTGAAAATTTCACTAAGTGTTGGAAAAAGTGACATTTTCACTTTTCAGCCATTTTGATCACTCCATAACTCAAAATCCTTAATGAATTGGACTTAGGTCTAGTTGAAGTTTTTGTAGAGGGTAATGAGGGCTACAAATCCATCTTTGGATGAGAAAAAATGGCTTTGTGGTTTAGGAGTTATGATCCTCCAAAGTTGGTACCCTTGTCACTTTATTTTTAACTTAGAAAATTTTCTAAGTTTTTATGGTTACCCCTTTTACAAGTTCTTCCACTTTTCTTGATTTTTCTTGATGAATGATGATTCAAATCATACATTAACATCATTTTTGGGTTAAAAATCCATTTTGGTGAAAAATCTCAAAAAGTCAAAGTTGACTTTTGTGCACAGTTGACTTTTTATCAGATGAATTCCAAACTGTGCAATTCTTCATGAAATCATGTCCTTGACCTAAATCAAACTTGATGGGCATGTTCCATGGGTGTCATAGGGTATATTGAATCATGTCTTAGGGTTTGGGAGCATGTCCTGGTCAAAAGTCAAAGTTACAGTTGACTTTCCTCGCGAAACCCTAATTGTAGTGCAGATGAAATTGAGACTTGTTGCTCAAGCTTCCTAGATCAATCCATTGTCCCAAATGGATCAATATAGTTCATTAGAGACCCTCAAACCCTCTCTTGAGGTCTTGGCTCTTGATTTGCCCTAAAAGTCAACTTAGGGGTGAATTAGATCAAGAAACCCTAATTCCTGATTTTTGATGTATGCATCCCCTGAGGTTCCATGGAGTACATAAGGTTGTGTTTTGGATCTTTGGCTTGTGTTCAGATGAAATTTTTCATCTGGAGGCCCTGGTCGACCAAAACCCTAATTTGGTGACACTGTCGATCTTGATACTTGATCCACCTAGAAGGGAGCAGCCTTGTGCTTAATCCTTGAAGTGGGAGTCCTTTTGATCCATTGTGGATGTTTGAGAGGTTATACAAGTTGAATATCATGTCATTCCTTGATTGATCCTTTGTCTAAGGCTCTGAGAGGGCTTAAACCCCTAATTTTGATTGTAGTGACTGTTCAACAACCCTTGAGGCATTTGATGAGGCATGATGGTTCATCCACATTGTGATGATGATTTGCACAATGATGGGAAATCTTAGTGGTCAAAATTTGGGGTATGACACCCTCCATCGTGAATATTGCAGACATCAGTCAAGTAACACGGAGCGGTCGAATCTTCAACCGAGGAGTTGGGGAACCTAACAAAGAAAAGGAACTTCCAACAGAAGCTCCTGATCCACCAGTCAGTCAATCCAGTAATCCCGACCTTTCAAAAGACAATGATGAGATGCTGAAGCTCATCCAAAGGAGTGAATACAAAATTGTTGATCAGCTGTTACAAACTCCTTCAAAGATCTCAGTGCTATCACTTTTACTCAGTTCCGAAGCCCACAGAGAGGCTCTACACAAAGTCTTAGAGCAGGCCTTTGTGGAACAAGATGTGTCAATACGACAGTTCGATAGCATCATCTCTAACATCACTTCCTGAAACAAATTAGGATTCAGTGATGAGGACTTTCCAGAGGGGGGCAAAAGTCACAACATGGCGCTCAATATCACAGTTAACTGCCAGGACGATACTTTAGCCAGCGTACTGGTAGACACAGGATCAACCATCAACATTATGCCAAAGTACACTTTAATGCGACTATCATTCAAAGGATCCCCGATGAGGGGCAGTGAGGTCATCGTCAAAGCCTTTGACGGATCTCGGAAAGCAGTTATCAGCGAAGTCGACCTTCCCATAACTATCGATTGTCACACTTTCCTAATCACTTTCCAGGTCATGGACGTCCGGGCAGCGTACAGCTATTTATTAGGAAGACCTTGGATACACCAGGCTGGGGCAGTCACTTCGATGCTGCACCAAAAATTAAAGTTCTTCAAGAACGATCAACTCGTCACGGTCTGTGGATAACAAGCCTTAATTGTGAGTAACCTGTCATTATCTACTTGTGTAGAACCTGAGGAGGTTGTTGGGACTCAGTTCCAAGCACTTTCGGTGAGCAACGAGAATCAATCAGAAAAAGGAACATTGATTTCCTCGTACAGATATTCTCTCGAAATGATCGCAAATAACAATGTAAAAGGATGGGGACAACTTGTCATTCCTATCGATAATAAAACAAAGAAGGGTCTTGGTTTTTCTGCAACCTGTACCCAGACAGCTGCTAACGATGAAAGTCTTCATCCCATTCAGGACTTCTTCCACAGTGGAGGTTTCCTTCACCCTGTGCCTCAAGCAGTCCATACCATCAACGAGGGAGATCCCTCCGATACAGATGAGGAGTGGAAGTCCTATCTTAACAAGAATGGTTATATGTCTCAGGAAGAGGTGCCTACGCCATTTTGCTATCCCGTACAGAGTTCGAGATTTATACCCAGGTCAGACGTCGAAATGATATATGGAGATTGTGATCCGGAAGGATGCCGTGCTCCACCAAACTCATTAGAGGAAGACACTCTGATGAAGGACAACTTTGACCATGACTATTATGGCCCAATGGATGGCTTGCCTAACTGGCAGCCGTACCCAGGAGACTTGGGGAAAGAAAATCAGCCGAACAATGAAAATCAGCTGAGCATCATTGAACAGAATACCTACGTCCCCACCATGTCATGGGATCAACACTCAGGTCATTCAGAAAATATCCAGCATAACGATGAATTCGCAAAGTATGCAGGACTTGATTTCATTAACTATGCTTTTCCTGAGGTCAACGTCATCGAGAAGGATGACTCCTCCAATTCCACAGAAGTGTGGGACACCTTAGGACAACCGAGTGGCAAATTCGACTACTTGGTCAAGTACACCGCTCCTGGAAGCTCTCGTATCAGGCTCGAAGACATTCAGCCAACTGGGTGGGGAGTTTTACCTGAGAGAACAAATACTATGCAAAATACAACTGAGGAATCCTCCTACGACAACTCCGTCTGGGAGACAGATTCCATTAATCCTGCTCCACCAGAAATCAGCGTCATTTCTGAGGACAAACCAAGAAAGAAGGTGCCAGACTTTGTGATTCACCGAGGAGTTCGCCGCCAATGGGTTGCAGTCGATGTTCCAAAAATTGTTCATAAGTCAAAGTAATTTCCGTCTTTAATCTTTCACCCTGCCCAGGTGAAACGGATGTTTTGATAGGGCTCGTTTTCTATAAATTTCCCTCTTCGCTTCGCCCAAAGCGACAGAGTTTTGTTTTATAGGGCTGTAGTTTCAAGAATCGACTTGTTCATAAATAAAATAACATCGTTCTGTAATTTCCGTATTAATTGATGTTTTCTCTTTTTGCTTTTCTCAGAAAATGGTAATCCTAAAAAATGAATAATAATAAACAAGTAGTTTTTCAAAAAAAAAATATACACTGCACACATTCTTGCATTCTCTCTATCTCTTCTAAAACACAAATCATCACGTCATGCAGATTGCTTGTTTTAAACCCCGTTGAAACATACGATCCAATACCTTCTCCCAACTTTGAGTTCCCAGCAATTGGGGCTGAAGAAGAAGATGACGACGAAATTCCAGAAGAGATCTCCCGACTACTCAGACAAGAGGAAAGGTCCATTGAACCTCATAAAGAGCCGTTGGAAACGGTCAACTTGGGTTCAGAAAAAAAGAGAAAAGAAATCAGGATTGGGGCACTACTCAGTCCAACTGCCAAAGAGAGTTTGACAAAGCTTCTCAGAGAATTTCCCGATGTGTTTGCTTGGTCCTATCAGGACATGCTAGGGTTGGATACCAGCATCGTGGAGCATTATTTATCGTTAAGGTCAGAATGTCCGCTAGTAAAACAAAGGTTGAGACGGACTCACCCGGACATGGCCATCCAAATCAAAGAGGAGGTACAAAAACAGATTGACGCAGGTTTCCTCGCCACATCAGAATATCCTCAATGGTTAGCCAACATCGTACCCGTTCCAAAAAAGGACGAAAAACTTAGAATGTGTGTCGATTACAGAGATCTAAACAAGGCTAGTCCAAAGGACGACTTTCCTTTACCACACATTGACATGCTGGTTGAAAGTACAGCAAAGTTCAAAGTTTTCTCCTTCATGGATGGATTCTCTGGCTATAACCAGATCAAAATGGCGCTGAAAGACAAAGAGAAAACTTCGTTCATTACCCCATGGGGTACCTTTTGTTACAAGGTAATGTCGTTCGGTTTGAAGAACGCCAGGGAAACCTATCGAAGACCAATGACTACTCTGTTTCATGACATGATACACAAGGAAATTGAGGTATATGTCAATGATATGATTGCCAAATCTAAAACAGCAGAGGAGCATGTGACCCACCTGTCAAAATTATTCGAGCAGTTGAGAAAGTACAAACTCTGCTTGAATCCCAACAAGTGCACCTTCGGTATCCGTTCAGGGAAACTTTTAGGGTTCATCGTCAGCCAGAAAGGAATTGAGGTTGATCCTGACAAGGTCAAGGCCATTCGAGAAATGCCTTCTTCGAAAACTTAAAAATAAGTCAGAGGATTCCTGGGACGTTTGAACTACATCTCCAGATTCATATTCCTCATGACCGCGACGTGTGCGCTGATCTTTAAGTTACTAAAAAAGAACCTGGACTGCGTTTGGACAGAGGACTGTCAAACCGCCTTCGACAGTATTAAGGAATACCTGTTGAACCCACCGATTCTATCACCTCCAGTGGAGCGAAGACCACTGATTATCTACCTCACAGTCTTGGAAGACTCCATGGGTTGTGTACTTGGCCAACAAGACGAAACAAAAAGAAAAGAGTTTGCCGTTTACTATTTGAGCAAGAAATTCACCGACTGTGAGACTCGGTACATTATGCTTGAGAAAACTTGCTGCGCTTTGGCTTGGACAGCCAAACGTCTTCGCCAGTATATGATTCGTCACACTACTTGGTTAATCTCCAAAATGGATCCAATCAAGTATGTCTTCGAAAAACCTGCTCTCACGGGAAGAATAGCCCATTGGCAGATGTTGTTATCAGAATATGACATCGAATACCACGCTCAGAAAGTCGTTAAAGGGAGTATTTTAGCAGATGATTTGGCTCTTCAACCGATTGACGATCAAGAATCAATTGGGTTTGACTTTCCAGACAAAAAGGACATGTATTTGAAAATGAAAGATTGTGATGAACAGCTACCCAGTGAAGGGCCAGAACCAGGTTCCCAATGGGGACTAATTTTTGACGGAGCTGTCAATCATTATAGAAACGGAATTGGGGTAATCATCATAACACCTCAGGGTACCCACATTCCTTTCACCGCCAGACTTACATTCAAGTGTACAAACAACGAGGCCGAATACGAAGCTTGTATCATGGGTCTCAAAGAAGCAATCGACTTAAGGATCAAGAACTTAGATGTATATGGCAACTCACCCCTGGTTATCAATCAGATCAAAGGAGGTTGGAACACATACCAATCAGGACTGATTCCTTACAAAGATTATACAAGAAGGTTGTTACCTTTCTTCAACAGAATTGAGTTTCATCACATCCCTCGTGATGAGAATCACATGGCTGATGCCTTAGCCACTCTCTCTTCCATGATTAGTGTAGGTCAATGGAACGACTTACCTAAGATCGACATGATGCGCTTTGAACGGCCCACTTACATCTTCACGATTGAAGCAGTCATAGACGACAAACCTTGGTATCACGATATCAAATGCTTCCTTCAGAAACAAGAGTACCCACCTGGGGCATCTAGGAAAGACAGAAAAACCCTCAGAAGGTTAGCAGGTAGCTTCTTCCTGAGCGGTGATACACTCTATAAGAGAAATTTCGACATGGTCTTGCTTCGTTGTGTAGAAAGACCAAAAGCAGACATGCTGATAAAAGAAATTCACGAAGGATCCTTTGGCACTCATGCCAATGGACACACAATGGCGAGAAAAATTCTAAGAGCAGGGTACTACTGGTTGACCATGGAATCCGACTGCTACAAGTACATGAGGAAGTGTTACAAGTGTCAGACATACTCAGACAAAATTCATGTACCGCCAACGCATCTCAAATTTCTTTCTTCCCCATGGCCTTTTTCCATATGGGGAATCGACGTGATTGGCATGATTGAACCCAAGGCTTCGAATGGACATCGGTTCATCCTGGTAGCCATTGATTACTTCACAAAATGGGTCGAAGCAGTGTCATACGCCAATGTAACCCGACAAGTGGTGGTCCGATTTATCAAAAACAATATCACCTGCCGTTATGGTGTTCCAAGCCAGATCATTACTGATAATGGATCCAACTTGAACAACAAGATGATGAAAGAGTTGTACGCTGAATGCAAGATCGAACACCATAACTCATCTCCCTACCGACCCAAGATGAACGGAGCGGTAGAAGCGGCTAACAAGAACATCAAGAAGATTGTTCAAAAAATGGTCGTAACCAACAAAGACTGGCACGAGATGCTACCCTTTGCTCTTCACGGTTATCGAACATCTATCCGCACTTCAACAGGGACAACCCCTTTATCTCTAGTATATGGCATGAAGGCAGTGCTCCCCATAGAAATAGAGATCCCATCAATCCGGGTATTGATGGAAGCTAAGCTAACAGAAGCTGAATGGTGTCAAAGTCGACACGACGAACTGAATCTGATCGAAGAAAAACGAATGACGGCACTATGCCATAGTCAGTTGTATCAACAAAGAATGAAGAAGGCGTTCGACAAAAAGATCCGACCTCGTGTCTTCAGGAAAGGAGACCTTGTGCTAAAAAAGATACAATCATTTCTCACTGATTCCCGGGGCAAATGGACTCCGAGTTATGACTGCCCCTATATGGTCAAGAAAGCTTTCTCAGGCAGTGCCTTGAGACTTGTAACCATGGATGGAGAAGAATTTTCCTACCTCACGAATGTTGACGTAGTCAAGAAATACTTCGTCTAAATAAAAATAAACATCTCGGTGGATTGAAAACCCGAAAGGGCGGTCCAGGCAAAAATTAGAGACATAATCAAAAATAATCCCGGTGGATTGGAAACCTCAAAGTACAATCCAAGCAAAAGTTAGGGATTCATGGCAAGTAACTACGTCCAACAAAGGGGCAAGTCCCTCGGCAGCAGTTATATCATCCGTCAGAAATCTCGATCGCGGTCGTCTTCGACAGAAGCTCAGGATACCCAAAATTCAAAGTTGGTAGAAGGATAGTGGTCGTTATGTTTCAATATAGCTCTTTTCCCATAAATTACCATTTTCTAACTTTGTATATACTCTTTGGAATCATGCGTTTGGCTGATTTCCATCCTATCAATAAAATTTGAGCCCTTGTGCTTTTGTTTGTAATTCTTACTTGTTTTAGCTTTACAGAACGACGTTTTAATATGATCAACGATTCTTGAAATAAAACAAAAATGAATTTACTTGTTAAAACTTTTTCTGCTTTTTAAAATAAGGATGGCAATTTCTTTTGACTGTTGAACATCGAAAGAACATCGATCGCTCCTCCAGAAGTAAGTGAGCTTCAAAGTACAAAATCAAAGTACTCCTTCTAAACCAGTGCGCCTGAATGAAGGATCAGTTATGTCAGATGCGAATACTCCATCTGAGATCCTCGGCAGAGTCCTTACCTCCTAAGTTCGACCAACGTAGCTCCCAACAGGGACTATCTCTCCTAAGCAAGGCAAAATTGCTATCGTGAACCAGTGATACTTTTCCTCTCCCACTGTGGCCGAGTGTCCAGTCGTGTTCATATACTGGTCTGTATGTCGCGTCAGTTTTGTCAGCACAAACATACATACATCATGCATTATTTATTCACATTCATAATCATATTGCATCACCATCACTCTAGTCAGTCTTATCCCCTAGTGATAAAAGTCCTCTCGATCGAGTTGTCAGTTCTTTCCTAGTCAGGAAATGTTGCGTCTGAACGATCTCTCCTCCAGTTTATTTCTGGAATGAAGTTGGTCCTCGGCCACTTTGATTACTTGAACCTCTGAAAAACCAGAGAACCCTCGACAAATGTAACTCTTCGCCATTGAAGATGATATCTTCGCTTTCCCGGATTATGGAAAATCCCCAGAGAGAGCCTCTTAATCAGAGACTCGACAGTACGGCAGTTTTTCTCCGAAAAATCCGCTGACGAAAAGGTCATCAGCACCTCAAAATTGGATCACATCATATGGCATTTCTCCGAGAAGATCCCGAGAAAAGTATGATGCAATATCCCCAAGCGAAATCAGTCTCTCAAGAGACTCGTTTTCCCAGTAGAATCGACAAATGGCATCTCCAACAGAGAAGTTTGTACACCTCTACAACTCAGATGACTGGGTTCCCGAGCAAGTCTGACATCAGATCTTTTTCTATCAAATGGCATCTCCAGAGGAAAATTCGGCGAGAAGTTTGAGGAAAATTGCTACACATAGCGTCCCTGTCAAGAAAGTTTATTGACACAAGAAACTAAGACCAGTTCCTTGGTAGGAAACCAGGATCGAGGGGAAGTTTACAAAAGAAACTTAGACCAGTTCCTTAGTAGGAAATCAGGATCGAGGAGAAGTTTACAAAAGAAACTTAGACCAATTCCTTGGTTGGAAACCAGGATCGAGGGGAAGTTTACATCCAAAACTTAGACCAGTTCCTTGGTAGGAAAACCAGGATCGAGGGGAAGTTTATTTCAGAAACTTAGACCAGTTCTTTGGTAGGAAACCAGGATCGAGGGGAAGTTTATTACAGAAACCTAGACCAGTTCCTTTGTAGGAAACCAGGATCGAGGGGAAGTTTATATCAGAAACTGAGACCGGTTCCTTGGTAGGAAACCAGGATCGAGGGGAAGTTTATTTCAGAAATTGAGACCAGTTCCTTGGTAAAAGATCAGGATCGAGGGGAAGTTTACCTTTTCTAAGCATCATTGCCTAGCAAAAGAATAAGGATGTGTGAACTACCGTTCATAACCATCATCAAAATTTCAGGTATTCCGATATTTAATCCTCTTGCACCGCGAATGCCCGAATACCTTCGCCATTCACACCTTAGGTCCAAGAAGATTAAATAGGGGCATCTGTCATACCCCAAATTTTGACCACTAAGATTTCCCATCATTGTGCAAATCATCATCACAATATGGATGTACCTTTATCCCTCATCAATCTCCTCAAGGAATTGTTGAGCATTCACTACAATCAAGCTTAGGGTTTCAAGCCCTCTCAGAGCCTTTAGACAAAGGATCAATCAAGGAATGACATGATCTTCAACTTGTCTAACCTCTTAAACACCCACAAAGGATCAAGAGGACTCCCACATCAAGAATTAAGCACAAGAGTGCAACATTTCAAGTGGATCAAGCCTCAAGTTCATCTAATACAAAGTCAACTGACGCATAAAGTCAAAGTTTGACTTTTGGTCAACTTTGAGCTTCACAAGCCATTACTCAAGAAAATATGATGGATGATTTAATTTGATCAAATTTAAATCAAGAAATCATGCAAAATTGCAAAAGTGATCAAATTGAAAGAAACTTAGAAATTTTTTCTAAGTTAAAATCATGTTCAAGTGCACAACTTTTCAAGGTTGTAACTATAGATCCAAGCATCCATTGATTTTGCGTAAGAGCTACTTCTAAAGAGGGTATTTGATACTTCAACATTGTAGAAGGAATCAACTCAAAATATCATAAGGATTGAAAGATATAAGTTATCAAAGTTGGGAATTCTTAATGTCAAATGTTCCGACATTTCATAGGACATCATTAATATTTTTCCAGCAAGAATGTCCCAACTTCAAGGATGTTTTTCTCCATGATCCAAGTTAATTCATGCCAAACCTTGAACATCAAAGTTGAAGTATATTATCTCAGCTTTCCATAAAGTTGTAGAATGTCCATTTATCGTACTCGAGCAGGAAGTTATGGACTTAACAGTAAGGCTTGCTACAGCTATTTTTTAGGACAGATTTTGTGCACTTTTTCTTGTGCCACACAATTTTCAAGCTTTGTCACCATGCAGGACAAGCATCAAAGGTGCAATTCACTTCAACTCAAAATATCATAGTGGATTAAAAGATATAAGTGATTAGAGTTTGGAATTGTTAATGTTCAAAGTTGTCAAATGTTTCAACATTTCATAGGACATCATTAATATTTTTCCAACAAGAATGTCCCAACTTCAAGGATGTTTTTCTCCATGATCCAAGTTGAACCAAGTCTAGGCTCAAACATCAAAGTTGAAGTATGTCATCTCAGCTTTCCATAAAGTCCTGGGGCAGCCATTTATCATTCTTGAGCAAGAAGTTATGGATTTTACAACAAGGCTTGCTGCAGCTGATTTTTAAGACAGGTTTCAGGACAGATTTGCACATTTCTTGTGCCACACGAATTTTTAAGCCTTGTCATCATTTTGGACCCATCTGAGGATCAAATCCAAGGGGGATGATCTGATCTCCAAGCCTCCAAAGTCCTTGGAACCAAAAATAGCATGCCAAACCTAGAAAACCCTAAAAGAGGGACAAGACTCCAATTTTGGTTTGGAACATTTAATGGATGCTTAGAGGTGGCATGAACTAAGCTTCCTCCAACTGAATTCAGTCAAGATTCATCCAACAACAAGGGAACCAGCAGCCTGTGCCCTAACCTCTAGTCAATGGCTAGAGGAGACTTGAGATTCCAAAATGCAACCATTGGACAAACCTCTGCTGCAGCCACCATTCACTATTGCTTACAAAACAAACTTGCTCTACTATAAATAAAGCTCATTTGTGCTCAGTTTGAGTACACCAAAGCCATCAAACAGATGCTTTCCTTAAAATCACTTCTTTCACTCCAAAATGCCTTCTTTAGCAAGGTAATTATGAGTTTTTGAGTTAGAGAGCATTTCCATCACAACTCATGATCCAAACACATCCAATATGCCATATCTAAGCTATCCAAACTCTCATAAGTGACCTATAACACCAAAATCACAAAGTCACCTCTCAAAACCTCAAAATTGGACTTTTTTGCATTTTTCAAGCCATGTCTTGATTCAGTCACTTTCCAAACTAGATAAGACCTCAAACACACTCCAAATATCATCCTTGAACTGTCCCAAATGGTTCCCCCCATCTGGAACACCATTTGAGAGAGTTGGCATTTTGGCCACTTTTGCCCATTTTGCAAGAAAGAGCTCAAACTTACTCCAGAGGTTTCCAGCTGATTCCAACCATCCTAAAAGCTTCTAAGAGGTCATTTGAGGGTGTCCAAAGCATCAATTCATTTCTGGAACAAAGCACTTGGTAGGTTGAACAAAATCTTCAAAAAAAGAGGTAAGCATCACAACTTGAATTCTTTGAATCATGATTTCCTTTGATGTCCACATACATGCATCATATTGAACAATTCTTGAAGCAAAAATGTAGTCCCTAATGTGTATGTTGTGATCCTCCAACTGTTTGCACTTTAACATGTTTATATGTGGAGTTTATGTTTTTTAAAATTCATGTCCAGTTCTGGTTTTTTGCTTCGTGCGTTAGGTACATTAAGTTTCAGTATGTATGAGTGATACCATTGGATTCCTTACGAAAAAACGGTCAAGATAGGTTCTTACGAATTTTAATTTCGTAAAAAATTGAGAGGGTTATGCATGTTGGAAGTTTGACGAGAAAAGACATTGAAAACTAAACATGCAGTTCTGGTTTTTTGCATCGTGTGTTATGTACATTAAGTTTCAGTATGTATGAGTGATACCATTAGATTCTTTGCAAAAATTCGGTCAAGATAGGTTCTTACAGATTTTAATTTTGTTAAAAATTGAGAGAGTTATGAGTGTTGGAAGTTTGATAAAAAAGATGAAAACTAAAAGAGATGTCGAAGAGGATGTTGTGACATCTTTCCTCTTTTTCTTATTTTATTTTCAAATCTCAACTAATTCTTTTACATAGCAAAAATCATCATTTTCCAATTTTGTTTTACACACTTCTTATTCATACTCCATAATATTTTAATCCACAAAAAATCACAAAAAAATATTATTATTTGATATATTTTTAATATATTCAAAAATATTGTTTTAAATTGTTTTAAATGCTTTTAAAATGATTTCTTTTTCTTGATTTTTAAAACCAAAATGATTTTAAATATTCATGTGGATAAAATACTTTTTCATAAACCTTAATCACTGTTTATAACATGATTAATGATTTTATTTGATATTTTTATCATTTTTTTACTTGATTTTTCTTTTAAAAATGCCTTTAAAAAATGAAATTGGGGTTTCTTTGATTTTCACCCTAACAAATCTTTTTCAAACACTTTTGGGCCTCTAATAGAGTGTAAGACCCAATCCTTTGTAAATACAAACCTTTTTTGGGCCTCAAATGTTGTATAAGTCCCGTTGTATTTCAAAAGTTCGGCGCGATCATCGCCCATTTAAAATAAATCATCTGGGCCTCTCCTCGAGCTATAAAACCCATTCAAAATCATTAGGCCTCTAATAGAGTGTATGACCCAATCCATTTTTAACCAAAACAATTTTGGGCCTCATATATTGTATAAGTCCCTCTGCGTTAAAAGAAAATCTCGGCGCGATCGCCAGTTCAAAAAGAAAAAACCTATGGGCCTCTCCTTGAGTTGTAAGCCCCATCACTGGTACAAAAAAATTTTGGGCCTCTTGAGAGAGTGTAAGACCCATCCCTTTGTACAGAAAACCTTTTTTGGGCCTCACATATTGTATAAGTCCCTCTGTACAGTTTTCAAAACAATAGTACGATCACTAATAAAACCTTGGGCCTCTCCTTGAGCTGTAAGCCCCAACAATCTTTTCAAAGCACTTTCTCCTTTGATTTTGTATATAATATTGTTATCAAAGCTTTCTTTGTTGAACAAACTAACAAAACAGCATGGAAGCTCTACAACCGAGTAAGTGTTTACCCGCTTTCTTTATCCGCTTTCATATATATATAATTGTATTGTGGGGCTGCTCACTGTAAGTCTTCTTTCACAAACTTTTATATACTTGTCAAATATTAACTGTGTAATACTAGTATAGTTATTTAGAGTTCTCCCCGACAACTACGTCTAGCACTAGGTAAAGCCCTGTTGGTCACTCTTAAATACAAACAAAACTAGATCCCCATAGGATTACCAGACACAGTCTTCCCTCCTCTTCGGGTTAAACAATATGGAGACGTGAAAGGCAGCATTCTCAGTGAACCCTTTCTCAGACTGTCACTCTTAGAAATTATCAAAGAGACTCTACTCCCCAGAGATGATCTTTTCTCCGTGAATGGCATCTCTTGAGTTTCTTCCAAATTCTCGGACTTTCCAAGCTTGATCTATTCTCGGTGAATGGCATGTCTTGAACTTCTCGGAGTTTGGGGACCCACAGACTTCTTAAAAGCATCCCCGCCTCCTCTTGGGCGTTGTAGAAGGACCCTTCGGCTTCTTAAAAGCTCTCATGTCTTCTCTTGGGCTTAGTACAAGGAACCAGAGACCTCTACAGGTTGTAATACCCCAAATTTTGACCATTTAGATTTCCCATCATTGTGAAAATCATCATCACAATATGGATGAACCATCATGCTTCATCAGTCTCCCCAAAGATGGGTGAGCATCCAATACAATCAAAATTAGGGTTTCAAGCCCTCTCTGAGTGCTTAGACAAAGGATCAATCAAGAAATGACATGATCTTCAACTTGTCTAATATCTCAAACATCCACAATGGATCAAAAAGGACTCCCACTTCAAGGATTAAGCACAAGGCTGCTCCCTTCTAGGTGGATCAAGTCTCAAGATCGACAGTGTCACCAAATTAGGGTTTTGGTCGACCAGGGCCTCCAGATGGAAATTTTCATCTGGGCACAAGGAAATGATCCAAAGCATGACCTAATATACTTCATGGAACCTCATGAACCCATGCATCAAGTCAATTTTGCCTCAGGGGATGCATTCATAAAAAATCAGGAATTAGGGTTTCTTGACCTAATTCACCCCTAAGTTGACTTTTAGGACAAACCATGAGCCAAGACCTCAAGAGATGATTGGAGGGTCTTTAATACACCATATTGATCCATTTGGAACAATGGATTGATCCAAGAAGCTTGAGCAACAAGTTTCATTTTCATCTGCACCACAATTAGGGTTTTAAGGGAAAAGTCAACTGTAACTTTGACTTTTGACCAAGGCATGCTCCCAAACCCTAATACATGATTGAATATACCCTATGACACCCATGGAACATGTCCATCAAGTTTGATTTAGGTCAAGGACATGATTTCCTGAAGAATTGCACAGTTTAGAATTCATCTGATAAAAAGTCAACTGTGCACAAAAGTCAACTTTGACTTTTTGAGATTTTTCACCAAAATGGATTTTTAACCCTAAAATGATGTTAATGTATGATTTGAATCATCATTCATCAAGAAAAATCAAGAAAAGTGAGATAACTTGTAAAAGGGGTAACCATAAAACTTAGAAATTTGTCTAAGTTAAAAATAAAGTGGCAAAGGTACCAACTTTGGAGGACCATAACTCCTAAACCACAAGGCCATTTTTTCTCATCCAAAGATGGATTTGTAGCCCTCATTATCACCTACAAAAACTTCAACTACAAGTCATTCCAATTCATTAAGGATTTTGAGTTATGGAGTGATCAAAGTGGCTGAAAAGTGAAAATGTCATTTTTTCCAACACTTAGTGAAATTTTCAATAAGTCAGAATTCTGCTTCACTTTTTGCCAAATGTAGGGGGATTTTTCACTTGGAATCAAAAGAGATCAAAACCAAACTTGTTCAAACAGTTGTTGTATCATGTAAGAGTTTTCCAAAATGGCCAAGAACATTGCCAAATTCAACCTACATCATGAGATACAACATTGGCAAGTTGCCTTGCTGAAATCTGTCAAAGCAAGGCAGAATTTGCATTTTGGCTCGATTTGCCAAAATCAGCCAATTGCAATTGCTCCAATCCACTTAGACACCTCAGAGGATTGAATCCAAAGGGGACAATCACTGAGCTAAGCCTCTAAGGTCCAAGGAACAAGGAATAGCATGTTGAACCTACAGTTGCCAAAATAGGGACAAGACTTCAAATTTGGAATGAGGCATTCAATGGAACCATCAAGGTGGCATGGACTGAGCCATTCTCATCTGAAATCAGTCAAGACTTATCCAAGACCAAGGGGACCAAAGCTCTGTGCCCTAACCTCTAGTCAATGGCTAGAGGAGACTTTCATTTCCATTGGCCAACATTGAGGAAACCTACTTACCAGCTGCCATGTACTATTCCTTGCAAAACAAACTTGCTCTACTATAAATAGAGCTCAATTGTGGTCAGTTTAAGTACACCAAAGCCATCTAACAGATGCTTTCCTCAAAATCTCTTTCTCTTGGCAAAAATGCCTTTCTTAGCAAGGTAGCTATCGGGTTTTGAGTTTGAGAGCAATTCTGCACAAACCAATCACTCACACACCTCACATACATCACATATGAGCTGATCAAACACTCACATAACATCTGAAACATCAATTTCACAAAATCACTTGCCATCCACACAAGTTTGAAGTGAAGTTGCAGCTGAGATGCCATAAACTGATCCAGTCCATTTCAATTCAATCCAAGTGTTCAAACACACTCCATATGGTGTAGGGAAGTTGTCCAGATCATCACAACTTGTCTGTAACACCTCCAACTCAAAATCACATCTGCTCTTGCTGTCACGACTTGGAGGTAAGCCTAAACTTGGGCATCTCTCAATCTATGCATATTTCCTCGCACAATAATTTGGCCATATGTTCATAATCATGCATGGAATGTTTTCCCTCAATTAATTGCATTGTTTGAATCGTGTATCAAAAATCCTAGCCTTCATGCAGAAATTAGGGTTCTTGAGGTCTCTTCGTGATTCCTTGTTGTATGTTTAATTTAATTGAAATTAAAATACATAAACATGATCGTGAGGTTGAGGCGAGCATAATGATATGTGGATTGCATGTTATAATTACGTATTCAGTGAGATTGAATGGAAAATGCAAATCTGGGCAAACTGAAAAAACGCGCGTGTTCTTGGTGTTGTTCTTGGCGCCATTTTCATATATTTGAATATTTGAATTTTGTGATTTTGTTTAATTGATTCAAAAATTAATTTCTCTCTGAGTTTTAATGATTTTGAGTTGATTCTTTTTTTAATAATTCACAAAAATGTTAAAATATTTTATTTTATCAAAAAATCCCAAAAATATTATTTATTTCATATAATTGATATTTTTGTAAAGAATTAATATTTTGATTGTTTTTGGCATTTTAAATATTTTTTCTACATTGATTTTGCAACTTTTAATGCTTTCTAATTATTTTGTAGGTCAATACTTAATTTTTGAAGCATTAATCCAAGATCACAATTTGTTTTCCATGTGTTAAACAATTTTTGATCATTTCAATTGAATTTTTATTCAATTAAATACATTTTGAAAACAAATTAGGGTTTTGGATTAATTCAACCCTCAAAAAATCATTTTCAAAACACTTTGGGCCTCTATTAGAGTGTAAGACCCAACCCCTTTTTTTGACCAAATCATCTTTGGGCCTCACTTATTGTATAAGTCCCGATACCGTCAAAAAACAAACGGCGGGATCGTCGCCTTTTCAAAAATCACCTGGGCCTACCCTCGAGTAGTAAGACCCATTTATTCATCTCAAAACTCTTTGGGCCTCTTGAGAGAGTGTAAGACCCATCCCCCCTTGTACAAAAACTTTTTGGGCCTCACTCATTGTATAAGTCCTTCTGTACAAGCAAACGGCGCGATCGTCGCCCGTTTAAAAATAAAAACCATCTGGGCCTACCCTCGAGTAGTAAGACCCATTTCTTTTTCTTTAAAAACACTTTGGGCCTCTTGAGAGAGTGTAAGACCCATTCCTTTGTACAGAAAACCATTTTCGGCCCCAGTCACTTATATAAGTCCCTCTGTGCAAATTCAAACAGTGCGCTCACTGATAAAACCCTGGGCCTCTCCTTGAGCTGTAAGCCCCAAACCTTTCTTTTTCAAAGCACTTTTTCCTTTGATTTTGAATATACTGTTGTTTTTAATCTGTCTTTGTTGAACAACTAACCAAACAGCATGGAAGCACTACAATCGAGTAAGTGGTTATCGCTTTCGTTTACTGCTTTCATATTATAAACTGTATTGTGGGGCTGCTCACTGTAAGTCTCCTTTCATAAACTCATATCTACAGTGTAATAATAGTATAGATATTTCGAGTTTCCCCGGCTACTACGTCTAGAACTAAGTGATGCCGTTTCATTTATTCGTAGAAATAGACGCCTAGATCCCCAATAGGAGCACCAGATACAGTCTTCTCTTCGGCTGTCCTCCTTAGGAATCGTCAAGAAATTCTATCCCCCAGAGATGAATTATTCTCGGTGAAACTTCTCTTGAATTTCTTCAAACCGCCGAACGGTTCGGACTCTCTCCAAAAGTTAAAGTCACTGGATAGTAAACCTCACACGTTTACCAGTGGTTTTAACTCTAAAAGAGTTTTCCTGAACTTTTCTTTGGTTTGGGACCCACGGGCTTCTTAAAAGCATCGGCCTCCTCTTGGGCATCATACAAGGACCCACAGGCTTCCTAAAAGCAACCCCGCCTCCTCTTGGGCATTATTCAAGGACCCTACAGCTTCTTAGAAGTATTCACAGCCTCCTCTTAGGCTTCGTATAATGATCTCTTTCTCCGGGAATGATAGCCTCCTCTTGGGTTTCGTACAAGGACCCGTCGGCTTCTTAAAAGATTCCAGCCTCCTCTTGGGCTTCGTACAAATTGTCCCGACGACCTCCTAGAGGTATAGGAACAGAACCTAGTCATCCTCATAGAACAGTCCTTTCATAGAGTCTACTACTGTTTCTCGAAGCATAGTACAAAAGATAAAACTCTAGACTTGGACAGTCTAACTTCCTTGAGTCTCAAAGACATTCTCAAGCACCCTTCGTTAAATAGGAAGGAAACCCGCAGACTCGGATAGTCTCGATACCCTTTGGATTTCCCGTTTCCTCAAAGAAAAGGAGATATCCCTGATCCTCAAATTAAATCCCTGTGTACAGCGTTACTCATATAAGAACTGATTTTCTCTTTTAAATCAGTATATTGGATCTGTCACTCAACTGAAACAGTTACAATAGCCTCCATCTCGGGCTTCGTACGAGATACCAAAATTCTCCCCAGTGGAGTCAAAACAACCTTTTAGCCTCTCTCTCAGACTTTGTATGAGACACAAAAGATTCCCTCGTTTAGTCAATCACCCCTTTTTTGCCTCCATCTCGGGCCTCGTATGAGATATAAATCCCTTAAGCAAGAGTCGAACTCTTTGCTAGCCTCCTCTTAGGCTTTGTATAACGATATGCCCCACTGGGTCAAAAACCTTTAGCCTCTCTCTCAGGCTTTGTACGAGACACAAAATAGCCTCCTCTTAGGCTTTGTATAATGATTTTCCTAGCGGAAATTAGCCTCCTCTTAGGCTTTGTATAAGAAAACCACTGGTTGATCCAATCAACCTTTTAGCATAAAAAATGTGCCTCGTTTACAGTACACAAACATCAACAACTCCTTTCCTTTCATCTAATCGCTGTAAGCGGCAAGCCTCTAGATCATCTACATCCATGCCACTGTCCCTCTTTTAGCATGAGATTTTCCTAAGGAAAGATGGCATTGCTCTACACTGAGTTAAAGTCTTCTCCTTCAGGTTAAAACCCTTTCTTCAGAAATTATGGCATTGCTCGGATCCGCGTATCCCAGTTAAAGTAATTCTCCTTCCCCCTCTTTAGAGATGACAAATTCTCTCTAAAACCGAGGTCTTTCAGCTTCACGTCTTGGGCTTTGAACAAGACACAAATAGCCCTTTTAGCTTCACATCTTGGGCTTTGAACAAGATACAAATCACCTTTCCCTTCACGTCTTGGGCTTTGAACAAGACACCAAAAACCAAGTTCCTCCCATAGAATAGGAGGAACTACGAACGCTCTGATTTCCCTGTTTCGGTAAACGGGAATACGTAAGCATAAGATCGAAAGAAAAGATCTTAGCGAGCGCAATCAACAAAAAACCCAAATCCCATATCCCCATCAATCAAAAGCAGTAATTCAAAAGCATCAGTCCTAACATCCTAATCCTTATTCCCCGCCAGAAACCCTTTGCCTAGAAAAAAGAAAGAAAGAACCATATTGGCGAAATACGAATAACCAGTACAAAGGCCCCCTCACATTGATAGCATCCGTAACCTAACAGACCGCTGTTTAAACTCAGTATGCAAGCAGGGTTAATTGGAGACATCTATTTCCCTTCCTTATTCAGCTCACAATAGGATAAAAAATGAATCGACCTGTAGTCAAAGCTCAAACCGCAGAGAGCGACCAGCGCTTAAGAACCGCGTCCAAAATCGTTCGCTACAGAAAAGTGGCGCCCACCGTGGGGCCGTTCTTTCTTTCTTACTATTTAAACCTTGGGTAAGTCATTTTCATGGCGGTGGCCGCCAACAGAAAAGTGGCGCCCACCGTGGGGCCCATTCCTTTCTTTCTACTTCTCTTGTGTGAAAAATTACACAAATGGCGACTCTACTGGGGAGTCTCCTTTTCTGCCTTAGGGCATCATCCCCATTTTCTACGGAAAATGGGAACTCTACCAAAGAGAAAGATTGACCTATGCTGGTCCATCTCTTAGGCAGGGAACCACAGATTGGGGCTTCCGCCGGGGAACCCATTTCTGTCAGAAACTTAAGAATCGTAGCTTTATAAGTCTAGGATGATTAGGACAAATATATATACTGCTTTTCCTAATTGCTATACGTGTTTATTTTTCTGCTACTGGGAATGCGTGTGATGCCGCATGTGGTGAGATTGAGTATACACTTAAGAAAAGCCAACCTTTTTTCGTAGTGCGGAAGCTATCAGAAATAGCTGTTACGCGATACTACCCTCATTTGAGGCTGGTGATCTATTCTCGGTGAATAGCACTTACTCTAAGATTGCACACAACTCACTGGCGATCCGCTTATTGTTCTGCCTTCCTGGGAGGAGCTGATGATAATGAGTACAGGTACAAAAATCACCCTAGTATAAACCAGTGGGGATGGGTAGAGCGTTGACTTCATGACAACGACCCTCTGACCCCATGTTTTTTTTTTCTATGTTTTTGTGTGCTGCATTCGTGCATCCATTTAATAAAACATTAAAACATTCAAAAAAAATTTCTCTTCTAGTCTCTCTGTTTTTCAAATTAAACTAAGACTGTGATTGCAAATATCAGAGAAAAAGATTACGCTAATGGATTTCGGTAGAAGGAGAACTCGCCAGTATACCTTCAAGGTTCCAAAACTAGGGGATTTGAGAAAGTTAGCAAGGATGATCGTTAACCCAGAGGCTTTCAGAGCCAAGCACGGTGGTTTGCTACCACTGTTAAGAGTCCATGTGATTGAGGGGATCATGGACGCGCTCATTCAGTTCTATGATCCGGTTTATCATTGTTTCACATTCCCGGATTACCAGCTGGCACCAACGCTGGAGGAGTATTCTCATCTGACTGATTTACATATCACAGATCGAGCTCCATTTTCTGGACTGGAAGAAATTCCAAAGAATCAGACTATTGCAATAGCAATTCATTTGGACGAGTCTGAGGTCAGGACTCACATGACCACTAAGGGTGGCATCCAAGGTTTGCCAGCCTAGTTCTTGACAAAAAAGGCTCTATACTTCGCTAGTATAGGGAACGGAACTGCTTTTGAAAGCATCTTTGTCTTGCTCACCTACGGATTATTTTTGTTTCCCAACATCAATAACTTCGTCGATATCAACGCTATTAAGGTTTTTCTCATTGGAAACCCTGTGCCGACTTTGCTTGCAGATGCGTATCATTCTGTACACTTGGGAAATTTGTACAGCGGAGGGGAGATCACATGCTGTGTACCTTTGCTTTACAAGTGGTTTATCTCTCACTTGCCCAAGTCTGCTGCTTTTTGGGATTGCAAGAGTGTCTTACGTTGGTCGCAGAAGATCATGTCCCTCACCAACTCTGATATAGATTGGTGTAATAGGATTTATGAGGGAATCAGAATCATTGACCGTTGTGGAAACTTCCCCAGCGTACCCCTCATAGGAACTAAAGGAGGAATCAACTATCATCCGATATTAGTTCTTCGTCAATTTGGATACCCGATGAGACACATCCCACTAGGTGTTCATCTGGAAGGTCTTTTCTTCAAAGAAGGAGAAAGTGACAGAGCACTAAAGATGGAAATAGTGCAAGCTTGGAAACAGGTTCATAAGAAAGGACGAGAGTCTCTGGGAAAACCGGACTGTGTCTCGGCGGAGCCTTATCTCCATTGGGTACAAACCAGAGCTCTCAAGCTAAAAATGCCTTATCCTCGTTACGAAATTCTTCCACCGAGGGAAACTGTCATGTACTTTATGACGGAAACTGAAAGGCTTCAGGTTACTCTTAACAAAGTTCAAAAGGAAAGAAGGTCTTGGAAGAACAAGTACCGCACCCTCGGCGTAGAATGTATCCAAATACAGCAATTACTAAAAGAGAAAGGCGCTCTAATTGAAATTTTGGAGCAGCATGCTGTAGAAAACCAAGATGACCAAAGGAATTTGCTCACTCCTTTCACCTGGAAAAGAAATGACAACCCGACAACGGCCCAAGCGCCCCGGTCAAAGAAAAGGAAGATACCAGAGTCAGCACCCGGTTTCTCCTCAGAGAGGACTCAGGACCCATTAGTTTAGGTTTCTGTTTCTGCACTTTGTAATCTACTGTATTTCCATTTCTGTAATCCTTTGGAATTCAATAAAAAGGGGTTTCCCCACTATTTGATATTTGCAATCTAATTGTCGAAGTTTATTTTAATTAAACCTAAAAACAATTAATATAATCATTGCATTCATCATTCTCACATCGCGTATTCTCCTTACCTACGAATCTCACGTTTGTGTCTCGATTCTAGAGTCAAACTGTCTCATTCGTATAATACTCGGGCCAATCGTCAGAAAAAGATGGATGATCTTGAGGAAGAAAATAGAGAGTTGAAAGAAGAGATCGACGCTCTGAGAGAGGATATGAGAAAGCTTCGTAACGACATGCAAGCCATGACAGAAGCTCAGCTACAAAGAACTGTGATCTCAGAGATCACCTCAACGCCCATCATAAAAAAGTATGATCCTAGGTATCAGATGCCGAAAGATCATCCTTGGGGCATGCCTGTTAACTATATCCCGGAAGGATATGTTCCGCCGATCACTAAAGATCAGGGAATCGCAACAGAAGCCGCTGGGCCTGAAGGTTACAAACTTCGGGAAAGCGAAGATGCCAGGGGCATACTCAAGACTCCTGAAGGTTACAAACTTCGGGAGGCGCCAAGACTTACTGCCGTAGTCACGGTACCACCCCCTGTGGTGCACACTGTCCCGGAAGGACAGATTCCACCAACACCTTCTGGTAAGAAGGAAACTATGTTTGACAGAATGGAGGAATTCCAGGAGCAGTTCTTGGAAATGTAGAAAGAGCTGCAAGCCATTCGCGGTCAGGATCTATTTGGAAAGGACGCCGCAGACCTCTGCTTGGTCCCAAATGTAAAAGTACCGCACAAGTTCCAAGTGCCCGACTTTGAAAAATACAAGGGTAACTCTTGCCCTCAGAGCCATCTGGTGATGTACGCTCGGCGGATGTCAGCTCAGACGGAGAATCAGGACCTGCTGATTCACTACTTCCAGGATAGTTTAACCGGTGCCGCACTAAAATGGTACATGGGTTTAAACCGTGCCTCGATCAGCACATTCAGAGATCTTGGCACTGCCTTCGTCCAACAATACAAATACAATTTGGACATGGCACCCGACAGAGATCAACTCAGATCAATGTCACAAAAGGACAAGGAAACCTTTAAGGAGTATGCTCAAAGGTGGCGTGAAATTGCCGCTCAAATTTGTTCACCTCTTGAGGAAAAAGAGATGGCAAAAATCTTCTTAAAGACCTTAAGCTCATTTTACTATGACTGAATGGTTGCCAGTGCGCCCAGGGATTTCACCGAAATGGTCGGCATGGGTGTACGTCTTGAGGAAGCCGTCCGAGAAGGACGTTTGGTAAAAGACACTGGATCGACGAGCGGTACTAAAAAATACGGTAGTACTCTCCCTAAGAAAAAAGAGCAAGATATTGGGAATATCTCTCTCGGAGAGCAAAGGCGACGTTATCAGCCAGTAGCAGCTGTTACTCCTGCTATCGGCCCCGCGCTTGTTCTTACGTATCAACCTCAAGTTGCGCAGAGCCAACCTGACCAACAAAGGACACAACAGCCTCTTCAGCAGGCTCGTCCTCCATACAACAACAACCGTACAACACGGCCATCAGGATTTGATCCTATACCTGTAACATACGCAGAACTGTTTCCGTTACTGCTGGCTAAAGGGCACATTCAGACTAAGTCTCCCCTTTCAGTTCCGGAAAATCCGCCTTTTTGGTTTAAAGCGGATCAAACATGTCCTTATCATCAAGGAGGTTCAGGGCATAACATTGAGACTTGCCTCAATTTCAAATCCGACGTGCAAAAGCTTGTTAGGAGCGGGCTCTTATCTTTCAAAGATACGAATCCTAATGTTTTTACGAACCCGCTGCCTCAACACGAGAAAGCTGCAGTCAATCTGATTGAGAAAGAGACTAACAATGTTTATCAAATTCACGATGTACTCTTATTGGGGACCAATTTGGTCAAGATGCATTGTAGACAGAGTGGATATGGCCATGTGCCACCTCATAACTATCACCAGTGTGATATCTGCTCTAAAGATAACCAAGGATGTTCTGTGGTGCAAGCAGCTCTGCAGGAACAAATGGATCTTGGATGGATCCAAGAGCACCGAGTTAGTGGAGTTAACATGGTCTCTACGAATTCTAACGTCATTCAAAACCACGACATCCGTGTGATGAATGTCAACTTGGTGGCGATGCACTCAAGGCAAAGCCAGTATCATAATCTGCCGCGACATGATTACAGTTCCTGTCTGATTTTCTCGGTAAACAAACAGGGATGCTCTTTCATACAAGAGGCCCTCCAGCGTCAGATGAATCTTGGATGGATCCAAGACTACCATGATAGGAATCCCTATCAAATCAATATGGTTCAGATCTTTGACATCCGCGTGATGAATACCAACCTGGTAGAGTTACATGCTGAGCAAGTCCGACTCGGATTCTTAATATCACACGATTATCAAAATTGTAAAGTGGGTTGCGAAAACGATCGAGGTTGTACCCTTGTCCAGGAGGCACTTCAGCACTTGTTAAATCACTGGTGGATGCCAATCTATATGGACGAAGATACTCAGCAGATTAGTATCAATAACAGGAATCCTACTCGTCGTCAAAGTCAGGATGTCCGATCAATGGAAGGTAACCTAGTGAGGTTACATTGTATTCAAAGTGGGCGTGGCCAGGTGCCACCACACAACTATGACAGTTGTAGCGTCTGTTCGGAAAGTAACCAAGGGTGTTACCTTGTGAGAGCAGCTCTTCAGGGTCAGGTCGATCATGGAGAAATTCGTCCATATCCAGGTTCAGGACCCATCATTTGGTCGCCGAACTACCTTGCCGAGCAAGTTGAGGATGTTGTCACGATCTCTGGTCATCATAGGACCAGGGATGTTTTTTCCATCATCCCTCTACTTGACGAATCTAGAGTTCCCAACCGGGAACGGATCAAGGTTACTTATGACAGTCAGAAAAATCAGAAGGTTCCCATAGTCATCTATCTACCGGGGCCACTACCGTATGAATCAGCTAAGGCGATCCCTTACAAATACGGTGCAACAATAATCGAGAATGGAAAGGAAATTCCATTACCTTCCGTCGTGAATATTGCAGACATCAGTCGTGTAACACGGAGCGGTCGAATCTTCAACCGAGGGATTGGAGAATCCAACAAGGAAAAGGAACTTCAGGCGGAAATTCCTGATCCACCAGTCGGTCAATCTGGTAATCCCGACTTTTCAAAAGACAAAGATGAGATGCTAAAGCTCATCCAAAGGAGTGAATATAACATTGTTGATCAACTGTTATAGACTCCTTCAAAGATCTCAGTATTATCACTGTTACTCAGTTCAGAAGCCCACAGGGAGGCTCTATAGAAAGTCTTGGAGCAAGCCTTTGTGGAACAGGATGTAACAATCAGACAATTCGATAGCATTGTCTCTAACATCACTTCCTGCAATAATTTGGGATTTAGTGATGAGGAATTACCTGAAGAGGGTCGCCGTCATAACATGGCGCTCAATATCACAGTTAACTGCCAGGGCGATGCTTTAGCCAACGTACTGGTAGACACAGGGTCATCCCTGAATGTTATGCCGAAGTACACTTTGATGCAATTATCATTCAAGGGCCCTCCGATGAGAGTCAGCGAGGTCGTCGTCAAAGCATTCGACGGATCCAGAAAAACAGTTATCGGCGAAGTTGATCTTCTGATAACTATTGGTCCTCACACTTTCCAAATCACTTTCCAGGTCATGGACATCCGGGCAATGTACAGTTGTTTATTAGGAAGACCTTGGATACATCAGGCTGGAGCGGTTACTTCAACCCTCCACCAAAAGCTAAAGTTCGTCAAGAACGATCAACTTGTCACGGTTTGTGGGGAACAAGCCTTGCTCGTGAGTAACTTATCATCATCTACTTGTGTGGAACCCGAGGAGGTTATTGGAACTCAGTTCCAAGCACTATCGGTGAGCAAGAATGATCAATCCGAAGAAGAAACTTCAATTTCTTCATACAAAGATGCTATCAAAGCGGTCGAGAGTACCGATACGACAGGATGGGGACGGCTTGTCATTCCTATTGACAATAAAACAAAGAAGGGTCTTGGTTTTTCTGCAACCTGTACCCAGACAGTCGCCAACGATGAAAGTCTTCATCCCCTTCAAAACTTCTTCCCCAGTGGAGGTTTTCTTCACCCAGTGTCTCAGACAGTTCATGCTATCAATGAGGAAGATCCCTCTGACACAGATGAAGAATGGAAGTCCTACCTTAGCAAGGACGGCTATATGTCTTAGGAAGAGGTGCCTATGCCTTTTTGCTTTCCTACAGAAAGTCCGAGATTTATACCAAGATCAGATGTCGAAATGATCTACGGAGATTGTGATCCGGAAGGATGCCGTGCTCCACCAAATTCATTAGAGGAAGACACTCCGATGAAAGACAACTTTGACCACAATCACTATGGCCCAATGGATGGTCTGCCAATGTGGCAGCCTTACCCAGGAAACTTGGGGCAAGAAAGTCAGCCGAACAATGAAACTCAGCTGACCATCATTGAACAGAATACCTGTGTCCCCACCATGTCATGGGATCAACACTCAGGTCATTCGGAAATTACTCAACATGAAAGTGAATTCGCAACGTTCGCAGGACTTGAATTCATTAACTATGCTTTTCCCGAGGTCAACGTCATCGAGAGAGATGACTCCTCCAGTTCCAAAGAAGTTTGGGACACCTTGGGACAACCAAGTGGAAAATACGACTTTATGGTCAAGTACACTGCTCCCGAAAGCTCTCGTATCAGGCTCGAAGACATCCAGCATCCAGTCAACTGGATGGGAAGATGCAGCTGAGAGCACCAATGATATGCAAAATGCAACAGAGGAATCCTCCTACGACAACTCTGCTTGGGAGACAGATTCCAATGATCCTGCCCCACCAGAAATCAACGTCATTTATGAAGACAAATCAAGGAAGGTGCCAGACTTTGTGATTCACCGTGGAGTTCGCCGCCAATGGGTTGCCGTCGAGGTTCCGAAGGTCGTTCATCAGTCAAAGTAATTGCCATCTTTAACCTTTCACCCTGCCCAGGTGAAACGGATGTTTTGATAGGGGCTCGCTTTCTGTAAATTTCCCTCTTCGCTTTGCTCGAAGCGACAGAGTTTTGTTTTATAGGGCTGTCGTTTCAAGATTCGACTTGTTCATTAATAAAATAACGTCGTTCTGTAATTTCCACATTAATTGCTGTTTTCTCTTTTTGCTTTTTCAGAAAATGGTAATCCTAAAAAACATTCAATAATAAAAACAAGCAGTAAAATCAAAACACTGCACACACTTGCATTTTCTCTATCTCTTCTAAACACGAATCATCACGTCATGCAGATTGCTTGTTTTATACCCAGTTGAAACATACGATCCGATGCCTTCTTCCAACTTTGAGTTCCCGGTATTCGAAGCTGAAGAAGAAAATGACAACCAAATTCCAGAAGAGATCTCCCGACTACTCATACAAGAGGAAAGGTCCATTGAACCTCACAAAGAGCCGTTGGAAACGGTAAACTTGGGTTCAGAAAAAGAGAGAAAAGAAATCAGGATCGGAGCATTGCTCAGTCCAACTGCCAGAGAGGGTTTGATAAAGCTTCTCAAAGAATTCCCCGATGTATTCGCTTGGTCCTATCAGGATATGCCAGGGTTGGATACCAGCATCGTGGAACATCACTTACCATTGAGACCGGAATGTCCGCCAGTAAAGCAAAGGTTGAGACGCACTCACCCGGACATGGCTATCAAAATCAAGGAGGAGGTACAGAAACAGATCGACGCGGGTTTCCTCGCTACATCTGAATATCCTCAATGGTTAGCCAACATCGTACCCGTTCCCAAAAAGGATGGAAAGGTCAGAATGTGTGTTGATTACAGAGATCTAAACAAGGCAAGTCCAAAGGACGACTTTCCTTTACCACACATTGACATGCTGGTTGACAACACAGCAAAGTTCAAAGTATTCTCCTTCATGGATGGATTCTCGGGCTATAACCAGATCAAAATGGCTCCAAAAGACATGGAGAAAACTTCGTTCATTACCCCATGGGTACCTTTTGTTATAAGGTAATGCCGTTCGGTTTGAAGAATGCCGGGGCAACCTATCAAAGGGCCATGACTACTCTGTTTCATGACATGATACACAAAGAAATCGAGGTATATGTCGATGATTTGATTGCAAAATCAAGAACAGAGGATGAGCACATTGAACATCTGTCAAAATTGTTCGAACGTCTAAGAAAATTCAAGCTCCGCTTGAATCCTAACAAGTCCACCTTCGGTGTCCGTTCGGGGAAACTACTAGGGTTCATCGTCAGCCAGAAAGGAATTGAAGTTGATCCTGACAAGGTCAAGGCCATTCAAGAAATGCCTTCTCCGAAAACTGAAAAACAAGTCAGAGGATTCCTGGGACATTTGAACTACATCTCCAGATTCATATTCCTTATGACCGCCACTTGTGCACCGATTTTCAAGTTATTGAAAAAGAACCAGGATTGCGTTTGGTCAGAAGATTGCCAAACCGCCTTCGACAGTATTAAGGAATATCTGTTGAATCCTCCGATTCTATCACCTCCAGTGGAAGGAAGACCACTAATCATTTACCTCACAGTCCTAGAGGAATCAATGGGATGTGTACTTGGCCAACAAGACGAAACTAAAAGGAAAGAGTCTGCCATTTACTATCTAAGCAAGAAATTCAACGACTGCGAGACTCGGTACATGATGCTTGAGAAAACTTGCTGTGCTTTGGCTTGGGCAGCCAAACGTCTTCGCTAGTACATGATTCGTCATACTACTTGGTTGGTCTCCGAAATGGATCCAATCAAGTACGTTTTCGAAAAACCTGCTCTCACGGGAAGGATTGCCCGTTGGCAGATGTTACTATCAGAATATGACATAGAGTACCATGCTCAGAAAGCCGTTAAAGGAAGTATTTTAGCCGATCATTTGGCTCATCAACCGATTGACGATCAAGAATCAATCGGGTTTGACTTCCCAGACGAAGATGTCATGTATCTAAAGATGAAAGATTGCGATGAACCGCTACCCAGTGAAGGGCCAGAACCAGGTTCCCAGTGGGGACTTATCTTTGACGGAGCAGTCAATCATTATGGAAACAGAATTGGGGCAATCATTGTTACCCCTCAGGGTTCCCACATTCCTTTCACTGCCAGACTTACGTTTAAATGTACGAACAACGAGGCCGAATACGAAGCATGCATTATGGGTCTCGAAGAAGCAATGGATTTAAGGATAAAAAACTTGGACGTATACGGTGACTCAGCCCTGGTTATTAACCAGATAAAAGGAGATTGGAACACATACCAATCAGGATTGATTCCTTACAAAGACTATGCAAGAAGGTTGCTACCTTTCTTCAACAGAGTTGAGTTTCATCACATCCCTCGTGAGGAGAATCACATGGCTGACGCATTAGCCACTATCTCTTCCATGATTAGTGTAGGTCGATGGAATGACATACCTAAGGTCGACATCATGCGCCTTGAACAGCCCGCTTACATCTTCATGATTGAAGCAGTCATAGACGACAGACCTTGGTATCACGATATCAAATGCTTTCTTCAGAAACAAGAGTACCCATCTGGGGCACTCAGAAAAGACAGGAAAACCCTCAGAAGATTGGCTGGAAACTTCTTCCTGAGCGGTGACACTCTTTATAAGAGAAATTTTGACATGGTTTTGCTCCGATGCGTAGACAGACCAGAAGCAGACATGCTCATGAAAGAAATTCATGAAGGATCCTTTGGCACTCATGCCAACGGACACACAATGGCGAGAAAAATTCTCAGGGTCGGGTATTATTGGTTAACCATGGAATCCGACTGCTACAAGTACATGAGGAGGTGTCACAAGTGTCAGATATACTCCGACAAAATTCGTGTACCGCCATCACATCTCAAAGTTCTTTCTTCCCCGTGGCCTTTTTCCATATGGGGAATCGACATAATTGGTATGATTGAGCCCAAGGCTTCAAATGGACATCGGTTCATCCTGGTAGCCATTGACTATTTCACCAAATGGGTCGAAGCAGCGTCATTCGCCAATGTAACCCGACAAGTGGTGGTCCGATTTATCAAAAACAATATCATCTGCCGTTATGGTGTTCCAAGCGAGATCATTACTGATAATGGATCTAACTTGAACAATAAGATGATGAAAGAGTTGTGTGCAGAGTTCAAGATGGAACACCATAACTCATCTCCCTACCGACCCAAGATGAACGGAGCGGTAGAAGCGGCTAACAAGAACATCAAGAAGATCGTTCAGAAGATGGTTGTAACCTATAAAGATTGGCACGAGATGCTACCCTTTGCTCTTCACAGTTATCGTACATCTGTCCGCACTTCAACAGGGGCAACCCCTTTCTCTCTAGTATATGGCATGGAGGCAGTTCTCCCCATAGAAGTAGAGATCCCATCAATCCGGGTATTGATGGAAGCTAAGCTCACCGAAGTTGAATGGTGTCAAAGTCGACACGACGAACTGAACCTGATCGAAGAGAAGAGAATCACGGCACTATGCCACGGTCAGTTGTATCAACAGAGAATGAAGAGGGCGTTCGACAAAAAGGTCCGACCTCGTGTCTTCAGAAAAGGAGACCTCGTGCTCAAGAAGATACAATCATTTCTCTCTGACTCTCGGGGCAAATGGACCCCAAATTATGATGGCCCCTATGTGGTCACGAAAGCTTTCTCAGGCGGCGCCTTGAGACTTGCAACCATGGACGGAGAGGAATTTACCTACCCCACAAATGTTGATGTAGTCAAGAAATACTTCGCCTAAACTAAAAAAAAAACATCTCGGTGGATTGAAAACCCGAAAGGGCGGTCCAGGCAAAAGTTAGAGACATGAAAAAAAATCATCCCGATGGATTGGAAATCTCATAGTACAATCCAGGCAAAAATTAGGGATAATGGCAAGTAACTATGTTCAACAGAGGCAAGTCCCTCAGCAGCAGTTGCATCATCTGTCAGAAAACTCCAGTCAAAGGTCATCTTCGACGAAAGCTCAGGATGCCCCGAATTCAAAGTTGGTAGAAGGATAGTGGTCGTTATGTTTCAACGTAGCCCTTTTCCCTGTAAATTACCATTTTCTAACTTTGTATATACTCTTTGGAATCACACGTTTGGCTGATCTCCATCTTATCAATAAAATTTGAGCCCTTGTCCTTTTGTTTATAATTCTTAACTTGCTTTAGCTTTACAGAACGACGTTGTTTAAACTTAATCAGCGATTCTTGAAATAAAACAAAAATGAATTTACTTGTTAAAACTTTTTCTGCTTTTAAAATAAAGATGGCAATTTCTTTTGACTGTTGAACATCAGAAGAACATCGATTGCTTCTCCCGAAGTAAGCGAATTTCAAAGTGCAGAATCAAAGTACTCCTTCTAAGCCAGTATGCCTAAATGAAGGGATCAACTGTGTCAGAGACCTTGTTTCGTCTGACACACCTCGGCCGAGTTCTCATCTCCTAAGCCCGATCAATATAGCTCCCAACGGGACTATCTCTCCTAAGCAAGGTGGAATTGCTATTTTGAATCAACGGTACTTCTTCGCCCCGCGATGGCCGAGTATCCAATTGTGTTCATCCATTAGTCTGTATGTCGCGTCTGTTTTGTCAGCATATACATACATACATCATGCATTTTTTATTTGCATTCACATTTCATATTGCATCACTATCACTCTAGTCGGTCCTGTCCCCTAGTGGTAGAAGTCCTCTCAATCGAGTTGTCAGTTCTTTCCTCGTCAGGAAATACTGTGTCTGAACAACCTCGCTTCCAGTTTAATTCTGGAAAGAAGTTGGTCCTTGACCACTTTGATAACTTGAACCTCTGAAAGATCAGAGAAAACTTTCAATAAGTATCACTCTTCGCCATTGAAGATGATATCCTCGCTTTCCCGGATTAAGGAAAATCCCTAGAGAAAGCCTCTTAAACAGAGATTCGGCAGTACATCAGTATTTCTCCGAAAAGTCGTTGAAGAAAAGGTCATCGGCACCTCAAAATTGGACCACATCATATGGCGTTTCTCCGGGAAGATCCCGAGAAAAGTATGATGAAAGATCCCAAATGGAAACAGTCTCTCAAGAGACTCGCTTTCCACAGTAGAAACAAATGGCGTCTCCAAAATGAAGAAGTTTGTGTACCTCTACGACTCAGACGAATGGGTTCCCCAGCAAGTCTGACATCAAAACTTTTTCCACTCAAATGGCATCTCCCCAGGAAAATTCGGCGAGAAGTTTGAGGAAAGCCGCTATGAATAGCGTCCCTTGTCAAGAAAGTTTATTGACAAAAGAAACTAAGACCAGTTCTTGGTAAGAAACCAGGATCGAGGGGAAGTTTAAATCAGAAACTAAGACCAGTTCCTTGGTAGGAAACCAGGATCGAGGGGAAGTTTAAATCAGAAACTAAGACCAGTTCCTTGGTAGGAAACCAGGATCGAGGGGAAGTTTAAATCAGAAACTAAGACCAGTTCCTTGGTAGGAAACCAGGATCGAAGGGAAGTTTAAATCAGAAACTAAGACCAGTTCCTTGGTAGGAAACCAAGAACGAGGGGAGGTTTATTTCAAAAGAAAACTGAGACCAGTTCCTTGGCTGAAGACCCGGATCGAGGGGAAGTTTACCTTTTCTAAGAATCATTGTTTAGCTAAAGAAGATGAATGCGTAAGCTACCATTCATAACCACCATCAAAATTTCAGATATTCCGATATTTAATCCTCTTGCACCCCGAATGCTCGAATCCCTTCGTCATTCACACCTTCGGGTCCAAGAAGATTAAATAGGGGCATCTGTAATACCCCAAATTTTGACCACTTAGGTTTCCCATCATTGTGAAAATCATCATCACAATATGGATGAACCATCATGCTTCATCAGTCTCCCCAAAGATGGGTGAGCATCCAATACAATCAAAATTAGGATTTCAAGCCCTCTCTGAGTGCTTAGACAAAGGATCAATCAAGAAATGACATGATCTTCAACTTGTATAATCTCTCAAACATCCACAATGGATCAAAAAGGACTCCCACTTCAAGGATTAAGCACAAGGCTGCTCCCTTCTAGGTGGATCAAGTCTCAAGATCGACAGTGTCACCAAATTAGGGTTTTGGTCGACCAGGGCCTCCAGATGGAAATTTTCATCTGGGCACAAGGCAATGATCCAAAACATGACCTAATATACTTCATGGAACCTCATGAACCCATGCATCAAGTCAATTTTGCCTCAGGGGATGCATTCATCAAAAATCAGGAATTAGGGTTTCTTGACCTAATTCACCCCTAAGTTGACTTTTGGGACAAACCATGAGCCAAGACCTCAAGAGATGATTGGAGGGTCTTTAATACACCATATTGATCCATTTGGAACAATGGATTGATCCAAGAAGCTTGAGCAACAAGTTTCATTTTCATCTGCACCACAATTAGGGTTTTAAGGGAAAAGTCAACTGTAACTTTGACTTTTGACCAAGACATGCTCCCAAACCCTAATACATGATTGAATATACCCTATGACATCCATGGAACATGTCCATCAAGTTTGATTTAGGTCAAGGACATGATTTCCTGAAGAATTGCACAGTTTGGAATTCATCTGATAAAAAGTCAACTGTGCACAAAAGTCAACTTTGACTTTTTGAGATTTTTCACCAAAATGGATTTTTAACCCTAAAATGATGTTAATGTATGATTTGAATCATCATTCATCAAGAAAAATCAAGAAAAGTGAGATAACATGTAAAAGGGGTAACCATAAAACTTAGAAATTTTTCTAAGTTAAAAATAAAGTGGCAAAGGTCCCAACTTTGAAGGACCATAACTCCTAAACCACAAGGCCATTTTTTCTCATCCAAAGATGGATTTGTAGCCCTCATTATCACCTACAAAAACTTCAACTACAAGTCATTCCAATTCATTAAGGATTTTGAGTTATGGAGTGATCAAAGTGGCTGAAAAGTGAAAATGTCACTTTTTCCAACACTTAGTGAAATTTTCACTAAGTCAGATTTGCCTTCACTTTTTGCCAAATGTAGGGGGATTTTTCACTTGGAATCAAAAGAGATCAAAACCAAACTTGTTCAAACAGTTGTTGTATCATGTAAGAGCTTTCCAAAATGGCCAAGAACATTGCCAAATTCAACCTACATCATGAGATACAACATTGGCAAGTTGCCTTGCTGAAATCTGTCAAAGCAAGGCAGAATTTGCATTTTGGCTCGATTTGCCAAAATCAGCCAATTGCAATTGCTCCAATCCACTTGGACACCTCAGAGGATTGAATCCAAAGGGGACAATCACTGAGCCAAGCCTCCAAGGTCCAAGGAACAAGGAATAGCATGTTGAACCTAGAGTTGCCAAAATAGGGACAAGACTTCAAATTTGGAATGAGGCATTCAATGGAACCATCAAGGTGGCATGGACTGAGCCATTCTCATCTGAAATCAGTCAAGACTTATCCAAGACCAAGGGGACCAAAGCTCTGTGCCCTAACCTCTAGTCAATGGCTAGAGGAGACTTTCATTTCCATTGGCCAACATTGAGGAAACCTACTTACCAGCTGCCATGTACTATTCCTTGCAAAACAAACTTGCTCTACTATAAATAGAGCTCAATTGTGGTCAGTTTAAGTACACCAAAGCCATCTAACAGATGCTTCCCTCAAAATCTCTTTCTCTTGGCAAAAATGCCTTTCTTAGCAAGGTAGCTATCGGGTTTTGAGTTTGAGAGCAATTCTGCACAAACCAATCACTCACACACCTCACATACATCACATATGAGCTGATCAAACACTCACATAACATCTAAAACATCAATTTCACAAAATCACTTGCCATCCACACAAGTTTGAAGTGAAGTTGCAGCTGAGATGCCATAAACTGATCCAGTCCATTTCAATTCAATCCAAGTGTTCAAACACACTCCATATGGTGTAGGGAAGTTGTCCAGATCATCACAACTTGTCTGTAACACCTCCAACTCAAAATCACATCTGCTCTTGCTGTCACGACTTGGAGGTAAGCCTAAACTTAGGCATCTCTCAATCTATGCATATTTCCTCGCACAATAATTTGGCCATATGTTCATAATCATGCATGGAATGTTTTCCCTCAATTAATTGCATTGTTTGAATCGTGTATCAAAAATCCTAGCCTTCATGCAGAAATTAGGGTTCTTGAGGTCTCTTCGTGATTTCTTGTTGTATGTTTAATTTAAATGAAATTAAAGTACATAGACATGATCGTGAGGTTGAGGCGAGCATAATGATATGTGGATTGCATGTTATAATTACGTATTCAGTGAGATTGAATGGAAAATGCAAATCTGGGCAAACTGAAAAAACGCGTGTGTTCTTGGTGTTGTTCTTGGCGCCATTTTCATATATTTGAATATTTGAATTTTGTGATTTTGTTTAATTGATTCAAAAATTAATTTCTCTCTGAGTTTTAATGATTTTGAGTTGATTCTTTTTTTAATAATTCACAAAAATGTTAAAATATTTTATTTTATCAAAAAATCCCAAAAATATTATTTATTTCATATAATTGATATTTTTGTAAAGAATTAATATTTTGATTGTTTTTGGCATTTTAAATATTTTTTCTACATTGATTTTGTAGGTCAATACTTAATTTTTGAAGCATTAATCCAAGATCACAATTTGTTTTCCATGTGTTAAACAATTTTTGATCATTTTAATTGAATTTTTATTCAATTAAATACATTTTGAAAACAAATTAGGGTTTTGGATTAATTCAACCCTCAAAAAATCATTTTCAAAACACTTTGGGCCTCTATTAGAGTGTAAGACCCAACCCCTTTTTTTGACCAAATCATTTTTGGGCCTTACTTATTGTATAAGTCCCGATACCGTCAAAAAACAAACGGCGCGATCGTCGCGTTTTCAAAAATCACCTGGGCCTACCCTCGAGTAGTAAGACCCATTTATTCATCTCAAAACTCTTTGGGCCTCTTGAGAGAGTGTAAGACCCATCCCCCCTTGTACAAAAACTTTTTGGGCCTCACTCATTGTATAAGTCCCTCTGTACAAGCAAACGGCGCGATCGTCGCCCGTTTAAAAATAAAAACCATCTGGGCCTACCCTCGAGTAGTAAGACCCATTTCTTTTTCTTTAAAAACACTTTGGGCCTCTTGAGAGAGTGTAAGACCCATTCCTTTGTACAGAAAACCATTTTGGGCCCCAGTCACTTGTATAAGTCCCTCTGTACAAATTCAAACAGTGCGCTCACTGATAAAACCCTGGGCCTCTCCTTGAGCTGTAAGCCCCAAACCTTTCTTTTTCAAAGCACTTTCTCCTTTGATTTTGAATATACTGTTGTTTTTAATCTGTCTTTGTTGAACAACTAACCAAACAGCATGGAAGCACTACAACCGAGTAAGTGGTTATCGCTTTCGTTTACTGCTTTCATATTATAAACTGTATTGTGGGGCTGCTCACTGTAAGTCTCCTTTCATAAACTCATATCTACTGTGTAATAATAGTATAGATATTTCGAGTTTCCCCGGCTACTACGTCTAGAACTAAGTGACGCCGTTTCATTTATTCGTAGAAATAGACGCCTAGATCCCCAACAGGAGCACCAAATACAGTCTTCTCTTCGGCTGTCCTTCTTAGGAATCGTCAAAAAATTCTATCCCCCAGAGATGAATTATTCTCGGTGAAACTTCTCTTGAATTTCTTCAAACCGCCGAACGGTTCGGACTCTCTCCAAAAGTTAAAGTCACTGGATAGTAAACCTCGCACGTTTACCACTGGTTTTAACTCTAAAAGAGTTTTCCTGAACTTTTCTTTGGTTTGGGACCCACGGGCTTCTTAAAAGCATCGGCCTCCTCTTGGGCATCATACAAGGACCCACAGGCTTCCTAAAAGCAACCCCGCCTCCTCTTGGGCATTATTCAAGGACCCTACGACTTCTTAGAAGTATTCACAGCCTCCTCTTAGGCTTCGTATAATGATCTCTTCCTCCGGGAATGATAGCCTCCTCTTGGGCTTCGTACAAGGACCCGTCGGCTTCTTAAAAGATTCCAGCCTCCTCTTGGGCTTCGTACAAATTGTCCCGACGACCTCCTAGAGGTATAGGAACAGAACCTAGTCATCCTCATAGAACAGTCCTTTCATAGAGTCTACTACTGTTTCTCGAAGCATAGTACAAAAGATAAAACTCTAGACTTGGACAGTCTAACTTCCTTGAGTCTCAAAGACATTCTCAAGCACCCTTCGTTAAATAGGAAGGAAACCCGCAGACTCGGATAGTCTTGATACCCTTTGGATTTCCCGTTTCCTCAAAGAAAATGAGATATCCCTGATCCTTAAATTAAATCCCTGTGTACAACGTTACTCATATAAGAACTGATTTTCTCTTTTAAATCAGTATATTGGATCTGTCACTCAACTGAAATAATTACAATAGCCTCCATCTCGGGCTTCGTACGAGATACCAAAATTCTCCCCAGTGGAGTCAAAACAACCTTTTAGCCTCTCTCTCAGGCTTTGTATGAGACACAAAAGATTCCCTCGTTGAGTCAATCACCCCTTTTTTGCCTCCATCTCGGGCCTCGTACGAGATATGAATCACTTAAGCAAGAGTCGAACTCTTTGCTAGCCTCCTCTTAGGCTTTGTATAACGATATGCCCCACTGGGTCAAAAACCTTTAGCCTCTCTCTCGGGCTTTGTACGAGACACAAAATAGCCTCCTCTAAGGCTTTGTATAATGATTTTCCTAGCGGAAATTAGCCTCCTCTTAGGCTTTGTATAAGAAAACCACTGGTTGATCCAATCAACCTTTTAGCATAAAAAATGTGCCTCGTTCACAGTACACAAACATCAACAACTCCTTTCCTTTCATCTAATCGCTGTAAGCGGCAAGCCTCTGGATCATTTACATGCATGCCACTGTCCCTCTTTTAGCATGAGAAATTCCTAAGGAAAGATGGCATTGCTCTACACTGAGTTAAAGTCTTCTCCTTCAGGTTAAAACCCTTTCTTCGGAAATTATGGCATTGCTCGGATCCGCGTATCCCAGTTAAAGTAATTCTCCTTCCCCCTCTTTAGAGATGACAAATTCTCTCTAAAACCAAGGTCTTTCAGCTTCACGTCTTGGGCTTTGAACAAGACACAAATAGACCTTTCAGCTTCACATCTTGGGCTTTGAACAAGATACAAATCACCTTTCCCTTCACGTCTTGGGCTTTGAACAAGACACCAAAAACCAATTTCCTCCCATAGAATAGGAGGAACTACGAACGCTCTGATTTCCCTGTTTCGGTAAACGGGAATACGTAGGCATAAGATCGAAAGAAAAGATCTTAGCGAGCGCAATCAACAAAAAACCCAAATCCCATATCCCCATCAATCAAAAGCAGTAATTCAAAAGCATCAGTCCTAACATCCTAATCCTTATTCCCCGCCAGAAACCCTTTGCCTAGAAGAAAGAAAGAAAGAACCGTATTGGCGAAATACGAATAACCAGTACAAAGGCCCCCCTCACATTGATAGCATCCGTAACCTAACAGACCGCTGTTTAAACTCAGTATGCAAGCAGGGTTAATTGGAGACATCTATTTCCCTTCCTTATTCAGCTCATAATAGGATAAAAAATGAATCGACCTGTAGTCAAAGCTCAAACCGCAGAGAGCGACCAGCGCTTAAGAACCGCGTCCAAAATCGCTCGCTACACAGGTATATGAACATAACCTAGTCATCAATTTGCTAGAGCTGTCTTTCTGAGTCAAGTGTCAGACCTGTTAATGGGTTGACCTTCATCCCTTAACATACCAGCCTTCTCTTGGGCATTATACAAAGATCATTCACTTATCCGAGAATCGATTTCTCAAAACACCAGTAGACTTGGACAGTCTCAATACCCTTTGGATTTCCTATTTCCTTAAAGAACAAAAAATAACCCTGATCCTCTGATCAATCCCAAAGCACAACAATACCTTTAATTGTTCCCTTCATAAGAACTGATTTTCTGTTTTATCCAACACACTGGACTTGTCACTCAACTGAAATAGTTACCAGCATAAACAGCCTCCTCTTGGGCTTTGTACAATGATTCTTCCCACACTCTCTTGTTGAGTATAAAAGACTCTCTTGTTGAGTCAAACCCTTTTAGCCTCCATCTCAGACTTCGTACGAGATACAAAACACTCTCTTGTTGAGTATAAAAGACTCTCTTGTTGAGTCAAACACCTTCAGCCTCCATCTCGGGCTTTGTACGAGATAGAAAATCACTCTCTTAGACTATAAAAGACTCTCTTGTTGAGTCAAACCCTTTTAGCCTCCATCTCGGGCTTCGTACGAGATACAAATCACTCTCTCGTTGAGTATAAAAGACTCTCTTGTTGAGTCAATCACCTATAGCCTCCATCTCGGGCTTCATACGAGACATATAAAAACACCCTCTTGTTGGGTCAATAGCATCCTCTTACGGTTTGTATAAAGAAAACCCCAGTTGAGTCAATCAATCTTTTAGCATCAAACTTGTGCCTTGCTCACAACATACAAACATCAACAACTCCTCTTTAGAGATGACAAATTCTCTCTCAGCCAAAACCCTTTAGCTTCACATCTTGGGCTTTGAACAAGATACAAACCACCTTTAGCTTCATGTCTTGGGCTTTGAACAAGACACCAAAACAACCTTATTCCTCTCATAGAATAGGAGGAACTACGATCGCTCTGATTTCCCTGTTTCTTAAACGGTAATACGTAGGCATAAGATTGAAAAATCTTAGCGAGCATACTAATCAAAAACCTAAAATCCTGTACTTTCACATATCAACCCAAAAGCAGCAAATCTAAACACATTACCAAAACCTCACAAATAATCCAGACATTGTAATTTTAACAAAATAAACCAAAGAGGTACCCACATCTTAATCGCATCTGTAACCTAACAGATAGTTGTTTTAACTCATATGCAAGCAAGGTTAATTGGAGACATCTATTTCCCTTCCTTAATCAGCTCAATAGGATAAAAAATGAATCGAACTGTAGTCCCCAGAGTGACAGTGCTTAAGAACCACGTCCAAAATCGCTCGCTACAGAAAAATGGCGTCCACCGTGGGGCCACGCATGGCATCCTGTCCCTCTTATCTCTCTGGGTGAAACCTTAAGTCTGAAAACTGCCAGAAAAAATTGTGACTCCACTGGGGACAGCGAGATTTTGTTCTCTTCCCTTCTCTTAGATAGAAACCTTGAGTTCACATTCATGTCACAAAAATGGCGAATCTGCTGGGGAGTCATTGTCTGCATAGGATCATAAGACTAGAGGTCTAGGATGATTAAGACAAAAATATATATACTACTTTTCCTAAATGATATCTGTGTTTATTTTTCTGCTAATGGGAATGCGTGTGATGCCGCATGTGGAAAGATTGAGTATACACCTAAGATAGGTGATGGCAATACGGGTAATCTTACTGGGAGTGAATTCTAGTTAAGAGCCCCCGATCGACCATCAAACTCAGTGGAGACTCCCTTTGCAGATACATTGCCTATACGACTTCGGTTGTTGAAAGTAGTGTGGTCGACTGGGTTATCTGAGAAGCTGAGGTTTTTAGCCGACTTAAGCCATTTTGTAGTGCGGATGCTATCGGAAATAGTTGTCACGTGATACTACCCTCATTTGAGATCACTCTAGGACACATCAGCTCGCTGGCGATCCGCTTGCTGTTGTTATCCCAGAGGGGTCAATGATTTTGCGGACAGGTACAAAAAATCACCAGTATAAACCTTTTGGGGGGGGGGGTAGAGCCTTGACTTCATGACACCGACCCTTTGACCCTATGTTTTTTCTATGTTTTTCTGTGCTGCATTCATACATTCATTTAAAAAACATTAAAACATTCACAAAAAAAAATCATCTCTTCTAATCTCTCTTTTTCAAATTAAACTAAGACAATGATTGCAAATGTCAGAGAGGAAGGAGATTGCGCTAATGGATTTTGGTAGAAGCAAAACTCATAAGTACACCTTTAAGGTTCCAAAGTTAGAGGATTTAAGAGGTTTGGCGAGAATGATCACCAACCACGAGGCTTTCAGAGCTAAGTATGGAGGACTGCTATCTCTATTAGGGTCCATGTAATCGAAGGAATCATGTCCACGCTAATCCAGTTCTACGATCCTGTTTATCACTGTTTAACATTCCCGGATTATTAGCTATCACCAACGCTGGAGGAGTATTCTCACTTGACTGATCTATACATTACTGATCAAGCTCCCTTTTCTGGACTGGAAGAAATTCCAAAGGATCAAACCATTGCAAGAGCAATTTATTTGGACGAGTCAGAAGTCAGGACTCACATGACCATTAAGGGTAACATTCAAGGTTTGCCAGCCCAGTTCGTAACAAAGAAGGCTCTATACTTTGCTAGTATAGGGAATGTGGCCGCTTTCGAGAGCATCTTTGTTTTGCTCACTTACGGGTTATTTTTGTTTCCTAACATCGATAACTTTGTAGATATCAATGCCATTAAGATTTTCCTGATTGGAAACCCTGTACCGACCTTGTTCGCAGATGCTTATCATTCGGTACACTTAAGGAATTTGTACAGCAGAGGAATGATCACATGCTGTGTACCCCTGCTATACAAATGGTTCACTTCCCACTTACCCAAGTCTGCTGCATTTTGGGATCAAAATAATACTTTACGTTGGTCGCAGAGAATCATGTCTCTTACCAACTCTAACATTGATTGGTACAGTCAAATCTATGATGTGATCAAGATCATTGACCGTTGTGGAAATTTCCTAAATGTACTCCTTATAGGAACTAAGGGAGGAATCAATTATCATCCAATTTTAGTTCGTCGTCAATTTGGATACCCGATGAGTCATGTCCCGTGTAATGCTCATCTGGAAGGTATTTTCTTCAAGCTGAGGATGCCTTACCCTCGCCAGGAAGTTCTTCCATTAAGGGACTCTTCCCTTTATTTCAAGTCTGAGACGGAAAAGCTTCAGGTTACTCTGAGCAAAGTTCAGCAGGAGAAGAGGTCTTGGAGGAACAAGTACAGTATTCTCAATGTGGATTGTAGTAAAATGCAGCAGCTACTAAGAGAAAAAGATGCTCTGATTGAGATTTTAGAACAACATGCTATAGTAAATCAGGATGACCAAAGGAATTTGCTCGCTCCTTTCACTTGGCAAAGGAATGACAACCCGACAACGGCTGAAGAGCCCCGGTCAAAGAAGAGGAAAGTACCAAAACCAGCACTTGAGCTCTCCTCAGAGAGGACTCATGATCCATTAGTTTAGGTTTCCTTTTTCATCACTTTGTAATCTATTGTATTTCCGTTTCCGTAATCCTTTGAATTCAATAAAATGGGGTTTCCCCATTGTTTGATATTCGCAGTCTAATTATCGAAGTTTACGTTGAATAAACAAAAACATACAATCATTGCATATCATTCATCATTCTCATAAACTCATTCTTCTTACCTACGAATCTCACGTTTGTGTTTCGGTTCTAGAGTCTAACTGTCACTTTCGTACAATACTCGGGCCAATCATCAAAAAAATATGGATGATCTCGAGGAAGAGAACAGAGAGTTGATAGAAGAGATCGACACTCTGAAAGAGGATCTGATAAAGCTTCATAATGACATGCAAGCTCTAGCAGAAGCTCAGATGCAACAACAACCGACTGTGATCTCAGAGATCACATCTACGCCCATCGTGGAGAAGTATGATCCTAGGTAAAAAAATGCCGAAAGATCGTCCCTGGGGCATTCCACTCAACTATATCCCGAAAGGATATGTTCCGCTGATCGCTGAGGATCAGGGAACCGCAGCAGGAACGGCTGGGCCTGAAGGTTACAAACTTCAGGAAAACGAAGATGCCAGGGGCATGATAGCAACTCCTGAAGGTTACAAACTTCAGGAGACACCAAGAGTCTCGGCCATAATAACTATACCACCGCCCGTGGTACACCCTGTCCCGGAAGGACAGATTCCCCAGATACCTTCTGGTGGAAATAACAGCATGTTTGATATAATGAATGAATTCCAGGAACAGTTCTTGGAAATGCAGAAAGAACTGCAAGCCATTCGCGGTTAGGATCTATTTGGAAAGGACGCTGCGGACCTTTGTTTGGTCCCTAATGTGAAAGTTCCACACAAATTCTAGGTACTCGACTTTGAAAAGTACAAGGGTAACTCTTGCCCTCAGAGCCATTTAGTGATGTACGCTCGGCGAATGTCAGCTCAGACAAAGAACCAGGAGCTGGTACCACATGAAACTGGTACATGGGTTTAAACTGCACTACGATCGGCACATTCAGAGATCTGGGCGCTGCCTTCGTTCAGCAGTACAAATATAATCTGGACATGGCACCAGACAGAGATCAACTCAGATCGATGTCACAAAAAGACAAGGAAACCTTTAAAGAATACGCTCAGAGATGGCGTGAAATCGCCGCTTAGATTTCTCCACCTCTTGAGGAAAAAGAGATGACAAAGATCTTCTTAAAAACCTTTAGCTCATTTTACTACGATAGAATGGTTGCCAGTGCGCCCAGTGACTTCACCGAGTGGTGGGCATGGGAGTTCGTCTTGAGGAAGCTGTCCGAGAACGACGCCTAGTTAAAGATGCTGGATCATCAAGTAGTACAAAATGATACGGTAGTGCCCTCCCTAAGAAAAAAGAGCAGGATATTGGGAATATCTCTCTCGGAAAGAAAAGGCGACGTTACCAACTAGTAGCAGCTGTAACTCCTGCTATCAACTCTGCGCCTGTTCCTACGTATCAACCTTACGTTGCGCAGAGCAGGCTCGTCCTTAGTACAAAAACAACCGTGCAACACGACCATCAGGGTTCGACCCTATACCCATGTTGTACGTGGAATTGCTTCTATTATTACTGGTTAAGGGGTATGTCTAAACCAAGTCTCCTCTTACAGTACCAGAAAATTTGCCTTTCTGGTTTAAAGCGGATCAGACTTGTCCTTACCATCAAGGAGGACCAGGGCATAACATAGAGAACTGTCTCAGTTTCAAATCCGATGTACAAAAGCTTGTTAGGAGCGGGGTTTTATCTTTCAAAGATATGAATCCTAATGTTCTCACAAACCCGCTGCCTCAACACGAAAAAGCTGCAGTTAAGTTGATAGAAGGAGAGTTTAACGACAACTATCAAATTCGCGATGTACTCTTATTAAGGGCCAACTTGGTCAAGATGCATTGTAGACAGAGTGGGTATGGCCATGTGACACCTCATAATTATCACCAATGTGATATCTGCTCTAAGAACAATCAAGGATGTTCTGTGGTGCAATCAGCTCTACAGGAACAATTGGATCTCGGGTGGATCCAAGAGCATCAGTTCGTGGAGTCAACATGACCTATATGAATTCCAACATCATTCAGAACCACGACATCTGTATGTTAACTTGGTGGCGATGCACTCAAGGCAAAGCCAGTATCATAATCTGTTGTGGCACGATTACAATTCCTGTTTGACTTGCTCGGTAAACAAACAAGGATGCTCTTTTGTACAAGAGGCCCTCCAGCGTCAGATGGATCTTGGGTGGATCTAGGACTACCATGATAGAAATCCTTATCAAATCAACATGATTCAAATCTTTGATATTCTTCTGATGAATATCAGCTTGGTGGAGTTACACGCCAGGCAAGTTCAACTTGGTTTTCTCACTTCTCATGATTATCTGAACTGTAAAGTATGCAGTGAGAGTAACCAAGGGTGCGCTCTCATTCAAAGAACTTTACAACACTTGTTAAACCACTGATGGCTTCCGATCTATCTGGATCAAGACAAGCAACAAATCAGTGTGCTTAATGGAAACCCTACTCAGCATCAAAGTCAGGATGTCCGATCTATGGAAACAAACCTGGTAAGGTTGCACTGCATTCAAAGCGGGCGTGGCCAAGTGCCACCACATAACTACAAACGCTGTAGAGTCTGCTCGGAGAGTAACCAAGGATGCTACCTTGTGTGGGCAGCTCTTCAAGGTCAGTTGGATCGTAAAGAGATTCACCCGTGTCCGAGTTCTGAGCCAATCAACTGGACGCCGGACTACTTCGTTGATCAAATCAGAGACGTTGTCATAATCTCTGATCATCAACAGAACAAGGATGTTTGTACCATCATTCCTCTACTGGACGAATCAAAGGTTCTTAGCCAGGAACTGATTGAAGATAATTACGACAGTCAGAAAAATCAGAAGGCTCCTGTAGTTATTTATCTACCGGGACCGTTACCGTATGAAACAGCTAAGGCGATCCCTTACAAATACGGTGCAACAATAATTGAGAATGGAAAGGAAATTCCATTACCCTCCATCGTGAATATTGCAGACATCAGTCGAGTAACACGGAGCGGTCGAATCTTCAACCGAGGAGTTGGGGAACCTAACAAAGAAAAGGAACTTCCAACAGAAGCTCCTGATCCACCAGTCGGTCAATCCAGTAATCCTAACCTTTCAAAGGACAATGATAAGATGCTGAAGCTCATCCAAATGAGTGAATACAACATTGTTGATCAACTGTTACAAACTCCTTCAAATATCTCAGTGCTATCACTTTTACTCAGTTCCGAACCCCACAGAGAGGCTCTACAGAAAGTCTTTGAGCAGGCCTTTGTGGAATAGGATGTGTCAATACGATAGTTCGATAGCATTATCTCTAACATCACTTCCTGTAACAACTTAGGATTCAGTGATGAGGACTTGCCAGAGGGGGGCAAAAGTCACAACATGGCGCTCAATATCACAGTTAACTGCCATGACGATGCTTTAGCCAGTGCACTGGTAGACACAGGATTGACCATCAACGTTATGCCAAAGTCCACTTTAATGCGACTATCATTCAAAGGATCCCCGATGAGGGGCAGTGAGGTCATCGTCAAAGCCTTTGACGGATCTCGGAAACCAGTTATCGGCGAAGTCGACCTTCCCATAACTATCGGTCCTCACACTTTCCTAATCACTTTCTAGGTCATGGACATCCGGGAAGCGTACAGCTGTTTATTAGGAAGACCTTGGATACACCAGGCTGGGGCAGTCACTTCGACGCTGCACCAAAAACTAAAGTTCGTCAAGAACGATAAACTCGTCACGGTCTTTGGAGAACAAGCCTTGATCGTGAGTAACCTGTCATTATCTACTTGTGTAGAACCCGAGGAGGTTGTTGGGACTCAGCTCCAAGCACTTTCGGTGAGCAACGAGAATCAATCAGAAAAAGGAACATCTATTTCCTCGTACAGAGATGCTCTCGAAGTGATCGCAAATAACAATGCAAAAGGATGGGGACAGCTTGTCATTCCTACTGATAATAAAACAAAGAAGGTTCTTGGTTTTTCTACAACCTGTACCCAGACAACTGCTAACGATGAAAGTCTTCATCCCATTCAGGACTTCTTCCACAGTGGAGGCTTCCTTCACCCTGTGCCTCAAGCAGTCCATACCATCAACGAGGGAGATCTCTTCGATACAGATGAGGAGTGGAAGTCCTATCTTAACGAGAGCGGTTATATGTCTCAGGAAGAGGTGCCTACGCCATTTTACTATCCCGCACAGAGTCCGAGATTTATACCCAGGTTAGACATTGAAATGATATATGGAGATTGTGATCCGGAAGGATGCTATGCTCCACCAAACTCATTAGAGGAAGACACTCTGATGAAGGACAACTTTGACCACGACTATTATGGCCCATAGGATGGCTTGCCTATCTGGCAGCCGTACCCAGGACTCTTGGGGCAAGAAAATCAGCCGAACAATGAAAATTAGCTGAGCATCATTGAACAGAATACATGCATCCCCACCATGTCATGGGATCGACACTCAGGTCATTCAGAAAGTATCCAGCACGACGATGAATTCGCAAAGTTTGCAGGACTTGATTTCATTAACTATGCTTTTCCTGAGGTCAACGTCATCGAGAAGGATGACTCCTCCAGTTCCACTGAAGTGTGGGACACCTTAGGACAATCGAGTGGCAAATTCGACTACTTGGTCAAGTACACCGCTCCTGGAAGCTCTCGTATTAGGCTCGAAGACATCCAGCCAACTGGGTGGGGAGATTTACCTGAGAGAACAAATACTATGCAAAATACAACTGAGGAATCCTCCTACGACAACTCTGCCTGGGAGACAGATTCCAATGATCCTGCTTCACCAGAAATCAGCGTCATTTCTGAGGACAAACCCAGAAAAAAGGTGCCAGACTTTGTGATTCACCAAGGAGTTCCCCGCCAATGGGTTGCAGTCGATGTTCCGAAGATTGTTCATAAGTTAAAGTAATTGCCGTCTTTAACCTTTCACCCTGACCAAGTGAAACGGATGTTTTGATAGGGCTCGTTTTCTGTAAATTTCCCTCTTCGCTTCGCCCAAAGCGACATAGTTTTGTTTTATAGGGCTGTAGTTTCAAGAATCGACTTGTTCATAAATAAAATAACGTCGTTCTGTAATTTCCACATTAATTGCTGTTTTCTCCTTTTGCTTTTCTCAGAAAATGGTAATCCTAAAAAATGAATAATAATAAACAAGCAGTTTTTCAAAAAAAAAAATACACTGCACACACTCTTGCATTCTCTCTATCTCTTCTAAAACACAAATCATCACGTCATGCAGATTGCTTGTTTTAAACCCCGTTGAAACATACGATCTGATGCCTTCTCCCAACTTTGAGTTCCCGGTATTTGGGACTGAAGAAGATGACGACGAAATTCCAGAAGAGATTTCCCGACTACTCAGACAAGAGGAAAGGTCCATTGAACCTCACAAAGAGTCATTGGAAACGGTCAACTTGGGTTCGGAAAAAGAGAGAAAAGAAATCAGGATTGGGGCACTGCTCAGTCCAACTGCCAAAGAGAGTTTGACAAAGCTTCTAAATGAATTTCCCGATGTGTTTATTTGGTCCTATCAGGACATTCCAGGGTTGGATACCAGCATTGTGGAGCATCATTTACCATTAAGGTCAGGATGCCCGCCAGTAAAGCAAAGGTTGAGACGGACTCACCCGGACATGGCCATTAAAATCAAAGAGGAGGTACAAAAACAGATTGACGCAGGTTTCCTCGCCACATCAGAATATCCTCAATGGCTAGCCAACATTGTACCCGTTCCAAAAAAGGACGGAAAAGTCAGAATGTGTGTCGATTATAGAGATCTAAACAAGGCTAGTCCAAAGGACGACTTTCCTTTACCACACATTGACATGCTGGTTGACAGTACAGCAAAGTTCAAATTTTTCTCCTTCATGGATGGATTCTCGGGCTATAACCAAATCAAAATGGCGCTGAAAGACATGGAGAAAATTTCGTTCATTACCCCATGGGGTACCTTTTGTTACAAGGTAATGTCGTTCGGTTTGAAGAACGTCGGGGCAACCTATCGAAGGGCCATGAATACTCTGTTTCATGACATGATACACAAGGAAATTGAGGTACATGTCGATGATATGATTGCCAAATCTAAAACAGCAGAGGAGCATGTGACCCACCTGTCAAAATTATTCGAGCGGTTGAGAAAGTACAAACTTCGCTTGAATCCTAACAAGTGCACCTTCGGTGTCCGTTCAGGGAAACTTTTAGGGTTCATCGTCAGCCAGAAAGGAATTGAGGTTGATCCTGACAAGGTCAAGGCCATTCGAGAAATGCCTTCTCCAAAAACTGAAAAACAAGTCAGAGGATTCCTGGGACGTTTGAACTACATCTCCAGATTCATATTCCTCATGACCGCGACGTTTGCGCCGATATTCAAGTTACTTTAAAAGAACCAGGACTGCGTTTGGACAGAGGACTGTCAAACCGCCTTCGACAGTATTAAGGAATACCTGTTGAACCCACTATTTCTATCACCTCCAGTAGAGGGAAGACCACTGATTATCTACCTCACAGTCTTGGAAGACTCCATGGATTGTGTACTTGGCCAACAAGATGAAAAAAAAAAGAAAAGAGTTTGTCGTTTACTATTTGAGCAAGAAATTCACCGACTGATGTATATGGTGACTCAGCCATGGTTATCAATTAGATCAAAGGAGGTTGGAACACATATCAATCAGGTCTGATACCTTACAAAGATTATGCAAGAAGGTTGTTACCTTTCTTCAATAGAATTGAGTTTCATCACATCCCTCGTGATGAGAGTCACATGGCTGATGCCTTAGCCACTCTCTCTTCCATGATTAGTGTAGGTCAATGGAAAAACTTACCTAAGATCGACATGATACGCCTTGAACGGCCCACTTACATCTTCACGATTAAAGCATTCATAGACGACAAACCTTGGTATCACGATTTTAAATGCTTCCTTCAGAAACAAGAGTACCCACCTTGGGCATCCAGGAAAGACAGAAAAACCCTCAGAAGGTTAGCAGGCAGCTTCTTCCTGAGCGGTGATACACTCTATAAGAGAAATTTCGACATGGTCTTGCTTCATTGTGTAGACAGACCAGAAGCAGACATGCTGATAAAAGAAATTCACGAAGGATCCTTTGGCACTCATGCCAATGGACACACAATGGCGAGAAAAATTCTAAGAGCAAGGTACTACTGGTTGACCATGGAATCCGACTGCTACAAGTACATGAGGAAGTGTCACAAGTTTCAGACATACTAAGACAAAATTCATGTACCGCCAACGCATCTCAAAGTTCTTTCTTCCCCGTGGCCTTTTTCCATATGGGGAATCGACGTGATTGGCATGATTAAACCCAAGGCTTCGAACGAACATCGGTTCATCCTGGTAGCCATTGATTACTTCACCAAATGGGTCGAAGCAGTGTTATACGCCAATGTAACCCGACAAGTGGTGGTCCGATTTATCAAAAACAATATCATTTGCCGTTATGGTGTTCCAAGCCAAATCATTAATGATAATGGATCTAACTTGAACAACAAGATGATGAAAGAGTTGTGGGCTGAATTCAAGATCGAACACCATAACTCATCTCCCTACCGACCCAAGATGAACGGAGTGGTAGAAGCGGCTAACAAGAACATCAAGAAGATTGTTCATAAAATGGTCGTAACCTATAAAGACTGGCACGAGATGCTACCCTTTGCTCTTCACAGTTATCGGACATCTGTCTGCACTTCAACAGGGGCAACCCCTTTCTCTCTAGTATATGGCATGAAGGCAGTGCTCCCCATAGAAATAGAGATCACATCAATTCGGGTATTGATGGAAGCTAAGCTAATAGAAGCTGAATGATGTCAAAGTCGACACGACGAACTGAATCTGATCGAAGAAAAATGAATGACGGCACTATGCCATGGTCAGTTGTATCAACAAAGAATGAAGAAGGCGTTCGACAAAAAGGTCCGACCTTGCATCTTCAGGAAAGGAGACCTTGTGCTCAAAAAGATACAATCATTTCTCACTGATTCCCGGGGCAAATGGACTTCGAGTTATGACGGCCCCTATGTGGTCAAGAAAGCTTTCTCAGGCGGTGCCTTGAGACTTGCAACCATGGATGGAGAAGAATTTGCCTACCCCACGAATGTTGACGTAGTCAAGAAATACTTCGTCTAAATAAAAAAAAAAAACGTCTCGGTGGATTGAAAACCCGAAAGGGAGGTCCAGGCAAAAATTAGAGACATAATCAAAAATCATCCTGGTGGATTGGAAACCTCAAAGTACAATCCAGGAAAAAGTTAAGGATTCATGGCAACTAACTACGTCCAACAAAGGGGCAAGTCCCTCGGCAGCAGTTACATCATCCGTCAGAAATCTCGATCGCGGTCGTCTTCGACAGAAGCTCAGGATACCCAGAATTCAAAGTTGGTAGAAGGATAGTGGTCGTTATGTTTCAATATAGGCCTTTTCCCTTAAATTATCATTTTCTAACTTTGTATATACTCTTTGGAATCACGCGTTTGGCTGATTTCCATCCTATCAATAAAATTTGAGCCCTTGTGCTCTTGTTTGTAATTCTTACTTGTTTTAGCTTTACAGAACGACGTTTTAATATGATCAACGATTCTTGAAATAAAACAAAAATTAATTTACTCGTTAAAACTTTTTTTGCTTTTTAAAATAAGGATGGAAATTTCTTTTGACTATTGAACATCGAAAGAACACCGATCGCTCCTCCATAAGTAAGCGAGCTTCAAAGTGCAGAATCAAAGTACTTCTAAACCAGTGCGCCTGAATGAAGGATAAGTTATGTCAGATGCGAATACTCTGTCTGACATCCTCGACAGAGTCCTTACCTCCTAAGTTCGACCAACGTAGCTCCCAACAGGGACTATCTCTCCTAAGCAAGGCAAAATTGCTATCGTGAACCAGTGATACTTTTCATCTCCCGCTGTGGCTGAGTGTCCAGTCGTGTTCATCTACTGGTGTGTATGTCGCATCAGTTTTGTCAGCATAAACATACATACATCATGCATTATTGATTCACATTCATAATCATATTGCATCACCATCACTCTAGTTGGTTTTATCCCCTAGTGATAAAAGTCCTCTCGATCGAGTTGTCAAATCTTTCCTCGTTAGGAAATGTTGCGTCTGAACGATCTCTCCTCCAGTATATTTCTGGAATGAAGTTGGTCCTCGGCCACTTTGATTACTTGAACCTCTGAAAAACCAGTGAACCCTCGACAAATGTAACTCTTCGCCATTGAAGATGATATCTTCGCTTTCCCAGATTAAGGAAAATTCCTAGAGAAAGCCTCTTAATCAGAGATTCGGCAGTATGGCAGTTTTTCTCCAAAAAATCCGCTCACGAAAAGGTCATCAGCACCTCAAAATTGGATCACATCATATGGCATTTCTCCGAGAAGATCCCGAGAAAAGTATGATGCAATATCCCCAAGCGAAAGCAGTCTCTTAAGAGACTCGTTTTCCCAGTAGAATCGACAAATGGCGTCTCCAACAGAGAAGTTTGTACACCTCTACAACTCAGATGACTGGGTTCCCCAGCAAGTCTGACATCTGATCTTTTTCTATCAAATGGCATCTCCCCAGGAAAATTCGGCGAGAAGTTTGAGGAAAATCGCTACACATAGTGTCCCTTGTCAAGAAAGTTTATTGACACAAGAAACTAAGATAAGTTCCTTGGTAGGAAACCAGGATCGAGTGGAAGTTTACAAAAGAAACTTAGACCAGTTCCTTGGTAGGAAACCAGGATCGAGGGGAAGTTTACAAAAGAAACTTATACCAGTTCCTTGGTAGGAAACCAGGATCGAGGGGAAGTTTACATCAGAAACTTAGACCAGTTCCTTGGTAGGAAAACCAGGATCGAGGGGAAGTTTATTTCAGAAACTTAGACCAGTTCCTTGGTAGGAAACCAGGATCGAGGGGAAGTTTATTACAGAAACTTAGACCAGTTCCTTGGTAGGAAACTAGGATCGAGGGGAAGTTTATATCGAGAACTGAGACCGGTTCCTTGGTAGGAAACCAGGATCGAGGGGAAGTTTATTTCAGAAATTGAGACCAATTCATTGGTAAAAGACCAGGATCGAGGGGAAGTTTACCTTTTCTAAGCATCATTGCCTAGCAAAAGAATAAGGATGTGTGAACTACCATTCCTAACCATCTTCAAAATTTTGGGTATTCCGATATTTAATCCTCTTGCACCCCGAATGCCCGAATACCTTCGCCATTCACACCTTTGGGTCCAAGAAGATTAAATAGGGGCATATGTCATACCCCAAATTTTGACCACTAAGATTTCCCATCATTGTGCAAATCATCATCATAATATGGATATACCTTTGTGCCTCAACAATCTCCTCAAGGAATTGTTGAGCATTCACTACAATCAAGCTTAGGGTTTCAAGCCCTCTCATAGCCTTTAGACAAAGGATCAATCAAGGAATGACATGATCTTTAACTTGTCTAACCTCTTAAACACCCACAAAGGATCAAGAGGACTTCCACATCAAGAATTAAGCACAAGAGTGCAACATTTCAAGTGGATCAAGCCTCAAGTTCATCTAATACAAAGTCAACTGACGCAGAAAGTCAAAGTTTGACTTTTGGTCAACTTTGAGCTTCACAGGCCATTACTCAAGAAAATATGATGGATGATTTAATTTGATCAAATTTAAATCAAGAAATCATCCAAAATTGCAAAATTGATCAAATTGAAAGAAACTTAGAAATTCTAAGTTAAAATCATGTTCAAGTGCACAACTTTTCAAGGTAGTAACTATTGATCCAAGCATCCATTGATTTTGCGTAAGAGCCACTTTTAAAGAGGGTATTTGATACTTCAACATTGTAGAAGGAATCAACTCAAAATATCATAACGATTGAAAGATATAAGTGATCAAAGTTGGGAATTCTTAATGTCAAATGATCCGACATTTCATAGGACATCATTAATATTTTTCCAGCAAGAAAGTCCCAACTTCAAGGATGTTTTTCTCCATGATCCAAGTTGATTCAAGCCAAACCTTGAACATCAAAGTTGAAGTATGTTATCTCAGCTTTCCATAAAGTTGTAGAACGTCCATTTATCATACTCGAGCAAGAAGTTATGGACTTTACAGTAAGGCTTGCTGTAGTTGTTTTTTATGACAGATTTTGTGCACTTTTTCTTGTGCCACACAATTTTCAAGATTTTTCACCATGCAGGACAAGCATCAAAGGTGCAATTCACTTCAACTCAAAATATCATAGTGGATTAAAAGATATAAGTGATTAGAGTTTGGAATTGTTAATGTTCAAAGTTGTCAAATGTTTCAACATTTCATAGGACATCATTAATATTTTTCCAGCAAGAATGTCCCAACTTCAAGGATGTTTTTCTCCATGCTCCAAGTTGAACCAAGTCTAGGGTCAAACATCAAAGTTGAATTATGTCATCTCAGCTTTCCATAAAGTCCTTGGACAACCATTTATCATTCTTGAGCAAGAAGTTATGGATTTTACAACAAGGCTTGTTGCAGCTGATTTTTAAGACAGGTTTCAGGACATATTTGCACATTTCTCGTGCCACACGAATTTTTAAGCCTTGTCCTCATTTTGGACCCATCTGATGATCAAATCCAAGGGGGATGATCTGATCTCCAAGCCTCCAAAGTCCTTGGAACCAAAAATAGCATGCCAAACCTAGAAAACCCTAAAAGAGGGACAAGACTCCAATTTTAGTTTGGAGCATTTAATGGATGCTTAGAGGTGGCATAAATTAAGCTTCCTCCAACTGAATTCAGTCAAGATTCATCCAACAACAAGGGAACCAGCAGCCTGTGCCCTAACCTCTAGTCAATGGCTAGAGGAGACTTGAGATTCGAAAATGTAACCACTGTACAAACCTCTGCTGTAGCCACCATTCACTATTGTTTGCAAAACAAACTTGCTCTACTATAAATAGAGCTCATTTGTGCTCAGTTTGAGTACACCAAAGCCATCAAACACATGTTTTCCTCAAAATCACTTCTTTCACTCTAAAATGCCTTCTTAAGCAAGGTAATTCTGATTTTTTGAGTTGGAGAGCCTTTCCATCAAACTCATGATCCAAACACATCAAATATGCCATATCTAAGCTGTCCAAACTCTCATAAGTGACCTATAACACCAAAATCACAAAGTCACCTCTCAAAACCTCAAAATTGGAATTTTTTGCATTTTTCAAGCCATGTCTTGATTCAGTCACTTTCCAAACCAGATAAGACCTTAAACACACTCCAAATATCATCCTTGAACTGTCCCAAATGGTTCCCCCCATCTGGAACACCATTTGAGAGAGTTGGCATTTTGGCCACTTTTGCCCATTTTGCAAGAAAGAGCTCAAACTTGCTCCAGAGGTTTCCAACTGATTCCAACCATCCTAAAAGCTTCTAAGAGGTCATTTGAGGGTGTCAAAAGCATCAAATCATTCCTGGAACAAAGCACTTGGTAGGTTACACAAAATCTCCAAAAAAAGAGGTAAGCATCACAACTTGAATTCTTTGAATCATGCTTTCCTTTGATGTCCACATACATGCATCATATTGAACAATTCTTGAAGAAAAAATGTAGTCCTTAATGTGTATGTTGTGATCCTCCTATTGTTTGCACTTTAACATGTTTATATGAAGAGTTTATGTTTTTTAAAATTCATGTCCAGTTTTGGTTTTTTGCTTCGTGCGTTCTGTAAATTAAGTTTCAGTATGTATGATTGATACCATTGGATTCCTTGCGAAAAATTGGTCAATATAGGTTCTTACAAATTTTAATTTCGTTAAAAATTGAGAGAGTTATGCGTGTTGGAAGTTTGACGAGAAAAGACGTTGAAAACTAAACATGCAGTTCTGGTTTTTTGCATTGTGTGTTCTTTACATTAAGTTTCAGTATGTATGAGTGATACCATTGGATTCCTTGTGAAAAATCGGTCAAGATAGGTTCTTACAGATTTTAATTTCGTTAAAAATTAAGAGAGTTATGAGTGTTGGAAGTTTGATAAAAAAAAATGTTGAAAACTAAAAGAGATGTCGAAGAGGATGTTGTGACATCTTTCCTCTTTTTCTTATTTTATTTTCAAAACTCAACCAATTCTTTTACATAGCAAAAATCATCATTTTCCAATTTTGTTTTACACACTTCTTATTCATACTCCATAATATTTTAATCCACAAAAAATCACAAAAAAATATTATTATTTGATATATTTTTAATATATTCAAAAATATTGTTTTAAATTGTTTTAAATGCTTTTAAAATGATTACTTTTTCTTGACTTTTAAAACCAAAATGATTTTAAATATTCATGTGGATAAAATACTTTTTCATAAACCTTAATCATTGTTTATAACATGATTAATGATTTTATTTGATATTTTTATCATTTTTTTTACTTGATTTTTCTTTGAAAAATGCCTTTAAAAAATGAAATTCGGGTTTCTTTGATTTTCACCCTGACAAATCTTTTTCAAACACTTTTGGGCCTCTAATAGAGTGTAAGACCCAATACTTTGTAAATACAAACCTTTTTTGGGCCTCAAATGTTGTATAAGTCCCGTTGTATTTCAAAAGTTCGGCGCAATCATCGCCCGTTTAAAATAAATCATCTGGGCCTCTCCTCGAGCTATAAAACCCATTCAAAATCATTGGCCTCTAATAGAGTGTAAGACCCAATCCCCTTTTAACCAAAACAATTTTGGGCCTTAGATATTGTATAAGTCCCTCTGCGTTAAAAGAAAATCTCAGCGCGATCGCCAGTTCAAAAAGAAAAAACCTATGGGCCTCTCCTTGAGCTGTAAGCTTCATCACTGGTACAAAAACATTTTGGGCCTCTTGAGAGAGTGTAAGACCCATTCCTTTGTACAGAAAACCTTTTTTGGGCCTCACATATTGTATAAGTCCCTCTGTACAGTTTTCAAAACAATAATGCAATCACTGATAAAACCTTGGGCCTCTCCTTGAGTTGTAAGCCCCAACAATCTTTTCAAAGCACTTTCTCCTTTGATTTTGTATATAATATTGTTATCAAAGCTTTCTTTATTGAACAAACTAACAAAACGGCATGGAAGCTCTACAACCGATTAAGTGTTTACCCGCTTTCTTTATTCGCTTTCATATATATATATATATATATATATATATATATATATATATATATATATAACTGTATTGTGGGGCTGCTCACTGTAAGTCTTCTTTCACAAACTTTTATATACTTGTCAAATATCAACTGTGTAATAATAGTATAGTTATTTAGAGTTCTCCCCGGCAACTACGTCTAGCACTAGGTAAAGCCATGTTGGTCACTCTTAAATACAAACAAAACTAGATCCCCATAGGATTACCAGACACAGTCTTCCCTCCTCTTGGGGTTAAACAATATGGAGACGTGAAAGGCATCATTCTCAGTGAACCCTTTCTCAGACTATCACTCTTAGAAATCGTCAAAGAGACTCTACTCCCCAGAGATGATCTTTTCTCCGTGAATAGCATCTCTTGAGTTTCTTCCAAATTCTCGAACTTTCCTGGCTTAATCTATTCTCGGTGAATGGCATGTCTTGAACTTCTCGGGGTTTAGGGACCCACAGGCTTCTTAAAAGCATCCCCGCCTCCTCTTGGGCATTGTACAAGGACCCTTCGGCTTCTTAAAAGCTCTCATGCCTTCTCTTGGGCTTAGTACAAGGACCCAGAGACCTCTACAGGTATAGGAACAGAACCTAGTCATCAATTTGCTAGAGCTGTCTTTCTGAGTCAAGTGTCAGACCTGTTAATTGGTTGACCTTCACCCATTAAAATACCAGCCTTCTCTTGGGCATTATACAAAGATCATTCACTTATCCGAGAATCGATTTCTCAAAACACCAGTAGACTTGGACAGTCTCAATACCCTTTGGATTTCCCATTTCCTTAAAGAACAGGAAATAACCCTGATCCTCTGATCAATCCCAAAGCACAACAATACCTTTAATCATTCCCTTCATAAGAACTGATTTTCTCTTTTATCCAACACACTGGACCTGTCACTCAACTGAAACAGTTGCCAGCATAAACAGCCTCCTCTTGGGCTTTGTACAATGATACTCCCCACACTCTCTTGTTGAGTATACAAGACTCTCTTGTTGAGTCAAACCCTTTTAGCCTCCATCTCGGGCTTCGTACGAGATACAAAACACTCTCTTGTTGAGTATAAAAGACTCTCTTGTTGAGTCAAACACCTTCAGCCTCCATCTCGGGCTTCGTACTAGATAGAAAATCACTCTCTTGTTGAGTATAAAAGATTCTCTTGTTGAGTTAAACCCTTTTAGCCTCCATCTCGGGCTTCGTACGAGATATAAATCACTCTCTCGTTGAGTATAAAAGACTCTCTTGTTGAGTCAATCACCTTTAGCCTCCATCTCGGGCTTCGTACGGGATACAAAACACTCTCTTGTTGAGTATAAAAGACTCTCTTGTTAAGTCAAGCACCTGTCAAACATACTCTCTTGTTGAGTCACTTCCCTCTTTTAGCATCTATCTCGGGCTTTATATGAGACATATAAAAACACCCTCTTGTTGGGTCAATAGCCTCCTCTTAGGAATTATATAAAGAAACCCCAGTTGAGTCAATCAACCTTTTAGAATCAAACTTGTGTCTTGCTCACAGCATACAAACATCAACAAATCCTCTTTAGAGATGACAAATTCTCTCTCAGCCAAAACCCTTTAGCTTCACATCTTGGGCTTTGAACAAGATACAAACCACCTTTAGCTTCATGTCTTGGGCTTTGAACAAGACACCAAAACAACCTCTTTCCTCCCATAGAATAGGAGGAACTACGATCGCTCTGATTTCCCTGTTTCCTTAAACGGGAATACGTAGGCATAAGATTGAAAAATCTTAGCGAGCATACTAATCAAAAACCCAAAATCCCGTACTTTCACATATCAACCCAAAAGCAGCAAATCTAAACACATTACCAAAAACCTCAGAAATAATCCAGACATTGTAATTTTAACAAAATAAATCGAAGAGGGACCCACATCTTAATCGCATCTGTAACCTAACAGACAACTGTTTAAACTCATATGCAAGCAGGGTTAATTGGAGACATCTATTTCCCTTCCATAATCAGCTCAATAGGATAAAAAATGAATCAAACTGTAGTCCCCAGAGCGACAGTGCTTAAGAACCACGTCCAAAATCGCTCGCTACAAAGTGGCACATTTGTTTATTCAAAAATCCAAGCTGTGATCCCTCTCTTATCCTGGTAAACTTCCTCTTTCATCTAACAGCTGTAAGCGGCAAGCCTCTGGATTATTTAAATTCAAGCCCATGTCCCTCTCTTAGCATGTAAAGATTCCTAAGGAAAAATGGCATTGCTCAACAATGAGTTAAAGTTTCCTCCTTCAGGGCATCATCCCTTGTAAAGGAAATTATGGCATTGCTGGATTCTCATATCCCAGTTAAAGTAATTCCCCTTTATAATCAAATACCTCAACAACGTGTGATGAATAGGTGAGATATCTCCCTTTAGAGATGACAAATTCTCTCTCAGTCAAACCTTTAGCTTCAATCTTGGGCTTTGAACAAGACACAAATACCCTTTAGCTTCAATCTTGGGATTTGAACAAGACACCATCATCTTTTTCGTCCCATAGAATAGGAGGAACTACGATTGCTCTGATTTCCCCGTTTACCTTTACGGGAATACTAGGCATAAGATTGCGAAATCTTAGCGAGCACACCAATCAAAAACCTTAAGTCCAGTACCTTACCAAAAACAACAAAATTACTCTCTCAACACTCCCAAAGGAGAAACTTTTCCCAATTTACAGATAAACATCAGTAAGTAGAAAACAGTAGAAAATTGCTAACGATCTATGGATAACCATATATAGGATGGGTAACTAACAACCCCCCATTGTATAACCTGACCCTGGACCCCCCAATCTCTTAAATCATTTGTTAAAGAAAACATCTGCGTGCAAGGTTAGTTTTAGATAGCTTCCCTTTCCTTTTCAACTTCATAGGATAAATAAGAAATCAGAAAGTAGCACCTAATTCCAACCAATTGCAGTAAGGTGGTCGCGTCACCAACAAAAATCGCACGCTACAGGACCCAAGGTACGAAGTTCAAACAAACGGAGGTGAAGAAAATGTTGAAGTAGTTGAGAATAATAAATTTGAACAGGGTCAAAATTCCTTTCAGACCTTCTTGGTTTCTACCGATAATTCTATTGAGGCGCATATGGTTAATAGTACTGTTGAGGTAGTTGAGTTGCAGATGGAATGGCCACAACTGCCACCTGCTGATATGGTGATTAATAAGTTCTTCCTTTTCCCTTGTAGGAAGACACATAATTAGTCTCCCCTTCCCTCATTTTAGGGACTCCAGCATAGGGCTTCTTTCCTGCCCTAGAGGACCCGGCAGCAGCTTGAATCTTTCCTAGCTTAATACCATTATCAACCCTCTCTTCGGCCATTACCAAATCTGAAAATCCGACGGAAGTACGCCCCACCAATTTGTCATAATAGGGACCTTGCACTGTACTCATATTCATGTCCACGAGCTCTCTCTCCATCATCGAAGGTTGAACCCGTGCAGCCAATTCACGCCACCTCTAGGCGTACTCCTTGAAACTTTCATTGGACTTTTGTGTAAGACTCTACAGTTGAGTCCTATTAGGCACCATGTTAGTGTTGTATTGATAATGTTTTAACAAAAGCCTCAACCAATTCTCTCCAACTATGAATGTAAGTCCTTTCCAGTTGCATATACCACTCCAAGGATGCCCCAACTTGGCTGTCCTGGAAGAAATGCATCAATAATTTCTCATCATCCGAATATGCTGACATCTTTCTGTAATAAGCCCTGATATGTGTCTTTGGGAAGGTTATTCCTTTGTATTTTTCAAAATCAGGCACTTTGAAGGAATTCTCACACTCGGCAGCAAGCCCATGTCAGCAACGTCCATACCCAAAGTTTATGGCACTCCATGGCCCTCACTCTCTCTTCCAGTATACAGTACAGAGCCTTCTTTCAGCCTCTGTAGGAAGACCCATCACACGTCATGCATAGAAAATTGATCCTCATAATCATCCATTTCAAGATTAGGAACAGGATCCCAATAGGGATAGGGATATGACCAGTATTAGCACCTGGAGGATTCGTACGACCACCTGGAGAATTATCACCACCTAGAGGATTAGCACCACCTGGAGGATTACCACCACCTGGAGGATTGCCACCATCAACATCTGCTTATGGAATGACAATAGTGGGCCCATGGACAAGCGCCCTTAACTCTTCCAACAGTTCTGCATATACTTGCCCTATAACCCGTCTCTGGTTGCCTCTAGTTGAATAACGATGAAAACCTAGATTTGCAATCCTGCTGAGAAAACCAAATCAGGATCAGAAGACCTATCTCGAACACCTTTTATGAATGCTAGCATGTATGAAAATGCATGAATGTATGCAAATGCCACGTTTAATCATTTCCAGGGGAATCTACACTCTGATTCTAGTTTTAAGCAAGAGAACACAATAGATCACTGGAAAAACAACCTCATAACATAGTTGGAAAATAGAGGTAAGAGTAATACAATGCGTTCAAATACAAAAGGGCCAAAGTCAAAGTACAAAGGTAACAGATCTCGATCAAAAAGCCTGATGGTGATCACATCACCAAAATATACAAACCTAAGGTTTATCTTCCATCTCCACAAGAGCAAGTCGACCCTAACCAAAGTGCTTCTTGCTCCAGTCTTGAATTTCTTTGAAGAGCTTCTTGGTCTTATCATGCTTTGGCCTTTGGATCAACTCTTGAATAAACACATATCTCTTGTTGATAATCCCCACTAAGTACCGGCAATGTTGTTCCCAAAAATCATCACTTTCTCCATACTAGCCTTCAACTCTAGGCTTTTTTTACTTTAGCTTTAATCTTGAGTTCTTCCATTTATGTCAAAGCTTTGTTCAACTGAAACTAGCATCCAATAAGCTGGTGATCAACTTCATCTCTCTGGCGACGCTCTTCTTTGATCTCTCTTTCTTTGTCCCCGAGTTGCTTCTTTAAGCCTTCAATTTGAGTTTTGTATTAATATTCCATCTTCTTACGAGAAGTCAAAATATTTTCCCACTGCTTGTTCAATTTGGAGATCTCTAGATAAGCCTTGTCTAGCTCTTCCTTTTCTGCTTGATGATACTATTAGCACTCTTCATATCTATACCAATTATTTCTCTCCTTTTGCTTTCTGTTTCAACCATATTGTCTTTCTTGGCCAACAACCTTGTCTTCAGCTTGAATTCATGTGCTACCTCACCATTTGCATGTCTGACTGCATCGGTTTGCCTCTTCAGTTCCTCGTTCTCTTTACGAAGCTCTTGATTGTCAACCCTAAGCTTGTTGTATTTCTCTATGGATACAGAAGTAGGTTGCTCAATAACTAGCAGATACAAAAGAGCCTCCATGGGAAAAGGTAAGTAAAAGTTTTCAACCCTCTTCTTTATCCACTCCACATAAGGAGGATAAGCCACACAATCACTCTTCGCTAGAAATGGCTTTCCTTTTCGATGAATTTTGTGCCAAGCCTTCTCAGCTCTCTCCAATAACTCAGGTTTATCCGCCACATTGAAAAATAGAGACTCCTCTACATCCTTATCTCTCGGTGGATCTCTTAGAGCGTACCCCAATTGTCTTCTAGAAAAAGAAGGGTTGTAATTGATACCGCCTCTTACCCCGATAAGAGGTACATTGGGAAACTCCCCACAACTGTAGATTATCTCGGCACCAAGCAATCTTCTATTAAACCAAGTGATATCTTTAGCAGTAAGACCTGTTAACCTTTCTCGCCACTTAAAACAATCCTTGGTATCTACAAATGCACCAGCATAAGGGAGATGACTTACAAACCACTTATAGTGAAGTGGAGCACAACAAAGAATAAGTCCACCTCTCTTCTTCTCGTTCCTAGTATGCACAGAGTGGTAAACATCACCAAGAAGAGTAGGCACTGGATTCTTCATCATAAAAAGACGAATGGCATTCATATTCACAAAGTCAGCTACATTGAGAAAAAGAACAATCCTATAGATGCAAAGAGCAAGGATGGCGTTGAAAGTACTCCAACTGCAAGCGTCAACATACACCTTGGCCTCACTTAACAAGAAACTCAAACGAAACCCATATAGGCCTCCCTTAATCTTAAGGTTGGCTTCCACCACAGGTTTGCTCAAATAAAGAGCCGCAACAATGTCCAGAGACTCGGGAACCTTTATAGAATTGTGGAACGACGCTTGATCTTTTCCTGGAATCCCTGGGATGAGAGAAAACACCTCCAAGGTAGGAGCTAGTTGATAGTCTCGAAATGTAAAGTTTCTCAGTGGAGGGTCATAGAACTGAAGCAGAGTATGAATAACCCCATTCTCATAAGTTGTGACTGTGTGAAGCATACTGATAATCTTCCCATAATCCTTCTTGAAATCTTCCAAATTGCTTGGGGTAGTACTAGCAACCATATTTTGAAGTGAACTCAGATTAGGTGACTGAAACTTGAAGTTGATGGTGTGATTTCTCCCAGTGTCCATTTGTAAAGGAGCTTCGGCAACCAGAATCAAAGATAAGATAAAATCCCTGAAAAATGAAGAAACATGTGTGTTAAAGTGCAACTATGGTATGATGATATGAATGCAAAGATATGGGATCAAGGCTCCCATAAATTCTGGATATCTGTTGTACTAATAATAGGATAAGCTGAACATAACAGGTTCAAAAGTTTGCCTCTACGAGAAAACCAGAAAACCGGGTAGGATGAAGGTCAAGGTTTCCTGCAAAATCCTATTCCCTCTCACATGTAGGTTCAAGTCTTAAATAAAGGTTCCTAACAGTCCTCAGCTTCTCGGGCTCTCAGGTCGAGAAATAATAATATGTTCACAATTTCTTATTTGGCATTATTACCCCTCAAGGAGGCCTCCACTGATCTCCCAAGAACGGTCTCCAGAGTCATGAGTTCTCTATGCAAACACTTTGCCTACTACATAACATGCAGGACAGGGTATCCTCAAGAAAACCTCATCTAAATGTGGGTCTTGTACCAACTATACGTATCAAACGCTATGCAAGTCAACACGAGTCTACTCTAATCTTGTGTGTGTACTCAAGCCTGGGTAGTGGGCTCATCTCTCAATAACAACCCATCCCAACAGTACACCAGTATCCAGAATAATATGAATATCCAAAATAAAATGCAATGAAATGCGAATAAATAAGCAAGCAAAGCATAAAAATAAAACCTAGAGAAAAAGGAAACAAACAAGAGCTAGAACTGACTCACATAGGGAACCAGAGTCCCCAACAGAGTCGCCAGTTGTCGCTACGCGAAAAACAACTGGCAAAGACACAGATTTGACATCGAACTTTATTTATCCCAACCGGGAAAGGAAAACATCGAGAAAACCTCAAAAGGGAGAGAACATAGTCTCGCAACCAAATTTGGGGTTCGGGAGTCAATTACGCAAGAGGAAGGTATTAGCATCCCTTGCGTCCATTGTACGCAACGGGATCCACTCTTATTGTTCTAATCAAAGGGTGTGTCTATCTAAAGCTTACTTCCTAAGGGAATGCATGAATGAGTTATTAGGGAAATACAAAAGGGTTTTATTATTGAGTTCGTCCGAGTTTTGCAACCCAGTGCCTACGTATCCCATAGGGAATCAGAACTCTGTATTTCTTGTTGAAAAAAGTTTGCTTTGTTTAGTATTTTTTATGGACGATGTTAAGTTTGCATTCTAGTAGTTAGATTTTGCCTCTCGCACATGAGGAGACTTACGTTTTAGCCCGTATTGCAGTAGAACGGAAATAACATGCCCTTTCTGAAAATGTAAAAGAGAAAATCCCAAAGTAAAAAATGATTTGGATTTGTTGAAGTGTTTTGTTAAGGTTTTGAAAAGGTTTGAGACGCGTATTGTGTAACACCCCAATTCTACCCATCGAATATTTAATAAAATCAGAGTAATAAAATTTCAACATAAATAGGGTGTCACATTTTTCAACTTTACACATCAACCTCAATCACATGATAAACAGATACATAACACTTTAAAATAATCGCGGACATCATCAACATCAACTTTTAGTCTTTAAAATCAAGTCACTCCATTAATCACACAGCGGAATTCTTAACTTCAATTTAAAATAGCAACATCTTTGTCTCATTCAAATTAACTTCAACAAACAAAGATTTATAAATTCAACAGAAATTTAGCAACTGAACAAAACAATAACAACAACAAATAGCGTTCATTCCCCCCGAGTGTTACATATCAGAGCGACGACACCGACTCGAACTAATGAAGGTATAAAGCCTTCACTCTGGATCACCTGCAGGATGGCGTATAAGCCATCACCATACACAGAAGGGGTGAGATATCAAACAATATAATCGGATATATGATAAATAATATATTAGATCAGATTATATCATCACCACTTCACAACATCTCAATCAACATAAAACAGAAGCACAACAACAACTATGCAACGTGAAATGCGACTCAAAATGCACATGCATGTGGTACCGTTTGGAGCAGAACTCCCATCTTAAAAATTTGCCAATTAATATTGACTTCAACAAGGCATAAGCCTTCCTCTTAATATTTTGCCAATCCAGGCCATCTTTATAATTTTCCAATCCAGGCCATCTTAATATGCTATGCTATGTGACTCAACATGAACATCATAAAAATCAACACTGATAATTTCATCTATCAGCACAGCAACAATCAACACTGGCCATAGGCCTACAACTTCGTTCTTGCCAATAATTAGAGACATATCAACATCATTCACAGCTTGATAATTTCCAACAATAATCTCACAGCAACTAGGATATATAATTATGCATCATCTAAAATATATCACAATCCATCATTTAATCAATCGGTAGTTTTTTGACTAAAAATCGGTTAATTGGTTCCATCATAATTCTACGTCCAATGCTATTGAATTATATAACAACTTCTTAATTAAAATGGACAGAACAAACACACCACAGCAGAACATAACAGAAACAGGAAAAGAAACACGCAGCAAGATGCATGACGGTCGTCATGCTATGGGTGACGGTCGGCACATACCCAACCTGCGTGACGGTCACCACAACCCCATCACGGTCGTCACACGACCAAAACCCTTCGTCCCAGATTTTGTTCACAAGTTCCAGAACGGTTCCAAATTCCTTCGTTGTACACCAAAAACACCCTTAAAATTATTCTTTGAAACAACATATACTCATTTCCTTCCAAAACATTGCATCGACAACAACCGTAATTCAACACCCGCGACAACAATTCCATATCAGTTCCAAATTCATCATCACAGTGCAACAGAAAACATAATACAAACATACCTTAACACATCATAGGCTAATTTTCTACAACCAATTCATTAACAGAAAACGTGATTCAATATTCACGACCACCATTTCAACATAAACAGAGGAGAATTCTATAAAACCAACCCCACATATTATTCATCAATTAACCCATTATAGAGTCAGAACCCCACCCTTACCTTGGATTGAAGGTCGCTCTAAAATCTCCGATCGAATTCTCGCTCTCTCGCAGCCTCTACGTGATCTCTCGCAACCCTTTTTTTCTCCTCTCTGCAACTCCACGTTCTACTGTTCTATTCCTTTTTCAGCAACTTTGCAACTTCCACGTACTTGATCTTTCCTCCACTTCTAATTACCCTAATTCTATTCAACTTAACCCTTATAATTCTTACTAACTCTTATTGGGCTCAATTCCACACCTCACCTTTTACCACTACTATCCATCTTATAAGCCCAGTAACTTATTATAATTCTAGTAAGCTAATACTACATTATTTATACCACTCAAATTGACTTAGTTAAATTAATCCAACTAAAACCAACATAGCCACTTAACACAACATTCCGATATTTCGAAAATCACCACAAATCAACACAAATAATACGAATATAGTTAATTAAATAATTAATTAAATAAACGAGCGTTACAACTCTCCCCCACTTAGGATATTTTCGTCCTCGAAAATTTACCTTGTTCAAACAACTCGGGATAGGATTCCCGCATTTTGCTTTCCATCTCCCACGTCATACTTTCTCCGGCAGCTCCCAACCAAACTACTTTCACCAAAGCAATCTCCTTGCCTCTTAAAGTCTTTATTTCACAATCCGCGATATGTACCGGCATCGTCTCAATAGTAAGATTATCCCGTACTTGCACATCATCTATATGAATCACATGAGATGGATCTAAAATGTACTTCCGAAGTTGTGACACATGAAACACATCGTGCAAATTCGAAAGATTAGGCGGTAAAACCACTCTATAAGCAACATTCCCAATTATGTCCAAAATCTGATACGGACCCATGAAACGAGGAGTGAGCTTCTTAGACTTCAATGCACGCCTAACACCGGTCACAGGTGTAACTCTCAAAAACACATGGTCACCCGCTTGTAATTCTAAATCTTTCCTTTGCCTGTCATGATAACTCTTCTGTCTACTCTGAGAAGTTTTCATCTTCACTTGAATTAACTTCACCTTCTCAGTAGTCTCTCGAACAATTTTAGGTCCAAGTACTACACTTTCCCCAGATTCATGCCAACATAAAGGAGTCCTACATCTCCGACCGTACAACGCTTCAAAAGGTGCCATTCCAATACTCGAATGGTAACTGTTATTATAAGTGAATTCTATCAAGGGAAGATAAGTATCCCACGAACCTCCTTGCTCAAGAACACAAGCTCTCAACAAATCCTTCAACGACTGAATAATCCTCTCCGTTTGACCATCCGTCTGAGGGTGATACGCCGAACTTAACCTCAACTTAGAACCCAACGCCTCTTACAAACTCTTCCAAAAATTAGAAGTAAACCTCGGATCCCTATCTGAAACAATACACAAAGGAACACCGTGCAGCTTCACAATCACACGAATATAAATCTCCGCCAACTTCGATACCGGAAAACTGATGTTAATAGGAATAAAATGAGCCGACTTTGTAAGCCTATCAACAATCACCCAAATTGAATCATATCCTCTTGAAGTGTTTGGTAATCCCATTACAAAGTCCATTGAAATGTTATCCCATTTCCATTCTGGAACTTCTAACGGTTGCATCAACCCCGCAGGCTTCTGATGTTCAACTTTCGACTTCTGACAAGTTAAACATGCATACACAAACTGCGCTACATCACGCTTCATCCCAGGCCACCAAAACAAATTCTTTAAATCTTGATACATCTTTGTAGCCTCCGGATGAATACTCAATTTACTTTTATGACCTTCTTCAAGAATCGCTTTCTTCATTTCCGCATCATCAGGAATACAAATTCGATCACGGAATCTTAACACACCATGCACGTCCATCTTAAAATCGCTATTCTCAGGCTGATCGATTCCAACCATCGAATCTACTAGTTTCACATCTAACTTCTGAGCTTCTCTGATACTATCCAGAAAATCAATGTTAATCTTCAACATTCCTAACATCACACTCTGCGGTGTCACTTCGCAAACTAAACTCATATCTCTGAACTGTTCAATTAATTCCAACTCTTTAACCATCACCGCCGACATATGCAAAGTCTTTCGGCTTAAAGCATCAGCCACAACATTAGATTTACCTGGATGATAATTCAAACCGAAATCATAATCTTTTAATAACTCCAGCCACCTTCGCTGTCTCATATTCAACTCCTTCAAGTCAAATAAGTACTTTAAACTCTTATGGTCACTAAATACTTCAAATCTAGAACCATAAAGATAATGCCTCCAAATCTTCAGCACAAAAACAACTGCAGCAAGGTCTAAATTATGCGTAGGATAGTTCTTCTCATGAGTCCACAATTGCCTCGACGCATAAGCAACTACCTTACCATTCTGCATAAGTACACCTCCTAAACCCATTTTAGAAGCATCACAATATACCACAAAAGGTTCTCCTGGATTAGGTAATGTCAAAATCGGAGCCGACGTCAATCTCTTCTTCAATTCTACGAAACTTTCTTCACATCGAACGTCCCACACAAACTCTTTACCTTTACACGTCAACTTAGTTAACGGAAGTGCCAACTTAGAAAAACCTTCGATAAACCTTCTATAGTAACCAGCTAGTCCCAAAAAGCTTCTTATCTCGGTAGCCGACCTTGGAATTTCCCATTGCAACACAACATCTACTTTAGATGGATCCATAGCAATGCCACTACCCGAAATGACGTGACCAAGAAAACTAACTTCCTTTAGCCAAAATTCACATTTTGACAGCTTTGCATATAGCTTCTTCTTTCTCAAAACATGCAATACTAGTCTTAAGTGTTCTGCATGCTCTACTTCCGATTTAGAGTAAATCAGTATATCATCAATGAACACCACCACAAACCGATCCAAATAAGTATGAAAGATACGGTTCATGTACTCCATGAATACTCCTGGCGCATTAGTAACACCGAACGGCATCACCAAATACTCATAATGTCCATAACGCGTTCTAAAAGCCGTCTTCTGAATATCATCATCTTTCACTTTAATCTGGTGATAGCCTGACCTCAAATCAATCTTGCTAAACACACAAGCACCTACAAATTGATCCATCAAGTCATCTATTCTCAGAAGCGGATACTTGTTCTTAATCGTCACTTTGTTCAACTTTCTATAGTCAACACAGAGCCTCATACTCCCATCTTTCTTCTTCACCAACAACACTGGAGCTCCCCACGGCGACACACTTGGCCTCACAAACTTCTTTTCAATCAAATCCTCCAATTGTTTCTTTAATTCTGACAATTCAGATGCAGACATCCTGTATGGTGCCATAGAAATAGGTCTGGTACCAGGTACAATGTCAATTGCAAATTCAACTTCTCTTTCTGGCAGTACTTCAGGAATTTCGTCAGGGAAAACTTCAGGAAATTCGCGCACCACCTGCAACTCATCAATTATAGCTTGGTTCTCAATGGATAACGTTGCCATCAACGAGAACACCTGAGCTTCTTCTTGCATCAATCGTTGCAACTGTCTAGCATACAACAAACCAGTTTCCTCTTCAGGAGTAGAAAACCTCAAAGTCTTGTTATAACAATTAATATGAACATAGTTATATTCTAACCAGTTCATACCCAAGATTACATCCATCCCAGTTAACGGAAAACACACCAAATCAACATCAAAGTCTCTGTCGAAGATCGACAAAGGGCACTTTAAACACACAAGAGAAGTAGTCACCGATCCCTTGGCCGGAATCTCAACGACCATCTCTCCATTCATAGAGGACAACATAAGACCCAATCTCTTAACACAATCAGCAGCAATAAAGCAATGAGTAGCACCAGTATCAATCATAGCGATTAAAGGAGTACTATTAATGAAACATGTACCTCTGATGAGTCTGTCCTAGCTAGTTGTCTGAGTCCTAGCCAACGCGAACACTTTCCCACCGTTTTTCACCTTCTTCGGTTTCTGACATTGACTACCAATGTGTCCTTCTTCACCACAGTTGAAGCAAATCTTCTCTTTATGCTTGCACTCAGATACTGCATGCCCAGTCTTACCACAACGAAAACACCTCTTCACCTCAGTAGTACACACATTACTCTTATGACCAGGTTTCCCACATTTGAAACAAGTTATGGCAGCAGGAGAATCTCCCCCACTAGTTCTCTTGCCATCAGCCACTTTCTGTTTACCTTTCCCCGCCGAAGCATCATAAGGCTTGCCCCGATTCTGTTGGTGCTTGCCCTTCCTCTCATTAATGATCTTATAATGAGCATTGTTATCCTCTTCAAAAATACTACAACTATCGATCAAATCCGCAAAAACACGAATCTTCTGATATCCAACTGCCTTCTTAATCTTCGGGGGCAACCCACTCTCAAACTTGATGCACTTAGAAAATTCAGCATCATCTCCGTTATAGTGCGGATAAAACTTTGCCAACTCAACAAACTTTACGGCGTAGTCCGTAACCGACATGGTTCCTTGCTTCAGCTCAAGAAACTCAATCTGCTTCTTACCAAGAACATCCTCTGGGTAATACTTCCTCAGAAACTCCCTCCGGAACACATCCCAAGTGATAACTTCAAGTGCAGTTTCCAACCTTTGACGAGTCTCTAGCCACCAGTCATCGGCTTCGAATGCTAGCATATGAGTCCCATATCAAACCTTCTACGCTGGAGTGCAGTCCATCACACGGAAGATTCTCTCTAACTTTTTCAACCAATCCAACGCTCCATCTGGATCATACTTTCCCTTGAAGGTAGGTGGATTCTCCCTCTGAAACATTGTCAAACTACGAGATCCAGCATTCTCGTCAGCGTTCGGCTGATTCTGCAAAGCTTGAGCCATTGGTTGCATTGCAGCATCATTCCTTCCAGCCATCTCAACTTATCACTGCAACATAACAAGAGTAGAACTAATTAACAATACTCGATTGTTAAGCAGGACTACGACTCGACAACTTGGCCGGACGGACCGACCTGCTCTGATACCACTAATGTAACACCGCAATTCTACCCATCGAATATTTAATAAAATCAGAGTAATAAAATTTCAACATAAACAGGGTGTCACATTTTTCAACTTTACACATCAACCTCAATCACATGATAAACATATACATAACACTTTAAAATAATCGGGGACATCATCAACATCAACTTTTAGTCTTTAAAATCAAGTCACTCCATTAACCACACAGCGGAATTCTTAACTTCAATTTAAAATTGCAACATCTTTGTCTCATTCAAATTAACTTCAACAAACAAAGATTTAATAAATTCCACAGAAATTCAGCAACTGAACAAAACAATAACAACTGCAAATAGCGTTCATTCCCCCCAAGTGTTACGTATCAGAGCAACGACACCGACTCGAACTAATGAAGGTATAAAGCCTTCACTCCGGATCACCTGCAGGATGGCGTATAAGCCATCACCATACACAGAAGGGGTGAGATATCAAACAATATAATCGAATATATGATAAATAATATATTAGATCAGATTATATCATCACCACTTCATAACATCTCAATCAACATAAAACAGCAGCACAACAACAACTATGCAACGTGAAATGCGACTCAAAATGCACATGCATGTGGTACCATTTGGAGCAGAACTCCCATCTTAAAAATTTTCCAATTAATATTGACTTCAACAAGGCATAAGCCTTCCTCTTAATATTTTGCCAATCCAGACCATCTTAATAATTTGTCAATCCAGGCCATCTTAATATGCTATGCTATGTGACTCAACATAAACATCATAAAAATCAACACTAATAATTTCATCTATCAGCACAGCAACAATCAACACTGGCCATAGGCCTACAACTTCGTTCTTGCCAATAATTAAAGACAATTCAACATCGTTCACAGCTTGATAATTTCCAACAATAATCTCACAGCAACTAGGATATATAATTATGCATGATCTAAAATATATCACAATCCATTATTTAATCAATCGGTAGTTTTTCGACTAAAAATTGGTTAATTGGTTCCATCATAATTCTATGTCCAATGCTATTGAATTATATAACAACTTCTTAATTAAAATGGACAGAACAAACACACCAAAGCAGAACATAACAGAAACAAGAAAAGAAACACACATCAAGATGCATGACGGTCGTCATGCTATGGGTGACGGTCGGCACACGTCCGACATGTGTGACGATCGCCACAACCCCGTCACGGTCGTCACACGACCAAAACCCTTCGTCCCAGATTTTGTTCACAAGTTCCAGAACGGTTCCAAATTCCTTCGTTGTACACCAAAAACACCCTTAAAATTATTCTTTGAAACAACATATACTCATTTCCTTCCAAAACATTGCATCGACAACAACCGTAATTCAACACCCGCGACAATAATTCCATATCAGTTCCAAATTCATCATCACAGTGCAACAAAAAACATAATACAAACATACCTTAACACATCATAGGCTAATTTTCTACAACCAATTCATTAACAGAAAACGTGATTCAATATTCACGACGACCATTTCAACATAAACAGAGGAGAATTCTATAAAACCATCCCCACATATTATTCATCAATTAACCCATTATAGAGTCAGAAACCCGCCCTTACCTTGGATTGAAGGTCGCTCTAGAATCTCCGATCGAATTCTCGCTCTCTCGCAGCCTCTATGTGATCTCTCACAACCCTTATTTTCTCCTCTCTGCAACTCCACGTTCTATTGTTCTATTCCTTTTTCAGCAACTTTGCAACTTCCACGTACTTGATCTTTCCTCCACTTCTAATTACCCTAATTCTATTCAACTTAACCCTTATAATTCTTACTAACTCTTATTGGGCTCAATTCCACACCTCACCTTTTACCACTACTATCCATCTTATAAGCCCACTAACTTATTATAATTCTAGTAAGCTAATACTACATTATTTATACCACTCAAATCGACTTAGTTAAATTAATCCAACTAAAACCAACATAGCCACTTAACACAACATTCCGATATTTCGAAAATCACCACAAATCAACACAAATAATATGAATATAGTTAATTAAATAATTAATTAAATAACCGGGCGTTACATATTGTACTAAAGTCTATGACAATAGGAGCAAGTATTTTGTACAAATGATCCAAACGTCTCACGTACAAAATACTCTAAGAAGAGGTGATGAAAACTCCCGATCATCTTTTCCCATGTACTTAAGGCTCGTGACGTATTATACGTGTCGCATTTATTAAGTATTTTTAGATTTTATGCAAGAAGAGATTTTTGTTTTAAGAATATGCAAAAAGAAATAAAATCTAAGGTAACTGGATCCAAAATGTTATCATGCAAAGTGGCTCTAAGGTTAGGTTTAAAGGGAAACCACGCCTAAAGCTGTCATGCAAAAGATAGATCTGTGTTTGAGATCAATGAATTTTAACCCTATTGCTGTCATGCTTGGACAAACATCCTAAAGTCTACCTCTAATTCAATTTAATCAAATTAAACAACTTAATCAAATTGAATCACAGGACTACTAAGGGAGCATGTGAAGGCACACAAACAAAATCAAGTAATGTAGCAAAGACAAGCATCAAGTACCACTCACAAGTATACATCAAGGTGTCATCATTAAACACTTATTCAAACAAGTAACAAATTCAAACAAATTGGAAATGAAGTGTAAAAGCATCCAAATATTATTAACATGGTCAAAATAATTTCCAAGCATAAAATGAACCAATTAGAAGTCAAGAGGATTAAATTTGAAGCACATTGAAAGAAAGAAAATAAAAATAAAAGCATCAAAAATAAAGAAAATATGATCAAATTAAATCTGGGGGTGTGTAGGGTTATTCAGGGGTCCCCAAAGCAATATTGAGCCCAGGCCTGCAAAACAAACTTGTTATTTCTTTGATTTTGTGGTTGGCATTTATTTTGCTAAAACTATTCTAGCAGAAAGATGTTGAAACAAGATGATGTTCTAATTTTCTGCATTAAACATGTCGGATAAAGATGTCCCATCCTGGATCATAGGACATCGCGTCTGATTTTGGTTTAAAAGGAAGATTCTATTGTTGGTATTTGTTACTGAATATTCTGTGAATATTTAGTTATTCTATGTGGCATCCAAAGTATTTTGGGTTGAGTTTTTGTGTGTTGGTTTTCGGATTTTCAACATTTTCTAAATATGGAGACATATTAGGAAACTTTAGATTGAAGACCTATTTTCTTGGAGTTTATTTTGCAGAATTGTGTGCAGTCTCTTTGCTGCGTTTTGAAGCCCAATCCAGTCCAGATTTAATGCTATATATTGACTGGTGTAAACCTAGTTTAGGTGTGGAACTTACGTGTGTTTTATTAGGGTTTTTGAGTGTTATTTGTGAGCCTAACTGGTATCATTCTGATAACAGTACAAGGATTGGTTTTGTGTTATAAGTTCTGTCAGTTAGTCATAAGCTTTTAAGCATTGAGTTTCTTGTGTGTCAATTCTCATAAGCTTTGAAGTATTGAGAATTGTGTGTTTTGAAAGTGTGGCTTTCATTTTGTTACTTGTGTCGAAAGGAACCAGTCACGGTTTGTGATTGAAGAGGGATTTGAGGAGGGCCTCATACCTAGGTGAGTCTTAGGTAGAAGTCATAGGAAGGGTAGTGATTAAGTGAGCGGATTGTAACCGGGTGTGGTTGCTGTATGATCTGTGAATTGATACTATCGTATATTGATTTCGTCCCTGGCTTGGTAGCCCCCAGAGTAGGATTGTTAATCCGAACTGGGAAAACATATCACTGTGTTCTTTACTTTCTGCACTGTTATTATTATTGTTAACTTGTTCATTGTGTTGGATATCGGTGTCTCAACATCTGTGTAGGACATCTGATATCTGTGCCAGAATTTCAATTGGCATCAAGAGCTTGCACCCTTGTTTGGTTCTGGGTGAGATTCAGGGAAGGTACTTTCTGGTGCAATGGACAAGGATGGAGGATTTTTGAACAAACCACCTCTGCTTGATGGCTCCAACTATGACTATTGGAAACCAAGGATGATAGCTTTATCAAATCCATGGATGATCAAGCATGGAAAGCTGTTATCAAAGGATGGGAACCCCCAAAGGTTAGAGATGGAGAAGGTAATCCTACTGATGTGGTGAAGGAAGAGGAAGACTGGGATGATGCAGACTACAAAGGGTCCTTGGGAAATTCCAAAGCCATGAATGCATTATTTAATGGTGTTAACAAAAATATCTTCAGGTTGATTGAACACTGCACCATTGCAAAAGAGGCTTGGCAGGTCTTGAAGGTTTCTCATGAAGGGACTTCAAAGGTGAAGATGTCAAAACTTCAGCTTCTCACTACCAAGTTTGAGAATTGAAGATGAAGGAAGATGAGAGCATTCATGATTTTCACATGAACATTATTAAGATAGCTAATGCTTCAAGTGCCCTAGGTGAAAAGATGTCTGATAGCAAACTGGTCAGAAAAATCCTCAGATCTCTACCTAAGAGATTTGACATGAAAGTGACTGCTATAGAGGAAGCTCAGGACATAGATAAGATGAAAGTGGATGAACTTGTGGGATCACTTCAAACATTTGAATTAAGGATCAGTGAAAAGTCCGAAAAGAAGAAGAGTATAGCTTTTATGTCAAATGCTGGTGATTCAGACGATGAAGGTAAACTGGTCAGAGATGAAGGGGTGTCTAAAGATCTGGCATTGCTTGGAAAACAATTTAACAAAGTGTTGAAAAGGATGAACTGGAAGTCAAGAGCAAATGTTCAGAACAAGTCACTCGACATCAGTAAAAACCAGGATGGAGGCAAAAGGCCCAGAACTGAAGAAGACTCCAATCAAGGGAAGAGAGTTCAGTGTTTTGAATGTGAGGGATTTGGGCAAATAAAATCTGAGTGTCCCACGTATCTCAAAAGGCAGAATAAGGGCTTATCTGTGTCTTGGTCAGAAGGAGAGTCTGAGAGTGATCTTGAAGAAGAATCAGCAAAATTGGTGACAGTCTTGACTGGAATCTATAAATCTGATGGAGAAACAACTTGTGAATCTGATTCTGACAAAGAATCTTATATTGGAGAACTCACTAAGTAGGAAGTTATCACTGGATTCTCAGAGTTGTGTATCAAGAATGAAGAGAGGTGCAAGATAATATTAGAACAGAAGGTTCTGATAGCTCAACTAGAAGCTGAGAAGGAAGATCATCTATCAATCATTGCCGATCTTAAAGAGGAGTTTGTATGGCAAAAGTCAAAACTTGACAATATGACCAAATCTATAAGAATGCTGAACAATGGTTCCACGCAGCTGGATGAGATTCTTCAGACTGGGAAAAATGATGGGAATGTACAAGGTCTTGGTTTTAACAATCAAGCAGAGAACTACAAGAAGTCTATATTAAAGTTTGTTCCTCAAAAAATAAAGCAAGAGGAGGAGATGTCAAATCACATGTTTCAACATCAGGTGAAACATCAGAAAATAGTATGTAGTTCTAAGTATAAACCATGGAGATGTCATCACTGTGGAAAGATTGGTCACTTAAAGTCCTTTTGCTACAATTTGCATGGTTATCCCAAAACTGCTCATCAACAAAATAAAGGACAGAATTGGGCTAAAGTAAAGAAAATATGGACTCTTAGAAATATGATGGCTGGTTTCATAGAACATACCTCTCTCAGAGCATCTGCAAGGGAAGATTGGTACTTTGACAGTGGTTGTTCAAGACACATGACTGGTGTGAAGAAATTTTTGTCAGATATCAAGCCTCACTCTACCAATTATGTCACTTTTGGGGATGGATCAAAAGGTGAAATAAAAGGTGTTGGAAAGCTGGACTACACAGGACAACCAAATCTAGATCGTGTTCTATTTGTCAAATGGCTGACTGCAAATTTGATCAGTATAAGCCAACTGTGTGATCTAGGACTCAAAGTAAATTTCACAAAATCTGAATGCCTAGTAACCAATGAAGAAAATGAAGTTGTTATGAAGGGAACCAGTTCTAAGGATAACTGCTATCTGTGGAATCCTCAAGAATCAGAAAGTTTGTCTACCTGTTAGATGTCAAAGGAAGATGAAACCAAACTGTGGCATGAGAAATTGGGTCACTTACATTTGAAAGGGATGAAGAAAGTTCTGTAAAGTGAGGCTGTTAGAGGTATTCCCAAGCTGAAGATTGATGAGGATAGAATATGTGATGAATGTCAAGTTGGGAAGCAAACAAGGATGTCACAAAAAAAGCTTCAACATCTTACCACAACTTCTAGAGTTCTGGAGCTGCTTCACATGGACTTAATGGGACCTATGCAGGTTGAAAGTCTTGGTGGGAAGAAGTATGCCTATGTTGTCGTTGATGATTACTCCAGATTCACCTGGATAAGCTTTATCACAGAGAAGTCTGAAGTATTTGCAGCTTTCAAAGAATTGTGTCAAAGGATTCAACGAGAAAAGGATTGTGGTGTTGTTCAAATCAGAAGTGACCATGGGAAAGAATTTGAAAATAGCAGGCTTGAAGAGTTTTGTTTATCTGAAGGAATCACTCATGAATTCTCATCACCAATCACTCCTCAGCAAAATGGTGTGGTGGAACTCAAGAATAGGACTATTCAAGAGTGTGCAAGGGTCATGATTCATGCCAAAAGGCTTCCATATCATTTTTGGGCTGAAGCCATGAATACCGCTTGATATATACACAATAGGGTGACTATCAGATCAGATACTTCTGTTACTCTTTATGAGCTATGGAAAGGTAGAAAGCCAAATGTGAAATATTTCCATGTTTTTGGGAGTAAGTGCTATATCTTGGCGGATCGTGAGCAGAGGCGAAAGATGGATCCTAAGAGTGAGGAATGGATATTTTTGGGATACTCTACAAACAATAAAGCATATAGGGTATTTAATTCCAGAACTAAGGTGATGATGGAATCCATAAATGTGGTGGTTGATGACTCTGGCAAAGAAGAAGATGTCCCAGATGATGTTAGAACATGCTTTCCCATGAACAATGAAATCTCACAAGACACTGAGTCCGTAGAATATAATGCTCAAGAGACCGACACTAGACCTGAGAATGAAGAGGTAGAGGATACTAACAGGGGACCCTCTATAAGCATTCAGAAGGATCACTCTAAGGAGTTGATTATTGGAAATCTGAATGAAGGTGTAAGAACCAGATCGAGGGAGGTTATGTCAAATGCTTGTTTTGTTTCAAAGCTTAAACCAAAGAATGTTAAAGAGGCTTTGACAGATGAGTTCTGGATAAGTGCTATGCAGGATGAGCTTTGTCAATTCAAGAGGAATGAAGTCTGGGAACTGGTACCACGACCAACAGGAACAAATGTGATTGGAACAAAGTGGGTTTATAAGAATAAGTCTGATGAACAAGGAGTGGTTACCAGAAACAAAGCCAGACTAGTTGCTCAAGGATACACAGAGATTGAAGGAGTAGATTTTGATGAAACATTTGCTCCTGTGGCTCGCTTGGAATCCATCAGATTGTTGCTAGGAGTGGCATGTTTTTTGAAATTCAAATTGTTTTAAATGGATGTCAAGAGTGCCTTTCTGAATGGCTATCTTAATGAGGAAGTTTATGTTGAGCAACCTAAAGGGTTTGTGGATCCAAATTTTCCTGATCATGTCTTTAAGCTAAAGAAGGCTTTGTATGGTTTGAAACAAGCTCAAAGAGCTTGGTATGAAAGGATGACTGAGTTCTTAGTCAAACATAGATACAAGAAGAGTGGTATTGATAAAACACTCTTTGTCAAGGAGAAGGATGGGAAACTAATGATTGCTCAGATTTATGTAGATGATATTGTGTTTGGTGGGATGTCGGATGAAATGGTCCAACATTTTGTCAATCAAATGCAATCTGAATTTAAAATGAGCTTGGTAGGTGAATTGACTTACTTCCTTGGATTGCAAGTCAAGCAGATGGAAGATTCCATTTTTATTTGTCAAAGCAAATATGCGAGGAATATTGTGAAGAAGTTTGGATTGGATCATTCCAAGCACAAGAGAACTCCTGCTCCTACTCACTTGAAGTTATCCAAAGATGAAAAGGGAGTGAATGTTGAACAGAGTTTATACAGAAGCATGATTGGCAGACTGATGTATCTCACAGCAAGTAGGCCAGACATAACCTTTGCAGTTGGTGTATGTGCAAGATACCAAGCAGAACCCAAGGTCAGTCACATCAATCAAGTTAAGAGATTTCTTAAGTATGTGAGTGGTACATGTGATTATGGGTTGTTGTACTCCCATGACTCAAGTTCCATTTTAGCAGGATATTGTGATGCTGATTGGGCTGGAAGTGCTGATGATAGGAAGAGTACCCCTGGAGGTTGTTTCTTTTTGGGAAATAATATTATTTCATGGTTTAGTAAGAAGCAGAATTCTGTATCTCTTTCTACTGCTGAAGCTGAGTACATAGCGGCTGGAAGTAGTTGTGCTCAACTGGTGTGGATGAAGCAAATGATATCTGAGTATAATGTCACACAAGATGTCATGACATTATTTTGTGACAACCTGAGTGCTATTAATATTTCTAAAAATCCTATTCAACATAGCAGGACTAAGCACATTGATATTAGGCATCACTTCATCAGAGAACTTGTGGAGGACAAAGTCATAACTCTTGAGCATGTTAGCACAGAAAATCAGCTTGCTGACATATTTACCAAGGCCCTGGATGCAGTTCAGTTTGAAAACCTTAGGAGTAGACTTGGGGTTTGTATTCATGAAGAACTATAGCAATTTATGTTCTTTCTGGCTGCCAGACTAAAAAAAATAAAGGTAATTCTGGTAGTGCTGCTTGTGCATGTGTTTATGAAGGGAAAGATGCTGAAGTTTGTGCATGACATTTGGTCATGTGATGTTGTGTGCATCTACTTTCTGATGCTGTTTATTCTGGTTTATGACTTGACCATTTCTCAAAATTACTAACTGTTCTACTTGCTTTTGTCATATTTATGACTAAAAAGGGGGAGTAGTGTGCTTGTGGTTTGCTTGTGGTGTGCTTGTGCTGGTGCTGCAGTTGAGGGGGAGAATGTTGATTGTTGTTGTGTTGTTGCAGTTGAGGGGGAGTTTTTTGGGTGTGAATTTTTGCTGCTATGCTGTGTTTTGTGTTGGTGTTATGGTGTGTTTTTCGCTGCTGTCTCTAATATTGTTGTTTTGCTTGTGTTATCTTTGCAAGATTGTTTGGTGTGTAGTTTTAGCCAAAATAAGCCAAAGGGGGAGATTGTTATTTCTTTGATTTTGTGGTTGTCATTTATTTTGCTAAAACTATTCTAGCAGCAAGATGTTGAAACAAGATGATGTTCGAATTTTCTGCATTAAACATGTCGGATAAAGATGTCTCATCCTGGATTATAGGACATCGCGTCTGATTTTCGTTTAAAAGGAAGATTCTGTTGTTGGTATTTGTTACTGAATATTCTGTGAATATTTAGATATCCTATGTGGCATCCAAAGTATTTTGGGTTGAGTTTTTGTGTGTTGGTTTTCAGATTTTCAACATTTTCTAAATATGGAGACATATTAGAAAACTTTAGATTGAAGACCTATTTTCTTGGAGTTTATTTTGCAGAATTGTGTGTAGTCTCTTTGCTGCGTTTTGAAGCCCAATCCAGTCCAGATTTAATGCTATATATTGACTGGTGTAAACCTAGTTTAGGTGTGGAACTTACGTGTGTTTTGTTAGGGTTTTTGAGTGTTATTTATGAGCCTAACTGGTATCATTCTGATAACAGTACAAGGACTGGTTTTGTGTTGTAAGTTCTGTCAGTTACTCATAAGCTTTTAAGCATTGAGTTTCTTGTGTGTCAATTCTCATAAGCTTTGAAGTATTGAGAATTGTGTGTTTTGAAAGTGTGGCTTTCGTTTTGTTCCTTGTGTTGAAAGGAACCAGTCACGGTTTGTGATTGAAGAGGGATTTGAGGAGGGCCTCATACCTAGGTGAGTCTTAGGTAGAAGTCATAGGAAGGGTAGTGATTAAGTGAGCATATTGTAACCTGGTGTGGTTGCTGTATGATCTATGAATTGATACTATTGTATATTGATTTCTTCCCTGGCTTGGTAGCCCCCAGAGTAGGATTGTTGATCCGAACTGGGTAAACATATCACTGTGTTCTTTACTTTCTGCACTGTTATTATTATTGTTAACTTGTTCATTGTGTTGGATATCGGTGTCTCAACATCTGTGTAGGACATCTGATATCTGTGCCAGAATTTCAAAACTGTTAGCAAACAACAAAAAATGTCGAAGCCCAACGCTCTCTCTTTTGAATCTTGCACACAAAAAAGGTCCATACAATGCACCTACGCACGCGTGGCCATTAGATCAAGATCATGTGGTGCACGTTACACAACTCAAGATCAAATTCACACCATTAGATTAACATGACTAGATAGTAATCAAAATCTAAGGCTATGGTGATCAGATCCACATGCGTCTTCTCTATTGTTTGAGCACGAGGTCTAAACACAATTAACACCACTAATATGGCGCTAAACTGACACCTGACTTTGCATTAGTGGCTAAATTCAAATCAAAACAACAAAACGGAGGGAAAGCCATGGAAGAACACCAGAATTCATCTTCTTCTTCCTCATAACTCATCAAATCGTGAATCCTTCAAATCTCATCAAATATCCATGAGAAAATACTCATTCAACTCGTAATCACATAAGGAAATAATCCACACCATTAGTTTTCATTAATATTTCCAGATTTCAAAGAATTTTTAGGAATGGATTAAGAACCCTAATCATGAGAATCAAAATTAAATGTTGATGATGCAACATACACACACATAAGCTTAGGGTTAATGATCAGCATGTCATTGCGCACAACTCAGTATCAAGAATTGTCAGAAATAGTGAAGAATCTTACCTGCTCGAAGATACTCAACTGTGCCTGAAACTGAGCTTCGTTCTTCCTCTACAGTGCTCCGTTTGGCTCGATCTTTGTTGTGTTAGATTCATTGGATGTAACACTCTTGATCTAGGAGAAGAATTGGACTTGAATCTTCACGAATCTCCTTGACGGAATCAGATTTTAGAGTGGTTGATCACGAGTTAGACAGAGTAATCTTGGCTACCCGAGCTTGAGAATTGCAATGTAGGAACTCTCTATTTATATAGTGATTATGTAGAGTGAAGGAGAGAGTGAAATGAATCATATTTTGAGTGAATTTGGACGTGTGACCTCATTTTCCATAACCAACTTTGCCAGCTCACTTTTTTATCCGTTAGAGATTTTACCCACATGATTTTTAGTGGAAAATGATTGTAAAATCATTTGGAAATGATTAGAAATTATTAGGGGGAGGAAATCTAGAACATTCTCTCATTTTGTCTTATCTGAATTTGCATGTGCAGAATGAATTTTCGCGCAAATTACAGCTGGCTCATGGACTCAACTCTCCACTATTTGAGACATTTCTTGCTGCTACATAAACTAGGCCATAATATGGATCAAAAACAATTGGAACCATCTTGAATGGATATCTGGATTGGAAGAAATGTTGATGTGATCATGGCATGATGGATGTTCATGTAACCCGAGTACACACTTGTGTTCAAATGGCCAAATATACTTAAATCTATTTGGGATGGCTTGGTGAATGTCGCTCCCGGGATATTCATCCAAGTACAAACGCGAAAGTGGCGCCAAAACAGAGTCGCCAGCAATGTGTATTTATCCCAAGAGAGGGAAAGGAAACACTGCGTAAACCTGAGGGAAGGATAGAGCATGGTCTTGCGACCAAGAGAACTGGGTTCGAGAGTCGGTTACACGAGAGGAAGGTATTAGCACCCCCTCGCGTCCATCGTACCCGATGGGATCCACACTTGCTTGTCTCGATCAAAGGGTGTAAGTAAAGGATACCGGAAAAGGAACTGCTAATTGGAGAACTAGAAAAGGAATGGAAAGAGAAAGAAAAACAAATGTAGGGAAAATAAAATAAGTGCTCGAATGGGCCCTACCCCACTGCCTATGTATCTCATCGGGAACATGAAAATCAGAGCGTGGTAGTTCCCCTCATATAGGGAAAATTGTTTGTGTTTTTTAGTGGAATACGTCAACGTTCATGTCCTAGCAGTTTAGGTGTTGCAGCTCACTGTATGGAGACTTAGGCGTTACCTGTTTGCGGTAGAACGGAAATGACGCATCCTTAAGGAATGAGTGAATGAGATGAGGAGAGAAATTCCCAAAGGAAAGACGTTATTGTTTGTTTTTGTCTTTTAAGAAGAAGTGTTTTGATTGTTTTTGTTTTTATAACACATATTGCATTCAAGTCTATCGTATAAGATCGAATGCATCGCATGGTTGTCCTAACAGGCCGTATGCTAAACACTCTAGGAAGGTGGAGAGAAACCCTCCTCCTTCCATTTCCCATACTTTAGGTTTAAGTGCAATACATGTTATGCCATTATTAAGTGTTTTTTACTTTTGTTTTGAGATGAGAAAGATAGAGACTCAAGGTTTGAAAGAAAATGGAAGTTAATTGTTAGTGTGCTTGGTGATTCGTCTCGATCGCACGGGTGCAAGAGGAAAGGGAAGTTAGTTGTTAGTGTGAATTTGAGAAACCTCAACGAATTTGGTTCTTGAAATTGAAGTAGATTCTTGCAGCTTCGTAATCCTTTCCTCAACTATTCAGTATATTGCTCCATTCATCTTCGCTTTCTCTTTGTGATTAATGCGTACAGGTTCTGTTGAAATTGCAGGTTGATGAATTCAAGTGAATTAGAGAGAATTGAAGATGACGATGAAGAATATTGGTGATCTATGAAAATTCAGAGGCTGTGTTTGAAGGTTGATGATGAAATTGAAGATTGAAGATGGTGAGGTGAATTTGTTAGGGAATTTCTGGTTTTTCAGTTAGAGTGGTTGATACAGGTTGAAGATGGTGAAAATGGATGAAGGTTCAAGGTTGGAGATTGGAAGATGAAGATGAAGGTTGCAGAGAATTGGTTAGAATCGATTAGGGGTTAGTTTTTTTTGTATCAAGAAGTGTTAGAAGTGGTTTGTGAAAAGAAGTTGCAGCTATTATTTTCATTTGTAAAATCTGTAATGAATTATCTTTAATTGCTATGTATTTTACTGAGAATTTGACGTATAATTCTCTGCCACAAAGTTTCTTTCGATCTGCTATATGTTCATTCTGCTACGTCCTCTTTCACTGCTAGTGACTGCTATGCTTTTTTTTGTTATTAATTCTTCCTTCATGAAATCTCCAAGGGATGCCAACAAAGCTGGTACGCACGTGTTCAAAGTCATTTATCCTCCCCTAACCAAAACTCAAAAATGATGAATTCTTAAAAACCAAAGCCCCTCCTTTGGTTCCGCTAGAATTTGAATCATTAAACATTGAGTATAAATGAAATTTGGATAGTGAAATTCCAAGTGGGTTGAAATGGATGAAAAGGTTTTGTTATTGATATGAAATGGATATGGTTCTTAACTTGGTAAAATTGTATTAGAGATGGACATCAAATGATAAAAATGGTTAATTGGATTTAGTTTTAGCAAATGGACACTTTGGGTATAGACTAATGGTTTTACTTTGGATTTTGGAAAATGGATTTATTTGAGAAATGGAATTGAAATTAAACGGATAAAATGGTTGATGGATATAGAATTTGGATACGAATAAAAAATGAATATGGACCTTACAATTTGGATTTTGACTTGGATAGTGGGATTGGACTATGATTGGAAAAATGGATGTCTACTTGAATTTGAATTAGAATGATGAAGAAATGATGAGTTTGGGTACCAAGACGAAAACCTTTCAAAAATCCAACCGCCTTAAAACCTTTAATCCAATTGAACTTATGAAATCTCTTGAATGAAATTTCTCTCCAATGAATCCATACCAACTTCAATTCTCAAGCCCAAATATTAACTTGTATTACGAGCGACCAACAATAGGCAACTGAGTGGACAACAATGCCTTGACCATAATATACATCCACAACTGGATCTCATGTCACGATGACTTTGCCATGAATCCTAACCACCATCTTCCATTGATTAATATCAACCAATTTGCACGGGAGATAAGAAATCTTGATCCTACGCTTCAAGAACCCAATGCAAATGAATGAATGAGTTATGTCCTAATGGATATGCAGGATGAACACGAAGCCAAAGCCAGAAAAAGGTAGGGCAAATTTTGGACCTGAAAAAGCTGCCCCTATTCAATCAACTTGGACCTGAAAGGATGATAGCAACTGCTTTCAGACATTCAAGGTAGAAGGTGATTGAATAGAAAAAGAACCGCAAAATTTGCTAACTGCAAGGAGAGAAAATGTAAACTGGAGCCCAGTCACATTTTACCAAGGAATCTGACGGAAAGACAACATACCCAGCGAACCACATCGTCAAAGGGATTTGACGAAAAGAAAAATGGAACCCCACAGAAAGGACACATTGTCAAAGTAATTTGAAGGTAGAAAGACTCAACTGAAGGAACACATTGTCATAGGGATGACAGAAAGGAAACTCCACCAAAGGAAACACATTGTCATAGGGATGACAGAAAGAAAATCAGAACAAAGAATACACATTGTCATAGGGATGACAGAAAGAAAATCTGAACTAAGTGTAATACCCCAAATTTTGACCAATTAGATTTCCCATCATTGTGAAAATCATCATCACAATATGGATGAACCATCATGCTTCATCAGTCTCCCCAAAGATGGGTGAGCATCCAATACAATCAAAATTAGGGTTTCAAGCCCTCTCTGAGTGCTTAGACAAAGGATCAATCAAGAAATGACATGATCTTCAACTTGTCTAATCTCTTAAATATCCACAATGGATCAAAAAGGACTCCCACTTCAAGGATTAAGCACAAGGCTGCTCCCTTCTAGGTGGATCAAGTCTCAAGATCGACAGTGTCACCAAATTAGGGTTTTGGTCAACCAGAGTCTCCAGATGGAAATTTTCATCTGGGTGTAATACCCCAAATTTTGACCACTTAGATTTCCCATCATTGTGAAAATCATCATCACAATATGGATGAACCATCATGCTTCATCAGTCTACCCAAAGATGGGTGAGCATCTAATACAATCAAAATTAGGGTTTCAAGCCCTCTCTGAGTGCTTAGACAAAGGATCAATCAAGAAATGACATGATCTTCAACTTGTCTAATCTCTTAAACATCCACAATTGATAAAAAAGGACTCCCACTTCAAGGATTAAGCACAAGGCTGCTCCCTTCTAGGTGGATCAAGTCTCAAGATCGACAGTGTCACCAAATTAGGGTTTTGGTCGACCAAGGCCTCCAGATGGAAATTTTCATCTGGGCACAAGGCAATGATCCAAAACATGACCTAATATACTTCATGGAACCTCATGAACCCATGCATCAAGTCAATTTTGCCTCAGGGGATGCATTCATCAAAAATCAGGAATTAGGGTTTCTTGACCTAATTCACCCCTAAGTTGACTTTTGGGACAAACCATGAGCCAAGACCTCAAGAGATGATTTGAGGGTCTCTAATACACCATATTGATCCATTTGGAACAATGGATTGATCCAAGAAGCTTGAGCAACAAGTCTCATTTTCATCTGCACCACAATTAGGGTTTTATGGGAAAAGTCAACTGTAACTTTGACTTTTGACCTGGACATGCTCCCAAACCCTAATACATGATTGAATATACCCTATGGCACCCATGGAACATGTCCATCAAGTTTGATTTAGGTCAAGGACATGATTTCCTGAAGAATTGCACAGTTTCGAATTCATCTGATAAAAAGTCAACTGTGCATAAAAGTCAACTTTGACTTTTTGAGATTTTTCACGAAAATGGATTTTTAACCCTAAAATGATGTTAATGTATGATTTGAATCATCATTCATCAAGAAAAATCAAGAAAAGTGAGATAACTTGTAAAAGGGGTAACCATAAAACTTAGAAATTTGTCTAAGTTAAAAATAAAGTGGCAAAGGTACCAACTTTGGAGGACCATAACTCCTAAACCACAAGGCCATTTTTTCTCATCCAAAGATGGATTTGTAGCACTCATTATCACCTACAAAAACTTCAACTACAAGTCATTCCAATTCATTAAGGATTTTGAGTTATGGAATGATCAAAGTGGCTGAAAAGTGAAAAAATCACTTTTTCCAACACTTAGTGAAATTTTCAATAAGTCAGAATTCTGCTTCACTTTTTGCCAAATGTAGGGGGATTTTTCACTTGGAATCAAAAGAGATCAAAACCAAACTTGTTCAAACAGTTGTTGTATCATGTAAGAGCTTTCCAAAATGGCCAAGAACATTGCCAAATTCAACCTACATCATGAGATACAACATTGGCAAGTTGCCTTGTTGAAATCTGTCAAAGCAAGGCAGAATTTGCATTTTGGCTCGATTTGCCAAAATCAGCCAATTGCAATTGCTCCAATCCACTTGGACACCTCAGAGGATTGAATCCAAAGGGGACAATCACTGAGCCAAGCCTCCAAGGTCCAAGGAACAAGGAATAGCATGTTGAACCTAGAGTTGCCAAAATAGGGACAAGACTTCAAATTTGGAATGAGGCATTCAATGGAACCATCAAGGTGGCATGGACTGAGCCATTCTCATCTGAAATCAATCAAGACTTATCCAAGACCAAGGGGACCAAAGCTCTGTGCCCTAACCTCTAGTCAATGGCTAGAGGAGACTTTTATTTCCATTGGCCAACATTGAGGAAACCTACTTACCAGCTGCCATGCACTATTCCTTGCCAAAAAAAACTTGCTCTACTATAAATAGAGCTCAATTGTGGTCAGTTTAAGTACACCAAAGCCATCTAACAGATGCTTTCCTCAAAATCTCTTTCTCTTGGCAAAAATGCCTTTCTTAGCAAGGTAGCTATCGGGTTTTGAGTTTGAGAGCAATTCTGCACAAACCCAATCACTCACACACCTCACATACATCACATATGAGCTGATCAAACACTCACATAACATCTGAAACATCAATTTCACAAAATCACTTGCCATCCACACAAGTTTGAAGTGAAGTTGTAGCTGAGATGCCATAAACTGATCCAGTCCATTTCAATTCAATCCAAGTGTTCAAACACACTCCATATGGTGTAAGGAAGCTTCCAAATCATCACAACTTGTCTGTAACACCTCCAACTCAAAATCACATCAGCTCTTGCTGTCACGACTTGAAGGTAAGCCTAAACTTGGGCATCTCTCAATCTATGCATATTTCCTCGCACAATAATTTGGCCATATGTTCATAATCATGCATGGAATGTTTTCCCTTAATTAATTACATTGTTTGAATCGTGTATCAAAAATCCTAGCCTTCATGCAGAAATTAGGGTTCTTGAGGTCTCTTCGTGATTTCTTGTTGTATGTTTAATTTAAATGAAATTAAAGTACATAGACATGATCGTGAGGTTGAGACGGGCATAATGGTATGTGGATTGCATGTTATAATTACGTATTCAGTGAGATTGGATGGAAAATGCAAATCTGGGCAAACTGAAAAACGCGCGTGTTCTTGGTGTTGTTCTTGGCGCCATTTTCATATATTTGAATATTTGAATTTTGTGATTTTGTTTAATTGATTCAAAAATTAATTTCTCTCTGAGTTTTAATGATTTTGAGTTGATTCTTTTTTTAATAATTCACAAAAATGTTAAAATATTTTATTTTATCAAAAAATCCCAAAAATATTTTTTATTTCATATAATTGATATTTTTGTAAAGAATTAATATTTTAATTGTTTTTGGCATTTTAAATATTTTTTCTACATTGATTTTGCAACTTTTAATGCTTTCTAATTATTTTGTAGGTCAATACTTAATTTTTGAAGCATTAATCCAAGATCACAATTTGTTTTCCATGTGTTAAACAATTTTTGATCATTTTAATTGAATTTTTATTCAATTAAATACATTTTGAAAACAAATTAGGGTTTTGGATTAATTCAACCCTCATAAATCATTTTCAAAACACTTTGGGCCTCTATTAGAGTGTAAGACCCAACCCTTTTGTTTTTGACCAAATCATCTTTGGGCCTCACTTATTGTATAAGTCCCGATACCGTCAAAAAACAAACGGCGCGATCATCGCCTTTTCAAAAATCATCTGGGCCTACCCTCGAGTAGTAAGACCCATTTATTCATCTCAAAACTTTTTGGGCCTCTATTAGAGTGTAAGACCCAATCCTTTTTTGACCAAATCATCTTTGGGCCTCACTTATTGTATAAGTCCCGATACCGTCAAAAAACAAACAGGGCGATCGCCGCCTTTTCAAAAAAACATCTGGGCCTCTCCTTGAGCTATAAGACCCATTCAAAACTTTTTGGGCCTCACTCATTGTATAAGTCCCTCTGTATAAGCAAACGGCGCGATCGTCGCCCGTTTAAAAATAAAAACCATCTGGGCCTACCCTCGAGTAGTGAGACCTATTTCTTTTTCTTTAAAACACTTTGGGCCTCTTGAGAGAGTGTAAGACCCATCCCTTTGTACAGAAAACCATTTTGGGCCCCAGTCACTTGTATAAGTCCCTCTGTACAAATTCAAACAGTGCGCTCACTGATAAAACCCTGGGCCTCTCCTTGAGCTGTAAGCCCCAGATCTTTCTTTTTCAAAGCACTTTCTCCTTTGATTTTGAATATACTGTTGTTTTCAATCTTTCTTTGTTGAACAACTAACCAAACAGCATGGAAGCACTCCAACCGAGTAAGTGGTTATCGCTTTCGTTTACTGCTTTCATATATATATAACTGTATTGTGGGGCTGCTCACTGTAAGTCTCCTTTCATAAACTCATATCTACTGTGTAATAATAGTATAGATATTTCGAGTTTCCCCGGCAACTACGTCTAGAACTAAGTGACGCCGTTTCATTTATTCGTAGAAATAGACGCCTAGATCCCCAATAAGAGCACCAGATACAGTCTTCTCTTCGGCTGTCCTCCTTAGGAATCGTCAAGAAATTCTATCCCCCAGAGATGAATTATTCTCGGTGAAACTTATCTTGAATTTCTTCAAACCGCCGAACGGTTCGGACTCTCTTTTAAAGTTAAAGTCACTGGATAGTAAACCTCGCACATTTACCAGTGGTTTTAACTCTAAAAGAGTTTTCCTGAACTTTTCTTTGGTTTGGGACCCACAGGCTTCTTAAAAGCATCGGCCTTCTCTTGGGCATTGTACAAGGACCCACGGGCTTCCTAAAAGCAACCCGGCCTCCTCTTGGGCATTATTCAAGGACCCTACGGCTTCTTAGAAGTTTTCACAGCCTCCTCTTAGGCTTCGTATAATGATCTCTTCCTCCGGGAATGATAGCCTCCTCTTGGGCTTCGTACAAGGACCCGTCGGCTTCTTAAAAGATTCCAGCCTCCTCTTGGGCTTCGTACAAATTGTCCCGACGACCTCCTAGAGGTATAGGAACATAACCTAGTCATCCTCATAGAACAGTCCTTTCATAGAGTCTACTACTGTTTCTCGAAGCATAGTACAAAAGATAAAACTCTAGACTTGGACAGTCTAACTTCCTTGAGTCTCAAAGACATTCTCAAGCACCCTTCGTTAAATAGGAAGGAAACCCGCAGACTCGGACAGTCTCAATACCCTTTGGATTTCCCGTTTCCTCAAAGAGAAGGAAATACCCCTGATCCTCAAATTAAATCCCTGAGTACAGTGTTGCTCATATAAGAACTGATTTTCTCTTTTAAATCAGTATATTGGATCTGTCGCTCAACTGAAACAGTTACAATAGCCTCCATCTCGGGCTTCGTACGAGATACTAAAATTCTCCCCAGTGGAGTCAAAACAACCTTTTAGCCTCTCTCTCAGGCTTTGTATGAGACACAAAAGATTCCCTCGTTGAGTCAATCACCCCTTTTTTGCCTCCATCTCGGGCCTCGTACGAGATATAAATCCCTTAAGCAAGAGTCGAACTCTTTGCTAGCCTCCTCATAGGCTTTGTATAACGATATGCCCCACTGGGTCAAAAACCTTTAGCCTCTCTCTCGGGCTTTGTACGAGACACAAAATAGCCTCCTCTTAGGCTTTGTATAATGATTTTCCTAGCAGAAATTAGCCTCCTCTTAGGCTTTGTATAAGAAAACCACTGGTTGATCCAATCAACCTTTTAGCATCAAAGCTGTGCCTCATTCACAGTACACAAACATCAACAACTCATTTCCCTTCATCTAATCGCTGTAAGCGGCAAGCCTCTGGATCATCTATATCCATGCCACTGTCCCTCTTTTAGCATGAGAAATTCCTAAGGAAAGATGGCATTGCTCTACACTGAGTTAAAGTCTTCTCCTTCAGGTTAAAACCCTTTCTTTGGAAATTATGGCATTGCTCGGATCCGCGTATCCCAGTTAAAGTAGTTCTCCTTCTCCCCTCTTTAAAGATGATAAATTCTCTCTAAAGTCAAACCTTTCAGCTTCACATCTTGGGTTTTGAACAAGATACAAATCACCTTTCGCTTCACGTCTTGGGCTTTGAACAAGACACCAAAAACCAATTTCCTCCCATAGAATAGGAGGAACTACGAACGCTCTGATTTCCCTGTTTCGGTAAACGGGAATACGTAGGCATAAGATCGAAAGAAAAGATCTTAGCGAGCGCAATCAACAAAAACCCCAAATCCCATATCTCAGTCAATCAAAAGCAGTATTTCAAAAGCATCATTCCTAAACATCCTAATCCTTATTCCCCGCCAGAAACCCTTTGCCTAGAAAAAAGAAAGAAAGAAACCTGTATTGGCGATATACGAATAACCAGTACAAAGGCCCCCCCACATTGATAGCATTCGTAACCTAACAGACCGCTGTTTAAACTCAGTATGCAAAGCAGGGTTAATTGGAGACATCTATTTCCCTTCCTTATTCAGCTCACAATAGGATAAAAAATGAATCGACCTGTAGTTTTAAGCTCAACCGCAGAGAGCGACCAGCGCTTAAGAACCGCGTCCAAAATCGCTCGCTACAGAAAAGTGGCGCCCACCGTGGGGCCCTTGTTTTTATTTCTGTCTGTTTTCCTTGTAAAATGGCGACTCTGCTGGGGAGTCTCCTTTTCTGCCTTAGGGCATCATCCCCGTTTTCTACGGAAAATGGGAACTCTACCGAAGAGAAAGATTGACCTATGCTGGTCTATCTCTTAGGCAGGGAACCACAGATTGGGGCTTCCGCCGGGGAACCCATTTCTGTCAGGAACTTAAGAATCGTAGCTTTATAAGTCTAGGATGATTAGGACAAATATATATACTGCTTTTCCTAATTGCTATACGTGTTTATTTTTCTGCTAATGGGAATGCGGGTGATGCCGTATGTGGAAAGAATGAGTATACACCTAGAAAAGCCAAACCTTTTTCATAGTGCGGAAGCTATCGGAAATAGCTGTTACGCGATACTACCCTCATTTGAGGCTGGTGATCTATTCTCGGTGAATAGCACTTACTCTAAGATTGCACACAACTCGCTGGCGATCCGCTTGTTGTTTTGCTTTCCTGGGAGGAGCTGATGATAATGAGTACAGGTACAAAAATCACCTTAGTATAAACCTTTGGGGATGGGTAGAGCCTTGACTTCATGACAACGACCCTTTGACCCCATGTTTTTTCTATGTTTTTGTGTGCTGCATTCATGCATTCATTTAATAAAACATTAAAACATTCAAAAACTTTCTCTTCTAGTCTCTCTGTTTTTCAAATTAAACTAAGACTGTGATTGCAAATATCAGAGAAAAAGATTACGTTAATGGATTTCGGTAGAAGGAGAACTCACAAGTATACCTTCAAGGTTCCAAAACTAGGGGATTTGAGAAAGTTAGCGAGGATGATCGTTAACCCAGAGGCTTTCAGAGCCAAGCACGGTGGTTTGCTACCACTGTTAAGAGTCCATGTGATTAAGGGAATCATGGATGCGCTCATTCAGTTCTACGATCCGGTTTATCACTGTTTCACATTCCCGGATTACCAGCTGGCACCAACGCTGGAGGAGTATTCTCATATGGCTGATTTACATATCACTGATCGAGCTCCATTTTCTAGACTGGAAGAAATTCCAAAGAATTAGACTATTGCAAGAGCAATTCATTTGGACGAGTCTGAGGTCAGGACTCACATGATTACTATGGGTGGCATCCAAGGTTTGCCAGCCCAGTTCTTGACAAAGAAAGCTTTGTACTTTGCTAGTATAGGGAATGGGACTGCTTTTGAAAGCATCTTTGTCTTGCTCACCTACGGGTTATTTTTGTTTCCCAACATCAATAACTTCGTCGATATCAACGCTATTAAGGTTTTTCTCATTGGAAACCCTGTGCCGACTTTGCTCGCAGATGCGTATCATTCTGTACACTTGGGAAATTTGTACAGCGGAGGGGAGATCACATGTTGTGTACCTTTGCTTTACAAGTGGTTTATCTCTCACTTGCCTAAGTCCGCTGCTTTTTGGTATTGCAAGAGTGTCTTACGTTGGTCGCAGAAGATCATGTCTCTCACCAATGCTGATATAGATTGGTGTAATAGGATTTATGAGGGAATCAGAATCATTGACCGTTGTGGAAACTTCCCCAGCGTACCCCTCATAGGAACTAAAGGAGGAATCAACTATCATCCGATATTAGTTCTTCGTCAATTTGGATACCCGGTGAGACACATCCCACTGGATGTTCATCTGGAATGTCTTTTCTTCAAAGAAGGAGAAAGTGACAGAGCACTAAAGATGGAAATAGTGCAAGCTTGGAAACATGTTCATAAGAAAGGACGAGAGTCTCTGGGAAAACCGGACTGTGTCTCGGTGGAGCCTTATCTCCATTGGGTACAAACTAGAGCTCTCAAGCTAAAGATGCCTTATCCTCGTTACGGAATTCTTCCACCAAGGGAAATTGTCATGTACTTCATGACGGAAACTGAAAGGCTTCAGGTTACTCTCAACAAAGTTCAAAAGGAAAGAAGGTCTTGGAAGAACAAGTACCGCACCCTCAACGTAGAGTGTATCCAAATACAGCAACTACTGAGAGAGAAAAATGCTCTGATTGAAATTTTGGAGCAGCATGCTGTAGAGAATCAAGATGACCAAAGGAATTTGCTCACTCCTTTCACTTGGCAAAGGAATGACAACCCGACAACAGCCCAAGCGCCCCGGTCAAAGAAAAGGAAGATACCAGAATCAGCACCCGATTTCTCTTCAGAGAGGACTCGGGACCCATTAGTTTAGGTTTCTGTTTCTGCACTTTGTAATCTACTGTATTTCCATTTCTGTAATCTTTTGGAATTCAATAAAAAGGGGTTTCCCCACTGTTTGATATTTGCAATCTAATTGTCGAAGTTTATTTTGATTAAACCAAAAACAACAATTAATATAATCATTGCATTCATCATTCTCACATCGCGTATTCTCCTTACCTACGAATCTCACGTTTGTGTCTCGATTCTAGAGTCAAACTGTCTCATTCGTATAATACTCGGGCCAATCGTCAGAAAAAGATGGATGATCATGAGGAAGAAAACAGAGAGTTGAAAGAAGAGATCGGCACTCTGAGAGAGGATATGAGAAAGCTTCGTAACGACATGCAAGCCATGGCAGAAGCTCAGCTACAAAGAACTGTGATCTCAGGGATCACCTCAACGCCCATCATAGAAAAGTATGATCCTAGGTATCAGATACCGAAAGATCGTCCTTGGGGCATGCCTGTTTACTATATCCCGAAAGGATATGTTCCGCCGATCACTGAAGATCAGGGAATCGCAACAGAAGCCGCTGGGCCTGAAGGTTACAAACTTCGGGAAAGCGAAGATGCCAGGGGCATACTCAAGACTCCTGAAGGTTACAAACTTCGGGAGGCGCCAAGACTTACAGCCATAGTCACGGTACCACCCCCTGTGGTGCACACTGTCCCGGAAGGACAGATTCCACCAACACCTTCTGGTAAGAAGGAAACTATGTTTGATAGAATGGAGGAATTCCAGGAACAGTTCCTGGAAATGCAGAAAGAGCTGCAAGCCATTCGCGGTCAGGATCTATTTGGAAAGGACACCGCAGACCTCTGCTTGGTCCCAAATGTGAAAGTCCCGCACAAGTTCCAAGTGCCCGACTTTGAAAAATACAAGGGTAACTCTTGCCCTCAGAGCCATCTGGTGATGTACGCTCGGCGGATGTCAGCTCAGACGGAGAATCAGGACCTGCTGATTCACTACTTCCAGGATAGTTTAACCGGTGCCGCACTCAAATGGTACATGGGTTTAAACCGTACTATGATCAGTACATTCAGAGATCTTGGTACTACCTTCGTCCAACAATACAAATACAATTTGGACATGGCACCCGACAGAGATCAACTCAGATCAATGTCGCAAAAGGAAAAGGAAACCTTTAAGGAGTATGCTCAAAGGTGGCGTGAAATTTCCGCTCAAATTTGTCCACCTCTTGAGGTAAAAGAGATGTCAAAGATCTTCTTAAAGACCTTAAGCTCATTTTACTACGGCCGAATGATCGCCAGTGCACCCAGTGATTTCACCGAAATGGTCGGTATGGGTGTACGTCTTGAGGAAGCCGTCCGAGAAGGACGTTTGGTAAAAGACACTGGATCGACGAGCGGTACTAAAAAATACGGTAGTGCTCTCCCTAAGAAAAAAGAGCAAGATATTGGGAATATCTCTCTCGGAAGGCAAAGGTGACGTTATCAGCCAGTAGCAGCTGTTACTCCAGCTATCGGCCCCGCGCCTGTTCCTATGTATCAACCTCAGGTTGCGCAGAGCCAACCTGACCAGCAAAGGACACAACAGCCTCTTCAGCAGGCTCGTCCTCCATATAACAACAACCGTACAACACGGCCACCAGGATTTGATCCTATACCTGTAACGTACGCAGAACTGTTTCTGTTACTACTAGCCAAGGGGCACATTCAGACTAAGTCTCCCCTTTCAGTTCTGGAAAATCCGCCTTTTTGGTTTAAAGCGGATCAAACATGCCCTTATCATCAAGGAGGTTCAGGGCATAACATTGAGACTTGCCTCAATTTCAAATCCGACGTGCAAAAGCTTGTTAGGAGCGGGCTCTTATCTTTCAAAGATACGAATCCTAATGTTCTTACGAACCCGCTGCCTCAACATGAGAAAGCTGCAGTCAATCTGATTGAGAAAGAGACTAACAATGTCTATCAAATTCACGATGTACTCTTATTGGGGACCAATCTGGTCAAGATGCATTGTAGACAGAGTGGATATGGCCATGTGCCACCTCATAACTATCACCAGTGTGATATCTGCTCTAAAGATAACCAAGGATGTTCGGTAGTGCAATCAGCTCTACAGGAACAGATGGATCTCGGATGGATCCAAGAGCACCGAGTTCGTGGAGTTAACATGGTTTACACGAATTCCAACGTCATTCAAAACCACGACATCCGTACGATGAATGTCAACTTGGTGGCGATGCACTCAAGGCAAAGCCAGTATCATAATCTGCCACGGCACGATTACAGTTCCTGTCTGATTTGCTCGGTAAACAAACAGGGATGCTCTTTCATACAAGAGGCCCTCCAGCGTCAGATGGATCTTGGATGGATCCAAGACTACCATGATAGAAACTCTTATCAAATCAAAATGGTTCAGATCTTCGATATCCGCGTAATGAATACCAACCTGGTAGAGTTACATGCTGAGCAGGTCCGACTCGGATTCTTAATATCACACGATTATCAAAACTGTAAAGCAGGTTGTGAAAATGATCGAGGTTGTACCCTTGTCCAGGAGGCACTTCAGCACTTGTTAAATCACTGGTGGATGCCAATCTATATGGACGAAGATACTCAGCAGATTAGTATCAATCACAGGAATCCTACTCGTCGTCAAAGTCAGGATGTCCGATCAATGGAAGGTAACCTAATGAGGTTACATTGTATTCAAAGTGGGCGTGGCCAGGTGCCACCACACAACTATGACAGTTGTAGCGTCTGTTCGGAAAGTAACCAAGGGTGTTACCTTGTGAGAGCAGCTCTTCAGGGTCAGGTCGATCATGGAGAAATTCGTCCATATCCCAGTTCAGGACCCATCATTTGGTCGCCGAACTACCTTGTCGAGCAAGTTGAGGATGTTGTCACGATCTCTGGTCATCACAGGACCAGGGATGTTTTTGCCATCATCCCTCTACTTGACAAATCTAGAGTTCCCAACCGAGAACGGATCAAGGTTACTTATGATGGTCAGAAAAATCAGAAGGTTCCCATAGTCATCTATCTACCGGGGCCATTACCGTATGAATCAGCTAAGGCGATCCCTTACAAATACGGTGCAACAATAATCGAGAATGGAAGGAAATTCCATTACCCTCCATCGTGAATATTGCAGACATCAGTCGTGTAACACGGAGCGGTCGAATCTTCAACCGAGGGGTTGGAGAATCCAACAAAGAAAAGGAACTTCAGGCGGAAATTCCTGATCCACCAGTCAGTCAATCTGGTAATCCCGACTTTTCAAAAGACAAAGATGAGATGCTAAAGCTCATCCAAAGGAGTGAATATAACATTGTTGATCAACTGTTACAGACTCCTTCAAAGATCTCAGTATTATCACTGTTACTCAGTTCAGAAGCACACAGAGAGACTCTACAGAAAGTCTTGGAGCAAGCCTTTGTGGAGCAGGATGTAACAATCAGACAATTCGATAGCATTGTCTCTAACATCACTTCCTGCAACAATTTGGGATTTAATGATGAAGAATTACCTGAAGAGGGTCGCCGGCATAACATGGTGCTCAACATTACAGTTAACTGCCAGGGCGATGTTTTAGCCAACGTACTGGTAGACACAGGGTCAGCCCTGAATGTTATGCCGAAGTCCACTTTGACGCAATTATCATTCAAGGGCCCTCCGATGAGAGTCAGCGAGGTCGTCGTCAAAGCATTCGACGGATCCAAAAAAACAGTTATCGGCGAAGTGGATCTTCCCATAACTATTGGTCCTCACACTTTTCAAATCACTTTCCAGGTCATGGACATCCGGGCAACATACAGTTGTTTATTAGGAAGACCTTGGATACATCAGGCTGGAGCGGTTACTTCAACCCTCCACCAAAAGCTAAAGTTCGTCAAGAACGATCAACTTGTCACGGTTTGTGGGGAACAAGCCTTGCTTGTGAGTAACCTGTCATCATCTGCTTGTGTAGAACCCGAGGAGGTTATTGGAACTCAGTTCCAAGCGCTATCGGTGAGCAAGAACGATCAATCCGAAGAAGGAACTTCAATTTCTTCATACAAAGATACTATCAACGCGGTCGAGAGTACCGATACGACAGGATGGGGACGGCTTGTCATCCCTATTGACAATAAAACAAAGAAGGGTCTTGGTTTTTCTGCAACCTATACCCAGACAGTTGCCAACGATGAAAGTCTTCATCCCCTTCAAAACTTCTTCCACAGTGGAGGTTTTCTTCACCCGGTGTCTCAGACAGTTCATGCTATCAATGAGGAAGATCCCTCTGACACGGATGAAGAATGGAAGTCCTATCTTAACAAGGATGGCTATATGTCTCAAGAAGAGGTGCCTATGCCTTTTTGCTTTCCTACAGAAAGTCTGAGATTTATACCAAGATCAGATGTCGAAATGATCTACGGAGATTGTGATCCGGAAGGATGCCGTGCTCCGCCAAATTCATTAGAGGAAGACACTCTGATGAAAGAAAACTTTGATCACAATTACTATGGCCCGATGGATGGCCTGCCAATGTGGCAGCCTTACCCAGGGAACTTGGGGCAAGAAAGTCAGCCGAGTAATGAAACTCAGCTGAGCGTCATTGAACAAAATACCTGTGTCCCCGCCATGTCATGGGATCAACACTCAGGTCATTCGGAAACTACTCAACATGAAGATGAATTCGCAATGTTTGCAGGACTAGAATTCATCAACTATGCTTTTCCTAAGGTCAACGTCATCGAGAGGGATGACTTCTCCAGTTCCAAAGAAGTTTGGGACACTTTGGGACAACCAAGTGGAAAATACGACTTTATGGTCAAGTACACCACTCCCGAAAGCTCTCGTATCAGGCTCGAAGATATCCAGCCAACTGGATGGGGAGATACAGCTGAGAGCACCAATGCTATGCAAAATGCAACAGAGGAATCCTCCTACGGCAATTCTGCTTGGGAGACAGATTCCAATGATCCTACTCCACCAGAAATCAGCGTCATTTCTGAAGACAAATCAAGGAAGGTGCCAGACTTTGTGATTCACCGAGGAGTTCGCCGCCAATGGGTTGCCGTCGAGGTTCCGAAGGTCGTTCATCAGTCAAAGTAATTGCCATCTTTAACCTTTCACCCTGCCCAGGTGAAACGGATGTTTTGATAGGGGCTCGCTTTCTGTAAATTTCCCTCTTCGCTTTGCCCAAAGCGACAGAGTTTTGTTTTATAGGGCTGTAGTTTCAAGATTCGACTTGTTCATTAATAAAATAACGTCGTTCTATAATTTCCGCATTAATTGCTATTATCTCTTTTTGCTTTTTCAGAAAATGGTAATCCTAAAAAACATTCAATAGTAAAAACAAGCAATAAAAATCAATACACTGCACACACTTGCATTTTCTCTATCTCTTCTATACATGAATCATCACGTCATGCAGATTGCTTGTTTTATACCCCGTTGAAACATACGATCCGATGCCTTCTCCCAACTTTGAGTTCCCGGTATTCGAGGCTGAAGAAGAAAATGACGACGAAATTCCAGAAGAGATCTCCCGACTACTCAGACAATAGGAAAGGTCTATAGAACCTCACAAAGAGCAGTTGGAAACGGTAAACTTGGGTTCAGAAAAGGAGAGAAAAGAAATCAGGATCGGAGCACTGCTCAGTCCAACTGTCAAAGAAAGTTTGATAAAGCTTCTCAAAGAATTCCCCGATGTATTCGCTTGGTCCTATCAGGATATGCCAGGGTTGGATACCAGCATCGTGGAACATCACTTACCTCTAATATCAGAATGTCCGCCAGTAAAGCAAAGGTTGAGACGGACTCACCCGGACATGGCCATCAAAATCAAAGAGGAGGTACGGAAACAGATCGATGCGGGTTTCCTCGCTACATCTGAATATCCTCAATGGTTAGCCAACATCGTACCCGTTCCCAAAAAGGACGGAAGGGTCAGAATGTGTGTTGATTACAGAGATCTAAACAAGGCAAGTCCAAAGGACGACTTTCCTTTACCACACATTGACATGCTGGTTGACAGCACAGCCAAGTTCAAAGTATTCTCCTTCATGGATGGATTCTCGGGCTATAACCAGATCAAAATGGCGCCGAAAGACATGGAGAAAACTTCGTTCATTACCCCATGGGGTACCTTTTGTTACAAGGTAATGCCGTTCGGTTTGAAGAATGTCGGGGCAACCTATCAAAGGGCCATGACTACTCTGTTTCATGACATGATACACAAAGAAATCGAGGTATATGTCGATGATTTGATTGCAAAATCAAGAACAGAGGATGAGCACATTGAACATCTGTCAAAATTGTTCGAACGTCTAAGAAAATTCAAGCTCCACTTGAATCCCAACAAGTGCACCTTCGGTGTCCGTTCGGGGAAATTACTAGGGTTCATCGTCAGCCAGAAAGGAATTGAAGTTGATCCTGACAAGGTCAAGGCCATTCAAGAAATGCCTTCTCCGAAAACTAAAAAACAAGTCAGAGGATTCCTGGGACGTTTGAACTACATCTCCAGATTCATATTCCTTATGACCGCCACTTGTGCGCCGATTTTCAAGCTACTTAAAAAGAACCAGGATTGCGTTTGGTCAGAAGATTGCCAAACCGCCTTCGACAGTATCAAGAAATATCTGTTGAATCCTCCGATTCTATCACCTCTAGTGGAAGGAAGACCACTGATCATTTACCTCACAGTCCTAGAGGACTCAATGGGATGTGTACTTGGCCAACAGGATGAAACTAAAAGGAAAGAGTCTGCCATTTACTATTTAAGCAAGAAATTCACCGACTGTGAAACTCGGTACACGATGCTCGAGAAAACTTGCTGTGCTTTGGCTTGGGCAGCCAAACGTCTTCACCAGTACATGATTCGTCATACTACTTGGTTGGTCTCCGAAATGGATCCAATCAAGTACGTTTTCGAAAAACCTGCTCTCACGGGAAGGATTGCCCGTTGGCAGATGTTACTATCAGAATATGACATAGAGTACCATGCTCAGAAAGCCGTTAAAGGAAGTATTTTAGCCAATCATTTAGCTCATCAACCGATTGACGATCAAGAATCAATCGGGTTTGACTTCCCAGACAAAGATGTCATGTATCTAAAGATGAAAGATTGCGATGAACCACTACCCAGTGAAGGGCCAGAACCACGTTCCCAGTGGGGACTTATCTTTGATGGAGCAGTCAATCATTATGGAAACAGAATTGGGGCAATCATTGTTACCCCTCAGGGTTCCCACATTCCTTTCACCGCTCGACTTACGTTCAAATGTACGAACAACGAGGCCGAATACGAAGCATGTATCATGGGTCTCGAAGAAGCGATTGATTTAAGGATCAAAAACTTGGACGTATACGGCGATTCAACATTAGTTATTAACCAGATAAAAGGAGATTGGAACACATACCAATCAGGATTGATTCCTTACAAAGACTATGCAAGAAGGTTGTTACCCTTCTTCGACAGAGTTGAGTTTCATCACATCCCTCGTGATGAGAATCACATGGCTGATGCATTAGCCACTCTCTCTTCCATGATTAGTGTAGGTCGATGGAATGACATACCTAAGATTGACATCATGCGCCTTGAACGACCCGCTTACATCTTCACGATTGAAGCAGTCATAGACGATAGACCTTGGTATCACGATATCAAATGCTTCCTTCAGAAACAGGAGTACCCACCTGGGGCATCCAGAAAAGACAGAAAGACCCTCAGAAGATTGGCTGGAAACTTCTTCCTGAGCAGTGACACTCTTTATAAGAGAAATTTTGACATGGTCTTGCTCCGATGTGTCGACAGACCAGAAGCAGACATGCTCATGAAAGAAATTCATGAAGGATCCTTTGGCACTCATGCCAACGGACACACAATGGCGAGAAAAATTCTCAGGGCCCGGTATTATTGGTTGACCATGGAATCTGACTTCTACAAGTACATGAGGAGGTGTCACAAGTTTCAGATATACTCCGACAAAATTCATGTACCGCCATCACATCTCAAAGTTCTTTCTTCCCCATGGCCTTTTTCCATATGGGGAATCGACATGATTGGTATGATTGACCCCAAGGCTTCAAACGGACATCGGTTCATCCTGGTAGCCATTGACTATTTCACCAAGTGGGTCGAAGCAGCGTCATTCGCCAATGTAACCCGACAAGTGGTGGTCCGATTTATCAAAAAACAGGATCATTTGCCGTTATGGTGTTCCAAGTGAGATCATTACTGAGAATGGATCCAACTTGAACAACAAGATGATGAAAGAGTTGTGTGCAGAGTTCAAGATTGAACACCATAACTCATCTCCCTACCGACCCAAGATGAACGGAGCGGTAGAAGCGGCTAACAAGAACATCAAGAAGATCGTTCAGAAGATGGTTGTAACCTATAAGGATTGGCACGAGATGCTACCCTTTGCTCTTCACGGTTATCGTACATCTGTCCGCACTTCAACAGGGGCAACCCCTTTCTCTCTAGTATATGGCATGGAAGCAGTGCTTCCCATAGAAGTAGAGATCCCGTCAATCAGGGTATTGATGGAATCTCAGCTCACCGAAGCTGAATGGTGTCAAAGTCGACACGACGAACTGAACCTGATCGAAGAGAAGAGAATCACGGCACTATGCCACGGTCAGTTGTATCAACAGAGAATGAAGAGGGCGTTCGACAAAAAGGTTCGGCCTCGTGTCTTCAGAAAAGGAGACCTCGTGCTCAAGAAGATACAATCATTTCTCACTGACTCTCGGGGCAAATGGACCCCAAATTATGATGGCCCCTATGTGGTCACGAAAGCTTTCTCAGGCGGCGCCTTGAGACTTGCAACCATGGATGGAGAGGAATTTGCCTACCCCACGAATGTTGATGTAGTTAAGAAATACTTCGCCTAAAACTAAAAAAAAAGAAAAAACGTCTCGGTGGACTGAAAACCCGAAAGGGCGGTCCAGGCAAAAGTTAGAGACATGAAAAAAAATCATCCCGATGGATTGGTAATCTCATAGTACAATCTAGGAAAAAGTTTGGGATAATGGCAGGTAACTATGTTCAACAGAGGCAAGTCCCTCAGCAGCAGTTACAGCATCATCTATCGAAGGAAATCTCCAGTCAAAGGTCATCTTCGACGGAAGCTCAGGATGCCCCGAATTCAAAGTTGGTAGTATGATAATGGTCGTTATGTTTCAACGTAGCCCTTTTCCCTGTAAATTACCATTTTCTAATTTTGTATATACTCTTTGGAATCACGCGTTTGGCTGATCTCCATCTTATCAATAAAATTTGAGCCCTTGTGCTTTTGTTTGTAATTCTTTACTTGTTTTAGCTTTACAGAACGACGTTGTTTAAATTTAATCAGCGATTCTTGAAATAAAACAAAAATGAATTTACTTGTTAAAACTTTTTCTGCTTTTAAATTAAAGATGGAATTTCTTTTGACTGTTGAACATCAGAAGAATCTCGATCGCTTCTCCAAAGGTGTTTGAACCTCAAAGTGCAGAATCAAAGTACTCCTTCTAAACCAGTTCGCCTGAATGAAGGGATCAGCTGTTTCAGAGACCTTATTTCGTCTGACACCCTCGGCCAAGTTCTCATCTCCTAAGCCCGATCAACATATCTCCCCGCATGGACTATCTCTCCTGCGCAAGGTGGAATTGCTATTTTGAATCAACGGTACTTCTTCGCCCCGCGATGGCCGAGTATCCAATTGTGTTCATCCATTAGTCTGTATGTCGCGTCTGTTTTGTCAGCATATACATACGTACTTCATGCATTTTTTATTTGCATTTAAATTTCATATTGCATCACTATCACTCTAGTCGGTCCTGTCCCCTAGTGGTAGAAGTCCTCTCAATTGAGTTGTCAGTTCTTTCCTTGTCAGGAAATACTGTGTCTGAACAACCTCGCTTCCAGTTTAATTCTGGAAAGAAGTCGGTCCTTGGCCACTTTGATAACTTGAACCTCTGAAATATCAGAGAAACTTCAACAAATGTCACTCTTCGCCATTGAAGATGATATCCTTGCTTTCCCGGATTAAGGAAAATCCACAGAGAAAGCCTCGTGATCAGAGATTCGGCAGCACGCCAGTTTTGCTCCAAAAAACCGTTGATGAAAAGGTCATCGGCACCTCAAAATTGGACCCCATCATATGGCGTTTCTCCGGGAAGATCCCGAGAAAAGTATGATGAAAGATCCCAAATGAAAACAGTCTCTCAAGAGAATCGTTTTCCCCAGTAAAAATAAATGGCGTCTCCAAAACAGAGAAGTTTGTACACCTCTACAACTCAGACGAATGGGTTCCCCAGCAAGTCTGACATCTAAACTTTTTTCACTCAAATGGCATCTCCCCAGGAAAATTAAGCGAGAAGTTTGAAGGAAAACCGCTACACATAGCATCCCTTGTCAATAAAGTTTATTGACAAAAGAAACTAAGACCAGTTCTTGGTAAGAAACCAGGATCGAAGGGAAGTTTAAATCAGAAACTAAGACCAGTTCCTTGGTAGGAAACCAGGATCGAGGGGAAGTTTAAATCAGAAACTAAGACCAGTTCCTTGGTAGGAAACGAAGAACGAGGGGAGGTTCATTTCAAAAGAAAACTGAGACCAGTTCCTTGGCTGAAAACCAGGATCGAGGGGAAGTTTACCTTTTCTAAGCATCATTGCCTAGCTAAAGAAGATGAATGCGTAAGCTACCATTCATAACCACCATCAAAATTTCGGATATTCCGATATTTAATCCTCTTGCACCCCAAATGCTCGAATACCTTCGTCATTCACACCTTCGGGTCCAAGAAGATTAAATAGGGGCATCTGTAATACCCCAAATTTTGACCACTTAGGTTTCCCATCATTGTGAAAATCATCATCATAATATGGATGAACCATCATGCTTCATCAGTCTACCCAAAGATGGGTGAGCATCCAATACAATCAAAATTAGGGTTTCAAGCCCTCTCTGAGTACTTAGACAAAGGATCAATCAAGAAATGACATGATCATCAACTTGTCTAATCTCTTAAACATCCACAATGGATCAAAAAGGACTCCCACTTCAAGGATTAAGCACAAGGCTGCTCCCTTCTAGGTGGATCAAGTCTCAAGATCGACAGTGTCACCAAATTAGGGTTTTGGTCGACCAGGGCCTCCAGATGGAAATTTTCATCTGGGCACAAGGCAATGATCCAAAACATGACCTAATATACTTCATGGAACCTCATGAACCAATGCATCAAGTCAATTTTGCCTCAGGGGATGCATTCATCAAAAATCAGGAATTAGGGTTTCTTGACCTAATTCACCCCTAAGTTGACTTTTGGGACAAACCATGAGCCAAGACCTCAAGAGATGATTTGAGGGTCTCTAATACACCATATTGATCCATTTGGAACAATGGATTGATCCAAGAAGCTTGAGCAACAAGTCTCATTTTCATCTGCACCACAATTAGGGTTTTAAGGGAAAAGTCAACTGTAACTTTGACTTTTGACCTGGACATGCTCCCAAACCCTAATACATGATTGAATATACCCTATGACACCCATGGAACATGTCCATAAAGTTTGATTTAGGTCAAGGACATGATTTCCTGAAGAATTGCACAGTTTGGAATTCATCTGATAAAAAGTCAACTGTGCACAAAAGACAACTTTGACTTTTTGAGATTTTTCACCAAAATGGATTTTTAACCCTAAAATGATGTTAATGTATGATTTGAATCATCATTCATCAAGAAAAATCAAGAAAAGTGAGATAACTTGTAAAAGGGGTAACCATAAAACTTAGAAATTTTTCTAAGTTAAAAATAAAGTGGCAAAGGTACCAACTTTGGAGGACCATAACTCCTAAACCAAAAGGCCATTTTTTCTCATCCAAAGATGGATTTGTAGCCCTCATTATCACCTACAAAAAATTCAACTACAAGTCATTCCAATTCATTAAGGATTTTGAGTTATGGAATGATCAAAGTGGCTGAAAAGTGAAAAAATCACTTTTTCCAACACTTAGTGAAATTTTCACTAAGTCAGAATTCTGCTTCACTTTTTGCCAAATGTAGGGGGATTTTTCACTTGGAATCAAAAGAGATCAAAACCAAACTTGTTCAAACAGTTGTTGTATCATGTAAGAGCTTTCCAAAATGGCCAAGAACATTGCCAAATTCAACCTACATCATGAGATACAACATTGGCAAGTTGAATTGCTGAAATCTGTCAAAGCAAGGCAGAATTTGCATTTTGGCTCGATTTGCCAAAATCAGCCAATTGCAATTGCTCCAATCCACTTGGACACCTCAGAGAATTGAATCCAAAAGGGACAATCACTGAGCCAAGCCTCCAAGGTCCAAGGAACAAGGAATAGCATGTTGAACCTAGAGTTGCCAAAATAGGGACAAGACTTCAAATTTGGAATGAGGCATTCAATGGAACCATCAAGGTGGCATGGACTGAGCCATTCTCATCTGAAATCAGTCAAGACTTATCCAAGACCAAGGGGACCAAAGCTCTGTGCCCTAACCTCTAGTCAATGGCTAGAGGAGACTTTCATTTCCATTGGCCAACATTGAGGAAACCTACTTACCAGCTGCCATGCACTATTCCTTGCAAAACAAACTTGCTCTACTATAAATAGAGCTCAATTATGGTCAGTTTAAGTACACCAAAGCCATCTAACAGATGCTTTCCTCAAAATCTCTTTCTCTTGGCAAAAATGCCTTTCTTAGCAAGGTAGCTATCGGGTTTTGAGTTTGAGAGCAATTCTGCACAAACCAATCACTCACACACCTCACATACATCACATATGAGCTGATCAAACACTCACATAACATCTAAAACATCAATTTCACAAAATCACTTGCCATCCACACAAGTTTGAAGTGAAGTTGCAGCTGAGATGCCATAAACTGATCCAGTCCATTTCAATTCAATCCAAGTGTTCAAACACACTCCATATGGTGTAGGGAAGCTGTCCAAATCATCACAACTTGTCTGTAACACCTCCAACTCAAAATCACATCAGCTCTTGCTGTCACGACTTGAAGGTAAGCCTAAACTTGGGCATCTCTCAATCTATGCATATTTCCTCGCACAATAATTTGGCCATATGTTCATAATCATGCATGGAATGTTTTCCCTCAATTAATTACATTGTTTGAATCGTGTATCAAAAATCCTAGCCTTCATGCAGAAATTAGGGTTCTTGAGGTCTCTTCGTGATTTCTTGTTGTATGTTTAATTTAAATGAAATTAAAGTACATAGACATGATCGTGAGGTTGAGACGAGCATAATGATATGTGGATTGCATGTTATAATTACGTATTCAGTGAGATTGGATGGAAAATGCAAATCTGGGCAAACTGAAAAACGCGCGTGTTCTTGGTGTTGTTCTTGGCGCCATTTTCATATATTTGAATATTTGAATTTTGTGATTTTGTTTAATTGATTCAAAAATTAATTTCTCTCTGAGTTTTAATGATTTTGAGTTGATTCTTTTTTTAATAATTCACAAAAATGTTAAAATATTTTATTTTATCAAAAAATCCCAAAAAGATTATTTATTTCATATAATTGATATTTTTGTAAAGAATTAATATTTTGATTGTTTTTGGCATTTTAAATATTTTTTCTACATTGATTTTGCAACTTTTAATACTTTCTAATTATTTTGTAGGTCAATACTTAATTTTTGAAGCATTAATCCAAGATCACAATTTGTTTTCCATGTGTTAAACAATTTTTGATCATTTTAATTGAATTTTTATTCAATTAAATACATTTTGAAAACAAATTAGGGTTTTGGATTAATTCAACCCTCATAAATCATTTTCAAAACACTTTGGGCCTCTATTAGAGTGTAAGACCCAACCCCTTTTTTTTGACCAAATCATCTTTCGGCCTCACTTATTGTATAAGTCCCGATACCGTCAAAAAACAAACGGCGCGATCATCGCCTTTTCAAAAATCATCTGGGCCTACCCTCGAGTAGTAAGACCCATTTATTCATCTCAAAACTTTTTGGGCCTCTATTAGAGTGTAAGACCCAATCCTTTTTTGACCAAATCATCTTTGGGCCTCACTTATTGTATAAGTCCCGATACCGTCAAAAAACAAACGGCGCGATCGTCACCTTTTCAAAAAATTATCTGGGCCTCTCCTTGAGCTATAAGACCCATTCAAAACTTTTTGGGCCTCACTCATTGTATAAGTCCCTCTGTACAAGCAAACGGCGCGATCGTCGCCCGTTTAAAAATAAAAACCATCTGGGCCTACCCTCGAGTAGTGAGACCCATTTCTTTTTCTTTAAAACATTTTGGGCCTCTTGAGAGAGTGTAAGACCCATCCCTTTGTACAGAAAACCATTTTGGGCCCCAGTCACTTGTATAAGTCCCTCTGTACAAATTCAAACAGTGCGCTCACTGATAAAACCCTGGGCCTCTCCTTGAGCTGTAAGCCCCAGATCTTTCTTTTTCAAAGCACTTTCTCCTTTGATTTTGAATATACTGTTGTTTTCAATCTTTCTTTGTTGAACAACTAACCAAACAGCATGGAAGCACTCCAACCGAGTAAGTGGTTATCGCTTTCGTTTACTGCTTTCATATATATATAACTGTATTGTGGGGCTGCTCACTGTAAGTCTCCTTTCATAAACTCATATCTACTGTGTAATAATAGTATAGATATTTCGAGTTTCCCCGGCAACTACGTCTAGAACTAAGTGACGCCGTTTCATTTATTCGTAGAAATAGACGCCTAGATCCCCAATAAGAGCACCAGATACAGTCTTCTCTTCGGCTGTCCTCCTTAGGAATCGTCAAGAAATTCTATCCCCCAGAGATGAATTATTCTCGGTGAAACTTCTCTTGAATTTCTTCAAACCGCCGAACGGTTCGGACTCTCTTTTAAAGTTAAAGTCACTGGATAGTAAACCTCGCACATTTACCAGTGGTTTTAACTCTAAAAGAGTTTTCCTGAACTTTTCTTTGGTTTGGGACCCACAGGCTTCTTAAAAGCATCGGCCTTCTCTTGGGCATTGTACAAGGACCCACGGGCTTCCTAAAAGCAACCCGGCCTCCTCTTGGGCATTATTCAAGGACCCTACGGCTTCTTAGAAGTATTCACAGCCTCCTCTTAGGCTTCGTATAATGATCTCTTCCTCCAGGAATGATAGCCTCCTCTTGGGCTTCGTACAAGGACCCGTCGGCTTCTTAAAAGATTTCAGCTTCCTCTTGGGCTTCGTACAAATTGTCCCGACGACCTCCTAGAGGTATAGGAACAGACCTAGTCATCCTCATAGAACAGCCCTTTCATAGAGTCTACTACTGTTTCTCGAAGCATAGTACAAAAGATAAAACTCTAGACTTGGACAGTCTAACTTCCTTGAGTCTCAAAGACATTCTCAAGCACCCTTCGTTAAATAGGAAGGAAACCCGCAGACTCGGACAGTCTCAATACCCTTTGGATTTCCCGTTTCCTCAAAGAGAAGGAAATACCCCTGATCCTCAAATTAAATCCCTGAGTACAGTGTTGCTCATATAAGAACTGATTTTCTCTTTTAAATCAGTATATTGGATCTGTCACTCAACTGAAACAGTTACAATAGCCTCCATCTCGGGCTTCGTACGAGATACTAAAATTCTCCCCAGTGGAGTCAAAACAACCTTTTAGCCTCTCTCTCAGGCTTTGTATGAGACACAAAAGATTCCCTCGTTGAGTCAATCACCCCTTTTTTGCCTCCATCTCGGGCCTCGTACGAGATATAAATCCCTTAAGCAAGAGTCGAACTCTTTGCTAGCCTCCTCTTAGGCTTTGTATAACGATATGCCCCACTGGGTCAAAAACCTTTAGCCTCTCTCTCGGGCTTTGTACGAGACACAAAATAGCCTCCTCTTAGGCTTTGTATAATGATTTTCCTAGCGGAAATTAGCCTCCTCTTAGGCTTTGTATAAGAAAACCACTGGTTGATCCAATCAACCTTTTAGCATCAAAGTTGTGCCTCATTCACAGGACACAAACATCAACAACTCCATTCCCTTCATCTAATCGCTGTAAGCGGCAAGCCTCTAGATCATCTATATCCATGCCACTGTCCCTCTTTTAGCATGAGAAATTCCTAAGGAAAGATGGCATTGCTCTACACTGAGTTAAAGTCTTCTCCTTCAGGTTAAAACCCTTTCTTCGGAAATTATGGCATTGCTCGGATCCGTGTATCCCAGTTAAAGTAGTTCTCCTTCTCCCCTCTTTAGAGATGACAAATTCTCTCTAAAGTCAAACCTTTCAGCTTCACATCTTGGGCTTTGAACAAGATACAAATCACCTTTCGCTTCATGCCTTGGGCTTTGAACAAGACACCAAAAACCAATTTCCTCCCATAGAATAGGAGGAACTACGAACGCTCTGATTTCCCTGTTTCGGTAAACGGGAATACGTAGGCATAAGATCGAAAGAAAAGATCTTAGCGAGAGCAATCAACAAAAAACCCAAATCCCATATCTCAGTCAATCAAAAGTAGTATTTCAAAAGCATCATTCCTAAACATCCTAATTCTTATTCCCCGCCAGAAACCATTTGCCTAGAAAAAAGAAAGAAAGAAACCTGTATTGGCGAAATACGAATAACCAGTACAAAGGCCCCCCCACATTGATAGCATTCGTAACCTAACAGACCGCTGTTTAAACTCAGTATGCAAAGCAGGGTTAATTAGAGACATCTATTTCCCTTCCTTATTCAGCTCACAATAGGAGAAAAAATGAATCGACCTGTAGTTTTAAGCTCAACCGCAGAGAGTGACCAGCGCTTAAGAACCGCGTCCAAAATCGCTCGCTACACTGGGCACAAGGCAATGATCCAAAACATGACCTAATATGCTTCATGGAACCTCATGAACCCATGCATCAAGTCAATTTTGCCTCAGGGGATGCATTCATCAAAAATCAGGAATTAGGGTTTCTTGACCTAATTCACCCCTAAGTTGACTTTTGGGACAAACCATGAGCCAAGACCTCAAGAGATGATTTGAGGGTCTCTAATACACCATATTGATCCATTTGGAACAACGGATTGATCCAAGAAGCTTGAGCAACAAGTCTCATTTTCATCTGCACACAATTAGGGTTTTAAGGGAAAAGTCAACTGTAACTTTGACTTTTGACCAAGACATGCTCCCAAACCCTAATACATGATTGAATATACCCTATGACAACCATGGAACATGCCCATCAAGTTTGATTTAGGTCAAGGACATGATTTCCTGAAGAATTGCACAGTTTGGAATTCATCTGATAAAAAGTCAACTGTGCACAAAAGTCAACTTTGACTTTTTGAGATTTTTCACCAAAATGGATTTTTAACCCTAAAATGATGTTAATGTATGATTTGAATCATCATTCATCAAGAAAAATCAAGAAAAGTGAGATAACTTGTAAAAGGGGTAACCATAAAACTTAGAAATTTTTCTAAGTTAAAAATAAAGTGGCAAAGGTACCAACTTTGGAGGACCATAACTCCTAAACCACAAGGCCATTTTTTCTCATCCAAAGATGGATTTGTAGCCCTCATTATCACCTACAAAAAATTCAACTACAAGTCATTCCAATTCATTAAGGATTTTGAGTTATGGAGTGATCAAAGTGGTTGAAAAGTGAAAATATCACTTTTTCCAACACTTAGTGAAATTTTCACTAAGTCAGATTTTGCTTCACTTTTTGCCAAATGTAGGGGGATTTTTCACTTGGAATCAAAAGAGATCAAAACCAAACTTGTTCAAACATTTGTTGTATCATGTAAGAGCTTTCCAAAATGGCCAAGAACATTGCCAAAGTCAACCTACATCATGAGATACAACATTGGCAAGTTGCCTTGCTGAAATCTGTCAAGGCAAGGCAGAATTTGCAATTTGGCTCGATTTGCCAAAATCAGCCAAATTCAATTGCTCCAATCCACTTGGACACCTCAGAGGATTGAATCCAAAGGGGACAATCACTGAGCCAAGCCTCCAAGGTCCAAGGAATAAGGAATAGCATGTTGAACCTAGAGTTGCCAAAATAGGGACAAGACTTCAAATTTGGAATGAGGCATTCAATGGAACCATCAAGGTGGCATGGAGTGAGCCATTCTCATCTGAAATCAGTCAAGACTTATCCAAGACCAAGGGGACCAAAGCTCTGTGCCCTAACCTCTAGTCAATGGCTAGAGGAGACTTGGATTTTCATTGGACAACATTGGCCAATCCTACTTACCAGCTGCCATGCACTATTCCTTGCAAAACAAACTTGCTCTACTATAAATAGAACTCAATTGTGGTCAGTTTGAGTACACCAAAGCCATCTAACAGATGCTTTCCTCAAAATCTCTTTCTCTTGTCAAAAATGCCTTTCTTAGCAAGGTAGCTATCGGGTTTTGAGTTTGAGAGAAATTCTGCACAAACCAATCACTCACACACCTCACATACATCACATATGAGCTGATCAAACACTCACATAACTTCTGAAATATCAATTTCATGAAATCACCAACTGGTTGCTCAAATTTTCAAACAAGGTGCAGCTGAGGTACCACAAAATGATCCAGCCAATTTCAATCAAGTCCAACCATCCAAACACAATCCATAGGGTGTAGGGAAGCTGTCCAGATCATCACAACTCATCTGTAACACCTCCAAATCAAAAATCACTTTGAACTTGCTGTCACGGCTTGGAGGTAAGCACATACTTGGTCATCTCTCAATCTATGCATATTTCCTCGCACAATAATTTGGCCATATGTTCATAATCATGCATGGAATGTTTTTCCTCAATTAATTGCATTGTTTGAATCGTGTATCAAAAATCCTAGCCTTCATGCAGAAATTAGGGTTCTTGAGGTTTCTTCGTGATTTCTTGTTGTATGTTTAATTTAAATGAAATTAAAGTACATAGACATGATCGTGAGGTTGAGACGAGCATAATGATATATGGATTGCATGATATGATTACGTATTCATGGAGATTGGATAGAAAACGCAAATCTGAGAAACCAAGAACACGCGCGTGTTCTTCAGCTTGTTCTTGGCGCCTTTTTTTCAAATTCAAATATTTGAATTTTGTGATTTTGTTTAATTGATTCAAAAATTAATTTCTCTCTAAGTTTTAATGATTTTGAGTTGATTCTTTTTTTAATAATTCACAAAAATGTTAAAATATTTTATTTTATCAAAAAATCCCAAAAATATTATTTATTTCATATAATTGATATTTTTGTAAAGAATTAATATTTTGATTGTTTTTGGCATTTTAAATATTTTTTCTACATTGATTTTGCAACTTTTAATGCTTTCTAATTATTTTGTAGGTCAATACTTAATTTTTGAAGCATTAATCCAAGATCACAATTTGTTTTCCATGTGTTAAACAATTTTTGATCATTTTAATTGAATTTTTATTCAATTAAATACATTTTGAAAACAAATTAGGGTTTTGGATTAATTCAACCCTCATAAATCATTTTTAAAACACTTTGGGCCTCTATTAGAGTGTAAGACCCAATCCTTTTTTTTTACCAAATCATCTTTGGGCCTCACTTATTGTATAAGTCCCGATACCGTCAAAAAACAAACGGCGCGATCGTCGCCTTTTTAAAAATCATCTGGGCCTACCCTCGAGTAGTAAGACCCATTTATTTTTCTTCAAAACTCTTTGGGCCTCTTGAGATAGTGTAAGACCCATCCCCCCTTGTACAAAAACATTTTGGGCCTCACTCATTGTATAAGTCCCTCTGTACAAGTAAACGGCGCGATCGTCGCCCGTTTAAAAATAAAAACCATCTGGGCCTACCCTCGAGTAGTAAGACCCATTTCTTTTTCTTTAAAACACTTTGGGCCTCTATTAGAGTGTAAGACCCAATCCCCCTTTTAACCAAAAACATTTTGGGCCTCACTTATTGTATAAGTCCCTCTGCGTTAAAAGAAAACCTCGGCGCGATCGCCATTTTTAAACGAAAAATCATTTGGGCCTACCCTCGTGTTATAAGCCCCACTCTTTTCTTTAAACCTTTTTTGGGCCTCTTGAGAGAGTGTAAGACCCATCCCTTTGTACATAAAACCTTTTTGGGCCCCAGTCACTTGTATAAGTCCCTCTGTACAAATTCAAAACAACAGTGCGCTCACTGATAAAACCCTGGGCCTCTCCTTGAGCTATAAGGCCCAGATCTTTCTTTTTCAAAGCACTTTCTCCTTTGATGTTGAATATACTGTTGTTTTTAATCTTTCTTTGTTGAACAACTAACCAAACAGCATGGAAGCACTACAACCGAGTAAGTGGTTATCTCTTTCATTTACTGCTTTCATATTATAAACTGTATTGTGGGGCTGCTCACTGTAAATCTCCTTTCATAACCTCATATCTACTGTGTAATAATAGTATAGATATTTCGAGTTTCCCCGGCAACTACGTCTAGAACTAGGTGACGCCGTTTCACTTATTCGTAGAAATAGACGCCTAGATCCCCAATAGGAGCACCAGATACAGTCTTCTCTTCGGCTGTCCTCCTTAGGAATCGTCAAGAAGCTCTACTCCCCAAGATGAATGTATTCTCCGTGAATGGCATCTTTGAGTTTCTTCCCAATTCTCGAACTTTCCTGACTTGATCTATTCCTTGTGGATAGCTTGCCTTGAATGTCTCGAGGTTTGGGTACCCACTACGGTCATAATCTTGGACCTTAACTAAGGAACCCTCTTTAAAAGCTAAAAGTCGCTGGATAGTAAACCTCGCACGTTTACCAGTGGTTTTTATCTTTAAAAGAGTTATCTCGCCTAATGGAAAGGAGATGATAGACCCACGGGCTTCTTAAAAGCATCGGCCTCCTCTTGGGCATTATTCAAGGACCCACAGGCTTCCTAAAAGCAACCCCGCCTCCTCTTGGGCATTATTCAAGGACCCTGCGGCTTCTTAGAAGTATTCACAGCCTCCTCTTAGGCTTCGTATAATGATCTCTTCCTCTGGGAATGATAGCCTCCTCTTGGGCTTCGTACAAGGACCCGTCGGCTTCTTAAAAGTTTCTAGCCTCCTCTTGGGCTTCGTACAAATTCTCCCGACGACCTCCTAGAGGTATAGGAACAGAACCTAGTCATCCTCATAGAACAGTCCTTTCGTAGAGTCTACTACTGTTTCTCGAAGCATAGTATAAAAGATAAAACTCTAGACACGGACATCTAACTTCCTTGAGTCTCAAAGACATTCTCAAGCACCCTTCGTTAAATAGGAAGGAAACCCGCAGACTCGGATAGTCTCGATACCCTTTGGATTTCCCGTTTCCTCAAAGAGAAGGAAATATCCCTGATCCTCAAATTAAATCCCTGTGTACAGTGTTACTCATATAAGAACTGATTTTCTCTTTTAAATCAGTATATTGGATCTGTCACTCAACAGAAACAGTTACAATAGCCTCCATCTCGGGCTTCGTACGAGATACCAAAATTCTCCCCAGTGGAGTCAAAACAAATTTTTCGCCTCTCTCTCGGGCTTTGTACGAGATACAAAAACACTCTATTACTGAGTATAAAAGATTCTCCAACTGAGTCAACTCTTTGCTAGCCTCCTCTTAGGCTTTGTATAACAATATGCCCCACTGGGTCAAAAACTTTTAGCCTCTCTCTCGGGCTTTGTACGAGACACAAAATAGCCTCCTCTTAGGCTTTGTATAATGATTTTCCTAGCGGAAATTAGCCTCCTCTTAGGCTTTATATAAGAAAACCACTGGTTGATCCAATCGACCTTTTAGCATCAAAGTTGTGCCTTGTTCACAGTACACAAACATCAACAACTCCTTTCCTTTCATCTAATCGTTGTAAGCGGCAAGCCTCTGGATCATCTATATCCATGCCACTGTCCCTCTTTTAGCATGAGAAATTCCTAAGGAAAGATGGCATTGCTCTACACTGAGTTAAAGTCTTCTCCTTCAGGTTAAAACCCTTTCTTCGGAAATTATGGCATTGCTCGGATCCGCGTATCCCAGTTAAAGTAATTCTCCTTCTCCCCTCTTTAGAGATGACAAATTCTCTCTAAAGTCGAGGTCTTTCAGCTTCACGTCTTGGGCTTTGAACAAGACACAAATAGACCTTTCAGCTTCACATCTTGGGCTTTGAACAAGATACAAACCACCTTTCGCTTCACGTCTTGGGCTTTGAACAAGACACCAAAAACACCCATTTCCTCCCATAGAATAGGAGGAACTATGAATGCTCTGATTTCCCTGTTTCGGTAAACGGAAATACGTAGGCATAAGATCGAAAGAAAAGATCTTAGCGAGCGCAATCAACAAAAAACCCAAATCCCATATCTCCATCAATCAAAAGCAGTAATTCAAAAGCAACCGTCCTAATATCCTAATCCTTATTCCCCGCCAGAAACCTTTTGCCCAGGTAAAAAAGAAAGAGAACCGTATTGGCGAAAATACAAATAACCAGTACAAAGGCCCCCCACATTGATAGCATCCGTAACCTAATAGACCGCTGTTTAAACTCAGTATGTAAAGCAGGGTTAATTGGAGACATCTATTTCCCTTCCTTATTCAGCTCACAATAGGATAAAAAATGAATCGACCTGTAGTTTTAAGCTCAAACCGCAGAGAGCGACCAACGCTTAAGAACCGCGTCCAAAATCGCTCGCTACAGAAAAGTGGCGCTCACCGTGGGGCCCTTGTTTTTCTTTCTGTCTGTTTTCCTTGTAAAATGGCAACTCTGCTGGGGATTCCTCGCCAGAGTCATTTTCTGCCTTAGGGCATCATCCCCGTTTTCCACGGAAAATGGGAACTCTGCTGAGGAGAAAGATTGACCTATGCTGGTCCATCTCTTAGGCAGGGAACCACAGATTGGGGCTTCCGCCGGGGAACCCATTTCTGTCAGGAACTTAAGAATCGTAGCTTTATAAGTCTAGGATGATTAGGACAAATATATATACTGCTTCTCCTAATTGCTATACGTGTTTATTTTTCTGCTACTGGGAATGCGTGTGATGCCGCATGTGGTGAGATTGAGTATACACTTAAGAAAAGCCAACCTTTTTCGTACTGCGGAAGCTATCGGAAATAGCTGTTAACCGATACTACCCTCATTTGAGGCTGGTGATCTATTCTAGGTGAATGGCACTTACTCTAAGATTGCACACAACTCGCTGGCGATCCGCTTGTTGTCTGCCTTCCTGGGAGGAGCTGATGATAATGAGTACAGGTACAAAAATCACCCTAGTATAAACCTTTGGGGATGGGTAGAGCCTTGACTTCATGACAACGACCCTCTGACCCCATATTTTTCTATGTTTTTGTGTGCTGCATTCATGCATTCATTTAATAAAACATTAAAACATTCAGAAAATTTCTCTTCTAGTCTCTCTGTTTTTCAAATTAAACTAAGACTGTGATTGCAAATATCAGAGAAAAAGATTGCATTAATGGATTTCGGTAGAAGGAGAACTCACCAGTATACCTTCAAGGTTCCAAAACTAGGGGATTTGAGAAAGTTAGCGAGGATGATCGTTAACCCAGAGGCTTTCAGAGCCAAGCACGGTGGTTTGCTACCACTGTTAAGAGTCCATGTGATTAAGGGGATCATGGACGTGCTCATTCAATTCTACGATCTGGTTTATCACTGTTTTACATTCCCGGATTACCAGCTATCACCAATGCTGGAGGAGTATTCTCATCTGACTGATTTACATATCACTGATCGAGCTCCATTTTCTGGACTGGAAGAAATTCCAAAGAATCAGACTATTGCAATAGCAATTCATTTGGACGAGTTTGAGGTCCGGACTCACATGACCACTAAGGGTGGCACCCAAGGTTTGCCAGCCCAGTTCTTGACAATAAAGGCTCTATACTTCGCTAGTATAGGGAATGGGACTGCTTTTGAAAGCATTTTTGTCTTGCTTACCTACGGATTATTTTTGTTTCCCAACATCAATAACTTCGTCGATATCAACGCTATTAAGGTTTTTCTCATTGGAAACCCTGTGCCGACTTTGCTCACAGATGCGTATCATTCTGTACACTTGGGAAATTTGTATAGCGGAGGAGAGATCACATGCTGTGTACCTTTGCTTTACAAATGGTTTATCTCTCACTTGCCCAAGTCTGCTGCTTTTTGGGATTGCAAGAGTGTCTCACGTTGGTCGCAGAAGATCATGTCTCTCACCAACTCTGATATAGATTGGTGTAATAGGATTTATGAGGGAATCAGAATCATTGACCGTTGTGGAAACTTCCCCAACGTACCCCTCATAGGAACTAAAGGAGGAATCAACTATCATCCGATATTAGTTCTTCGTCAATTTGGATACCCGATGAGACACATCCCACTGGGTGTTCATCTGGAAGGTCTTTTCTTCAAAGAAGGAGAAAGTGACAGAGCACTAAAGATGGAAATAGTGTAAGCTTGGAAACATGTTCATAAGAAAGGACGAGAGTCTCTGGGAAAACCGGATTGTGTCTCGGTGGAGCCTTATCTCCATTGGGTACAAACCAGAGCTCTCAAGCTAAAGATGCCTTATCCTCGTTACAGAATTCTTCCGCCGAGGGAAATTGTCATGTACTTCATGACGGAAACTGAAAGGCTTCAGGTTACTCTCAACAAAGTTCAAAAGGAAAGAAGATCTTGGAAGAACAAGTACCGCACCCTCGACGTAGAGTGTATCCAAATACAGCAATTACTGAAAGAGAAAGATGCTCTGATTGAAATTTTGGAGCAACATGCTGTAGAGAATCAAGATGACCAAAGAAATTTGCTCACTCCTTTCACTTGGCAAAGGAATGACAACCCGACAACGGCCCAAGAGCCCCGGTCAAAGAAGAGGGCTCGGGACCCACTAGTTTAGGTTTCTGTTTCTGTACTTTGTAATCTACTGTATTTCCATTTCTGTAATCCTTTGGAATTCAATAAAAGGGGTTTCCCCACTGTTTGATATTTGCAATCTAATTGTCGAAGTTTATTTTAATTAAACCTAAAAACAATTAATATAATCATTGCATTCATCATTCTCACATCACGTATTCTCCTTACCTACGAATCTCACGTTTGTGTCTCGATTCTAGAGTCAAACTGTCTCATTCGTATAATACTCGGGCCAATCGTCAGAAAAAGATGGATGATCTTGAGGAAGAAAACAGAGAGTTGAAAGAAGAGATCGGCACTCTGAGAGAGGATATGAGAAAGCTTCGTAACGACATGCAAGCCATGGCAGAAGCTCAGATACAAAGAACTGTGATCTCGGAGATCACCTCAATGCCCATCATAGAAAAGTATGATCCTAGGTATCAGATGCCGAAAGATCGTCCTTGGGGCATGCCTGCTAACTATATCCCGGAAGGATATGTTCCGCCGATCACTGAAGATCAGGGAATCGCAACAGAAGCCGCTGGGCTTGAAGGTTACAAACTTCGGGAAAGCGAAGATGCCAGGGGCATACTCAAGACTCCTGAAGGTTACAAACTTCGGGAGGCGCCAAGACTTACTGCCGTAGTCACGGTACCACCCCCTGTGGTGCACACTGTCCCGGAAGGACAGATTCCACAGACACCTTCTGGTAAGAAGGAAACTATGTTTGACATAATGGATGAATTCTAGGAGCAGTTCTTGGAAATGCAGAAAGAGCTGCAAGCCATTCGCGGTCAGGATCTATTTGGAAAAGACGCCGCAGACCTCTGCCTGGTCCCAAATGTAAATGTCCTGCACAAGTTCCAAGTGCCCGACTTTGAAAAATACAAGGGTAACTCTTGCCCTCAGAGCCATCTGGTGATGTACGCTCGGCGGATGTCAGCCTAGACGGAGAATCAGGACCTGCTGATTCACTACTTCCAAGATAGTTTAACCGGTGCCGCATTAAAATGGTACATGGGTTTAAACCGTACTATGATCAGCACTTTCAGAGATCTTGGTCCTGCCTTCGTCCAACAATACAAGTACAATTTGGACATGGCACCCGACAGAGATCAACTCAGATCAATGTCGCAAAAGGACAAGGAAACCTTTAAGGAGTATGCTCAAAGGTGGCGTGAAATTGCCGCTCAAATTTGTCCACCTCTTGAGGAAAAAGAGATGACAAAGATCTTCTTAAAGACCTTAAGCTCATTTTACTATGACCGAATGGTCGCCAGTGCACCCAGTGATTTCACCGAAATGGTCGGCATGGGTGTACGTCTTGAGGAAGCCGTCCGAGAAGGACGTTTGGTAAAAGACACTGGATCAACGAGCGGTACTAAAAAATACGGTAGTGATCTCCCTAAGAAAAAAGAGCAAGATATTGGGAATATCTCTCTCGGAAAGCAAAGGCGACGTTATCAGCCAGTAGCAGCTGTTACTCCTGCTATCGGCCCCGCGCTTGTTCCTATGTATCAACCTCAGGTTGCGCAGAGCCAACCTGACCAACAAAGGACACAACAGCCTCTTCAGCGGGCTCGTCCTCCATATAACAACAACCGTACAACACGGCCACCAGGATTTGATCCTATACCTGTAACGTACACATAACTGTTTTCGTTACTATTAGCCAAGGGGCACATCCAGACTAAGTCTCCCCTTTCAGTTCCGGAAAATCTGCCTTTCTGGTTTAAAGCGGATCAAACATGCCTTTATCATCAAGGAGGTTCAGGGCATAACATTGAGACTTGTCTGAATTTCAAATCCGACGTGCAAAAGCTTGTTAGGAGCGGGCTCTTATCTTTCAAAGATACGAATCCCAATGTTCTCACGAACCCGCTGCCTCAACACGAGAAAGCTGCAATCAATCTGATTGAGAAAGAGACTAACAATGTCTATCAAATTCACGATGTACTCTTATTGGGGACCAATCTGGTCAAGATGCATTGTAGACAGAGTGGATATGGCCATGTGCCACCTCATAACTATCACCAGTGTGATATCTGCTCTAAAGATAACCAAGGATGTTCTGTAGTGCAAGCAGCTCTACAGGAACAGATGGATCTTGGATGGATCCAGGAGCACCGAGTTCGTGGAGTTAACATGGTCTCTACGAATTCTAATATCATCCAAAACCACGACATCCGTGTGATGAATGTCAACTTGGTGGCGATGCACTCAAGGCAAAGCCAGTATCATAATCTGCCGCGGCACGATTACAGTTCCTGTCTGATTTGCTCGGTAAACAAACAGGGATGCTCTTTCATACAAGAGGCCCTCCAGCGTCAGATGGATCTTAGATGGATCCAAGACTACCATGATAGGAACTCCTATCAAATCAATATGGTTCAAATCTTCGATATCCGCGTAATGAATACCAACCTGGTAGAGTTACATGCTGAGCAGGTCCGACTCAGATTCTTAATATCACACGATTATCAAAACTGTAAAGCAGGTTGCGAGAACGATCGAGGTTGTACCCTTGTCCAGGAGGCAATTCAGCACTTGTTAAATCACTGGTGGATGCCAATCTATATGGACGAAGATACTCAGCAGATTAGTATCAATAACAGGAATCCTACTCGTCGTCAAAGTCAGGATGTCCGATCAATGGAAGGTAACCTAGTGAGGTTACATTGTATTCAAAGTGGGCGTGGCCAGGTGCCACCACACAACTATGACAGTTGTAGCGTCTGTTCGGAAAGTAACCAAGGGTGTTACCTTGTGAGAGCAGCTCTTCAGGGTCAGATCGATCATGGAGAAATTCATCCATATCCAGGTTCAGGACCCATCATTTGGTCGCCGAACTACCTTGCCGATCAAGTTGAGGATGTTGTAACGATCTCTGGTCATCACCAGATCAAGGATGTTTTTGCCATCGTCCCTCTACTTGACGAATCTAGAGTTCCCAACCGGGAACGGATCGAGGTTACTTATGACGGTCAATAAAATCAGAAGGTTCCCATAGTCATCTATCTACCGGGACCATTACCGTATGAATCAGCTAAGGCGATCCCTTACAAATACGGTGCAACAACAATTGAGAATGGAAAGGAAATTCCATTACCCTCTGTCGTGAATATTGCAGACGTCAGTCGTGTAACACGGAGTGGTAGAATCTTCAACCGAGGGATTGGGGAAGCTAACAAAGAAAAGGAACTTTAGGCATAAATTCCTGATCTGCCAGTCGGTCAATCTAGTAATCCCGACTTTTCAAAAGACAAAGATGAGATGCTAAAGCTCATCCAAAGGAGTGAATACAACATTGTCGATCAACTGTTATAGACTCCTTCAAAGATCTCAGTATTATCACTGTTACTCAATTCAGAAGCACACAGAGAGGCTCTACAGAAAGTCTTGGAGCAAGCCTTTGTGGAACAGGATGTAACAATCAGACAATTCGATAGCATTGTCTTTAACATCACTTCCTGCAATAATTTGGGATTTAGTGATGAAGAATTACCTGAAGAGGGTCGCCGTCATAACATGGCGCTCAACATCACAGTTAACTGCCAGGACGATGCTTTAGCCAATGTACTGGTAGACACAGGGTCAGCCCTGAATGTTATGCCGAAGTCCACCTTGATGCAATTATCATTTAAGGGCCCTCCGATGAGAACCAGCGAGGTCGTCGTCAAAGCATTCGACGGATCCAAAAAAACAGTTATCGGCGAGGTTGATCTTCCCATAACTATTGGTCCTCACACTTTCCAAGTCATTTTCCAGGTCATGGATATCCGGGCAACATACAGTTGTTTATTAGGAAGACCTTGGATACATCAGGCTGGAGCGGTTACTTCAACCCTCCACCAAAAGCTAAAGTTCGTCAAGAACGGTCAACTTGTCACGGTTTGTGGGGAACAAGCCTTGCTTGTGAGTAACCTATCATCATCTGCTTGTGTAGAATCCGAGGAGGTTATTGGAACTCAGTTCCAAGCACTATCGGTGAGCAAGAACGATCAATCCAAAGAAGGAACTTCAGTTTCTTCATACAAAGATGCTATCAAAGCGGTCGAGAGTACCGATACGACAGGATGGGGACGGCTTATCATTCCTATTGACAATAAAACAAAGAAGGGTCTTGGTTTTTCTGCAACCTGTACCCAGACAGCCGCCAACGATGAAAGTCTTCATCGCCTTCAAAACTTCTTCCACAGTGGAGGTTTTCGTCACCCAGTGTCTCAGACAGTTCATGTTATCAATGAGGAAGATCCCTCTGACACAGATGAAGAATGGAAGTCCTACCTTAACAAGGACGACTATATGTCTCAGGAAGAGGTGCCTATGCCTTTTTGCTTTCCTACAGAAAGTCCGAGATTTATACCAAGATCAGATGTCGAAATGATCTACGGAGATTGTGATCCGGAAGGATGCCGTGCTCCGCCAAATTCATTAGAGGAAGACACTCTGATGAAAGAAAACTTTGATCACAATTACTATGGCCCGATGGATGGTCTGCCAATGTGGCAGCCTTACCCAGGAAACTTGGGGCAAGAAAGTCAGCCGAGTAATGAAACTCAGCTGAGCATCATTGAACAGAATACCTGTGTCCCTGCCATGTCATGGGATCAACACTCAGGTCATTCGGAAACTACTCAACATGAAGATGAATTCGCAACGTTTGCAGGACTAGAATTCATCAACTATGCTTTTCCTGAGGTCAACGTCATCGAGGGGGATGACTTCTCCAGTTCCAAAGAAGTTTGGGACACTTTGGGATAACCAAGTGGAAAATACGACTTTATGGTCAAGTACACTGCTCTCAAAAGCTCTCGTATCAGGCTCAAAGATATCCAGTCAACTGGATGGGGAGATACAGCTGAGAGCACCAATGCTATGCAAAATACAACAGAGGAATCCTCCTACGACAATTCTGCTTGGGAGACAGATTCCAATGATCCTGCTCCACCCGAAATCAGCGTCATTTCTGAAAACAAATCAAGGAAGGTGCCAGACTTTGTGATTCACCGAGGAGTTCGCCGCCAATGGGTTGCTGTCGAGGTTCCAAAGGTCGTTCATCAGTCAAAGTAATTGTCATCTTTAAGCCTTTCACCCTGCCCAGGTGAAACGGATGTTTTGATAGGGCTCACTTTCTATAAATTTCCCTCTTCGCTTTGCCCAAAGCGACAGAGTTTTGTTTTATAGGACTGTAGTTTCAAGATTCGACTTGTTCATTAATAAAATAACGTCGTTCTGTAATTTCCGCATTAATTGTTGTTTTCTCTTTTTGCTTTTTCAGAAAATGGTAATCCTAAAAAACATTCAATAATAAAAACAAGCAGTAAAATCAAAACACTGCACACACTTGCATTTTCTCTATCTCTTCTAAACACAAATCATCACGTCATGCAGATTGCTTCTTTTATACCCCGTTGAAACATACGATCCGATGCCTTTTTCCAACTTTGAGTTCCCGGTATTCGAGGCTGAAGAAGAAAATGACAACGAAATTCCAGAAGAGATCTCCCGACTACTCAGACAAGAGGAAAGGTCCATTGAACCTCACAAAGAGCCGTTGGAAACGGTAAACTTGGGTTCAGAAAAAGAGAGAAAACAAATCAGGATCGGAGCACTGCTCAGTCCAACTACCAAAGAGGGTTTGATAAAGCTTCTCAAAGAATTTCCTGATGTATTCGCTTGGTCCTATCAGGATATGCCAGGGTTGGATACCAGCATTGTGGAACATCACTTACCGCTAAGATCAGAATGTCTGCCAGTAAAGCAAAGGTTGAGACGCACTCACCCGGACATGGCCATCAAAATCAAAGAGGAGGTACAGAAACAGATCGACGCGGGTTTCCTCGCTACATCTGAATATCCTCAATGGTTAGCCAACATCGTACCCGTTCCCAAAAAGGATGGAAAGGTCAGAATGTGTGTTGATTACAGAGATCTAAACAAGGCAAGTCCCAAGGATGACTTTCCTTTACAACACATTGACATGCTGGTTGACAGCACAACAAAGTTCAAAGTTTTCTCCTTCATGGATGGATTCTCGGGCTATAATCAGATCAAAATGGCGCCGAAAGACATGGAGAAAACTTCGTTCATTACCCCATGGGGCACCTTTTGTTACAAGGTAATGTCGTTCGGTTTGAAGAATGTCGGGGCAACCTATCAAAGGGCCATGACTACTCTGTTTCATGACATGATACACAAAGAAATCGAGGTATATGTCGATGATTTGATTGCAAAATCAAGAACAGAGGATGAGCACGTTGAACATCTGTCAAAATTGTTTGAACGTCTAAGAAAATTCAAGCTCCGCTTGAATCCCAACAAGTGCACCTTCGGTGTCCGTTCGGGGAAATTACTAGGGTTCAACGTCATCCAGAAAGGAATTGTGGTTGATCCTGACAAGGTCAAGGCCATTCAAGAAATGCCTTCTCCGAAAACTGAAAAACAAGTCAGAGGATTCCTGGGACGTTTGAACTACATCTCCAGATTCATATTCCTTATGATCGCGACATGTGCGCCGATTTTCAAATTACTCAAAAAGAACCAGGATTGCGTTTGGTCAGAAGATTGCCAAACCGCCTTCGACAGTATTAAGGAATATCTGTTGAATCTGCCCATTCTATCACCTCTAGTGGAAGGAAGACCACTGATCATTTACCTCACAGTCCTAGAGGACTCAATGGGATGTGTACTTGGCCAACAAGACGAAACTAAACGAAAAGAGTCTGCCATTTATTATTTGAGCAAGAAGTTCACCGACTGCGAGACTCGGTACACGATGCTTGAGAAAACTTGTTGCGCTTTGGCTTAGGCAGCCAAACGTCTTCGCCAGTACATGATTCGTCATACTACTTGGTTGATCTCAGAAATGGATCCAATCAAGTACGTTTCCGAAAAACCTGCTCTCACGGGAAGGATTGCCCGTTGGCAGATGTTACTATCAGAATATGACATAGAGTACCACGCTCAGAAAGCCGTTAAAGGAAGTATTTTAGCCGATCATTTGGCTCATCAACCAATTGACGATCAAGAATCAATCGGGTTTGACTTCCTAGACGAAGATGTCATGTATCTAAAAATGAAAGACTGCGATGAACCGCTACCCAGTGAAGGGCCAGAACCAGGTTCCCAGTGGGGACTTATCTTTGACGGAGCAGTCAATCATTATGGAAACGGAATTGGGGCAATCATTGTTACCCCTCAGGGTTCCCACATTCCTTTCACTGCCAGACTTACGTTCAAATGTACGAACAACGAGGCCGAATACGAAGCATGTATCATGGGTCTCAAAGAAGCGATTGATTTAAGGATCAAAAACTTGGACGTATACGGCGACTCAGCCCTGGTTATTAACCAGATAAAAGGAGATTTAAACACATACCAATCGGGATTGATTCCTTACAAAGACTATGCAAGGAGGTTGTTACCCTTCTTCAACAGAGTCGACTTTCATCACATCCCTCGTGATGAGAATCACATGGCTGATGCATTAGCCACTCTCTCTTCCATGATTAGTGTAGGTCGATGGAATGACATACCTAAGATCGACATAATGCGCCTTGAACGGCCCGCTTACATCTTCGCGATTGAAGCAGTCATAGACGACAGACCTTGGTATCACGATATCAAATGCTTCCTTCAGAAACAAGAGTACCCATCTGGGGCACTCAGAAAAGACAGGAAAACCCTCAGAAGATTGGCTGGAAACTTCTTCCTGAACGGTGACACTCTTTATAAGAGAAATTTTGACATGGTCTTGCTCCGATGTGTCGACAGACCAGAAGCAGACATGCTCATGAAAGAAATTCATGAAGGATCCTTTGGCACTCATGCCAACGGACACACAATGGCGAGAAAAATTCTCAGGGCCGGGTATTATTGGTTGACCATGGAATCCGACTGCTACAAGTACATGAGGAGGTGTCACAAGTGTCAGATATACTCCGACAAAATTCATGTACCGCCATCACATCTCAAAGTTCTTTCTTCCCCGTGGCCTTTTTCCATATGGGGAATTGACATGATTGGCATGATTGAGCCCAAGGCTTCAAACGGACATCGGTTCATCCTGGTAGCCATTGACTATTTCATCAAGTGGGTCGAAGCAGCGTCATTCGCCAATGTAACCCGACAAGTGGTGGTCCGATTTATCAAAAACAATATCATATGCCGTAATGGTGTTCAAAGCGAGATCATTACTGATAATGGATCTAACTTGAACAATAAGATGATGAAAGAGTTGTGTGCTGAGTTCAAGATCGAACACCATAACTCATCTCCCTTCCGACCGAAGATGAACGGAGCGGTAGAAGCGGCTAACAAGAACATCAAGAAGATTGTTCAAAAGATGGTTGTAACCTATAAAGATTGGCACGAGATGCTACCCTTTGCTCTTCATGGTTATCGCACATCTGTCCGCACTTCAACAGGGGCTACCCCTTTCTCTCTAGTATATGGCATGGAGGCGGTGCTTCCCATAGAAGTAGAGGTCCCGTCAATCAGGGTATTGATGGAAGCTAAGCTCACCGAAGCTGAATGGTGTCAAAGTCGACACGACGACCTGAACCTGATCGAAGAGAAGCGAATCACGGCACTATGCCACGGTCAGTTGTATCAACAAAGAATGAAGAGGGCGTTCGACAAAAAGGTTCGGCCTCGTGTCTTCAGAAAAGGAGACCTCGTGCTCAAGAAGATACAATCATTTCTCACTGATTCTCGGGGCAAATGGACCCCAAATTATGATGGCCCTTATGTGGTCACGAAAGCTTTCTCAGGCGGTGCCTTGAGACTTGCAACCATGGACGGAGAGGAATTTGCCTACCCCACGAATGTTGATGTAGTCAAGAAATACTTCGCCTAAACTAAAACTAAAAAAAAAAAAACGTCTCGGTGGATTGAAAACCTGAAAGGGCGGTCCAGGCAAAAGTTAGAGACATGGAAAAAAAAGAATCATCCCGATGGATTGGAAATCTCATAGTACAATCCAGGAAAAAGTTAGGGATAATGGCAAGTAACTATGTTCAACAGAGGCAAGTCCAGCAGCAGTAGTTACATCATCTATTGGAGGAAATCTCCAGTCAAAGGTTATCTTCGACAGAAGCTCGGGATGTCCCGAATTCAAAGTTGGTAGAAGGATAGTGGTCCTTATGTTTCAACGTAGCCCTTTTCCCTGTAAATTACCATTTTCTAACTTTGTATATACTCTTTGGAATCACGCGTTTGGCTGATCTCCATCTTATCAATAAAATTTGAGCCCTTGTGCTTTTGTTTGTAATTCTTGCTTGTTTTAGCTTTACAGAACGACGTTGTTTAAACTTAATCAGCGATTCTTGAAATAAAACAAAAATGAATTTACTTGTTAAAACTTTTTCTGCTTTTAAAATAAAGATGGCAATTTCTTTTGACTGTTGAACATCAGAAGAACATTGATTGCTTCTCCCGAAGTAAGCGAACTTCAAAGTGCAGAATCAAAGTACTCCTTCTAAGCCAGTATGCCTGAATGAAGGGATCAACTGTGTCAGAGACCTTGTTTCGTCTGACATCCTCGGCCGAGTTCTCATCTCCTAAGCCCGATCAACATAGCTCCCAACGGAACTATCTCTCCTAAGCAAGGTGGAATTGCTATTTTGAATCAACGGTACTTCTTCGCCCCGCGATGGCCGAGTATCCAATTGTGTTCATCCATTAGTCTGTATGTCGCGTCCGTTTTGTCAGCATATAAATACATACTTCATGCATTTTATTTGCGTTCGCATTTTGTATTGCATCACTATCACTTGAGTCGGTCTTGTCCCCTAGTGATAAACAGTTCTCTCAATGGAGTTTGTCAGTTCTTTCCTCGTCAGGAAGTGTTATGTCTGCACAATCTCGCCACCAGTGTATCTTTAGATCAGAGTCGGCACTTAGCCACTTTGATAACTTGAACCTCTGAAAAGCCAGAGAAAACTCTCAATAAACATCACTCTTCGCCATTGAAGATGATATCCTTGCTTTCCCGGATTAAGGAAAATCCACAGAGAAAGCCTCGTGATCAGAGATTCGGCAGCATGCCAGTTTGGCTCCGAAAGGACCGCTGATGAAAAGGTCATCGGCCCCACAAAATTGGACCCCATCATATGGCGTTTCTCCGGGAAGATCCCGAGAAAAGTATGATGAAAGATCCCAAATGAAAACAGTCTCTCAAGAGAATCGTTTTCCCCAGTAGAGTCAATAAATGGTGTCTCCAACAGAGAAGTTTGTACACCTCTACAATGCAGACAACTGGGTTCCCCAGCAAGTCTGACATCAAAAATTTTTCCACTCAAATGGCATCTCCCCAGGAAAATTCGGCGAGAAGTTTGAGGAAAGCCGCTATGAATAGCGTCCCTTGTCAAGAAAGTTTATTGACAAAAGAAACTAAGACCAGTTCTTGGTAGGAAACCAGGATCGAGGGGAAGTTTAAATCAGAAACTAAGACCAGTTCTTGGTAGGAAACCAGGATCGAGGGGAAGTTTAAATCAGAAACTAAGACCAGTTCCTTGGTAGGAAACCAGGATCGAGGGGAAGTTTAAATCAGAAACTAAGACCAGTTCTTGGTAGGAAACCAGGATCGAGGGGAAGTTTAAATCAGAAACTAAGACCAGTTCTTGGTAGGAAACCAGGATCGAGGGGAAGTTTAAATCAGAAACTAAGACCAGTTCCTTGGTAGGAAACCAGGATCGAGGGGAAGTTTATTTCAAAAGAAACTAAGACCAGTCCCTTGGTAGGAAACCAGGATCGAGGGGAAGTTTACCTTTTCTAAGCGTCATCGCTTAGCTAAAGAAGATGAATGCGTAAGCTACCATTCATAACCACCATCAAAATTTCGGATATTCCGATATTTAATCCTCTTGCACCCCGAATGCCCGAATCCCTTCGTCATTCATACCTTCGGGTCCAAGAAGATTAAATAGGGGCATCTGTAATACCCCAAATTTTGACCACTTAGATTTCCCATCATTGTGAAAATCATCATCACAATATGGATGAACCATCATGCTTCATCAGTCTCCCCAAAGATGGGTGAGCATCCAATACAATCAAAATTAGGGTTTCAAGCCCTCTCTGAGTGCTTAGACAAAGGATCAATCAAGAAATGACATGATCTTCAACTTTTCTAATCTCTTAAATATCCACAATGGATCAAAAAGGACTCCCACTTCAAGGATTAAGCACAAGGCTGCTCCCTTCTAGGTGGATCAAGTCTCAAGATCGACAGTGTCACCAAATTAGGGTTTTGGTCGACCAGAGTGTCCAGATGGAAATTTTCATCTGGGCACAAGGCAATGATCCAAAACATGACCTAATATGCTTCATGGAACCTCATGAACCCATGCATCAAGTCAATTTTGCCTCAGGGGATGCATTCATCAAAAATCAGGAATTAGGGTTTCTTGACCTAATTCACCCCTAAGTTGACTTTTGGGACAAACCATGAGCCAAGACCTCAAGAGATGATTTGAGGGTCTCTAATACACCATATTGATCCATTTGGAACAATGGATTGATCCAAGAAGCTTGAGCAACAAGTCTCATTTTCATCTGCACCACAATTAGGGTTTTAAGGGAAAAGTCAACTGTAACTTTGACTTTTGACCTGGACATGCTCCCAAACCCTAATACATGATTGAATATACCCTATGACACCCATGGAACATGTCCATCAAGTTTGATTTAGGTCAAGGACATGATTTCCTGAAGAATTGCACAGTTTGGAATTCATTTGATAAAAAGTCAACTGTGCACAAAAGTCAACTTTGACTTTTTGAGATTTTTCACCAAAATGGATTTTTAACCCTAAAATGATGTTAATGTATGATTTGAATCATCATTCATCAAGAAAAATCAAGAAAAGTGAGATAACTTGTAAAAGGGGTAACCATAAAACTTATAAGTTTTTCTAAGTTAAAAATAAAGGGGCAAAGGTACCAACTTTGGAGGACCATAAATCCTAAACCACAAGGCCATTTTTTCTCATCCAAAGATGGATTTGTAGCCCTCATTATCACCTACAAAAACTTCAACTACAAGTCATTCCAATTCATTAAGGATTTTGAGTTATGGAGTGATCAAAGTGGCTGAAAAGTGAAAATGTCACTTTTTCCAACACTTAGTGAAATTTTCACTAAGTCAGATTTTGCTTCACTTTTTGCCAAATGTAGGGGGATTTTTCACTTGGAATCAAAAGAGATCAAAACCAAACTTGTTCAAACAGTTGTTGTATCATGTAAGAGCTTTCCAAAATGGCCAAGAACATTGCCAAATTCAACCTACATCATGAGATACAACATTGGCAAGTTGCCTTGCTGAAACCTGTCAAGGCAAGGCAGAATTTGCACTTTGGCTCGATTTGCCAAAATCATCCAAATTCAATTGCTCCAATCCACTTGTACACCTCAGAGGATTGAATCCAAAGGGGACAATCACTGAGCCAAGCCTCCAAGGTCCAAGGAACAAGGAATAGCATGTTGAACCTAGAGTTGCCAAAATAGGGACAAGACTTCAAATTTGGAATGAGGCATTCAATGGAACCATCAAGGTGGCATGGACTGAGCCATTCTCATCTGAAATCAGTCAAGACTTATCCAAGACCAAGGGGACCAAAGCTCTGTGCCCTAACCTCTAGTCAATGGCTGGAGGAGACTTGGATTTTCATTGGACAACATTGGCCAAACCTACTTACCAGCTGCCATGCACTATTCCTTGCAAAACAAACTTGCTCTACTATAAATAGAGCTCAATTGTGGTCAGTTTGAGTACACCAAAGCCATCTAACAGATGCTTTCCTCAAAATCTCTTTCTCTTGGCAAAAATGCCTTTCTTAGCAAGGTAGCTATCGGGTTTTGAGTTTGAGAATCTGCACAAACCAATCACTCACACACCTCACATACATCACATATGAGCTGATCAAACACTCACATAACTTCTGAAATATCAATTTCATGAAATCACCAGCTGGTTGCTCAAATTTTCAAACAAGGTGCAGCTGAGGTACCACAAAATGATCCAGCCAATTTCAATCAAGTCCAACCATCCAAACACAATCCATAGGGTGTAGGGAAGCTGTCCAGATCATCACAACACATCTGTAACACCTCCAAATCAAAAATCACTTTGAACTTGCTGTCACGGCTTGGAGGTAAGCACATACTTGGTCATCTCTCAATCTATGCATATTTCCTCGCACAATAATTTGGCCATATGTTCATAATCATGCATGGAATGTTTTCCCTCAATTAATTGCATTGTTTGAATCGTGTATCAAAAATCCTAGCCTTCATGCAGAAATTAGGGTTCTTGAGGTTTCTTCGTGATTTTTGGTTGTATGTTTAATTTAAATGAAATTAAAGTACATAGACATGATCGTGAGGTTGAGACGAGCATAATGATATGTGGATTGCATGATATGATTACGTATTCATGGAGATTGGATAGAAAACGCAAATCTGAGAAACCAAGAACACGCGCGTGTTCTTCAGCTTGTTCTTGGCGCCTTTTTTTCAAATTCAAATATTTGAATTTTGTGATTTTGTTTAATTGATTCAAAAATTAATTTCTCTCTGAGTTTTATTGATTTTGAGTTGATTCTTTTTTTAATAATTCACAAAAATGTTAAAATATTTTATTTTATCAAAAAATCCCAAAAATATTATTTATTTCATATAATTGATATTTTTGTAAAGAATTAATATTTTGATTTTTTTGGCATTTTAAATATTTTTTCTACATTGATTTTGCAACTTTTAATGCTTTCTAATTATTTTGTAGGTCAATACTTAATTTTTGAAGCATTAATCCAAGATCACAATTTGTTTTCCATGTGTTAAACAATTTTTGATCATTTTAATTGAATTTTTATTCAATTAAATACATTTTGAAAACAAATTAGGGTTTTGGATTAATTCAACCCTCATAAATCATTTTCAAAACACTTTGGGCCTCTATTAGAGTGTAAGACCCAATCCTTTTTTTTGACCAAATCATCTTTGGGCCTCACTTATTGTATAAGTCCCGATGCCGTCAAAAAACAAACGGCGCGATTGTCGCCATTTTAAAAATCATCTGGGCCTACCCTCGAGTAGTAAGACCCATTTATTTTTCGTCAAAACTCTTTGGGCCTCTTGAGAGAGTGTAAGACCCATCCCCCCTTGTACAAAAACTTTTTGGGCCTCACTCATTGTATAAGTCCCTCTGTACAAGTAAACGGCGCGATCGTCGCCCGTTTAAAAATAAAAACCATCTGGGCCTACCCTCGAGTAGTAAGACCCATTTCTTTTTCTTTAAAACACTTTGGGCCTTTATTAGAGTGTAAGACCCAATCCCCCTTTTAACCAAAAACATTTTGGGCCTCACTTATTGTATAAGTCCCTCTGCGTTAAAAGAAAACCTCGGCGCGATCGCCATTTTTAAACGAAAAATCATTTGGGCCTACCCTCGTGTTATAAGCCCCACTCTTTTCTTTAAACCTTTTTTGGGCCTCTTGAGAGAGTGTAAGACCCATCCCTTCGTACAGAAAACCTTTTTGGGCCCCAGTCACTTGTATAAGTCCCTCTGTACAAATTCAAAACAAAAGTGCGCTCACTGATAAAACCCTGGGCCTCTCCTTGAGCTGTAAGCCCCAGATCTTTCTTTTTCAAAGCACTTTCTCCTTTGATGTTGAATATACTGTTGTTTTTAATCTTTCTTTGTTGAACAACTAACCAAACAGCATGGAAGCACTACAACCGAGTAAGTGGTTATCGCTTTCATTTACTGCTTTCATATTATAAACTGTATTGTGGGGCTGCTCACTGTAAGTCTCCCTTCATAAACTCATATCTACTGTGTAATAACAGTATAGATATTTCGAGTTTCCCCGGCAACTACGTCTAGAACTAGGTGACGCCGTTTCACTTATTCGTTGAAATAGACGCCTAGATCCCCAATAGGAGCACCAGATACAGTCTTCTCTTCGGCTGTCCTCCTTAGGAATCGTCAAGAAGCTCTACTCCCCAAGATGAATGTATTCTCCGTGAATGGCATCTTTGAGTTTCTTCCCAATTCTCGAACTTTCCTGACTTGATCTATTCCTTGTGGATAGCTTGCCTTGAATGTCTCGAGGTTTGGGTACCCACTACGGTCATAATCTTGGACCTTAACTAAGGAACCCTCTTTAAAAGCTAAAAGTTGCTGGATAGTAAACCTCGCACGTTTACCAGTGGTTTTTATCTTTAAAAGAGTTATCTCTCCTAATGGAAAGGAGATGATAGACCCACGGGCTTCTTAAAAGCATCGGCCTCCTCTTGGGCATTATTAAAGGACCCACAGGCTTCCTAAAAGCAACCCCGCCTCCTCTTGGGCATTATTCAAGGACCCTGCGGCTTCTTAGAAGTATTCACAGCCTCCTCTTAGGCTTCGTATAATGATCTCTTCCTCCGGGAATGATAGCCTCCTCTTGGGCTTCGTACAAGGACCTGTCGGCTTCTTAAAAGTTTCCAGCCTCCTCTTGGGCTTCGTGCAAATTGTCCCGACGACCTCCTAGAGGTATAGGAACAGAACCTAGTCATCCTCATAGAACAGTCATTTCGTAGAGTCTACTACTATTTCTCGAAGCAAAGTACAAAAGATAAAACTCTAGACACGGACAGTCTAACTTCCTTGAGTCTCAAAGACATTCTCAAGCACCCTTCGTTAAATAGGAAGGAAACCCGCAGACTCGGATAGTCTCGATACCCTTTGGATTTCCCGTTTCCTCAAAGAGAAGTAAATATCCCTGATCCTCAAATTAAATCCCTGTGTATAGTGTTACTCATATAAGAACTGATTTTCTCTTTTAAATCAGTATATTGGATCTGTCACTCAACTGAAACAGTTACAATAGCCTCCATCTCGGGCTTCGTACGAGATACCAAAATTCTCCCCAGTGGAGTCAAAACAACTTTTTCGCCTCTCTCTCGGGCTTTGTACGAGATACAAAAACACTCTATTACTGAGTATAAAAGATTCTCCAACTGAGTCAACTCTTTGCTAGCCTCCTCTTAGGCTTTGTATAACGATATGCCCCACTGGGTCAAAAACTTTTAGCCTCTCTCTCGGGCTTTATACGAGACACAAAATAGCCTCCTCTTAGGCTTTGTATAATGATTTTCCTAGCGGAAATTAGCCTCCTCTTAGGCTTTGTATAAGAAAACCACTGGTTGATCCAATCGACCTTTTAGCATCAAAGCTGTGCCTTGTTCACAGTACACAAACATCAACAACTCCTTTCCTTTCATCTAATCGCTGTAAGCGGCAAGCCTCTGGATCATCTATATCCATGCCACTGTCCCTCTTTTAGCATGAGAAATTCCTAAGGAAAGATGGCATTGCTCTACACTGAGTTAAAGTCTTCTCCTTCAGGTTAAAACCCTTTCTTCGGAAATTATGGCATTGCTCGGATCCGCGTATCCCAGTTAAAGTAATTCTCCTTCTCCCCTCTTTAGAGATGACAAATTCTCTCTAAAGTCGAGGTCTTTCAGCTTCACGTCTTGGGCTTTGAACAAGACACAAATAGACCTTTCAGCTTCACATCTTGGGCTTTGAACAAGATACAAACCACCTTTCGCTTCACGTCTTGGGCTTTGAACAAGACACCAAAAACACCCATTTCCTCCCATAGAATAGGAGGAACTACGAATGCTCTGATTTCCCTGTTTCGGTAAACGGGAATACGTAGGCATAAGATCGAAAGAAAAGATCTTAGCGAGCGCAATCAACAAAAAACCCAAATCCCATATCTCCGTCAAACAAAAGCAGTAATTCAAAAGCAACTGTCCTAATATCCTAATCCTTATTCCCCGCCAGAAACCTTCTGCCCAGGTAAAAAAGAAAGAGAACCGTATTGGCGAAAATACAAATAACCAGTACAAAGGCCCCCCACATTGATAGCATCTGTAACCTAACAGACCGCTGTTTAAACTCAGTATGCAAAGCAGGGTTAATTGGAGACATCTATTTCCCTTCCTTATTCAGCTCACAATAGGATAAAAAATGAATCGACCTGTAGTTTTAAGCTCAAACCGCAGAGAGCGACCAGCGCTTAAGAACCGCGTCCAAAATGGCTCGCTACACAAAGAAGACACATTGTCATAGGGATGACAGAAAGAAGATGAAACCCAAGAAACACCTCGTCAAAGGGTTGACGGGAAGAAAAATAAACAACGGACCACATCATCAAAGAATTGACGGAAAGACAGCCCGAACACCCGACCAAAGGGACACATTGTCATAGGGATGACAGAAAGAAGATGAACCCCAAGAAACACCTCGTTAAAGGGTTGACGGGAAGAAAAGATAACCAACGGACCACATCATCAAAGAATTGACGGAAAGACAACATACCCAGCGAACCACATCGTCAAAGGGATTTGACGGGAAGAAAAATGGAACCCAACTGAAAGGACACATCATCATAGGGATGACGGCATGAAGACTCAACTGAAGGAACACATTGTCATAGGGATGACAGGAAGCAGACTCGACCAAGGGGAACACATCGTCATAGGGATGACAGAAAGAAGACTCGACCAAACGAAGCACATCGTCAAAAGGGTTTGACGAAAAGAAGACTCGAACGAAGAAAGCACGTCGTCAAAGGGGTTTGACGGGAAAAAGACTCAAAGGAAGAAACACGTTGTCAAAGGGGTTTGACGGAAATAAGACTCGAACGAAGAAACACGTCGTCAAAGGGTTGACAGAAAGGAGATGGAACCCAAAGAAACACTTCGTCAAAGGGGTTTGACGGGAAGGAAACCTGGCCGATGACACGCATTGTCATAGGGATGACATAAAGGAGACTTGACCGAGGAGAACACATTGTCATAGGGATGACAGAAAGAAGATGAAACCCAAGAAACACCTCGTCAAAGGGTTGACGGGAAGAAAAGATAACCAACGGACCACATCATCAAAGAGTTGACGGAAAGACAGCCCGAACACCCGACCGAAGGGACACATTGTCATAGGGATAACAGAAAGAAGACCTGACTTAGGGAGCACATCGTCAAAGGGGTTTGACAGAAAGAAAACCATACGAGGAAACACATCATCAAAGGGGTTTGATGGAAAGGAAACCTGACTGAAATGTCGTCATAAAGGGGTTGATGGACAAAGACTGGTCGAGGGTAAGATCGACGTATGATCTACGACCCAAAAGAAAGGTAAGCAGAGGGGTTGATTGTAATGTCTGCTGGGGATATGTCATCGTCTTGATTGAAAGTCGATTCGGGCTTTCGCGCAAGGTACCAAATATGGCTTATGCTTCGCATGCATATGTTTGAATTTTCTTTCTATGGTGTAATGCTCCATACAAAATGGAAATGCTACGCGATTTGAGGATGCAATGATCACTATATGCTGAAAACTGATGTATGCTCGGGCTACCGGGAAAGAAGGATGTGCCAAGTATGATTGAACTTTGCTGGCTAGGACAGGTGAAACCTGATGGTGATTCTTTTTTTCAAAGGCGAAATCTTTCTGGGTACCAATGGGGATTGGATTTTAAATGAAGTGCCAATAGGGATTGGACTCTTCTTTAAAGGGGACGCCAATAGGGATAAGTCTTCATATTTTTGCAAGATGCCAGCAAAGTGGGCTGCGGATGGAGGTGTCGAGCAAGGTTGGTCTATAGATTTGCTGTTTGGTTTTACAAGGCTTCATGCAATTCTATGCTGATGATTATGCAATGATCTTTATGATATGCAACAGGACCACTCCAGCAAAATAAATGCTGAAGAGATGAGGCCAACTCCGCTGGGGATAACAAACTGAATCGCCTTCAAGGTCATAACTACTCGAGGTCCCGACTAAACCTCCATTCCTCAGGAAAGTACAAATACAAACTTCTGCTAGAGAAACATCTCAGGAATCTGCTGAAGAAAAGTGCCAATGACAATCGACCTTTGATTTGCTGGGGAAAGCTAACCACCACCCAAAAATATGCTTGGGGGACAATGGTTGATGATGTCAGCTCTGCTAGGGGACCAGATCAGACTTACTCCTTTGTTGGAAATTTACCTTCTACCCTTATTCTGTTGGGGAGACAAAAAACTTTACAGCAAACTGAGGAAGCACAAATCCAACACTCTTATCCTGTACGATAATATGAACTCTCGCTGAAGAGCAATAAACTTCGTCAAGTTGGCCAGGGGAGAGCGAACTCATGAACTCTTGCTGGGGAGAATGATTCACAATCTTCACAATGCTCTGCTGAATGATAACACTTCAGCCATCTCTGCCGGGGAGAGAAACTCTACTGGGACGTCACGTGTCAACTATCAACATGAACCCTGTAGATGTGATATGACCAAAATAGATGCCCCGATGAAGCAGAAACCCATAAAGGAACCTGTGAATGGACATGTCTTCAGGATGTCTTGTGAAGATCCGACATATATTGCCCCATGGCTTTTAATTAACTTTCCTCCAGAGAGAATAACCTCCTGGTCTTTGGGGTGGCCTGCCCCATCCTTGAAATGATTTATTGCCCCTGACTGTCTGATCTGTGAAGGAATACCTCTGACTGACTGACCTTCAAGAGATTTGTTGAATCTCGACTTGATTGCCCCAGGTTTTCAACATAGTTTCCCCAGATTAACTAAATCTTGGAATGGATCGCCCGTTTGGTATGACTTGCCCCGGCTCAACGGAGTACTCGGGCACTTTGCACCTTAGATTAATCAATCTTTCCATTGTAGAAACTTTCCTGATGTCAAGTACTGACTCGCAAGTAAAACAATTTGTTTTGAAAAGAAAATTTTGATGCAATGCATATGACAGCTTTGAAATCCAAGTGTGTTCACTGGAAAAATGTTATGACATGTGGTGAACGAATCACTGCTTAGAATGTCACATCGATACCAACATGAATGGTAAGAAAGTCCATTTGGGAGTCAGAACTGATGCGATTTTAACCCAAGTATGCTTTCGAAACAACCCTGCTTCAATTAGGTCTTTCGATGGTTGTAACGTGGCCTGGTTCATGGTTTAAGAAAGAAAGGATATAAGGCTCAAAGATTTATTTTAACCCACCCATTCTCCTTGATGTTCTCCAGTCCTACGTTCAGCTAATTTGACACAAGCGCTCTCCTTTCAAAAGGTTAATGAATAGTAGGAGGATAGAAGGAACCCACAAGATTTTCGGAGTGACAATCACCCTTTTTTGTCTTCGGTGTCTGTGGTCACACGACTTGTTCTTTGCTCGAGGATTTTTCTTTTGTAATCCTTTTGTTTTTTATTCTTTTGTTTTTGATATCCCTTATTTTTTCCTGGACTGATTCATTTTGAATTTTTCAATTTTGCAGTCCAGCGGGATGCCCTAACTTTTGCCTAAGTCACTTGTTTTCAAGTCTTGACTTAGCGGGCTTTTTCCTTTTTTCTTTTTTTTAGAACTAATCATGTGACACAGGTTTGTCTTGACTTGTAAAGGGTTGCGACCCTCTCACTCTTCGGTTGGTGAGGGATAACCATGGATGTAACTGATCCTCGAACGGGACACTCCTTTTGAAATTTGAACGCACGGTCAAATTAACTGACACCTACCCTGCCCCAGGTTAATATTGAGGGTTTTTCGTTTTCTGAAATAAACTCCTACTACTAGGCTCAACGGGGTTTGCAAGGGATTATCTTCCTTATGTCTCCAGTGTTTAGGAATTTGAAACAATGCTTGTACATCATCAACAGGGTTTTTGTTCAAAAGCATACAATCATAAATTTTGCGCCTTTCATATGATATCGATAAAAAGTATGAGTGAACACGACTGGATTTAATCAGAACATGCATATTCATTTCATTATCATTATCAATCGAAAACGACAAGTTTTAACAAATGAGTTTGTACATTTTAACAGAAAAGAAACTACAAATGCAAAGAAATGACATGATCTAAATGGTCACCAGCTTCGAGGAACTGGGCTTTCCAAGCTTGATTTGCTAATGAGCTAGCCATCTACAGTATTGCTCGTTGAAGTCAGTCTGATACTCATCTGCACAACTGCTCTCGGTGCCTTCCTCCATAGCCTGGACTGATGAACCTACCTGACTGGATGAAGGAGGATTGTTGATCTAAATACCCTGAGGCGTGAATGAGAACATGTTAGAATCAAGCAGTGTCTGAATCTTGCTTCTGACCACCTTACAGTCTTCAGTTTAATGCCCCTATGCCCCAGCATGGTAGTCACAACGGGCGTTAACATCAAAACTGGGTGGATACGGAAAAGGAACTGGTTTCAATTCCTTCAGCACTATCAATCCACCTCTGATAAAATCTAACAACATCTGACTATACGACATTGGAAAATGAGTGAAATTCCTCTCTGGCTTCCTTGGCCTTTATCTGGTGTGCTGACGCAGCTGACGGCGATATGATCGTTGACTCTGAGGAGGTCTCTGATTTGCAGAAGAATATTGTCCTTGATACAAAGACCCATAAGATTGTTGACTCTGAACAGTTGATATGTCTGAACACTGAGAACGAGGTGATGAAGATTCCTGCATGGAACTAGTTTCTTCCTCAAATTCTTCCTGAGAACTGATAACTGATTCATTTTCATTAGCTTGGAAGTTCGAGACACCTTGGAACTTTCCACACTTGATCAGACTCTCGATACGTTCTCCCACCATCACCAGGTCAGAAAATTTTGCTGCCCCATTGGCAATCATCTTTTCCAATTACGGCCCTTGCAAGGTATCCATGAACAAATCAACCAATTCTCTATCCGAAAGTGGCGGTTGAACACAAGCGGCTAACTCTCTCCATCTCTGAGCATACTCTCGGAATGATTCATTATCTGCTTGAGACAAGTCTTGTAAATGCATCAGGCTAGGAGCCATGTCAAGATTATAAGTGTACTGCTTTACAAAGGCGTTAGCTAGGTCTGTCCATGATTTGATGCAACCATTTTCCAACTGCGTATACCAATACAAAGATGCCCTACTCAGACTGTCTTGGAAACAGTGGATCATGAGCTTGTCATTGTCGACATGTGAGGTCATTCTTCTGGAGAACATCACCAAATGTATCCTCGGACAGCTATCTCCTTTGTATTGCTCAAACTTCGGTATCTTAAACTTTGGAGGCAACACAAGGCCAGGTACCAGGCACATGCTCGAAGCATTCAAATCAAGAATATCACGCCTCTCCAGGGTTTTAATTTTCTCGTCCAACACACGGTATCTTTCATCATCAACAGATCGTGGATCCTTAGGGTTCATCTTTGGAACTACCCCCTGGACATCTGGCATAGAGAAGGCAAAACTCTGATAATCTGTGGCATCAAGAGAAGAAGAATGCCCGTCTCGGAAGATGGTACGCTCGTGTATAGCATGATTCTCAACCGGGATCTGTACAGGCTGAGCTTGAGCAACATTGTTCACCAGAGGTGGAATAACATTCTCATTTCTTTGAACATTGGCCCCTCCCCTTGTCATGGTGGCCATAGTTTCCTTAAGTTGATCCAACTGAGTTTTCATCAAATCAACATCGGCCCTAGTCACAAACTGATTTTGTTCCCCAGAGTTCATGATTCTTCCAGAAGCTGATTTAAGTCCAATACGAAAGTCGGGAAATCAAACTGCGGCTCAGATAAAGGATGGATGAGCTCACTGTTCTGGGCTGAAGAAGGATATGCAAAATGATGCAAGATGCAAATGCAATGCAAAGGTATGGGTGCAATAAGACATGGGATCAAAGCTTCTATATAATCTGAATAACTGTTATGCTGCTGACTGAATAAGCTCGAAGCTCGAAGGTCTGTTCTGAAGAGAATACCGGAATACCAGAATACCGGATGATCAAAATACCAGAATACCAGGCTGATAAGTCCACACTGATAGGAAATCCAAGATGTGAGTTTTGGAGCATGAGAAGATAATAAACCAAGAGGGAATCATGTGAGTTTTGGTATTTGGATTTTTTGAGGATCAAGCATTAAGTGAATGCGTTCAGCAGGTGTGTTGAACAGAGGGTGCGCTCTTGAAGACATGAAGATGAGTCTTATGTTTTCCATTCATTTAAGGTGTTCTTCTTGCAAATGAGCATTAGTTATCTTAGATAGGGGGAGTTGATCTTTTGTTGAAGTAGTTGTCAGACAAGATGTTACTGGTGAAGTTCATGGTGTTCTTGACAGTTTGGATCTGGTTCTATAGATTTGTGTGTCAATCAGAAGTATACATTTACCCCAATGTTTGTCAATTATTGCCCAAAAAGGGGGAGAGAATGTTCAGTAGTAGCTGTTGAGTTTGGATCTTGTTCTAAGTATGTTGGTTGGCAGATTCAGAGTTTGTCCAATTATGGCTAAAAAGGGGGAGAGAGTTGCCAAGGTGTGGTTGTGAAGCCTTTTCTGATATGGTGAAGTAGCTGTGAGCTGGTTCTTGGTTTGAGGGGGAGTTTGCCCTATGCTGATGTGAAAGTGAGTTTATGCAGCTTGTTGGTTTTTGCTGCTGATGTTAGCTGAGATTGTTTTGGCCAAAATTAGCCAAAGGGGGAGATTGATAGTTCTGCAGCTTTTGGTGCTGGCATTAATTTTGGTAAAAGAGTTTGTGATTGATATATGCCTAAAAAGATGTTCTGACTTCTGTTTTCTGCATGCTGCTGCTGCATTTTCCTTTAATATGATGTGTATGATCAAATTATGTTTTGGCCAAAAATTTGCCAAAGGGGGAGATTGTAAGTTCTGAGTTGGCAGCATTTTTGCAAAACATGTTGCTCAGGAAAATGTTATGAAAAATGTCTTGACATAAGAGTAGAACATCACTGCAGGATGTGTTAATGTCAGAACAGATGATGATCTATAGCAGGTGGTGTTAATGATGCCATATGTCTTAACATTGAGTCATAACATTAGTGAATGTTAAGGTATTGAAGAGTTAAAGTGTTGAAGAGTGATGTCACATGCGATGTCTTGACATCACTATACCAGAACATTAAAACATCAGGTTGTGATGTTTTTAGGGCTGCGCGTTTAAGTTTGATTTGATCAGATCTGTTAGAGATTTAGTGTGCGAATATCTTGGGAGAAATATTATGCTGTTGCAATCAGATTGTGTGCAGATTTGTTGCTATGTTTAAGGGCTGAAGATTTAAGAAGATTTGAAGATAAAATCTGTTTCTAAATTCAAATCAAATCAGCTATATTTGTGGAGAAGATCTTGCAGCTGAATTAAAATTATTGAAGATTAGTTTGTTACTATTTTAATGCAAAAAGATATGGAGAATAGTTTGTTACTATTTTTGTGCAAAAAGATATGGAGAATAAATAGTTCTAATTATGGAGATAAATGAGGAAGATTTGGTTGAAGACCTGTTTTGTAGGAGAATCTTTTGCTGAGTTGTAGCAGCTGTTATGCTGTGAGTTGAAGCCCAAATCTAGTTGGGAATAGGTTATAAATAGAAGCATTGTAACCTAGAAAAAGAAGGCCAGACATCATGTAGATTATAAGGGCTGTGTTGGTTGATGAACCACCCTGTTTGTGGGATGGTCATCGTGTTTATCTCAAAGCCTGTAGGTAAGAGATGTATTGGTCTTGGAGGAAGCTGTTAAGCAACTTTAAGTATTGTTCTTAGTCATGAGGGTCATGTCTAGGTATTGTCATGGAAGTGTGTCTTCTACTTTTCTGTGTTTGAAGAGTTGTTGGTAATCAAGTTGTTGATGCAGTGACGGAGATGTTGACTGCTAGACATCATTACGATGATTGGGAGTGAGATGGAGTCTCTTACCCAGGGAGGACTTAGGTAGAAGGGTCATTGAGTAGTGATTAAATTAGGTAGATTGTCAACTGGTTTGTTGAGTCTGTAATTTGATACTACTAATAGTGGACTTCCTTCCTGGCTTGGTATGCCCCCAGATGTAGGTTGTTAGACTGAACTGGGTGAACAAATTCTGTGTGTTGTTTACTGTTTCTATTTTGGCCTTGTTCAGCAGATTGCGATGTTGTGACATTGCACAAAGACATCACACATCTGTACCAGATTTTCAATTTGAATAAAGAAGTATCTACACCAAAGAAAAGAAAGCCGATGAAGTTGAGTCGGCTGGAAGAAGAGGAAACCAAAATCTCTCATGTCGCGAGGTAAATTGACAATTTCATGACAGCATTAGTCAAGAGAAGTATGGAAGTCCTATCAGTAGAATTGATTAAGAAAAATCGTGTTGAGGACTCCATAAAGGTTACCCAATACATATCTCCATCAAATCATGCTTTGAGCAAAGAAACCTCAACTGAATTTATTCATGAAACTCTACAAAAAGATGAAACAAACACATCCAAACCATCTCAGCACATAACCAACCTTCAGCCTCTCCCTAACCATGTACTTTTAGTTAGATGATAGGCTTCGATCTAGAGGGGGTGAAAAGATCCGAAATTTTACAACCAAAAACTTTTGGCAAAAATCTGTTTTTTAAAATATGGTGCAGCAGAAAAAAGACCCAGATCAAATCGTCTAACTAAACCTAATATCGAAAAGCAATATACGAATCGCAAACCAAATGGAGTGATAACGAGCGTAAATGTTTAACTAAAATTAAGCTACGAATCAATTAAATGCAATGCTAATCATAGCTCGTATATCCAATGAACCAAAACACAATCAAAATACGCACAAACAATTTATCGAACGCTTGGTGTGCAATCGATAATGATTGGAAATATAATTCGTTTTATTGATGTTAAAAGCCAATCACAATCAAAGTGATTGTGATTATATGAACAACAACACATTTAAAAGATAGTAGAAAATAATTTCAAATCGAATTGATCAAATAACGACGAACTCGATAAATTGTGAAATCAATAATAAAAGAGATAAAGAGATGATAAGAGAGAGAGAGAGAGAGAGAGAGAGAGATTTTTTTTAGGCAGTTCCCTAATCGGCCTCGTTATGGGTACGTCTGCCCTCAATTCAAAATTGAATTGAGATAGTGCTATTAACCTTTTCTTTGCAAAATCGTTTATAAAAGAGATGAAGAATGCAAACCCCAAAAACCCTATTGTTTTGTGTTGATTCTTCCACCTCCAAGCCCTTGATCAAAGCTTAATCAAGTGACCAACAGTGCAGCTACAATCCATCGATTATCCCGAGCATGCAACTTGTTGAAACCAAGATTCCCGAACACAATTCACCGCCTCGCACTACTCCATTGCAAGGAAACCACCTTGTCCCAAGGCTTTCACTCAGTCAAATATGTGTTGACGTGGTCTTGTCCAAAACCTTCAAATCAACTCGATCTTGAAGAAAAACCATGAAGGTGTGAAAAACACAAGAACGGGGGGTTTGAATTGGTCTTTCAAAATAATCGTTTCTTTTAAATAACTTTCTTGTTAAAACTTTTACCCTTTTCTAAAGAACAACAGCTTAGTTAAACAAAGAGATATAAACACGTTATGTTTATACTAGCTCACTTGAGAATCTCTTAAGTTAATCTAGTCCACCCGCCAAGGTGATTTCGCCTCTCTCAACGAGGTCTTAATCCATTATTCAACAAAATAGTACATTGCACGAGCTACACAGTCGGTGACTAACAACAACCTCTAGAACTCACACGTTCTAGACTTCTCAAGTAATCCAACCATACATCTCTTACTTAAGGCACAACCTCTAAGACACACTTCCTAGACTTCTCAAGAGATCTGGTTACTAAGACTCTCTTAAGGAATATAACTTTTAGTTCAAATACAACGGGTTTACAGAGAATTGCTTCTTATCAAGCTGATGATGTAAACAATTTTTTAGACCAAGAATGACTTAAGAAAGAATAGAGTTAGAAAGAATTGTCGTTGTTCGCATGTGTATCTTTCTTCAAGTCTTTGAGCTTCCTTTTATAGCCGAGTGAAAAGAGCCGTTGAGATGAAATCATGAAGGCTAGGTAGGCTTACGGCTAGAAGTGTGAGGACAGGTATAAAATCTTCTGCATGTTGTGTGTCTTGTCTGTGTCAGATTGTCTAGTTTGTATTTCGTACAGTCTTCAAGAATATTAACGTTGTAATGTGGTACAGCTCAGTGTGGCGGGTTTTCTTGGCTTCTAACTTCAGAGGCTTTTTGTGAGCGTGAGTAAGAAGGGAAAACATTGCTCGGTTCTTGAGATTATCAAGTCTTCAAATCATCAACTCTGCGCTTCTAGAATCTTCAGAACTTGTCTTTAGAACCTTGTTCTCTTAATCCACTTTCTTCATATCTTTAGAGGCTTCTGATAATATTTGATTGAAGCATGAGAGTCGACTTTGGGTATGTCTTCAGAACCTTGATCGAAAATCGTGAGGCTTCAGCATCTGGACTTCGTTCCATCAGAACCCTTTTCTTTTGACCTTCAGAATTCATTCTCTTTTCCTTTCGTATCAGATTTGTGTGATGTTTTATCTTCGAATTGAGTTCAGTTCTTTCGAAGCGTCTTTCATTAAGAATTGCGCCAATTCCCGGAAGCAGAACCTGTTTGCTAGGTTCTCACAAATAACATCATTAGTTGCACAAAATTGTTCATACAAATATTCATCTGTTATCATCAAAACTTAGAGATAATATTGCAGAACCAAATCTTGTTCTCACAATCTACCCCTTTTTGATGATGACAAAACTATATAATTTGATGACATAATTTTGATATATATAACACAGGGAAAATGAAAAGGTTTTTAGGATAGCTTATCCTTTTTATGAAGTTCTCCCCCTGAGTATTAGATTAAGGTTCTTTCTTGGGCTCCCCTTGACTTCATTAACCATTTTGAGTCTTTCTTCATCATCAGAATTTTGAGTTATCTGCACAGAGAAGAAAAATACAGAAAAAAAATCTAATAGAGATGATGGATTTATCTGTTAGCATGTAAGCAGCATTGTTTTTCGGAGAATGACTATAGGATCAAAATTATCACATTCATATTACTTTCTCCCCCTTTTTGTCATGAATCAAAAAGATAAACATAGGGTAGTCCAAGAGTGAAAAACACATAACCAAAACTTAAAAGAAAAACAGAGGTTTATTTGCTGTCAGAGGGCAGTTTGTCCCAGATTTTCTTCATCATGATCTGAAGATTTTCATTGACAGTATCTTGCTTGTCAAACCTTTCTCTGAAGTTCTTCTGTTCAGTTCTAATTTCATCAACGGCGTCTCCCAGACGCTTGATAACAGGATCAGAGGTGGAAGCAATCATGGTACTTTTTTTAGCTCTTTCAGCCTCTGCAGCTTCTTGTGCCTTTCTAGCAGCTTGCTCTTCTACTTCTTTAGCAACCTTTTCTTCAGCTTCTTTATGCTTGGCTGCCAAGAACTTAAGTACTTTGACTCTTGCTTCATCTTCTACTCTCTCCTTAGCTTTTGCTAGTTCAGTGGTTATGGTTGTGTTTGTGAAACTTACAATTCTTGTAAGTTCCATGTCCAGCCATTTTTGAAAACTTTGACAGGCACTCTCAAGTTCCATGAGCTTTGTGCTTGTACAAAGTTCTACTCTTAACTTAGAAAACCTCTCAAGTGCTTTGTCATGAAATTGACTTATACATTCTTCATGAAATTGACTTAACACCGTCCTACGCCTACGTATTCCCTTGTGCAATGGGAAAGTTAGAGTCTACGTAGTTCGGACGACTAAGAACTAATAGGGGGTGGTTGCTCGCCAAGAAATTGTCATCTTGTGCCTATGTATCCTCAATCTAACCAGAAAGAGGAAGTCAGAGCAGTCGTAGTTCGACCCAACGAGGTCTTAGTGTTTTTTATGAGCGACGTTAAGTTCGCGTCCGGCAGTTAGGGTCGATGCCTGTTTGCAACAAAACGGAAAATAACGTGCTCTTTTCTGAAAATGGTTTGAAACTTAACAATCCCGAAGGATAAAAAGAATTTGAATTTGTTTTTGTATTTTAGACAGAAGTGGGTTGAAGTTAGTTCGTAACTTGCATTGCACCCAAGTCTATAACATAGGAACGAATGTGTCGCATATCGTCCCCAACAGGACGTACACTTAACACCCTAGAAGAACGAAGGGAGACCCTCCATTCCTCACTTCCCACATACAAGTCTCATGCGCAATACACGTTAACTTTATTAAGTGCTTTAGAATTGTTATGAGATGAGAAGAGAAAACTCCAAGGAAAAGAAACACACTAAGGGAATTTTATCCTAATGTTATCATGCAAAGATGGCCCTAAGGTCGAGGTAAGAAGGGAAGATTCTACCTAATGTTAGCGTGCATGTTTTGAATCCTAATGTCCACCCTACTTCAATCTTAATCAAAGATTAAGTTGGACTAGGGAACCCTAAGGGAGCATACAAAAGTGGATCCAAGACGTGAACAAATCTTAAGATCCAAAGGGGAAAGAAAGAAGTGAAAGAGATGAAGAAGAAAAGGAAATAAGAGATGAGAAACAAGAGAGGGTAGCAAGCATATCATGCACATCATATCCAATTCACATCATCAATCATGCTTCAAAACAACACACAAGGAAGTTCAAGCAAACGAGTAGAAGTAAGCATGAAAGGATGCAAGCAAACTTGCAGTAGAAGCACAATTACACATCATTAAGCACCACACCAAAGTAATATGAGTAAGGTAAGATGAAGATGAAACCAAGTCATAACTCAAGTCAATCAAAAAGACTCATCAAGCATCATGCACAAAGCAAGTATCAAAACTTTGCGAGTATGCAACAAAATAAATTCACAAAATGACTCATAAACTTCCACACAAGAAAAGCCACACAAAAGATGAGTCATGCACCAAGGGCCAAGGAAAAATAGAATCTCAAACATGTTTTATCCAGGAAAGAAATATCACAAGGCAACAAGGGAGTTCATGCCACTGAAAGGCACAAAATTGGATCAAGAGGTGTGCATTAGTAAGCTCAACACATCATCAAATGGGAGCATCAACTAAAAATAGTAGAATGATCCAATAAAATCCCAAAAAATGTCCAAAGGTATGTTCAACCATCCAATTAAGCATGTGCAAAAGATGGGATAAAATTAAGATCAAGAACATATTCAACATGGAAAAACTAGCTAAGGTATGCAAACAATCGAGTAAGAATCTAGGGTCCATAAAACTTGAATGGAAAGTCACCTAAAGCAACTCAAACCATCACTATACCAGCATCAAAACACCCTCATATGATGTCCTAAAAGTGGCCAAAATATTAGCTTCAAAAGCCTAAGAAAAATCACAAAAGTCACTAACCCTAAGTTAAGGGGTATCCTTGGAAACTCATCATCAAATTAATTCAAATTAAAATAGGAAAAAGAAATTAAAAAATAAAATAAAAATATTGAAAAATAAGTCAACATGATAGTTGAACAGAAAAATAGTTTTTGGTATTTTTTTAAAATGGTTTTAAGCATTAAAATAAAAATAAATGGCAAATGAAATAAAAAAGAAATAAAAGCAAGGAAACATCCGTGGGGGGTGCACTCAGTAATGTCCAATACAAAGGAACTAGTTCTGTGGCGCATTGGGCTCTGAAACACGGGGTGTGAACAGCAAAATCAAACAAAACCCAGCCAAATTAAAAAACCAGAATCAAACAAAAAACCATTTAATGAAACGCATCGTATAACTTCCACATCATGCCCCTCGACGGCAACCCATTGGCGGCGAACTCCTCGGTGAATCACAAAGTTTGGTACCTTCCTTGATTTGTCGTCAGAAATAGCACTGATTTCTGGTGAAGCAAGATCATTGGAATCTGTCTCCCAGGCAGAATTGTCGTAGGAAAATTCCTCTGTTGCATTTTGCGTAGCATTTGTGCTCTCAGTTGTATCTCCCCATCCAGTTGGCTGGATATCTTTGAGCCTGATACGAGAGCTTTCAGGAGCGGTGTATTTGACCATATAGTCATATTTCCCACTCAGTTGTCCCAAGGTGTCCCAAACTTCTTTGGAACTGGAGGAGTCATCTCTCTCGATGATGTTGACCTCGGGAAAAGTATAGTTGATGAATTCAAGTCCTGCAAACGTTGCGAATTCATCTCCGTGTTGAGTAGTGTCTGAATGACCTGAGTGTTGATCCCATGACATGGTGGGGACACAGGTATTCTGCTCAATGACGGTTAGTCAATTTTCATCATTCGGCTGACTTTCTTGCCCCAAGTATCCTGGATAAGGTTGCCACATTGGCAGACCATCCATTAGGCCATAGTGATTGTGGTCAAAGTTGTCTTTCATCAGAGTGTCTTCCTCTAATGAATTTGGCGGAGCACGGCATCCTTCTGGATCACAATCTCCATATATCATTTCGACGTCTGACCGTGGTATAAATCTCGGACTCTGTGCGGGATAGCAAAATGGCGTAGGCACCTCTTCCTGAGACATATAACCGTCCTTGTTAAGATAGGACTTCCATTCTTCATCTATGTCAGAGGGATCTTCCTCATTGATAGCATGTACTGCTTGAGACACTGGGTGGAGAAAACCTCCACTATGGAAGAAGTTTTGAAGGGGATGAAGACTTTCATCGTTGGCAGCTGTCTGGGTACAGGTTGCAGAAAAACCAAGACCCTTCTTTGTCTTATTGTCAATAGGAATGACAAGTTATCCCCATCCGGTTGTGTCGGTACTCTCGACTGCTTTGATAGCATCATTGTATGAGGAAATCAAGGTTCCTCCTCTGAACTGATTGTTCTTGCTTACTGACAGTGCTTGGAACTGAGTTCCAATACCAGCAGATGATGACAAGTTACTCACAAGCAAGGCTTGTTCCCCACAAACCGTGACAAGTTGATCGTTCTTGACGAACTTTAGCTTTTGGTGGAGGGTTGAAGTAACCGCTCCAGCCTGATGTATCCAAGGTCTTCCTAATAAACAACTGTACGTTGCCCGGATGTCCATGACCTGGAAAGTGAATTGGAAAGTGTGAGGACCAATAGTTATGGGAAGATCAACTTCGCCGATAACTGTTTTTCTGGATCCGTCGAACGCTTTGACGACGACCTCGTTGATTCTCATCGGAGGGCCTTTGAATGATAATTGCATCAAAGTGGACTCGGCATAACATTCAGGGCTGACCCTATGTCTACCAGTACGCTGGCTAAAGCATCGTCCTGGCAGTTAACTGTAATGTTGAGCGCCATGTTATGACGATAACCCTCTTCAGGTAATTCCTCATCACTAAATCCCAAATTATTGCAGGAAGTGATGTTAGAGACAATGCTATCGAACTGTCTAATTGTTACATCTTGTTCCACAAAGGCTTGCTCCAAGACTTTCTGTAGAGCCTCCCTATGTGCTTCTGAACTGAGTAACACTGATAATACCGAGATCTTTGAAGGAGTTTGTAACAGTTGATCAACAATGTTGTATTCACTCCTTTGGATGAGCTTCAGCATCTCATCATTATTTTTCTAAAGGTCGGGATTACTGGATTGACCGACTGGTTGATTAGGAGCTTCTGTCTGAAGTTCCTTTTCTTTGTTAAGTTCCCCAAACCCTCGGTTGAAGACTCGACCACTCCGTGTTACACGACTGATGTCTGCAATATTCACGATGGAGGGTAATGGAATTTCCTTTCCATTCTCAATTGTTGTTGCACCGCATTTGTAAGGGATTGCCTTAGCTGATTCATACGGTGTTGGTCCCGGCAGATAGATGATTATAAGAACCTTCTGATTTTTCTGACCATCATAAGTGATCTCGATCCGTTCCCGGTTGGGAACTTTAGATTCGTCAAGTAGATGTATAATGGCACAAACGTCACTGGTCCTATGATGACCAGAAATTGTGACAACATCATCAACTTGATCGGCAAGGTAGTTTGGCGTCCAGTTGATGGGTCCAGAACCCGAATATGGGCGAATCTCTCCACGACCCACCTGACCCTGAAGAGCTTCTCTCACAAAGTAACACCCTTGGTTGCTTTCCGAACAGACGCCGCAACGTTCATAATTGTGTGGTGGCACCTGGCCACGCCCGCTTTGAATACAATGTAACCTCACTAGGTTAGCTTCCACAGATCGGACATCCTGACTCTGACGCCGAGTAGGATTCCTGTTACTGATACTAATTTGCTGAGTATCTTCATCCATATAAATTGGTATCCACTAGTGATTTAACAAGTGCTGAAGTGCCTCCTGGACAAGGGTACAACCTTGATCGTTTTCGCAACCTGCTTTACAGTTTTGATAGCCATGTGATATTAAGAATCCGAGTCGGACCTGCTCAGCATGTAACTCTACCAAGTTGGTAGTCATCACGCGAATATCGAAGATCTGAACCATGTTGATTTGATAAGGGTTCCTATCATGGTAGTCTTGGATCCATCCAAGATCCATCTGACGCTGGAGGGCCTCCTGTATGAAAGAGCATCCCTGTTTGTTTACCGAGCAAGTCAGATAGGAACTGTAATCGTGCCGCGGCAGATTATGATACTGGCTTTGCCTTGAGTGCATCCCCACCAAGTTGACATTCATCGCACGGATGTCGTGGTTCTGAATGACGTTAGAATTCATGTAGACCATGTTAACTCCACGAACTCAGTGCTCTTGGATCCATCCGAGATCCATTTGTTCCTGTAGAGCTGCTTGCACCACAGAACATCCCTGATTGTCTTTAGAGCAGATATCACACTGGTGATAGTAATGAGGTGGCACATGGACATATCCACTATGTCTACAATGCATCTTGACCAGATTGGTTTTCAACAAGAGTACATCGTGAATTTGATAGACATCGTTAGTCTCTCCTTCTATCAAATTGACTGCAGCCTTCTCGTGTTGAGGCAGCGGGTTCGTGAGAACATTAGGATTCGTATCCTTGAAGGATAAGACCCCGCTCCTAATTAGTTTTTGCACGTCGGACTTGAAATTGAGACAATTCTCTATGTTATGCCCTGATCCTCCTTGATGGTAAGGGCAAGTTTGATCCACCTTAAACCAAAAAGGCGGATTTTCCGGTACTGTAAGAGGAGATTTAGTCTGAATGTGCCCCTTAGCTAGTAGTAATGGAAACAGCTCTGCGTACGTCACGGGTATAGGATCAAATCCTGATGATCTTGTTGTACGGCTGTTGTTGTATGGAGGACGAGCCTGCTGAAGAGGTTGTTGTGTCCTTTGTCGATCAGGTTGGCTCTGCGCAACCTGAGGTTGATACGTAGGAATAGACGCAGGGTTGATAGCAGGAGTCACAACTGCTACCGGTTGATAACGTCGCCTTTACTTTCTGAGAGAGATATTCCCAATATCTTGCTCATTTTTCTTAGGGAGAGCACTGCCGTATTTTCAGTACCGCTCGTAAATCCAGTGTCTTTCACCAAACGTCCTTCTCGGATGGCTTCCTCAAGACGTACGCCCATGCCCACCATCTCGGTGAAATCACTGGGCGCACTGGCAACCATTCGGTCATAGTAAAATGAGCTTAAGGTCTTTAAGAAGATCTTGGTCATCTCTTTTTCCTCAAGAGGTGGACAAATTTGAGCGGCAATTTCACGCCACCTTTGAGCATACTCCTTAAAGGTTTCCTTGTCCTTTTGCGACATCGATCTGAGTTGATCTCTGTTGGGTGCCATGTCCAAATTGTATTTGTATTGTTGGACGAAGGCAGTGCCCAGATCTCTGAATGTACTGATCGTAGCACGGTTTAAACCCATGTACCATTTGAGTGCGGCACCGGTTAAACTATCCTGAAAGTAGTGAATCAGTAGGTCCTGATTCTTCGTCTGAGCTGACATCCGCCGAGCGTACATCACCAGATGGCTTTGAGTGCAAGAGTTACCCTTGTATTTTTCAAAGTCGGGCACTTGAAATTTGTGCGGGACTTTCACATTTGGGACCAAGCAGAGATCTGCGGTGTCCTTTCCAAATAGATCCTAACCGTGAATGGCTTACAGCTCCTTCTGCATTCCCAAGAACTGCTCCTGGAATTCCTCCATTCGGTCAAACATAGTGTCCTTCTTACCAGAAGGTGTCTGTGGAATCTGTCCTTCCGGGATAGTGTGCACCACAAGGGGTGGTACCGTGACTAGGGTAGTGAGTCTTAGCGTCTCCCGAAGTTTGTAACCTTCAGGAGTCTTCAGTATGCCCCTGGCATCTTTGCTTTCCCGAAGTTTGTAACCTTCAGGCCCTGCGGCTTTTGTTGTGATTCCCTGATCTTCAGTGATCGGCGGAACATATCCTTCTGGGATATAGTTAACAGGCATGCCCCAAGGGCGATCTTTCGGCATTTGATACCTAGGATCATACTTCTCCACGATGGGCGTTGAGGTGATCTCTGAGATCACAGTTCGTTGTAGCTGAGCTTCTGCCATGGCTTGCATGTCGTTACGAAGCTTTCTCATATCCTCTCTCAGAGCGTCGATCTCTTCTTTCAACTCTCTATTTTCTTCCTCAAGATCATCCATCTTTTTCTGATGATTGGCCCGAGTATTATACAAATGAGACAGTTTGACTCTAGAATCGAGACACAAACGTGAGATTCATAGGTAAGAAGAATTCGTGATGTGAGAATGATGAATACAATGATTATATTAATTGTATTTGGTTTAATCAAAATAAACTTCGACAATTAGATTGCAAATATCAAACAGTGGGGAAACCCCTTTTTATTGAATTCAAAGGATTACAGAAATGGAAATACAGTAGATTACAAAGTACAGAAACAGAAACCTAAGCTAATGGGTCCAGAGTCCTCTCTGAGGAGAACTCGGGTGCTGATTTTGGTATTTTCCTTTTCTTTGACCGGGGCTCTTGGGCCGTTGTTGGGTTGTCATTCCTTTGCCAGGTGAAAGGAGTGAGCAAATTCCTTTGGTCATCTTGATTCTCTATAGCATGTTGCTCCAAAATTTCAATCAAAGCATCTTTCTCTTTCAGTAATTGATGTATTTTGATGCACTCTACGTTGAGGGTGCGGTACTTGTTCTTCCAAGACCTCCTCTCCCGTTGAACTTTGTTGAGAGTAACCTGAAGCTTTTCAGTTTCTATCATGAAGTACATGACAGATTCCCTCGGCGGTGTAGCGAGCGATTTTGGACGCGGTTCTTAAGCGCTGGTCGCTCTCTGCGGTTGAGCTTAAAACTACAGGTCGATTCATTTTTTATCCTATTGAAGTTGATGAAGGAAGGGAAATAGATGTCTCCAATTAACCCTGCTTTGCATACTGAGTTTAAACAGCGGTCTGTTAGGTTACGAATGTTATCAATGTGGGGGGGCCTTTGTACTGGTTATTTGTATTTTCGCCAATACTGGTTTTTATCTAGACAGAAGGTTTTTGGCGGGGAACAAGGATTAGGATGTTAGGACTGATGTTTTTGAATTACTGCTTTTGATATAGGATTTTGGGTTTTTGTTGATTGTACTCGCTAAGATCTTTTCTTTCGATCTTATGCCTACGTATTCCCGTTTACCGAAACAGGGAAATCAGAGCGTTCGTAGTTCCTTCTATTCTATGGGAGGAAATGGTTGTTTTTGGTGTCTTGTTCAAAGCCCAAGACATGAAGCGAAAGGTGTTTTGTATCTTGTTCAAAGCCCAAGATGTGAAGCTGAAAAGGTTTGACTTTAGAGAGAATTTGTCATCTCTAAAGGGGGGTCTGTTTGTCACAGCTGTTGGGTGATTGACTGTAAAGGAGGATTACTTTAACCGGGATACGCGGATCCTAGCAATGCCATAATTTCCTTTATTGGGGGTTTTAACCTGAAGGGGAAGACTTTAACTCAGTGTAGAGCAATACTATCTTTCCTTAGGAATTTCTCATGCTAAAAGAGGGACAGTGGAGTGGATGTAGATGATCTAGAGGCTTGCCGCTTACAACGATTAGATGAAGGGAGTTGTTTGATGTTTGTGTACTGTGAACGAGGCACAGTTTTGATGCTAAAAGGTTAATTGGATTAACCAGTGATTTTCTTATACAAAGCCTAAGAGGAGGCTGATATGTGTCTCGTACAAAGCCCGAGAGAGAGGCTAAAAGGTTTTGACTCAACGAGGGAATCTTTTGGTATCTCGTATAAAGCCCGAGACGGAGGCAATGGTGACTGTTCAGTTAAGTGACAGGTCTGGTATACTGATTTTGAAAGAGAAAATCAATTCTTATATGAGCAACACTGTACTCCTGGATTTGATTCAAGGATCCGGGTTATTCCTGTTTTTTAAGGAAGCAGGAAATCCGAAGGGTATTAAGATTGTCCGAGTCTACGGGTTTCCTTCCTATTTAACGAAGGGGTCACTTGAGAATGTCTTTGAGACTCAAGGAAGTTAGACTGTCCGTGTCTAGAATTTCATCTTTTATACTGTGTTTTGAGAAACAGTAGTAGACTCTATGAAAGGACTGTTCTATGAAGATGACTAAGTTCTGTTCCTATACCTCTAGGAGGTCGTGGGGACAATTTGTACGAAGCCCAAGAGGAGGCTGGAATCTTTTAAGAAGCCGACGGGTCGTTGTACTAAGCCCAAGAGGAGGCTATCATTCCCGGAGGAAGAGATCATTATACGAAGCCTAAGAGGAGTTTATGAATACTTCTAAGAAACCGTAGGGTCCTTGTACTAAGCCCAAGAGGAGGCGGGGTTGCTTTTAGGAAGCCTTTGGGTCCTTGTACGATGCCCAAGAGGAGGCCGATGCTTTTAAGAAGCCCGTGGGTCCCCAAACCCCGAGAAATTCAAGGCAATGCTATTCACCGAGAATAGATCAAAGTCAGGAAAGTTCAAGAATTTGGAAGAAACTCAAAGATGCCATTCACGGAGAATACATTCATCTCTGGGAGTAGAGTTTCTTGACAATTCCTAATGAGGACAGTCGAAGAGAAGACTGTATCTAGTGATCCTATTGGGGATCTAGTTGTCTATTTCTATGACTAAACGAAACGGCGTCACTTAGTTCTAGACGTAGTTACCGGGGAAACTCTAAATATCTATACTATTATTACACAGTCGATATGAGTTTATGAAAGAAGATTTACAGTGAAACAGCCCCACAATACAGTTATATGTATATGAAAGCGGTAAATGAAAGCGATAACCACTTACTCGGTTGTAGAGCTTCCATGCTGTTTGGTTAGTTGTTCAACAAAGAAAGATTGAAAACAACAGTATATTCAAAATCAAAGGAGAAATTTCCTTGAAAAATAAATATTTGGGGGTTACAGCTCAAGGAGAGGCCCAGGGTTTTATCAGTGAGCGCACTGTTTGAATTTGTACAGAGGGACTTATACAAATGACTGTGGCCCAAAAATTGTTTTATGTACAAAGAGATGGGTCTTACACTCTCTCAAGAGGCCCAAAAGGTTTAAAGAAAAAGAGTGGGGCTTATAACACGAGTGTAGGCCCATATAATTTTTCCGTTTGAAATGGCGATCGCGCCGAGGTTTTCTTTTAACGCAGAGGGACTTATACAATAAGTGAGGCCCAAAAGGATTTTGGTTAAAAGGGATTGGGTCTTACACTCTATTAGAGGCCCAAAATGCTTTGAATGGGTCTTATAGCTCAAGGAGAGGCCCAATTGATTCTTTGAATAGGCGACGATCGCGCCGTCTGTTTTTGACGGTATCGGGACTTATACAATACACTGAGGCCCAAAAATGATTTGGTCAAGAAAGGATTGGGTCTTACACTCTATTAGAGGCCCAAAAAGTTTTGAAAATGATTTATGATGGTTGAATTAATCCAAAAACCCTAATTAGTTTTCAAAAATGTATTTAATTGAATAAAAATTCAATTAAAAATGATCAAAATTGTTTAACATATGAAAAACAAATTGTGATTTTGGATTAATGCTTCAAAAATTAAGTATTGACCTACAAAATAATTAGAAAGCATTAAAAGTTGCAAAATCAATGTAGAAAAAATATTTAATATGTCAAAAACAAATAAAATATTAATTCTTTGCAAAAATATGAATTATATGAAATAAATAATATTTTTGGGATTTTTTGATAAAATAGAATATTTTAACATTTTTGTGAATTATTAAAAAAAGAATCAACTCAAAATCATTAAAACTCAGAGAGAAATTAATTTTTGAATCAATTAAATAAAATCACAAAATTAAAATATTTGAATTATTCAAAAATGGCGCCAAGAACACGCGCGTGTTCTGGGTTTGGCTGATTTGCATTTTCTCCTCAATCTCACTGAATACTTGATTATATCATGCAATCCACATATCATTATGCTCGTCTCAACCTCACGATCATGTCTATAACACTTAATTTCATTTAAATTAAACATATAACAAGAAATCATGAAAAATCCTCAAGAACCCTAATTTCTGCATGAAGGCTAGGATTTTTGATACACGATTCAAATAATGCAATTAATTGAGGGAAAACATTCCATGCATGATTATGAACATATGGCCAAATTATTGTGCGAGGAAATATGCATAGATTGAGAGATGACCAAGTACATGCTTACCTCTAAGCTGTGACAGCAAGTGCAATGTGATTTTTGATTTGGAGGTGTTACAGATGAGTGGTGATGTTCTGAACAGCTTCCCTACACCCTATGGAGTGTGTTTGAATGCTTGGACCTGATTGAAAATGGCTGGATCAATTTGTGGTACCTCAGCTGCAACTTGGTTGAAAATTTGAGCAACTAGCTGGTGAGTTTGTGAAATTGGTGTTTCAGAAGTGATCTAAGTGTTTGATCAGCTCATATGTGATGTATGTGAGGTGTGTGAGTGATTGGTTTGATTGGAATTGCTCTCAAACTCAAAACCCGATAGTGACTTGCCTTAGAAGGTAAAATTGGAGTCAAAGAAGAGATTTTGAGGAAAGCATATGTTTGATGGCTTTGGTGTACTCAAACTGATCACAATTGAGCTCTATTTATAATAGAGCAAGTTTGTTTTGCAAGGAATAGTGAATGGCAGCTGGTAAGTAGGTTTGGCCAATGTTGTCCAATGGAAATGCAAGTCTCCTCTAGCCATTGACTAGAGGTTAGGGCACAGAGCTTTGGTTCCCTTGGTCTTGGATAAGTCTTGACTGATTTCAGATGAGAATGGCTCAGTCCATGCCACCTTGATGCTTCCATTGAATGCTTTAATCCAAATTTGGAGTCTTGTCCCTATTTTGGCCATTCTAGGTTCAACATGCTATTTCTTGTTCCATGGACTTTGGAGGCTTGGCTCAGTGATTGTCCCATTTAGATTCAATCCTCAGATGTGTCCAAGTGGATAGGAGCATTTGAATTTGGCTGATTTTGGCAAATCGAGCCAAAATGCAAAATCTGCATTGCCTTTGACAGATTTCAGCAAGGCAACTTGACAATGTCATATCTCATGGGGTAAGTTGAATTTGGCAATGTTCTTGGCCATTTTGGAAAGCCCTTACATGATACAACAACTGTTTGAACAAGTTTGGTTTTGATCTCTTTTGATTCCAAGTGAAAAATCCCTCTACATTTGGCAAAAAGTGAAGCAAAATCTGACTTAGTGAAATTTTCACTAAGTGTTGGAACAAAGTGTGATTTCTTGATTTTGATCACTCCATAACTCAAAATCCTTAATGAATTGGACTTAGGTCTAGTTGAAGTTTTTGTAGAGGGTAATGAGGGCTACAAATCCATCTTTGGATGAGAAAAAATGTCCATGTGGTTTAGGAGTTATGATCCTCCAAAGTTAGTGCATTAGTGGTACTTTTTCCATAACTTAGAAAAATTTCTAAGTTTTATGGTTACCCCTTTTACAAGTTATCCAACATTCTTCGATTTTTCTTGATGAATGATGATTCAAATCATACATTAACATCATTTTAGGGTTAAAAATCCATTTTGGTGAAAAATCTCAAAAAGTCAAAGTTGACTTTTGTGCACAGTTGACTTTTTATCAGATGAATTCCAAATTGTGCAATTCTTCAGGAAATCATGTCCTTGACCTAAATCAAACTTAATGGACATGTTCCATGGGTGTCATAGGGTATATTGGGGCATGTCCTAGGGTTTGGGAGCATGTCCTGGTCAAAAGTCAAAGTTACAGTTGACTTTCCTCGCGAAACCCTAATTGTGGTACAGATGAAAATGAGACTTGTTGCTCAAGCTTCTTGGATTAATCCATTGTTCCAAATGGATCAATATAGTTCATTAGAGACCCTCAAATCATGTCTTGAGGTCTTGGCTCTTGATTTGTCCCAAAAGTAAACTTAGGGGTGAATTAGGTCAAGAAACCCTAATTCCTGATTTTTGATGTATGCATCCCCTGAGGTCAAATTGACTTGATGCTTGGGTCCATGAGGTTCCATGGAGTACATTAGGTTGTGTTTTGGATCTTTGGTTTATGTCCATATGAAACTTTCCATCTAGAGGCCCTGGTCGACCAAAACCCTAATTTGGTGATACTGGCGATCTTGAGACTTGATCCACCTAGAAGGGAGCAACCTTGTGCTTAATCCCTGAAGTGGGAGTCCTTTTTGATCCATTGTGGATGTTTGAGAGGTTAGACAAGTTAAAGATCAATTCATTCCTTGATTTATCCTTTGTCTAAGGCTTAGAGATGGCTAGAAACCCTAATTTTGATTGTAGTGAATGCTCAATACTCCTTGAGGCATTTGGTTCATCCATATTGTGATGATGATTTGCACAATGATGGGAAATCTTAGTGGTCAAAATTTGGGGTATGACAGATGCCTCTATTTAATCTTCTTGGACCCGAAGGTGTGAATGACGAAGGTATTCGGGCATTCGGGGTGCAAGAGGATTAAATATCGGAATACCCGAAATTTTGATGGTGGTTATGAATGGTAGCTTGCGCACTCATCTTCTTTTGCTAAGCAATGATGCTTAGAAAAGGTAAACTTCCCCTCGATCCTGGTTTCCTACCAAGGAACTGCTCTTAGTTTCGGAAACAAACTTCCCCTCGATCCTGGTTTCCTACCAAGGAACTGGTCTCAGTTGCTTATGTAAACTTCCCCTCGATCCTGGTTTCCTACCAAGGAACTGGTCTCAGTTGCTTATGTAAACTTCCCCTCGATCCTGGTTTCCTACCAAGGAACTGGTCTTAGTTTCTTTCGTCAATAAACTTTACTGACAAGGGACGCTATTCGTAGCGGCTTTCCCTTCAAACTTCTCGCCAAATTTTCCTAGGGAGATGCCATTTGAGATGAAAAAGTTTCGATGTAAGACTTGCTGGGGAACCCAGTCGTCTGAGTTGTAGAGGTGCACAAACTTCTCTGTTGGAGACGCCATTTGTCGATTCTACTGGGGGCAAGCGAGTCTCTCGAGAGACTGTTTCCACTTGGGGATCTTACATCATACTTTTCTCGGGATCTTCCCAGAGAAATGCCATATGATGAGGTCCAATTTTGAGGTGCCGATGACCTTTTCATCAGCGGATTTTTGGAGAAATACTGATGCACTGCCGAACCCTTGCTTAAGAGGCTTTCTCTGTGGATTTTCTTTAATCCGGGAAAGCAAGGATATCATCTTCAATGGCGAAGAGTGACATCTGTTGAAGGTTCTCTGGCCTTTCAGAGGTTCAAGTTATCAAAGTGGTCTAGTGCCAACTCTGATCTAGAGATAAACGGGAGAGAGATTGCTTAGATGATTCACTTCCTACGAGGAAAGGTCTGACAACTCGATTGAGAGGACTTTTATCACTAGGGGATAAGACCGACTAGAGTAATAGCGATGCAATATGAAATGTAAATGCAAATCAATAATGCATGATGTATGTATGTATATGCTGACAAAACTGACGCGACACACAAACTAAAAGATGAACATGACTGGATACTCGGCCATCGCGGGGCATATAGAGATATCGCTGGTTCAAGATAGCAATTCCACCTTGCTTAGGAGAGATAATCCCTGCGGAGAATACCGTTGATAGGGCTTAGGAGGTAAGAACTCTGCCGTGGATGTGAGACGAAACAAGTTCTCTGACACAGTTGATCCCTTTATTCAGGCGTACTGGTCTAGAAGGAGTACTTTGATTCTGCACTTTGAGGTTCGAACACCCTTGGAGACGCGATTGATGTTCTTTCGATGTTTAACAGTCAAAAGAAATTGCCATCTTTATTTTAAAAGCAGAAAAAGTTTTAACAAGTAAATTCATTTTTATTTTATTTCAAGAATCGTTAATCATGTTAACAACGTCGTTCTGTAAAGCTAAAACAAGCAAGAATTACAAACAAAAGCACAAGGCTCAAATTTTATTTATAAGATGGAGATCAGCCAAACGCGTGATTCCCAAGAGTATTTACAATGTTTGAAAATAGTAATTTACAGGGAAAAGGGCTACGTGGAAACATAACGACCACTATCCTTATACCAACTTTGAATTCAGGGCATCCTGAGCTTCTGTCGAAGATGACCTTAACTGGAGTTTTCTTCCGATGATGTAACTGCTGCTACTGAGGGACTTGCCTCTGTTGAACATAGTTACTTGCCATTATCCCTAATTTTTGCCTGGATTGTACTATGATGTTTCCAATCCACCGGGATGATTTTTTTTATTTATTTTGTCTCTAACTTTTGCCTGGACCTCCCTTTCGGGTTTTCAATCCACCGAGACGTTTTTTTAGGCGAAGTATTTCTTGACTACATCAACATTCGTGGGGTAGGAAAATTCCTCTCCGTACATGGTTGCAAGTCTCAAGGCGCCGCCTGAGAAAGCTTTCGTGACCACATAGGGGCCATCATAATTTGGAGTCCATTTACCCCGAGAGTCAGTGAGAAATGATTGTATCTTCTTGAGCACGAGGTCCCCTTTCCTGAAGACACGAGGTCGAACCTTTTTGTCGAACGCCTTCTTCATTCTCTGCTAATACAACTGACCGTGGCATAGTGTCATTATTCTCTTTTCTTCGATCAGATTCAGTTCGTCATGTCGACTTTGACACCATTCAGCTTTGGTGAGCTTAGCTTCCATCAATACCCTGATTGACGGGATCTCTACTTCTATGGGGAGAACTGCCTCCATGCCATATACTAGAGAGAAAGGGGTTGCCCCTGTTGAAGTACAGACAGATGTGCGATAACCATGAAGAGCAAAGGGTAGCACCTCGTGCCAGTCTTTGTAGGTCACAACAATCTTTTGAACAATCTTCTTGATGTTCTTGTTAGCCGCTTCTACCGCCCCGTTCATCTTGGGTCGGTAGGGAGATGAGTTATGATGTTCGATCTTGAACTCTGCGCACAACTCCTTCATCATCTTGTTGTTCAAGTTAGATCCATTGTCAGTAATGATCTCGCTTGGAACACCATAACGGAAGATGATATTGTTTTTGATAAATCGGACCACCACTTGTCGGGTTACATTGGCGTATGACACTGCTTCGACCCACTTGGTGTAGTCAATGGCTACTAGGATGAACCGATGTCCATTTGAAGCTTTAGGTTCGATCAAGCCAATCATGTCGATTCCCCATATGGAAAAAGGCCATGGGGAAGAAAGAACTTTGAGATTTGATGGCGGTACATGAATTTTGTCGGAGTATATCTGACACTTGTGACACCTCCTCATGTACTTGTAGCAGTTGGATTCCATGGTCAACCAGTAGTACCCTGCTCTCAAAAATTTTCTCGCCATTGTGTGTCCGTTGGCATGAGTGCCAAAGGATCCTTCATGAATTTCTTTCATAAGGATGTCTGCTTCTGGTCTGTCTACGCATCGGAGCAAGACCATGTCAAAATTTCTCTTATAAAGTGTATCGCCGCTCAGGAAGAAGCTGCATGCTAGTCTTCTGAGGGTCTTCCTGTCTTTCTTAGATGCCCCAGGTGGGTATCCTTATTTCTGAAGGAAGCATTTGATATCGTGGTACCAAGGTTTGTCATCTATGACTGCTTCAATCGTGAAGATGTAAGCGGGTCATTTAAGGCGCATTATGTCGATCTTAGGTATGTCATTCCATTGACCTACACTAATCATGGAAGAAATAATGGCTAATGCATCAGCCATGTGATTCTCATCATGAGGGATGTGATGAAACTCAACTCTGTTGAAGAAGGGTAACAACCTTCTTGCATAGTCTTTGTAAGGAATCAATCCTGATTGGTATGTGTTCCAATCTCCTTTTATCTAATTGATAACCAAAGCTGAGTCAGCATATACATCCAAGTTTTTGATCCTTAAATCAATCGCTTCCTCGAGACCCATGATACAAGCTTCGTATTCGGCCTCATTGTTCGTACACTTGAACGTAAGTCTAGCAGTGAAAGGAATGTTGGTGCCCGGAGGGGTAACAATGATTGCCCCAATTTCGTTTCCATAATGATTAAATGCTCCGTCAAAGATAAGTCCCCATTGGGAACCTGGTTCTAGCCCTTCACTGGGTAGTGGTTCATCGCAGTCTTTCATTTTTAAATACATGACATCTTCGTCTGGGAAGTCAAACCCGATTGATTCTTGATCGTCAATCGGTTGATGAGCCAAATGATCGGCTAAAATACTTCCCTTAACGGCTTTTTGAGCATGGTACTCTATGTCATATTCTAATAACAGCATCTGCCAACGGGCAATTCTTCCCGTAAGAGCAGGTTTTTCGAATACGTACTTGATTGGATCCATTTCGGAGACCAACCAAGTAGTATGACGAATCATGTATTGGCGAAGACGTTTGACTGCCCAAGCCAAAGCGCAACAAGTTTTCTCAAGCATCGTGTATCGAGTCTCGCAGTCGGTGAATTTCTTGCTCAAATAGTAGATGGCAGACTCTTTTCTTTTAGTTTCGTCTTGTTGGCCATGTACACATCCCATTGAGTCCTCTAGGACTGTGAGGTAAATGATCAGTGGTCTTCCTTCCACTGGAGGTGATAGAATCGGAGGATTCAACAGATATTTCTTAATACTGTCGAAGGCAGTTTGGCAATCTTCTGACTAAATGCAATCCTGGTTCTTTTTCAGTAATTTGAAAATCGGCGCATATGTGGCGGTCATAAGGAATATGAATCTGGAGATGTAGTTCAAACGTCCCAAGAATCCTCTGACTTGTTTTTCAGTTTTCGGCGAAGGCATTTCTTGAATGGCCTTGACCTTGTCAGGATCAACCTCAATTCCTTTCTGGCTGACGATGAACCCTAGTAGTTTCCCTAAACGGACACCGAAGGTGCACTTGTTGGGCTTCAAGCGGAGCTTGAATTTTCTCAAACGTTCAAACAATTTTGACAGATGTTCAACGTGCTCACTCATTGTTTTTGATTTTGCAATCATATCATCGACATATACCTCGATTTCCTTATGTATCATGTCATGAAACAGAGTAGTCATGGCCCTTTGATAGGTTGCCCCGGCGTTCTTCAAACCGAACGGCATTACCTTGTAACAAAAGGTACCCCATGGGGTAATGAACAAAGTTTTCTCCATGTCTTTCGGCGCCATTTTGATCTGGTTATAGCCCGAGAATCCATCCATGAAGGAGAATACTTTGAACTTTGTTATGCTGTCAACCAACATGTCAATGTGTGGTAAAGGAAAGTCGTCCTTTGGACTTGCCTTGTTCAGATCTCTGTAATCAACACACATTCTGACCTTTCCGTCCTTTTTGGGAACGGGTATGATGTTGGCTAACCATTGAGGATATTCAGCTGTAGCGAGGAAACCTGCGTCAATCTGCTTTTGTACCTCCTCTTTGATTTTGATGGCCATGTCCGGGTGAGTGTGACTCAACCTTTGCTTTACTGGCGAACATTCCGATCTTAACGGTAAGTGATGTTCCACGATGCTGGTATCCAACCCTGGCATATCCTAATAGGACCAAGCGAATACATCGGGAAATTCTCTGAGAAACTTTATCAAACTCTCTCTGGCAGTTGGACTGAGCAGTGCCCCGATCCTGATTTCTTTTCTCTCTCTTTCTGAACCCAAGTTTACCATTTCCAACGGTTCTTTGTGAGGTTCAATGGACCTTTCCTCCTGTCTGAGTAATCGGGAGATCTATTCTGGAATTTCGTTGTCATTTTCTTCTTCAGCTCCAAATATCGAGAACCCAAAGTTGGGGGAAGGCATCGGATCGTATGTTTCAACTGGGTTGAAAACAAGAAATCTGCATGACGTGATGATTCGTGTTTAGAAGAGATAGAGAAAATTCAAGTGTGTGCAGTGTATTTATTTTACTGCTTGTTTTTTATAGTTTTGTTTTTTAGGATTACCATTTTCTTTGAAAAAGCAAAAAGAGAAAACAGCAATTAATGCGGAAATTACAGAACGACGTTATTTTATTAATGAACAAGTTGATCCTTGAAACTACAGCCCTATAAAACAAAACTCTGTCGCCTCGGGCAAAGCGAAGAGGGAAATTTACAAAAAGCGAGCCCTGTCAAAACATCCATTTCACCTGGGCAGGGTGAAAGGTTAAAGATGGCAATTACTTTGACTGATGAACGACCTTCGGAACCTCGACAGCAACCCATTGGCGGCGAACTCCTCGGTGAATCACAAAGTCTGGCACCTTCCTTGATTTCTCTTCAGAAATAACGCTGATATCTGGTGGAGTGGGATCATTGGAATCTGTCTCCCAGGTAGAATTGTCGTAAGAGAATTCCTCTGTGGCATTTTGCATAGCATTTGTGCTCTCAGGTACATCTCCCCATCCAGTTGCCTGGATATCCTCGAGCCTGATACGAGAACTTTCGGGAGCGGTGTACTTGACCATATAGTCGAATTTTCCACTTGGTTCTCCCAGAGTGTCTCAAACTTCTTTGGAACTGGAGGAGTCATCTCTCTCAATGACGTTGACCTCGGGAAAAGCATAGTTGATGAACTCAAGTCCCGCAAACGTTGCGAATTCATCTTCCTGTTGAGTAGTTTCTGAATGACCTGAGTGTTGATCCCATGGCATGGTGGGGACACAGGTATTTCGTTCAATGACGGTCAGCTGATTTTCATTGTTCGGCAGAATTTCTTGCCCCAAGTTTCCTGGGTAAGGTTGCCACATTGGCAGACCATCCATTGGGCCATAGTAGGTATAGCCAAAATTATCTTTCATCGGAGTGTCTTCCTATAATGAATTTGGCGAAGCGCGGTATCCTTCCGGATCACAATCCCCGTAGATCATTTCGACATCTAATCTTGGTATAAATCTCGGACTTTCTGTAGGAAAGCAAAAAGGCATATGCACCTCTTCCTGGGACATTTAACCGTCCTCGTTAAGGTAGGACTTCCATTCTTCATCTGTGTCAGAGGGATCTTCATCATTGATAGCATGAACTGTCTGAGACACTGGGTGAAGAAAACCTCCACTATGGAAGAAGTTTTGAAGGGGATGAAGACTTTCATCGTTGGCAGCTGTCCGGGTACAGGTTGCAGAAAAACCAAGACCCTTCTTTGTTTTATTGTCAATGGGAATGACAAGCTGTCCCCATCCTGTCGTATCGGTACTCTCTACCGCTTTAATAGCATCATTGTATGAGGAAATCGAGGTTCCTCCTCTGAACTGATTGTCCTTGCTCACCGACAATTCTTGAAACTGAGTTCCAATAACCTCCTCGGGTTCTATTCCAGTAGATGATGACAAGTTACTCACAAGCAGGGCTTGTTCCCCACAAACTGTGACAAGCTGATCGTTCTGAACGAATTTTAGCTTTTGGTGGAGGGTCGAAGTGACCGCTCCAGCCTGGTGTATCCAAGGTCTTCCTAATAAACAACTGTATGTTTCCCGGATGTCCATGACCTGGAAAGTGACATGGAAAGTGTGAGGACCAATAGTTATGGGAAGATCAACTTCGCCGATAACTATTTTTCTGGATTCGTCGAATGCTTTGACGACGACCTCGCTGACTCTCATCGGAGGGCCTTTGAATGATAATTGCATCAAAGTGGACTTCGGCATAACATTCAGGGCTGACCCTGTGTCTACTAGTACGCTGGCTAAAGCATCGTCCTGGCAGTTAACTGTGATATTGAGCGCCATGTTATGACGACGACCCTCTTTAGGTAATTCTTCATCACTAAATCCCAAATTGTTGCAGGAAGTGATGTTAGAGACAATGCTATTGAACTGCCTGATTGTTACATCCTGTTCCATAAAGGCTTGCTCCAAGACTTTCTGTAGAGCCTCCCTGTGGGCTTCTGAACTGAGTAACAGTGATAACACCGAGATCTTTGAAGGAGTCTGTAACAGCTGATCAACAATGTTATATTCACTCCTTTGGATGAGCTTCAGCATCTCATCATTATTTTTCGAAAGGTCGGGATTACTGGATTGACTGACTGGTGGATCAGGAGTTTCCGTCTGAAGTTCCTTTTCCTTGTTAAGTTCTCCAACTCCTCGGTTGAAGATTCGACCGCTCCGTGTTACACGACTGATGTCTGCTATATTCACGACGGAGGGTAATGGAATTTCCTTTCCATTTGCAAGTGTCGTTGCACCGTATTTGTAAGGGATAGCCTTAGCTGATTCATATGGTAGTGGTCCTGGTAGATAGATGACTACATGAGCCTTCTGATTTTTCTGACCATCATAAGTAATCTCGATTCGTTCCCGGTTGGGAACTTTAAATTCTTCAAGTAGAGGAATAATGGCAAAAACATCCCTGGTCCTGTGATGACCAGCGATCGTGACAACATCCTCAACTTGCTCGGCAAGGTAGTTCGGCGACCAGTTGATGGGTCCAGAACCCGAATAGGGACGAATTTCTCCACGATCGACCTGACCCTGAAGAGTTGCTCTCACAAGGTAACACCCTTGGTTACTTTCCGAACAGACGCTACAACTGTCATAGTTGTGTGGTGGCACCTGGCCACGCCCACTTTGAATACAATGTAACCTCACTAGGTTAGCTTCCACTGATCGAACATCCTAACTCTGACGCTGAGTGGGGTTTCTATTACTGATACTAATCTGCTGAGTATCTTCATCCATGTAGATTGGCATCCACCAATGATTTAACAAGTGCTGAAGTGCCTCCTAGACAATGGTACAACCTCGATCGTTTTCGCAACCCGCTTTACAGCTTTGATAGTCATGTGATATTAAGAATCCGAGTCGGACCTGCTTAGCATGTAACTCTACCAGGTTGGTATTTATCACGCGAATATCGAAGATCTGAACCATGTTGATTTGATAGGAGTTCCTATCATGGTAGTCTTGGATCCATCCAAGATCCATCTAACGCTGGAGGGCCTCTTGTATGAAAGAGCATCCCTGTTTGTTTACCGAGCAAATTAGACAAGAACTGTAATCGTGCCACGGCAAATTATGATACTGGTTTTGCCTTGAGTGCATCGCCACAAAGTTGACATTCATTGCACGGATGTCGTGGTTCTGAATGACGTTAGAATTCGTGTAGACCATGTTAACTCCACGAACTCGGTGCTCCTGGATCCATCTGAGATCCATTTGTTCCTGTAGAGCTGCTTGCTCTACCGAACATCCTTGATTGTCTTTAGAGCAGATATCACACTGATGATAATTATGAGGTGGCACATGGCCATATCCACTCTGTCTACAATGCATCTTAACCAGATTGGTTTTCAACAAGAGTACATCGTAAATTTGATAGACATTGTTAGTGTCTTCTTCTATCAAATTGACTGCAGCTTTCTCATGTTGAGGCAGCGGATTCGTGAGAACATTAGGATTTGTATCCTTGAAGGATAAAACCCCGCTCCTAACAAGTTTTTGCACGTCGGACTTGAAATTGAGACAAGTCTCTATGTTATGCCCTGATCCTCCTTGATGATAAGGGAAAGTTTGATCCACCTTAAACCAAAATGGCGGATTTTCTGGTACTGTAAGAGGAGATTTAGTCTGAATGTGCCCCTTAGCCAGTAGTAATGGAAACAGTTCTGCGTACGATACGGGTATAGGATCAAATCCTGGCGGCCATGTTGTACGGTTGTTGTTATATGGAGGATGAGCCTGCTGAAGAGGCTGTTGTGTCCTTTGCTGATCAGGTTGGCTTTGCGCAACCTGAGGTTGATACGTAGGAATAGACGCAGGGTTGATAGCAGGAGTCACAGCTGCTACCGGTTGATAACGTCGTCTTTGCTTTCCAAGAGAGATATTCCCAATATCTTGCTCTTTTTTCTTAGGGAGAGCACTACCGTATTTTTTAGTGCCGCTCGTCGATCCAGTGGCTTTTACCAAACGTCCTTCTCGGACGGCTTCCTCAAGACGTACGCCCATGCCGACCATTTCGGTGAAATCACTGGGTGCACTGGCAACCATTCGGTCATAGTAAAATGAGCTTAAGGTCTTTAAGAAGATCTTTGTCATCTCTTTTTCCTCAAGAGGTGGACAAATTTGAGCGGCAATTTCATGCCACCTTTGAGCATACTCCTTAAAGGTTTCCTTGTCCTTTTGCGACATCGATCTGAGTTGATCTCTGTCGGGTGCCATGTCCAGATTGTATTTGTATTGTTGGATGAAGGCAGTACCAAGATCTATGAATGTGCTAATCGTAGCACGGTTTAAACCCATGTACCATTTGAGTGCGGCGCCGGTTAAACTATCCTGAAAGTAGTGAATCAGTAGGTCCGAATTCTCCGTCTGGGCTGACATCCGCCGAGCGTACATCACCAGATGGCTTTGAGGGCAAGAGTTACCCTTATATTTTTCAAAGTCGGGCACTTGAAATTTGTGCGGGACTTTCACATTTGGGACCAAGCAGAGATCTGCGGCGTCTTTTCCAAATAAATCCTGACCGCGAATGGCCTGTAGTTCCTTCTGCATTTCCAAGAACTGTTCCTGGAATTCATCCATTATGTCAAACATAGTTTCCTTCTTACCAGAAGGTGTTGGTGGAATCTGTCCTTCTGGGACAGTGTGCACCACAAGGGGTGGTACCGTGACTACGGCAGTGAGTCTTGGTGTTTCCCGAAGTTTGTAACCTTCAGGAGTCTTCGGTATGCCCCTGGCATCTTCGCTTTCCCGAAGTTTGTAACCTTCAGGCCCAGAGGCTTCTGTTGTGATTCCCTAATCTTCAGTGATCGGCGGAACATATCCTTCCGGGATATAGTTAACAGGCATGCGCCAAGGACGATCTTTCGGTATCTGATACCTAGGATCATACCTCTCCACTATGGGCGTTGAAGTGATCTCTGAGATCACAGTTCTTTGTAGCTGAGCTTCTGCCATGGCTTGCATGTCGTTACGAAGCTTTCTCATATCCTCTCTCAGAGCGTCGATCTCTTCTTTCAACTCTCTATTTTCTTCCTCAAGATCATCCGTCTTTTTCTGATGATTGGCCCGAGTATTATACGAATGAGACAGTTTGACTCTAGAATCGAGACACAAACGTGAGATTCGTAGGGAAGAAGAATACGCGATGTGAGAATGATGAATGCAATAATTATATTAATTGTTCTTTTGGTTTAATCAAAATAAACTTCGACAATTAGATTGCAAATATCAAACGGTGGGGAAACCCCTTTTTATTGAAATTCAAAAGATTACAGAAGTGGAAATACAGTAGATTACAAAGTGCAGAAACAGAAACCTAAACTAATGGGTCCTGAGTTCTCTCTGAAGAGAAATCAGGTGCTGATTCTGGTATCTTCCTTTTCTTTGACCGGGGCTCTTGGGCTGTTGTCGGGTTGTCATTCCTTTGCCAAGTGAAAGGAGCGAGCAAATTCCTTTGGTCATCTTGATTATCTACAGCATGTTGCTCCAAAATTTCAATCAGAGCATCTTTTTCTTTCTGTAATTGCTGTATTTTGATGCACTCTATGTCGAGGGTGCGGTACTTGTGCTTCCAAGACCTTCTCTCCTTTTGAATTTTGTTGAGAGTAACCTGAAGCTTTTCAGTTTCCGTCATGAAGTACATGACAGATTCCCTCGGCGGAAGAATTCCGTAACGAGGATAAGGCATCTTTAGCTTGAGAGCTCTAGTTTGTACCCAATGGAGATAAGGCTCCATCGAGACATAGTCCGGTTTTCCCAGAGACTCTCGTCCTTTCTTATGAACATGCTTCCAAGCGTGCACTATTTCCATCTTTAGTGCTCTGTCGTTTTCTCCTTCTTTGAAGAAAAGACCTTCCAGATGAACACCCAGTGGGATGTGTCTCATCGGGTATCCAAATTGACGGCGAACCAATACCGGATGGTAGTTGATTCCTCCTTTAGTTCCTATAAGGGGTACGTTGGGGAAGTTTCCACAACGGTCAATGATCCTGATTCCCTCATAAATCCTATTACACCAATCTATATCAGAGTTGGTAAGAGACATGATCTTCTGCGACCAACGTAAGGCACTCTTGCAATCCCAAAAAGCAGCAGACTTGGGCAAGTGAGAGATAAACCATTTGTAAAGCAAAGGTACACAGCATGTGATCTCCCCTCCGCTGTACAAATTTCCCAGGTGTACAAAATGATACGTATCTGCGAGCAAAGTCGGCACAGGATTTCCAATGAGAAAAACCTTAATGGAGTTAATATCGACGAAGTTATTGATGTTAGGAAACAAAAATAACCCGTAGGTGAGCAAGACAAAGATGCTTTCAATAGCAGTCACGTTTCCTATACTAACGAAGTACAGGGCCTTCTTTGTCAAGAACTGGGCTGGCAAACCTTGGATGCCACCCTTAGCGGTCATGTGAGCCCTGACCTCAGACTCGTCCAAATGAATTGCTCTTGCAATAGTCTAATTCTTTGGAATTTCTTCCAGTCCAGAAAATGGAGCTCGATCTGTAATGTGTAGATCGATCAGGTGAGAATACTCCACCAGCGTTGGTATAAGCTGGTAATCCGGGAATGTGAAACAGTGATAAACCGGATCATAAAACTGAATGAGCGCATCCATGATTCCCTCAATCACATGGACTCTTAATAGTGGTAGCAAACCTCCGTGCTTGGCTCTGAAAGCCTCTGGGTTAGTGATCATCCTCGCTAACCTTCTCAAATCCTCTAGTTTTGGAACCTTGAAGGTATACTGGTGAGTTCTCCTTCTACCGAAATCCATTAGTGCAATCCTTTTCTCTGATATTTGCAATCACAGTCTTAGTTTATTTTGAAAGAACAGAGAGACTAGAAGAGAAGATTTTTTGAATGTTTTAATGTTTTTTAAATGAATGCATGAATGCAGCACACAAAAACATAGAAAAAACATGGGGTCAAAGGGTCGTTGTCATGAAGTCAAGGCTCTACCCATCCCCAAAGGTTTATACTAGGGTGATTTTTGTACCTATACTCATTATCATCAGCTCCTCCCAGGAAAGCAAAACAACAAGCGGATCGCCAGCGAGTTGTAAAGCAATCTTAGAGTAAGTGCCATTCACCGAGAATAGATCACCAGCCTCAAATGAGGGTAGTATCGCGTAACAACTATTTCCGATAGTTACTGCACTACAAAAGGGTTTGGCTCCTCAGCTTCTTAGACTTAACAACCGGCCCATTGTCTAGGTGAGAGAATGGGTTGCGTTGGTCAGCCTCCACTGAGGTTGATGGTCGACCCCGTCGCCATCACTTATCTTAGGTGTATACTCATTCTTTCCACATACGACATCACCCGCATTCCCATTAGCAGAAAAATAAACATGTATAGCAATTAGGAAAAGCAGTATATATATTTGTCCTAATCATCCTAGACCTATGAAGCTAAGAATCTTAAGTTCCTGACAGAAAATGGGTTCCCCGGCGGAAGCCCCAATCTGTGGTATTCACATAAGTGAAGAAAAGGATGACCGTGCCTAGACCTAACTTTGAAACGCCCCACGGTGGGCGCCATTTTTCTGTAGCGAGCGATTTTGGACGCGGTTCTTAAGCGCTGGTCGCTCTCTGCGATTGAGCTTAAAACTACATGTCGATTCATTTTTTATCCTATTGAAGCTGATGAAGGAAGGGAAATAGATGTCTCCAATTAACCCTGCTTTGCATACTGAGTTTAAACAGCGGTCTGTTAGGTTACGAATGCTATCAATGTGGGGGGCCTTTGTACTGGTTATTTGTATTTTTGCCAATACTGGTTTTTATCTAGACAGAAGGTTTCTGGCGGGGAACAAGGATTAGGATGTTAGGAAAGATGTTTTTGAATTACTGCTTTTGATATGGGATTTTGGGTTTTTGTTGATTGTGCTCGCTAAGATCTTTTCTTTCGATCTTATGCCTACGTATTCCCGTTTACCGAAACAGGGAAATCAGAGCGTTCATAGTTCCTCCTATTCTATGGGAGGAAATGGTTGTTTTTGGTGTCTTGTTCAAAGCCCAAGACATGAAGCGAAAGGTGTTTTGTATCTTGTTCAAAGCCCAAGATGTGAAGCTAAAAGGGTTTGACTTTAGAGAGAATTTGTCATCTCTAAAGGGGGGTCTGTTTGTCACAGTTGTTGGATGGGTCTTACACTCTATTAGAGGCCCAAAATGTTTTGAATGGGTCTTATAGCTCAAGGAGAGGCCCAATTGATTCTTTGAATAGGCGACGATCGCGCCGTCTGTTTTTGACGGTATCGGGACTTATACAATACACTGAGGCCCAAAAATGATTTGGTCAAGAAAGGATTGGGTCTTACACTCTATTAGAGGCCCAAAAAGTTTTGAAAATGATTTATGAGGGTTGAATTAATCCAAAAACTCTAATTTTTTTTCAAAAATGTATTTAATTGAATAAAAATTCAATTAAAAATGATCAAAATTGTTTAACATATGAAAAACAAATTGTGATTTTGGATTAATGCTTCAAAAATTAAGTATTGACCTACAAAATAATTAGAAAGCATTAAAAGTTGCAAAATCAATGTAGAAAAAATATTAAATATGTCAAAAACAAATAAAATATTAATTCTTTGCAAAAATATCAATTATAAGAAATAAATAATATTTTTGGGATTTTTTGATAAAATAAAATATTTTTACATTTTTGTGAATTATTAAAAAAAATCAACTCAAAATCATTAAAACTCAGAGAGAAATTAATTTTTGAATCAATTAAATAAAATCACAAAATTCAAATATTTGAATTATTCAAAAATGGCGCCAAGAACACACCAAGAACACGCGCGTGTTCTGGGTTTGGCTGATTTGCATTTTCTCCTCAATCTCACTGAATACTTGATTATATCATGCAATCCACATATCATTATGCTCGTCTCAACCTCACGATCATGTCTATAACACTTAATTTCATTTAAATTAAACATATAACAAGAAATCATGAAAAATCCTCAAGAACCCTAATTTCTGCATGAAGGCTAGGATTTTTGATACACGATTCAAACAATGCAATTAATTGAGGGAAAACATTCCATGCATGATTATGAACATATGGCCAAATTATTGTGCGAGGAAATATGCATAGATTGAGAGATGACCAAGTACATGCTTACCTCTAAGCTGTGACAGCAAGTGCAATGTGATTTTTGATTTGGAGGTGTTACAGATGAGTGGTGATGATCTGAACAGCTTCCCTACACCCTATGGAGTGTGTTTGAATGCTTGGACCTGATTGAAAATGGCTGGATCAATTTGTGGTACCTCAGCTGCAACTTGGTTGAAAATTTGAGCAACCAGCTGGTGATTTTGCAAAATTGGTGTTTCAGAAGTGATCTAAGTGTTTGATCAGCTCATATGTGATGTATGTGAGGTGTGTGAGTGATTGGTTTGATTGGAATTGCTCTCAAACTCAAAACCCGATAGTGACTTGCCTTAGAAGGAAAAATTGGAGTGAAAGAAGAGATTTTGAGGAAAGCATCTGTTTGATGGCTTTGGTGTACTTAAACTGATCACAATTGAGCTCTATTTATAGTAGAGCAAGTTTGTTTTGCAAGGAATAGTGAATGGTGTCATACCCCAAATTTTGACCACTAAGATTTCCCATCATTGTGCAAATCATTATCACAATATGGATGAACCATCATGCCTCACCAAATGCCTCAAGGGTTGTTGAGCATTCACTACAATCAAAATTAGGGTTTTAAGCCCTCTCAGAGCCTTAGACAAAGGATCAATCAAGGAATGACATGATCTTCAACTTGTCTAACCTCTCAAACATCCACAATGGATCAAAAAGGACTCCCACTTCAAGGATTAAGCACAAGGTTGCTCCCTTCTAGGTGGATCAAGTCTCAAGATCGCCAGTATCGCCAAATTAGGGTTTTGGTCGACCAGGGCCTCTAGATGGAAAATTTCATCTGGACACAAGCCAAAGATCCAAAACACAACCTAATGTACTCCATGGAACCTCATGGACCCATTCATCAAGTCAATTTTGCCTCAGGGGATGCATACATCAAAAATCAGGGATTAGGGTTTCTTGACCTAATTCACCCCTAAGTTGACTTTTGGGACAAATTAAGAGCCAAGACCTCAAGAGAGGATTTTAGGGTCTCTAATGAACTATATTGATCCATTTGGGACAATGGATTGATCTAGGAAGCTTGAGCAACAAGTCTCAATTTCATCTGCACCACAATTAGGGTTTCGCGAGGAAAGTCAACTGTAACTTTGACTTTTGACTAGGACATGCTCCCAAACCCTAAGACATGACCCAATATACCCTATGACACCCATGGAACATGTCCATCAAGTTTGATTTAGGTCAAGGACATGATTTCATGAAGAATTGCACAGTTTGGAATTCATCTGATAAAAAGTCAACTATGCACAAAAGTCAACTTTGACTTTTTGAGATTTTTCACCAAAGTGGATTTTTAACCCTAAAATGATGTTAATGTATGATTTGAATCATCATTCATCAAGAAAAATCAAAGAATGTTGGATAACTTGTAAAAGGGGTAACCATAAAACTTAGAAATTTTTCTAAGTTATGGAAAAAGTACCACTAATACACTAACTTTGGAGGACCATAACTCCTAAACCACAAGGCCAATTTTTTTCATCCAAATATGTATTTGTAGACCTCATTACCCTCTACAAAAACTTCAACTAGACCTAAGTCCAATTCATTAAGGATTTTGAGTTATGGAGTGATCAAAATCAAGAAATCACACTTTGTTCCAACACTTAGTGAAAATTTCACTAAGTAAGATTTTGCTTCACTTTTTGCCAAATGTAGAGGGATTTTTCACTTGGAATCAAAAGAGATCAAAACCAAACTTGTTCAAAAAGTTGTTGTACCATGTAAGGGCTTTCCAAAATGGGCAAGAACATTGCCAAATTCAACTTACCCCATGAGATATGACATTGTCAAGTTGCCTTGCTAAAATCTGTCAAAGGCAAGGCAGATTTTGCATTTTGGCTCGATTTGCCAAAATCAAACAAATTCAAATGCTCCTATCCACTTGGACACATCTGAGGATTGAATCTAAAGGGGACAATCACTGAGCCAAGCCTCCAAAGTCCATGGAACAAGAAATAGCATGTTGAACCTAGAATGGCCAAAATAGGGACAAGACTCCAAATTTGGATTGAAGCATTCAATGGAAGCATCAAGGTGGCATGGACTGAGCCATTCTCATCTGAAATCAGTCAAGACTTATCCAAGACCAAGGGAACCAAAGCTCTGTGCCCTAACCTCTAGTCAATGGCTAGAGGAGACTTGGATTTTCATTTGCCAACATTGGCCAAACCTACTTACCAGCTGCCATTCACTATTCCTTGCAAAACAAACTTGCTCTACTATAAATAGAGCTCAATTGTGATCAGTTTGAGTACACCAAAGCCATCAAACAGATGCTTTCCTCAAAATCTCTTCTTTCACTCCAATTTTTCCTTCTAAGGCAAGTCACTATCGGGTTTTGAGTTTGAGAGCAATTCCAATCAAACCAATCACTCACACACCTCACATACATCACATATGAGCTGATCAAACACTTAGATCACTTCTGAAACACCAATTTCACAAAATCACCAGCTGGTTACTCAAATTTTCAACCAAGTTGCAGCTGAGGTACCACAAATTGATCCAGCCAATTTCAATCAAGTCCAACCATTCAAACACACTCCATAGGGTGTAGGGAAGCTGTTTAGATCATCACCACTCATCTGTAACACCTCCAAATCAAAAATCACATTGTACTTGCTGTCATGGCTTAGAGGTAAGCATATACTTGGTCGTCTCTCAATCTATGCATATTTCCTCGCACAATAATTTGGCCATATGTTCATAATCATGCATGGAATGTTTTCCCTCAATTAATTGCATTGTTTGAGTCGTGTATCAAAAATCCTAGCCTTCATGCATAAATTAGGGTTCTTGAGAATTTTTCATGATTTCTTATTATATGTTTAATTTAAATTAAATTAAGTGTTATAGACATGATCGTGAGGTTGAGACGAGCATAATGATATGTGGATTGCATGATATAATCAAGGATTCAGTGAGATTGAGGAGAAAATGCAAATCAGCCAAACCCAGAACACGCGCGTGTTCTTGGTGTGTTCTTGGCGCCATTTTTGAATAATTCAAATATTTGAATTTTGTGATTTTGTTTAATTGATTCAAAAATTAATTTCTCTCTGAGTTTTAATGATTTTGAGTTGATTCTTTTTTTAATAATTCACAAAAATGTTAAAATATTTTATTTTCTCAAAAAATCCCAAAAATATTATTTATTTTATATAAGTGATATTTTTGCAAAGAATTAATATTTTAATTGTTTTTGACATATTAAATATTTTTTCTACATTGATTTTGCAACTTTTAATGCTTTCTAATTATTTTGTAGGTTGATACTTAATTTTTGAAGCATTAATCCAAAATCACAATTTGTTTTTCACATGTTAAACAATTTTGATCAATTTAATTGAATTTTTATTCAATTAAATACATTTTTGAAAACAAATTAGGGTTTTTGGATTAATTCGACCCTCGTAAATCATTTTCAAAACTTTTTGGGCCTCTAATAGAGTGTAAGACTCAATCCTTTTTTTGACCAAATCATTTTTGGGCCTCAGTGCATTGTATAAGTCCCGATACCGTCAAAAACAAACGGCGCGATCGTCGCCTTTTCAAAATAACCCTTGGGCCTCTCCTTGAGCTTTAAGATCCATTCAAAACTCTTGGGGCTCTATTAGAGTGCAAGACCCAATCCTCTTTTAACCAAACCAATTTTGGGCCTCACTTATTGTATAAGTCCCTCTGCGTTAAAAGAAAATCTCGGCGCGATCGCCATTTTAAACGAAAAATCATCTGGGCCTACCCTCGTGTTATAAGCCCCACTCTTTTTATTCAAAACATTTTGGGCCTCTTGAGAGAGTGTAAGACCCATCCCTTTGTACAGAAAACCATTTTTTGGGGCTCAGTCACTTGTATAAGTCCCTCTGTACAAATTCAACAGTGCGCCCACTGATAAAACCCTGGGCCTCTCCTTGAGCTGTAAGCCCCAAAACTTTCTTTTTCAAAGTACTTTCTCCTTTAATTTTGAATATACTGTTGTTTTCAATCTTTCTTTGTTGAACAACTAACCAAACATCATGGAAGCTCTACAACCGAGTAAGTGGTTATTGCTTTCATTTACCGCTTTCATATACATATAACTATATTGTGGGGCTGTTTCACTGTAAGTCTTCTTTCATAAACTCATATCGACTGTGTAATAATAGTATAGATATTTAGAGTTTCCCCAGCAACTACGTCTAGAACTAAGTGACGCCGTTTCGTTTAGTCATAGAAATAGACAACTAGATCCCCAATAGGATCACCAGATACAGTCTTCTCTTCGGCTGTCCTCATTAGGAATTATCAAGAAACTCTATTCCCAGAGATGAATGTATTCTCCGTGAATGGCATCTTTGAGTTTCTTCCAAATTCTCGAACTTTCCTGACTTTGATCTATTCTCGGTGAATAGCATTGCCTTGAATTTCTCGGGGTTTGGGGACCCACGGGCTTCTTAAAAGCATCGGCCTCCTCTTGGGCATCGTACAAGGACCCACGGGCTTCCTAAAAGCAACCCCGCCTCCTCTTGGGCTTAGTACAAGGACCCTACGGCTTCTTAGAAGTATTCACAGCCTCCTCTTAGGCTTCGTATAATGATCTCTTCCTCCGGGAATGATAGCCTCTTCTTGGGCTTAGTACAAGGACCCGTCGGCTTCTTAAAAGATTCCAGCCTCCTCTTGGGCTTCGTACAAATTGTCCCGACGACCTCCTAGAGGTATAGGAACAGAACGTAATCATCTTTATAGAACAGTCCCTTCATAGAGTCTACTACTGTTTCTCAAAAAACAATGTAAAAGATGAAACTCTAGACTTGGACAGTCTAATCTCCTAGAATCTCAAAGACATTCTCAAGTGACCCCTTCGTTAAATAGGAAGGAAACCCGCAGACTCGGACAGTCTCAATACCCTTCGGATTTCCCGCTTCCTTAAAGAACAGGAATAACCCAAATCCTTGAATCAAATCCATGAGTACAGTATTGCTCATATAAGAACTGATTTTCTCTTTCAAAATCAGTATACCGGACCTGTCACTTAACTGAACAGTCACCATAGCCTCCTCTTAGGCTTTGTACAACGATTCTCCCCAGCGGAGTCAAACAACGTTCGACCTCTCTCTCGGGCTTTGTACGAGACACATAAGAGACTCCCTCGCTGAGTCAATTACCCCTTTTGCCTCCATCTCGGGCTTTACACGAGATACAAAAAGGTTCTTATTGAGCCAAATAAATAATAGCCTCCATCTCGGGCTTTATACGAGATACCAAAAGATTTTTCGTTGAGTCAAAACCTTTTAGCCTCTCTCTCGGGCTTTGTACGAGACACATAATAGCCTTCTCTTAGGCTTTGTATAAGAAAATCACTAGTTAATCCAATTAACCTTTTAGCATCAAAACTGTGCCTCGTTCACAGTACACAAACATCAAATAACTCCCTTCATCTAATCGCTGTAAGCGGCAAGCCTCTGGATCATCTACATCCATGCCACTGTCCCTCTTTTAGCATGAGAATTTCCTAATGAAAGATAGCATTGCTCTACACTGAGTTAAAGTCTTCTCCTTCAGGTTGAAATCGCCTATAAAGGAAATTATGGCATTGTCGGATTCATACATCCCGGTTAAAGTAATTCTCCTTTATAAACAGTTGTGACATACAACCCCCTCTTTAGAGATGACAAATTCTCTCTAAAGTTGAGACCTTTCAGCTTCACATCTTGGGCTTTGAACAAGATACAAATAGACTTTTCAGCTTCACATCTTGGGCTTTGAACAAGATACAAATCACTTTTCGCTTCACGTCTTGGGCTTTGAACAAGACACCAAAAACAACCATTTCCTCCCATAGAATAAGAGGAACTACGAACGCTCTGAGTTCCATGTTTTGGATAAACGGGAATACGTAGGCATAAGATTGAAAGAAAAATCTTAGCGAGCACAATCAATAAAAAAACCAAATCCCATACTCTCACATTCAAAAGCATCAGTCCTAACATCCTAATCCTTGTTCCCCGCCAGAAACCTTCTGTCAAAATGAAAAGAAAGAAAACAGTATTGGCGAAAATACAAATAACCAGTACAAGAGCCCCCCCCCCCCCCACATTGATAGCATCCGTAACCTAATAGACCGCTGTTTAAACTCAGTATGCAAAGCAGGGTTAATTGGAGACATCTATTTCCCTTCCTTATTCACCTCACAATAGGATAAAAAATGAATCGACCTGTAGTTTAAGATCAAACCGCAGAGAGTGACCAGCGCTTAAGAACCGCGTCCAAAATCGTTCGCTACAGAAAAATGGCTCCCACCGTGGGGCCGATCTCTATTTTTCTGATTTCCTTTTTCTTCACTTTTGTGAAAACCACAGATTGGGGCTTCCGCCGGGGAACCCATTTTCTGTCAAGAACTTAGGATTCTTAGCTTCATAGGTCTAGGATGATTAGGACAAATATATATACTGCTTTTCCTAATTGCTATACATGTTTATTTTTCTGCTAATGGGAATGCGGGTGATGCCGTATGTGGAAAGAATGAGTATACACTTAAGATAAGTGATGGCGACGGGGTCGACCATCAACCTCAGTGAAGGCTGACCAACGTAACCCATTCTCTCACCTAGGCAATGGGCCGGTTGTTAAGTCTGAAAATCTGAGGAGCCAAACCCTTTCGTAGTGCGGAAACTATCGGAAATAGTTGTTACGCAATACTACCCTCATTTGAGGCTGGTGATCTATTCTCGGTGAATGGAACTTACTCTAAGATTGCTCTACAACTCGCTGGCGATCCGCTTGTTGTTTTGCTTTCATGGGAGGAGCTAATGATAATGAGTACAGGTACAAAAATCACCCTAGTATAAACCTTTGGGGATGGGTAGAGGCTTGACTTCATGACAACGACCCTTTGACCCCATGTTTTTTCTATGTTTTTGTGTGCTGCATTCATGCATTCATTTAAAAAAACATTAAAACATTCAAAAAATCTTCTCTTCTAGTCTCTCTGTTTTTCAAATTAAACTAAGACTGTGATTGCAAATATCAGAGAAAAGGATTGCACTAATGGATTTCGGTAGAAGGAGAACTCATACGTACACCTTCAAGGTTCCAAAACTAGAGGATTTGAGAAGGTTAGCAAGGATGATCACTAACCCTGAGGCTTTTAGAGCCAAGCACGGAGGTCTGCTACCACTGTTAAGAGTCCATGTGATTGAGGGAATCATGGATGCGCTCATTCAGTTTTACGATCCGGTTTATCACTGTTTCACATTCCCGGATTACCAGCTAGTACCAACGCTGGAGGAGTATTCTCATCTGATTGATCTACACATTACGGATCGAGCTCCATTTTCTGAACTGGAAGAAATTCCAAGGAATCAGACCATTACAAGAGCAATTCATTTGGACGAGTCTGAGGTCAGGACTCACCTAACCACTAAGGGTGGCATCCAAGGTTTGCCAGCCCAGTTCTTGACAAAGAAAGCCCTGTACTTTGCCAGTATCAGGAACGTGACTACTTTTGAAAGCATCTTTGTCTTGCTCACCTACGGGTTATTTTTGTTTCCTAACATCAATAACTTCGTCGATATTAACTCCATTAAGGTTTTTCACATTGGAAATCCTGTGCCGACTTTGCTCGCAGATGCGTATCATTCTGTACACTTGGGGAATTTGTACAGCAGAGGGGAGATCACATGTTGTGTACCTTTGTATTACAAATGGTTTATCTCTCACTTGCCCAAGTCTACTGCTTTTTGGGATTGCAAGAGTGCCTTACGTTGGTCGCAAAAGATCATGTCTTTTACCAACTCTGATATAGATTGGTGTAATAGGGTTTATGAGGGAATCAGGATCATTGACCGTTGTAGAAACTTCCCCAACGTACCCCTTATAGGAACTAAAGGAGGAATCAACTACCATCCGGTATTGGTTCGCCGTCAATTTGGATACCCAATGAGACACATCCCACTGGGTGTTCATCTGGAAGGTCTTTTCTTCAAAGAAGGAGAAAACGACAGAGCACTAAAGATGGAAATAGTGCACGCTTGGAAGCATGTTCATAAGAAAGGACGAGAGTCTCTGGGAAAACCAGACTGTGTCTCGGTGGAGCCTTATCTCTATTGGGTACAAACTAGAGCTCTCAAGCTAAATATGCCTTATCCTCGTTACGGAATTCTTCCGCCGAGGGAATCTGTCATGTACTTCATGACGGAAACTGAAAAGCTTCAGGTTACTCTCAACAAAATTCAAAAGGAGAGAAGGTCTTGGAAGAACAAGTACCGCACCCTCGACATAGAGTGCATCAAAATACAGCAATTACTGAAAGAAAAAGATGCTCTGATCGAAATTTTGGAGCAACATGCTGTAGATAATCAAGATGACCAAAGGAATTTGCTCGCTCCTTTCACTTGGCAAAGGAATGACAACCCGACAACGGCCCAAGAGCCCCAGTCAAAGAAAAGGAAGATACCAGAATCAGCACCTGATTTCTCTTCAGAGAGGACTCAGGACCCATTAGTTTAGGTTTCTGTTTCTGCACTTTGTAATCTACTGTATTTCCACTTCTGTAATCTTTTGAATTTCAATAAAAAGGGGTTTCCCCGCCGTTTGATATTTGCAATCTAATTGTCGAAGTTTATTTTGATTAAACCTTAAACAATTAATATAATCATTGCATTCATCATTCTCACATCGCGTATTCTTCTTCCCTGCGAATCTCATGTTTGTGTCTCGATTCTAGAGTCAAAATGTCTCATTCGTATAATACTCGAGCCAATCGTCAGAAAAGGATGGATGATCTTGAGGAAGAAAATAGAGAGTTGAAAGAAGAGATCGACGCTCTGAGAGAGGATATGAGAAAGCTTTGTAACGACATGCAAGCCATGGCAGAAGCTCAGCTACAACGAACTGTGATCTCAGAGATCACTTCAACGCCCATAGTGGAGAGGTATGATCCTAGGTATCAGATACTGAAAGATCATCCTTGGGGCATGCCTGTTAACTATATCCAGGAAGGATATGTTCCGCCGATCACTGAAGATCAGGGAATCACAACAGAAGCCGCTGGGCCTGAAGGTTACAAACTTCGGGAAAGCGAAGATGCCAGGGGCATGTTGAAGACTCCTGAAGGTTACAAACTTCGGGAAACGCCAAGGCCCACTGTCGTAGTCACGGTACCACCCCCTGTGGTGCACACTGTCCCAGAAGGACATATTCCACCAACACCTTCTGGTAAGAAGGAAACTATGTTTGACAGAATGGATGAATTCCAGGAACAGTTCTTGGAAATGCAGAAAGAACTGCAAGCCATTCGCGGTCAGGATTTATTTGGAAAGGACGTCGCAGACCTCTACTTGGTCCCAAATGTGAAAGTCCCGCACAAATTCCAAGTGCCCGACTTTGAAAAGTACAAGGGTAACTCTTGCCCTCAAAGCCATCTGGTGATGTACGCTCGGCGGATGTCAGCCCAAACGGAGAATCCGGACCTACTGATTCACTACTTTCAAGATAGTTTAACCGGTGCCGCACTCAAATGGTACATGGGTTTAAACTGTGCTACGATTAGCACATTCAGAGATCTTGGTACTGCCTTCGTCCAACAATACAAATACAATTTGGACATGGCACCCGACAGAGATCAACTCAGATCGATGTCGCAAAAGGACAAGGAAACCTTTAAGGAGTATGCTCAAAGGTGGCGTGAAATTGCCGCTCAAATTTGTCCACCTCTTGAGGAAAAAGAGATGACAAAGATCTTCTTAAAGACCTTAAGCTCATTTTACTATGACTGAATGGTTGCCAGTGCGCCCAATGATTTCACCGAAATGGTCGGCATGGGTGTACGTCTTGAGGAAGCCGTCCGAGAAGGACGTTTGGTAAAAGACACTAGATCGACGGGCGGTACTAAAAAATACGGTAGTGCTCTCCCTAAGAAAAAAGAGCAAGATATTGGGAATATCTCTCTCAGAAAGCAAAGACGACGTTATCAACCGGTAGCAGTTGTGACTTCTGCTATCAACCCTGCGTCTATTCCTACGTATCAACCTCAGGTTACACAGAGCCAACCTGACCAGCAAAGGACACAACAACCTCTTCAGCAGGCTCGTCCTCCATATAACAACAACCGTACAACACGGCCGCCAGGATTTGATCCTATACCCGTATCGTACGCAGAACTATTTCCATTACTACTGGCTAAGGGGCACATTCAGACTAAATCTCCTCTTACAGTACCGAAAATCTGCCTTTTTGGTTTAAGGTGGATCAAACTTGCCCTTATCATCAAGGAGGTTCAGGGCATAACATAGAGACTTGTCTCAATCTCAAGTCCGACGTGCAAAAACTTGTTATGAGCGGGGTCTTATCCTTCAAGGATACAAATCCTAATGTTCTCACGAATCCGCTGCCTCAACATGAGAAGGCTGCAGTCAATTTGATAGAAGGAGAGACTAATAATGTCTATCAAATTCACGATGTACTCTTGTTGAAAACCAATCTGGTCAAGATGCATTGTAGACAGAGTGGATATGGCCATGTGCCACCTCATAATTATCATCAGTGTGATATCTGCTCTAAAGACAATCAAGGATGTTCGGTAGTGCAAGCAGCTCTACAGGAAAAATGGATCTCGGATGGATCCAGGAGCATCAAGTTCGTGGAGTTAACATGGTCTACACGAATTCTAACATCATTCAGAACCACAATATCCGTGCAATGAATGTCAACTTGGTGGCAATGCACTCAAGGCAAAGCCAGTATCATAATCTGCCGCGGCACGATTACAGTTCTTGTCTAACTTGCTCAGTAAACAAACAGGGATGCTCTTTCATACAAGAGGCCCTCCAGCGTCAGATGGATCTTGGATGGATCCAAGACCACCATGATAGGAACTCCTATCAAATCAACATGGTTCAGATCTTCGATATTCCCGTAATGAATACCAACATGGTAGAGTTACATGCTGAGCAGGTCCGACTCGGATTCTTAATATCACATGACTATCAAAGCTGTAAAGCGGGTTGCGAAAACGATCGAGGTTGTACCCTTGTCCAGGAGGCACTTCAGCACTTGTTAAATCATTGGTGGATGCCAATCTACATGGATGAATATACTCAGCAGATTAGTATTAGTAATAGAAACCCCACTCAGCGTCAGAGTCAGGATGTCTGATCAGTGGAAGCTAACCTAGTGAGGTTACATTGTATTCAAAGTGGGCGTGGCCAGGTGCCACTACACAACTATGACAGTTGTAGCGTCTGTTCGGAAAGTAACCAAGGGTATTACCTTGTGAGAGCAGCTCTTCAGGGTCAGGTCGATCGTGGAGAAATTCGTCCCTATTCGGGTTCTGGACCCATCAACTGGTCGCGGAACTACCTTGCCGAGCAAGTTGAGGATGTTGTCACGATCTCTGGTCATCACAGGACCAGGGATGTTTTTGCCATTATTCCTCTACTTGACAAATCTAAAGTTCCCAACCGGGAACGAATTGAGATTACTTATGATGGTCAGAAAAATCAAAAGGTTCCTGTAGTCATCTATCTACCCGGACCGCTACCGTATGAATCAGCTAAGGCGATCCCTTACAAATACGGTGCAACGACAGTTGAAAATGGAAAGGAAATTCCATTACCCTCCGTTGTAAACATTGCAGACATCATTCGAGTAACACGGAGTGGTAGAATCTTCAACCGAGGGGTTGGGGAAGTTAACAGAGAAAAGGAACTTCAGACAGAAGCTCCCGATCTATCAGTCGGTCAATCCAGTAATCCCGACCTTTCGAAAAACAATGATGAGATGCTGAAGCTCATCCAAAGGAGTGAATATAACATTGTTGATCAACTGTTACAAACTCCTTCAAAGATTTAGGTATTATCAGTGTTACTCAGTTCAGAAGCCCACAGGGAGGCTCTACAGAAAGTCTTGGAGCAAGCCTTTGTGGAACAGGATGTAACAATCAGACAGTTCGATAGCATTGTCTCTAACATCACTTCCTGCAACAATTTGGGATTTAGTGATGAAGAATTACCTGAAGAGGGTCGCCGTCACAACATGGCGCTCAATATCACAGTTAACTGCCAGGACGATGCTTTAGCCAGCGTACTGGTAGACACAGGGTCAGCCCTGAATGTTATGCCGAAGTCCACTTTGATGCAATTATCATTCAAAGGACCTCCGATGAGGGTTAGCGAGGTTGTCGTCAAAGCATTCGACGGATCCAGAAAAACAGTTATCGGCGAAGTTGATCTTCCTATTACAATTGGTCCTCACACTTTCCAAGTCACTTTCCAAGTCATGGACATCTGGGCAACATACAGTTGTTTATTAGGAAGACCTTGGATACACCAGGCTGGAGCGGTCACTTCGACCCTCCACCAAAAGCTAAAGTTCATCAAGAACGATCACCTTGTCACGGTTTGTGGGGAACAAGCCACCCTTGTGAGTAACTTGTCATCATCTACTGGAATAGAACCCGAGGAGGTTATTGGAACTCAGTTCCAAGCACTGTCGGTAAGTGAGAACAATCAGTTCAGAGGAGGAACCTCGATTTCCTCATACAAAGATGCTATTAAAGCGGTCGAGAGTACCGATACGACAGGATGGGGACAGCTTGTCATTCCCATTGACAATAAAATAAAAAAGGGTCTTGGTTTTTCAGCAACCTGTACCCGGATGGCTCCCAACGATGAAAGTCTTCATCCCCTTCAAAACTTATTCCACAGTGGAGGTTTTCTTCACCCAGTGTCTCAGACAGTTCATGCTATCAATGAGGAAGATCCCTCTGACACAGATGAAGAATGGAAGTCCTACCTTAACAAGGACGGTTATATGTCTCATGCCTTTTTGCTTTCCTACAGAAAGTCCGAGATTTATACCAAGATCAGATGTCAAAATGATCTACAGGGATTGTGATCCGAAAGGATGCCGCGCTCCACCAAATTCATTAGAGGAAGACACTCCGATGAAATATAATTTTGACTACACCTACTATGGCCCAATGGATGGTCTGCCAATGTGGCAACCTTACCCAGGAAACTTGGGGCAAGAAAGTCAGCCGAACAATGAAAATCAGCTGACCTTCATTAAACAGAATGTCGGTGTCCCCACCATGCCATGGGATCAACACTCAGGTCATTCAGAAACTACTCAACATGAAGATGAATTCGCAACGTTTGCAGGACTTGAATTCATCAACTATGCTTTTCCCGAGGTCAACGTCATTGAGAGAGATGACTCCTCCAGTTCCAAAGAAGTTTGGGACACTTTGGGAGAACCAAGTGGAAAATTCGACTATATGGTCAAGTACACCGCTCCCGAAAGCTCTCGTATCAGGCTCGAGGATATCCAGGCAACTGGATGGGGAGATGTACCTGAGAGCACAAATGCTATGCAAAATGCAACAGAGAAATTCTCCTACGACAATTCTGCCTGGGAGACAGATTCCAATGATCCCGCTCCACCAGAAATCAGTGTCATTTCTGAAGACAAATCAAGGAAGTTGCCAGACTTTGTGATTCACCGAGGAGTTCGCCGCCAATGAGTTGCTGTCGAGGTTCTAAAGGTTGTGCATCAGTCAAAGTAATTGCCATCTTTAAGCTTTCACCCTGCCCAGGTGAAACGGATGTTTTGATAGGGCTCACTTTCTGTAAATTTTCCTCTTCGCTTTGCCCAAAGCGACAGAGTTTTGTTTTATAGGGCTGTAGTTTCAAGATTCGACTTGTTCATTAATAAAATAACGTCGTTCTGTAATTTCCGCATTTATTGTTGTTTTCTCTTTTTGCTTTTTCAAAGAAAATGGTAATCCTAAAAAAAAACAAAACTATAAAAAACAAGCAGTAAAATAAAACACGGCACACAATTGCATTTTTCTCTATCTCTTCTAAACACGAATCATCACGTCATGCAGATTGCTTGTTTTAAACCCCGTTGAAACATACGATCCGATGCCTTCTCCCAACTTTGAGTTCCTGATATTCGAGGCTGAAGAAGAAAATGACGACAAAATTCCAGAAGAGATCTCTCGACTGCTCAGACAAGAGGAAAGGTCCATTGAACCTCATAAAGAACCATTGGAAACGGTAAACTTGGGTTCAGGGCAAGAGAGAAAAGAAATCAGGATCGGGGCACTGCTCAGTCCAGCTGCCAGAGAGAGTTTGATAAAGCTTCTCGGAGAATTTCCCGATGTATTTGCTTGGCCTTATCATGATATGCCAGGGTTGGATACCAGCATCGTGGAACATCACTTACCGTTGAGATCGGAATGTCTGCCAGTAAAGCAAAGGTTGAGACGCACTCACCCGGACATTGCCATCAAAATCAAAGAGGAGGTACAGAAATAGATTAACGCGGGTTTCCTAGCTACAGTTGAATATCCTCAATGGTTAGCCAACATCGTACCCGTTCCCAAAAAGGACAGAAAGGTCAGAATGTGTAGATTACAGAGATCTGAACAAGGCAAGTCCAAAGGACGACTTTCCTTTACCACACATTGACATGCTGGTAGACAGCACAGCAAAGTTCAAAATTTTCTCCTTCATGGATGGATTCTCGGGCTATAACCAGTCAAAATGGCGCCGAAAGACATGGAGAAAACTTTGTTCATTACCCCATGGGGTACCTTTTGTTACAAGGTAATGCCGTTCGGTTTGAAGAACGCCAGGGCAACCTATCAAAGGGCCATGACTACTCTGTTTCATGACATGATACATAAGGAAATCGAGGTATATGTTGATGATATGATTGCAAAATCAAAAACAGAGAGTGAGCACATTGAACATATGTCAAAATTGTTCAAACGTTTGAGAAAATTCAAGCTCCGCTTGAATCCCAACAAGTGCACCTTCGGTGTCCGTTCAGGGAAACTACTAGGGTTCATCGTCAGCCAGAAAGGAATTGAGGTTGATCCTGACAAGGTCAAGGCCATTCAAGAAATGCCTTCTCCGAAAACTGAAAAACAAGTCAGAGGATTCTTGGGACGTTTAAACTACATCTCCAGATTCATATTCCTTATGATCGCCACATGTGCGCCGATTTTCAAATTACTGAAAAAGAACCAGGATTGCGTTTGGTCAGAAGATTGCCAAACTGCCTTCGACAGTATTAAGAAATATCTGTTGAATCCTCCGATTCTATCACCTCCAGTGGAAGGAAGACCACTGATCATTTACCTCACAGTCCTAGAGGACTCAATGGGGTGTGTACTTGGCCAACAAGACGAAACTAAAAGAAAAGAGTCTGTCATCTACTATTTGAGCAAGAAATTCACCGACTGTGAAACTCGGTACACGATGCTCGAGAAAACTTGCTGTGCTTTGGCTTGGACAGCCAAACGTCTTCGCCAATACATGATTCGTTACACTACTTGGTTGATCTCAGAAATGGATCCAATCAAGTACGTATTTGAAAAACCTGCTCTTACGGGAAGAATTGCCTATTGGCAGATGCTGTTATCAGAATATGACATAGAGTACCACGCTCAGAAAGCCGGTAAGGGAAGTATTTTAGCCGATTATTTAGCTTATCAACCGATTGACGATCAAGAATCAATCGGGTTTGACTTCCTAGACGAAGATGTCATGTATTTAAAAATGAAAGACTGTGATGAACCACTACCCAGTGAAGGGCCAAAACCAGGTTCCCAATGGGGACTTATCTTTGATGGAGCAGTTAATCATTATGGAAACGGAATTGGGGCAATCATCATAACACCTCAGGGTACCCATATTCCTTTCACTTCCAGACTTACGTTCAAGTGCACGAACAACGAGGTCGAATACAAAGCTTGTATCATGGGTCTCGAAGAAGCGATCGACTTAAGGATCAAAAACTTGGACGTATACGGCGATTCAGCTTTGGTCATCAATCAGATAAAAGGAGATTGGAACACATACCAATCAGGATTGATTCCTTACAAAGACTATGCAAGAAGGTTGTTACCCTTCTTCAACAGAGTTGAGTTTCATCACATCCCTCGTGATGAGAATCACATGGCTGATGCATTAGCCATTATCTCTTCCATGATTAGTGTAGGTCAATGGAATGACATACCTAAGATCGACATAATGCGCCTTGAACGGCCCGCTTACGTCTTCACGATTGAAGCAGTCATAGACGACAAACCTTGGTACCACGATATCAAATGCTTCCTTCAGAAACAAGGATACCCACCTGGGGCATCTAGAAAAGACAGGAAGACCCTCAGAAGACTAGCAGGCAGCTTCTTCCTGAGCGGCGATACACTTTATAAGAGAAATTTTTACATGATCTTGCTCCGATGCGTAGACAGACCAGAAGCAGACATGCTTATGAAAGAAATTCATGAAGGATCCTTTGGCACTTATGCCAACGGACACACAATGGCGAGAAAAATTTTAAGAGCAGGGTATTACTGGTTGACCATGGAATCCGACTGCTACAAGTACATGAGAAGGTGTCACAAGTGTCAGATATACTCTGACAAAATTCATGTACCGCCATCACATCTCAAAGTTCTTTCTTCCCCGTGGCCTTTTTCCATATGGGGAATCCACATGATCGGCTTGATTGAACCCAAGGCTTCGAACGGACATCGGTTCATCCTTGTAGCCATTGACTACTTCACCAAGTGGGTCGAAGCAACGTCATTCGCTAATGTAACCCGACAAGTGGTGGTCCGATTTATCAAAAACAATATCATCTGCCGTTATGGTGTTCCAAGCGAGATCATTACTGACAATAGATCTAACTTGAACAACAAGATGATGAAGGAGTTGTGCGCAGAGTACAAGATCGAACATCATAACTCATCTCCCTATCGACCCAAGATGAACGGGGCGGTAGAAGCGGCTAACAAGAACATCAAGAAGATTGTTCAAAAGATGGTTGTGACCTACAAAGACTGGCACGAGATGCTACCCTTTTCTCTTCATGGTTATCGCACATCTGTCCGTACTTCAACAGGGGCAACCCCTTTCTCTCTAGTGTATGGCATGGAGACGGTTCTCCCCATAGAAGTAGAGATCCCATCAATCTGAGTATTGATGGAAGCTAAGCTCACCGAAGCTGAATGGTGTCAAAACCGACACGATGAACTGAATCTGATCGAAGAAAAGAGAATAACGGCACTATGCCACGGTCAGTTGTATCAACAAAGAATGAAGATGGCGTTCTACAAAAAGGTCCGACCTCGTGTCTTCAGGAAAGGAGACCTCGTGCTCAAAAAGATTCAATCTTTTGTCACTGATTCTCGGGGCAAATGGACCTCGAATTATGATGGCCCTTATGTGGTCACGAAAGCTTTCTCAGGCGGCGCCTTAAGACTTGCAACCATGGACGGAGAGGAATTTGCCTACCCCATGAATGTTGATGTAGTCAAGAAATACTTCGCCTAAAAAAAATGTCTCGGTGGATTGAAAACCCGAAAGGGCGGTCCAGGCAAAAGTTAGAGACATGAAAAAATTCATCCCGATGGATTGGAAATCTCATAGTATAATCCAGGCAAAAATTAGGGATAATGGCAAGTAACTATGTTCAACAGAGGCAAGTCCCTCAGCAACAGCAGTTACATCATCCATCAGAGGAAAACTCCAGTCAAGGTCATCTTTGACCGAAGCTCAGGATGCCCCGAATTCAAAGTTGGTAGAAGGATAGTGGTCGTTATGTTTCAACGTAGCCCTTTTCCCTGTAAATTACCATTTTCAAACTTTGTATATACTCTTTGGAATCACGCGGTTGGCTGATTTCCATCTTATCAATAAAATTTGAGCCTTGTGCTTTTGTTTGTAATTCTTGCTTGTTTTAGCTTTACAGAACGACGTTGTTAACATGATTAACGATTCTTGAAATAAAACAAAAATGAATTTACTTGTTAAAACTTTTTCTGCTTTTAAAATACAGATGGCAATTTCTTTTGACTGTTAAACATCGAAAGAACATTAATCGCGTCTCCAAAGGTGTTCGAACCTCAAAGTGCAGAATCAAAGTACTCCTTCTAAACCAGTATGCCTGAATGAAGGATCAACTGTGTCAGAGACCACGTTTCATCTGACACCCACGACAGAGTTTTTACCTCCTAAGCCCGATCAGCGGTATTCCCCGCAGGAATTATCTCTCCTAAGCAAGGTGGAATTGCTATCTTGAACTAGAGATATCTCTATACGCCCCGCAATGGCCGAGTATCCAGTCATGTTCATCATTTAGTTTGTGTGTCGCGTCAGTTTTGTCAGCATATACATACATACATCATGCATTATTGATTTGCATTTACATTTCATATTGCATTGCTATCACTCTAGTCGGTCTTATCCCCTAGTGATAAAAGTCCTCTCAATCGAGTTGTCGGACCTTTCCTCGTCAGGAAGTGAATCATCTAAGCAATCTCTCTCCCGTTTATCTCTAGATCAGAGTCGGCACTAGACCACTTTGATAACTTGAACCTCTGAAAGGCCAGAGAACCTTCAACAGATGTCACTCTTTGCCATTGAAGATGATATCCTTGCTTTCCCGGATTAAAGAAAATCCCCAGAGAAAGCCTCTTAAGCAAGGGTTCGGTAGTGCATCAGTATTTCTCCGAAAATCCGCTGATGAAAAGGTCATCGGCACCTCAAAATTGGACCCCATCATATGGAATTTCTCTGGGAAGATCCCGAGAAAAGTATGATGTAAGATCCCCAAGTGGAAACAGTCTCTCAAGAGACTCGCTTTCCCCAGTAGAATCGACAAATGGCGTCTCCAACAGAGAAGTTTGTGTACCTCTACAACTCAGACGACTGGGTTCCCCCAGCAAGTCTAACCTCAGAACTTTTTCCCTCAAATGGCATCTCCCCAGGAAAATTCGGCGAGAAGTTTGAAGGAAATCTGCTACAAATAGCGGTCATTGTCAATAAAGTTTATTGACAAAAGAAACTAAGACCAGTTCCTTGGTAGGAAACCAGGATCGAGGGGAAGTTTAAATCAGAAACTGAGACCAGTTCCTTGGTAGGAAACCAGGATCGAGGGGAAGTTTAAATCAGAAATTAAGACCAGTTCCTTGGTAGGAACCCAGGATCGAGGGGAAGTTTAAATCAGAAACTAAGACCAGTTCCTTGGTAGGAAACCAGGATCGAGGGGAAGTTTAAATCAGAAACTGAGACCAGTTCCTTGGCTGAAGACCAGGGTCGAGGGGAAGTTTAACTTTTCTAAGCATCATTGCTCAGCAAAAGAAGATGGATGTGATCCGCCATTCATAACCACCATCAAAATTTCGGGTATTCCGATATTTAATCCTCTTGCACCCCGAATGCCCGAATACCTTCGTCATTCACACCTTCGGGTCCAAGAAGATTAAATAGGGGCATCTGTCATACCCCAAATTTTGACCACTAAGATTTCCCATCATTGTGCAAATCATCATCACAATATGGATGAACCATCATGCCTCACCAAATGCCTCAAGGGTTGTTGAGCATTCACTACAATCAAAATTAGGGTTTCAAGCCCTCTCAGAGCCTTAGACAAAGGATCAATCAAGGAATGACATGATATTTAACTTGTCTAACCTCTCAAACATCCCCAATGGATCAAAAAGGACTCCCACTTCAAGGATTAAGCACAAGGATGCTCCCTTCTAGGTGGATCAAGTCTCAAGATCGCCAGTATCACCAAATTAGGGTTTTGGTCGACCAGGGCCTCTAGATGGAAAATTTCATCTAGACACAAGCCAAAGATCCAAAACACAACCTAATGTACTCCATGGAACCTCATGGACCCATTCATCAAGTCAATTTTGCCTCAGGGGATGCATACATCAAAAATCAGGGATTAGGGTTTCTTGACCTAATTCACCCCTAAGTTGACTTTTGGGACAAATCAAGAGCCAAGACCTCAAGAGAGGATTTGAGGGTCTCTAATGAACTATATTGATCCATTTGGGACAATGGATTGATCTAGTAAGCTTGAGCAACAAGTCTCAATTTCATCTGCACCACAATTAGGGTTTCGCGAGGAAAGTCAACTGTAACTTTGACTTTTGACCAGGACATGCTCCCAAACCCTAAGACATGACCCAATATACCCTATGACACCCATGGAACATGTCCATCAAGTTTGATTTAGGTCAAGGACATGATTTCATGAAGAATTGCACAGTTTGGAATTCATCTGATAAAAAGTCAACTGTGCACAAAAGTCAACTTTGACTTTTTGAGATTTTTCACCAAAGTGGATTTTTTAACCCTAAAATGATGTTAATGTATGATTTGAATCATTATTCATCAAGAAAAATCAAGGAATTTTGGATAACTTGTAAAAGGGGTAACCATAAAACTTACAAATTTTTCTAAGTTATGGAAAAAGTACCACTAATACACTAACTTTGGAGGACCATAACTCCTAAACCAGAAGGCCAATTTTTTTCATCCAAAGATGGATTTGTAGCCCTCATTACCCTCTACAAAAACTTCAACTAGACCTAATTCCAATTCCTTAAGGATTTTGAGTTATGGAGTGATCAAAATCAAGAAATCACACTTTGTTCCAACACTTAGTGAAAATTTCACTAAGTCAGATTTTTCTTCACTTTTTGCCAAATGTAGAGGGATTTTTCACTTGGAATCAAAAGAGATCAAAACCAAACTTGTTCAAACAGTTGTTGTACCATGTAAGGGCTTTCCAAAATGGCCAAGAACATTGCCAAATTCAACTTACCCCATGAGATATGACATTGTCAAGTTGCCTTGCTAAAATCTGTCAAAGGCAAGGCAGATTTTGCATTTTGGCTCGATTTTCCAAAATCAGCCAAATTCAAATGCTCCTATCCACTTGGACACATCTGAGGATTGAATCTAAAGGGGACAATCACTGAGCCAAGCCTCCAAAGTCCATGGAACAAGAAATAGCATGTTGAACCTAGAATGGCCAAAATAGGGACAAGACTCCAAATTTGGATTGAAGCATTCAATGGAAGCATCAAGGTGGCATGGACTGAGCCATTCTCATCTGAAATCAGTCAAGACTTATCCAAGACCAAGGGAACCAAAGCTCTGTGCCCTAACCTCTAGTCAATGGCTAGAGGAGACTTGGATTTTCATTTGCCAACATTGGCCAAACCTACTTACCAGCTGCCATTCACTATTCCTTGCAAAACAAACTTGCTCTACTATAAATAGAGCTCAATTGTGATCAGTTTGAGTACACCAAAGCCATCAAACAGATGTTTTCCTCAAAATCTCTTCTTTCACTCCAATTTTGCCTTCTAAGGCAAGTCACTATCGGGTTTTGAGTTTGAGAGCAATTCCAATCAAACCAATCACTCACACACCTCACATACATCACATATGAGTTGATCAAACACTTAGATCACTTCTGAAACACCAATTTCACAAAACCACCAGCCGGTTACTCAAATTTTTAACCAAGTTGCAGCTGAGGTACCACAAATTGATCCAGCCAATTTCAATCAAGTCCAACCATTCAAACACACTCCATAGGGTGTAGGGAAGCTGTTCAGATCATCACCACTCATATGTAACACCTCCAAATCAAAAGTCACATTGTACTTGCTGTCACGGCTTAGAGGTAAGCATATACTTGGTCATCTCTCAATCTATGCATATTTCCTCGCACAATAATTTGGCCATATGTTCATAATCATGCATGGAATGTTTTCCCTCAATTAATTGCATTGTTTGAGTCGTGTATCAAAAATCCTAGCCTTCATGCAGAAATTAGGGTTCTTGAGGATTTTTCATGATTTCTTGTTATATGTTTAATTTAAATGAAATTAAGTGTTATAGACATGATCGTGAGGTTGAGACGAGCATAATGATATGTGGATTGCATGATATAATCAAGTATTCAGTGAGATTGAGGAGAAAATGCAAATCAGCCAAACCCAGAACACGCGCGTGTTCTTGGTGTGTTCTTGGCGCCATTTTTGAATAATTCAAATATTTGAATTTTGTGATTTTGTTTAATTGATTCAAAAATTAATTTCTCTCTGAGTTTTAATGATTTTGAGTTGATTCTTTTTTTAATATTTCACAAAAATGTTAAAATATTTTATTTTCTCAAAAAATCCTAAAAATATTATTTATTTCATATAATTGATATTTTTGCAAAGAATTAATATTTTAATTGTTTTTGACATATTAAATATTTTTTCTACATTGATTTTGCAACTTTTAATGCTTTCTAATTATTTTGTAGGTCAATACTTAATTTTTGAAGCATTAATCCAAAATCACAATTTGTTTTTCACATGTTAAACAATTTTGATCAATTTAATTGAATTTTTATTCAATTAAATACATTTTTGAAAACAAATTAGGGTTTTTGGATTAATTCAACCCTCATAAATCATTTTCAAAACTTTTTGGGGCTCTAATAGAGTGTAAGGCCCAATCCTTTTTTTGACCAAATCATTTTTGGGCCTCAGTGCATTGTATAAGTCCCGATACCGTCAAAAACAAACGGCGCGATCGTCGCCTTTTCAAAATAACCCTTGGGTATCTCCTTGAGCTATAAGACCCATTCAAAACTCTTTGGCCTCTATTAGAGTGTGAGACCCAATCCTCTTTTAACTAAAATAATTTTGGGCCTCACTTATTGTATAAGTCCCTCTGCGTTAAAAGAAAATCTCGGCGCGATCGCCATTTTAAACGAAATATCATCTGGGCATACCCTCGTGTTATAAGCCCCACTCTTTTTATTCAAAACATTTTGGGCCTCTTGAGAGAGTGTAAGACCCATCCCTTTGTACAGAAAACCATTTTTTGGGCCTCAGTCACTTGTATAAGTCCCTCTGTACAAATTCAACAGTGCGCCCACTGATAAAACCCTGGGCCTCTCCTTGAGCTGTAAGCCCCAAAACTTTCTTTTTCAAAGCACTTTCTCCTTTAATTTTGAATATACTGTTGTTTTCAATGTTTCTTTGTTGAACAACTAACCAAACAGCATGGAAGCTCTATAACCGAGTAAGTGGTTATTGCTTTCATTTACTGCTTTCATATACATATAATTGTATTGTGGGGCTGTTTCACTGTAAGTCTTCTTTCATAAACTCATATCGACTGTGTAATAATAGTAAAGATATTTAGAGTTTCCCCAGCAACTACGTCTAGAACTAAGTGACGCTGTTTCATTTAGTCATAGAAATAGACAACTAGATCCCCAATAGGATCATCAGATACAGTCTTCTCTTCGGCTGTCCTCATTAGGAATTGTCAAGAAACTCTATTCCCAGAGATGAATGTATTCTCCGTGAATGGCATCTTTGAGTTTCTTCCAAATTCTCAAACTTTCCTGACTTTGATCTATTCTCGGTGAATAGCATTGCCTTGAATTTCTCAGGGTTTAGGGACCCACGGGCTTCTTAAAAGCATCGGCCTCCTCTTGGGCATCGTACAAGGACCCACGGGCTTCCTAAAAGTAACCCCCGCCTCCTCTTGGGCTTAGTACATGGACCCTACGGCTTCTTAGAAGTATTCACAGCCTCCTATTAGGCTTCGTATAATGATCTCTTCCTCCGGGAATGATAGCCTCCTCTTGGGCTTAGTACAAGGACCCGTCGGCTTCTTAAAAGATTCAAGCCTCCTCTTGGGCTTCGTACAAATTGTCCCGACGACCTCCTAGAGGTATAGGAACAGAACGTAATCATCTTTATAGAACAGTCCCTTCATAGAGTCTACTACTGTTTCTCAAAACATAGTGTAAAAGATGAAACTCTAGACTTGGCCAGTCTAATCTCCTTGAGTCTCAAAGACATTCTCAAGTAACCCCTTCATTAAATAGGAAGGAAACCCGCAGACTCGGACAGTCTCAATACCCTTCGGATTTCCCGCTTCCTTAAAGAACAGGAATAACCCGGATCCTTGAATCAAATCCATGAGTACAGTATTGCTCATATAAGAACTGATTTTCTCTTTCAAAATCAGTATACCGGACCTGTCACTTAACTGAACAGTCACCATAGCCTCCTCTTGGGCTTTGTATAACGATTCTCCCCAGCGGAGTCAAACAACGTTCGGCCTCTCTCTCGGGCTTTGTACGAGACACATAAGAGACTCCCTCGCTGAGTCAATTACCCCTTTTGCCTCCATCTCGGGCTTTACACGAGATACAAAAAGGTTCTTATTGAGCCAAATAAACAATAGCCTCCATCTCGGGCTTTATACGAGATACTAAAAGATTCCCTCGTTGAGTCAAAACCTTTTAGCCTCTCTCTCGGGCTTTGTACAAGACACATAATAGCCTCCTCTTAGGCTTTGTATAAGAAAATCACTGGTTAATCCAATTAACCTTTTAGCATCAAAACTGTGCCTCGTTCACAGTACACAAACATCAAACAACTCCCTTCATCTAATCGCTGTAAGGGACAAGCCTCTGGATCATATACATCCATGCCACTATCCCTCTTTTAGCATGAGAAATTCCTAAGGAAAGATAGCATTGCTCTACACTGAGTTAAAGTCTTCTCCTTCAGGTTGAAATCCCCTATAAAGGAAATTATGGCATTGCTGGATTCACACATCCCGGTTAAAGTAATTCTCCTTTATAAACAGTTGTGACATACAACCCCCTCTTTAGAGATGACAAATTCTCTCTAAAGTTGAGACCTTTCAGCTTCACATCTTGGGCTTTGAACAAGATAGAAATAGACTTTTCAGCTTCACATCTTGGGCTTTGAACAAGATACAAATCACCTTTTGCTTCACGTCTTGGGCTTTGAACAAGACACCAAAAATAACCATTTCCTCCCATAGAATAGGAGGAACTACGAACGCTCTGATTTCCATGTTTTGGATAAACGGGAATACGTAGGCATAAGATTGAAAGAAAAATCTTAGCGAGCACAATCAACAAAAAAACCAAATCCCATACTCTCACATTCAAAAGCATCAATCCTAACATCCTAATCCTTGTTCCCCGCCAGAAACCTTCTGTAAAAATGAAAAGAAAGAAAACAGTATTGGCGAAAATACAAATAACCAGTACAAGAGCCCCCCCCCCACCACATTGATAGCATCCGTAACCTAACAGACCGTTGTTTAAACTCAGTATGCAAAGCAGGGTTAATTGGAGACATCTATTTCCCTTCCTTATTCAGCTCACAATAGGATAAAAAATGAATCGACCTCTAATTTAAGCTCAAACTGCAGAGAGCAACCAGCGCTTAAGAACCGCGTCCAAAATCGCTCGCTACAAATGGCAGCTGGTAAGTAGGTTTGGCCAATGTTGTCCAATGGAAATGCAAGTCTCCTCTAGCCATTGACTAGAGGTTTGGGCACAAAGCTTTGCTTTCCTTGGTCTTGGATAAGTCTTGACTGATTTCAGATGAGAATGGCTCAGTCCATGCCACCTTGATGCTTCCATTGAATGCTTCAATCCAAATTTGGAGTCTTGTCCCTATTTTGGCCATTCTAGGTTCAATATGTTATTTCTTGTTCCATGGACTTTGGAGGCTTGGCTCAGTGATTGTCCCCTTTAGATTTAATCCTCAAATGTGTCCAAGTGGATAGGAGCATTTGAATTTGGCTGATTTTGGCAAATCGAGCCAAAATGCAATATCTGCCTTGCCTTTGACAGATTTCCGCAAGGCAACTTGACAATGTCATATCTCATGGGGTAAGTTGAATTTGGAAATGTTCTTGGCCATTTTGGAAATCCCTTACATGATACAACAACTGTTTGAACAAGTTTGGTTTTGATCTCTTTTGATTCCAAGTGAAAAATCCCTCTACATTTGGCAAAAAGTGAAGCAAAATCTGACTTAGTGAAATTTTCACTAAGTGTTGGAACAAAGTGTGATTTCTTGATTTTGACCACTCCATAACTCAAAATCCTTAATGAATTGGACTTAGGTCTAGTTGAAGTTTTCGTAGAGGGTAATGAGGGCCTACAAATCCATCTTTGGATGAGAAAAAATGGCCATGTGGTTTAGGAGTTATGATCCTCCAAAGTTAGTGCATTAGTGGTACTTTTTCCATAACTTAGAAAATTTTCTAAGTTTTATGGTTACCCCTTTTACAAGTTATCCAACATTCTTTGATTTTTCTTGATGAATGATGATTCAAATCATACATTAACATCATTTTAGGGTTAAAAATCCATTTTGGTGAAAAATCACAAAAAGTCAAAGTTGACTTTTGTGCATAGTTGACTTTTTATCAGATGAATTCCAAATTGTGCAATTCTTCAGGAAATCATGTCCTTGACCTAAATCAAACTTGATGGACATGTTCCATGGGTGTCATAGGGTATATTGGGGCACGTCCTAGGGTTTGGGAGCATGTCCTGGTCAAAAGTCAAAGTTACAGTTGACTTTCCTCGCGAAACCCTAATTGTGGTGCAAATGAAAATGAGACTTGTTGCTCAAGCTTCTTGGATTAATCCATTGTTACAAATGGATCAATATAGTTAATTAGAGACCCTCAAATCATGTCTTGAGGTCTTGGCTCTTAATTTGTCCCAAAAGTCAACTTAGGGGTGAATTAGGTTAAGAAACCCTAATTCCTGATTTTTTATGTATGCATCCCCTGAGGTGAAATTGACTTGATGCTTGGGTCCATGAGGTTCCATGGAGTACATTAGGTTGTGTTTTGGATCTTTGGTTTATGCCCAGATGAAACTTTCCATCTAGAGGCCCTGGTCGACCAAAACCCTAATTTGGTGATACTGGCGATCTTGAGACTTGATCCACCTAGAAGGGAGCAACCTTGTGCTTAATCCCTGAAGTGGGAGTCCTTTTTGATCCATTGTGGATGTTTGAGAGGTTAGACAAGTTGAAGATCAATTCATTCCTTGATTGATCCTTTGTCTAAGGCTCAGAGAGGGCTAGAAACCCTAATTTTGATTGTAGTGAATGCTTAATACTCCTTGAGGAATTTGGTGAGACATGATGGTTCATCCATATTGTGATGATGATTTGTACAATAATGGGAAATCTTAGTGGTCAAAATTTGGGGTATGACAGGTGGAAGAATTCCGTAACGAGGATAAGGTATCTTTAACTTGAGAGCTCTAGTTTGTACCCAGTGGAGATAAGGCTCCACCGAGATACAATCTGGTTTTCCTAGACACTCTCGTCCTTTCTTATGAACATGCTTCCAAGCGTGCACTATTTCTATCTTTAGTGCTCTGTCGTTTTCTCCTTCCTTTAAGAAAAGACCTTCCAGATGAACACCCCGTGGGACGTGTCTCATCGGGTATCCAAATTGACGCTGAACGAGAACTGTATGGTAGTTGATTCCTCCCTTAGTTCCTATAAGGGGTACGTTGGGGAAGTTTCCACAACGGTCAATGATCCTGATTCCATCATAGATCCTATTACACCAATCTATATCAGAGTTGGTAAGAGACATGATCTTCTGCGACCAACATAAGGCACTTTTGCAATCCCAAAAAGCAGCAGACTTGGGCAAGTGGGAGATAAACCATTTGTAAAGAAGAGGTACATAGCATGTGATCTCCCCTCCACTGTACAAATTTCCCAAGTGTACAGAACGATATGCATCTGCGAGCAAAGTCGGCACAGGGTTTCCAATAAGAAAAACCTTAATGGAGTTGATATCTACAAAGTTATTGATGTTGGGAAACAAAAATAACCCGTAGGTGAGCAAGACAAAGACGCTTTCAAAAGCAGTCACGTTTCCTATACTGGCAAAATACAGGGCCTTCTTTGTCAAGAACTGGGCTGGCAAACCTTGGATGCCACCCCTAGTGGTTAGGTGAGTCCTGACCTCAGACGCGTCCAAATGAATTGCTCTCGCAATGGTCTGATTCTTTGGAATTTCTTCCAGTCCAGAAAATGGAGCTCGATCTGTAATGTGTAAATCGATCAGATGAGAATACTCCTCCAGCGTTGGCGCGAGCTGGTAATCCGGGAATGTGAAACAGTGATAAACCGGATCGTAAAACTGAATGAGCGCATCCATGATTCCCTCAATCACATGGACTCTTAACAGTGGTAGCAAACCTCCGTGCTTGGCTCTGAAAGCCCCCTGGTTTGTGATCATTCTCGCCAAACCTCTTAAATCCTCTAATTTTGGAACCTTGAAGGTGTACTCAAGAGTTCTTCTTCTACCGAAATCCAATAGTGCAATCCTTTTCTCTGATATTTGCAATCACAGTCTTAGTTTAATTTGAAAAACAGAGAGACTAGAAGAGAAGAATTTTTTGAATGTTTTAATGTTTTTTTAAATGAATGCATGAATGTAGCACACAAAAACATAGAAAAAACATGGGGTCAAAGGGTCGTTGTCATGAAGTCAAGGCTCTACCCATCCCCAAAGGTTTATACTAGGGTGATTTTTGTACTTGTACTCATTATCATCAACTCCTCCCAGGAAATCAAAACAACAAGCGGATCGCCAGCGAGTTCTAGAGCAATCTTAGAGTAAGTGTCATTCACCGAGAATAGATCACCAGCCTCAAATGAGGGTTGTATCGCGTAATAACTATTCCCGATAGTTTCTGCACTACGAAAGGGTTTGGCTCCTCAGCTTCTCAGACTTAACAATCGGCCCATTGTCTAGGTGAGAGAATGGGTTGCATTGGTCAGCCTCCACTGAGGTTGATGGTCTACCTCGTCGCCATCACTTATCTTAAGTGTATACTCAATCTTTCCACATGCGGCATCACACGCATTCCCATTAGCAGAAAAATAAACACGTATAGCAATTAGGAAAATCAGTATATATATTTGTCCTAAACATCCTAGACCTTTAAAGCTATGAATCCTAAGTTCCTGACAGAAATTGGGTTCCCCGGCGGAAGCCCCAATCTGTACTTTTCACACAAGAGGTGAAAAGGTTTGAAAGAATGGCCCCACGGTGGGCGCCATTTTTCTATAGCGAGCGATTTTGGACGCGGTTCTTAAGCGTTGGTCGCTCTCTGCGGTTGAGTTTACTACAGGTCGATTCATTTTTTATCCAATTAAAGCTGATGAAGGAAGGGAAATAGATGTCTCCAATTAACCCTGCTTTGCATACTGAGTTTAAACAGTGGTCTGTTAGGTTACGGATGCGATCAATGTGGGGGGCCTTTGTACTGGTTATTTGTATTTTCGCCAATACGGTTTTCTTTCTTTTTATTTTGACAGAATGTTTCTGGCGGGAAACAAGGATTAGGATGTTAGGACTGATGCTTTTTGATGTGAGAGTAGGGATTTAGGTTTTTTGTTAAGTCTGCTCGCTAAGATTTTTTCTTTCAATCTTATGCCTAAGTATTCCCGTTTACCGAAACAGGGAAATCAGAGCGTTCGTAGTTCCTCCTATTCTATGGGAGGAAATGGTTGTTTTTGGTGTCTTGTTCAAAGCCCAAGACGTGAAGCAAAAGGTGATTTGTATCTTGTTCAAAGCCTAAGATATGAAGCTAAAAAGTCTCAACTTTAGAGAGAATTTGTCATCTCTAAAGAGGGGGTTGTATGTCACAACTATTTTATAAAGGAGAATTACTTTAACCGGGATATGTGAATCCGGCAATGCCATAATTTCCTTTAAAGGGGATTTTAACCTGAAGGAGAAGACTTTAACTCAGTGTAGAGTAATGCCATCTTTCCTTAGGAATTTCTCTTGCTAAACGAGGGACAGTGGCATGGATGTAGATGATCCAGAGGCTTGCCGCTTACAGCAGTTAGATGGAGGGGAAGGAGTTGTTGATGTTTGTGTACTGTGAACGAGGCACAGCTTTGATGCTAAAAGGTTAATTGGATTAACCAGTGGTTTTCTTATATAAAGCCAAAGAGGAGGCTATTATGTGTCTCGTACAAAGCCCAAGAGAGAGAGGCTAAAAGGTTTTGACTCAACGAGGGAATCTTTTGGTATCTCGTATAAAGCCCGAGATGGAGGCTATTTTACTCAACAAGAGAGTTTTTTGTATCCCGTACGAAGACCGAGATGGAGGCAAAAATTTGTTTGGCTCACTAAGAACCTTTTTATATCTCGTATAAAGCCCGAGATGGAGGCGAAAGGGGTAATTGACTCAACAAGGGAGTCTCTTATGTGTCTCGTACAAAGCCCGAGAGAGAGGTTAAACATTGTTTGACTCTGCTGGGGAGAATCATTGTACAAAGCCCAAGAGAGAGGCTATGGTTACTGTTTCAGTTAAGTGACGGGTCCAGTATGCGGATTTTGAAAGAGAAAATCAGTTCTTATATGAGCAACACTGTACTCAAGGATTTGATTCGAGGATCCGGGTTGTTCCTGTTCTTTAAGGAAGCGGGAAATCCGAAGGGTATTGAGACTGTCCGAGTCTACGGGTTTAATTCCTATTTAACGAAGGGGTTACTTGAGAATGTCTTTGAGACTCAAGGATATTAGACTGTCCAATTCTAGAGTTTCATCTTTTGTATTATGCTTTGAGAAACAGTAGTAGACTCTTTGAAAGGACTGTTCTATGCAGATGATTAATTTCTGTTCCTATACCTCAAGGAGGTCATCGGGACAATTTGTACGAACCCCAAGAGGAGGATGGAAACTTTTAAGAAGCCGAGAGGTCCTTGTACTAAGCCCAAGACGAGGCTATCATTCCCGGAGGAAGATATCATTATACGAAGCCTAAGAGGAGGCTGTGAATACTTCTAAGAAGCCGGAAGGTCCTTGTACTATGCCCAAGAGGTGGCCGAGGTTGCTTTTAGGAAGCCTGTGGGTCCTTGTATAATGCCCAAGAGGAGGTCGATGCTTTTAAGAAGCCGATGGGTCCCCAAACCCCGAGAAATTCAAGGCAAGCTATTCACAAGGAATAGATCAAGTCAGGAAAGTTCGAGAATTTGGAAGAAACTCAAGAGATGCCATTCACGGAGAAAAGATCATCTCTGGGGAATAGAGTTTCTTGACAAGTGCTTTTAAGAAGCCTGTGGGTCCCCAAACCTCAAGAAGTTCAAGACATGTCATTCACCGAGAATAGATCAAGCCAGGAAAGTCCGAGAATTTGGAAGAAACTCAAGAGATGCCATTCACGGAGAAAAGATCATCTCTAGGGAATAGAGTTTCTTGACAACTTTTATGAGTGACAGTCTATGAAACGGTTCACCGAGAATGCTGCCTTTCATGTCTCCATATTGTTTAACCCCAAGAGGAGGAAAGACTGTGTCTGGTAATCCTATGGGGATCTAGTTTAGACTATTTCTAAGAGTGATCAACGGGCTTAATGCTAGACGTAGTTGCCGAGGAAACTCTAAATATCTATACTATTATTACACAGTTGATATGAGTTTATGAAAGAAGACTTACAGCGAAACAGCCCCACAATACAGTTATATGTATATTAAAGCGGTAAATGAAAGCAATAACCACTTACTCGGTTGTAGAGCTTCCATGCTGTTTGGTTAGTTGTTCAACAAAGAAAGATTGAAAACAACAGTATATTCGAAATCAAAGGAGAAAGTGTTTTGAAAATGAAAGATTTAGGGCTTACAGCTCAAGGAGAGACCCAGGGTTTTATCAGTGAGCGCACTGTTTGAATTTGTACAGAGGGACTTATACAAGTGACTGAGGCCCAAAAAGTTTTTCTGTACAAAGGGATGGGTCTTACACCCTCTTAAGAGGCCCAAAAAGTTTTAAAGAGAAAGAGTGGGGCTTATAACATGAAGGTAGGCCCAGTTGACTTTTCATTTGAAATGTCGATCGCGCCGAGATTTTCTTTTAACGCGAAAGGACTTATACAATAAGTGAGCCCCACAATTATTCTGGTTAAAAGGGGGTTGGGTCTTACACTCTAATAGAGGCCCAAAAATTTTGAATGGGTCTTATAGCTCGAGGAGAGGCCCAAAAGGTTATTTTTCAAAAGGGCGACGATCGCGCCGTTTGTTTTTGACGATATCGGGACTTATACAATACACTGAGGCCCAAAAATGATTTGGTCAAAAAAGGATTGGGTCTTACACTCTATTAGAGGCCCAAAGTGTTTTGAAAATGATTTATGAGGGTTGAATTAATCCAAAACCCTAATTTGCTTTCAAAAATGTATTTAATTGAATAAAAATTCAATTAAAATGATCAAAATTGTTTAACATAGGAAAAACAAATTGTGATCTTGGATTAATGCTTCAAATATTAAGTATTGACCTACAAAATAATTAGAAGGCATTAAAAGTTGCAAAATCAAGGTGGAAAAAATATTTAAAATGTCAAAAACAATTAAAATATTAATTCTTTGCAAAAATATCAATTATATAAAATAAGTAATATTTTTGGGATTTTTTGGGAAAATAAAATATTTTAACATTTTTGTGAATTATTAAAAAAAGAATCAACTCAAAATCATTAAAACTCGGAGAGAAATTAATTTTTGAATCAATTAAATAAAATCACAAAATTCAAATATTCAAAATTTGAAAAAAAGGCGCCAAGAACACACCAAGAACACGCGCGTGTTCTGGGCTTGGCCAGATTTGCATTTTCTCTCCAATCTCACTGAATACTTGATTATAACCTGCAATCCACATATCATTATGCTCGTCTCAACCTCACAATCATGTCTATGTCAATTAATTTCATTTAAATTAAACATATAACAAGAAATTATGAAAAATCCTCAAGAACCCTAATTTCTGCATGAAGGCTAGGATTTTTGATACACAATTCAAACAATGCAATTAATTGAGGGGAAACATTCCATGCATGATTATGAACATATGGCCAAATTATTGTGCAGCAAAAAATGCATGGATCATAGAGTTAGAAGAGCTCATGCTTACCACTTGCAGCTGGTGATCGTGTTTGGTGTTGGAGGTGTTACAGCTTGGTTCCAATGATGTGGATAGCTTCCCTAGGTACCAAGTGATGTGTCTGAGTGCTTGGAATGGATTGAAATGGTTTGGAGTTGAAGATGGCACCTCAACTGCAAAACTGTCAAGAACTTGAGCAATTGGCTGGTGATTTTGTGAAATCTGTGTTCCAGATGTTATGTGAGTGTTTTGATCACTTCTATATGATGTATGTGAGGTGTGTGAGTGATTGGTTTGAGTGGAATTACCCTCTAGCTCAAAACCCGATAACTACCTTGCTAAGAAAGGCATTTTTGCCAAGAGAAAGAGATTTTGAGAAAGGAAAGTGTTGTAGGCCTTTGGTGTACTTAAACTGACCACAATTGAGCTCTATTTATAATAGAGCAAGTTTGTTTTGCAAGGAATAGTGAATGGCAACTGCTGAGTAGGTTTGTTCAATGTTGGCCAATGGAAGTTCAAGTCTCCTCTAGCCATTGACTAGAGATTAGGGCACAAGCTGCTGGTTCCCTTGGTCTTGGATAAGTCTTGACTGAATTCAAATGAAAATGGCTCAGTCCATGCCACCTTGATGCTTCCATTGAATGCTCCAATCCAAATTTGGAGTCTTGTCCCTATTTTGGCAATTCTAGGTTCAACATGCTATTTCTTGTTCCAAAGACTTTGGAGGCTTGGCTCATTGATTGTCCCCTTTAGATTCAATCCTCTGAGGTGTCCAAGTGGATAGGAGTGTTTGGATTTGCACAATTTTGGTAAATCGAGCAAAATTGCAAATTCTGCCTTGCCTTGACAGAATTCAACAAGGCCATTTGACAATGTCATATCTCATGACTCAAATGGAATTTGGTAATGTTCTTGGCCATTTTGGAAAGCCCTTACATGATACAATAACTGTTTGAACATATTTGGTTTTGATCTCTTTTGAATCCAAGTGTAAAATCCCCCTACATTTGGAAAAAAATGAAGACAGATTTGGACTTAGTGAAAATTTCACTAAGTGTTGGAAAAAGTGACATTTTCATTTTTCAGCCATTTTGATCACTCCATAACTCAAAATCCTTAATGAATTGGACTTAGGTCTAGTTGAAGTATTTGTAGAGGGTAATGAGGGCTACAAATCCATCTTTGGATGAGGAAAAATGGCTTTGTGGTTTAGGAGTTATGATCCTCCAAAGTTGGTACCCTTGTCACTTTATTTTTAACTTAGAAAATTTTCTAAGTTTTTATGGTTACCCCTTTTACAAGTTATCCAATTTTTCTTGATTTTTCTTGATGAATGATGATTCAAATCATACATTAACATCATTTTAGGGTTAAAAATCCATTTTGGTGAAAAATCTCAAAAAGTCAAAGTTGACATTTGTGCACAGTTGACTTTTTATCAAATGAATTCCAAACTGTGCAATTCTTAAGGAAATCATGTCCTTGACCTAAATCAAACTTGATAGACATGTTCCATGGGTGTCATAGGGTATATTTATGCATGTCATAGGGCTTGGGAGCATGTCCTGGTCAAAAGTCAAAGTTACAGTTAACTTTTTTCTTAAAACCCTAACTGTGGTGCAGATGAAATTGAGACTTGTTGCTCAAGCTTCTTGGATTAATCCATTATTCCAAATGGATCAATATAGTATATTAGAGACCCTCAAACCCCCTCTTGAGGTCTTGGCTCATGGTTTGTCCCAAAAGTCAACTTAGGGGTGAATTAGGTCAAGAAACCCTAATTCCTGATTTTTGATGAATGCATCCCCTGAGGCAAAATTGACTTGATGATTGGGTCCATGAGGTCCCATGGGATATATTAGGTTATGTTTTGAATCATTGGCTTGTGCCCAGATGAAAAATTTCCATCTGGAGGCCCTGGTCAACCAAAACCCTAATTTGGTGACACTGTCGATCTTGAGACTTAATCCACCTAGAAGGGAGCAGCCTTGTGCTTAATCCTTGAAGTGGGAGTCCTTTTGATCCATTGTGGATGTTTGAGAGGTTAGACAAGTTAAAGATCATGTCATTCCTTGATTGATCATTTGCCTAAAAGCTCTGAGAGGGCTTGAAACCCTAATTTTGATTGTAGGGGATGCTCACCCATATTTGGGGAGACTGATGAAGTATGATGGCCCATCCATATTGTGATGATGATTTTCATAATGATGGGAAATCTTAGTGGTCAAAATTTGGGGTATGACACTAACCCTCTCAAATCCTCTAGTTTTGGAACCTTGAAGGTGTACGTATGAGTTCTCCTTCTACCGAAATCCATTAGTGCAATCCTTTTCTCTAATATTTGCAATCACAGTATTAGTTTAATTTGAAAAACAGAGAGACTAGAAGAGAAAATTTTTTGAATGTTTTAATGTTTTATTAAATGAATGCATGAATGCAGCACACAAAAACATAGAAAAAACATGGGGTCAAAGGGTCGTTGTCATTAAGTCAAGGCTCTACCCATCCCCCAAAGGTTTATACTAGGGTGATTTTTGTACCTGTACTCATTATCATCAGCTCCTCCCAGGAAAGCAAAACAATAAGCGGATTGCCAGCGAGTTGTAGAGCAATCTTAGAGTAAGTGCCATTCACCGAGAATAGATCACCAGCCTCAAATGAGGGTAGTATCGCGTAACAACTATTCCCGATAATTTCCGCACTACGAAAGGGTTTGGCTCCTCAGCTTCTCAGACTTAACAATCGGCCCATTGTCTAGGTGAGAGAATGGGTTTCATTGGTCAGCCTCCACTGAGGTTGATGGTCGACCTCGTCGCCATCACTTATCTTAAGTGTATACTCAATCTTTCCACATACGGCATCACCCGCATTCCCATTAGCAGAAAAATAAACACGTATAGCAATTAGGAAAAGCATTATATATATTTGTCCTAAACATCCTAGACCTTTAAAGCTATGAATCCTAAGTTCTTGACAGAAATGGGTTCCCCAGCGGAAGCCCCAATATGTGGTATTCACACAAGTGAAAAGGAATAAGAAAAATAGAAACGGACCCCACGGTGGGCGCCATTTTTCTATGGCGGCCACCGCCATGAAAAGGACTTGTCCAAGGTTGTCACCCTAGATTATAATGAAGAAAGAGATCGGCCCCACGGTGGGCGCCAATTTTCTGTAGCAAGCGATTTTGGACACGGTTCTTAAGCGCTGGTCGCTCTCTGCGGTTGAGCTTACTACAGGTCGATTCATTTTTTATCCTATTAAAGTTGATGAAGGAAGGGAAATAGACGTCTCCAATTAACCCTGCTTTGCATACTGAGTTTCAACAGCGGTCTGTTAGGTTACAGATGCTATCAATGTGGGGGGGGCTTTGTACTGGTTATTTGTATTTTCGCCAATATTGTTTTCTTTCTTTTTATTTTGACAGAAGGTTTCTGACATGGGAACAAGGATTAGGATGTTAGGACTGATGCTTTTTGATGTGAGAGTAGGGATTTAGGTTTTTTGTTGATTGTGCTCGCTAAGATTTTTTCTTTCAATCTTATGCCTACTTATTCCCGTTTACCAAAACAGGGAAATCAGAGCGTTCATAGTTCCTCCTATTCTATGGGAGGAAATGGGTGTTTTTGGTGTCTTGTTCAAAGCCCAAGACGTGAAACAAAAAGTAGTTTGTATCTTGTTCAAAGCCCAAGATGTGAAGCTAAGAGGTTTTGACTTTTAGAGAGAATTTGTCATCTCTAAAGAGAGGGTTGTATGTCACAACTGTTTATGAAGGAGAATTACTTTAACCGGGATTTGTGAATCTGGCAATGCCATAATTTCCTTAAAAGGGGATTTCCAACCTGAAGGAGAAGACTTTAACTCAGTGTAGAGCAATGTTATCTTTCTTTAGGAATTTCTCATGCTAAAAGAGGGACAGTGGCATGGATGTAGATGATCCAGAGGCTTGCCGCTTACAGCAATTAGATGAAGGGGTTGTTGATGTTTGTGTACTGTGAACGAGGCACAGCTTTGATGCTAAAAGGTTAATTGGATCAACCAGTGGTTTTCTTATACAAAGCCTAAAAGGAGGCTAATATATTTCTCGTACAAAGCCCGAGAGAGAGGCTAAAAAGTTTTGACTCGACGATGGAATCTTTTGGTATCTCGTATAAAGCCCGAGATGGAGGTTATTTTGACTCAACCAGAGAGTTTTTTGTATCTCGTACGAAGCCCGAGATTGAGGTTGTTGTTTGTTTGGCTCAATAAGAACCATTTTGTATCTCGTATAAAGCCCAAGATGGAGGCGAAAGGGGTGATTGACTCAACGAGGGAGTCTCTTATGTGTCTCGTACAAAGCCCGAGAAAGAGGCTAAACGTTGTTTGACTTCGCTGGGGAGGATCATTGTACATAGCCCAAGAGGAGGCTATGGTTACTGTTTCAGTCAAGTGACAGGTCTAGTATACTGATTTTTAAAGAGAAAATCAGTTCTTACATGAGCAATACTGTACTCAAGGATTTGATTCAAGGATCAGGGTTATCTTCTGTTCTTTAAGGGAGCGGGAAATCCGAAGGGTATTGAGACTGTCCAAGTTTACGGGTTTCCTTCCTATTCAATGAAGGGGTCACTTGAGAATGTCTTTGAGACTCAAGGAAATTAGACTGTCCAAGTCTGGAGTTCATCTTTTGTACTATGCTTTGAGAAACAGTAGTAGACTCTTTGAAAGGACTGTTCTATGCAGATGATTAAGTTATGTTCCTATACCTCTAGGAGGTCGTCGGGACAATTTGTACGAAGCCCAAGAGGAGGCTGAAAACTTTTAAGAAGCCGACGGGTCCTTGTACTAAGCCCAAGAGGAGGCTATCATTCCCGGAGGAAGAGATCCTTATACGAAGCCTAAGAGGAGGCTGTGAATACTTCTAAGAAGCCGTAGGGTCCTTGTACTAAGCCCAAGAGGAGGCTAGGTTGCTTTTAGGAAGCCTATGGGTCCTTGTATGATGCCCAAGAGGAGGCCGATTGCTTTTAAGAAGTCGATGGGTCCCCAAACCCCAAAAAATTCAAGACAAGCTATTCACAAGGAATAGATCAAGTCAGGAAAGTTCGAGAATTTGGAAGAAACTCAAGAGATGCAATTCATGGAGAAGAGATCATCTCTATGGAATAGAGTTTCTTTGACAAGTGCTTTTTAAGAAGCCTGTGGGTCCCCAAACCCCGAGAAATTCAAGGCAATGCTATTCACCGAGAATAGATCAAAGTCAAGAAAGTCTGAGAATTTGGAAGAAACTCAAGAGATGCAATTCACGGAGAAGAGATCATCTCTAGGGAATAGAGTTTCTTTGACAACTTCTATGAGTGACAGTCTATGAAAGGGTTCACAGAGAATGCTGCCTTTCATATCTCCATATTGTTTAACCCCAAGAGGAGGGAAGACTGTGTCTGGTAATCCTATGGGGATCTAGTTTAGACTATTTCTAAGAGTGATCAACGGGCTTAATGCTAGACATAGTTGCCGGGGAAACTCTAAATATCTATACTATTATTACACAGTTGATATGAGTTCATGAAAGAAGACTTACAGTGAAACAGCCCCATAATACAGTTATATGTATATGAAAGCGGTAAATGAATGCAATAACCACTTACTCGGTTATAGAGCTTCCATGTTGTTTAGTTAGTTGTTCAACAAAGAAAGACTGAAAACAACAGTATATTTCAAAATTAAAGGAGAAAGTGCTTTGAAAAAGAAAGATTGGGGCTTACAGCTCAAGGAGAGGCCCAGGGTTTTATCAGTGAGCGCACTGTTTGAATTTGTACAGAGGGACTTATACAAGTGATTGTGGCCCAAAATGGTTTTCTGTACAAAGGGATGGGTTTTACACACTCTCAAGAGGCCCAAAAAGTTTTAAATAAAAAGAGTGGGGCTTATAACACGAGGGTAGGCCCAATTGATTTTTCCGTTTAAAATGGCGATCGCGCCGAGGTTTTCTTTTAACGCAGAGGGACTTATACAATAAGAGAGGCCCAAAATGGTTTTGGTTAAAAGGGGATTGGGTCTTACACTCTATTAGAGGCCCAAAAGTTTGGAATGGGTCTTATAGCTCAAGGAGAGGCCCAAAAGGTTATTTTTCAAAAGGCGACGATCGCGCCGTTTGTTTTTTACGGTATCGGGACTTATACAATACACTGAGGCCCAAAAATGATTTGGTCAAAAAAAAAAAGGATTGGGTCTTACACTCTATTAGAGGCCCAAAAAGTTTGAAAATGATTTATGAGGGTTGGATTAATCCAAAACCCTAATTTGTTTTCAAAATGTGTTTTAATTGAATAAAAATTCAATTAAAGTGATCAAAATTGTTTTACATATGGAAAACAAATTATGATCTTGGATTAATGCTTCAAAAATTAAGTATTGACCTACAAAATAATTAGAAAGCATTAAAAGTTGCAAAATCAATGTGGAAAAAATATTTTAAATGTCAAAAACAATTAAAACACTAATTCTTTGCAAAAATATCAATTATATAAAATAAATAATATTTTTGGGATTTTTTGTTAAAATAAAATAATTTAACATTTTTGTGAATTATTAAAAAAAGAATCAGCTCAAAATCATTAAAACTCAGAGAGAAATTAATTTTTGAATCAATTAAATAAAACCACAAAATTCAAATATTCAAATTTGGAAAAATGGCGCCAAGAACAAGCTGAAGAACACGCGCGTGTTCTGAGATTCTCAGATTTGCATTTTCTCTCCAATCTCACTGAATACTTAATCATACCATGTAATCCACATATCATTATGCTCGTCTCAACCTCACGATCATGTCTATGTCAATTAATTTCATTTAAATTAAACATATAACAAGAAATCAGGAAAAATCCTCAAGAACCCTAATTTCTGCATGAAGGCTAGGATTTTTGATACACGATTCAAACAATGCAATTAATTGAGGGGAAACATTCCATGCATGATTATGAACATATGGCCAAATTATTGTGCGAGGAAATATGCATAGATTGAGAGATGACCAAGTATATGCTTACCTCTAGGCCGTGACAGCAAGTGCAATGTGATTTTTTATTTGGAGGTGTTACAGTTGAGTGGTGATGATCTGAACAGCTTCCCTACACCCTATGGAGTGTGTTTGGATGCTTGGACCTGATTGAAATTGGCTGGATCAATTCATGGCATCTCAACTGCATTTTGGTTAAAACCTTGAGCAATTGACTGGTGATTCTGAGAAATCAGTGTTCCAGTTGTTGTTTAAGTGTTTTATCAGCTCATATGTGATGTATATGAGGTGTGTGTGTGTGATTGGTTTGAGTGGAATTGCCCTCTAGCTCAAAATCCGATAGTTACCTTGCTAAGAAATGCATTTTTGCCAAGAGAAAGAGATTTTGAGAAAGGCAAGTGTTGTAGGCCTTTGGTGTACTTAAACTGACCACAATTGAGCTCTATTTATAGTAGAGCAAGTTTGTTTTGCAAGGAATAGTGAATGGCAACTGCTGAGTAGGTTTGTTCAATGTTGGCCAATGGAAGTTCAAGTCTCCTCTAGCCATTGACTAGAGGTTAGGGCACAAGCTGCTGGTTCCCTTGGTCTTGGATAAGTCTTGACTGAATTCAAATGAAAATGGCTCAGTCCATGCCACCTTGATGCTTCCATTGAATGCTCCAATCCAAATTTGGAGTCTTGTCCCTATTTTGGCAATTCTAGGTTCAACATGCTTTTTCTTGTTCCAAGGACTTTGGAGGCTTGGCTCAGTGATTGTCCCCTTTAGATTCAATCCTCAGATGAGTCCAAGTGGATAGGAGTGTTTGGATTTGCACAATTTTGGCAAATCGAGCAAAAATACAAATTCTGCCTTGTGTCGCTCCCGGGATTTTCATCCTAGTACAAACGCGAAAGTGGCACCGAAACAGAGTCGCCAGCAATGTGTATTTATCCCAAGAGAGGGAAAGGAAACACCGCATAAACCTGAGAGAAAGGAAAAGCATGGTCTTACGACCAAGAGAACTGGGTTCGGGAGTCGGTTACGCGAGAGGAAGGTATTAGCACCCCCTCACGTCCATCGTACCCGATGGGATCCACGCTTGCTTGTCTCGATCAAAGGGTGTAAAGAAAGGATACTGGAAAAGGAACTGAAAGAAAGAAAGGAGAAAGAAAAGAAAAGGAACGGGAAACAAATGTAGGGAAAATAAAAGAAGTGCTCGCATGGGCCCTACCCCACTGCCTACGTATCTCATCGGGAGCATGAGAATCAGAGCGACGTAGTTCCCCTCACTAGGGATGAATTGTTTGTGTTTTTAGAGAACGGCTTACGTTCTAGCTCAGGTGTTGCAGGCTCGCTGGTCCGAGTGCGTTACCGTCTTGCAAGAGAACGAGTAGAAGCGCGTTCGTGCGTTGAGAGTGAGTGATGTGAGAAAAGAATTCCCGAAGGAAAGACGTTATTGTTTGTTTTTGCCTTTTAGAAGTTTTTTCCATTTATTTGCATATGACAGTGTATCTGAATCTTAGTCATTGGAATGTGCACATTCTCACATTCCAAGATGGAATGGGTAAGAAAGCATACTAAGAGTGAAGAAGACCCCCCACACTTAGTTCCAATTGTCAAGGTTCAAACACACTAGCATACTTGTGTTTATTAAGTGTTTTTGTTGATTAAGAAATGAAGAAGTGTTTTTTATTATTTGCACCTTCAACAAATATTGCATTTAAGTCCCTCATACAAGATCAAATGTTTAACACATCGACCCAAGATGGGTTATATGCTATACATTTTAAGATTATAAGAGAAGACCCCTTATAATCTTTTCTTTATATTAAAGGCCTAAATGCAATAAATGCCTACCTTTATTATATGTTTTGAATTTTCTTTGAGATGAGAAAAGAGACTCAAGAGAGGAGAAAAGGTAAAACCTATATGGACTAAGACTCAATCCTAATTGAAGATTAAAGAGAGTGATCCTAAAGGTTTGTGAGGTTTCAACCTAAAGTCTAAAGAAAGAAAGAATTAAACAATTCACTTCCAAAGTAGAAGATGAATTGTAATTCAAAAAGGGAAAGTAATGAGTTATTAAAAGAAAGCACATAAGTGCTTAGCAAAACACCAAATGGAATTGTAAAAGAGAAAGGATAGAAGTTGAATGTGGATTCCTTATCCACACTCAATTGAAACTTACCGAAGCCCCTACATGGTTAGCACAATCACTTACAAGTAAAGTAAGAAAATATAATGAACAAATCAAATTCAAACAAGTTGACAAACAAAGTAAAATGAGATTGAATGCTATACATGCTTCCAAGTCAGAATGTAACTCATATTTACACAACCTAATGTTATCCTAAATGAGCATACCAAATCATGCAAACAAAATCTCAATCCAACAAGAAGCAAAGAAGAAAAGGTGAAGTGATGTGAATGTGGTTCATACTTGTGAAACAAGTGACTTAAGGTGCAAGATAAACATCAAACATGCAAAGATGAAACCCAAATGTCACAATCAGAAGTCAATTAACATGCTATACATCCTCAAACAAAACCACAACTCATGGCACAAGTGCCTTCATGATCAAGCAAACCAAACATGAGGCATGCATTCACAAAATGAACAAGTTAAACTTCATGCTTCAAACAAATAGCAAACATGCTTCAAAAATTATGACTTTCACCAATCAAACACCTTAAACACATGCCATTAACATATCAAGTCCACAAGCAATGAATCAGAACCAAAGTCACTCAACAATTAGGTCAAAGTCTCATGGAAGTTTCATGCATTCATGCTCAAAGCAACACATCAAAAGTCATCCAAAAAAAGACTTAAAAAACATCTCATAAATCTCAAACATACCTCAACATATTGTGACCACAATGCAAAAAGAAAGGCATCAAAATCATTTTTTATGATCAAGAACAAAAATGCACAAAATCATATGTCACATTAAGTATGCATACAAATGGAAATTCAAAAGAAATAATGGAACAGGGGCAAAATGGTCATAAAATCAGAAAATAAAATCATAGAAAATTTACTAAATGTTTTAAGAATACACATGAATTTTTGTAGAATTTTATAATGTCATTTGGTATTTTTAATAAATGGAAAGCAAACATGTACAAAAAAAGGAAATAAAATAAAAAACGTGGAAATGGAAGGGGGTATGAACATAGCAATTGGACAGTGCAAACTGGTTTGGGCTTGAAAAGAGGGGGTGGGAATAACAATCTGGCTTAGGTCCACTAAGCGCGCAGTCTATAGTAATAGTGGTGGAGCCTCAGTCAAATGTTGACTCAATCAGAGCCACATGATTCAGTCAACAAATGATAATCATACAAGTAATCAGATCTAACGAATCAAAATGCACACGCATGCTAATAATGACGAACGCACGCACACCAAACCAAGTCAAAGTCAACATTCAGAGAGAGAGAGTCACGTGAGAGGCATGAGGTTCATTTATGTGCTGGCCACGTATACACCCTAGGATTGAAATGATCTAACGGTTGTGACATGTTCTGGTTCTAAAACCCTAGCAAACCCTCACCGGCCGGAGAAGTACCTCCGGTCATCTTCTCCGGCCATCTCCGGCAACTGTACATGATCAAACATTCCAGAAATTCATAAAGTACACATCAAAATGAAGCTGAGGTTACACATAACACGAATATGACCTTAGAAAACATACATCATGCGCATACAGAGAGAAACGAGCACAAATAAATTGCCCTAGGTTTTGCAACTATGCTCTTAGAGAGCCTATCAACTAGCCAGATCACTCACACTGCTTCTATTAAGCTCAAATCAACATGAAACAAACTATAATCAGTGATTTAAATGCAAAAAAATGGAGAAACAAGAACCTGAAACGTGGAGATTCTTAGATCTTCAGAAAACCAGAGATGAGATCTTGAACTCTTGAACTTGTTTGAGCAAAATAAATGCTCACAGATGCTTGAGAATGGAGAAGAAATCAACACTGAAATAAGATAGCTCTTGAGAAATTCACTCTGTTTCAGCTTGTTCTTGAACAATCATGCATACTTGCTGATGATGACGATTGAGATGAAGAAGAAATCGTGCAATAAGAGAGAGCTCAAAGCGAAAATTCAGAGAACACAGTGAGAATGATTTGTGAAATCTGTGGAAAAATGAATTAACCCCCCTCAATTCTATGAGCAGTGGAGCTTATATAATGTTGAGTTAATGTTTAACCAGTGTGGTTGATGGTTAGAACTCCAGTTAGAATGAGTTGGTTAAGTGAGTTCTGAGTTAACAGAATGAGTGAGGTTGTTAATGGCACGAGTTGGTGAGTTTGGTTAGAGTGTGGAGAAGCTCATGGAGTTATGGTGGTGTGTAGGAGAAGGATGGTGATGTTATGTTGCTCTGATCTTGCAGCAGTGCTTGCTCTGCAAGTTTTCACTCTCTTGTTTGAACCAATATGGGATGGCTGGTACGTGAACATATAGCCTGTGCAGGGTGTATGTTTGATTAATTATGGTAAGGTTTTGGACATGTCATGGCTGATGTATGAAAAGAACAAATTGGTAACAGGTTTTGATTGGCTTGGTGTGGAGGGAAACTACTAGCATGATGTGACCTTTGGAGCACGATAACTTCATGAACAAGAAGTGAAATGGCAAGGTTTTTAGTTACTTGGAAAGGGGGAATGGAGAAGAACAAGATTGATGTTGAAAATGAATTGAAATAACACCTCTAAAGTCCTTAAAAATGATGATGAACAAGCTTGGTTGCACCTGAGTTGGTATGTCATCTAACCTGCCATCAACCACACTACATGCATATTAACAAGTCAGTTTAAAATCCTCTACTTTGCCTCATCATAACTCTCAAAATATTGAGCATATGAAAAAAACATAAACATCACTCTTGAAGTTCTCACATAGAGGAACAACTTTCATGTTGAAAGATTTTTCATTTGAAGCCTTTAAACATGAGTAATTGATCCATACATTTTGCCCACCAACTGTTTGAGAAAATGACTGCGCGCAGACCTGGCCAAACTTGGTCATGACATGGTTTTTGGCCTACTTTCTTCCAACTTTGATCAATCATATCTCCCTCATTTTTTATCCAATGGAAATGTTTTACCCATGGATTTGAAGCTTAAAGCAAGGCCTTTCATTGAGGCAGAGTGGAATTTTCATTTGGTGCTCCAATTTTGAATGGCCTTGGTTCAAATTCTGATGCAAAATGGCCAAAACTTGCTATTTTTAGTAACCCTACCTCATCCAAAAATGGCAACTTTCCACATCTTGATTTTTTCATGATTCCTTTGGAGTTTCTTGATCAAATTTTGTACATTGGTCACATATAACATGAATTTCATGAATTTGGCTTTAAAAAGTCAAGAGTTGACTTTTTCCTCTGATTATTTGACTTGGTCCCAAATCCCCTGATTCTTGATCTTTCTTCCAATTGAACCACTTCCAAAACTAATTGAGATGCAATCTTCCACATCCATATACCTAGGGACATATAGAAAACCATGACATCAAGTCTTGCCCAAAAAATCAAAGATTCCCTGATTTAAATGGAAACCCTAATTTTGGCCCCCTTTGGTTAGGAGGTAAAAGTGCAGTCTTCAATTTCAAATTCCTCAGAGTATGTTGTGTGTCCCCTTAAAGGATGATGAGAAATGCCACTTAAGAATGATTTTGAATCAATGAGCTATCTCTTTTGAGGGTTTTCCTTCAATTTTTGAACCTCTTGCATGATGAAAGATGTATTGCTTCAATCTCCCATTGGATTTCACTTTCTTGAGATTGTGGATGATCAATTGAGATAGTATGAGACATGAGAGACCTCTTGGCTTGCCTAGAGCCAACTTGATTGACCTTTTTGTGCTCTGAATGATTTCTTGATTGCCCACCTTCCCCCTGATCACATGCCCTGATGGTAAGAAGGATGCCATGCTTCATTTTTCTATGTTAAATGCAATGCAATGTTAATGAGGTGGATATGATATGATAAATGATAATGCCATGCTATGATGCCAAAAGGGGAGAGCAAATTTTGGGGTATTACAGCTGCCCCTATTCAAGCGCTGTAGACCTGAATGCCTGAAAGCAAATGCTTTCGGACTTTCAAGGTATATAGTGATTGAATACCAAAAATAACCAAAAATTTGCTCTGGGTGAAGAATAAAAGGGATATAAACCCAACGAGACTGCTGGATTGAATCTTCGATGAAACGTCGGAGAGATCTGTCTTTTGAACGATGCCAGACGACTACTGGCTTGCCACGCTGCTGGTGGACTTTAATACTGTCTTTTATGCAATTCCAGACGACTACTGGCCTGCCACACTACTGGTGGACTTTGGAAATGTCTTTTTGAACGACGCCAGACGACTACTGGCTTGCCACACTACTGGTGGACTTTAATAATGTCTTTTATGCAACTCCAGACGACTACTGGCCTGCCACACTACTGGTGGACTTTGGAAATGTCTTTTTGAACGACGCCAGACGACTACTGGCTTGCCACACTACTGGTGGACTTTAATAATGTCTTTTATGCAACTCCAGACGACTACTGGCCTGCCACACTACTGGTGGACTTTAATAATGTCTTTTTGAACGACGCCAGACGACTACTGGCTTGCCACACTACTGGTGGACTTTAATAATGTCTTTTATGCAACTCCAGACGACTACTGGCCTGCCACACTACTGGTGGACTTTGCAGCTTCGTGCCACCCGAAGATGGACTTTTGCCAATCCACTGTTGGACTTTTGCCACCCGAAGACGGACTTTTGCCAATCCACTGTTGGACTTTTGCCACCCGAAGACGGACTTTTGCCAATCCACTGTTGGACTTTTGCCACCCGAAGACGGACTTTTGCCAATCCACTGTTGGACTTTTAGAATATGCAAAATTGCATTACTCTCTGCATCTGTGTCAGACATCTATGCTGACTCTGCTGAGGAACAATGATCAATGACTTGACTTTAGAGGTTCCTGAGAGGATAATATCTCTGCTGGATAATGAATGAACAATCCGTCTGCTCCGAATTGTCAAGTTTGCCAAAAATAAATTGGACTTGAAGAATAATAGATCTGCCAGTAATCACTTCATCTACTGGGGGAATGAATTCTGGTCACAGCGACTCCGCTGGGGATGAGAATTTCTTTGCATGCGTCTTGCTAAGGAAGAAAAGTCATAAAAAAACTCTGCTTGGGGATCTATCCAATCCAAGACCCTTTGTAGGGGTTATCCACCTTTTGACCCGGCTGGGGAAAGACTGTGCCATCCTTGTTGAAGAATAGATTCTGCCGATCTTATAAACCTCTGCGGGGAGAACGACAACTCAGCTGGGGAGTATTGCTGACAAGATTCGATGCTGACCTCTGTGGGGATACCATGACCAGAGATACGATCTTGCTGGATATCAGGGCTACTCTGCCAGGGATATGCAAATCCTGGTTAGAACATTCCACTGCAACTTGCTAGGAAAGAGTCCTTAGAGATCTGTTGGGGAAACCCAAAGCAAATCCACAGTAGTCTGCTGAAGAATGTGACTGTCGAGCTTAGGATAAGTACTACAATGCCCCATGTTAGGCGAGCTTCCCTTTAGACAATTCCGTTAGGGATGACGAGTTTATAACAAACTCTGCTGGCGGAAACTGCTTTAAAATGTCTCGTGCTGGAGAATGCCTTTTGAGAGGATTTTACAGAAGACCAACTGTCCTCAAACTCTACTGGGGATGATCAACACTTCATGCTGGGGAAACAAACATGCCCCATGCTTGGACAAAACAACAATTCGTCCCCGAAGAGGATGTCATAAGAGGATTTTACAGAAGATCTAGCCTCTTCAAACTCTTGTGACTTCGCTGGGGATAATGACCATCAGTTTCGGTGTCGACGAGACCACCCTTTTGGGGAACCTGTGACCGTTATCGACACAGAAAAGCTTGTAGTTGTTGGAAGTACTGAATGAGAGAATCGACTTAATAAGATACAACGGTACCCAGTTGACCTTGATTCACTGAGATCGACCCGATGAACGCCGATCTCCTTACCCATAATTGCCCCAGTCTTTTGCGTGGGGTGATTTATTGCTAGTCTTGTGCTCAAAATCATCTGCACCTGCTACCTGCAACAAAAGAATATGCCCACATGCCCCGAATATTGCGTGGCTAGAATCCACCATCCGGGAGTATTCAACATTCGAAGTAATTTCAAATGTTTTTTCTGCGCATGTTATTGCAAGGCTGTCATGTTTTCAAATGCAATGTTTTATCAAAAATTAGGACGTTTTTGCAAACAAAGCAATAAAACAAAAATGGCAAGCTTTTTACTGAAATTCAATTTATTGACTGAGAGCCCAGAATAGGCAATTACATCTGGAAGCAATCCCTGGAAAGAGGTGATCGCTGAAAATTGAGAAAAGAAACTATCCTAATGGCAATGTGAAAACGGAATTCCACTGAGTTTCCATTCTGTTATGACCAGTATGTCTTCAAAACTCCCCGACCTTGCCTTCTGAGGAATGATCAGACCGATTCCTATCTTTCAGAACGTCAGTTGTTCAAACGGTACAGATAACTCAAACCGTAGTCATTCGCTTAAATCCCTCTTTTGTGTGGACCGCCCTTTCAGGTTTTCGATCCACCAGGATACCCTTTTTTGCCTAAGTTGCCCTTTCGGGTTTTCAACTTACCGGGTGTACAAAATTTTTTTCAATTATATCCCTAATTTTTGCCCGAACCTTATTCTGTTTTTGGTTCGCCGGGATGCCCTTTTTTGCCTGGATTTTTTTATTTTTATTATCCAGCGGGTCTATTTATGCGAAGTATTTTTTGACTACGTCCGAGTTGACAGGGGATGAAAAGTCTTCGCCATCCATGGTTGTAAGCAATAAAGCTCCGCCCGAAAAGACCTTTTTAACCACGAATGGACCTTCATAATTAGGAGTCCATTTGCCCCTGTGGTCTGTATTGGGAGGAAGGATCCTTTTGAGTACCACATCTCCGACTTTGTAAACCCGAGGACGCACCTTTTGGTCAAATGCCTGCTTCATTCTGCGCTGATATAGTTGCCCATGGCATACAGCCGCCAATTGCTTTTCCTCACTAAGGCTCAACTGATCAAATCTGGCTCGTACCCATTCAGCCTCATCTAGCTTAACATCCATCATGACTCTGAGGGACGGAATCTCTACTTCAACCGGTAGCACTGCCTCCATACCATATACGAGTGAGAATGGGGTTGCCCCAGTGGACGTGCGTACCGACGTTCGATACCCATGCAAAGCAAATGGTAACATCTCATGCCAATCTTTGTACGTGACAACCATCTTCTGTACAATCTTCTTGATATTTTTGTTGGCCGCTTCGACCGCGCCATTCATCTTTGGGCGGTACGGAGAAGAATTGTGATGTTCGATTTTGAAGTCCCGGCATAACTCAGCCATCATCTTATTGTTCAAATTAGAACCATTATCAGTAATGATTCTTTCGGGAACTCCATATCGGCAAATGATATCCCTTTTTAAGAAACGAGCGACCACTTGCTTTGTAACATTGGCATAGGATGCAGCTTCAACCCATTTGGTGAAGTAATCAATTGCCACCAAGATGAAACGATGACCATTGGAAGCTGTAGGCTCAATCTTTCCGATCATATCAATGCCCCACATGGCAAACGGCCAAGGCGACGACATGATACTCAACGGATTTGGAGGTACATGCACTTTATCTGCGTAGATCTGGCATTTATGGCATTTGCGGGCATATTTGCAACAATCTGACTCCATAGTCAACCAATAATATCCCGACCTTAACAACTTTTTAGCCATTGCATGCCCTCCGGCATGGGTACCGAAAGAGCCTTCGTGCACTTCAATCATCAACAAGTCTGCTTCATGTCTATCCACACATCTAAGCAGGACCGTGTCAAAATTTCTTTTATACAGCACGCCATCTTTATTCAAGAAGAAACTACCAGCTAACCTTCTCAACGTCTTCCTGTCTTTGGACGATGCCCCGGACGGGTACTCTTGACTTTTCAAGAAACACTTAATGTCATGAAACCATGGCTTGTCATCAGACGTTGCATCTACCGCAAACACAAATGCTGGTCTGTCAAGGCGGGATACCTCAATCTTAGGTACATGGTTCCATCCTTGCACTTTGATCATGGAAGACAAAGTGGCCAAGGCATCAGCGAACCTATTCTCATCTCGAGGAATGTGGTACAGTTTCACTGTTGTGAAAAACGTCAGCAATCTCCTTGTATAATCTCTATACGGCACTAGATTTGCTTGGTGCGTGTACCAACTCCCCTTCACTTGATTGATTACCAAAGCTGAATCACCGAATATATCAAGGGTTTTAATCCGTAGATTAATCGCCTCCTCGATCCCCATTATACAAGCTTCGTACTCTGCTTCATTGTTGGTGCATCCGAAAGTTATTCGGGAAGTGAAAGGCATATGAACACCTTCCGGCGTGATAAGAACTGCTCCAACTCCGCACCCATTCATATTGACAGCCCCATCAAACATCAGACTCCATTTGGATTCAGGGTCTGGCCCCTCCTCCGGAAGTGGTTCCTCGCAGTCTTTAGCTTTGAGAAACATGATGTCCTCATCAGGGAAGTCAAACTTCATGGGTTGGTAATCATCCATTGGCTGTTGCGCAAGATAGTCAGACAAGATACTTCCTTTGATGGCTTTTTGTGAAGTGTACTGAATGTCATACTCTGTCAAGACCATTTGCCACCGTGCAACTCTGCCTGTCAATGCTGGTTTCTCGAAAATATACTTGATAGGATCCATTTTTGAAATCAACAAGGTCGTGTGCCTAACCATATATTGCCTCAATCGCTTAGCGGCCCATGCAAGCGCACAGCATGTCTTTTCAAGCATTGAGTATCGGGACTCACAATCATTGAACTTTTTGCTCAGGTAGTAAATAGCATGCTCCTTCCTACCTGTCTCGTCATGTTGACCGAGAACACAACCCATGGAACCTTCAAGCACTGTCAGATACATTATCAGCGGTCTCCCTTCAACTGGAGGCATTAAAATCGGAGGTTCCTGCAAGTATTCTTTTATCTTATCGAATGCCAATTGGCAATCGTCATTCCACCTGACCGTTTGATCTTTCCTCAACAATTTAAATATTGGTTCACACGTGGCTGTTAGGTGAGATATGAACCTTGCAATGTAGTTCAATCTACCCAAGAAACCACGAACCTCTTTTTCTGTTCTCGGTTCAGGCATTTCTTGTATTGCTTTCACCTTGGCAGGATCAACCTCGATTCCTTTTTCGCTCACAATGAAACCTAGCAACTTTCCAGAACGCACCCCAAACGTGCACTTGTTTGGATTTAATCTCAGACAGAACTTTCTCAACCTTTCAAATAGCTTTTTCAGGTTAACCAGATGTTCCTCTTCTGTTCTAGACTTGGCAATCATATCATCTACATAACATTCGATCTCCTTATGAATCAAGTCATGAAACAATGTCACCATCGCCCGCTGGTACGTTGCCCCTGCGTTTTTCAACCCAAAAGGCATTACTTTATAACAATATGTACCCCACGGAGTAATGAACGTGGTTTTCTCCATATCTTCAGGTGCCATCTTGATCTGGTTGTACCCGGAGAAACCGTCCATAAATGAGAACACTGAAAATTGAGCTGTATTATCGACCAGCACATCAATATGAGGTAGTGGAAAATCATCTTTCGGGCTAGCTTTATTAAGATCTCGATAATCCACACACATTCTCACTTTTCCATCTTTCTTCGGTACTGGCACGATGTTGGCTACCCATGGAGGATACTTTGTCACAGCAAGAAAACCAGCGTCCCACTGCTTCTGGACTTCCTCCTTAATCTTTAAGGCCATGTCGGGGTGAGTCCGACGAAGTTTCTGCTTGACTGGCGGACATTCTTCTCTTAATGGCAGCCTGTGCACGGCAATATCCGTATCCAACCCCGGCATGTCTTGATACGACCAGGCGAAGACGTCAACATACTCGCGCAACATTTCCGTCAGAGTTTGCTTCACATCTGCTTGCAAGCTGGCACCAATCCTGATCTCTTTTTTTGGCGTCCTTGGTACCAATATTGATGATGTCTACAGTCTCCTGATGAGGCTGGATGACCCTTTCCTCTTGTTTCAACAATCTGGCCAGTTCTTCAGGAAGTTCACAATCTTTCTCATCCCCTTCTTCGGCTTGATAAATCGGATTGTCAAAGTCATACATGGCCATATCAAAATCGTTATCAGTGGTATCCGGAGGATCAAGTCTGCATGAACGGGTTCATGCCTTATTTTAGAATTTATTTTTAAGCGAAACAAAAGAAAATGAAACATTGCCATTTTATATTTTTTGTGCAAAAATAAAAACTGAAAGACAGAGAACAAAATTTGATTGCAAAACGTCCTTTATTAATGATTAAACATTGCAAATGCAACCATGGTGGCCCTACAAATGAATCTATACGCCTTGGGCAGAGCGCAAGATTTTGTCATGCATTATGGTTAGAAAAAACAAAGAAAAATTACTCTGTCTGAAGAGTAACCCGGATGACTTCTTCAACGGACCAGTTTTGCACTTGTTGTCCCGGAGCACGAGGGCGTACCCAGTTGTCCAGGTCACAATTACTGTCAACACTATCCTCTGTGGCTGCACAAGACTGGTCCATGTAGATAATTCCCCCCACTATTGAAAGTAATGGGTCCCCTGCTCCCCGCATCTGAAGTTGTAGAGGGATGATAACCAATACCAAATTTGTCTTCCTTCATTGGGGTCTCTATCAACCTGCCCCAACCTTGGGCGTTGCCTGCCCTGACGACTTCGACAGCTTGTTTGTAAGATGAAATGGAGGTACCAGCCCCAACTGGCACAGAAGAAGACTCAGGTGCATCGTCAATATTGACTGCTTCAAATGATTGGCACAGCATCTCATGAATTTCCCCATCCATTTCAATGTACTTGAATGTGGACAAGTGACTCACAAAGATGTCTTCCTCCCCACATACTGTCACAACCTGCCCTTCAAACTCATACTTCAGCTTTTGATGTAGAGTAGAAGTAACAGCCCCGGCTCCGTGAATCCAAGGGCGTCCCAATAGGCAGCTATATGCAGGTTGTATGTCCATTACATGGAACGTGGATTTGAATACCTGTGGTCCAATTTGTACGGGCAATTCCACCTCACCAAACACAGATCGTCTGGTCCCATCGAATGCTCTGACCACCAATTCACTAGGCCTTAAGATCAAACCATCAACTTCCAGCTCCATCAATGCCTTCTTGGGCAAGACATTAAGTGATGAACTAGTGTCTACCAGTACATGAGATAACACTGCGCCCTTACACTCCATCGTGATATGCAAAGCCTTATTATGGTTTCTTCCTTCAACAGTCAAATCTCTACTTGTAAAGCCCAAGCCATGGCTAACATTAACATTGGAGATTACGCCCTCGAGCTGATTAACAGTAATTTCTTGTGGCACGTACGCACTCTTCAACACTTTCAACAACGCCTGCCGGTGCGCATCAGAGCACATCAATAGTGACAAGATTGAAATCTTTGAAGGGGTCTGATTCAGTTGGTCCACAATCTTATAATCGCTTTTCTTGATTATCTTCATAAATTCTTCCATTTCCTTATCAAAAATAATCTTTGTCTCGGCTTCAGGTGTAGGCGCACTTTCAACCACCTGTTTACCCTTAGCCTTTGCTGCGGCTTCTACCTCCTTATCACTTCTCAAGGTTTGGGGAGCGAACAACCTTCCACTCCTTGTAAAACCCCCTACACCCCCTACGTTATCAATATTTGGGCTGACTGACGACTCAACTTCCTGCTTTTTACCTTCGTAATATACATCTGCCCCATAGTGCCATGGGATAGCCTTCGTAGACGTGAACGGAATTGGTCCTGGCACCGTGATAGTGACAGGACTGGGCCTTTCTGGCGCAACACTCGCCACGGGGACTGCATTGACCGGCATTTGAATCTCAGCGGGAATGTAATAGATGGTCACGGTTGATATCTCATCAGTGTCTTTCACGACTCTGTCGAACTGTAGACATCCTTCATCGATCAGATTCTGTAAACCCATCTTCAACTTATCACATCCGTTCTCCTGATTCATACACTCAGAGCAGTCCTGACTACAGCCCGGGAACACCTGTCCCTTCAATAAACGATCTTTCACAACCAACAAAGAAGTTTTCACTTGATGAACGTCTGACACCAAATTCAATCTCCTCCCATCTTCAATAGCGTACACATTTGCCGCACTATGATCAGGCATGGGATGCTGAGTAATATTCGGAGCGGGAGAGAAATTGATGGCTTTAGCATCAATCAAATCTTGTACTTTATGATGGAAAGCCCAGCATTTTTCAATGGAGTGCCCTTGAGCACCTGAGTGGAACTCACAACGAGCATTAGCATCGAAGTTAGGTGGCAGGTTTCCAGCAACCGGAGCTTTCATAGTACGGAGTTCTACCAACTTTAACTCGAGTAGCCGGGGCAACAGCGCGGCATAAGTCATAGGGAGAGGATCCATCTTACGATCCCTCTGTCTAGACCTTTGCTGGAAAAAGGGTTGTTGCTGTTGAACTTGTTGTTGGGGTTGTTGTTTCTGAACAGACGGTGTGGGGATTGTTACAGCATCTACCTGATAATAAGCTCGAGAACGCCCTCTGCCTCGTCCTCTAAACACAGCATTCGTATCACCTTCTCTTCTTTTCTGGTTACTAGCAAACGGTTTCTTCGTCCCCGAAGAGCCAGCCCCACTCACATCCTGGATCTTTCCAAGCTTTAACAGACTTTCTATTCTTTCTCCCGCAATCACAATATCGGCAAATCCAGTTGACGGACAAGCAGCTAATCTATCCAGATAGGCCCCTTGCAAGGTGCCCATGAACATATCTGCCATTTCTCTGTCTGACAAGGGAGGTTGGACCTGGGCAGCCATTTCCCTCCACCTCTGTGCATATTCTTTGAAACTCTCCTTGGCATTCTGGGACAATCCCTGCAATTGGGTGCGGTTGGGCGCCATGTCAATATTATACTGGTATTGCTTCAGGAACGCTTCTGCCAGATCTTTCCAATTCTTCACAGCAGCTCTATTCAACTTCATGTACCAGGTCAAGGACGCCCCAGCCAGACTGTCCTGAAAATAGTGCATCCATAGCTTCTCGTCGTCCGTATGGGCTGAAATCTTCCCAAAGTAAGCTTGAAGATGCGTTTGGGGACACGCGTTGCCGTGATACTTATCAAAAGTGGGAGGTTTGAATTTAGGGGGAATTCTGACTCCTGAGACCAGCCCCAAGCTGGTAACATCAATACCCATAGAGTTCTTGCATTCTATGGCCCTGATCTTTTCTGCTAACTCCTCATACCTTCGATCACCTTGATTACCCACATCAGCGTCTAGTAGAGTAAATTGGTCTTCCAGAGTATCTTCAAGAGTAACACCAGCATGCCTACCATTTCCATTACCCCGATTGTTACCACTAGGAGGAGGGTTGCCGCCGGGAGGAGGGATGCCGTGTCCCTGTGAATTGTCATGATGATCACCTTCGGGCCCGTTGTCGGGACGCTCTACCAGAAGCCTCAGTCTCTCCTGATTTTGTGCCATGCCAGTCATGAGGGTCATGAACTGGTCCATACGCGCCCTCATTTCCGCCAAATCACTTTGCACTTGATCCATGATTCTTACTTGATTCCTTCGCGTCGAATATCGGTGAATATGACTCTCCGCTATACTGCCTGAAATCAAATAAAGGTTAGAGACCCCGCAACGAGTACCTGAAAAGCAAGTAACAAAATGCAAAATGATATGCAATGCCATGCAATGCTATGTTTGTCATTTCCTAGGTGCTTTATACCCTGATTCCAATCCAACCACAGAAATCTGAAGACCAGAAATTGTGATATAAAGAGACGTGTCGTGGTCATGTGCTTGTGCGCAGCTATCTGATAAAGAATAATTCTGAATAAAACTGCTCATACTCATTCAACAAAATATTCAAGTACATTTAAGAAAGGTTCAACCGCAAATGCAATACAAGGAAAAATGGATCCATCAACAAGCCTGATGGTAACCATTAATAACAAAATATAAGGAAAAGAACATCAGTCTGACAATTCCACACCCTTCAGCTTATCACTTGAGTATTTGATCTCCTCAAAAAGTATACGGGTACGCTGGTGATTCGGCTTTTCAATCATTTCTTTGATCAAGACATCCCTTTTCTCAAGAGCTTCAGTTAAAGAACCCATGTGCAGCATCAGAGCCTCGTCATCACACACTCCTTTGTGTCTCTTTATGCCGGCTTGCGTCTTGAGTATCTCCCTTTCTATCATGACTTCTTCAAGCTCTTTCTTGGTGTTCCTCAGCTCACCTCTAGCTTCTTCTAGCTGTTCTTGACTCTTACCGAGGCTTTCCCGATACTTTCTCCTCTGCTCATGCGCCTTTTCAAGCTCTTCGTCCTTAATCTGCAACTGTTCCTGTAATTCAGCATTCTCTATCCTAACTTCGTCCCAAGCGTGCTGAAACTTTGTTAACTTTTCTTTGGTCTGTGCTAACGCCTGTTTGGTTTGCTTGTGGGCTTGAGTAGCATCATCAGCACCTTTACTAATCTTCCGGAAATGTTGGGCTCTTCCAGCAAAGTCTTTTTCTTTTGCAGTTAGGATTTGTTCAGCATCTTGGGCTTTCCGCTCCAGCTCTTTGTTGGCATGTAGAGCATTTTGAAGACGGCTACTCAACTCGGAATTCTCTCCTTGGAGCTTTTTCACCAAGGCTTGCAACTTGTCAACTTCTTCCACAGTAGCAGTGCTTTTCGCTTTCTCATTCTCCGGATACAAAAGGGGTGCCTTACCAAAAGGCAAGAGAAAATCTTCAACTCTTTTCTTCACCCACTCTTCATATGCTGGATAAACCCGGTTGTTAGGCTTTCCTAGAGTAACTTTCCCCTTTTTCAGTACACTACCCCAACTTTCAGAAGCTTTCTGTGCTGCTTCCCATCCATCTGATGTATGAAAATAGAGGGACTCCTCCACATCTCTCTTAATAGGCGGACCTGTCAGGGCATACCCAAATTGTCGAATGGCCAAAGAAGGATTGTAGTTAATCCCACCCAGTCTTCCTATCAGTGGAACGTTAGGGAACTTACCACAGCTGTGGATAATATTCTTACCAATCAGCCCATGATCTACCCATACGATGTCCTTGGCCACCAATCCCATTAAACGCTGTTTCCACTCTAGAGAATCTTTGGAATCCACAAAAGCCCCTGATTGTGGTAAACGGCCCGCAAACCACTTATAGAACAAGGGTGCACAACAACGAATTATCCCTCCTCTTTTCTTTTCATTTCGGTTGTACAGTGAGTAGTGAAGATCTCCCAGTAGCGTTGGCACCGGGTTCTTCATCAGGAATATTCGTATAGCGTCCGTATCAATAAAATCCGGCTCGTTGGGAAACAACACTATGCCGTATATACAAAGGGCTAGCAGAGCATTAAAAACAAGCCAATTCTCGCCTTTAGCTGCTTCCTGGGCCTTCTTAATCAGATATTCCAACTTGTAACCACGAATCTTTCCTTTGTTGGAGACATTGTCACTTAACTCTGATTTGCTCAAATAAAGAGCACCAGCCAACTTTCCAAAGTCAAGATCCCCCACCGATCCAAAGAAAGGGGGCTCCTCCTTGATAGCAATCCCCAACATGCTGGAATACTCCTCCAGGGTAGGAACCAACACATAGTCTGGAAATACAAAACATCTCAGAGGCGGATCATAGAACTGCATCAACGTATGGAGACCTCTGGCTTCATAATCACTGACATTACGAACCATAGATAAAATCCACCCATATTTCTCTTCAAAAGCTTCTCGTGCTGCCGGGCTCGCCATTCCCTTCAGCACAACAATAGGGCCCAAAGTAGGCGTAAGGAACTTATAGCTGATGATATTCTTCCTCTCTTTAGTGTTCATCTTTGCAGAGACCTGATGACTGGAATCAAGGGTAATATATGCACCTGGAAATGAATAAACATGTATGTTAGGATATGATAATGCAATGCAAAGGGCAATGTGATCAGGTAATCAGGTGTCTGTGCTGAACTGTGAACGGTGTCAGTGTAGCTCTGAGACTAATATAGAACCATAGATAAGAACCATCTGAATACAATAGGATGAAACTTCCTTTTTGTGCAATGATGATAGAAAACCGGGTATGTAGGAGGTCATGGTTACCTGCAAACCTGTAAACAACCCGCCCTTCTCACATGTGGGTACTAGGATGTTCAGTATCTCGGGCTCTCAGGTCGAGAAATGATGATACGTTCACCATTTCTGGTTTGGCATCATCATCAATCGAGGAGGCCTCAACTGATTCTCCAAAACAAAAAGGTCCTCAGCTTCTGGCACTGAGGTCGAGAAGCAATAGTACATTCATCCCTCAGGGTACAGTACTACCGCCAATCGAGGAGTGCCTCCGCTGATTCTCTTTCAAAAAGGGATGTCCTATAGCAAGTTCCCAGCATTGGGTCCTCGGATCGAGAATGTGCAATGGGTTTGCCACGGAATGTGGTCTGCCACTGTCACAACTCGGGAGGAGTGCCGCAACTGAGTCCTCGGGAATGGTCACCAGAGTCGACAGTTCCTCAAGAGAATAACCACTGGCCTGCATAACATGCAGTAGCAGAAAGCTCCTGATAGAACCTCGTCTGGTTGTGGGTCTCATGAACAACAATACGTGGTCACCACCACGCAAGCGTCATGACTATCCACTCTAATACCTATGTATGTACTCAAGCCTTGGTAGTGGGCTTATCTCTCAGAACACCCATCCCGCCAAACAGAAAACAACACAGTCCAGTATAGCATAATATATCATGTGAAATGAAAATGCTAAAATGCGGTAAATATAGTAATGTACAGCAAAGCAGTAAATAACCATACAATAAAACAGTAAATACAGCACAACAGTAAACACCCAATGAAAGAAAAACAGACAAGCGCTAGGATTGACTCGCTAAGGAAACCAGAGATTCTGGGCTCGTTCCCCAGCAGAGTCGCCAGCTGTCGCTCCCGGGATTTTCATCCTAGTACAAACGCGAAAGTGGCACCGAAACAGAGTCGCCAGCAATGTGTATTTATCCCAAGAGAGGGAAAGGAAACACCGCATAAACCTGAGAGAAAGGAAAAGCATGGTCTTACGACCAAGAGAACTGGGTTCGGGAGTCGGTTACGCGAGAGGAAGGTATTAGCACCCCCTCACGTCCATCGTACCCGATGGGATCCACGCTTGCTTGTCTCGATCAAAGGGTGTAAAGAAAGGATACTGGAAAAGGAACTGAAAGAAAGAAAGGAGAAAGAAAAGAAAAGGAACGGGAAACAAATGTAGGGAAAATAAAAGAAGTGCTCGCATGGGCCCTACCCCACTGCCTACGTATCTCATCGGGAGCATGAGAATCAGAGCGACGTAGTTCCCCTCACTAGGGATGAATTGTTTGTGTTTTTAGAGAACGGCTTACGTTCTAGCTCAGGTGTTGCAGGCTCGCTGGTCCGAGTGCGTTACCGTCTTGCAAGAGAACGAGTAGAAGCGCGTTCGTGCGTTGAGAGTGAGTGATGTGAGAAAAGAATTCCCGAAGGAAAGACGTTATTGTTTGTTTTTGCCTTTTAGAAGTTTTTTCCATTTATTTGCATATGACAGTGTATCTGAATCTTAGTCATTGGAATGTGCACATTCTCACATTCCAAGATGGAATGGGTAAGAAAGCATACTAAGAGTGAAGAAGACCCCCCACACTTAGTTCCAATTGTCAAGGTTCAAACACACTAGCATACTTGTGTTTATTAAGTGTTTTTGTTGATTAAGAAATGAAGAAGTGTTTTTTATTATTTGCACCTTCAACAAATATTGCATTTAAGTCCCTCATACAAGATCAAATGTTTAACACATCGACCCAAGATGGGTTATATGCTATACATTTTAAGATTATAAGAGAAGACCCCTTATAATCTTTTCTTTATATGAAAGGCCTAAATGCAATAAATGCCTACCTTTATTATATGTTTTGAATTTTCTTTGAGATGAGAAAAGAGACTCAAGAGAGGAGAAAAGGTAAAACCTATATGGACTAAGACTCAATCCTAATTGAAGATTAAAGAGAGTGATCCTAAAGGTTTGTGAGGTTTCAACCTAAAGTCTAAAGAAAGAAAGAATTAAACAATTCACTTCCAAAGTAGAAGATGAATTGTAATTCAAAAAGGGAAAGTAATGAGTTATTAAAAGAAAGCACATAAGTGCTTAGCAAAACACCAAATGGAATTGTAAAAGAGAAAGGATAGAAGTTGAATGTGGATTCCTTATCCACACTCAATTGAAACTTACCGAAGCCCCTACATGGTTAGCACAATCACTTACAAGTAAAGTAAGAAAATATAATGAACAAATCAAATTCAAACAAGTTGACAAACAAAGTAAAATGAGATTGAATGCTATACATGCTTCCAAGTCAGAATGTAACTCATATTTACACAACCTAATGTTATCCTAAATGAGCATACCAAATCATGCAAACAAAATCTCAATCCAACAAGAAGCAAAGAAGAAAAGGTGAAGTGATGTGAATGTGGTTCATACTTGTGAAACAAGTGACTTAAGGTGCAAGATAAACATCAAACATGCAAAGATGAAACCCAAATGTCACAATCAGAAGTCAATTAACATGCTATACATCCTCAAACAAAACCACAACTCATGGCACAAGTGCCTTCATGATCAAGCAAACCAAACATGAGGCATGCATTCACAAAATGAACAAGTTAAACTTCATGCTTCAAACAAATAGCAAACATGCTTCAAAAATTATGACTTTCACCAATCAAACACCTTAAACACATGCCATTAACATATCAAGTCCACAAGCAATGAATCAGAACCAAAGTCACTCAACAATTAGGTCAAAGTCTCATGGAAGTTTCATGCATTCATGCTCAAAGCAACACATCAAAAGTCATCCAAAAAAAGACTTAAAAAACATCTCATAAATCTCAAACATACCTCAACATATTGTGACCACAATGCAAAAAGAAAGGCATCAAAATCATTTTTTATGATCAAGAACAAAAATGCACAAAATCATATGTCACATTAAGTATGCATACAAATGGAAATTCAAAAGAAATAATGGAACAGGGGCAAAATGGTCATAAAATCAGAAAATAAAATCATAGAAAATTTACTAAATGTTTTAAGAATACACATGAATTTTTGTAGAATTTTATAATGTCATTTGGTATTTTTAATAAATGGAAAGCAAACATGTACAAAAAAAGGAAATAAAATAAAAAACGTGGAAATGGAAGGGGGTATGAACATAGCAATTGGACAGTGCAAACTGGTTTGGGCTTGAAAAGAGGGGGTGGGAATAACAATCTGGCTTAGGTCCACTAAGCGCGCAGTCTATAGTAATAGTGGTGGAGCCTCAGTCAAATGTTGACTCAATCAGAGCCACATGATTCAGTCAACAAATGATAATCATACAAGTAATCAGATCTAACGAATCAAAATGCACACGCATGCTAATAATGACGAACGCACGCACACCAAACCAAGTCAAAGTCAACATTCAGAGAGAGAGAGTCACGTGAGAGGCATGAGGTTCATTTATGTGCTGGCCACGTATACACCCTAGGATTGAAATGATCTAACGGTTGTGACATGTTCTGGTTCTAAAACCCTAGCAAACCCTCACCGGCCGGAGAAGTACCTCCGGTCATCTTCTCCGGCCATCTCCGGCAACTGTACATGATCAAACATTCCAGAAATTCATAAAGTACACATCAAAATGAAGCTGAGGTTACACATAACACGAATATGACCTTAGAAAACATACATCATGCGCATACAGAGAGAAACGAGCACAAATAAATTGCCCTAGGTTTTGCAACTATGCTCTTAGAGAGCCTATCAACTAGCCAGATCACTCACACTGCTTCTATTAAGCTCAAATCAACATGAAACAAACTATAATCAGTGATTTAAATGCAAAAAAATGGAGAAACAAGAACCTGAAACGTGGAGATTCTTAGATCTTCAGAAAACCAGAGATGAGATCTTGAACTCTTGAACTTGTTTGAGCAAAATAAATGCTCACAGATGCTTGAGAATGGAGAAGAAATCAACACTGAAATAAGATAGCTCTTGAGAAATTCACTCTGTTTCAGCTTGTTCTTGAACAATCATGCATACTTGCTGATGATGACGATTGAGATGAAGAAGAAATCGTGCAATAAGAGAGAGCTCAAAGCGAAAATTCAGAGAACACAGTGAGAATGATTTGTGAAATCTGTGGAAAAATGAATTAACCCCCCTCAATTCTATGAGCAGTGGAGCTTATATAATGTTGAGTTAATGTTTAACCAGTGTGGTTGATGGTTAGAACTCCAGTTAGAATGAGTTGGTTAAGTGAGTTCTGAGTTAACAGAATGAGTGAGGTTGTTAATGGCACGAGTTGGTGAGTTTGGTTAGAGTGTGGAGAAGCTCATGGAGTTATGGTGGTGTGTAGGAGAAGGATGGTGATGTTATGTTGCTCTGATCTTGCAGCAGTGCTTGCTCTGCAAGTTTTCACTCTCTTGTTTGAACCAATATGGGATGGCTGGTACGTGAACATATAGCCTGTGCAGGGTGTATGTTTGATTAATTATGGTAAGGTTTTGGACATGTCATGGCTGATGTATGAAAAGAACAAATTGGTAACAGGTTTTGATTGGCTTGGTGTGGAGGGAAACTACTAGCATGATGTGACCTTTGGAGCACGATAACTTCATGAACAAGAAGTGAAATGGCAAGGTTTTTAGTTACTTGGAAAGGGGGAATGGAGAAGAACAAGATTGATGTTGAAAATGAATTGAAATAACACCTCTAAAGTCCTTAAAAATGATGATGAACAAGCTTGGTTGCACCTGAGTTGGTATGTCATCTAACCTGCCATCAACCACACTACATGCATATTAACAAGTCAGTTTAAAATCCTCTACTTTGCCTCATCATAACTCTCAAAATATTGAGCATATGAAAAAAACATAAACATCACTCTTGAAGTTCTCACATAGAGGAACAACTTTCATGTTGAAAGATTTTTCATTTGAAGCCTTTAAACATGAGTAATTGATCCATACATTTTGCCCACCAACTGTTTGAGAAAATGACTGCGCGCAGACCTGGCCAAACTTGGTCATGACATGGTTTTTGGCCTACTTTCTTCCAACTTTGATCAATCATATCTCCCTCATTTTTTATCCAATGGAAATGTTTTACCCATGGATTTGAAGCTTAAAGCAAGGCCTTTCATTGAGGCAGAGTGGAATTTTCATTTGGTGCTCCAATTTTGAATGGCCTTGGTTCAAATTCTGATGCAAAATGGCCAAAACTTGCTATTTTTAGTAACCCTACCTCATCCAAAAATGGCAACTTTCCACATCTTGATTTTTTCATGATTCCTTTGGAGTTTCTTGATCAAATTTTGTACATTGGTCACATATAACATGAATTTCATGAATTTGGCTTTAAAAAGTCAAGAGTTGACTTTTTCCTCTGATTATTTGACTTGGTCCCAAATCCCCTGATTCTTGATCTTTCTTCCAATTGAACCACTTCCAAAACTAATTGAGATGCAATCTTCCACATCCATATACCTAGGGACATATAGAAAACCATGACATCAAGTCTTGCCCAAAAAATCAAAGATTCCCTGATTTAAATGGAAACCCTAATTTTGGCCCCCTTTGGTTAGGAGGTAAAAGTGCAGTCTTCAATTTCAAATTCCTCAGAGTATGTTGTGTGTCCCCTTAAAGGATGATGAGAAATGCCACTTGAGAATGATTTTGAATCAATGAGCTATCTCTTTTGAGGGTTTTCCTTCAATTTTTGAACCTCTTGCATGATGAAAGATGTATTGCTTCAATCTCCCATTGGATTTCACTTTCTTGAGATTGTGGATGATCAATTGAGATAGTATGAGACATGAGAGACCTCTTGGCTTGCCTAGAGCCAACTTGATTGACCTTTTTGTGCTCTGAATGATTTCTTGATTGCCCACCTTCCCCCTGATCACATGCCCTGATGGTAAGAAGGATGCCATGCTTCATTTTTCTATGTTAAATGCAATGCAATGTTAATGAGGTGGATATGATATGATAAATGATAATGCCATGCTATGATGCCAAAAGGGGAGAGCAAATTTTGGGGTATTACACCTTGCCTTGACAGATTTCAACAAGGCAACTTGACAATGTCATAACTCATAGCCCAAATGGAATTTGGCAATGTTCTTGGCCATTTTGGAAATCCCTTACATGATACAAAAACTGTTTGAACATGTTTGGTTTTGATCTCTTTTGAATCCCAGTGAAAAATCCCCCTACATTTTGAAAAAAATGAAGACAGATTTGAACTTAGTGAAAATTTCACTAAGTGTTGGAAAAAGTGACATTTTCATTTTTCAGCCATTTTGATCACTCCATAACTCAAAATCCTTAATGAATTGGACTTAGGTCTAGTTGAAGTTTTTGTTTAGGGTATTGAGGGCTACAAATCCATCTTTGGATGAGGAAAAATGGATTTGTGTTTTAGGAGTTATGATACTCCAAAGTTGGTACCCTAACCACTTTATTTTTAACTTAGAAAATTTTCTAAGTTTTTATGGTTAACCCTTTTACAAGTTATCCAACTTTTCTTGATTTTTCTTGATGAATGATGATTCAAATCATACATTAACATCATTTTAAGGTTAAAAATCCATTTTGGTGAAAAATCTCAAAAAGTCAAAGTTGACTTTTGTGCACAGTTGACTTTTTATCAGATGAATTCCAAACTGTGCAATTCTTCAGGAAATCATGTCCTTGACCTAAATCAAACTTGATAGACATGTTCCATGGGTGTCATAGGGTATATTGATGCATGTCATAGGGCTTGGGAGCATGTCCTGGTCAAAAGTCAAAGTTACAGTTGACTTTTTTCTTAAAACCCTAACTGTGGTGCAGATGAAATTGAGACTTGTTGCTCAAGCTTCTTGGATTAATCCATTATTCCAAATGGATCAATATAGTATATTAGAGACCTTAAAACCCTCTCTTGAGGTCTTGGCTCATGGTTTGTCCCAAAAGTCAACTTAGGGGTGAATTAGGTCAAGAAACCCTAATTCCTGATTTTTTATGAATGCATCCCCTGAGGCAAAATTGACTTGATGATTGGGTCCATGAGGTTCCATGGAGTATATTAGGTTATGTTTTGAAGTATTGGCTCATTCCCAGAGGAAAATTTCCAACTGGAGGCCCTGGTCGACCAAAACCCTAATTTGGTGACACTGGCGATCTTGAGGCTTGATCCACCTAGAAGGGAGCATCCTTGTGCTTAATCCTTGAAGTGGGAGTCCTTTTTGATCCTTTGTGTATGTCTGAGGGTGTAGACAAATTGAAGATCATGTCATTCCTTGATTAATCCTTTGTCTAAAAACTCTGAGAGGGCTTGAAACCCTAATTTTGATTGTAGTGAATGCTCAACAACCCTTGAGGCAATTGATGAGGCATGAAAGTACATCCATATTGTGATGATGATTTGCACAATGATGGGAAATCTTAGTGGTCAAAATTTTGGGTATGACAGTTAGGGCACAGGGTTGTGGTTCCCTTGGTCTTGGATAAGTCTTGACTGAATTCAGTTGCAAATTTGTCAGTCCATGCCACCTTGGTGTATGTATTGAATGCTACAATCCAAAATTGGAGTCTTGTCCCTCTTTTAGGCAATTCTAGGTTTGGCATGCTACTTCTTGTTCCAAGGACTTTGGAGGCTTGGCTCAGTGTTTGTCCCCTTTAAATTTGATCCTCAGATGTGTCCAAAGTGATGACAAGGCTTGGAATTATCTGATTTTTCCAAATCGAGCAAAAATGCAAAATTCTGCCTAGCCTTGGCAGTTTTCAGCAAGGCATATTGCCATTGTCATATCTCATAGCCCAAGTGGAATTTGGTGATGTTCTTGTCCATTTTGGAAAGCCCTCATATGATACAACAACTGTTTGATCATATTTGGTTTTGATACCTTTTGGATCCAAGTGAAAAATCCCCCTACATTTGGAAAAAAGTGAAGGCAGATTCTGACTTAGTGAAAATTTCACTAAGTGTTGGAAAAAAGTGACATTTTCACTTTTTGTGATTTTGATCATTCCATAACTCAAAATCCATGATGAATTTGGAAGGAGGTAAGTTCAAAGCTTTTGTAGAGGGTAATGAGAGATACGAATCTAACTTTGGATGGGGGAAAATGGCCTTGTGGTTTAGGAGTTATGATCCTCCAAAGTTGGTCCCTTGCCACTTTATTCATAACTTAGAAAATTTTCTAAGTTTTTATGGTTCCCCTTTTACAAGCTATCCCACTTTTCTTGATTTTTCTTGATGAATGATGATTCAAATCATACATTAACATCATTTTAGGGTTAAAAAACCATTTTTGTGAAAAATCTCAAAAAGTCAAAGTTGACTTTTGTGCACAGTTGACTTTTTATCAGATGAATTCCAAATTGTGTGATCCTCTATGAAATCAAGTCCTTGACCTAAATCAAACTTGATGGATTGATTTCATAGGTGTTATAGGGTGTATTGAATCATGTCCTAGGGTTTGGGAGCATGTCCTGGTCAAAAGTCAAAGCTACAGTTGACTTTTCTCGCGAAACCCTAATTGCGGTACTGATGAAATTGAGACTTGCTGCTCAAGCTTCCTAGATCAATCCATTGTTACAAATGGATAAATGTGGTATGTTGGAGACCCTCAAATCATGTCTTGAGGTCTTGGCTCATGATTTATCCCAAGAGTCAACTTAGGGGTAAATTAGGTCAAGAAACCCTAATTCTTGATTTTTGATGTGTGCATCCCCTGAGGTCAAATTGACTTGATGCTTGGGCCCATGAGTTTCTGAAATTCTGGCACAGATATTAGATGTCCTACACAGATGTTGAGTCACTGATATCCAACACAATGAACAAGATAGCAATAATAATAACAGTACAGAAAGTAAATAACACAGTGATATGTTTACCCAGTTCGGATCAACAATCCTACTCTGGGGGCTACCAAGCCAGGGACGAAACCAATATACGATAGTATCAATTCACATATCATACAATAACAAAACCCTGTTATAATCTGCTCACTTAATCACTACCATTCCTATGACTTCTACCTAAGACTCACCTAGGTATGAGGCCCTCCTCAAATCCCTTTACAACCACAACCCGTGATTGGTTTCTTTCCACACAAGTAACAAACCGAAAGTCACACTTTCAAAACACACAATTCTCAATACTTCAAAGCTTTTGAGAATTGACACACAAGAAACTCAATGCTTAAAAGCTTATGAGTAATTGACAGAACTTACAACACAAAAACCAGTCCTTATATTGTTATCAGAATGATACCAGTTAGGCTCACAAATAACACACAAAAACCCTAACAAAAACACACGTAAGTTCCACACCTAAACTAGGTTTACACCAGTCAATATATAGCATTAAATCTGGACTGAATTGGGCTTCAAAAACGCAGCAAATAGACTGCTCACAAATCTGCAAAATAAACTCCAACAAAATAGGTCTTCAATCTAAAGTTTCCTAATATGTCTCCATAATTAGAAACAGCTGAAAATCCGAAAAACCAACACATAAACACAATCCAAAAATGCTTTGGATGCCACATAAGATAACCAAATATTCACAGAATATTCAGTAACAAATCTCAGCAACAGAATCTGCTTTTAAATTGAATCCAGAAACGATGTCCTATGAGCAGGTATGGGACATCTTCATTCGACATGTTGAGTGCAGCAAATTAGAACATCTTGTTTCAACATCTTGCTGCTAGAATAGTTTTAGCAAAATAAATGCCAACCACAGAATCAATGAAATAACAATCTCCCCCTTTGGCTTATTTTGGCTAAAACTACACACTAACCAAATCTTATAAAGAAGCACAAGAAAAAAATCCATATCAGAGACAGCAGCGAAATACCAACACACAATACACATAGCAGCAAAAAACAGCATAGCAGCACTCCCCTTCAACTGCATACAACACACAACACACAAAAAAAAATTCCCCCTCAACTGCAGCAACACAAACATTCCACATTCTCCCCCTCAACTGCAGCACTAGCACAAGCACACCACACACAAACATACTGCTCCCCCTTTTTAGCCAGAAATATGACAAAGGCAAGTAGAACAGTTAAAATTCTTTGAGAAATGGGCAAATCATAAACCAGAATAAACAACATCAGAGAGTGGATGCACACCACATCACATGACCAAGTGTCATGCACAAGCTTCAGCATTTTCCCTTCATTCACACACTGCACTACCAGAACCTCCTTTAATCTTTCCAATCTGGCATCCAGAAGGAACATTAATTGTTATAGTTCTTCATGAATGCAAACCCTAAGTCTGCTCCTCAGGTTTTCAAACTGAACTGCATCCAGAGCCTTGGTAAATATGTCAGCAAGCTGATTTTTTGTGCTCACATGCTCAAGAGTTATGACTTTGTCCTCCACAAGTTCTCTGATGAAGTGATGCCTGATATCAATGTACTTAGTCCTGCTATGTTGAATAGGATTTTTGGAAATATTAATAGCACTCAGGTTTTCACAAAATAATGTCATGACATCTTGTGTGACATTATACTCAGATAACATTTGCTTCATCCACACCAGTTGAGCACAATTACTTCCAGCTGCTATGCACTCAGCTTCAGCAGTAGAAAGAGATACAGAATTTTGCTTCTTACTAAACCACGAAATAAGATTATTTCCCAAAAAGAAACATCCTCCAGAGGTACTCTTCCTATCATCAGCACTTCCAGCCCAATCAGCATCACAGTAACCTACTAAAATGGGACTTGAGTCATGGGAGTACAACAACCCATAATCACATGTACCACTCACATACTTAAGAATTCTCTTAACTTGATTGATGTGACTGACTTTGGGTTCTGCTTGGTATCTTGCACACACACCAACAAAAAATGTTATGTCTGGCCTACTTGTTGTAAGATACAGCAGACTGCCAATCATGCTTCTGTATAAACTTTGTTCAACATTCACTCCCTTTTCATCTTTGGATAACTTCAAGTGAGTAGGAGCAGGAGTTCTCTTATGCTTGGCATTATCCAGTCCAAACTTCTTCACAATGTTCCTCGCATATTTGCTCTGACAAATAAAAATGGAATCTTCCATCTGCTTAACTTGTAATCCAAGGAAGTAGGTCAATTCACCTACCAAGCTCATCTCAAATTCAGACTGCATTTGGTTGACAAAATGTTGGACCATTTCATCCGACATCCCACCAAACACAATATCATCTACATAAATCTGGGAAATCATTAGTTTCCCATCCTTCTCCTTGACAAAAAGAGTTTTATTAATACCACCCTTCCTGTATCCATGGTTGACTAAGAACTCAGTCAGGCTTTCATACCAAGCTCGTGGAGCTTGCTTCAACCCATACAAAGCCTTCTTTAGCTTGAAAACATGATCAGGAAAATTTGGATCCACAAAACCTTTAGGCTGCTTAACATAGAGTTCCTCATTAAGATACCCATTCAGAAAGGCACTCTTGACATCCATTTGAAACAATCTAAATTTCAACAAACATGCCGCTCCTAGCAGCAATCTGAAGGATTCCAATCGAGCCACAGGAGCAAATGTTTCATCGAAGTCTACTCTTCAATCTGTGTGTATCCATGAGCAACTAATCTGGCTTTGTTCCTGGTAACAACTCCTTGTTCATCAGACTTATTCTTATAAACCCATTTTGTTCCAATCACATTTGTTCCTACTGGTCGTGGTACCAGTTCCCAGACTTCATTCCTCTTGAATTGACAAAGATCATCTTGCATAGCACTTATCCAAAACTCATCTGTCAATGCTTCTTTGACATTCTTTGGTTCAATCTTTGAAACAAAGCATGCATTTGACACAGCCTCCCTCGTTCTGGTTCTTACACCTTCATTCAGATTTCCAATAACCAATTCCTTAAGGTGATCCTTCTGAATCCTTATAGAGGGTCCCCTGTTAGCATCCTCTACTTCTTCATTCTCAGGTCTAGCGTCGCTTTCATGGGCATTATTTTCTACGGACTCAATGTCTTGTGAGCTTTCATTGTTCATGAGAAGGCATGCTCCAACGTCATCTAGGACATCTTCGTCTTTCCCAGAGTCATCAACCACAACATTTATGGATTCCATGATCACCTTAGTTCTGGAATTAAATACCCTATATGCTTTACTGTTTGTAGAGTATCCCAAAAATATCCCTTCCTCGCTCTTAGGATCCATCTTTCGCCTCTGCTCACGATCCGCCAAGATATAACACTTACTCCCAAACACATGGAAATACTTCACATTTGGCTTTCTACCTTTCCATAGCTCATAAAGAGTGACAGAAGTACCTGATCTGATAGTCACCCTATTGTGTATATAGCAAGAGGTATTCATGGCTTCAGCCCAAAAATGATATGGAAGCTTTTTGGTATGAATCATGACCCTTGCACACTCTTGTATAGTCCTGTTCTTGCGTTCCACCACACCATTCTGCTGAGGAGTGATCGGTGATGAGAATTCATGAGTGATTCCTTCAGATAAACAAAACTCTTCAAACCTGCTATTTTTGAATTCTTTCCCATGGTCACTTCTGATTCGAACAACACCACAATCCTTTTCCCGTTGAATCCTTTGACACAACTCTTTGAAGGCTACAAATACTTCAGACTTTTCTTTGATAAAGCTTATCCAGGTGAATCTGGAGTAATCATCAACGACAACATAGGCATACTTCTTCCCACCACGACTTTCAACCTGCATAGGTCCCATTAAGTCCATGTGAAGCAGTTCCAGAACTCTAGAGGTTGTGGTAAGATGTTGAAGCCTCTTGTGTGACACCCTTGTTTGCTTCCCAACTTGACATTCACCACATATTCTATCCTCATCAATCTTCAGCTTGGGAATACCTCTAACAGCTTCACTTGACATAACTTTCTTCATCCCTTTCAAGTGTAAGTGACCCAATTTCTGATGCCACAGTTTGGTTTCATCTTCCTTTGACATCAAACAGGTAGACAAACTTTCCGGTTCTTGAGGATTCCACAGATAGCAGTTATCATTAGACCTGGTTCCCTTCATAACAACTTCATCTTTCTCATTGGTTACTAGACATTCAGATTTTGTGAAATTTACTTTGAGACCTACATCACACAGTTGGCTTATGCTGATCAAATTAGCGGTCAGCCCTTTGATAAATAGAACACGATCCAAATTTGGTTGTCCTGTGTAGTCTAGCTTTCCAACACCTTTTATTTCACCTTTTGATCCATCCCCAAAAGTGACATAATTGGTGGAATGAGGCTTGATATCTGACAGGAATTTCTTCACACCAATCATGTGTCTTGAACAACCACTGTCAAAGTACCAATCTTCCCTTGCAGATGCTCTAAGAGAGGTATGTGCTATGAGACCGGTCATCATATTTCTAGGAGTCCATCTTCTCTTCACTTTAGCCTAACGATGTCCTTTATTTTATTGATGAGCATTCTTGGGATAGCCATGCAGCTTGTAGCAAAAGGACTTTAAGTGACCAATCTTTCCACAGTAATGACATTTCCATGTGTGAGACAATCCTTTACTTTGGTTTTGTTTTGTATGATTGCAAATTGCGTGTATGATTTGTTGTGCTTCATTCTACATGTGAATATGTGTGATTTTTGCCTTTGCGTTTGTCTTTATTCAATACTAGATGATTGGAATTGATATTCATCTTAAAATGATTGTTAGAAACACTTTTTATAAGGTTTGAATCAATACTTAACCTTTGGCATCGATCTATACGTGTTTGGTATCGATCCCTGCTTTATTGGAAATCAAAAGAATTTGAATTTGTTCAGTAGGGATCGATTCATGGATTTTGGGATCAATCCCTAACAGTTGAAAACTGTCTGGCATCGATCCATACGTGGTTGGCATCGATCCCTGATTCAATGAAAATTCTGTTTTTCAGCTCACCTTCAGTAGGGATCGATTCATAGATTTTGGGATCAATCCCTAACAGTTAAAAACTGTCTGGCATCGATCCATACGTGTCTGGCATCGATCCCAAAGTCTGTTTTTCTGCATAATTTTTATTCTAACAGTTCTGTCTTGTTTAGTATAAATACAAAGTGGCAGGTATTGGCTTAAGAATGAATTCACAAGTGAAAATTGCAAAATACACAAGTCATAGAGATCTTTGTAGCAGCAATTGATTGAGCATTCAGAAACCTGAAAGATACTTCGTCTTCATCATCTTCTCAATCTCTTCAATTCAAGAACAATTACACACAATCATTCTTGTTCTTTGGATTGAAGGATCAACGAGATAACGTTCAGTGGTACGATCAACGATCTAGCTGTGGAGTCAGTGGAACGATCAAGGATCTAGCTGGGTTGAAGAGTGAAGGGGGTTTCGAGGAAAAACCTACTGGTTTGTCCTTCAAGAACGGGACTGTTCTTGCGGGTTTGTTAGTCACGATTGCAGAACGGATTCAGCCGCAGCGTAGGGTTTGGAAACGGGGTTGTTTCGCAAACAGGTCGTGGAACCGGTGAATCGTTTGCAAGTCTTGCGGGGAATTCTTGATCCAGCTCTGATCAAGTCGAGGTTCTATACGAGAAGAAGAAGTTCTAGGGATTTAGAATTCTGTCTTGGTATTGTAACCTTTGTAAGAACGAATTCAGCAACTATTGATAAGAAAAGGTCTCAATTTCTTTTGAAATTGAGAGGGAGACGTACCCACACGCGAGGACGACAGTGGGGAACTTCCTTAACAAATCTCTGCGTATCGTATTCTATCTCTATCTCCCTTTACGTTTTCGTTAACTGTTTTGTGATACAAATTGGCGCAGTACGTTTTACGTGTCGTGATACAATAGTGGCAAGAAAACCTTTTATTGAAACATTACTATTGTTTATCATAGAACACATACACGCCAAGTGTTTGACAAAACGGTTTGTTGTGATTTACTCATTGGAATCAGAATTTGTGATAAGTGCATTTAGTGCGAGAAATTTCTGTGTTAACGTTTTCTATCAATCAATTCAAATCCAGCATCATACTTGCGTGTCTGGTCTTTTTGGTAGCGGTTCAGAATAGACGGAAGTCGATTCGGGACCAAAACTTTCCGCTATATTTCAAAAACTCTGTTAAAGGTTTTTTTAAAACCGTATTTTACAAGCGGTGATCTATTCACCCCCCCTCTCGATCACTAGCCACACCGTCTAACAAGTGGTATCAGAGCGCCGGTTCGCTGGTGCTCTGTGGCTGCCTGTAACGATATGGATTCTGAACCAAAGGGGGCGTACAATAGAGCTCCCGTCTTTAACGGAGAAAACTACGGCTACTGGAAAGACTGCATGCGAGTTCATATAAATTCTGTGGATAGGCTAGTATGGACTGCCATTGAGAATGGTCCTTTTCAAATAACCATGACCAATGAGGCTGGCGCCATAGTACCTAAACCAGAAGCTGATTGGACTGAGAAAGATGAGAAAAAGTGGTCGAGTGATTGGAAAGCTCGAAATATACTAATTTCAGCACTTGGTGTTGATGAGTATTATCGAGTATCCCATTGCACGACTGCTAAGGAGATGTGGGACGCTTTAGAAATCGCCCATGAGGGTACTACTGAAGTGAAACAGTCCCGCATTAACACACTTAATCAAGAGTTTGAGCTCTTTCGCATGAAAAATGGAGAATCTATCTCCGACATGCAAAAGAGGTTTACTCATCTTACAAATCGATTAAATGCACTTGGAAAACCTGTTTCCAATGAGGTAGCTACTAACAAAATTCTGAGATGTCTTAGCAGGGAATGGCAACCTAAAGTGACAGCTATCAAGGAAGCCAACGACTTGACGACTCTTACGATTACAACACTTTTTGGAAAGCTGGAAGAACATCAGCAAGCTCTAGAAAGTCTTGAAAAGTATGAGAACAAAAGTAAGAAGGAGAAAGAGAAGAAGAAAGACAAAGAGGGTGAGAAGAAGCCAATTGCTCTTGTGGCCTCTAGCACTAAGTCCTCAAGAAAAGAGCAAAGTGACAATGATTCAAGTAGTGACAAAGATTCGGATGATGAAGAAATGGGACTTTTTGTAAGGAGATACAATAGATTCATTCGAAGGAATGGATACAAGCATTCCGACAAAAACCTCATGAAGTTTAGAAGACAATCTAGTGAGTCAAAACAGGAAGAGAACAAGAAGCATAAAGGTAGAGGATCTTGTTTCAATTGTGGCAAATCTGGACATTACAAAACAGATTGTCCTATGAAGAAAAAGGATAAAGGGAAGGATTCACCTAAACGGTACAGCAAACAAAGGAGAGCCTATATAGCATGGGAAAGCGATAGCGATTCATCAAGCTCACAAAGTTCAAGTGATAGTGATGAAACCGCAAACCTATGTCTTATGGCTCACATCAAAGACCATGCCTACTACAAGAAGAAACAAGAAGAAAAGAAGGTAAAACAAGCCTACTATAATAATGTCTCCTCTATGTCTTTTTCTGAACTGAAAATCGCTTTTGAAAAACTGCATAACGAAGCTGTAGATGCTTTCAAAAGATTATCTTCCGATAAACAAATTTTTTCATTCTTGGAAGGTAAAGTATACAAAGCTGAAAAAGATTTAGAAAGCTTGAAGGCTAGTATTGCAGAAAATTCAAAAGATATTGATGTTAACGGATGTAGTAAAGTTAGGTATTGTGAAGCTTGTCATATTTGGCAACGAGAGGTTAATACTCTTAAAGTCAAATTGGAAAAAGCTTTACAACCCAAGGTGACTTACGCCGTTGATACTAGATTGTTTAAGAAGTCATTGAATCCTCCATATGCAAAATACTCTTTTACTCCAAAGGATTCAATGAACAAAACTAAACAATTGCATCATCATGGTTTATGTCATTATTGTTGTCGTGCTGGCCACACCATTGAGAAATGCAAGTTTAGGAGGTTTCTTGTTCCTAAAGGCATCTATCAATGGAAGCCAAAAGGCAACCATGTTACCACTTACCCCTTTGGACCCAATGAAAATTGGGTACCAACCACTCTCTTTTGATATTGTAGGAAGAGTGCCTTGCATCCGAAGATAGGAGATGGTTCCTAGATAGCGGCTGCTCAAGGCACATGACCGGTGACATATCGCTTTTTATAGACTTCAAAGCAAAGAAAAAGGGATATGTTACTTATGGAGACAATAACAAAGGAGCTATACTTGGCAAAGGTAGTATAGGTAACCCCTCTACCACTACCATTTCTGATGTCAATCTTGTAGAGGGACTTAAACACAATTTGTTAAGCATAAGTCAATTGTGTGACAAGGGTTACAAAGTTTCTTTTACAAAAACTTGTTGCATAATTGAACATGATGAAAATAATGTTGTGTTTAAGGGTGTTAGAGTAAACAATATCTATATGCTTGATCTTTGTGATGTATCTTTAACAAGCACTAAATGTCTAGTTACCTTGAATGATGATTCTTGGCTTTGGCATAGACGTTTAGCGCATGTTAATTTCGATTTGCTTAACAAGGTTGTATCTAAGGATCTAGTAGTCGGTCTTCCAAAAATAAAGTTTTCAAAAGACCACCTATGTGATGCATGCCAAATGGGAAAGCAAACAAGGGTCTCTTTTAAATCCAAAAATGTAATTTCAACTTCACGACCTCTTGAGCTTCTCCATATGGATCTCTTTGGTCCGTCTAGGACAAAGAGCTTAGGTGGAAACTATTATGGTTTTGTAATTGTTGATGACTACTCTAGATTTACTTGGACTATATTCCTTCATAGCAAAGATGAAACTTTTTCTGCTTTTAAGAATTTTGCAAAACTGTCCCAAAATAAAATGAATTCTAAAATAGTTACAATTCGAAGCGATCATGGAGGAGAATTTCAAAACTATCTCTTTGATAAGTACTGTGATAAGTATGGTATTGAGCATAACTTTTCAGCTCCTCGAACTCCACAACAGAATGGCGTTGTGGAGCGCAAAAATCGCGTTTTAGAAGAGCTAGCAAGAACAATGCTAAATGAGGGTGGATTGCCAAAATATTTTTGGGCTGATGCTGTTAGCACAGCCTGTTATGTTCTAAACAGGATTCTAATTCGCCCTATGTTAAATAAAACCCCTTATGAGCTTTTAAAAGGAAGAAAGCCAAACTTATCACATCTTCACGTATTCGGTTGTAAGTGTTTTGTTTTGAATAATGGTAAGGAAAAACTTGGGAAGTTTGATGCAAAAGCTTATGAAGGTATTTTTCTTGGTTATTCACAATCAAGTAAAGCATATAGAGTGTATAATAAGCGTTTACTTACTGTTGAAGAATCTGTCCATGTTTCCTTTGATGAGTCTTATCCGAAAAATGTCGGCAAAGGTATTTCTTTTGATGACGCAGGTGTATCTACAGAAGACATACTCAAGGAAGCTGTTGCGGAAACTGATCAATCCAAGACAGCTCCCATTGAGAAGGAGGAAGATACTAGTCATGAAAAAGATAAGGAAGAAAGGACAGCTGATGTGAATGACCTTCCACCAGCTTGGAAATCTTCAAAAGACCATCCCATTGACAACATCTTGGGAGACATTTCAAAGGGAGTCATGACTCGTTCTAAGATAAGTAATTTTTGTTCTCACTTCGCCTTTGTTTCACAAGTGGAACCTAAAAATGCCAAAGAAGCCTTGATTGATGAATTTTGGCTAATGGCCATGCAAGAAGAGCTTAATCAATTTAAAAGAAATGATGTTTGGGAACTTGTCCCGCGTCCGCGAGAACATCATATCATAGGTACTAAGTGGGTTTTTAGGAATAAGCTTGATGAAAGTGGAGTGATAACTCGGAACAAGGCACGTTTAGTAGCACAAGGCTATAACCAAGAGGAGGGCATAGACTATGAGGAAACTTATGCTCCAGTTGCTCGCCTTGAGGCTATACGTCTCTTGCTCGCTTATGCGTATTCTAGAGATTTTAAGCTTTACCAAATGGACGTAAAGAGTGCGTTTCTAAATGGTGTCCTAAATGAAGAGGTATACGTCTCACAACCTCCTGGTTTTGAGAATGCTGAATATCCAGATTATGTTTACAAATTAAAACGAGCTTTGTACGGTCTTAAGCAAGCCCCCCGGGTTTGGTATGAAAGACTTAGCAAATTTCTACTTGATCATGGATATTCAAGAGGTAAAGTGGATACCACCCTCTTCATTAAGCACAAAGGAAAACACATTCTTTTAGTTCAAGTTTATGTAGACGATATAATTTTTGGTTCAACTAACATACACTTGGTCGAAGAGTTTTCAAAAGTTATGCAGGGTGAATTTGAAATGAGTCTTATGGGGGAGCTTAATTTCTTCCTCGGTCTCCAAATAAAGCAGCTTGATGAGGGAACAGCTGTGAGTCAAACAAAATACTGCAGAGAGCTGCTCAAGCGCTTTGGAATGAACGACTCAAAATCAATAGACACACCTATGCCTACCAACGGATATCTAGATAAAGATGAACACGGTAAGAGTGTAGATGTCAAACAGTATAGAGGTATGATTGGGTCTCTCTTGTATCTTACTGCGTCTAGACCTGACATCATGTTTAGTGTCTGCATGTGTGCACGATATCAATCGAATCCTAAAGAGTCACACTTGAAAGCTGTCAAGCGCATATTTAGATATCTTCATGGAACATCTAAGTATGGGCTCTGGTATTCAAAAGGAAGCGATTGTAGCTTAGTAGGTTACTCCGATTCTGATTTTGCTGGCTGCAAATCAGATAGGAAAAGTACTAGTGGTACATGTCACTTATTTTCAAACTCTCTGGTCAGTTGGCATAGCAAGAAACAGGTGTCTGTCGCATTGTCAACTGCTGAGGCTGAGTACGTTGCAGCCGGTAGCTGTTGCGCTCAGATCTTGTGGCTGAAGCAACAACTACAAGATTTCGATATTCAACTCAAACGCATTCCAATAAAGTGTGACAACACCAGTGCTATAAATCTTACTAAGAATCCTGTTTTACACTCACGCACTAAACACATAGAGATTAGGCATCACTTTCTTCGCGACCATGTTGAGAAAGAGGACGTTGTGTTTGAGCATGTTGATACTAAGAATCAACTCGCTGATATTTTCACTAAACCACTAGCAACGGAACCTTTCTTTAACATTCGTCGTGAATTAGGGATTCTTGATCTGTCTTCATTACTATCTTAAGCTTGTTAGATTCTTTTTTTTTTTTGCCTCACCTTGGTTGATAAGTTGTGTTTTAGAAGGTGTGAGCTTATACTTCACAAAGGTACATCAACAAAGGTAATATCAATCCTCTTTACTACTCTTTGGATCTATGTGTTTGCGTATGTTTGAACAAATTCTCTATGTTCGTTTATGTAAATTCTTTTGCTTTTATTGTTTGAACATTAATATCTGAATTGAGAACTATTCTTAAGCATCATTTTCAAAACATGGTTCATAAGCATTGGTTCATAAGCATCATTCCCGGCTGGACAGACCAAGCACTCATCTCATGTACATTCTGCTAAAGAAGGTTAAGTTGAATTGGCCTAATTACTTTGTCAAGCGTCTATTCTCCGTGCGAAACAGTTCCAAAAATGTTGCTCTCGGATATGCCTCTCAGATCATGAGGATTATAAAATTCTGGAACATCACTGTGCCTTTGGTTCCTCTTGTATCTCCCACACCTGCCCAAGAGTTTGATTCTTCCACCTTGTCGCACATGGGATACCGGTGGGATAAGGAGCGTGAATGCTTCTATATCTATATAAGCAAAACAAGGACAAGGATTTACAACTTTGATGAGCCGGCTGACAGATTTTCTATTGTTGAAGATCAAGATGAGGAAGAAATGCAGGATGTGGATGAACCAGAAGTGCCTGCAGCTGCTGCCAATACCGGTTGGGGTGAGTGGGTGCCACAAAGATGGTCTCCTTCTCACTATGAACCTGCTCCACCACCTCCTCCTCACTTCTCTGCTGCTGCCCCCTCTTCTGTAGATGTCACAACCATGCTCCAGCAAATGCAGCTAGAAAATCGACAAAATCATGAGGAAGCAAGATCTTGGCATGTTCAACAAGCTGAGTGGCATAACGAACATCGGGAGTAGCATGATGACCACACAAGGATGTATCACAATCAGCACTCTTGGCACACTGACTTGATTAAGTGGCATCAAGTCTTTTATAATGAAATGACAGGTTTCATGGACGATTGTCGTGCAAATCCGGGTATTATGGACAGGTTTCGAAGCACTGAAGTTCAGGACCGATTCAGACATTACTCTTTCATGGGACACAATCCTGATGAAATGCCTCCTCCTCCGCCTCCACCTAGCTTCAGAGATCCAAATCAAGATGACGAGGAGTCTTGTGGAGGCCACTTTCCTCATTAGCATTTCATTTCATATGCATTTCATTTCATGTTGCTTGAGTGGTTGTTTCAATTTTCGAATATTCTGACTATATTTGTTTGGCTTATATAATTTTAAATACTTTCCTAGTATTTCAATGCTTATTTCCGTTTGCTTGTTTGTGGTTTCATTGCCCTTTATTGATCACTCTTTGTGAGTGATTTTATTCTTCTAAGCTTTCTTTCTTTGTGATTGTTAGCTTTGTTATCAATTTTTGCTGCGGTTTGCTACTTTGTTCTTCTCTTTGGTGTGTATTCTCACTTTTTGATGTTGACAAAGGGGGAGAAGTATAGAAGATGTTGACATGACAGAATGGTATGCACAAACTCAGGGGGAGTATCACACATCAATTTGCCATCATCAAAAAGGGGGAGTTTGTGAGACAATCCTTTACTTTGGTTTTGTTTTGTATGATTGCAAATTGCGTGTATGATTTGTTGTGCTTCATTCTACATGTGAATATGTGTGATTTTTGCCTTTGCGTTTGTCTTTATTCAATACTAGATGATTGGAATTGATATTCATCTTAAAATGATTGTTAGAAACACTTTTTATAAGGTTTGAATCAATACTTAACCTTTGGCATCGATCTATACGTGTTTGGTATCGATCCCTGCTTTATTGGAAATCAAAAGAATTTGAATTTGTTCAGTAGGGATCGATTCATGGATTTTGGGATCAATCCCTAACAGTTGAAAACTGTCTGGCATCGATCCATACGTGGTTGGCATCGATCCCTGATTCAATGAAAATTCTGTTTTTCAGCTCACCTTCAGTAGGGATCGATTCATAGATTTTGGGATCAATCCCTAACAGTTAAAAACTGTCTGGCATCGATCCATACGTGTCTGGCATCGATCCCAAAGTCTGTTTTTCTGCATAATTTTTATTCTAACAGTTCTGTCTTGTTTAGTATAAATACAAAGTGGCAGGTATTGGCTTAAGAATGAATTCACAAGTGAAAATTGCAAAATACACAAGTCATAGAGATCTTTGTAGCAGCAATTGATTGAGCATTCAGAAACCTGAAAGATACTTCGTCTTCATCATCTTCTCAATCTCTTCAATTCAAGAACAATTACACACAATCATTCTTGTTCTTTGGATTGAAGGATCAACGAGATAACGTTCAGTGGTACGATCAACGATCTAGCTGTGGAGTCAGTGGAACGATCAAGGATCTAGCTGGGTTGAAGAGTGAAGGGGGTTTCGAGGAAAAACCTACTGGTTTGTCCTTCAAGAACGGGACTGTTCTTGCGGGTTTGTTAGTCACGATTGCAGAACGGATTCAGCCGCAGCGTAGGGTTTGGAAACGGGGTTGTTTCGCAAACAGGTCGTGGAACCGGTGAATCGTTTGCAAGTCTTGCGGGGAATTCTTGATCCAGCTCTGATCAAGTCGAGGTTCTATACGAGAAGAAGAAGTTCTAGGGATTTAGAATTCTGTCTTGGTATTGTAACCTTTGTAAGAACGAATTCAGCAACTATTGATAAGAAAAGGTCTCAATTTCTTTTGAAATTGAGAGGGAGACGTACCCACACGCGAGGACGACAGTGGGGAACTTCCTTAACAAATCTCTGCGTATCGTATTCTATCTCTATCTCCCTTTACGTTTTCGTTAACTGTTTTGTGATACAAATTGGCGCAGTACGTTTTACGTGTCGTGATACAATAGTGGCAAGAAAACCTTTTATTGAAACATTACTATTGTTTATCATAGAACACATACACGCCAAGTGTTTGACAAAACGGTTTGTTGTGATTTACTCATTGGAATCAGAATTTGTGATAAGTGCATTTAGTGCGAGAAATTTCTGTGTTAACGTTTTCTATCAATCAATTCAAATCCAGCATCATACTTGCGTGTCTGGTCTTTTTGGTAGCGGTTCAGAATAGACGGAAGTCGATTCGGGACCAAAACTTTCCGCTATATTTCAAAAACTCTGTTAAAGGTTTTTTTAAAACCGTATTTTACAAGCGGTGATCTATTCACCCCCCCTCTCGATCACTAGCCACACCGTCTAACACCATGGTTTATACTTTGAACTACATACTCTTTTCTGATGCTTCATCTGATGTTGAAACATGTGATTTGACATCCCCTCTTCTTGCTTTATTTTCTGAGGAACAAACTTTAATACAGCCTTCTTGTAGTTCTCTGCTTGATTGTTAAAACCAAAGTCTTACACGTTTCCAGCATCTTTCCCAGTCTGAAGAATCTCATCCAGCTGCGTGGTACCATTGTTCAGCATTCTTATAGATTTGGTCATATTGTCAAGTTTTGACTTTTGCCATACAACCTCCTCTTTCAGATCAGCAATGATTGATAGATGTTCTTCCTTCTCAGCTTCTAGTTGAGCTATCATAACCTTCTGTTCTAATATTATTTGGCACCTTTCTTCATTCTTGATACACAACTCTGAGAACCCGGTGAAGACTTCTTCCTTAGTGAGTTCTCGAATATAAGATTCTTTGTCAGAGTCAGACTCACAAGTAGTTTCTCCATCAGCCTTACATATCCCGGTCAAGGCTGTCACCAATTTTGCTGATTCTTCTTCAAGATCACTCTCAGACTCCCCTTCTGACCAAGACACAGATAAGCCCTTCTTCTGCCTTTTGAGATACGTGGGACACTTAGTTTTTATGTGCCTGAATCCCTCACATTCAAAACACTGAACTCTCTTCCCTTGATTGGAGTCTTCTTCAGTTCTGGACCTTCTGCCTCCATCCTGGTTTTTATTGATGTCGAGTGACTTGTTATGAGCATTTGCTCTCGACTTCCAGTCAATCCTTTTCAAAACTTTGTTAAATTGTTTTCCAAGCAATACCAGATCTTTAGACACCCCTTAATCTCTGACCAGGTCACCCTCATCTTCTGAGTCACCAGCATTTGACACAAAAGCTATGCTCTTCTTCTTTTCAGACTTTTCACTGATCCCTAATTCAAATGTTTGAAGAGATCCCATAAGTTAATCCACTTTCATCTTGTCTATATCCTGAGCTTCCTCTATAGCAGTCACTTTCATGTCAAATCTCTTAGGTAAAGATCTGAGGATTTTTCTGACCAGTTTGCTGTCAGACATCTTTTCACCTAGGGCACTTGAGGCATTAGTTATCTCAATAATGTTCATGTGGAAATCATGAATGCTCTCATCCTCCTTCATCTTCAAACTCTCAAACTTGCTAGTGAGAAGCTGAAGTTTTGATATCTTCACCTTTGAAGTCCCTTCATGAGCAACCTTCAAGACCTCCCACCCCTCTTTTGCAATGGTGCAATGTTTAATCAACCTGAAGATATTCTTATTGACACCATTAAACAATGCATTCATGGCTTTGGAATTTCCCACAGACCCTTTGTAGTCTGCATCATCCCAGTCTTCCTCTTCCTTCACCACATCAGTAGGGGTACCTTTTCCATCTTTTACCTTTGGGGGTTCCCATCCTTTTATAACAGCTTTCCATGCTTGATCATCCATGGATTTGATGAATGTTATCGTCCTTGGTTTCCAATAGTCATAGTTGGAACCATCAAGCAGAGGTGGTTTGTTCAAAAATCCTCCATCCTTGTCCATTGTACCAGAAAGTACCTTCCCTGAATCTCACCCAGAACCAAACAAACGTGCAAGCTCTTGATGCCAATTGAAATTCTGGCACAAATATCAGATGTCCTACACAGATGTTGAGACACTGATATCCAACACAATGAACAAGATGGCAATAATAATAACAGTGCAGAAAGTAAATAACACAGTGATATGTTTACCCAGTTCGGATTAACAATCCTACTCTGGGGGCTACCAAGCCAGGGACGAAACCAATATACGATAGTATCAATTCACAGATCATACAATAACAAAACCCTGTTATAATCTGCTCACTTAATCACTACCCTTCCTATGACTTCTACCTAAGACTCACCTAGGTATGAGGCCCTCCTCAAATCCCTCTACAACCACAACCCGTGATTGGTTTCTTTCCACACAAGTAACAAACCGAAAGTCACACTTTCAAAACACACAATTCTCAATACTTCAAAGCTTATGAGAATTGACACACAAGAAACTTAATGCTTAAAAGCTTATGAGTAACTGACAGAACTTACAACACAAAAACCAATCCTTATACTGTTATCAAAATGATACCAGTTAGGCTCACAAATAACACACAAAAACCCTAACAAAAACACACGTAAGTTCCACACCTAAACTAGGTTTACACCAGTCAATATATAGAATTAAATCTGGACTGAATTGGGCTTCAAAAACGCAGCAAATAGACTGCTCACAAATCTGCAAAATAAACTCCAACAAAATAGGTCTTCAATCTAAAGTTTCCTAATATGTCTCCATAATTAGAAACAGCTGAAAATCCGAAAAATCAACACATAAACACAATCCAAAAATGCTTTGGATGCCACATAGGATAAACAAATATTCACAGAATATTCAGTAACAAATCTCAGCAACAGAATCTGCTTTTAAACTGAATCCAGACATGATGTCCTATGAGCGGGTATGGGACATCTTCATTCAACATGTTGAGTGCAGCAAATTAGAACATCTTGCTGCTAGAATAGTTTTAGCAAAATAAATGCCAACCACTGAATCAATGAAATAACAGGTTCCATGGAGTATTTTAGGATATGCTTTGAAGCATTGGCTCATACCCAGAGGAAAATTTCCATCTGGAGGCCCTGGTCGACCAAACCCTAATTTGGTGACACTGGCGATCTTGAGGCTTGATCCACCTGGAAGGGAGCAACCTTGTGCTTAATCCTTAAAGTAGGAGTCCTCTTGACCCATTGTAGATGTTTGGGAGGTTATACAAGTTGAAGATCATGTCATTTCTTGATTGATCCTATGTCTAAGAACTCTGAGAGGGCTTGAAACCCTAATTTTGACTATAGTAAATGTTCACCCATCCTTGGGGAGACTGATGAGGCAAGATGGTTCATCCATATTGTGATGATGAGTTGCACAATGATGGGAAATCTTAGTGGTCAAAATTTGGGGTATGACACAATGATCTTTCCTTTATGGTTTCCTCAAAATCTCACAGTTCCTCCTTCTTTCAGAGTTAGGGTTTGGAACATATGCTTTTCTCCTATCATATGCTGTGAGCAGTCACTGTCTAGGTACCATGACTGCTACCATGCTTCTCCCCTGAAGCATATTTGTGGCAAAAACAATTTGAGATTTAGGCACCCATAGTCTTATGCGTCTTTTAGGGTTAGCTATGATAAGTTTCTTCTTATTTTGTACCTTTTCTCTCATAGGGTAGTGCTTATAATCATTCAAGACTTTTGGTTTAAAAATTTTGTTGTATTGAATGGATCTTGACCTTAGTTTATGAACCTTTTAAAACCTTAGCTCCTAATGTCTTAGGTTCTGGTTTCTTCAGAACCTTTGACTTTAGAGTCTGAGGTTCTTGTTTCTTTAGAACCCTTAACTCAACAGTTATAGGTTTGGACTAGTTCAAAACCTTTGCATTTTTCAGCAATAGGTACAAAATAAGAGTCTATCCCTTTTTTAGCAAAGCTTAAAATAGAAGGATTTGTTGGTTTACTCAAGGTTTCAAACCTTAGATTAAAAGACTTTTGAGAGTAACTAAGACATTCTCCTTTGCTTCTACTTACACCATAAATCATTGATGTAAGTTTATTTCTATTAAAACCATTTATGATAATCTCATGAAGAGTTATTTCATGCTCCTCAAGGTGTTTATCATACACTTCTTTTACTAGAGCAATATGATATGTCTCCAGGGCTTCATTTATGCTTTGAACATATTTTAATTCTTCCTTCAAAAGATCATATTGCTTTTTCAGTATTTTCACGTGTCTGGATTTCTCTTGACACTGACCCATAAGGTCTTGAATGAAAGTAATTAAATTAGAATGAGATAGTTTATAAAATAACTCATATTCTTCTTTAGAATTGGAACCAGAATCTGAGTTAGATTCTGCTTCAGAAGATGTAAGAGCCATCAAAGCAAGGTTGGCTTATTCTTCATCCTTCTTAGAGTCTTCTTCATTATCAAGTTCATCCTATGTTTCCATGAGACTCTTCTTGAAATTTTTTCTAAAGCTATCTTTCTGATAGCTTCCTTTCTTTGACTTGTCCTTCTGGACAGTCAGCAATAAAGTGACCAGGCTTCTTACAGTTGAAGTATCTTTTCTGATCATCCTTCTTTTATATGTAGCTTAATCATATGAAGCCACTGTTTCTTCTAGAAAATATTTTATTCTTCTTGGCCAGATATTGAAACCTTTTGATGATAAAGGACATTCCCCCATCATCTAAATAATCTTCAGAACCTTCTATATGAGAAGCTTCTTCATACTCCCAGATTTGAGGAGCTTTGTTAGATTTAGCAACATATTTCAAAGCAACAGGCTTTGCCTTCTTGATAGGTTTATCTCCATTGAGCTCCATCTCATGGCTCTGGAGATTGTTGATAAGGCTTTCAAGACTTAATGTGTTTAAGTCTTTGGCCTTCTGGGTAGTTGTCACTTTGGGTTTGTATCTGACAGGAAGAATCCTAAGAATCTTCTTGACATGATCAGAGATAGTGTAGCTCTTATCCATAACCTAAAGTCTAGACACAAGAATTTGAAACCTAGAAATTATGGTTTCAATGTCTTCATCCTCCTTCATTCTGAATAGCTCGTATTGCTGAACTAGAATGTTAGCCTTAACTTCCTTAACTTGTTGATTCCTTTCATATGCAGAACATATGGATTCAAAAATGGTCTTAGCAATAGATTTATCAATGGTCTTGATGTACTCTGAGTGAGGTAGAGAATCAACCAATATGCCTCTAACTCTAGGATGTTTTCTATAAGTCTTTTTCTAAGCAGGTGTGAGAGTTTTTCTGTCAGACACCATTCCAACTCCATTGATTGGAATATCAATGCTATCTTCCAGAATATCCCACAACTCATCATCAAGACCTATGATATAAGTTTACATCTTGCTCTTCCACCATTTAAACTCAATAGAGTGTCCACTAAAAGTTGTAGGTTTAGCTATATAATTGTTCTTTTTTGAAGTGTTATAATCATGATTAATAACAGCATGTGGATGAGGAGTACCGCTATGAGATTTAGAAACTCCATACATGATTCAATATGTTTTTCTCAGGATCTTTTCTACACCATTGTTAAGTGTTTAGCACAAACTAGGCTCAGATAACAACTGAAGGTGAGAAAAAACATAAGAGGGTGGTTGAATTGTGTTGACTTTTTATTTCTTTCTAAACTCTTAGTCAGATTCTAAACACAAGGTATAAAATCTGAATCAATCAGAGGTAGGCAGCGACTAAGTAATGCAAGAAGGAAGAGAGACACACAAAGCTATCCTGGTTCCTCTCACAATTCAAGAGTAATCCAATTCCCTTGTAGTTAAAAGAAATTATCACTATAATCACACAAGATTACTATTTTCTCAAGGACACAAGCAGAAGTTCCAATGCTCAAATACAAAGTAAGGGACTTATATGCTTAAGCATACAAGCAAGAGACTTCTAATTCTCAAGCTCATAAGCAAGAGACTTATATGCTTAAACACACCTGTAAGAGACTTCAAATGCTTAAACACTAAGTAAGAGACTTCTAACAACCTACCTAACAGATAAAAGATTGTTCGAGGTAATACACTTGATATACAATCTGAGGTAAAAACAAAATAAAACTCAAGAAGAACTCTATAAGACTTCAGGATTTCAAAAATATACAAAGGTAAAAAATCCTAAGTTAAACTTATGCTTATGTTTTGTCAGAGTAACCACTCTTTGAATGTCAATAGTTCATTGATTATATTTTCTTCAAGTCTTTGTTTCCTTAAATAGATAAGCAAAAGAGCCGTTGAAGATCCAACACAACAGAGCCCTTAAGAAGCTTGAATAGAAATGTTGAGATGTTTCTTCAAATGGTTAATGTCTTTGAAAGCTTGTTTGAAATTCATTTGCTGCAAGAGGAGTAGGTTACATCCCAGCTGACTCTATGAAGAAAAAGCTTAGGTCTTCATGTGATCAGAAGACAAAGTAGGCTCCGAGGTAGACAATGACCTATCATAGTAACCTTGGTCCTTGAGCTTTAACTAGTCTTTAGGTTCTGATAAGCATAAGCAGACTTCTACAAAGTCTATTCTTTAGAGTCTGACTCCTTCAGACTCTGACCTTCATACATTGACTTCTTCAGAAGTTAACTTCTTTAGAGTCTGGTCTTCAACTTTTGATACATCAGATTCTGGTCTTTAAGCTTCTCTTAAGATGTTCATAGTCAGAACCAATACTTGGATTATTCATGAAATTTTAGTCTATGGTCCTGCACACTTGAACAAATATTAGTATACCAAATTGTTCTTTAAATACTTTGTTATCATTAAAACCTAAGGGATATAAGACAAACCAATTTTGTTCCATTAATCTCCCTCTTTTTGTTCCAAAAAACATAAGTATTTATATCTAAGTCATGATATAAAAGTAAATACAACCAATATTGATTGGCTATTATGGATTACTACAACATTGGGATCGTATAAACTTACCTTTCTCTTGTCAGATGGATTGCAAGCTTTTCATTGACTTTTGTTGCCTTCTCGCCACCGCAAAGTGCACTCAAGACATCTCATTCTAGTTTCAATACTTTCTGTGAATTTGGACCTCGTCAAGTGCTTATTTTTTGTACACTTGACGACGTAGAGTAGACAACTCAGGTAAGTGGAAAGCCTAATATCCATTAGACAAGGGAAAGACAAGCAACTATAATCTTACATATATAGGTTCAATGGAGAAGTGATACTTTTCATGAGCGCCAACGAGAAGATAGAGAAGTACTTGTAAGACTCCAATAAGGGTACAAATTCATCGAAAGGATTAAAATCAGGGCTCGTAAAGCCTTTAATAGCCTATTGACAAAGGCCGAAAAGTTTATATAATACCAGATACAACTGACCGTTAATAAGGCAAGTTATGACACATGGATTGAGAAGGAAGAAACAAGCAGAAGGGGAAAGGAAGAAACCAAACAAGGAAACAAAAAGAGGGGGCGAAGCCAATAAATATTCACAGACCAACTGAGAGGCCAAGGGAGCATTGCCTCCTGATACAGAGATTACATGTCATTGAACTTATCAAGAGAGTGCATCTTGCAAGAATGCATCAACATAAATTTTAGATAAGAATACGCTGAAACACCAAAACCACTCCAAGAACGTATGAGAGTTGACAAATCTCCATATCGTCATTTCTACCCATGTAACAACCAAATTAAAGAAAAATACACACAATTGGAGGATCTTGTCAAAGATTTAATAAGAAAGGGGGAGTTGTCCAAATTTTCCCTAAAGACAAAATTATATATAAGGAAAAGCGATAAGAAGAAGAAAGTCTACAGATGAGAAAAAGTGAAATAGTCAAAGTGGCTAAAAAACATAGACATTCTGACCATGAAAAAAACAAATTACTAGTTGCATACACGGTTGTAGGGATGTCATTCAGCGAATGAGAAGAACTAATAATCTTAATTATTATTGAGGAGAAGCCACAACAAATGTGGGAAAAACTCTTTATCAACATCAAAACAGACCCTTGGGATGCAAAGGAGGCATATATTATAAGTGACCAACTAAAGGAGATCTTGCATGAACAAACCACGTTTGCCATGACTTGGGTAGTTTCGAGAGGGTTCCCTTAGAAAAGTTTTAATACATTAAATTAAATTAAAATACTTAACAAGAGATTGAAGAGTAGCTTATAAAAGAAGGATTAAAATAAAGATTTTAATCTAATGAGGAAGGATAACGTAATTTATTCATCTTTTAGGAGAGAAGAATGTTGTTTTTCTAATATGTTTTGTTGAAGAGTGTATGTGAATGTATAATTTATCCACCTTCAAGGGTATGTAAATTTCCGCTAGCTAAACTAGTAGACCAAAAAAAAAACGGGGAAAAACAATGTAAGATGAATATATCTCACAAGACGAAAATGTAACATACTTTTCATAAAAGAAAAGAGAAATATATATTTTAGGGTTAAATATGTTTTTTGTCCTTATAAATATCTCACATTTCATTTTTAGTCCCTATAAAAAAAGGACATATTTTAGTCATTACAAAAATTTTATGCATGCAGTTTTAGTCCTTGCTATTTTCTAAAATTTTGAAAACTATTTAATTACCTCTAAACTTTTAAATTTTTAAATAATTTTTTTCATACGTGTTCAGATTACCGTAAAATATTTTTTTTACCAAATTATATAATTTTTTTTTAAAATGAGAAGAATTAAATATGAATTTTTAAAATTTTAAAAAATAATGATAAAAGTAATAAAAATCTCGACTTATAAATAAAATTTTGAGTTCTTTTTTTATCGAGGAACTTTTTATAACGTTCTAAGCATATATGCAAAATAATCATTCAAAAATACCAGGGTCGGCCCAACCCGTTCAAAGGTCTAAAGCAAATTTTAAAATGAGGTTTTTAAAATGTATTTTAAAATAATAATTTTGTGATTGTTAAGAGTTGAACTCAAGACCAAAAGGAAAATAAGCCTACATTTTACCAACTCAACTATAATAATATATGTAACTAATGTGTCATTATATATTTTTATAACTAAATTAAAAAATTATGACACCTTTTTTAAACTCAAACTTTTGAGGCCTAAAGCCCTAGCCTAGGTTGCTTGGCCCTTGGGCCGGCCCTGGAAAATACACATTGGTTTAATAATAAAGACTAACGCTGTGTGTATAATTATTTTGTAGGATCAAAACACACTAATTTTTTATAAGGACCAAAAATTATTTTTGGTAATTTTATACGGACAAAAGAACATATTTAAACCTATATGTTAACACAAGAGACAAGAGAGGAGAGTAGGTAATATAAATATCTATTAGATAATAAAATTATAATATATCTATAATATAGGAAAAGAAGTGGTTGTGGAAAACCAAAAATTAACCCTTGTCATTAGCCTTCCATGTCAGCAAATTGGGGGCATTATGTGTTTAATTTCAACTATTTTGAACTAAATCATGGGTTATTTGAATCCAAACTAGACTAATTATAATACTAACACCAAATTGTGCCTATTTAGTAACTGAAAAAATACATACCTAACCAATTTATGATTTAGGGTACATGACTAAGTTTGCTTTTGGGGAACCTTTTCCTGCTTTCTCAGATTGTTGTTTCCAACACCATCAAACATTAATGAATCCTCTCTCTCTTCGTTCGTCCTCTTATATTCTTCCATCTTCCTCTTTTACAAATCGTCACGAGAGATTATGGAAGATCATCAAGAGCATGGCGAAGTAAAGGGTGAACCGTTGCAAATCATGCCATCAAGTTTGTTGTTGAAACCTCTGTTGATCTGCGACGTTGAGGGTTTATCTCTCTTGGAAGCTCTTCCGTCTGTCGCCGTCGTCGGTGGACAAGTAAACTGGTTACTATCTTTTTTTCTTTAAATCAATTTCATTTTGCTCAAATTCAAATCTCATTTGTTGAATGTGTTTCATATTGGTTTGATAACCAAGGTTATGTCTTTTGAGATGCACCACAAGGCTTTCAAGGATACATCAGAACTAAAAATGAATGGAACTAAGGTAAGAATTTTTTTTACTTTTGAATATTTTAGAACCCTAACAACTTCCTCTTATTGATCTTGAAGCTTATTATTATAGTTTTTTGTTTTCTATTTTCAGTCAATGATTGGGCATTGTTTTGGTGCTGCTGGTGGCTTGGAAGCTACAACAACTATCAAAGCAATAACTACAGGATGGTTGCATCCAACCATAAACCAAGATGTACTGTCTTAGCCTAACCAACATGTTTAAAATAGGTTTCATCTATTTGACTCTCACACAATCTTAATGAATAATAAATTTGATTTTTGTTTTTTATTTTTCTACAGAATTTGTAAGAGGATGTTACAATTGGTACTGTCCCTAATGTTAAGAAAAAGCATGAAGCTAATGTTGGTTTCCAATTCACAAGGTAGAAAAGTTAAGACTAGTGATTCCTCTTACGGTCGACATAGAAGCTCTAATGGTAAACAATGTGTATTTATTGGTCTTCATACTTCTGCATAATTTCTTCAATTTTATTAACTTGGGTTAACAATGCGGTTCTGCTGGCATAATGGATAAGTTACTAATTGGTGGTATTTGAATTGTGTCAGCGTGATGTGTTGAAACTGGTGTAGTGAAGCCTGATATGATTGAACTCATGAAATTTGATATGGTTGTGACTTAAATTATTGTTATTGTTATTGTATTAGTGGCGGCTACAACATCAAGACTGGAACTGTCTGTATGATTGAACTCATGAAATTTGATATGGATGGATCTGCTGCAGTTCTTAGAGCAGCAAAAACTCTTGGACAAATCAAACCTCTTGGGGTGTAGGTATATTATTTAAGTCACCCTTTATACTTTTTCCTTTTCAAAGAATTTTTAGTTTTCAGTCCGTGACTCTCACTATTCTTCTTCTTCTTTCTTCTCTCATCCTTTTCTTCAACACTACAGTTTATGCCTTTTTTAGTTTTGATTTTATGGGTTCAATTTATGCCTTATGATTTTTTATTTTACGGTTAGGTTTATGCTTTCTAATTTTATGGTTTGTTTACTTCTTTATCTTTGTTTAACAACTTTAACTTCCATTGATTTTTAGACTCAGTTTCAATGTTCAACAAATTTTCGTTTCCATTAACTTCAGGTATTTCTACATGCTTCTTCAATAATTTTTTTTCATTTTCAAATTTTTCGCATCTTCATTCACTGTGTACTATTTGTTGTTCTTCATCTTCAACTATTCTATTTAGACCCAGATCAACAAATAAAATGGAGATAACAGATCCTGATCTACAAACATGAGAAAAAATATCTAAATCTACAAAATAATCAGTCATAACCTTTTTAGATTTTAAGTTAGAAATTGATGCAAAGAGAAAGTTGGTGAAATAGAAACTGCAAAATCGGTACAAAACTGTTGAAATCGATAGAAATCGGTGGTTAACACGATATAAATCGGTACAAAACTGTTATAAGGCTATGTACTTGCATATGTTAATATCATTATGCGATGCTTGTATTTTTGGTTCGTAGACTTCTCTCCACACCTTACCAATTTGTGATTTTATGTTAGGGTTTTTTAATAAAATCCATTTGCCTTATGAAAAAATGTGTCTTATGTTGATTTGTTTAGCTTCTAAATTATGTGTAATATTGGAAATTGTCTTATTATGCATGTTGCAGGTGTTCCTCGGATCTTCACCGACAAAGAAAATGCTGAAATAGGCCATCTCGAGACACATTTGATGCAAGAAGATGATCTTAATTTGTTTCCTAAACTATATTCAAACTGCAAGAATCAACATCAATATCAGAGAAGTTTTTACAGTTATATTTTCTACTTTCAAAATGAAATTTTGTTAGATCATGGTAAAAGAACATTTCTTCTATTTAATGTACATCTTTTGTCATTTGCAGTAAGGAATTTATTTTTAATTTTTGGCTTAATACCCTTTTTGATCCTCTAACTATAGGCCTGGGTCCATTTTGATCCTTTTTCTTTTAAAAGTTCCAAATTGGTCCCTTACGTTATCTAACTGAATCAAATTGGTCTTTTCCGTCAAATATTTGTAACGCCGTTAGAAATAAATGACGTGGCATCTGAGGTGGCGATTTTTGATGACGTGGCATAGGATTTATTAATTTTTTTATTATTTATAATTTTTTTTCATTATCCATGTCATTTTATTAGTAAATTATTAATTAATTTTTTTTATTATTACATTTAATAATTAAATGTTTTTATTTATTTTAATTTATTTATTTTGAAAATAAATTTAAATTAATTGTTGCAAATTGTAATACAAAATTTTTGGGCCAAAGGCCCAAGTTCTTTAGGGTAGGAGCCCAATAGTCAATATTTGTTGTTATATTGTGAACAAATCCTTTATATAAACACTCAATTTTATTGTTCCAATTTCAATGTGGGACTTGAACAAAGCTTATTCATACCTTCACCAACTTTAACACACAAATCTTCATGCCTGCAACAAACACACAATACCTTCACTGTAATGCAAGAACAAAAACTTCTTAGCTCACCACATTTTAACCATGAATGCATAGTTACAATAGCAAATCACCATTAACAGTAACAAACTCATAGATTCCATTGGCTTTAATTCCTTTTGTTTTCCATCTCCATTTGGGACCACCATGAAAATGACAATCTCTTGTTTCTTCATAGTGGTTTCTTTACTGTACATTTAAAATGATGAGATGCTCTTGTCACATGAAGAATGTAGAAAACTCTAGTCTAGCTAGAGATTGTAAGCAGGTAGGTCCCAGTGAAGGTGCTTTTAAGTTGTGGACTTTTTGGAGTCTCCACGTGACAAAAACTCAAGTTCCTCCTTTAAGCAGCTTTATGCAAAGTTTCATTTATATTTATTCTCTTCTACCACATTCCTTCTAAAGTAATCTCTAATGAAGCATCAAATTCTCTTGTTTTTCTTTGTTCTCATTGTTACTTCTTTCTTTGCTTCTGCTCGTTTTCTTGTACGACCAAATGATTCAAGACATGGTAACCATGTTGTTGTATTATAGTACTTTTTATGTATTGTTTTGATAACTTCATTTCCCTCTGTTAACTAATTTTTGAGGTTGGAACAATTTGATATGAATATATAGGTGAAAAGGAATTGAAGGTCATCGGTAAATCATCCACCAAAATGAACGATGATATGGAACAAGTAAGAATATACATAATGCTTTTAAATTTTCATTTTTTTTTCTGTCTTGTAATTTGATTGAAATTTGCATAGTTGATGGGATCAGAGGAGTGTTATGAAAAGGATGAAGAATGCTTTAGCAGAAGGATGATTGCAGAGGCTCACTTGGATTATATCTACACCCAACACCACAAGCCTTGAATCAGTTCAAGTGCATTGTATAAATTGAGCATGAGTCTTTATTAAAACAATAATAAAAGTGTTAAATCTGAAACATAAGTGAAAGGTGTATCCGCATTCTGTTCAAATCCAAAGCTCTAATTACGAAGGTTGTTAAATATGTAAATTGTTTATATCAAAGTATCTATAGATAGATGTTGAATTAGTCGCGCTTTTCAATATGTAGTATACACATGCATAGCACTTAGCACGATCGGGGATATGGAGATCCTTACTATAAGTCTATCAGTATTCAGCACTAAACATTTTCTCAGAATCCAATCCGGAAACATTTATCTTTGTTCTGTTACATTTATCGACAACAAAAGAGAAAATCTTGGTAGTATGAAAAGGGAAAAACTTAACAGATCTATATTAAAAAGAAACTGAATTTCAGGAAATTACAAATGTAATGCCCATGTAAAAAGTGATAATGTGTTAGTAGAGTAATAGTGGGGGTTATTTTTAATCGTATCCACAGGGATTGTTCGATATTTGATGTGTGCCTTTCAATAGTTGTGATATTCTAAGTTAACAGTTTCAAAAGTTTCTCAATTGTTTTTAACATTCACTTGTAGCAAAGATTAATTGGTGACAAAGATTTTGTAAAAGGTTTTATGAAAGCATGTTAAGGTTAGGTTTCGCTAATCCTTTTCACGTATAAACGATTAATCAAGCATATGAACTCGGTTTCCGACCAATATAACTGTGTATCCTCCCGACTAAGTTTATGTCTAAAGCGAAGTCGTGAGTATCGTTGTTTAGACCGTTAGATGATGTCTCACGCTAACAATCTAAGCAACGATCATTAAGATCAATACAATGTGAATAGCAAATCCCAAATCTATGTCTAGAATTTGGTTTTTAAGAGATAAAATTGTTAGGTCATGATTTGTAGAATCTATGTCTAGAGTAAAACAAATCACACATGGATCATTAAGAGAAAACAATATCATCTATATTGATCAAAGACTTTGTTCATACACAATAGATCAAAAACAATACATAAAATTAGGATCAACTACCTCTAACCTCAACACAAGAGAGTTTAGCTACACATTCTCATGGTAGCTTGGATGACAAGTTAAGTTGCAAAGCTTGTGGAACTTCAATCTTCAAAGATTCAAGGATTGAAGCATAAAAGCTTGGAACTTGGAAAAATAAGTAACAATGGAGTTTCTTCTTCCTCACACAAGTTTTAAGTTACAAAAAGAGTGATAAATCAAAAGTATCTCCAAAAATATCTAACCACACACTAAATAGCACTTTCTGCCCAGACAAATTCGTCAGGCGAGCTACAAAATTCGCCTGGCGAAACCTTTAAGTACAGCCCACGTGCCAGAACAGTGCAAAGAACCTAAGAAAAAAACTTAAATTCGCCAGGCGAATTCCAAACTCTCCAGGCGAATTACTTTCGCCACCAAGTCGCCTGGCAAATGCTGCGGCAAAACACTTCCAGAGAGCACACAATTTGAAGACAAATTCGCCAGCAGACTCGCCAAACATTCGCCTGGCGAATTTCTCCTTCCGCCACCCATTCGCCAGGCGAATTCACTGTTTGTTGCAGACACGCGACGTTGCTCATTTCATCGCGTTTTCTTCCGATTTTTGCCACGTCCTTTTTACAAAAAATGCTGCGAAACAAACAAAAACATCAAATAGACCAAAATAAAACATTAATTCGAAAATCACTTAAAAATAAGCAGTTTCGCATTAAGGCACTTAGAAAAAAGCTTTAAAATACAGAAAATTAATCTACAATTCATTTACAATCAGCTACCTATCAAACTCTCCCCAACTTGCCTTGTTGTTTGCCCTCAAACAAAAATTAGTGTTAACAACTACAAACAAGAATTCTAAGCACTACATCAACCGAAAACCTCAATGGTTCAAACTTGACACATACACGCACAAAGTATTTCCATAAAGTTGCATAGAATCAAAGCACAATTATGAGTTAAGTTCTAAACACAAATTACATAATGCAAAATCAAGTTCCTACAAGCTCAAGTTGAATCACCTAACTATACTTATTATTAACAAACTATGTACATAATTGCACACAGGACAAAACACTCTCAGAAGCAATCGTGCCACATCCGAAATCATTCATGCATTCATCTCATAAAGTTATCAAAAAGAAGTAGAAACTAAGATCACAAAGGACTTTTATGGTTGTAATTTGGCCGGGATAAAAACAAGGGACATATGTACATGGCTATTGAATCAAAAAAAAAATAACTTTCACGAAAAGCATTTCACTTTTTTAACACAAACCTTCTTGCTTGAACCACCAACATTAATTCTAACAATACATTCTCTTTTCTGGCTTTGATTCTTAAACCCTTTTTTTTTCTTTGATTTTTCCTTTTCTTTTTCATCATTCTCCTATTGAATTCATTTAAGAATGCATTGTATCCACCATTCTTTTCTCCTTTCAAAATTAAACCAATCTCCCCAACCTCAACAATACTACAAGTTCATTTCAAACACTCTTCAAAACATGCTAACATTCGGGTTCATGATTCACACAACAACAAAAATCTTTCTTTTTAGGCTCAAAAGGAGTTTCAAATTCGCGCACACTCACAAGGTTACTCGGAAGTATTTTTGGAACGGTGCTTTTCCTCATAGTGCTCAAAATTTGCCTTGATCCTTTCTAAGTTTCCAATCATTTAAACAACTCACAAGATTAAACATGAACAAGACGAGTAAAACAACGATTACTCGACTCTCTTTTTGGTGAACAATGGAAAGCATCTCACTTTTGTGGTTTTGTCCTAATTGATTCAAACATGAACAAGTACTTACAACACAATGCATTACCATAAATTGTATAAAGCACCAACTCACAATCATGCTAAAATTATACACAACACATTCACACTTTGATTGTGCACACAAACAAGAATTCTATCATCACAGTCAATGTTTAATGCTAACAAAGCACCCTTCTTGTGCTAACACAAAATTTTCAAAAATTAAGGGAAATTTTCACTATCTTTGCGCAAACACACATAAAATAAAAACAAAATTTAAACTAAACAAAATTTCACACCAACTGAAATATTATAAGTACTGGTGTAAACACACCAAAAATTGTACTCGCCGAAGCGATCCAGAATTCTAACTGAAATATAAAAACTGAAAATAAAATACTAACTGTCATATAAAAACTGAAAATAAAATACTGAAAATAAAATTCATAAAACGCAATAATAAAAATCCTTCACTTTGACGCCTCTGCTAATTAACCAAATCATGGAGATCATCCTGCATCTCGTCACCACCACCATCATCATCACCCCCAGCATCAACAGCTCCAGTTGGACCACCCCCCCCCCCCCCCCACAGGTCAGTTTGCATAATTATCATAGTCCGTCCTAGTAGGAAAAGGAACAACCTCCTGCGGAGTGGTTTGAAACTAGTACAGCTGCTGCATGCAATTGAAATTGAACTCCAATGATCTCTGGTAAGCTTCAGCCATATCCCAAGAGTAATTGAATGCAGCTCGCATTCTAGGATCCCACGTCGAATAATCAAGAACCTCGGGCTACTCACTAGGTTGTTCACTCGGCTGCGAACGGGATGACTGACCAACACTCGAACCCTTCCTCTTCTCAATCAGCTTGTTCTTACAATACCTCTCAATATAGTCATCATTAATCACCCCCCTCCTTTTCTCGTTAATCACGTCGGGCATCATGATCCACTTTTTGAGACAAAGAGCTGTAACAAAACAAGGGAAAATAATAGGGGCAGTAGCATGTACCTCAGGGCGTCGCGTATTCTCGATAAAATTTTTCATTTCATACGCAATGATCCGAGCAACATCAACCTCTTTGTCTTCCATGATGTAATAAAGTAGGAGGCCAACCTCAGGCGGAATCAAAGAACGGTGTGATTTGGGCTTAATGCTGTGGAGAATTAGGAGAAGAATAGCTTGCACATCCGGAGGCATGTCCTCCCTCCGATAACGGATGGGATCACCCACAGCGTTTCTTTCCACACTTTTTCCCGGAAACAAAATGGTCTTGGCAATCTTATCATGATCAAGATGCGTGCCAAGCTCCTTAGTGTAGGCATCCTTCTTGAACATTCCTAAAGAACTCGGCTTCCCAAAAAGGACATTGATGTCTTCACGATCGAACCTAATTTCTTTGCCACAGACATAAGTGATGTACCGGAACACTTGCATATCTCCTTGAGTTTCTGGGAATTCAAGAGCATTTGTGTAGAATTCATGCACCATCTCGTAGTTGAGTGCCTCCAAAGGATTAATCAGATGTCCCCACTTTTTGTTGTTGAAAATTTTGGCTAACTTCCGGTACGGACCCTCCGGGTTGATATCAAATCTTTTCTCGGATAAACACTGTCGGCCCTCGAGCATTTTGTACCGGGCAGCATGAGCTGCGCTTAAGAACCGGTTCGGATCAAATTCAGGTTGTTTCCCAGACCCGCTTCCTGCAACCATCTTCTATTTCTTTCCACCGGTGACTTTGGTTCTTGGCGGCATCTGGAAAAAAAACGGAAAACACAAAGGAAAGGCATCGTTGTCTCATGTCAGCAAAACCCAAACACCAAAAAAATTCAAAACAGAAAGTAAAACACATAAACATAAGACATATACACAAAATAGAACAGAAAAATAAAAAATAAAAAAATTTTCCATTCGCCCCAAGCTCGCCAGGCAACTACCTGGCAACCTCTCGCGGCACACTCGCCTGGCGAGTGACTGGCGAGTTCTGAAAAATTCCCAAAAATTCAACACGCAGTGGTTGTTTCACAATTTCATTGCATGCACACACCAATCCAACACCTGCTACTTAATACCCTAACAATTAAGCATTTCCTTAGGGTTTCTTACAACATTCTAACCATTGTGAATTAAACCCTAATTTACCCTAATTGAACAAATTAAGCAAAGAAAAAAAAACAAAATGAAGACAACAATTAGAATGTAAGCATACCTTAAATGGAAGTGAAGGTGATGGAGAAGGAGAAGGAAATGTTAAGAGTGTAGGGTTTGGGAGAGGAGAAGTGAGAGTGAGAAAATGACAGGCGAGAAAATGAGAGGAAAAATAGTGAAAGGAAATGAGATAAGGAGAGTGATGTGTGTGTGGTCCCTAGTGGACCCTAATAACATAATATTAATTAATTAATTAAAAAAAACATTCATTTCCTTTTTCCTTATGCAGACAAAAAGACAAGTCACGCCAAATTCGCCTGGCGAATGTGTGGCGAGAGACTGGCGAAATTGAATTCGCCAGGCGAATTACACCAGAAGCAGAATTATCACTTGTGAATGGTGTAGAGCAAAATTTTCCAACACTTTCTAAAATAACTACCAATAACACACAATTTATAAATTAAATAGATGAAATACTTACAATGTTGGGGTACCTCCCAACAAGCGCTTGTTTAACGTCGGCTAAGCTCGACGGTCCACCGCAATCTCACGGATCGCAGAAAGGAACAATGGCGGGATTCCGCTCGAAATCCCCTCCAAGATACACTTTCAATCTTTGGCCGTTCACAGTCCAATTCTCTTTGGTTGTTGTGTCTTCAATTATAACTGCTCCATAAGGCTTAATTTCTCGGATCCGCAACGGACCCGACCATTTAGACCTTAACTTTCCCGGGAACAATTTTAACCGAGAATTGAATAGCAGGACCAGCTGTCCCACCTCAAATTGCTTGATGATTATTTTTTTGTCATGGTAAGTGTCATACCCCAAATTTTGACCACTAAGATTTCCCATCATTGTGCAAATCATCATCACAATATGGATGAACCATCATGCCTCACCAAATGCCTCAAGGGTTGTTGAGCATTCACTACAATCAAAATTAGGGTTTTAAGCCCTCTCAGAGCCTTAGACAAAGGATCAATCAAGGAATGACATGATCTTCAACTTGTCTAACCTCTCAAACATCCACAATGGATCAAAAAGGACTCCCACTTCAAGGATTAAGCACAAGGTTGCTCCCTTCTAGGTGGATCAAGTCTCAAGATCGCCAGTATCACCAAATTAGGGTTTTGGTCGACCAGGGCCTCCAGATGGAAAGTTTCATCTGGGCATAAGCCAAAGATCCAAAACATAACCTAATGTATTCCATGGAGCCTCATGGACCCAAGCATCAAGTCAATTTGACCTCAGGGGATGCATATATCAAAAATCAGGAATTAGGGTTTCTTGACCTAATTCACCCCTAAGTTGACTTTTGGGACAAATCAAGAGCCAAGACCTCAAGACATGATTTGAGGGTCTCTAATAAACTATATTGATCCATTTGGAACAATGGATTAATCCAATAAGCTTGAGCAACAAGTCTCATTTTCATCTGCACCACAATTAGGGTTTCGCGAGGAAAGTCAACTGTAACTTTGACTTTTGACCAGGACATGCTCCCAAACCCTAGGACATGCCCCAATATACCCTATGACACCTATGGAACATGTCCATCAAGTTTGATTTAGGTCAAGGACAGGATTTCCTGAAGAATTGCACAATTTGGAATTCATCTGATAAAAAGTCAACTTTGCACAAAAGTCAACTTTGACTTTTTGAGATTTTTCACCAAAATGGATTTTTAACCCTAAAATGATGTTAATGTATGATTTGAATCATCATTCATCAAGAAAAATCAAAGAAAGTGGGATAACTTGTAAAAGGGGTAACCATAAAACTTAGAAATTTTTCTAAGTTATGGAAAAAGTACCACTAATACACTAACTTTGGAGGATCATAATTCCTAAACCACATGGCCATTTTTTCTCATCCAAAGATGGATTAGTAGCCCTCATTACCCTCTACAAAAACTTCAACTAGACCTAAGTCCAATTCATTAAGGATTTTGAGTTATGGAGTGATCAAAATCAAGAAATCACATTTTCTTCCAACACTTAGTGAAAATTTCACTAAGTCAGATTTTGCTTCACTTTTTGCCAAATGTAGAGGGATTTTTCACTTAGATTCAAGAGAGATCAAAACAAAACTTGTTCAAACAGTTGTTATATCATGTAAGGGCTTTCCAAAATGGCCAAGAACATTGCCAAATTCAACTTACCCCATGAGATATGACATTGTCAAGTTGCCTTGCTGAAATCTGTCAAAGGCAAGGCAGATTTTGCATTTTGGCTCGATTTGCCAAAATCAGCCAAATTCAAATGCACCTATCCACTTGGACACATCTGAGGATTAAATCTAAAGGGGACAATCACTGAGTCAAGCCTCCAAAGTCCATGGAACAAGAAATAGCATGTTGAACCTAGAATCGCCAAAATAGGGACAAGACTCCAAATTTGGATTGAAGCAGTCAATGGAAGCATCAAGGTGGCATGGACTGAACCATTCTCATCTGAAATTAGTCAAGACTTATCCAAGACTAAGGGAACCAAAGCTCTGTGCCCTAACCTCTAGTCAATGGCTAGAGGAGACTTGGATTTTCATTTGCCAACATTGGCCAAACCTACTTAACAGCTGCCATTCACTATTCCTTGCAAAACAAACTTGCTCTACTATAAATAGAGCTCAATTGTGATCAGTTTGAGTACACCAAAGCCATCAAACAGATGCTTTCCTCAAAATCTCTTCTTTCACTCCAATTTTGCCTTCTAAGGCAAGTAAGTCACTATCGGATTTTGAGTTTGAGAGCAATTCCAATCAAACCAATCACTCACACACCTCACATACATCACATATGAGCTGATCAAACACTTAGATCACTTCTAAAACACCAATTTCACAAAATCACCAGCTGGTTGCTCAAATTTTCAAACAAGTTGCAGCTGAGGTACCACAAATTGATCCAGCCAATTTCAATCAAGTCCAACCATTCAAACACACTCCATAGGGTGTAGGGAAGCTGTTCAGATCATCACCACTCATCTGTAACACATCCAAATCAAAAATCACATTGCACTTGCTGTCACGGCTTAGAGGTAAGCTTATACTTGGTCATCTCTCAATCTATGCATATTTCCTCGCACAATAATTTGGCCATATGTTCATAATCATGCATGGAATGTTTTCCCTCGATTAATTGCATTGTTTGAATCGTGTATCAAAAATCCTAGCCTTCATGCAAAAATTAGGGTTCTTGAGGATTTTTCATGATTTCTTGTTGTATGTTTAATTTAAATGAAATTAAGTGTTATAGACATGATCGTGAGGTTGAGACGAGCATAATGATATGTGGATTGCATGATATAATCAAGTATTCAGTGAGATTGAGGAGAAAATGCAAATCAGCCAAACCCAGAACACGCGCGTGTTCTTGGTGTGTTCTTGGCGCCATTTTTGAATAATTCAAATATTTGAATTTTGTGATTTTATTTAATTGATTCAAAAATTAATTTCTCTCTGAGTTTTAATGATTTTGAGTTGATTCTTTTTTTAATAATTCACAAAAATGTTAAAATATTTTATTTTCCCAAAAAATCCCAAAAATATTATTTATTTCATATAATTGATATTTTTGCAAAGAATTAATATTTTAATTGTTTTTGACATATTAAATATTTTTTCTACATTGATTTTGCAACTTTTAATGCTTTCTAATTATTTTGTAGGTCAATACTTAATTTTTGAAACATTAATCCAAGATCATAATTTGTTTTTCACATGTTAAACAATTTTGATCAATTTAATTGAATTTTTATTCAATTAAATACATTTTTGAAAATAAATTAGGGTTTTTGGATTAATTCAACCCTCATAAATCATTTTCAAAACTTTTTGGGCCTCTAATAGAGTGTAAGACCCAATCCTTTCTTGACCAAATCATTTTTTGGGCCTCAGTGTATTGTATAAGTCCCGATACCGTCAAAAACAAACGGCGCGATCGTCGCCTTTTCAAAATAACCCTTGGGCCTCTCCTTGAGCTATAAGACCCATTCAAAACATTTTGGGCCTCTAATAGAGTGTAAGACCAAATCCCCTTTTAACCAAAATCATTTGGGCCTCACTTATTGTATAAGTCCCTCCGCGTTAAAAGAAAACCTCGGCGCGATCGCCATTTCAAACGGAAAAATCATCTGGGCCTACCCTCGTGTTATAAGCCCCACTCTTTTTCATTTAACACTTTTGGGCCTCTTGAAAGAGTGTAAGACCCATCCCTTTGTACAGAAAACATTTTGGGCCTCAGTCACTTGTATAAGTCCCACTGTACAAATTCAAACAGTGCGCTCATTGATAAAACCCTGGGTCTCTCCTTGAGCTGTAAGCCCCAAATCTTTCTTTTTCAAAGCACTTTCTCCTTTGATTTTGAATATACTGTTGTTTTCAATCTTTCTTTGTTGAACAACTAACCAAACAGCATGGAAGCTCTACAACCGAGTAAGTGGTTATCGCTTTCATTTACCGCTTTCATATACATATAACTGTATTGTGGGGCTGTTTCACTGTAAGTCTTCTTTCGTAAACTCATATCAACTGTGTAATAATAGTATAGATATTTAGAGTTTCCCCGGAAACTACGTCTAGAACTAAGTGACGCCATTTCGTTTAGTCATAGAAATAGACAACTAGATCCCCAATAGGATCACCAGATACAGTCTTCTCTTCGGCTGTCCTCATTAGGAATTGTCAAGAAACTCTATTCCCAGAGATGAATGTATTCTCCGTGAATGGCATCTTTGAGTTTCTTCCAAATTCTCGAACTTTCCTGACTTTGATCTATTCTCGGTGAATAGCATTGCCTTGAATTTCTCGGGGTTTGGGGACCCACGGGCTTCTTAAAAGCATCGGCCTCCTCTTGGGCATCGTACAAGGACCCACAGGCTTCCTAAAAGCAACCCCGCCTCCTCTTGGGCTTAGTACAAGGACCCTACGGCTTCTTAGAAGTATTCACAGCCTCCTCTTAGGCTTCGTATAATGATATCTTCCTCCGGGAATGATAGCCTCCTCTTGGGCTTAGTACAAGGACCCGTCGGCTTCTTAAAAGTTTCCAGCCTCCTCTTGGGCTTCGTACAAATTGTCCCGACGACCTCCTAGAGGTATAGGAACAGAACTTAGTCATTTGCATAGAACAGTCCTTTCATAGAGTCTATTACTGTTTCTCAAAACACAGTATAAAAGATGAAACTCTAGACATGGACAGTCTAATCTCCTTGAGTCTCAAAGACATTCTCAAGTGACCCCTTCAAAAATAGGAAGGAAACCCGCAGACTCAGATAGTCTCAATATCCTTTGGATTTCCCGCTTCCTTAAAGAACAGGAATAACCCAGATCCTTGAATCAAATCCCTGAGTACAGTGTTGCTCATATAAGAACTGATTTTCTCTTTCAAAATCAGTATACCGGACCTGTCACTTAACTGAACAGTCACCTTAGCCTCCTCTTGGGCTTTATACAACGATTCTCCCCAGCGGAGTCAAGCAACGTTTAGCCTCTCTCTCGGGCTTTGTACGAGACCATAAGAGACTCCCTTGCTAAGTCAATTACCCCTTTTGCCTCCATCTCGGGCTTTATACGAGATACAAAAAGGTTCTTATTGAGCCAAACAAACAACAGCCTCCATCTCAGGCTTCGTACGAGATACAAAAAAAAACTCTCTTGTTGAGTCAAATAGCCTCCATCTCGGGCTTTATACGAGATACCAAAAGATTCCCCGTTGAGTCAAAACATTTTAGCCTCTCTCTCGGGCTTTGTACGAGACACCTATTAGCCTCCTCTTAGGCTTTGTATAAGAAAACCACTGGTTAATCCAATTAACCTTTTAGCATCAAAGTTGTGCATCGTTCACAGTACACAAACATCAACAACTCCTTCCTCTTCATCTAATCGCTCTAAGCGGCAAGCCTCTGGATCATCTATATCCATGCCACTGTCCCTCATTTAGCATGACCAATTCCTAACGAAAGATGGCATTGCTCTACACTGAGTTAAAGTCTTCTCCTTCAGGTTAAAACTCCCTATAAAGGAAATTATGGCATTGCTAGGATCCGCACATCCCGGTTAAAGTAATTCTCCTTTATAAAATAGTCGTAACAGACAAACCCCCTCTTTAGAGATGACAAATTCTCTCTAAAGTTGAGACCTTTAGCTTCACATCTTAGGCTTTGAACAAGATACAAACCACCTTTTCGCTTCACGTCTTGGGCTTTGAACAAGACACCAAAAATAATCATTTCCTCCCATAGAATAGGAGGAACTACGAACGCTCTGATTTCCCTGTTTCGGTAAACGGGAATACGTAGGCATAAGATTGAAAGAAAAATCTTAGCGAGCACACTAAACAAAAACCCAAAATCCCATATCAAAAGCAGTAATTCAAAAACATCAGTCCTAACATCCTAATCCGCCAGAAAGTCCTAGAAAAAGAAAAAGAAACCCGTATTGGCGAAAATACAAATAACCAGTACAAAGCCCCCCCCCCCACATTGATCGCATCCGTAACCTAACAGACCGCTGTTTAAACTCAGTATGCAAAGCAGGGTTAATTGGAGACATCTATTTCCCTTCCTTCATCAGCTCACAATAGGATAAAAAATGAATCGACCTGTAGTTTTAAGCTCAACCGCAGAGAGCGACCAGCGCTTAAGAACCGCGTCCAAAATCGCTCGCTACAGAAAAAATGGCACCCACCGTGGGGCCTAATTCGGATTTCCTTTTCACCTCTTGTGTGAATACCATACAACTGGGGCTTCCGCCGGGGAACCCATTTCTGTCAGGAACTTAGGATTCATAGCTTTAAAGGTCTAGGATGTTTAGGACAAATATATATACTGCTTTTCCTAATTGCTATACATGTTTATTTTTCTGCAAATGGGAATGCGGGTGATGCCGTATGTGGAAAGATCGAGTATACCCTTAAGATAAGTGATGGCGACGGGGTCGACCATCAACCTCAGTGGAGGCTGACCAACGCAACCCATTCTCTCACCTAGACAATGGGCCGGTTGTTAAGTATGAGAAGCTGAGGAGCCAAACCCTTTCGTAGTGCGGAAACTATCGGAAATAGTTGTTACGCGATACTACCCTCATTTGAGGCTGGTGATCTATTCTCGGTGAATGGCACTTACTCTAAGATTGCTCTACAACTCGTTGGCGATCCGCTTGTTGTTTTGCTTTCCTGGGAGGAGCTAATGATAATGAGTACAGGTACAAAAATCACCCTAGTATAAACCTTTGGGGATGGGTAGAGCCTTGACTTCATGACAACGACCCTTTGACCCCATGTTTTTTCTATGTTTTTGTGTGCTGCATTCATGCATTCATCTAAAAAACATTAAAACATTCAAAAAATCTTCTCTTCTAGTCTCTCTGTTCTTTCAAATTAAACTAAGACTATGATTGCAAATATCAGAGAAAAGGATTGCATTAATGGATTTCGGTAGAAGAAGAACTCACCAGTATACCTTCAAGGTTCCAAAACTAGAGGATTTGAGAAGGTTAGCGAGGATGATCACTAACCCAGAGGCTTTCAGAGCCAAGCACGGAGGTTTGCTACCACTATTAAGATTCCATGTGATTGAGGGAATCATGGATGCGCTCATTCAGTTTTATGATCCGGTTTATCATTGTTTCACATTCCCGGATTACCAGCTTGCACCAACACTGGAGGAGTATTCTCACCTGATCGATCTACACATTACGGATCGAGCTCCATTTTCTGGACTGGAAGAAATTCCAAAGAATCAAACTATTGCAAGAGCAATTCATTTGGACGAGTCTGAGGTCAGGACTCGCATGACCGCTACGGGTGGCATCCAAGGTTTGCCAGCCCAGTTCTTGACAAAGAAGGCCCTGTATTTCTCCAGTATCGAGAACGTGACTGCTTTTGAAAGTATCTTTGTCTTGCTCACCTACGGGTTATTTTTGTTTCCCAACATCAATAACTTCGTCGATATCAATTCTATTAAGGTTTTTCTCATTGGAAACCCTGTGCCGACTTTGCTCGCAGATGCGTATCATTCTGCACACTTGGGAAATTTGTACAGTGGAGGGGAGATCACATGCTGTGTACCTCTGCTTTACAAATGGTTTATCTCTCACCTGCCCAAGTCTGCTGCTTTTTGGGATTGCAAGAGTGTCTTACGTTGGTCGCAGAAGATCATGTCTCTTACCAACTCTGATATAGATTGGTGTTATAGGATTTATGAGGGAATCAGGATCATTGACCGTTGCAAAAACTTTCCCAAAGTACCCCTCATAGGAACTAAAGGAGGAATCAACTACCATCCGGTATTGGTTCGCCGTCAATTTGGATACCCGATGAGACACATCCCACTAGATGTTCATCTGGAAGGTCTTTTCTTCAAGGAAGGAGAAAACGACAGAGCACTAAAGATAGAAATAGTGCACGCTTGGAAGCATGTTCATAAGAAAGGATGAGAGTCTCTAGGAAAACCGAATTGTGTCTCGGTGGAGCCTTATCTCCATTGGATACAAACTAGAGCTCTCAAGCTGAAGATGCCTTATCCTCGTTACAGAATTCTTTTGCCAAGGGAATCTGTCATGTACTTCATGACAGAAACCTAAAAGCTTCAGGTTACTCTCAACAAAATTCAAAAGGAGAGAAGGTCTTGGAAGAACAAGTACCGCACCCTCGACATAGAGTGCATCAAAATACAGCAATTACTGAAAGAAAAAGATGCTCTGATTGAAACTTTGGAGCAACATGCTGTAGATAATCAAGATGACCAAAGGAATTTGCTCGCTCCTTTCACCTGGCAAAGGAATGACAACCCGACAACGGCCCAAGAGCCCCGGTCAAAGAAAAGGAAGATACCATAATCAGCACCTGATTTCTCTTCAAAGAGGACTTAGGACCCATTAGCTTAGGTTTCTGTTTCTGCACTTTGTAATCTATTGTATTTCCATTTCTGTAATCTTTCGAATTTCAATAAAAAGGGGTTTCCCCACCGTTTGATATTTGCAATCTAATTGTCGAAGTTTATTTTGATTAAACCAAAAAAACAATTAATATAATCATTGCATTCATCATTCTCACATCGCGTATTCTACTTCCCTACGAATCTCACGTTTGTGTCTCGATTCTAGAGTCAAACTGTCTCATTCGTATAATACTCGGGCCAATCGTCAAAAAAGGATGGATGATCTTGAGGAAGAAAATAGAGAGTTGAAAGAAGAGATCGACGCTCTGAGAGAGGATATGAGAAAGCTTCGTAACGACATGCAAGCCATGGCAGAAGCTCAGCTACAATGAACTGTGATCTCAGAGATCACCTCAACGCCCGTAGTGGAAAGGTATGATCCTAGGTATCAGATACCGAAAGATCTTCCTTGGGGCATGCCTGTTAACCATATCCCAGAAGGATATGTTCCGCCGATCACTGAGGATCAGGGAATCACAACAGAAGCCGCTGGGCCTGAAGGTTACAAACTTCGGGAAAGCGAAGATGCCAGGGGCATGTTAAAGACTCCTGAAGGTTACAAACTTTGGGAAATGCCAAGACTCACTGCCGTAGTCATGGTACCACCCCCTGTGGTGCACACTGTCCCAGAAGGACAGATTCCACCAACACCTTTTGGTAAGAAGGAAACTATGTTTGACAGAATGGATGAATTCCAAGAACAGTTCTTGGAAATGCAGAAGGAACTGCAGGCCATTCGCGGTCAGGATTTATTTGGAAAAGATGCCGCAGATCTCTGCTTAGTCCCAAATGTGAAAGTCCCGCACAAGTTCCAAGTGCCCGACTTTGAAAAATATAAGGGTAACTCTTTCCCTCAAAGCCATCTAGTGATGTACGCTCGGCGGATGTCAGCCCAGACGGAGAATCAGGACCTACTGATTCACTACTTTCAGGATAGTTTAACCGGTGCCGCACTCAAATGGTACATGGGTTCAAACTGTGCTACGATCAGCACATTCAGAGATCTTGGTACTGCCTTCGTCCAACAATACAAATACAATTTGGACATGGCACCCGACAGAGATCAACTCAGATCGATGTCGCAAAAGGATAAGGAAACCTTTAAGGAGTATGCTCAAAGGTGGCGTGAAATTGCCGCTCAAATTTGTCCACCTCTTGAGGAAAAAGAGATTACAAAGATCTTCTTAAAGACCTTAAGCTCATTTTACTATGATCGAATGGTTGCCAGTGCGCCTAGTGATTTCACCAAAATAATCGGCATGGGTGTACGTCTTGAGGAAGCTGTCCGAGAAGGACGTTTGGTAAAAGACACTGGATTGACGAGCGGTACTAAAAAATATGGTAGTGCTCTCCCTAAGAAAAAAGAGCAAGATATTGGGAATATCTCTCTCGGAAAGCAAAGACAACGTTATCAACCGGTAGCAGCTATGACTCCTGCTATCAACCCTGCGTCTATTCCTACGTATCAACCTCGGGTTGCACAGAGCCAACCTGACCAGCAAAGGACACAACAGCCTCCTCAACAGGCTCGTCCTCCATACAATAACAACCATACAACACGGTCGCTAGGATTTGATCCTATACCCGTATCGTACGCAGAGCTGTTTCCATTACTACTGGCTAAGGGGCACATTCAGACTAAATCTCCTCTTACAGTACCGGAAAATCTGCCTTTTTGGTTTAAGGTGGATCAAACTTGCCCTTATCATCAAGGAGGTTCAGGGCATAACATAGAGACTTGTCTCAATTTCAAGTCCGACGTGCAAAAACTTGTTAGGAGCGGGGTCTTATCCTTCAAGGATACAAATCCTAATGTTCTCACGAATCCGCTACCTCAACACGAGAAGGCTGCAGTCAATTTAATAGAAGGAGAGACTAACAATGTCTATCAAATTTATGATGTACTCTTGTTGAAAACCAATATGGTCAAGATGCATTGTAAACAGAGTAGATATGGCCATGTGCCACCTCATAATTATCACCAGTGTGATATCGGCTCTAAAGACAATCAAGGATGTTCTGTGGTGCAAGCAGCCCTACAGGAACAGATAGATCTCAGATGGATCTAGGAGCACCGAGTTCGTGGAGTTAACATGGTCTACACGAATTCTAACGTCACTCAGAACCACGACATCCGTGCAATGAATGTCAACTTGGTGGCGATGCACTCAAGGCAAAGCCAGTATCATAATCTGCCGCGGCACGATTACAGTTCTTGTTTGATTTGCTCAGTAAATAAATAGGGATGCTCTTTCATACAAGAGGCCCTCCAGCGTCAGATGGATCTTGGATGGATCCAAGACTACCATGATAGGAACTCCTATCAGATCAACATGGTTCAGATCTTCGATATTCGCGTAATAAATACCAACCTGGTAGAGTTACATGCTGAGCAGGTCCGACTCGGATTCTTAATATCACATGACTATCAAAGCTGTAAAGCGGGTTGTGAAAACGATTGAGGTTGTACCCTGGTCCAGGAGACACTTCAGCACTTGTTAAATCATTGGTGGATGCCAATCTGCATGGATGAAGATACTCAGCAGATTAGTATCAGTAATAGAAACCCCACTCGGCGTCAGAGTCAGGATGTCCGATCAGTGGAAGCTAACCTAGTGAGGTTACATTGTATTCAAAGTGGGCGTGGCCAGGTGCCACCACACAACTATGACAGTTGTAGCGTCTGTTCGGAAAGTAACCAAGGGTGTTACCTTGTGAGAGCAGCTCTTCAGGGTCAGGTCGATCGTGGAGAAATTCGTCCCTATTCGGGTTCTGGACCCATCAACTGGTCGCCGAACTACCTTGCTGATCAAGTTGAGGATGTTGTCACAATCTATGGTCGTCACCAGACCAGGGATGTTTTTGCCATTATCCCTCTACTTGAAGAATCTAAAGTTCCTAACCGGGAACGAATCGAGATTACTTATGATGGTCAGAAAAATCAGAAGGCTCCTGTAGTCATCTATCTACCAGGACCGCTACCGTATGAATCAGCTAAGGCGATCCCTTACAAATACGGTGCAACAATAATTGAAAATGGAAAGGAAATTCCATTACCCTCCGTTGTGAACATTGCAGACATCAGTCGAGTAACACGAAGTGGAAGAATCTTCAACCGAGGGGTTGGGGAACTTAACAAGGAAAACGAACTTCAGACAGAAGCTCCCGATCCCCCAGTCGGTCAGTCCAGTAATCCCTACCTTTCAAAAAATAATGATGAGATGCTGAAGCTCATCCAAAGGAGTGAATATAACATTGTGGATCAACTGTTACAAACTCCTTCAAAGATCTCGGTATTATTGCTGTTACTCAGTTCAGAAGCCCACAGGGAGGCTCTACAGAAAGTCTTGGAGCAAGCCTTTGTGGAACAGGATGTAACAATCAGACAGTTCGATAGCATTGTCTCTAACATCACTTCCTGCAACAATTTGGGATTTAGTGATGAAGAATTACCTGAAGAGGGTCGTCGTCATAACATGGCGCTCAATATCACAGTTAACTGCCAGGACGATGCTTTAGCCAACATACTGGTAGACACAGGGTCAGCCCTGAATGTTATGCCGAAGTCCACTTTGATGCAATTATCATTCAAAGGACCTCCGATGAGGGTTAGCGAGGTTGTCGTCAAAGCATTCGACGGATCCAGAAAAACAGTTATCGGCGAAGTTGATCTTCCCATAACTATCGGTCCTCACACTTTCCAAGTCACTTTCCAGGTCATGGACATCTGGGCAACATACAGTTGTTTATTAGGAAGACCTTGGATACACCAGGCTGGAGCAGTCACTTCGACCTTCCACCAAAAGCTAAAGTTCGTCAAGAACGATCAACTTGTCACGGTTTGTGGGGAACAAGCCTTGCTTGTGAGTAACTTGTCATCATCTACTGGAATAGAACCCGAGGAGGTTATTGGGATGCAGTTCCAAGCGCTGTCGGTGAGCAAGGACAATCAGTTCAGAGGAGGAACCTGGATTTCCTCATACAAAGATGCTATTAAAGCGGTCGAGAGTACCGATACAACCGGATGGGGACAACTTGTCATTCCTATTGACAATAAAACAAAGAAGGGTCTTGGTTTTTCTGCAACCTGTACCCGGACAGCTGCCAATGATGAAAGTCTTCATCCCCTTCAAAACTTCTTCCACAGTGGAGGTTTTCTTCACCCAGTGTCTCAGACAGTTCATGCTATCAATGAGGAAGATCCCTCTGACACAGATGAAGAATGGAAGTCCTACCTTAACAAGGACGGTTATATGTCTCAGGAAGAGGTGTCTATGCCTTTTTGCTTTCCTACAGAAAGTCCGAGATTTATACCAAGGTCGGACGTCGAAATGATGTATGGGGATTGTGATCCAGAAGGATGTCGTGCTCCGCCGAATTCATTAGAGGAAGACACTCCGATGAAAGATAACTTTGACCATAATTACTATGGCCCAATGGATGGTCTGCCAATGTGGCAACCTTATCCAGGAGACTTGGGGCAAGAAAGTCAGCCGAGTAATGAAACTCAGCTGAGCATCATTGAACAGAATACCTGCGTCCCCACCATGTTATGGGATCAACACTCAGGTCACCCTGAAACTGCTCAACATGAAGATGAATTCGCAACGTTTGCAGGACTTGAGTTCATCAACTATGCTTTTCCCGAGGTCAACGTCATTGAGAGAGATGACTCCTCCAGTTCCAAAGAAGTTTGGGATACCTTGGGACAACCGAGTGGGAAATTCGACTTCATGGTCAAGTACACCGCTCTCGAAAGCTCTCGTATCAGGCTCGAAGATATCCAGGTAACTGGATGGGGAGATACAGCTGAGAGCACAAATACTAGGCAAAATGCAACTGAGGAATTCTCCTACGAGAATTCTTCCAGGGAGACAGATTCCAATGATCCTGCTCCACCAGAAATCAGCGTCATTTCTGAAGACAAATCAAGGAAGGTGCCAGACTTTGTGATTCACCGAGGAGTTCGCCGCCAATGGGTTGCTGTCGAGGTTTCGACGGTCGTTCATCAGTCAAAGTAATTGCCATCTTTAACCTTTCACCCTGCCCAGGTGAAACGGATGTTTTGATAGGGCTCGCTTTCTGTAAATATCCCTCTTCGCTTTGCCCAAAGCGACAGAGTTTTGTTTTATAGGGCTGTAGTTTCAAGGATCGACTTGTTCATTAATAAAATAACGTCGTTCTGTAATTTCCGCATTAATTGCTATTTTCTTTTTGCTTTTTCAGAAAATGGTAATCCTAAAAAACAATTCAAATAAAAACAAGCAGTAAAATAAAAACACTGCACACACTTGCATTTTCTCTATCTCTTCTAAACACGAATCATCACGTCATGCAGATTGCTTGTTTTAAACCCAGTTGAAACATACGATCCGATGCCTTCTCCCAACTTTGAGTTCCCGGTATTCGAGGCTGAAGAAGAAAATGACGACAAAATTCCAGAAGAGATCTCTCGACTACTCAGACAAGAGGAAAGGTCCATTGAACCTCATAAAGAACCGTTGGAAACGGTAAACTTGGGTTTAGAGCAAGAGAGAAAAGAAATCAGGATTGGGGCACTGCTCAGTCCAACTGCCAGAGAGAGTTTGATAAAGCTTCTCAGAGAATTTCCCGATGTATTCGCTTGGTCTTATCAGGATATGCCAGGGTTGGATACCAACATCGTGGAACATCACCTACCGTTAAGATCGGAATGTCTGCCCATAAAGCAAAGGTTGAGACGCACTCACCCGGACATGGCCATCAAAATCAAAGAGGAGGTACAGAAACCGATTGACGCGGGTTTCCTCGCTACAGCTGAATATCCTCAATGCTTAGCCAACATCGTACCCGTTCCCAAAAAGGACAGAAAGGTCAGAATGTGTGTTAATTACGGAGATCTGAACAAGGCAAGTCCAAAGGACGACTTTCCTTTACCACACATTGACATGTTGGTTGACAGTACAGCAAAGTTCAAAGTATTCTCCTTCATAGATGGATTCTCAGGTTATAACCAGATCAAAATGGCGCCGAAAGACATGGAGAAAACTTCGTTCATTACCCCATGGGGTACCTTTTGTTACAAGGTAACGCCGTTCGGTTTGAAGAACGCCGGGGCAACCTATCAAAGGGTCATGACTACTCTGTTTCATGACATGATACATAAGGAAATCGAGGTATATGTCGATGATATGATTGCAAAATCAAAAATAGAGAGTGAGCACGTTGAACATCTGTCAAAATTGTTCGAACGTTTGAGAAAATTCAAGCTCCGCTTGAATCCCAACAAGTGTACCTTCGGTGTCCGTTCAGGGAAACTACTAGGGTTCATCGTCAGCCAGAAGGGAATTGAGGTTGATCCTGACAAGGTTAAGGCCATTCAAGAAATGCCTTCTCCGAAAACTGAAAAACAAGTCAGAGGATTCTTGGGACGTTTAAACTACATCTCCAGATTCATATTCCTTATGACTGCCACATGTGCGCCGATTTTCAAATTACTCAAAAAGAACCAGGATTGTGTTTGGTCAGAAGATTGCCAAACCGACTTCGACAGTATTAAGGAATACCTGTTGAATCCGCCGATTCTATCACCTCCAGTGGAAGGAAGACCACTGGTCATTTACCTCACAGTCCTAAAGGACTCAATGGGATGTGTACTTGGCCAACAAGACGAAACCAAAAGGAAAGAGTCTGCCATCTACTATTTGAGCAAGAAATTCACCGACTGCGAGACTCGATACACAATGCTTGAGAAAACTTGTTGCGCTTTGGCTTGGGCAGCCAAACGTCTTCGCCAGTACATGATTTGTCATACTACTTGGTTGATCTCCGAAATGGATCCAATCAAGTATGTCTTCCAAAAACCTGCTCTCACGGGAAAAATTGCCCATTGGTAGATGTTGTTATTAGAATATAACATAGAGTACCACGCTCAAAAAGCCATTAAGGGAAGTATTTTAGCTGATTATTTGCCTCATCAACCGATTGACGATCAAGAATCAATCGGGTTTGACTTCCCAGACGAAGATGTCATGTATTTAAAAATGAAAGACTGCGATGAACCACTACCCAGTGAAGGGCCAGAGCCAGGTTCCCAATGGGGACTTATCTTTGACGGAGCAGTTAATCATTATGAAAACGGAATTGGGGCAATCATTGTTACCCCTCAGGGTACCCACATTCCTTTCACTGCTAGACTTACGTTCAAATGTACGAATAATGAGGCTGAATACGAGGCTTGTATCATGGGTCTCGAGGAAGCGATTGATTTAAGGATCAAAAACTTGGACGTATATGGTGACTCAACTTTAGTTATCAATCAGATAAAAGGAGATTGGAACACATACCAATCAGGATTGATTCCTTACAAAGACTATGCAAGAAGGTTGTTACCTTTCTTCAACAGAGTTGAGTTTCATCACATCCCTAGTGATGAGAATCACATGGCTGATGCATTAGCCACTCTCTCTTCCATGATTAGTGTAGGTCAATGGAATGACATACCTAAGATCGACATAGTGCGCCTTGAACGGCCCACTTACATCTTCACGATTGAAGCAGTCATAGACGACAAACCTTGGTATCACGATATCAAATGCTTCCTTCGGAAACAAGAGTATCCATCGGGGGCACTCAGAAAAGACAGGAAAACCCTCAGAAGATTGGCTGGAAACTTCTTCCTGAGCGGTGACACTCTCTATAAGAGAAATTTTGACATGGTCTTGCTTCGATGCGTAGACAGACCAGAAGCAGACATGCTTATGAAAGAAATTCATGAAGGATCCTTTGGCACTCATGCCAACGGACACACAATGGCGAGAAAAATTCTGAGAGCAGGGTACTACTGGTTGACCATGGAATTCGACTGCTACAAGTACATGAGGAGGTGTCACAAGTGTCAGATATACTCCGACAAAATTCATGTACCGCCATCACATCTCAAAGTTCTTTCTTCCCCGTGGCCTTTCTCGATATGGGGAATCGACATGATTGGCATGATTGAACCCAAGGCTTCGAACGGACATCGGTTCATCCTTGTAGCCATTAACTACTTCACCAAGTGGGTCGAAGCAGCGTCATTCGCTAATGTAACCCAACAAGTGGTAGTCCGATTTATCAAAAACAATCTCATCTGCCGTTATGGTGTTCCGAGCCAGATCATTACTGATAATGGATCTAACTTGAACAATAAGATGATGAAAGAGTTATGCACTGAGTTCAAGATCGAACACCATAACTCATCTCCCTACCGACCCAAGATGAACGGGGCGGTAGAAGCGGCTAACAAGAACATCAAGAAGATTGTTCAAAAGATGGTTGTAACCTACAAAGACTGGCACGAGATGCTACCCTTTGCTCTTCATGGTTGTCGCACATCTGTCTGTACTTCAACAGGGGCTACCCCTTTCTCTCTAGTATATGGCATGGAGGCAGTTCTCCCCATAGAAGTAGAGATCCCGTCAATCAGGGTATTGATGGAAGCTAAGCTCACCGAAGCTGAATGGTGTCAAAGTCAACATGACGAACTGAATCTGATCGAAGAAAAGAGAATAACGGCACTATGCCATGGTCAGTTGTATCAATAGAGAATGAAGAGGGCGTTCGACAAAAAGGTACGACCTCGTATCTTCAGGAAAGGAGACCTCGTGCTCAAGAAGATACAATCTTTTCTCACAGACTCTCGAGGCAAATGGACTCCGAATTATGATGGCCCTTATGTGGTCACAAAAGCTTTCTCAGGCGGTGCCTTGAGACTTGCAACCATGGACGGAGAGGAATTTGCCTATCCCACGAATGTTGATGTAGTCAAGAAATAGTTCGCCTAAACTAAAAAAAAAACGTCTCGGTGGATTGAAAACCCGAAAGGGCGATCCAAGCAAAAGTTAGAGACAAAATAAAAAAAAATCATCCAGGTGGATTGGAAACATCATAGTACAATCCAGGCAAAAATTAGGGATAATGGCAAGTAACTATGTTCAACAGAGGCAAGTCCCTCAGCAGCAGCAGTTACATCATCGGAAGAAAACACCAGTTAAGGTCATCTTCGACGGAAGCTCAGGATGCCCCAAATTCAAAGTTGGTAGAAGGATAATGGTCGTTATGTTTCAACGTAGCCCTTTTCCCTGTAAATTACCATTTTTAAACTTTGTAAATACTCAATGGAATCACGCGTTTGGCTGATCTCCATCTTATCAATAAAATTTGAGCCTTGTGCTTTTGTTTGTAATTCTTGCTTGTTTTAGCTTTACAGAACGACGTTGTTAACATGATTAACGATTCTTGAAATAAAACAAAAAATGAGTTTACTTGTTAAAACTTTTTCTGCTTTTAAAATAAAGATGGCAATTTCTTTTGACTATTAAACATCGAAAGAACATCAATCGCGTCTCCAAAGGTGTTCGAACCTCAAAGTGCAGAATCAAAGTACTCCTTCTAGACCAGTACGCCTGAATAAAGGGATCAACTGTGTCAGAGACCTTGTTTCGTCTGACATCCACGGCAGAGTTCTTACCTCCTAAGCCGATCAACGGTATTCCCCACAGGGATTATCTCTCCTAAGCAAGGTGGAATTGCTATCTTGAACCAGCGATATCTCCATACGCCCCGCGATGGCCGAGTATCCAGTCATGTTCATTTTTTAGTTTGTGTGTCGCGTCAGTTTTATCAGCATATACATACATGCATCATTGCATTATTGATTTGCATTCACATTTCATATTGCATCGCTATCACTCTAGTCGGTCTTGTCCTGTAGTGATAGGAGTTCTCTCAATTGAGTTGTCGGACCTTTCCTCGTTAGGAAGTGAATCATCTAAGCAATCTCTCTCCCGTATATCTCTAGATCAGAGTCGGCACTAGACCACTTTGATAATTTGAACCTCTAAAAGACCAGAGAACCTTCAACCGATGTCACTCTTCGCCATTGAAGATGATATCCTTGTTTTCTCGGATTAAAGAAAAGCCCGAGAAAAAGCCTCCTAAATCGGAGATTTGGCAGTACGGCAGTTTTTCTCCGAAAATTCGCTGATGAAAAGGTCATCGGCACCTCAAAATTGGACCCCATCATATGGCATTTCTCCGGGAAGATCCCGAGAAAAGTATGATGTAAGATCCCCAAGTGGAAGCAGTCTCTCTAGATACTCGCTTTCCCCCAGTAGAATCGACAAATGGCGTCTCCAACAGAGAAGTTTGTGCACCTCTACAACTCAGACGACTGGGTTCCCCAGCAAGTCTAACATCAAAACTTTTTCCGTCAAATGGCATCTCCCCAGGAAAATTCGGCGAGAAGTTTGAGGAAAACAGCTACAAATAGCGTCCCTTGTCAATAAAGTTTATTGACAAAAGAAACTAAGACCAGGTCCTTGGTAGGAAACCAGGATCGAGGGGAAGTTTAAATCAGAAACTTAGACCAGTTCCTTGGTAGGAAACCAGGATCGAGGGGAAGTTTATTTCAAAAACTGAGACCAGATCCTTGGTAGGAAACCAGGATCGAGGGGAAGTTGATAAAAGAAAACTGAGACCAGTTCCTTGGCTGAAGACCAGGATCGAGGGGAAGTTTACCTTTCCTAAGCATCATTGCTTAGTCAAAGAAGATGAATGCGTAAGCTACCATTCATAACTGCCATCAAAATTTTGGGTATTCCGATATTTAATCCTCTTGCACCCCGAATGCCCGAATACCTTCATCATTCACACCTTCGGGTCCAAGAAGATTAAATAGGGGCATCTGTCATACCCCAAATTTTGACCACTAAGATTTCCCATCATTGTGCAAATCATCATCACAATATGGATGAACCATCATGCCTCACCAAATGCCTCAAGGGTTGTTGAGCATTCACTACAATCAAAATTAGGGTTTTAAGCCCTCTCAGAGCCTTAGACAAAGGATCAATCAAGGAATGACATGATCTTCAACTTGTCTAACCTCTCAAACATCCACAATGGATCAAAAATGACTCCCACTTCAAGGATTAAGCACAAGGTTGCTCCCTTCTAGGTGGATCAAGTCTCAAGATCGCCAGTATCACCAAATTAGGATTTTGGTCGACCAGGGCCTCCAGATGGAAAGTTTCATCTGGGCATAAGCCAAAGATCCAAAACATAACCTAATGTATTCCATGGAGCCTCATGGACCCAAGCATCAAGTCAATTTGACCTCAGGGGATGCATACATCAAAAATCAGGAATTAGGGTTTCTTGACCTAATTCACCCCTAAGTTGACTTTTGGGACAAATCAAGAGCCAAGACCTCAAGACATGATTTGAGGGTCTCTAATAAACTATATTGATCCATTTGTAACAATGGATTAATCCAAGAAGCTTGAGCAACAAGTCTCATTTTCATCTGCACCACAATTAGGGTTTCGCGAGGAAAGTCAACTGTAACTTTGACTTTTGACCAGGACATGCTCCCAAACCCTAGGACATGCCCCAATATACCCTATGACACCTATGGAACATGTCCATCAAGTTTGATTTAGGTCAAGGACAGGATTTCCTGAAGAATTGCACAATTTGGAATTCATCTGATAAAAAGTCAACTTTGCACAAAAGTTAACTTTGACTTTTTGAGATTTTTCACCAAAATGGATTTTTAACCCTAAAATGATGTTAATGTATGATTTGAATCATCATTCATCAAGAAAAATCAAAGAAAGTGGGATAACTTGTAAAAGGGGTAACCATAAAACTTAGAAATTTTTCTAAGTTATGGAAAACGTACCACTAATACACTAACTTTGGAGGATCATAACTCCTAAACCACATGGCCATTTTTTCTCATCCAAAGATGGATTTGTAGCTCTAATTATCCTCTACAAAAACTTCAACTAGACCTAAGTCCAATTCATTAAGGATTTTGAGTTATGGAGTGATCAAAATCAAGAAATCACAATTTGTTCCAACACTTAGTGAAAATTTCACTAAGTCAGATTTTGCTTCACTTTTTGCCAAATGTAGAGGGATTTTTCACTTGGATTCAAGAGAGATCAAAACCAAACTTGTTCAAACAGTTGTTATATCATGTAAGAGCTTTCCAAAATGGCCAAGAACATTGCCGAATTCAACTTACCCCATGAGATATGACATTGTCAAGTTGCCTTGCTGAAATCTGTCAAAGGCAAGGCAGATTTTGCATTTTGGCTCGATTTGCCAAAATCAGCCAAATTCAAATGCTCCTATCCACTTGGATACATCTGAGGATTGAATCTAAAGGGGACAATCACTGAGCCAAGCCTCCAAAGTCCATGGAACAAGAAATAGCATGTTGAACCTAGAATTGCCAAAATAGGGACAAGACTCCAAATTTGGATTGAAGCATTCAATGGAAGCATCAAGGTGGCATGGACTGAGCCATTCTCATCTGAAATCAGTCAAGACTTATCCAAGACCAAGGGAACCAAAGCTTTGTGCCCTAACCTCTAGTCAATGGCTAGAGGAGACTTGGATTTTCATTTGCCAACATTGGCCAAACCTACTTACCAGCTGCCATTCACTATTCCTTGCAAAACAAACTTGCTCTACTATAAATAGAGCTCAATTGTGATCCGTTTGAGTACACCAAAGCCATCAAACAGATGCTTTCCTGAAAATCTCTTCTTTCACTCCAATTTTGCCTTCTAAGGCAAGTCACTATCGGGTTTTGAGTTTGAGAGCAATTCCAATCAAACCAATCACTCACACACCTCACATACATCACATATGAGCTGATCAAACACTTAATCACTTCTGAAACACCAATTTCACAAAATCACCAGCTGGTTGCTCAAATTTTCAAACAAGTTGCAGCTGAGGTACCACAAATTGATCCAGCCAATTTCAATCAAGTCCAACCATTCAAACACACTCCATAGGGTGTAGGGAAGCTGTTCAGATCATCACCACTCATCTGTAACACCTCCAAATCAAAAATCACATTGCACTTGCTGTCACGGCTTAGAGGTAAGCTTAAACTTGGTCATCTCCCAATCTATGCATATTTCCTCGCACAATAATTTGGCCATATGTTCATAATCATGCATGGAATGTTTTCCCTCAATTAATTGCATTGTTTGAATCGTGTATCAAAAATCCTAGCCTTCATGCAGAAATTAGGGTTCTTGAGGATTTTTCATGATTTCTTGTTGTATGTTTAATTTAAATGAAATTAAGTGTTATAGACATGATCGTGAGGTTGAGACGAGCATAATGATATGTGGATTGCATGATATAATCAAGTATTCAGTGAGATTGAGGAGAAAATGCAAATCAGCCAAACCCAGAACACGCGCGTGTTCTTGGTGTGTTCTTGGCGCCATTTTTGAATAATTCAAATATTTGAATTTTGTTATTTTATTTAATTGATTCAAAAATTAATTTCTCTCTGAGTTTTAATGATTTTGAGTTGATTCTTTTTTTAATAATTCACAAAAATGTTAAAATATTTTATTTTCCCAAAAAATCCCAAAAATATTATTTATTTCATATAATTGATATTTTTGCAAAGAATTAATATTTTAATTGTTTTTGACATATTAAATATTTTTATTACATTAATTTTGCAACTTTTAATGCTTTCTAATTATTTTGTAGGTCAATACTTAATTTTTGAAACATTAATCCAAGATCACAATTTGTTTTTCACATGTTAAACAATTTTGATCAATTTAATTGAATTTTTATTCAATTAAATACATTTTTGAAAACAAATTAGGGTTTTTGGATTAATTCAACCCTCATAAATCCTTTTCAAAACTTTTTGGGCCTCTAATAGAGTGTAAGACCCAATCCTTTCTTGACCAAATCATTTTTTGGGCCTCAGTGTATTATATAAGTCCCGATACCGTCAAAAACAAACGGCGCAATCGTCGCCTTTTTAAAATAACCCTTGGGCCTCTCCTTGAGCTATAAGACCCATTCAAAACATTTTGGGCCTCTAATAGAGTGTAAGACCCAATCCCCTTTTAACCAAAATCATTTGGGCCTCACTTATTGTATAAGTCCCTCCGCATTAAAAGAAAACCTCGGCACGATCGCCATTTCAAACGAAAAAATCATCTGGGCCTACCCTCGTGTTATAAGCCCCACTCTTTTTCATTTAACACTTTTGGGCCTCTTGAAAGAGTGTAAGACCCATCCCTTTGTACAGAAAACATTTTGGGCCTCAGTCACTTGTATAAGTCCCTCTGTACAAATTCAAACAGTGCACTCACTGATAAAACCCTGGGCCTCTCCTTGAGCTGTAAGCCCCAAATCTTTCTTTTTCAAAGCAATTTCTCCTTTGATTTTGAATATACTGTTGTTTTCAATCTTTCTTTGTTGAACAACTAACCAAACAGCATGGAAGCTCTACAACCGAGTAAGTGGTTATCGCTTTCATTTACCGCTTTCATATACATATAACTGTATTGTGGGGCTGTTTCACTGTAAGTCTTCTTTCGTAAACTCATATCAACTGTGTAATAATAGTATAGATATTTCGAGTTTCCCCGGTAACTACGTCTAGAACTAAGTGACGTCGTTTCGTTTAGTCATAGAAATAGACAACTAGATCCCCAATAGGATCACCAGATACAGTCTTCTCTTCGGCTGTCCTCATTAGGAATTGTCAAGAAACTCTATTCCCAGAGATGAATGTATTCTCCATGAATGGCATCTTTGAGTTTCTTCTAAATTCTCGAACTTTCCTGATTTTGATCTATTCTTGGTGAATAGCATTGCCTTGAATTTCTCGGGGTTTGGGGACCCACGGGCTTCTTAAAAGCATCGGCCTCCTCTTGGGCATCGTACAAGGACCCACAGGCTTCCTAAAAGCAACCCCGCCTCCTCTTGGGCTTAGTACAAGGACACTACGGCTTCTTAGAAGTATTCACAACCTCCTCTTAGGCTTTGTATAATGATCTCTTCCTCCGGGAATGATAGCCTCCTCTTGGGCTTAGTACAAGGACCCGTCGGCTTCTTAAAAGTTTCCAGCCTGCTCTTGGGCTTCGTACAAATTGTCCCGACGACCTCCTAGAGGTATAGGAACAGAACTTAGTCATTTGCATAGAACAGTCCTTTCATAGAGTCTACTACTGTTTCTCAAAACACAGTATAAAAGATGAAACTCTAGACATGGACAGTCTAATCTCCTTGAGTCTCAAAGACATTCTCAAGTGACTCCTTCAAAAATAGGAAGGAAACCCGCAGACTCAGATAGTCTCAATATCCTTTGGATTTCCCGCTTCCTTAAAGAACAGGAATAACCCAGATCCTTGAATCAAATCCCTGGGTACAGTGTTGCTCATATAAGAACTGATTTTCTCTTTCAAAATCAGTATACGTACCGAACCTGTCACTTAACTGAACAGTCACCATAGCCTCCTCTTGGGCTTTGTACAACGATTCTCCCCAGCAGAGTCAAGCAACGTTTAGTCTCTCTCTCGGGCTTTGTACGAGACACATAAGAGACTCCCTTGCTAAGTCAATTACCCCTTTAGCCTTCATCTCGGGCTTTATACGAGATACAAAAAGGTTCTTATTGAGCCAAACAAACAACAGCCTCCATCTCGGGCTTCGTACGAGATACAAAAAAAAAACTCTCTTGTTGAGTCAAATAGCCTCCATCTCGGGCTTTATACGAGATACTAAAAGATTCCCTCATTAAGTCAAAACCTTTTAGCCTCTCTCTCGGGCTTTGTACGAGACACCTATTAGCCTCCTCTTAGGCTTTGTATAAGAAAACCACTGGTTAATCCAATTAACCTTTTAGCATCAAAGTTGTGCCTCATTCACAGTACACAAACATCAACAACTCCTTCCTCTTCATCTAATCGCTGTAAGCGGCAAGCCTCTGGATCATCTATATCCATGCCACTGTCCCTCTTTTAGCATGACCAATTCCTAAGGAAAGATGGCATTGCTCTACACTGAGTTAAAGTCTTCTCCTTCAGGTTAAAACTCCCTATAAAGGAAATTATGGCATTGTTAGGATCCGCACATCCCGGTTAAAGTAATTCTCCTTTATAAAACAGTCGTAACAGACAAACCCCCTCTTTAGAGATGACAAATTCTCTCTAAAGTTGAGACCTTTAGCTTCACATCTTGGGCTTTGAACAAGATACAAACCACCTTTTCGCTTCACGTCTTGGGCTTTGAACAAGACACCAAAAACAATCATTTCCACCCATAGAATAGGAGGAACTACGAACGCTCTGATTTCCCTATTTCGGTAAACGGGAATACGTAGGCATAAGATTGAAAGAAAAATCTTAGCGAGCACACTAAACAAAAACCCAAAATCCCATATCAAAAGCAGTAATTCAAAAACATCAGTCCTAACATCCTAATCCTTGTTCCCTGCCAGAAAGTCCTAGAAAAAGAAAAAGAAAACTGTATTGGCGAAAATACAAATAACCAGTACAAAGCCCCCCCTCCACATTGATCGCATCCGTAACCTAACAGGCCGCTGTTTAAACTCAGTATGCAAAGCAGGGTTAATTGGAGACATCTATTTCCCTTCCTTCATCAGCTCACAATAGGATAAAAAATGAATCGACCTGTAGTTTTAAGCTCAACCGCAGAGAGCGACCAGCGCTTAAGAACCGCGTCCAAAATCGCTCGCTACAGTAAGACTTTACACGCTCTTTGTACAGTTTATTGTAATCGTACGCCTGAAGGCATAATTCATCCAATAAATGTAATTGCTCTTTTCTTTTTTCTCCGCTAAGAGTTGGATCAAAATTTAAAAATTGTAAGGCCCAAAACGCCTTGTGCTCCAACTCCACGGGCAGGTGGCAATTCTTACCATACACAATTTTAAACAGTTTGAGACCGATCGGAGCCTTAAAAGCGGTCTGATACGCCCACAAAGCATCATCTAATTTGTTGGCCCAATCTTTTCTCGAGGCCGAAACAGTTTTCTCCAAAATACGTTTTATCTCACGATTGGTTACCTCCGCTTGACCATTAGCTTGAGGGTGATATGGTGTGGCAACCTTGTGCTTCACACCATACTGCTCCAAAGCTTTGTCAAGCTGAGTGTTACAGAAGTGAGACCCTCCATCACTTATTAACACTCTTGGAGTACCCAAACGCGCAAAAATGTGTCTTTTCAAGAATTTCACAACAGTTTTTCCGTCGGCTTTAGCGCAAGCTATCGCCTCCACCCACATAGACACATAATCAACGACGACCAAAATATATTCATTGGAAAAGGAAGATGGGAATGGACCGACAAAGTCGATCCCCCAACAGTCAAAAACTTCGATTTCCAACATATTCTGTAAAGGCATCTCATGTCGCCGTGAAATTCTGCCGCTTCTCTGGCACTTGTCACAACTAAGGGCATGCGCATGCGCATCTTTGAATAAGGACGGCCAATAAAAGCCCGACTGAAGGACTTTAGTGGCCGTTCTCAACCCATTAAAGTGTCCTCTATACAGAGAATTATGACAATGCCAGAGAATATTAGTTGCTTCCTCCAATGAGACACACCTTCTTAAGAGGTTGTCGACACCAAGTTTAAATAAATAAGGTTCATCCCATATGAAAGACTTGGCGTCAGACAAAAATTTTCTTTTTTGGTGGTGCGTTAGACCGTCCGGTATTAATCCGGCGGCTTTGTGGTTAGCCATGTCGGCGAACCACGGTCTAACCTGCACTCTAAACAATTTTTCATCCGGGAACTCCTCTTTGACCTCAAATTCATTCTTGGTCACGTCAACGTTTACCAGGCGGGATAAGTGATCCGCCACCAAATTCTCGGATCCTTTTTTGTCACGAATTTCAAGATCAAATTCCTATAACAAAAGGATCCAACGAATAAGCCTATGCTTAGAATCAGGTTTGGTGAGCAGATACCTTATAGCCGTGTGGTCCGTGTAAACTATGACTCGTGAACCAATCAAATAGGAACGAAATTTCTCCAACGCATACACTATGGCAAGCAACTTTTTCTCAATTGTTGCATAGTTAATTTGAGCCTCGTTTAAAACTTTGCTCGCATAATGTATAGCGTGGAAAACTTTCATTTTCCTCTGACCCAAAACAACCCCAACCGCATAATCGCTTGCATCGCACATTAATTCAAAATCCAATTTCCAGTTAGGTGCAACGATTATCGGTGAGGTAGTTAAACTCTTTTTCAAAAAATTAAATGCAAAAAGACAAGACTCGTCAAAGTCAAAAATCTTACCTTGGATAAGTGTCATACCCCAAATTTTCACCACTAAGATTTCCCATCATTGTGCAAATCATCATCACAATGTGGATGAACCATCATGCCTCATCAAATGCCTCAAGGGTTGTTGAGCATTCACTACAATCAAAATTAGGGTTTTAAGCCCTCTCAGAGCCTTAGACAAAGGATCAATCAAGGATTGACATGATCTTTAACTTGTCTAACCTCTCAAACACCCACAATGGATCAAAAGGACTCCCAATTCAAGGATTAAACACAAGGCTGCTCCCTTCTAGGTGGATCAAGTCTCAAGATCGACAGTGTCACCAAATTAGGGTTTTGGTCGACCAGGGCCTCCAGATGAAAAATTTCATCTGGACACAAGCCAAAGATCCAAAACACAACCTAATGCACTCCATGGAACCTCATGGACCCATTCATCAAGTCAATTTTGCCTCAGGGGATGCATACATCAAAAATCAGGAATTAGGGTTTCTTGACCTAATTCACCCCTAAGTTGACTTTTAGGGAAAATCAAGAGCCAAGACCTCAAGAGAGGATTTGAGGGTCTCTAATGAACTATATTGATCCATTTGGGACAATGGATTGATCTAGGAAGCTTGAGCAACAAGTCTCAATTTCATCTGCACCACAATTAGGGTTTCGCGAGGAAAGTCAACTGTAACTTTGACTTTTGACCAAGACATGCTCCCAAACCCTAAGACATGATTCAATATACCCTATTACACCCATGGAACATGCCCATCAAGTTTGATTTAGGTCAAGGACATGATTTCATGAAAAATTGCACAGTTTGGAATTCATCTGATAAAAAGTCAACTGTGCACAAAAGTCAACTTTGACTTTTTGAGATTTTTCACCAAAATGGATTTTTAACCCTAAAATGATGTTAATGTACGATTTGAATCATCATTCATCAAGAAAAATCAAGAAAAGTGGAATAACTTGTAAAAGGGGTAACCATAAAAACTTAGAAAATTTTCTAAGTTAAAAATAAAGTGACAAGGGTATCAACTTTGATGGATCATAACTCCTAAACCGCAAAGCCATTTTTCCTGATCCAAAGATGGATTTGTAGCCCTAATTACCCTCTACAAAAACTTCAACTAGACCTAAGTCCAATTCATTAAGAATTTTGAGTTATGGAGTGATCAAAATGGCTGAAAAGTGAAAATGTCACTTTTTCCAACACTTAGTGAAATTTTCACTAAGTCAGAATCTGCCTTCACTTTTTGCCAAATGTAGGGGGATTTTTCACTTGGATTCAAAAGAGATCAAAACCAAATATGTTTAAACAGTTTTTATATCATGTAAGGGCTTTCCAAAATGGCCAAGAACATTGCCAAATTCCATTTGAGTCATGAGATATGACATTGGAAAGTTGCCTTGCTGAAATCTGTCAAAGGCAAGGCAGAATTTGCAACTTTGCTCGATTTGCCAAAATCAGCCAAATTCAAATGCTCCTATCCACTTGGACACATCTGAGGATTGAATCTAAAGGGGACAATCACTGAGTCAAGCCTCCAAAGTCCATGGAACAAGAAATAGCATGTTGAACCTAGAATGGCCAAAATAGGGACAAGACTCCAAATTTGGATTGGAGCATTCAATGGAAGCATCAAGGTGGCATGGACTGAGCCATTCTCATCTGAAATCAGTCAAGACTTATCCAAGACCAAGGGAACCAAAGCTCTGTGCCCTAACCTCTAGTCAATGGCTAGAGGAGACTTGCATTTCCATTGGCCAACATTGAACAAACACCTGCTGCAGTTGCCATTCACTGTGGATCCCAAAACAAACTTGCTCTACTATAAATAGAGCTCAATTGTGATCAGTTTGAGTACACCAAATCCATCTAACAGATGCTTTCCTCAAAATCTCTTTCTCTTGGCAAAAATGCCTTTCTTAGCAAGGTAGTTATCGGGTTTTGAGTTTGAGATCTTTTCCAATCAAACCAATCACTCACACACCTCACATACATCACATATGAGCTGATCAAACACTTAGATCACTTCTGAAACACCAATTTCACAAAATCACCAGCTGGTTGCTCAAATTTTCAATTAAGTTGCAGCTGAGGTACCACAAATTGTTCCAGCCATTCTCAGTCAAGTCCAAGCATTCAAACACACTCCATAGGGTGTAGGGAAGCTGTTCAGATCATCAAAATTCATCTGTAACGCCTCCTACTCAGAAATTAATTTGCTCTTGCTGTCACGACCTAGAGGTAAGCTTAAACTTGGTCATCTCTCAATCTATGCATATTTCCTCGCACAATACTTTTGTCAAATGTTCATAATCATGCATGGAATGTTTTCCCTCAAGTAATTGCTTTGTTTGAATCGTGTATTAAAAATCCCAGCCTTCATGCAGAAATTAGGGTTCATAAGGATTTATCGTGATTTCTTGTTTTATGCTTAATTTAAATGAAATTAATTGTCATAAACATGATCGTGAGGTTGAGACGAGCATATTGATATGTGGATTGCATGATATAATCAAGTATTCAGTGAGATTGGATAGAAAATGCAAATCAGCCAAACCCAGAACATGCGCGCGTTCTTCAGCTGTTCTTGGCGCCATTTCTTTCAAATTCAAATATTTGAATTTTGTGATTTTATTTAATTGATTCAAAAATTAATTTCTCTCTGAGTTTTAATGATTTTGAGTTGATTCTTTTTTTAATAATTCACAAAAATGTTAAAATATTTTATTTTCCCAAAAAATCCCAAAAATATTATTTATTTCATATAATCAATATTTTTGCAAAGAATTAATGTTTTAATTGTTTTTAACATTTAAAATATTTTTTCCATCTTGATTTTGCAACTTTTAATGCCTTCTAATTATTTTGTAGGTCAATACTTAATTTTTGAAGCATTAATCCAAGATCACAATTTGTTTTCCATATGTTAAACAATTTTGATCATTTTAATTGAATTTTTTATTCAATTAAAACACATTTTGAAAACAAATTAGGGTTTTGGATTAATTCAACCCTCATAAATCATTTTCAAAACTTTTGGGCCTCTAATAGAGTGTAAGACCCAACCTTTTGTAAATACAATCATTTTTGGGCCTCACTTATTGTATAAGTCCCGTTGTATTTCAAAAAGTTCGACGCGATCATCATTCGTTGAAAAACAAACCTTGGGCCTACCCTCGAGTAGTAAGACCCATTTCTTTTCTTTAAAACTCTTTGGGCCTCTAATAGAGTGTGAGACCCAATCCTTTTTTTGACCAAATCATTTTTGGGCCTCATTCGTTGTATAAGTCCCTCTGTATATTTTCAAATAAACGGCACGATCATCGCCTTTTGAAAAATAACCCTGGGCCTCTCCTTGAGCTATAAGACCCATTCAAAAACACTTTGGGCCTCTAATAGAGTGTAAGACCCAATCCCCTTTTAACCAATACATTTTGGGCCTCACTTATTATATAAGTCCCTCCGCGTTAAAAGAAAACCTCGGCGCGATCGCCATTTCAAACGGAAAAATCAACTGGGCCTACCCTCGTGTTATAAGCCCCACTCTTTTTCTTTAAACCTTTTGGGCCTCTTGAAAGAGTGTAAGACCCATCCCTTTGTACAGAAAACATTTTGGGCCTCAGTCACTTGTATAAGTCCCTCTGTACAAATTCAACAGTGCGCTCACTGTTAAAACCCTGGGCCTCTCCTTGAGCTGTAAGCTCCAAATCTTTCTTTTTCAAAGCACTTTCTCCTTTGATTTTGAATATACTATTGTTTTCAATCTTTCTTTGTTAAACAACTAACCAAACAGCATGGAAGCTCTACAATCGAGTAAGTGTTTATATGCTTTCATTTACCGTTTTCATATACATATAACTGTATTGTGGGGCTGTTTCGCTGTAAGTCTTCTTTCATAAACTCATATCAACTGTGTAATAATAGTATAGATATTTAGAGTTTCCCCGGCGACTACGTCTAGCATTAAGCCCGTTGATCACTCTTAGAAATAGTCAAAACTAGATCCCCATAGGATTACCAGACACAGTTTTCCCTCCTCTTGGGGTTAAACAATATGGAGATATGAAAGGCAGCATTCCCTGTGAACCCTTTCATAGACTGTCACTCATAGAAGTTGTCAAAGAAACTCTATTCCCCAGAGATGATCTTTTCTCCGTGAATTGCATCTCTTGAGATTCTTCCAAATTCTCGAACTTTCCTGACTTTGATCTATTCTCGGTGAATAGCATTGCCTTGAACTTCTCGGGGTTTGGGGACCCATGGGCTTCTTAAAAGCATCGGCCTCCTCTTGGGCATCGTACAAGGACCCACAGGCTTCCTAAAAGCAACCTAGCCTCCTCTTGGGCTTAGTACAAGGACCCTACGGCTTCTAAGAAGTATTCGCAGCCTCCTCTTAGGCTTCGTATAATGATCTCTTCCTCCGGGAATGATAGCCTTCTCTTGGGCTTAGTACAAGGACCGATCGGCTTCTTAAAAGTTTCCAGCCTCCTCTTGGGCTTCGTACAAATCGTCCCGACGGACTCCTAGAGGTATAGGAACAGAACTTAGTCATCTTCATAGAATAGTCCTTTCATAGAGTCTACTACTGTTTCTCAAAGCATAGTACAAAAGATGACACTCTAGACTCGGACGGTCTAATCTCCTTGAGTCTCAAAGACATTCTCAAGTGACCCCTTTGTTAAATAGGAAGGAAACCTGCAGACTCAGACAATCTTAATACCCTTCGGATTTCCGGCTTCCTTAAAGAACAGGAATAACCTGAATCCCTGAATCAAATCCCTGAGTACAGTGTTGCTCATATAAGAACTGATTTTCTCTTTCAAAATCAGCATACTGGACCTGTCACTTAACTGAATAGTCGCCATAGCCTCCTCTTAGACTTTGTATAATGATCTTTCTCCAGTGAAGTTAGCCTCTCTCTTGGGCTTTATACAATGATTCTCCCCGGCGGAGTCAAACAACGTTTAGCCTCTCTCTCGGGCTTTGTACGAGACACATAAGAGACTCCCTCGTCAAGTCAATCACCCTTTCGCCTCCATCTCGGGCTTTATACGAGACACAAAAAGGTTCTTATTGAGCCAAACAAACAACAGCCTCCATCTCAGGCTTCGTACGAGATACAAAAACTCTCTAGTTGAGTCAAATAGCCTTCATCTCGGGCTTTATACGAGATACCAAAAGATTCCATCGTTGAGTCAAAACCTTTTAGCCTCTCTCTCGGGCTTTGTACGAGACACATAATAGCCTCCTCTTAGGCCTTGTATACGAAAACCACTGGTTAATCCAATTAACCTTTTAGCATAAAAGATGTGCCTCGTTCACAGTACACAAACATCAACAATTCCTCCCTCTTCATCTAATCGCTGTAAGCGGCAAGCCTCTGGATCATCTACATCCATGCCACTGTCCCTCTTTTAGCATGAGAAATTCCTAAGGAAAGATAGCATTGCTCTAAACTGAGTTAAAGTCTTCTCCTGCAGGTTAAAACCCCCTATAAAGGAAATTATGGCATTGTCGGATTCACACATCCCGGTTAAAGTAATTCTCCTTTATAAACAGTTGTGACAAACAGACCCTCTTTAGAGATGACAAATTCTCTCTAAAGTTGAGACCTTTTAGCTTCATATCTTGGGCTTTGAACAAGATACAAATAAACCCTTTCAGCTTCACATCTTGGGCTTTGAACAAGATACAAACCACCTTTCGCTTCACGTCTTGGGCTTTGAACAAGACACCAAAAACAACCATTTCCTCCCATAGAATAGGAGGAACTACGAACGCTCTGATTTCCCTGTTTCGGTAAACGGGAATACGTTCGCATAAGATTGAAAGAAAGATCTTAGCGAACACACTAAACAAAAAACCCAAAATCCTATACCTATCAAAAAACATCAGTCCTAACATCCTAATCCTTGTTCCCTGCCAGAAACCTTCTGTCTAGATAAAAAGAAAGAAAACAGTATTGGCGAAAATACAAATAACCAGTACAAATGATAGCATTCGTAACCTAACAGACCGCTGTTTAAACTTAGTATGCAAAGTAGGGTTAATTGGAGACATCTATTTCCCTTCCTTCATCAGCTTTAATAGGATAAAAAATGAATCGACCTGTAGTTTAAGCTCAAACCGCAGAGAGCGACCAGCGCTTAAGAACCGCATCCAAAATCGCTCCCTACAGAAAAATGGCGCCCACCGTGGGGCCCTTCTAACCTTTTTTCTCTTCTCTTGTGTGAAAACCACAGATTGGGGCTTCCGCCGGGGAACCAATTTTCTGTCAGGAACTTAGGATTCATAGCTTTAAAGGTCTAGGATGTTTAGGACAAATATATATACTGCTTTTCCTAATTGCTATACATGTTTATTTTTCTGTTAATGGGAATGCGGGTGATGCCGTATGTGGAAAGATTGAGTATACACTTAAGATAAGTGATGGCGACGGGGTCGACCATCAACCTCAGTGGAGGCTGACCAACGCAACCCATTCTCTCACCTAGACAATGGGTCGGTTGTTAAGTCTGAGAAGCTGAGGAGCCAAACCCTTTCGTAGTGCGGAAACTATCGGAAATAGTTGTTACGCGATACTACCCTCATTTGAGGATGGTGATCTATTCTCGATGAATGGCACTTACTCTAAGATTGCTCTACAACTCGCTGGCGATCCGCTTGTTGTTTTGCTTTCCTGGGAGGAGCTGATGATAATGAGTACAGGTACAAAAATCACCCTAGTATAAACCTTTGGGGATGGGTAGAGCCTTGACTTCATGACAACGACCCTTTGACCCCATGTTTTTTCTATGTTTTTGTGTGCTGGATTCATGCATTCATTAAAAAAAACATTAAAACATTCAAAACAATTCTCTTCTAGTCACTCTGTTTTTCAAATTAAACTAAGACTGTGATTGCAAATATCAGAGAAAAGGATTGCACTAATGGATTTCGGTAGAAGGAGAACTCACCAGTATACCTTCAAGGTTCTAAAACTAGAGGATTTGAGAAGGTTAGCTAGGATGATCACTAACCAAGAGGCTTTCAGAGCCAAGCACGGAGGTTTGCTACCACTGTTAAGAGTCCATGTGATTGAGGGAATCATGGATGCGCTCATTCAGTTTTATGATCTGGTTTATCATTGTTTCACATTCCGGGATTACCAGCTCGCACCAACGCTGGAGGAGTATTCTCACCTGATTGATCTACACATTACAGATCGAGCTCCATTTTCTGGACTGGAAGAAATTCCAAAGGCTCAGACTATTGCAAGAGCAATTCATTTGGATGAGTCTGAGGTCAGGACTCACCTAACTACCAAGGGTGGCATCCAAGGTTTGCCAGCCCAGTTCTTGACAATGAAAGCCCTGTATTTTGCCAGTATAGGAAACATAACTGCTTTTGAAAGCATCTTTGTCTTGCTTACCTACGGGTTATTCTTGTTTCCCAACATCAATAACTTCGTCGATATTAACGCTATTAAGGTTTTTCTCATTGGAAATCATGTGCCGACTTTGCTCGCAGATGCGTATCATTCTGTACACTTGGGGAATTTGTACAGTGGAGGGGAGATCACATGTTGTGTACCTCTGCTTTACAAATGGTTTATCTCTCACTTGCCCAAGTCTGCTGCTTTTTGGGATTGCAAGAGTGCCTTACGTTGGTCGCAGAAGATCATGTCTCTTACCAACTCTGATATAGACTGGTGCAATAGGATTTATGAGGGAATCAGAATCATTGACCGTTGTGGAAACTTCCCCAACGTACCCCTCATAGGAACTAAGGGAGGAATCAACTACCATCCGGTATTGGTTCTGCATCAATTTGGATACCCGATGAGACACGTCCCACTGGGTGTTCATCTGGAAGGTCTTTTCTTCAAGGAAGGAGAAAGTGACAGAGCACTAAAGACGGAAATAGTGCACGCTTGGAAACACGTTCATAAGAAAGGACGAGAGTCTCTAGGAAAATCGGACTGTGTCTCGGTGGAGCCTTATCTCCATTAGATACAAACTAGAGCTCTCAAGCTGAAGATGCCTTATCCTCGTTACGGAATTCTTCCGCCGAAGGAATCTGTCATGTACTTCATGACGGAAACTGAAAAGCTTCAGGTTACTCTCAATAAAATTCAAAAGGAGAGAAGGTCTTGGAAGAACAAGTACCGCACCCTCGACGTAGAGTGCATCAAAATACAGCAATTACTGAAAGAAAAAGATGCTCTGATTGAAATTTTGGAGCAACATGCTGTAGATAATCAGGATGACCGAAGGAATTTGCTCGCTCCTTTCACTTGGCAAAGGAATGACAACCCAACAACGGCCCAAGAGCCCCGGTCAAAGAAAAGGAAGATACCAGAATCAGCACCTGATTTCTCTTCAGAGAGGACTCAGGACCCATTAGCTTAGGTTTTTGTTTCTGCACTTTGTAATCTACTGTATTCCTTTGAATTCAATAAAAAGGGATTTCCCCACCATTTGATATTTACAATCTAATTGTCGAAGTTTATTTTGATTAAACCTTAAACAATTAATATAATCATTGCATTCATCATTCTCACATCGCGTATTCTTCTTACCTACGAATCTCACATTTGTGTCTCGGTTCTAGAGTTAAACTGTCTCATTCGTATAATACTCGGGCCAATCGTCAGAGAAGGATGGATGATCTTGAGGAAGAAAACAGAGAGTTGAAAGAAGAGATCGATGCTCTAAGAGAGGATATGAGAAAGCTTCGTAACGACATGCAAGCCATGGCAGAAGCTTAACTACAAAGAACTGTGATCTCAGAGATCACCTCAACGCCCATAGTGGAGAAGTATGATCCTAGGTATCAGATGCCGAAAGATCGTCCTTGGGGCATGCCTGTTAACTATATCCCGGAAGGATATGTTTCGCCGATCACTGAAGATCAGGGAATCACAACAGAAGCCGCTGGGCCTGAAGGTTACAAACTTCGGGAAAGTGAAGATGCCAGGGGCATACTAAAGACTCCTGAAGGTTACAAACTTCGGGAAACGCCAAGACTCACTGCCGTAGTCACGGTACCACCCCCTGTGGTGCACACTGTCCCGGAAGGACTGACTCCACCGATACCTTCTGGTAAGAAGGAGACTATGTTTGATAGAATGGAGGAATTCCAGGAGCAGTTCCTGGAAATGCAGAAGGAACTGCAGGCCATCCGCGGTCAGGATCTATTTGGAAAGGACGCCGCAGACCTCTGCTTGGTCCCAAATGTGAAAGTTCCGCACAAATTTCAAGTGCCCGACTTTGAAAAGTACAAGGGTAACTCTTGCCCTCAAAGCCATCTGGTGATGTACGCTCGGCGGATGTCAGCTCAGACGGAGAATCAGGACCTACTGATTCAATACTTTCAGGATAGTTTAACCGGTGCCGCACTCAAATGGTACATGGGTTTAAACCGTTCCACGATCAGCACATTCAGAGGTCTTGGTACTGCCTTCGTCCAACAATACAAATACAATTTGGACATGGCACCCGACAGAGATCAACTCAGATCGATGTCGCAAAAGGACAAGGAAACCTTTAAGGAGTATGCTCAAAGGTGGCGTGAAATTGCCGCTCAAATTTGTCCACCTCTCGAGGAAAAAGAGATGACAAAGATCTTCTTAAAGACCTTAAGCTCATTTTACTATGACCGAATGATTGCCAGTGCGCCCAGTGATTTCACCGAAATGGTCGGCATGGGTGTACGTCTTGAGGAAGCCGTCCAAGAAGGACGTTTGGTAAAAGACACTGGATCGACGAGCGGTACTAAAAAATACGATAGTGCTCTCCCTAAGAAAAAAGAGCAAGATATTGGGAATATCTCTCTCGGAAAGCAAAGACGACGATATCAACCGGTAGCAGCTGTGACTCCTACTATCAACCCTGCGTCTATTCCTACGTATCAACCTCAGGTTGCGCAGAGCCAACTTGATCAGCAAAGGACACAAAAGCCTCTTCAGCAGGCTCGTCCTCCATATAACAACAACCGTATAACACGGCCACCAGGATTTGATCCTATACCCGTGACGCACGCAGAACTGTTTCCATTACTACTGGCTAAGGGGCACATCCAGACTAAGTCTCCTCTTACAGTACCGGAAAATCTGCCTTTTTGGTTTAAGGTGGATCACACATGCCCTTATCATCAAGGAGGTTCAGGGCATAACATAGAGACTTGTCTCAATTTTAAGTCCGACGTACAAAAGCTTGTTAGGAGCGGGGTCTTATCCTTTAAGGATACGAATCCTAATGTTCTTACGAACCTGCTGCCTCAACACGAGAAGGCTGTCGTCAATTTGATAGAAGGAGATACTAACGATGTCTATCAAATTTACGATGTACTCTTGTTGAAAACCAATTTGGTCAAGATGCATTGTAGACAGAGTGGATATGGCCATGTGCCACCTCATAACTATCATCAGTGTGATATCTGCTCTAAAGACAATCAAGGATGTTCTGTGGTGCAAGCAGCTCTACAGGAACAAATGGATCTCGGATGGATCCAAGAGCACCGAGTTCGTGGAGTTAACATGGTCTACACGAATTCTAACGTCATTCAGAACCACGACATCTGTGCAATGAATGTCAACTTGGTGGCAATGCACTCAAGGCAAAGCCAATATCATAATTTGCCGCGGCACGATTACAGTTCCTGTCTGATTTGCTCGGTAAACAAACAGGGATGCTCTTTCATACAAGAGGCCCTCCAGCGTCAGATGGATCTTGGATGGATCCAAGACTACCATGATAGGAACCCTTATCAGATCAACATGGTTCAGATCTTCGATATTCGCGTGATGAATACCAACCTGGTAGAGTTACATGCTGAGCAGGTCCGACTCGGATTCTTAATATCACATGACTATCAAAGCTGTAAAGCGGGTTACGAAAACGATCGAGGTTGTACCCTTGTCCAGGAGGCACTTCAGCACTTGTTAAATCATTGGTGGATGCCAATCTACATGGATGAAGATACTCAGCAAATTAGTATCAATAACAGGAATCCTACTCGACGTCAAAGTCAGGATGTCCGATCAGTGGAAGCTAACCTAGTGAGGTTACATTGTATTCAAAGTGGGCATGGCCAGGTGCCACCACACAATTACGATCGTTGTAGCATCTGTTCGGAAAGTAACCAAGGGTGCTACCTTGTGCGAGCAGCTCTCTAGGGGCAGGTGGACCGTGGAGAAATTCGTCCATATCCGGGTTCTGGACCCATCAACTGGACGCCGAACTACCTTGCCGATCAAATTAAAGATGTTGTCACAATCTCTGGTCATCACCATACCAGGGATATTTTTGCCATCATCCCTCTACTTGATGAATCCAAAGCTTCCAAACAGGAACGGATCGAGATTACTTACGATGGTCAGAAAAATCAGAAGGCTCCTATAGTCATCTATCTACCAGGACCGCTACCGTATGAATCAGCTAAGGCGATCCCTTACAAATACGGTGCAACAATAATTGAAAATGGAAAGGAAATTCCATTACCCTCCGTTGTGAACATTGCAGACATCAGTCGAGTAACACGGAGTGGTAGAATCTTCAACTGTGGGGTTGGGGAAGTTAACAAAGAAGAGGAACTTCAGACAGAAACTCCTGATCCACCAGTCGGTCAATCCAGTAATCCCGACCTTTCGAAAAACAATGATGAGATGTTGAAGCTCATCCAAAGGAGTGAATACAATATTGTTGATCATCTGTTACAGACTCCTTCAAAGATCTCGGTATTATCACTGTTACTCAGTTCAGAAGCCCATAGGGAGGCTCTACAGAAAGTCTTGGAGCAAGCCTTTGTGGAACAGGATGTAACAATCAGACAATTTGATAGCATTGTCTCTAACATCACTTCCTGCAATAATTTGGGATTTAGTGATGAGGAATTACCCGAAGAGGGTCGCCGTCATAACATGGCGCTCAATATCACAGTTAACTGCCAGGACGATGCTTTAGCCAGCGTACTGGTAGACACAGGGTCAACCCTGAATGTTATGCCGAAGTCTACTTTGATGCAATTATCATTCAAGGGCCCTCCGATGAGAGTTAGCGAGGTTGTCGTCAAAGCATTCGACGGATCCAGAAAAACAGTTATCGGCGAAGTTGATCTTCCCATAACTATCGGTCCTCACACTTTCCAAGTCACTTTCCAGGTCATGGATATCTGGGAAACATAAAGTTATTTATTAGGAAGACCTTGGATACATCAGGCTGGAGCGGTCACTTCGACCCTCCACCAAAAGCTAAAGTTCGTCAAGAACTATCAACTTGTCACGGTTTGTGGGGAACAAGCCTTGCTTGTAAGCAACTTGTCATCATCTACTGGTATAAAACCCAAGGAAGTTATCGGAACTCAGTTCCAAGCATTGTCGGTGAGCAAGGACAATCAATCCCAAGGAGGAACCTCGATTTCCTCATACAAAGATGCTATCAAAGCAGTCAAGAGTACCGACACAACTGGATGGGGACAGCTTGTCATTCCTATTGACAATAAAACAAAGGAGGGTCTTGGTTTTTCTGCAACCTGTACCCAGACAGCTGCCAGCAATGAAAATCTTCATCCCCTTCAAAAAAATTTCCAAAGTGGAGGTTCCTTCACCCAGTGTCTCAAGCAGTCCATGCTATTAATGAGGAAGATCCCTCCGACACAGATGAAGAGTGGAAGTCCTACGTTAACAAGGACGGTTATATATCTCAGGAAGAGGTGCCTATGCTTTTTTGCTTTCCTACAGAAAGTCCGAGATTTATACCAAGATCAGATGTCGAAATGATCTACGGAGATTGTGATCCGGAAGAATGCCATGCTCCGCCAAATTCATTAGAGGAAGACACTCCGATGAAAGATAATTTTGACTACACCTACTACGGCCCAATGGATGGTCTGCCAATGTGGCAAACTTATCCAGGAAACTTGGGGCAAGAAAGTCAGCCGAGTAATGAAACTCAACTGAGCATCATCGAACAGAATACCTGTGTCCCCACCATGTCATGGGATCAACACTCAGGTCATCCTGAAACTGCTCAACATGAAGATGAATTCGCAACGTTTGCAGGACTTGAATTCATCAACTATGTTTTTCCCGAGGTCAACGTCATCGAGAGAAATGACTCCTCCAGTTCAAAAGAAGTTTGGGACACCTTGGGACAACCGAGTGGAAAATACGACTTTTTGGTCAAGTACACCGCTCTCGAAAGCTCTCGTATCAGGCTCGAAGACATCCAGCCAACTGGATGGGAAGATACAGCTGAGAGCACAAATGTAATGCAAAATGCAACAGAGGAATTCTCCTACGACAATTCTACCTGGGAGACAGATTCCAATGATCCTGCTCCACCAAAAATCAGCGTTATTTCTGAAGACAAATCAAGGAAGGTGCCAGACTTTGTGATTCACCGAGGAGTTCGCCGCCAATGGGTTGTCGTCGAGGTTCCGAAGGTCATTCATCAGTCAAAGTAATTGCCATCTTTAACCTTTCACCCTGCCCAGGTGAAACGGATGTTTTGATAGGGCTCGCTTTCTGTAAATTTCCCTCTTCGCTTTGCCCGAAGCGACAGAGTTTTGTTTTATAGGGTTGTAGTTTCAAGGATCGACTTGTTCATTAATAAAATAACGTCGTTCTGTAATTTCCGCATTAATTGCTGTTTTCTTTCTTTGCTTTTTCAGAAAATGGTAATCCTAAAAAACAATTCAAATAAAAACAAGCAGTAAAATAAATACACTGCACACACTTGCATTTTCTCTATCTCTTCTAAACACGAATCAACACGTCATGCAGATTGCTTGTTTTAAACCCAGTTGAAACATACGATCCGATGCCTTCTCCCAACTTTGAGTTCCCGGTATTTGAGGCTGAAGAAGAAAATGACAACGAAATTCCAAAAGAGATCTCCCGATTACTCAGACAAGAGGAAAGGTCCATTGAACCTCACAAAGAGCCTTTGGAAACGGTAAACTTGGGTTCAAAAAAAGAGAGAAAAGAAATCAGGATTAGGGCACTGCTCAGTCCAACTGCCAGAGAGGGTTTGATAAAGCTTCTCAAAGAATTTCCCGATGTATTCGCTTGGTCCTATCAGGATATGCCAGGGTTGGATACCAGCATCGTGGAACATCATTTACCGTTGAGATCGGAATGTCCGCCAGTAAAGCAAAGGTTGAGACGCACTCATCCGGACATAGCCATCAAAATCAAAGAGGAGGTACAGAAACAGATTGAGGCGGGTTTCCTCGCTACATCTGAATATCCTCAATGGTTAGCCAACATCGTACCCGTTCCCAAAAAGGACGGAAAGGTCAGAATGTGTGTCGACTACCGAGATCTGAACAAGGCAAGTCCAAAGGATGACTTTTCTTTACCACACATTGACATGCTGGTAGACAGCACAGCAAAGTTCAAAGTATTCTCCTTCATGGATGGATTCTCGGGCTATAACCAGATTAAAATGGCGCCGAAAGACATGGAGAAAACTTCGTTCATCATCCCATGGGGCACCTTTTGTTACAAGGTAATGCCGTTCGGTTTGAATAACGTCGGGGCAACCTATCAAAGGGCCATGACAACTCTGTTTCATGACATGATACATAAAGAAACCGAGGTATATGTCGATGATATGATTGCAAAATCAAAAACAGAGAGTGAGCACGTTGAACATCTGTCAAAATTGTTCGAACGTCTACGAAAATTCAAGCTCCGCTTGAATCCCAACAAGTGCACCTTCGGTGTCCGTTCAGGGAAACTACTAGGGTTCATCGTTAGCCAGAAAGGAATTGAGGTTGATCCTGACAAGGTCAAGGCCATTCAAGAAATGCCTTCGCCGAAAACTGAAAAACAAGTCAGAGGATTCTTGGGACTTTTGAACTACATCTCCAGATTCATATTCCTTATGACCGCCACATGTGCGCCGATTTTCAAGTTACTCAAAAAGAACCAGGATTGCGTTTGGTCAGAAGACTGCCAAACTGCCTTCGATAGTATTAAGGAATATCTGTTGAATCCTCCGATTCTATCGCCTCCAGTGGAAGGAAGACCACTGATCATTTACCTCACAGTCCTAGAGGACTCAATGGGATGTGTACTTGGCCAACAAGACGAAACAAAAAGAAAAGAGTCTGCCATCTACTATTTGAGCAAGAAATTCACCGACTGCGAGACTCGGTACACGATGCTTGAGAAAACTTGTTGCGCTTTGGCTTCAGCCAAACGTCTTTGCCAGTACATAATTCGTCACACTACTTGGTTGATCTCAGAAATGGATCCAATCAAGTATGTCTTCGAAAAACCTGCTCTTACGGGAAGAATTGCCCGTTGGCAGATGTTGTTATCAGAATATGACATAGAGTACCACGCTCAAAAAACCGTTAAGGGAAGTATTTTAGCCGATCATTTGGCTTATTAACCGATTGAAGATCAAGAATCAATCGGGTTTGACTTCCTAGACGAAGATGTCATGTATCTAAAGATGAAAGACTGCGATGAACCGCTACCCAGTGAAGGGCTAGAACCAGGTTCCCAATGGAGACTTATCTTTGACGGAGCAGTAAATCATTATGGAAACGGAATTGGGGCAATCATTGTTACCCCTCAGGGTACCCACATTCCTTTCACTGCTAGACTTACGTTCAAGTGTACGAACAACGAGGCCGAATACGAAGCTTGTATTATGGGTCTCGAGGAAGCGATTGATTTAAGGATCAAAAACTTGGACGTATATGGCGACTCAGCCTTGGTCGTCAATCAGATAAAAGGAGATTGGAACACATACCAATCAGGATTGATTCCTTACAAAGACTATGCAAGAAGGTTGTTACCCTTCTTTAACAGAATCGAGTTTCATCACATCCCTCGTGATGAGAATCACATGGCTGATGCATTAGCCACTATCTCTTCTATGATTAGTGTAGGTCAATGGAATGACATACCTAAGATCGACATAATGCGCCTTGAACGGCCCGCTTACGTCTTCACGATTGAAGCAGTCATAGATGACAAACCTTGGTATCACGATATCAAATGCTTCCATCAAAAACAAGAGTACCCATCTGGGGCACTCAGAAAAGACAGGAAAACCCTCAGAAGATTGGCTGGAAACTTCTTCCTGAGCGGTGACACTCTCTATAAGAGAAATTTTGACATGGTCTTGCTCCGATGCGTAGACAGACCAGAAGCAGACATGCTTATGAAAGAAATTCATGAAGGATCCTTTGGCACTCATGCCAACGGACACACAATGGCGAGAAAAATCCTAAGAGCAGGGTACTATTGGTTGACAATGGAATCCGACTGCTACAAGCACATGAGGAGGTGTCACAAGTGTCAGATATACTCTGACAAAATTCATGTACCGCTATCACATCTCAAAGTTCTCTCTTCCCCGTGGCCTTTTTCCATATGGGGAATCGACATGATCGGCTTAATCGAACCTAAGGCTTCAAACGGACATCGGTTCATCCTAGTTGCCATTGACTATTTCACCAAGTGGGTTGAAGCAGCATCATACGCTAATGTAAATCGACAAGTGGTGGTCCAATTTATCAAAAACAATATCATCTGCCGTTATGGTGTTCCAAGCGAGATCATTACTGATAATGGATCTAACTTGAACAATAATATGATGAAGGAGTTGTGCGCAGAGTTCAAGATTGAACATCATAACTCATCTCCCTACCGACCCAAGATGAACGGAGCGGTAGAAGCGGCCAATAAGAACATCAAGAAGATCGTTCAGAAGATGGTTGTAACCTACAAAGACTGGCACGAGATGCTACCCTTTGCTCTTCACGGTTATCGCACATCTGTTCGTACTTCAACAGGGGCTACCCCTTTCTCTCTAGTGTATGGCATGGAGGCAGTGCTCCCCATGGAAGTAGAGATCCCATCAATCAGAGTATTGATGGAAGCTAAGCTCACCGAAGCTGAATGGTGTCAAAATCGACACGACGAACTGAATTTGATCGAGGAGAAGCGAATCACGGCATTATGCCATGGTCAATTGTATCAACAGAAAATGAAGAGGGCGTTTGAAAAAAAGGTCTGACCTCGTGTCTTCAGGAAAGGAGACCTCGTGCTCAAGAAGATACAATCATTTCTCACTGATTCTCTGGGCAAGTGGACTCCGAATTATGATGGCCCTTATGTGGTCACGAAAGTTTTCTCAGGCGGCGCCTTGAGACTTGCAACCATGGGCGGAGAGGAATTTCCCTACCCCACGAATGTTGATGTAGTCAAGAAATACTTCGCCTAAAAAAAAAACGTCTCGGTGGATTGAAAACCCGAAAGGGCGGTCCATGCAAAAGTTAGAGACATGAAAAAAAATCATCCCGATGGATTGGAAATCTCATAGTACAATCCAGGCAAAAATTAGGGATAATGGCAAGTAACTATGTTCAACAGAGGCAAGTCCCTCAGCAGCAGCAGTTACATCATCCATCGGAGGAAAACTCCAGTCCAGGTCATCTTCGACGGAAGCTCAGGGTGCCCCGAATTCAAAGTTGGTCGAAGGATAGTGGTCGTTATGTTTCAACGCAGTCATTTTCCCTGTAAATTACCATTTTTTAAACTTTGTATCTACTCTTTGGAATCACGCGTTTGGCTGATCTCCATCTTATCAATAAAATTTGAGCCTTTGTGCTTTTGTTTGTAATTCTTATTTGTTTTAGCTTTACAGAACGACGTTGTTAACATGACTAACGATTCTTGAAATAAAACAAAAATGAATTTACTTGTTAAAACTTTTTCTGCTTTTAAAATCGGCAATTTCTTTTGACTGTTGAACATCAAAAGAGCATCAACCGCTTCTCCAGAAGTAAACGAACTTCAAAGTGCAGAATCAAAGTACTCCTTCTAACCCAGTACGCCTGAATGAAGGAATCAACTATGTCAGAGACTTTGTTTCGTCTGACACACTTCGGCCGAGTTCTTATCTCCTAAGCCCGATCAACGGTATTCCCCGCAGGGACTATCTCTCCTAAGCAAGGTGGAATTACTATCTTGAACCAGCGATATCTCTACACGCCCCGCGATGGCCGAGTATCCAGTCATGTTCATCTTTTAGTTTGTGTGTCGCGTCAGTTTTGTCAGCATATACATACATACATCATGCGTTATTGATTTGCATTCACATTTCATATTGCATCACTATCACTCTAGCCGGTTGTGTCCCTTAGTGATAGGAGTTCTCTCAATCGAGTTGTCAGTTCTTGCCTCGTCAGGAAACGCTGTGTTTGAACAACCTCGCCTCTAGTTTATTTCTGGAAGGAAGTTGGCCCTTGACCACTTTGATAACTTGAACCTCTGAAAGACCAGAGGAGCCTTCAGTCAGCATCACTCTTCGCCATTGAAGATGATATCCTTGCTTTCCCGGATTAAGGAAAATCCACGGAGAAAGCCTCGTAATCAGAGATTCGGCAGCATGCCAGTTTCGCTCTTAAAAGATTGCTGATGAAAAGGTCATCGGCACCTCAAAATTGGACCCCATCATATGGCATTTCTCCGGGAAGATCCCGAGAAAAGTATGATGTAAGATCCCAAGTGGTAACAGTCTCTCAAGAGACTCGCTTTCCCCCGGTAGAATCGACAAATGGCGTCTCCAACAGAGAAGTTTGTGCAACTCTACAACTCAGACGACTGGGTTCTCCAGCAAGTCTGACATCAGACCTTTTTCCCTCAAATGGCATCTCCCCAGGAAAATTCGGCGAGAAGTTTAAGGAAAACCGCTACGCATGGCGTCCCGTGTCAATTAAGTTTATTGACAAAAGAAACTAAGATCAGTTCCTTGGTAGGAAACCAGGATCGAGGGGAAGTTTAAATCAGAAACTAAGACCAGTTCCTTGGTAGGAAACCAGGATCGAGGGGAAGTTTATTTCAGAAACTGAGACCAGTTCCTTGGTAGGAAACCAGGATCGATGGGAAGTTTAAATCAGAAACTAAGACCGGTTCCTTGGTAGGAAACCAGGATCGAGGGGAGGTTTATTTCAGAAACTGAGACCAGTTCCATGGTAGGAAACCAGGATCGAGGGGAAGTTCAAATCAGAAACTAAGACCAGTTTCTTGGTGGACAACCAGGATCGAGGGGAAGTTTTACCTTTTCTAAGTGTCATTTCTTAGCAAAAGAAGATGAATGCGCAAGCTACCATTCATAACAACCATCAAAATTTTGGGTATTCTGATATTTAATCCTCTTGCACCCCGAATGCCCGAATACCTTCGTCATTCACACCTTCGGGTCCAAGAAGATAAAATAGGGGCATCTGTCATACCCTAAATTTTGACCACTAAGATTTCCCATCATTGTGCAAATCATCATCATAATGTGGATGAACCATCATGCCTCATCAAATGCCTCAAGGGTTGTTGAGCATTCACTACAATCAAAATTAGGGTTTTAAGCCCTCTCAGAGCCTTAGACAAAGGATCAATCAAGGATTGACATGATCTTCAACTTGTCTAACCTCTCAAACATCCACAATGGATCAAAAGGACTCCCAATTCAAGGATTAAGCACAAGGCTGCTCCCTTCTAGGTGGATCAAGTCTCAAGATCGACAGTGTCACCAAATTAGGGTTTTGGTCGACCAGGGCCTCCAGATGAAAAATTTCATCTGGACACAAGCCAAAGATCCAAAACACAACCTAATGTACTCCATGGAACCTCATGGACCCATTCATCAAGTCAATTTTGCCTCAAGGGATGCATACATCAAAAATCAGGAATTAGGGTTTCTTGACCTAATTCACCCCTAAGTTGACTTTTAGGGCAAATCAAGAGCCAATACCTCAAGAGAGGATTTGAGGGTCTCTAATGAACTATATTGATCCATTTGGGACAATGGATTGATCTAGGAAGCTTGAGCAACAAGTCTCAATTTCATCTGCACCACAATTAGGGTTTCGCGAGGAAAGTCAACTGTAACTTTGACTTTTGACCAGGACATGCTCCCAAACCCTAAGACATGATTCAATATACCCTATGACACCCATGGAATATGCCCATCAAGTTTGATTTAGGTCAAGGACATGATTTCATGAAGAATTGCACAGTTTGGAATTCATTTGATAAAAAGTCAACTGTGCACAAAAGTCAACTTTGACTTTTTGAGATTTTTCACCAAAATGGATTTTTAACCCTAAAATGATGTTAATGTATGATTTGAATCATCATTCATCAAGAAAAATCAAGAAAAGTGGGATAACTTGTAAAAGGGGTAACCATAAAAACTTAGAAAATTTTCTAAGTTAAAAATAAAGTGACAAGGGTACCAACTTTGAAGGATCATAACTCCTAAACCACAAAGCTATTTTTCCTCATCCAAAGATGGATTTGTAGCTCTCATTACCTTCTACAAAACCTTCAACTAGACCTAAGTCCAATTCATTAAGGATTTTGAGTTATGGAGTGATCAAAATGGCTGAAAAGTGAAAATGTCACTTTTTCCAACACTTAGTGAAATTTTCACTAAGTCAGAATCTGCCTTCACTTTTTGCCAAATGTAGGGGGATTTTTCACTTGGATTCGAAAGAGATCAAAACCAAATATGTTCAAACAGTTATTATATCATGTAAGGGCTTTCCAAAATGGCCAAGAACATTGCCAAATTCCATTTGAGTCATGAGATATGACATTGGAAAGTTGCCTTGCTGAAATCTGTCAAAGGCAAGGCAGAATTTGTAACTTTGCTCGATTTGCCAAAATCAGCCAAATTCAAATGCTCCTATCCACTTGGACACATCCGGGGACTGAATCTAAAAGGGACAATCACTGAGCCAAGCCTCCAAAGTCCATGGAACAAGAAATAGCATGTTGAACCTAGAATGGCCAAAATAGGGACAAGACTCCAAATTTGGATTGGAGCATTCAATGGAAGCATCAAGGTGGCATGGACTGAGCCATTCTCATCTGAAATCAGTCAAGACTTATCCAAGACCAAGGGAACCAAAGCTTTGTGCCCTAACCTCTAGTCAATGGCTAGAGGAGACTTGCATTTCCATTGGCCGACATTGAACAAACATCTGCTGTAGTTGCCATTCAATGTGGATCCCCAAACAAACTTGCTCTACTATAAATAGAGCTCAATTGTGATCAGTTTGAGTACACCAAAGCCATCTAACAGATGCTTTCCTCAAAATCTCTTTCTCTTGGCAAAAATGCCTTTCTTAGCAAGGTAGCTATCGGGTTTTGAGTTTGAGAGTTTTTCCAATCAAACCAATCACTCACACAACTCACATACATCACATATGAGCTTATCAAACACTTAGATCACTTCTGAAACACCAATTTCACAAAATCACCAGCTGGTTGCTCAAATTTTCAATCAAGTTGCAGCTGAGGTACCACAAATTGTTCCAGCCATTCTCAGTCAAGTCCAAGCATTCAAACACACTTCATAGGGTGTAGGGAAGCTGTTCAGATCATCAAAATTCATCTGTAACACCTCCTACTCAGAAATTAATTTTCTCTTGCTGTCACGACCTAGAGGTAAGCTTAAACTTGGTCATCTCTCAATCTATGCATATTTCCTCGCACAATACTTTTGCCAAATGTTCATAATCATGCATGGAATGTTTCCCCTCAAGTAATTGCTTTGTTTGAACCGTGTATTAAAAATCCCAGCCTTCATGCAGAAATTAGGGTTCATAAGGATTTATCGTGATTTCTTATTTTATGCTTAATTTAAATGAAATTAATTGTCATAAACATGATCGTGAGGTTGAGACGAGCATATTGATATGTGGATTGCATGATATAATCAAGTATTTAGTGAGATTGGATAGAAAATGCAAATCAGCCAAACCCAGAACACGCGCGTGTTCTTCAGCTGTTCTTGGCGCCATTTCTTTCAAATTCAAATATTTGAATTTTGTGATTTTATTTAATTGATTCAAAAAATAATTTCTCTCTTAGTTTTAATGATTTTGAGTTGATTCTTTTTTTAATAATTCACAAAAATGTTAAAATATTTTATTTTCCCAAAAAATCCCAAAAATATTATTTATTTCATATAATCGATATTTTTGCAAAGAATTAATGTTTTAATTGTTTTTAACATTTAAAATATTTTTTCCATCTTGATTTTGCAACTTTTAATGCCTTCTAATTATTTTATAGGTCAACACTTAATTTTTGAAGCATTAATCCAAGATCACAATTTGTTTTCCATATGTTAAACAATTTTGATCATTTTAATTGAATTTTTTATTCAATTAAAACACATTTTGAAAACAAATTAGGGTTTTGGATTAATTCAACCCTCATAAATCATTTTCAAAACTTTTGGGCCTCTAATAGAGTGTAAGACCCAACCTTTTGTAAATACAATCATTTTTGGCCCTCACTTATTATATAAGTCCCGTTGTATTTCAAAAAGTTCGACGCGATCATCATCCGTTGAAAAATAAACCGTGGGCCTACCCTCGAGTAGTAAGACCCATTTCTTTACTTTAAAACTCTTTGGGCCTCTAATAGAGTGTAAGACCCAATCCTTTTTTTGACCAAATCATTTTTGGGCCTCATTCGTTGTATAAGTCCCTCTGTACATTTTCAAATAAACGGCACAATCATCGCCTTTTGAAAAATAACCCTGGGCCTCTCCTTGAGCTATAAGACCCATTCAAAAACAGTTTGGGCCTCTAATAGAGTGTAAGACCCAAGACCCTTTTAACCAAAACATTTTGGGCCTCACTTATTGTATAAGTCCCTCCGCGTTAAAAGAAAACCTCGGCGCGATCGCCATTTCAAACGGAAAAATCAACTGGGCCTACCCTCGTGTTATAAGCCCCACTCTTTTTCTTTAAACCTTTTGGGCCTCTTGAAAGAGTGTAAGACCCATCCCTTTGTACAGAAAACATTTTGGGCCTTAGTCACTTGTATAAGTCCCTCTGTACAAATTCAACAGTGCGCTCACTGTTGAAACCCTGGGCTTCTCCTTGAGCTGTAAGCCCCAAATCTTTCTTTTTCAAAGCACTTTCTCCTTTGATTTTGAATATACTATTGTTTTCAATCTTTCTTTGTTGAACAACTAACCAAACAACATGGAAGCTCTACAAAAGAGTAAGTGTTTATATGCTTTCATTTACCGCTTTCATATACATATAACTGTATTGTGGGGCTGTTTCGCTGCAAGTCTTCTTTCATAAACTCATATCAACTATGTAATAATAGTATAGATATTTAGAGTTTCCCCGGCGACTACGTCTAGCATTAAGCCCGTTGATCACTCTTAGAAATAATCAAAACTAGATCCCCATAGGATTACCAGACACAGTCTTCCCTCCTCTTGGGGTTAAACAATATGGAGATATGAAAGGCAGCATTCCCTGTGAACCCTTTCATAGACTGTCACTCATAGAAGTTGTCAAAGAAACTCTATTCCCCAGAGATGATCTTTTCTCCGTGAATTGCATCTCTTGAGTTTCTTCCAAATTCTCAAACTTTCCTGACTTTGATCTATTCTCGGTGAATAGCATTGCCTTGAACTTCTCGGGGTTTGGGGACCCACGGGCTTCTTAAAAGCATCGGCCTCCTCTTAGGCATCGTACAAGGACCCATAGGCTTCCTAAAAGCAACCTAGCCTCCTCTTGGGCTTAGTACAAGGACCCTACGGCTTCTTAGAAGTATTCACAGCCTCCTCTTAGGCTTCGTATAATGATCTCTTCCTCCGGGAATGATAGCCTTCTCTTGGGCTTAGTACAAGGACCGATCGGCTTCTTAAAAGTTTCTAGCCTCCTCTGGGCTTCGTACAAATCGTCCCGACGGCCTCCTAGAGGTATAGGAACAGAACTTAGTCATCTTCATAGAACAGTCCTTTCATAGAGTCTACTACTGTTTCTCAAAGCATTGTACAAAAGATGACACTCTAGACTCGGACGGTCTAATCTCCTTGAGTCTCAAAGACATTCTCAAGTGACCCCTTCGTTAAATAGGAAGGAAACCTGCAGACTCAGACAGTCTTAATACCCTTCGGATTTCCCGCTTCCTTAAAGAACAGGAATAACCCGAATCCCTGAATCAAATCCCTGAGTACAGTGTTGCTCATATAAGAACTGATTTTCTCTTTCAAAATCAGCATACTGGACCTGTCACTTAACTGAACAGTCGCCACAACCTCCTCTTAGGCTTTGTATAATGATCCTTCTCCAGTGAAGTTAGCCTCTCTCTTGGGCTTTATACAATGATTCTCCCCGGCGGAGTCAAACAACCTTTAGCCTCTCTCTCGGGCTTTATACGAGACACATAAGAGACTCCCTCATCGAGTCAATCACCCTTTCGCCTCCATCTCGGGCTTTATACGAGATACAAAAAGGTTCTTATTGAGCCAAACAAACAACAGCCTCCATCTCGAGCTTCGTATGAGATACAAAAACTCTCTAGTTGAGTCAAATAGCCTCCATCTCGGGCTTTATACGAGATACCAAAAGATTCCATCGTTGAGTCAAAACCTTTTAGCCTCTCTCTCGGGCTTTGTACGAGACACATAATAGCCTCCTCTTAGGCTTTGTATAAGAAAACCACTAGTTAATCCAATTAACCTTTTAGCATAAAAGCTGTGCCTCGTTCACAGTACACAAACATCAACAATTCCTTCCTCTTCATCTAATCGCTGTAAGCGGCAAGCCTCTGGATCATCTACATCCATGCCACTGTCCCTCTTTTAGCATGAGAAATTCCTAAGGAAAGATAGCATTGCTCTACACTGAGTTAAAGTCTTCTCCTGCAGGTTAAAACCCCCTATAAAGGAAATTATGGCATTGCTGGATTCACACATCCCGGTTAAAGTAATTCTCCTTTATAAACAGTTATGACAAACAGACCCTCTTTAGAGATGACAAATTCTCTCTAAAGTTGAGACCTTTTAGCTTCATATCTTGGGCTTTGAACAAGATACAAATAAACCCTTTCAGCTTCACATCTTGGGCTTTGAACAAGATACAAACCACCTTTCGCTTCACGTCTTGGGCTTTGAACAAGACACCAAAAACAACCATTTACTCCCATAGAATAGGAGGAACTACGAACGCTCTGATTTCCCTGTTTCGGTAAACGGGAATACGTAGGCATAAGATTGAAAGAAAGATCTTAGCGAGCACACTAAACAAAAAACCCAAAATCCCATACCTATAAAAAAACATCAGTCCTAACATCCTAATCCTTGTTCCCCGCCAGAAACCTTCTGTCTAGATAAAAAGAAAGAAAACAGTATTGGCGAAAATACAAATAACCAGTACAAAGGCCCCCCACATTGATAGCATTCGTAACCTAACAGACCGCTGTTTAAACTTAGTATGCAAAGTAGGGTTAATTGGAGACATCTATTTCCCTTCCTTCATCAGCTTTAATAGGATAAAAAATGAATCGACCTGTAGATTAAGCTCAAACCGCAGAGAGCGACCAGCGCTTAAGAACCGCGTCCAAAACCGTTTGCTACAACAAGCAAGTTGCTCAACGGCTTTGCGACCTTGGCGAAGTCCTTGATGAATCTAGGGTAAAACCCGGCGTGTCCAAGAAAGCTCCTTATGCCTTTGACATTCATCGGTGGTGGTAATTTCTCAATAACGTCCACCTTGGCTTTATCAACTTCAAGGCCCTTTGAAGAAACTTTGTGACCGAGCACAATTCCCTCGTTCACCATAAAGTTGCATTTTTCCCAATTAAGCACCAAATTGGTTTCCACACACCGTTCCAACACCGTATCCAAATTTTTCAAGCACAAATCAAACGATTGTCCAAAAACGGAGAAATCAACCATAAAGACCTCAATTATCTTTTCGATCAAATCCGAGAATATTGCTTGCATACACCGTTGAAAAGTCGCCGGTGCATTACATAATCCAAACGGCATCCTCCGATAAGCGAAGATTCCAAACGGACATGTAAAGCGGTTTTTTCATGATCCTCCGGGTTCACAATAATTTGGTTGGAACCCGAATAACCATCCAAAAAACAGTAGAATTGTTGACCGGAAAGCCTTTCGAGCATTTGATCCATAAAAGGTAGAGGAAAATGATCTTTTCTCGTAGCTTTGTTCAACCTATGGTAGTCGATACACATTCTCTACCCGGTAACGGTTTTTGTTGGAATGAGCTCATTTTTCTCGTTTCGGACCACTGTTAATCGTCCTTTTTTCGGTGCCACATGCACCGGACTAACCCACGGGCTGTCAGAAATGGGATAAATCATTCCGACATCTAACATTTTCACCACTTCTTTTCTAACCACTTCTTTCATGATTGGATTTAACCGGCGTTGAGGTTGAGTAACCGGTTTAAAATCTTCCTCCATAAATATACGGTGCATGCAATATGAAGGGCTCATACCTTTGAGATCGGACAATGTCCATACCATTACATCCTGATTTTTTCTCAACACTTGAATTAAGCGGCTCTCCTCGTTTTCAGACAAAATACTACTTATGATCACCGGTTTATTACCACCGTCATTGAGAAAAGCATACTTCAAGGTTGAAGGTAACACTTTCAATTCAAGTTTGGGTGGTTCATCATTAACCACTTTTTTTAGAATTTCCTCTTCATACTCCCAAGGTTGCATTTCTTCCAAAGCTTCAAGCTCTAATAAACAATCTTCAAGAGCTTGCTCTTCTTCAACCGAGAATATTTCCAAGGAATCATCCAAAGCTCTTTGTAAAGGCTCAATGACATGAATTTGCTTTGTAACTTCAAAACTCGCTTCCTCCGTTGCATCGATTCGGAAACAATCACCTTTATCTTTCTTGTGCTTCATGGCATCATAAAGATTGAAACACACCTCTTCATCTTGGACTCTCACTTTCATGAGACCATCGTCCATGTCAATTGCCATTCGGGCAGTTTTCATGAAAGGCCTTCCAAGAATCAAAGGTGCATCCTCATCCTCCTCCATTTCAATGACAACAAAGTCTATCGGAAACAAAAATTTGTCCACTTTGACCAACACATCTTCCGCTACACCGTGAGGATGGGTAATGGATTTATCGGCGAGTTGCAACGTCATTTGCGTGGACCTTAATTCCATGTGTCCTAACCGTTTCACAATCGACAAAGGTATCAAGTTGATACTAGAGCCCAAATCAATCAATTCGTTGCCCACATACATGTTTCCTATCGTAACCGGCAATGTAACTCGTCCCGGATCACATTCTTTCCTCGTGAGAGTCCGTTAAATGATGGCACTACGGCTTGCATCTACCATAATCGTCTCTTGATCAGTGTACCTCGTCTTTTTCGTGAGGATATCCTTCATGAATTTCGCATATTTAGGCATTTGCTCCATAGCCTCAGAAAATGGAATATTTATTTGTAATTGCTTGAAAATATCCATAAACCGAGAATAGTGTCGAGCACTATCTTTCTTCATAGGAGCATGAGGATAAGGTAGATGTTGAATTGAAATATTGTTCATCGGCTCTTTTCCCTTCCTAGTTCTCTTCACTCTTTCTTCACTCTCTATTTTTTTCTCATTCTCACTTTTTTCCTTCTCATTTTCTACTAAAACACCCTCAACATTTTTTTCTACTTCCATCTCCTCACTATCTTTTTCTTTTTCATTTTCAACTACAACCTCCTCCTCCACAACTCTTTTACCTACACCCATGTCAATCTCTCTTCCACTTCTGGTGAGAATTGCTTTGCAATCTTTAGGATTCGGAAGCGTATTTGCCGTAAAGTGCCCTTTTTGTTGGTCGGCCAATTGTTTTGATAATTGCCCGACTTGTGTTTCAAGATTCCTTATGGCGGCATCGGTGTTCTTTTGGTTGGAAATTGCCATTTGCATAAATTGTGTGAGAGTATCCTCCATCTTCGTATTTCCAACGGGAGCTTGCAGAGGTTGAGTGTAATTTTGATATTGTTGACGGTTTGATGGTCCGGCTTCTTGCGGTCTCCATTGTTGTTGATAACCTTGGTTAGGCCGTTGTTGGTAACCTTGGTTGCCTTGTTGATACGGAGGTCGGGGTTGGTAACCTTGATTTCCCGCGTAGTTTGCTTCCTCCACAACGGGAGGACAATAACCGATCAGATGGTCACCTCGACATAATTCATACACTAACACTTGCACATTTTTACTTGAAGACTCAAGCATCTCTTTGAATTGTTGCGACAACTTAGACATTTGCTTAGTTAACAACTCAATCTGTTGTGATAATAATTTGTTCTGCGCAAGGATAACATCGCTTGTTCCTAATTCCAACACTCCCGGAGTTCATTGAGAAGGTCCACGGTTGTGACTACCTTGATGATCGTTCAAGGCCGTCTTATCAATGATAGTTGTGGCTTCCGCTGCGGTTTTGCTTAATAAGGATCCACCAGCGGTGGCATCCAACAAGGTTTTGTGTACAAGTTGCAGCCCATTTCTAAATATATGAATTTGTGACAATTCATCAAAACCATGGCCCTTGCACTTTCTTAACATTGATTTGAACCTCTCCCAAGCTTCGTTGAGAGATTCATTGGCTCCTTGTGTGAATACCGCGATGGCGGTCTTTGCTTCCATAAACCGAGTGTGAGGGAAAAATCTCTCCAAAAATTTCTCTTCCAATGTGTTCCAATCCGTCATTATGGCCGTTGACTGATCAAGATACCATTCCTTTGCCTTCCCAATGAGGGAATGCGGGAATAGTCTGTTAAACAGAGATTCCTCTTCTGCTTCCGGTGCACTAGTAGCTCCCGCTATTTCGTAGAATTTTGTCAAATGGGTGAAAGGATCTTCATGATCCATACTCGTAAATGGACTTTGATATAACAGTTGGAAAATACCGGTCTTCATCTCAGCATGACGACCGTTGTGTGCATGGCGAGCGAACTGAGCATTGTGTCTCAGACTATTAGTACATGGCCTAGAAGCAGGTGGTGGTGGTGGTGGATCTGCCTCCATAACTGTAATTATCTGTGGAACTGGTGGTGGTGTAGAAGTACTTTCCTCTTGTTCTCGCTTCTGTCTCGCTAGCTGCCTCCTTCGTCTAGTTCTGCTGTTGATTCTACGAGCGGTTCTCCCAATCTCAGGATCGAAAAGAAGTTGGTCCGCCGGTAGTTTCCCTCACATAAACTAAGTCTGGACACTAAACAAAACAGATTAACAAGTTCAAAATAAATGGTAACAAGCTTAAAATAGCTCAACTATCGCAATGCTTGCAATATCACTTAACAATCCCCGGCAACGACGCCATTTTGTTAGTAGAGTAATAGTGGGGGTTATTTTTAATCGTATCCACAGGGATTGTTCGATATTTGATGCGTGCCTTTCAATAGTTGTGATATTCTAAGTTAACGGATTCAAAAGTTTCTCAATTGTTTTTAAAATTCACTTGTAGCAAAGATTAATTGGTGACAAAGATTTTGTAAAAGGTTTTATGAAAGCATGTTAAGGTTAGGTTTCACTAATTCTTTTCACGTATAAACGATTAATCAAGCATATGAACTCGGTTTCCGACCAATATAACCGCGTATCCTCCCGACTAAGTTTATGTCTAAAGCGAAGTCGTGAGTATCGTTGTTTAGACCGTTAGATGATGTCTCACGTTAACAATCTAAGCAACGATCATTAAGATCAATACAATGCGAATAGCAAATCCCAAATCTATGTCTAGAGTTTGGTTTTTAAGAGATAAAATTGTTAGGTCATGATTTGTAGAATCTATGTCTAGAGTAAAACAAATCACACATGGATCATTAAGAGAAAACAACATCATCTATATTGATCAAAGACTTTGTTCATACACAATAGATCAAAAGCAATACATAAAATTAGGATCAACTACCTCTAACCTCAACACAAGAGAGTTTAGCTACACATTCTCATGGTAGCTTGGATGACAAGTTAAGTTGCAAAGCTTGTGGAACTTCAATCTTCAAAGATTCAAGGATTGAAGCATAAAAGCTTGGAACTTGGAAAAATAAGTAACAATGGAGTTTCTTCTTCCTCACACAAGTTTTAGGTTACAAAAAGAGTGATAAATCAAAAGTATCTCCAAAAATATCTAACCACACACTAAATAACACTTTCTTCCCAGACAAATTTGCCAGGCGAGCTACAAAATTCGCCTGGCGAGACCTTTAAGTACAGCCCACGTGCCAGAACAGTGCAAAGAACCTGAGAAAAAAACTTAAATTCGCCAGGCGAATTCCAAACTCGCCAGGCGAATTACTTTCGCCACCAAGTCGCCTGGCGAATCCTGCGGCGAAACACTTCCAGAGAGCACACAATTTGAAGACAAATTCGCCAGCAGACTCGCCAGACATTCGCCTGGCGAATTTCTCCTTCCGCCACCCATTCGCCAGGCGAATTCACTGTTTGTTGCAGACACGCGACGTTGCTCATTTCATCGTGTTTTGTTCCGATTTTTGCCACGTCCTTTTTACAAAAAATGCTGCAAAACAAACAAAAACATCAAATAGACCAAAATAAAACATTAATTCAAAAATCACTTAAAAATAAGCAGTTTCGCATTAAGGCACTTAGAAAAAAGCTTAAAAATACAGAAAATTAATCTACAATTCATTTACAATCAGCTACCTATCATAATGCAATTTCCAACTTCTCAGTGTAGGAAGGGCAACCAGTACTACAGTAGAATTTTGAAATTATAATGCTACAGAGACTGTCACTCAACATTTGCGACGACAATGGCCTAAGTGCTTTGCTTCATGTTATAGCCAGATGCTGTATAAAAACCACAAATCTGCTTTATCATGGAAAATTAAGTTACAATACAACCACATCAATGAGAAAAGAGTTGAGCTGTAAAAACTATTGCGTGTATATATACTTTGAGCTTAGATCTGAGGTGAAGTTTAGCACTTTTGTTAAAGTCCCACATCGAGAATTCTACTGGTTCAACAAGTGTTTATAAAGCATTTCTTCACATTAGAATAATAAATCTTTATTATTGGGTTACTAGTGTAAAAATTGTGGGCTTCAAGCCCAAGTAATATAAATTAAATATTTTAAAATTTGTATAAATTTAATTCTATATGAATTTCAACAAAAAAAAATTTAATTAAAAAATTAATTAATAATTTACTAATAAAATGACATGGATAATGAAAAAAAATTATAAATAATAAAAAAATTAATAAATCCTATGCCACGTCATCAAAAATCGCCACCTCATATGCCACGTCATTTATTTCTAACGGCGTTACAAATATTTGACGGAAAAGACCAATTTGATTCAGTTAGATAACGTAAGGGACCAATTTGGAACTTTTAAAAGAAAGAGGATCAAATTGGACCCAGGCCTATAGTTAGAGGACCAAAAAGGGTATTAAGCCTTAATTTTTCGCACCAGACTGATGAAGGAGTTAAATATTAGAGCTCTTTGGCTGATGCTTCATGTTGTTTATTTTGTGATTTCATTCATGATGGAAGAGAACTATTTTGAAGAACTACAGACATGTTTTATTGGGACTTTTGTTGTTCTGTATGACTCAGATTTCAAATGCTCTCACTGATCCCACTGATGGTAAGGATTCTTTTTAACTTTGTCTCCAAGTATATTACTCCAGATTTCAACTACGAATATTGAATCCTGTTAACCTATATCCGTCTATCATTTCAGACCGAAGAAATGACCGATGTACAACTTAATACATACACATTGGTTACATTTAGTCACTTACATTTGCTCAAATTATTAGTGGTTTCTGTGGCTATTTTAGTGTCCATAGCTGGTAACTGTGCAGTTTTTTCAGACCATGAATCAAGTGTAAACCCAATTAGCATTCCCAGAAGCTGGATATGGAACCTCAATAGGAGAACAATACACTTCGGAACCTCCATACCATCCATATTCAAAGGTATAAACTTAAAAGTTAAGGAATTGCATGCATGTTTTGTTACTACAATGCCACAAATCCACATAAATAGACTAGAGCTTATGATAGAAATACTTATTTTCAACATTATTATAAAATACTTGTATTTCATGACACAGAGGAAATTATCTTAGATCCTGCTTCTTTATTCACATAACCTGAAGATTATGCGAAGGTGAAGAGAAGAGTTGCCGACTTATTCAAAGAACATGAGAAAGATCTTTTAGATAAGTTATTACTGCAATGCATTCCAGTGATTAAACTTCTTTCTTCTTCATTTCTTGATAGGCAAACAAAATATTGTTAGAGAAAATCCAAGATGATCAATTCTTAGACCTTTTGACAGTTAAAACGGAAGTACGTGCTATGTGTAAAAAGCCTTACAGGTTAATCCATGATACTCAGTGCCACTGCAACCACTTTTCCTCTCATCCATCAATATTCATTTTTTCGTCAAAATCTTGACTTCACTATCATTTTTTGATTGTATCATTTCTGCAGACGAGATTGCAAAGCTGTCTCCAAACCTGTTCGGGCAACCGTCAGCGATGCTTGTGCTGAGCCGTTCTGATACTGTGCTGCATAATCAAAGGTTGAAGATTAACGTTCTGATACTGGGCCTTGAATGTACCACAAATGCAATATCCTGATGGAACCACAGACATTATGGTGTATAAGAGCTTGATATATTTATATCTTTTTAATCAGTCACACTGCCTTCCTCTCTGCATCTTTTTGTTTCAATGTGAGCCATGCTTGAAAAATGATTTGTAGGTGGACATGACGAAGGTCAATATGGAAGTAATGAGGCCTTGGATAACCAGAAAAGTGACTGAGCTTCTTGGGTTTGAAGATGAAGTGCTTATTAACTTCATTCACGGTCTTCTGGATGCGAAGGTAATTTATTATTTGAGTTATTTTGGTCATATGGTAATCTTGGAATTTTCATGGTGCTTTCAGCATTCTGTATTTAATTGGCTAGATCTAAACATTAGTTTGTTTCTTTATTATTGGATTTGTTGAAATCTATATTCTATAATACTTTATTCTTACACCTATATTGTTTTAGGCTGAGTTGTAACTGTGCCATCTTTTTCTCTTAATGAACTATCATTGATTTACATGCACATTTTGATAGTGCAATACCTTTATTTTTTTACCTTCTTGCCACATTCTGTTTGTTATAATGCAGAAAGTGAACGGGAAGGAAGTTCAAATACAAATTACTGGATTCATGGAAAAAAACACTGGCAAGTTTATGAAAGAACTCTGGACACTTCTTCTCAGCGCACAGAAAAATGCCAGTCGTGTTCCTCAGCAGTTCTTGGATGCTAAAGAAGAAGAACTTCTGAAAAAGAAGGTTCTTTTGAGTCTTGATTTACCATTCATTGGGTATAACAATACCTTTTATCCTTAAATTTATTTGAGGATGTCTGAATAAATTTGTTTCCTGTGAATGGATTAGGCTGAAAATGATAGAATATCAACTGAAATTCAGAGGAAGAAAGATAAGGAAAGCAAAGAGATCATGGAGGAGAGGCTGAAGAAACTGGTAATACTATTTGTTCGTTGCTGGATTATATTTTATAGGGCTGAGATTTTGGTTTTAACTTCCGTTTGTGCTTTCATTGCGTTCAGCTAGCTTCTGCAATTATTTGGGTTCATGTCCTTTACCTCAAACTACTGTAGGACGGAGGATTAGATGCAAAGGAAAATGATACTGCTTCAGATCCAACTTTGAATCTCAGGGACTCGGAGAACTATGTTCAGGATGGGAAAGAAACTGACAAGAGGAATGATGTTAGAGTAAGGAACATGTAAAGTAGGTCAATTCTTTATTTTTAATCATTATGTGTCGATGCTTGTCTCCTTTGCATTTTCTATTTAGTTTCACAGTGGGGTCCAATATCAATATATATGCTAAACAAAGTTTTCATTTTCTTAAAGTGGGTGGACTTGTGTTATGCTTTTATAAAGTTAGACATGGTGGAAATAGCTAGGCATCATTCTAGCAGTGGATCTAGAATCCTAACAGTACATGCAAGAAGAGACCACAAATGTGGCCACAACCTCCAGACCAGCGACAACCATCTCCAGATCACTAAATGCTGCGCCGCAGATGTTAAGGTGAACTTTAGGATCTGTCTTTTATTTTACAGGGTTTGAGTTCAAATTTATTGAAAAGTATGTTTATTTCAGCACCATGGTAAAACTTGATGATGCAGGTCTTGAAAACTTACAAATAACCTTTTGTACTGCTATTTTATAAGTGACCTAGATTTAATTGCTAACTTGGTCTGAGAATGATTGTTACACCTTTACCTGCACTGTTATTTATCATTGTAGTTTCTTTCATGTCTGAAGTTGCCTGCATTTCTTCGCTTGCAGATTGCAGGGAACAACAAAGAGGATGAGAGTGAAACTTTGAATCGAGAAAGTCCATTGTTGCAATCAGAGACTGTAGCTGAGATAGTTTTCTCATGCCAGACTATTATGTAGATAATATGCCAGTAAAAATTATCTTTATTAAGATGGATAAAATGTTAGTTTTCGGTTTAAATTAAATTATGTCTGGTCTTTGAGATGATATATTATATGTATTTGCAGATGCGTATTGGGATATATTTACCAAAATTTAACTTATTTGTGTTAGTACAGAGTACTGTCAATTGCTGCTCTATAGCATAACAATGTTTTAATACAAATCAATTTCTTCTGTGATATGTGATGTGATTTACTAAACTGGTTAAAACATGATTTCAATTTTTATTTACATATTTTTTTGGACAAATTTGTGTCATTCATAAATATTAAAAAATACTAAAAAAAACTTTGTTGATTCAATTATTTTTATATAGATTCAAATATATAAGTAATGTCAAAACAAATTTAATATTTATATACGGGATCAAATTTGTTGTTGATTATAGGCACTAATTTATTATATCTTTTAAAAATAATAACTTTTTTTGTTGAAAATTTAAAATTTTTTATTTATTATATCTTTTAAAAATAATATTTTTTTTGGTTGAAAATTTGAAATTTTTTAATTTTTATTCATATTTTTTATTTGAAATTTGAAAATATAACTTTTTTATTTATATTTTTATTATTAATAAATTTTATTTTCTCTTAATATTGAAATTACACGATATGAGAAAACAAAACTTATTAAAATGTATCATTTCACTCAAAAAAATACTAAAAAAAAACTTTGTTGATTCAAATATTTTTATATAGGATTTAATTGAAATACACTGGCAGTGTAAAGAAGTTTTACACTGTCAACAAATTATAGCTGTTAGATGTTAAAAGTGGTTTGACTTTTATTTTAAAAATTTATAAAGTCACACAAACGAATGATGGTGATGAATTGACAGTGTAAAACTTTTTACATTGTCAGTGCATAACAATTAATCTCATTTATATATATATATTCAAATATATAAGTAATATCAAAACAAATTTAATATTTATATACGGGATCAAATTCGTTGTTGATTATAAACACTAATTTATTATCTTTTAAAAATAATAACTTTTTTTGGTTAAAAATTTTATTTTTTATTTAATTTTTATTATAATTTAGAAAAAATACGCGTACCATACCAATATCTGTGCGAATGCACTGGTGTCCCACTAGTTTTGTATAAAAGAAATGAGAAGGTATATTTTAACACAAAATGAGAGAATAGTGTAATATAAAAATATGTTAGAATATCTTAGTTTAATTTACTTAAAAAAAAATCTATGGGCAATTTTATAGTAAAAAATCAAAATAAAAAAATAAAACTTTTTTTTTCCTTAACTCAAAACCCCTACTCTTACAAAAACAATAAACCCCAGAAATGAACTAACAAAACCAAGCAGCTCCGTCATCTTCCCCACTGTTCATAGCCGCAGTCCGCCGTCAAATGCAAAACCTTGCCGGAAAACACATCCGGACTTGCCACCGGCCGCCTGTAACAGTTAGAACCTCCTTCAACTTTCTCTTTTTCTACATATTTATTCATTTTTCCCAGTTTTCCCACTTTTCTGTATCGCGCGCATGAACACCATTTTATCAATAGCATTGCGGCCAAAACACCGTTTCATCCCAATCCTCTTAAAGATGATAACAACACAAACAAACTCTCTCCAAATCCCTAGCACCACCACCAAAACCAATCCAAACAACAACAACAACAACAACACCGATTCAAAAATTTCAAAACTCAATAACCAGAGCGTGAAATCGAATCTCTCTGATTTAATCACCCTCGGCGGTTTCCTCCTGTCCTCAAAACAAGTTCGCCATGACTCACTCGTTGTTAATCGAATGATCCCGGTGCTCGGCCGTCTCATTGACCGTTACGAATCTCCCCAAACGATTCTCTCCGAGTTAGAGTCAATTGGTTGTATAAATCTCTCTAACACAAACAAAAACCCTAATTCTTTGTCACTCTTGCTGAGGATTTTCTCTCGTGCAGGTAATCATGCCATGGTTATTGAAACTTGTCAGCACATGGTAGAGTTTTATGGTTTTGCAATTTTTCGGAATACATTTGCTTCGAATTTAGTTATAGAGTCTATGTTTAAAACTTCTCAACCCGAACGTGCTCTTTATATTATGGAGAATACGAAATTCCCTAATTTTCTCACTTTCAACATTGTACTTTTCCACCTTTCCAATTTAAATGACATTACCAGTGTTTCGTATGTTCTTAGACACATGTTGAGATTGCGTTATCGTCCTAATCATGCCACTTTTAGTGCAGTTCTGAATTCGTTTTGTAAAATGAATGCATTTCGGCAAGTTTATCAGATTTTGGGTCTAATGGTTGGTCTAGAGATTGACTTGTCTGTTAATGTTTGGACTGTACTCATTCATAGGTTCTGTAAATTGCGTAGGCTCGATGTTGCCACCAATTTGTTGTACAAAATGATTCGAAATGGTTGTTCTCCTAATGTTGTCACATATACCACTTTAATTAAGGCATTTATGGAATCCAACATGGTGACTCATGCCTTACATTTGTTTAATGACATGGTTTTGGCTGGCCTAGATCCCGATTTAGTTCTTTATAATGTGTTAATTGATTGTCTTTTGAAGGCCGGAATGCATGATGATGCAATTGAAGTTTTTCACCGGTTGTCAGAACAAAAAAATATGAGACCTGATTTGTATACCCTTACTTCATTGCTGTCTACAGTTTGTCGGTCTGAACGGTTTGATCTCTTACCCAAAATAGTTCGAGCTTGCAGACATATAGGTGGTGATTTAGTATTTTGTAATGCTGTTTTAAACTCTTTTATTAAGTCTGGCCGTTCTTCTTGTGCTCTTGAATACTATGAACATATGATTGTTAAAGGATTTAAGCCGGATAAATATAGTATTGCTGGGCTACTAAGTGCACTTTGTGCTGTGAGAAGAATTGATGAAGCAGTTAATGTGTATCGAGGTAGTGCTATGATGTATCATGCGAATGACGCTCACATCCATACTGTGTTAACAAGTGGGCTTATAAATGCTGGTCAGTATCACTTGGCGGCCATTGTTTTTAGATCAGCAGCAGTCCAGAAATGTTTGCTTGACAGTGAAGCATATGCTGTTGGCATCCGTGCACATCTTAGAAGTGGATTAACTCTAGAGGCCAACGCATTGTTTGACCAGATGAAGGACAATGGTCTGGAACCTAATGTTCAGACATTTAATATGATTCTTTTCAGTTCATTTAAAGAAAAAAATCTTCAAAAGATTCAACTGTTACTGAAAGAGATGATTGATTCAAGGATTGAGTTGGGTGATAGAAATTTCTTCCACTTGTGTAAATTTCAATGCAGTTGGAATTTGTTGGCTGAAATGAGAGATTTGGGTTTATTATCTGCCAAGGTGTTGCATACCTTAAGCTGTGGCAGCCTGGCAGGCATCCTGAAAGTGTAAAGGCAAATTATAAACACTGTGCTGAAGTTGATACAGAATGCAATCTAGTTCTGGATTCATCCAGTTCTGAAGATATGTCAGATGTAGCTGTGTCAGTTGGTTGAGCTCTTATTGTTACTACTATGTTGTGGCCAGCATCTAATTGAATGGTTCATTCAATTCCTATATCATGAAATGCGGCATTCTAACCACAAACTGGTACTAGTTATCATGTCTTATATTCTTTATTTGTATTTTATTTTCTGCAAGGGGAATAAATATTATTGTTTTCAAGCTAATAGTATATCTTATTGGAGTGCTCTTGACTTCATGTATCTTGTGTCTCTACCCCTTATTGTTTGTCCTTGATTTGGGTCTGTTTTTTTGCAAGATTGCACATATTGGTTTTGTGGTGACTGATTTCAAAGACATATTCGATTGGAATGCCAGAGATTTGAACATATCATGGTAACTATAATAATATGTATTCATTTATTTATATTTATAATTTTTTAGTTCTTTACGTTACTTTGTTTTACAACAAGCCTCAAAATTTCAAGTTTGTTTCATGTCATGGATTAATGTTTCTATGTTTAATTTTGTTAATTAGGTTACTTTATGAGGAAGTAAGGTTCTTATCCCATGAATGTTTGCCCGTGTTCTGATTAGTTCAGTGAGGGAAGGTAATTTTCATCAATTTTCATGGTGAGCATTGAAATGTGATTTTTTAAAACTTCACTTGCTTTGCTGATAGTTTCTTGTTTTTAATTAAACTCTGGCCGAGTTAAGCAGTGGTGAGCTTCAAATAACTTTATGCATTAAGCCGTGGTTACCAACAAAAGGGCCACTTTGGTGTTTTTTTGGTAAATGCTATGTTGCTGATGTTTTCAGCATGCATTTATGATTAGAGCTAATACTTGTTAATGCAATCATTTATGATAATTTGCTTTGGATATATAAGCTGTTCTTATTTTGTTTATGACTTATGAATAATATATTAATTTTGTTTCAAAGATGAAAACTACCTTTGGTAATCAAAACAACTCACGCCATAATAATCACTACCTGAAGTTTAAGAATAGCGATAACCTATCTGTATTCTGTTCGTGCAGAATTCTATGAACACTTTGTTTCTAAACAGATGTCATCTTCAAGATAAGACTTAGAAATAGTTGAACTATATCCGGCCATACTGACACATTTGAAGAGAAATATCAGTCCCGTCGTGTCACAACCCAAAGGCTGAACATAGGGGTGGCAAAATGGATGAATTGGATCGTTAGTGGATGGATCAAAACAATCCATTAATCCATTAACAATCCATTAAAAATTTTTCAAAAAAATCCAATCCAATCCATCAATTAAGAATAAAATCCATCCGGTCCATCCATTAACCTCTTTATAATGGACGGATATCCATCCATCCATAAAAAATGTTTTTAATTTTAAATTTTATAAAAACTATATTTTTAAAATAATTTTTTTCAATAATTTTTTTTTATTTCTCTCAAAATTCATACCCATGGTCTTTTAAATAATTGTTTTCATTAATTTCTCACTCTATCTATTAAATTTCTATCTGTCTAACTAACAAAAACTAGAAGTAGCAAAATATAATGATTCACTTTCTTTAAAAAAAATTGTATTCAATAACATGCAGTAATATAATATAAATACTATAATATAAAGTAATTGTATAAAATAGTAACAGTAACAACAACAACCACCTAATTTATAATTGACATGCAGTAATTCTAATCACTTAGTATTAGTGGGTATAAAGTAATCTGATGATAAAAGCTACTAAATGAAAAAATTGATTTATCATCTGTTATGATCGTAAGTAAATAAAATTTAGATTGTAAAATTATTAATATGATCTTGATCATTAAAATTAACTTTCCGATAGAAAAAATATTAATAAACTCTCATTGCTATATTTTGAATCATACTAAGAAGAAAATCATCTAAAACAAAATTTAAAAATAGTAAAATTGGAGCATAGAAAGTTTTTTTTAATTATAATATTTTTTATAAGAAAATATGAGAGAGAGAAAATTATTTGTTTTTTAATTAAATTTTATGATATATATTTTTTAAAATAATAAAAAAAATATACTATAAAAATAATCCAATGGATTTGAAAATTTTAGTGGATGGATTGGATTAATCCATGATTCTAATGGGATGGATTGAATCCAATCCATTAACTAATTTTATGGGTAATGGATGGATTGGATGGATTTTTTATTGGATGGATTGGATGGATTTTTACTTAACGGATTCAATTGCCACCCCTAGCTGAACATGTTATTAGGTTCACCGCCTTTGTCTTATTAGAATCTATTCCATCATTAGAAAAGTACTAGAAATCACAGGAATTGAGTTGGCATTCAAATTTAGAACATAATAACTGGATGACTTGATTTTCAAATGAGACCAAAACCACTAAAGATGTTAGGTGTAGACTCATATCTGAATTAAACACTGACAGCACCTTAACATGTTGTCAGGCAGAAAATTGTATCACTTCCTATGCCAATTGGTATCCATATCTGGTTGACAATCAGCAAATCACATTAAAATATAAAGCTTTAGAGACTCCATAGCTGAAATGAATGCATGTAGCAGTAACCACGGATTTTGACACAGTGGTTTATTTTTTCTCATCTCCTGTTGTATTTCTTATGATGGATTTCAGATTGGAATATGATAGATTCAACTTAGTATCTAAGGGAAAAAACAACAAATGTAGTAATAGAAATAGAGCAGAATCAAATGCAGTAGGAAAGTTATCAACTTTATTGATAGGAACTAGAGATCAAACGGGATCTAGCTCTTTAAACAACACAGAAACAGCAGAAAAGAAAAGAAGAATAACAGAAAAGTTAGGGCAAATGCAGAGAGGCTCTTAGAGAGGCCTGAACTCTCCCAAAATCTTATCCACTAAATTCTCTGTCCTTCTGTGTGACAGCCACCAATCATTTATTGGCAAATCCTAGGTTCTCTCTCCACTCACCAAATGCCAGCTGTCCCAACCCATGTGCAATAACAGCTAGCAAATAGTACTAGGATATTACTCTCTCTCTCCTCCCTTTTTTCGTTTTCTTTCATACACCCTTCCATACCTACCAACTCTCCCCCCTTCAAAACTATCCTTGTCCTCAAGGATAAAGTGTGGAAATTCTGTTCTCATTTTTTCTGCTAATTCCCAGGAATTTTCAAATTCTGGCAGATCCTTCCACTTCACTAAGGCCTCCAACTCCCCTTGTTCATTCCTCCGATAACTGATCACCTGCTCAGGCATTGGTTCCAACTGCCATTCTTCATTCATACAACTTGGCAGAGGTTGTGGTTCCATAGGAAGAGTCACAGCCTTCTTGAGCAGGGAGGCATGAAAGACAGGGTGCACTTTAGTATCATCAGGTAGCTTGAGCTTATATGCCACAGCTCCAATTTTCTGAATTATCTCATAAGGGCCATAATATCTGGGACTTAACTTCTGATTGAGTCTTTTTGCTAGCTTCTTCATCTTATAAGGCTGAATCTTGAGGAAGACCATGTCACCTACCTCATAAACAACATCTCTTCTATGCTTGTTAGCCTGGCTCCTCATCAAATCTTGAGCCTTCAAGAGTTGATCCTGTAATTCTCTAATTACCATATTCCTGTCAGCTGTCATTCTATTCACCTCATCTACCGCTGACAGTGGAATATCTCCTTTGATTAACACCGGTGGTGGTCTACCATAGAGTGCCTCAAAAGGGGTAGTCCTAAGAGAAGCATGGTAGTTGGTATTATACCAGTATTCTGCCCAAGCTAGCCACTTAGGCCATTGCTTAGGTTTGAGCCCAGTCACACACCTGAGATAAGTCTTAAGACATCTATTCACCACTTCTGTTTGGCCATCAGATTGGGGATGATAGGCACTGCTGTATTTGAGCTTGGTCCCTGCTTGTTTAAACAACTCTGCCCAGAAAGTACTCAAAAAAATCTTATCTCTATCAGAAACAATTGAAGTGGGGAAACCATGTAGCCGGACTACCTCCTTAACAAAAACTTCAGCAATGTCTTTGGCTGTATAAGGATGACTAATGGGAAAAAAATGAGCATACTTGGTCAGCCTGTCAACCACCACCATCACTGTATCCACTCCTTGGGCCTTAGGCAAACCTCTTATAAAATCCATGGAGATATCACTCCATGTCTGCTTGGGGATTGGCAGAGGCTGCAGTAACCCTCCTGGTGTCAGGGTTTGGTATTTATTCCTCTGACAGACTTCACATGCCTGCACATAGTCCTGTATTTTTCTTCTCATTCCCTCCCAATAGACAACGGCAGCAATCCTCTTATAAGTCCTGAGATATCCTGAATGACCTCCTACTGCAGTATCATGGAATTCATTAAGAATCCACTCAATTCTAGGGGATGCTCTAGGGATCACTATTCTTTCTCCATGGTACAATCTCCCTCCTTTCAACTGAAAACCCTTCTGACTCATAGGATCTATCAGCAAGGCTTGGACTACTCCTTTTAACCTATCATCCTTTTGCACTTCATCCTCTAGTCCTTCCCAAATCTCACTCTGGACTGTGGATATATGAGAGTATTGCTCCTGCCTGGATAAGGAATCTGCTGCACTATTATCCTTTCCAGGTTTATACTTCACCTCAAAATCATAGCCTAACAATTTGGATAGCCACCTTTGTTGTTCTTCCCCCATCACTCTCTGCTCAGTGATGAATTTCAAGCTCTTTTGATCAGTATGCACCTTAAAGTGTCTGCCTAAAAGATAGGGTCTCCATTTCTGAATAGCAATCACCATAGCCATAAGCTCTCTTTCATAAACAGATTTCTGCTGAGCCTTGTCAGATAAGGTTTGGCTCATATAAGAGATAGGTTTTCCTTCTTGCATCAACACTGCTCCTATACCCTTACCAGATGCATCAGTTTCTAGCACAAACTCCTTCTCAAAATTGGGCATAGCCAAAACAGGAATGGTGGTCATAGCTATTTTCAATCCCTCAAAGGCTGATTGTGCTTCAGGATTCCAAACAAAACTGTCCTTCTTGAGTAATTGAGTGAGTGGCCAAGCAATCTTACCATAGTTCTTCACAAACTTCCTATAATAGCCAGTCAGGCCTAGGAATCCCCTTAAACCCTTTAGATTTTTAGGAATGGGCCATTTCACCATGTCCTCAATCTTCTTGGGATCTGCTGCAACACCTTCTCCGGATATTAAATGCCCTAAATATTCCACCTCCAACTGGCCAAAAGAACACTTCTTATTTGCAAACAAGCTCTTATCTTTCAATACTTGCAAAATTTCAATTAAGTGTCTTCTATGCTCCTCCTTACTGCTGCTATAAATAAGGATATCATCAAAAAATACCAAGCAAAACTTCCTTAAATATGGTCTTAGCACTTCATTCATGAGTGACTGAAAAGTTGAGGGAGCATTTGTCAGTCCGAAGGGCATCACTAAGTACTCATAATGCCCTTCATGAGTTCTAAAGGCTGTTTTGGCTATATCCTCTGCTCTCATCCTGATCTGATGGTAGCCTGATTTCAGGTCCAGCTTAGAAAAAATGTTAGCACCTCCTAACTCATCCAGCAATTCTTCAATTACAGGTATGGGAAATTTGTTGGGCACGGTCACCTTGTTCAGGGCCCTGTAGTCAGTGCAAAACCTCCATCCTCCATCTTTTTTTTTCACCAACAAAACAGGACTAGAGAAAGGACTAGTACTGTTTCTGATAATTCCTGCTTGTAACATATCCTTTACAATCTTTTCTATTTCATTTTTTTGATAGAAAGGATACCTATAAGGCCTCAGATTAGGTATAGCAGCACCAGGTTTCAAGACAATAGCATGGTCATGTTCCCTTACTGGAGGAAGTCCCATTGGTAGAGTGAAAACATCTTCAAATTGGCTCAAAACATCTTCCCATTCAGCTAACTCTTTATCTTCCAGTTCTAGTACAGATTGTAAGGATTGTACCACAAACCCTACTCCTTCATCACTCAAAGCTTTTATCATAGCTTTCATGGAGGCTTGTTTAGTACACAAGGCAGGATCACCTTGTATGCTAAACTTTTGTCCCTCCCATGCCCATTTCAAGCATAACTCCCCAAAATTTGCCTCAATGTTGCCCAAACTGGCTAACCAGTCCATTCCCAGCACCATATCAGACCCTCCTAACTCCATCAAGAAGAAATGTTGGTTGAATTCTACACCTTGCATCAAGAATTTCAACCCTTCACAAATTCCTTGATACCTCACTCTTTCTCCATTTCCTACCTCAATCACATAAGGAGGGCTGTCTATCAGCTCCAACCCAAGTTGTTTCACCACTCTAGCATCAATGAAATTACTGGTGGCACCTGAATCAATTAGGGTTATCAAATCTGTTCCATTCACATTTGCCCAAACCTTGAATGACTTGCTAGAGGTGAACCCTTCCCTACTTTGCATAGACAGCTGCAGAGTCTTACATTCCTCCCATGTTTCCCACACCCCATCTGTTTGCACCCCTATTCCTCCTATTCCCTCTTCCTCCCCACTACTGTTTTCACATAACTGCAAGCTCATATTTTTGAATTTGCAAATATGCTCCCTATTCCATTTGTCTCCACATTTAAAACACAATCCTTTTTTACTTCTTTCCTCCAGTTCTGCCGGTTCTAGTCTTTTCCCTTTATACTTCTCCTTTCCTCCCATATTGGCCCCCTCACCCTCCTTCCTATTTCCTCCTACTTCACCAGGATCCTTGATCCTCACAGTTCCTCCCCTTTCTCTCCATGAACTTCCTCTCTTCTGCACCACCTCATTCTTTTCTTCAATGAGCAAAGCCCTATCCATCAATTCAGCCAAATCTCGACTCTCATGGAGCTTCATTTCAGCTTGAATCTCTTCCTTCAACCCATTCAGAAAAATAGAGTCCAGCATGACTCTTTCTTCCCTCCTTAATGGTGCTACCATCATCTCAAACTTCTCCCTATAATCCACCACTGATCCTTTCTGTTTCAAACTTAGCAACGGTCCTAAGGGATTTTGTAAGAGTCCAGGCTGGAACCTCCTCATCACTGCTATTTTAAACTCCTCCCAAGTTCTCAAAGGTGCTTGCTCCTCCCACCATTGATACCAGTTTAGAGCTCTGTCCTCCATTGCCAGCACTACTGCATCTAGCTTGTCTTGGACTCTCACTCCATTCAAGTGAAAATATCTTTCAATACGAACTAACCACCCATAAGCATCATCTCCTTTGAAAACTGGAATCTCTACCCTTCTGTGACCAATAAACCTAGACTGACCCTCACTACCATGGCGACGCCGGTGTGGGCGTGATTCTCTTGAAATGGTACTTCTCTCACTCCATTCGTCCTCTTCCTCCTCATCACCTCCACGAATACGATGTCTCCTACGTCTTATTTGGGTATGTCTAGGGTTTTCTTGAATCAGCTGGCGAATCTCTTCCACTGTGACTTGTGGCCTTGATTGTTGGTCCATTACTAACTGTCGGATCTGATCCATTGTCACCTCAAAATTGCTCATCCTTTGTTCTAATGCTTCCACCCGGTTTTCCATGGTGCTTCTCGTCACAACCATTCACTTCGCGCAGCAAAAACCAAGGCTCTAGATACCAAATTGATAGATTCAACTTAGTATCTAAGGGAAAAAACAACAAATGTAGTAATAGAAATAGAGCAGAATCAAATGCAGTAGGAAAGTTATCAACTTTATTGATAGGAACTAGAGATCAAACGGGATCTAGCTCTTTAAACAACACAGAAACAGCAGAAAAGAAAAGAAGAATAACAGAAAAGTTAGGGCAAATGCAGAGAGGCTCTTAGAGAGGCCTGAACTCTCCCAAAATCTTATCCACTAAATTCTCTGTCCTTCTGTGTGACAGCCACCAATCATTTATTGGCAAATCCTAGGTTCTCTCTCCACTCACCAAATGCCAGCTGTCCCAACCCATGTGCAATAACAGCTAGCAAATAGTAATAGGATATTACTCTCTCTCTCCTCCCTTTTTTCGTTTTCTTTCATACACCCTTCCATACCTACCAGAATACAATTAGAAGAATTTTAAAGCATTCGTTGGTTCAAAAAGTTATTATATTCAGGTAATTATCATAAAGCCAAAGGGGATAGGATCCTATGGAAAAACAACCAAATTCAAGTTGCAACTACTTGAGGACTGTAATCCATTGGATGGTTATCATTTTGTTAGTTTCTTATTCTATCTAGCTGGCATCAGTTGCATTTTCTTATTTTCAAATTCACAACCTTTCCTTTCAAATACGGAAATGTCAAGGCCCTCCCATATATGGTTCAGCCAACAAAATATCTGTACCATTATACCCTGTCTTCTATTAAAATTGCAATATTAATGTGTTTCATACTTGATATATATTTTCAAGAAATAGATATACATATCCTTCTAAAGAGAAAACATTGGCTTACACTTCTGAATTGAAACAAATTTTTACGATCCTTCTATTTTTTGTGTAGAGAAATGACTTGTAGATTATGTAGCAAGGAGAGTATATCAGATGGAGGATAGTTAAATCACTAAAAGCAGAGAAAGAGTGAAAAATCATAAGAGAAGCCGTGAAAACTGAATAATATATTTCAAGTGTGATTAATGTACATAAACTAATATCTTTATATAAACTATTCTAACTTAATGATTCGGACTAATTGACTAAAAGTCCGAATACATATTTCTATTAACAATAGTAAAAAGAAATTATTTACAACACTCCCCCCCATCAAGCAGGTGAATAAATAGTTATCTTCCCAGCTTGTAGCTTGGACTAGGTAGTAATAAGGATCGTATTTTAAGTTTAAATTGAATCTTGAATTATAGACAGGGCTGTGTATAGAAATTTTGGGGACTTAGGCAAGACAAGCTTGTAGACTTAAAAATGTTACTAAAAAACAATTGGATGTTGGGTTTGGGCTTTGAAAATTGACCTGATGATATTTTGATAATAATTAGAAACTGAGCTACGCAATAACTTATGTTATAGAATATTAGGGTAATAAAATGACCATTTGTCCAGGTAAATCTACTCGTATATTCTGAAATAAAACAATCAATACTAATGGATGGGAAATTTGAGGACAAAAGTGCCTTAGTTGCCTAGGCCAGGCCTAGCCATGGCCATGATTGTACAATAGTTATATTGCTAAAAAACAGATTATACAATAATTCAAGGCTAACATATCATTATTATCCATATTATTTGGGATTAAAAAGTTTGTAATAATGTAATGTTAAATGTCTGTTAATATAAAATCCATTCCTGCTAGGAAAACTAGCTACTGAAAAGTAAATTTACTGTTTCACATTCAATATTCCTCTTCTATAAGCTAACAGTTGGCCTTCACATTTTTCACAGACCACACAAACCAGAACCTTTAATTGAATATGTCCAAGGTCAAAGTTCTTGAACAAGTGACAGGAGTATATAGACACAGTATCTAGCAGAGTGATGGATCCCAGTTATGATAGCATTATAAGAGAGTTTGTGAATGGCCTGCAACTCAAAAGCTGGCTATGATTTTGCAATTCAGAACCTGAAACCATCCTTATAATGTCACAACTTTTCCGGTGTTGAACATCTAAATGCACTTTGTGTTTTGTCAAAGTGCAAAGAAATATACTGCTCTTGGCCAATCTTAATTATCATATATATGATTAGAATTATTTTAGCATCAACCAGAACTATGTTGCCTCTGGCTTTATGTTGCTAGACCTACACTTGTAATTTGTAATTTTTTATAGATGGATTATTTTCTTAGGAATGGATTAGATGGAAGCGCAACTTACTTACAGCAGTTAACATTTTCTCCTAGTCACATCTATCTATTATTATAAGAAAGTTGGGTCCCTATTGAACACATGTTCGCTTCTCTGCCTCAAAATTTCCCGCTTCGTTGCATATATAAACTTTATATTTTTCTCCTGTATTTTCTTATATGATTGTTTTATTATATTAGTTTATTTGTTTCTTATTCTTACTTTACAGCGATGCCTTTTATGTATCCTGCAAAAAATTTCAAATTTCGAACAAACAAATTTTCCTTCTGCATAACATTTCCGTTTTCCACTTTATCCTTTGTGAGACCACACACGTCACCTCATCATTTTGGTGTTGAAGAGATGCAGTGCTCTGATTGTGGAAAAGAGATGCTGTGTTCCAATAGTGGGAAATATGAATTTTTAAATGTTTTGCTTCTCTCTCATCTTTGTTTTTCAATGTTGTTGCAGATACGCAGAGGACAAGGCTTTAGTGGGGTGGTGAGCATTGTTGCAGAACATCATATTGATGTGTAACCTTATCCTTGGGGTTGGAGTTCAGAACTACATAGATTATTATTATTCTATATCACCATGTTCTATTTTGTGCAAGTGTATTTGACATGATAGTTTTGTGTTTCATGTTGACCAATGACCGCATATTCCAAATTCAGATTTGAAGGTACATAGAAACAACTCAGGAAATCTTTTACTTATATCCATACACGCGTGGCATATTTTTTGTATCTTTTATGGTATATTTTTCCTCATTCGAATGTTGTAGGCATATAAAAGAAGTGGGAAATATGCTTCTCCTGTCCTTTTACTGTGAATGGACTTATATAAGGGGGCTTAAAACTTTAAAAGTAGTTCAAACTGTATGGTAGTTAAATTTTCTTTTCTTAGGCGCTGTTGTTACAACAACAACAAAGCCTTATCCACTAAGTGAGGTTGGCTACATGGATCAAACTACGTCATAATGTTCTATAAAAAACGTATTTCTATCCAACCTCAGGTCAGGTTCTGTTAGCTGACAGCGGATAAACTAGGTAATTGATTAATTGAATTTGTAGGGTTTTGTAAAATTAGCGGCTGAGCTAATTGCAAAATATGAAATGACATAAAAAGATATTCTAAAATAATGATTTTTTTTTTCAATTAATGTAGCAAGGATAAAATTGAGATAAAAATGTTAAACTACAAAATGTTTGAAATATTTTATCAATAAACGCAATAAACTAGTAATTAAAAGCTGTTAGCTTATTATAAAAAATTGCTTCCAAATAAATCTCTTTTGGCTCAAAAATTTGCCTTGACTTAACAAAGTCTTAATCAATAACTTGGCAGAACTATTTTGTTCTTCTGTTTTTATTTTTTTTCCCCGTCTGTCCTCCATATTTCCTCTTCAAACTAATGTTTACTTTTATACAATGCAGGTTGCGACAGTTTCTGCAAGTTTCCTTGATTTCATGATTTCTCAATTCTCATGTTTTCTACAGAGTATGTTTCTTTCTTTCAGACAATTTCTCTATTTTGCCAATAATTCAATTAAGCATTTGTCTGCATTTTGATGGAATTTGTTTGCCGTTGTTGATAACTCTTTTTATGTTTTAATAATTATCATTTTGTTTGTAACCTGTTTTTTTGTCCTTTATTTTGGAGCACCAATTTTTTTTCAAGCACTTTTTTCCACCCATGATTGGTTAAAAACTCAAAATGTTATATTTATTGTGTATCAGTAACAAAAGCTACACTAATGCATATAGAACCCAAAGAAAAGTAAATAAAAGAATTACTTATCAATTTAAAGCATATGAGTTTCCAGTCTGTTTGTGAGTTTGAATTAGAGTGGAGAGAGCTTTAGGTAAAAGGAAGAGGAAGAAAGAATTGAAAATGAAAGAAATGATAATACTCTAATTTGAATAGATGACTGTTGGTTTTTTTACTAATACAAAATTCTTCAAAAATTGAAGTACTAAACTTTGTATTGAAAGAGACTTTTGGAGGATTTTAATAATCTGTTCAAATCTAACATATGTTGTTATAATACTTTCAAAACTTAATATACTAATGATAAATATACATTTATCATTCTGTATGAAAATAGAATCTCAAAATCGTAAAAGATTTTTTAGTTTTCCTTCTACTCTCTTCCCCTTACTCCTCCAAAACTTTGTTTATCTTAAAACGAATAGAGTGTAATAAAATGAAATAGAGATTTCACTATATTGTTTGAATATTTTATGGAGTGTAACAAATTTATCATCCTACCCAAATCGAAGGAGAAGAAAAGTGGCATCATGTGATGGACTGGAATAAATACTACTCCATCGAATGTGTCGTACTAGTGTTGGACAAGTTGATTGAAAGTACATTTATTTTCTTCCTCATTGTTCTTAACTCCTCAGACTTACAACAGTACTAAGCCAAAGACAATAGTTCAATTTTATAAATAAAGTTTAGAACACAAACCATACGAGACGTGGTTATCAGTTCTCACTCACTTTTGAGTGTTCGATCATTTTCAGACAAGTTGTTCCATTATCAAGGAGCTTACTTCTTGAATAGACTCAAGTACTTCATTTAATTAGTTCTAAAGCTTCAAACTCCACCACCAGTGATCTTGTACAAAGCAGAATCAACCATGCTCTGAAATTCCTTTAGAAAATCCACAAAGACATGTGTTTCTTCGACCTTGTTGCTGCTATCCAGCAAATTTTGGCCTTTCACAACTGCAGTATAGATCTTCAATTTGTCAACGGGGGAAATCAAAGAACCAACATCATTATCAGCAATTACTTTCCTCACATGGCAAAGATAATCATCCAAATCATTTATTGCTTTAACTTTCTCCTCAAGTTTCTTCTCTTCAGCCGTAAAATTCTCAGCTTCTTGAATCATTCTCTCTGGTTCTTCAGTTGTTAGGCTTTCTGTTTCATTCGATATTGTAATATCTTTCTTATTACCACTGGTTTCTTCCTCTGCAGACAAGTTTAATATACCATCTGCATCTATTGCAAAGTATACTTGGATAGGAAGACTGCGTGGTGCAAGAGGTAGTGAGAGAGTAGGGGTGGGAATAGGCTGGGCCGAGCTAGGCTTTGCCAAGCCTAAGCCTGGCCTGCTAAAAAATTCAAAGCCTAAGCCTGACCTGCTAAAAAATTCAAAGCCTAAGTCTGACCTTTTCGAATGCCTGATTAGCCTACTAGTCTATTTAAAAGCTTATTTTATTTGAACATCTGTAAATAAGAAATTCAATTAATGTTAAATAGACTAACAAGTTAAAAGATCAATGAGATTAAATGTTTGTTTTCATTGTCTCGTTCAAGTTTTCTTATTAGCATAAGTTTGGTGATACTATTTGTTGAAGATAGCTTATGAGAAAAACTTATGAAAACAACCTATGACATTGTTTATAATGTTTTTTCAACTTATTTTCATAAGTTCTTCAAGATAACTAAGTTTTATTTTCGTATTTTAATTCAAAGTACAAAATAGAATATAATAATAATAAATTTATTAATTTTTTCTTAAATAGGCCAGCCTGATAGGCTTAAAAGGCTTTTCTTACGGCCTGTGGCCTAGCCTCTTTAGCTAAATAGACTTATAAAAAAGCCTAGGCCTTTTCTATTTAAGAAAAAGCCTGGCCTGGCCTGAGCCTATGTAGGCTAGGCCGTAGGCCCCTGTTAGTTAGCCTGACCTATTCTCACCCCTATGAGAGAGAAAACACACCAAGCAAGTTGTTCTCACTAGCTATTATTCTCTCACCCTCATAAACCTTAATTGAAACTCTACTTTGGTTATCTACATCTGTAAAATATGTTTTCTTCTTAGTGATAGGAATGGAAGTGTTCCTAGGAATCACGATATCCATGATATCTCCTTTTTCTAACGTACCAAGAGACAAGGGTGTGACATCTCGCAACTTTAGGTTTGGAACATACTTGACATTTAACATAGCAGCCTGGACAGCTGCACCATAAGCCACTGCTTCATCAGGGTTGATGCTCATGCACAAATCCTTCCCATTAAAAAAATCCTGCAATAGTTGTTGCAATTTGGGGATTCGGGACGAGCCACCAATAAGGACCACATCATCTACACTACTTTTGTCCATTGCAGAATCCACAGCATCTCCTGACAATCTCCATACACTTTTCAAAGAGGTCTATGTTGATCATCTCAAACTTTGCTCGAGTGATAGATGAAGATAACTCAATTCCCTGAAACAAAGCATTTACCTCAACAGAAGCAACAACGGAAAAAGAAAGGATCCTTTTCGCCCTCTCGCAGCTAGTTCGTAGCCTCCTCAAAGATCCTGGGTTTCCACTTATGTCCACTTTGTTCTTCCTCTTGATCTCCTCTACGAAGTGATTCATCATTCTGTTGTCAAAGTCCTCTCCTCCGAGGTGAGTGTCTCCAGCAACAGCCTTAACATGAAATACATTATTCTTAATTGAGAGGAGAGATACATCAAAAGTTCCACCACCAAGATCAAAGATGAAAACGTTTCTATCTTCAACACAATTAGGTCCTTTTTGAAGGCCATATGCAAGGGCAGCAGCAGTTGGTTCATTGATTATCCGCATTACATTCAAGCCTGCAATGGCACCAGCATCTATGGTGGCTTTTCGCTGAGAATCGTTGAAATAGGCCGGAACTGTAACCACTGCATTTTTAATAAGTGTCTCCAAAAATTTCTCTGCGACCTCCCGCATTTTTGTGAGGATCATAGATGATATTTCCTCTGGTGAAAAGCTTTTTTCTTCACCCCTGTATTTAACAAGGATCATTGGGTTGTCATTAAAACCAGCAATGACCTTAAAGGGCCACAACAGTAAATCATTCTGAATAGTGATATCACTGTATTTCCTTCCAATTAACCTCTTTGCATCTGCATAAACAAAATTGTAGGTGATTTATAATTTGTTCTTTTCTATTTAAAGCATTATGGATAAGTATTATTAACCAGATTAATTAATGTACAAACCATTTATGCAGAAACGAAAAGAAGATAAATTACCAAATACTCCCTCCGTCCCAAAATATAAGAGAAAAAATCAAAATCACACTTATTAAGAAAAGTTAAATCATAATAATTTGACTAAGATTTTGTTGAAATAAATTGTTTTGAAAGATGTAAAAATAATTCTGATTGGTTGTTGGTTATAGAAAAGATGAGAGAGAAATCAAATTAAATGCAATTTGCATTTAATTTTACCTTGAAAAAGATGAAAGTTGATTTTTTTCTCTTATATTTTGGGACAAGAAAAATGCATTTTTTTCTCTTATATTTTGGGACGGAGGGGGTATAGTGTTGGCTGGATTTGAAGCAGCTTGATTTTTAGCAGCATCGCCAATCAACCTTTGAGAATCAGTAAAAGCAACAAAAGAAGGTGTGATTCTGTTTCCTTGTTCATTGTGGATAATCTCTGCTCGGTTGTTTTGCTCTTGCCATACAGCAACACATGAATAAGTCGTGCCAAGGTCGATTCCAATAGCAGGTCCCTCATATTTTTTGGCCATTCTGTTTCAAGTTAATGAATCTGTTTTAGGGAATTTGGATAGATAGAATTGTTGAATATGTTTTTGGTTGGCTTTAATATATAAACTGTGAAATGTAAATTAGCTGAGTACGTCCACTTTTTAATCTTCTGTCATTAAAGCTGTTTATGCATATATATTATTGGCTCCTTAAATTCCATAAAATGAATTAACATATCTTTCCTATACAAATCCATGACTTTATATTATCCCCATCACTAAAAGAGTCTCTTTGTTTTCTTTTGTGAAATATAAACCGAATGCTTGAGTTTTTATTTTTATTTTTATTTATTTATTTATTTTTTTAAGTATATGGATAAAATTGATTAGTGAATTTATTGTATTTGTTTCGTATCTTCTGAAAGTATCTTTTGTCTAAGCACTATGTCTAAATATATAAAATTTGACTAAATTACAGAATTCAAAAAGTTCAATTAGTATTAAATTTGTAAATTATTTTAGAAGTTTATTAATATAGAGTGAGTTAATCAACGGGGTTCTTAATTCTCACGTCCCATTACTGTTGCAATGGCCAATTATGACGTATGAAGAGTCTTGCTGATAATCAATTGCAAGTCAATTTACAATTGTATAATAATAGGTCTTCCTACTTTGGCATTGGTTGGGGGTGAGGGGGAAAGGATCAGCTGATTTTAAGGCGCCAAAGGCATGGTGTTTTTGGTTGATTTTGCCAGCTTTTGATTAAAGAAAAAATGCATAAACATGAAAAATGGGATGAGAGTTAGGGGTGTGCATGGTTGATTATTTTTAGAAATTAAAGCATAATTATTTTTAAACCAGTTAAATGATTTGGATTTATAACCATAACCACATTTCAATCAAAACTGGTTATAAAACTGATTATAATTTGGTTATGGTTATATAACCGGTTTTAAACCGGTTATTAATTTTTTTTCAAAAAAAATATTTTCTTTTAAAAATAATAATATTTTTCCAAAAAAATAAAAAAAAATTGTTTTTTTTTTCCAAAAAATTTAATTTTTTATTCGATTATTTTTATTAATCAAGAAATGATTGATTTCACATTCTACACTCACTTGATTTTAATCACACTAATTTTTATTTATTTTTAGTAAAAAATACAGTAAAATATTACTTATACACTAACAAAATAGAATAGAATACTCCCTACACTTTGTAGATATGTTTTTTTGTTACATTAAAATATTAAATTATAATTTAATTTGTATACTAAATTATAACAAGAAATAAAAATAGTGTTTTAATATAAAAATATTTTTATATTAATTTAAAAAAAAAATAGGCTAAAATACAGTTTTGGTCCCCCTGTTTGTCAAAATTTACGGTTTTGGTCCCTCCATTTTATTTTTTTAACAGTTTTGGTCCCCCACCCTTACCGTTCATGCACGGAAGTGTACTGTTCATGTACGGACCAGTTACTGTTCATCATTTTTTTGGGTCAAAATTGGGGTGGGGGACCAAAACTGTTAAAAAATAAAATGAGGGGACCACAACCGTGAATTTTGACAAATAATAAGACGAAAACTGTATTTTAGCCCAAAAAAAAAAAGGACTACACGCACGACAAATTTGTTTAATTGCAACCTGCAAACAAACTTTTCATTAGTTGAATGAAACAAATACTACACACATGGCAAATTTGTCCTTAGTAGATTATTGCCTGCACGGCTCCAGTTAATGCAAAGTTGTTAATTTTTAAAAATTAATTTTTGGCAAACCAATTAATTTGGCAAATGATAAAAGTTGTTTAATTGCAACGGAAAAGTTAATTGCCGGTTGGTCATTTTTTCGGTTGCAATTAAAAAATTAATGAAACTGAAAATTAATTGCAACCGAAAAAATTAATGAAACCAATTTTTAGAAAAACCAATTAATTTTTAAAATTTTACTAATGATAAAAGTTGTTTAATTGCAACCGAAAAATTAATTTGGCAAACCAATTAACCTCACGAATGGAAGCACAAAAATTAATTTAAAAAATAATTTTTGTAAAAAGATAAAATAATGTTTTATTCGAAAAAAAATTTAAATTGAAACATTTGAATTTTGGATAATAACCGGATTATAACCGGGTCCAAAAATAAAATATGGTTGGCATATTGGATAACCAACCATTAATAATTAAACTGATTAATAACCATTTAATTATATCCAGACTGTTATTTCATTGATTCTGTGGTTGACATTTATTTTGCTAAAACTTTTACTAGCAGCAAGATGTTGAAACAAGATGTTCTAATTTGCTGCACTCAACATGTCGAATGAAGATGTCCCAACCTGCTCATAGGACATCGTGTTTGGATTCAGTTTAAAAGCAGATTCTGTTGCTGAGATTTGTTACTGAATATTCTGTGAATATTTGGTTATCATATGTGGCATCCAAAGCATTTTTGGATTGTGTTTATTTGTTGGTATTTCGGATTTTCAGCTGTTTCTAATTATGGAGACATATTAGGAAACTTTAGATTGAAGACCTATTTTGTTGGAGTTTATTTTGCAGATTTGTGAGCAGTCTATTTGCTGCGTTTTTGAAGCCCAATTCAGTCCAGATTTAATGCTATATATTGACTGGTGTAAACCTAATTTAGGGGTGGAACTTACGTGTATTTTGTTAGGGTTTTCGAGTGTATTTTGTGAGCCTAACTGGTATCATTCTGATAACAGTATAAGGAATGGTTTTTTGTGTTGTAAGTTCTGTCAGTTACTCATAAGCTTTTAAGCATTGAGTTTCTTGTGTGTCAATTCTCATAAGCTTTGAAGTATTGAGAATTGTGTGTTTTGAAAGTGTGACTTTCGGTTTGTTACTTGTGTGGAAAGAAACCAATCACGGGTTGTGGTTGTAGAGGGATTTGAGGAGGGCCTCATACCTAGGTGAGTCTTAGGTAGAAGTCATAGGAAGGGTAGTGATTAAGTGAGCAGATTATTTGGTTATTGTATGATCTGTGAATTGATACTATCGTATATTGGTTTCGTCCCTGGCTTGGAAGCCCCCAGAGTAGGATTGTTGATCCGAACTGGGTAAACATATCACTGTGTTATTTACTTTCTGCACTGTTATTTTTATTGTTATCTTGTTCATTGTGTTGGATATCAGTGTCTCAACATCTGTGTAGGACATCTGATATCTGTGCCAGAATTTCAATTGGTATCAGAGCTTGCACCCTTGTTTGGTTCTGGGTGAGATTCAGGGAAGGTACTTTCTGGTACAATGGACAAGGATGGAGGATTTCTGAACAGACCACCTCTGCTTGATGGTTCCAACTATGACTATTGGAAACCAAGGATGATAGCATTCATCAAATCCATGGATGATCAAGCATGGAAAGCTATTATAAAAGGATGGGAACCCCCAAAGGTTAAAGATGGGAAAGGTACCCCTACTGATGTGGTGAAGGAAGAGGAAGACTGGGATGATGCAGACTACAAAGGGTCCGTGGGAAATTCCAAAGCTATGAATGCATTGTTTAATGGTGTCAACAAGAATATCTTCAGGTTGGTTGAACATTGCACCATTGCAAAAGAGGCGTGGGAGGTCTTGAAGGTTGCTCATGAAGGGACTTCAAAGGTGATGATGTCAAAAGTTCAGCTTCTCACTAGCAAGTTTGAGAGTTTGAAGATGAAGGAGGATAAGAGCATTCATGATTTTCACATGAACATTGTTGAGATAGCTAATGCCTCAAGTGCCCTAGGTGAAAAGATGTCTGACAGCAAACTGGTCAGAAAAATCCTCAGATCTTTACCTAAGAGATTTGACATGAAAGTGACTGCTATAGAGGAAGCTCAGGACATAGACAAGATGAAAGTGGATGAACTTGTGGGATCTCTTCAAACATTTGAATTAGGGATCAGTGAAAAGTCTGAAAAGAAGAAGAGCATAGCTTTTGTGTCAAATACTGGTGACTCAGAAGATGAGGGTGACCTGGTCAGAGATGAAGGGGTGTCTAAAGATCTGGTATTGCTTGGAAAACAATTTAACAAAGTGTTGAAAAGGATTGACTGGAAGTCGAGAGCAAATGCTCAGAACAAGTCACTCGACATCAGTAAAAATCAGGATGGAGGCAGAAGGTCCAGAATTGAAGAAGACTCCAATCAAGGGAAGAGAGTTCAGTGTTTTGAATGTGAGGGATTTGGGCACATAAAGACTGAGTGTCCCACGTATCTCAAAAGGCAGAAGAAGGGCTTATCTGTGTCTTGGTCAGAAGGGGAGTCTGAGAGTGATCTTGAAGAAGAATTAGCAAAATTGGTGACAGCCCTGACCGGGAAATGTAAGGCTGATGGAGAAACTACTTGTGAGTCTGACTCTGACAAAGAATCTTATATTGGAGAACTCACTAAGGAAGAAGTCTTCACCGGGTTCTCAGAGTTGTGTATCAAGAATGAAGAAAGGTGCTAGATAATATTAGAACAGAAGGTTCTGATAGCTCAACTAGAAGCTGAGAAGGAAGAACATCTATCAATCATTGCTGATCTAAAAGAGGAGGTTGTATGGAAAAAGTCAAAACTTGACAATATGACCAAATCGATAAGAATGCTGAACAATGGTACCACGCAGCTGGATGAGATTCTTCAGACCGGGAAAGATGCTGGAAATGTGCATGGCCTTGATTTTAACAATAAAGCAGAGAACTACAAGAAGCCTGTATTAAAGTTTGTGCCTCAGAAAATAAAGCAAGAAGAGGGGATGTCAAGTCACATGGTTCAACATCAGATGAAGCATAAGAAAAGAGTATGTAGTTCAAAGTATAAACCATGGAAATGTCATTACTGTGGAAAGATTGGTCATTTAAAGTCCTTTTGCTACAAGCTGCACGGCTATCCCAAAACTGCTCATCAACAAAATAAAGGACAGAGTTGGACTAAAGTGAGGAGAAGATGGACTCCTAGAAAAATGATGGCTGGTCTCATAGCTCATACCTCTCTTAGAGCATCTGCAAGGGAAGATTGGTACTTTGACAGTGGTTGTTCAAGACACATGATCGGTGTGAAGAAATTCTTGTCAGATATCAAGCCTCACTCCACCAATTATGTCACTTTTGGGGATGGATCAAAAGGTGAAATAAAAGGTGTTGGAAAGCTGGACTACACAGGACAACCAAATCTGGATCGTGTTCTATTTGTCAAAGGGCTGACTGCAAATTTGATCAGTATAAGCCAACTGTGTGATGTAGGTCTCAAAGTAAATTTCACTAAATCTGAATGTCTAGTAACCAATGAGAAAGATGAAGTTGTTATGAAGGGAACCAGGTCTAAGGATAACTGCTATCTGTGGAATCCTCAAGAACCAAAACGTTTGTCTACCTGTTTGATGTCAAAGGAAGATGAAACCAAACTGTGGCATCAGAAATTGGGTCACTTACACTTGAAAGGGATGAAGAAAGTTATGTCAAGTGAAGCTGTTAGAAGTATTCCCAAGCTGAAGATTGATGAGGATAAAATATGTGGTGAATGTCAAGTTGGGAAGCAAACAAGGGTGTCACACAAGAGGCTTCAACATCTTACCACAACTTCTAGAGTTCTGGAACTGCTTCACATGGACTTAATAGGACCTATGCAGGTCGAAAGTCTTGGTGGGAAGAAGTATGCCTATGTTGTCGTTGATGATTACTCCAGATTCACCTGGATAAGCTTTATCAGAGAAAAGTCTGAAGTATTTGCAGCCTTCAAAGAGTTGTGTCAAAGGATTCAACGAGAAAAGGATTGTGGTGTTGTTCGAATCAGAAGTGACCATGGGAAAGAATTCGAAAATAGCAGGTTTGAAGAGTTTTGCTTATCTGAAGGAATCACTCACGAATTCTCATCACCGATCACTCCTCAGCAGAATAGTGTGGTGGAACGCAAGAACAGGACTATACAAGAGTGTGCAAGAGTCATGATTCATGCCAAAAAGCTTCCATATCATTTTTGGGCTGAAGCCATGAATACTGCTTGCTATATACACAATAGGGTGACTATCAGATCAGGTACTTCTGTCACTCTCTATGAGCTATGGAAAGGTAGAAAGCCAAATGTGAAGTATTTCCATGTGTTTGGGAGTAAGTGCTATATCTTGGCGGATCGTGAGCAGAGGCGAAAGATGGATCCTAAGAGTGAGGAAGGGATATTTTTGGGATACTCTACAAACAGTAAAGCATATAGGGTATTTAATTCCAGAACTAAGGTGATGATGGAATCCATAAATGTGGTGGTTGATGACTCTAGCAAAGACGAAGATGTCCCAGATGATGTTGGAGCATGCCTTCCCATGAACAATGAAATCTCACAAGACATTGAGTCTGTAGAAGATAATGCTCAAGAAACCGACACTAGACCTGAGAATGAAGAGGTAGAGGATGCTAACAGGGGACCCTCTATAAGGATTCAGAAGGATCACTCTAAGGAATTGATTATTGGAAATCTGAATGAAGGTGTAAGAACCAGAACGAGGGAGGCTGTGTCAAATGCATGTTTTGTTTCAAAGATTGAACCAAAGAATATCAAAGAAGCATTGACAGATGATTTCTGGATAAGTGCTATGCAAGATGAACTTTGTCAATTCAAGAGGAATGAAGTCTGGGAACTGGTACCACGACCAGCAGGAACAAATGTGATTGGAACAAAATGGGTTTATAAGAATAAGTCTGATGAACAAGGAGTTGTCACCAGGAACAAAGCCAGATTAGTTGCTCAAGAATATACACAGATTGAAGGAGTAGACTTCGATGAAACATTTGCTCCTGTGGCTCGATTGGAATCCATTAGATTGCTGCTAGGAGTGGCATGTTTGTTGAAATTCAGATTGTTTCAAATGGATGTCAAGAGTGCCTTTCTGAATGGCTATCTTAATGAGGAAGTCTATGTTGAGCAGCCTAAAGGTTTTGTGGATCCAAATTTTCCTGATCATGTCTTCAAGCTAAAGAAGGCTTTGTATGGGTTGAAGCAAGCTCCAAGAGCTTGGTATGAAAGGCTGACTGAGTTCTTAGTCAACCATGGGTACAGGAAGGGTGGTATTGATAAAACACTTTTTATCAAGGAGAAGGATGGGAAACTAATGATTGTTCAGATTTATGTAGATGATATTGTGTTTGGTGGGATGTCGGATGAAATGGTCCAACATTTTGTCAACCAAATGCAGTCTGAATTTGAGATGAGCTTGGTAGGTGAATTGACCTACTTCCTTGGATTACAAGTTAAGCAGATGGAAGATTCCATTTTTTTTGTCAGAGCAAATATGCGAGGAACATTGTGAAGAAGTTTGGACTGGATAATGCCAAGCATAAGAGAACTCCTGCTCCTACTCACTTGAAGTTATCCAAAGATGAAAAGGGAGTGAATGTTGAACAAAGTTTATACAGAAGTATGATTGGCAGTCTGCTGTATCTTACATCAAGTAGGCCAGACATAACATTTGCTGTTGGTGTGTGTGCAAGATACCAAGCAGACCCCAAGGCCAGTCACATCAATCAAGGTAAGAGAATTCTTAAGTATGTGAGTGGTACATGTGATTATGGGTTGTTGTACTCCCATGACTCAAGTCCCATGTTAGTAGGTTACTGTGATGCTGATTGGGCTGGAAGTGCTGATGATGGGAAGAGTACCTCTGGAGGATGTTTCTTTTTGGGAAATAATCTTATTTCATGGTTTAGTAAGAAGCTAAATTCTGTATCTCTTTCTACTGCTGAAGCTGAGTACATAGCGGCTGGAAGTAGTTGTGCTCAACTGGTGTGGATGAAGCAAATGTTATCTGAGTATAATGTCACACAAGATGTCATGACATTATTTTGTGACAACCCGAGTGCTATTAATATTTCTAAAAATCCTATTCAACATAGCAGGACTAAGCACATTGATATCAGGCATCACTTCATCAGAGAACTTGTGGAGGACAAAGTCATAACTCTTGAGCATGTGAGCACAGAAAATCAGCTTGCTGACATATTTACCAAGGCTCTGGATGCAGTTCAATTTGAAAACCTGAGGAGCAGACTTGGCGTGTGCATTCATGAAGAACTATAGCAATTAATGTTCCTTCTGGCTGCCAGATTGGAAAGATTAAAGGAGGTTCTGGTAGTGCAGTGTGTGAATGAAGGGAATATGCTGAAGTTTGTGCATGATATTTGGTCATGTGATGTGGTGTGCATCTACTCTCTGATGCAGTTTATTCTGGTTTATAATTTGACCAGTTCTCAATTACTTTTAACTGTTCTACTTGCCTTTGTCATATTTCTGGCTAAAAAGGGGGAGTAGTATGTTTGTGTGTGGTGTGCTTGTGCTGGTGCTGCAGTTGAGGGGGATAATGTGGAATGCTTGTAGGTGGAATGCTTGTGTTGCTGGAATGCATGTGTTACTGCAGTTAGGGGGAGTTTTTTTTGTGCTGTGCTGTGTGTTGTATGCAGTTGAAGGGGAGTGCTGCTATGCTGTTTTTTTGCTGCTATGTGTGTTGTGCTGTGGTATTTCGCTGCTGTCTCTCTGATATGGATTTTTTGTTGTGCTTCTTTACAAGATTTATTTGGTGTGTAGTTTTAGCCAAAATAAGCCAAAGGGGGAGATTGGTATTTCATTGATTCTGTGGTTGGCATTTATTTTGCTAAAACTTTTTCTAGCAGCAAGATGTTGAAACAAGATGTTCTAATTTGCTGCACTCAACATGTCGAATGAAGATGTCCCATACCTGCTCATAGGACATCGTGTTTGGATTCAGTTTAAACGCAGATTCTGTTGCTGAGATTTGTTACTGAATATTCTGTGAATATTTGGTTATCCTATGTGGCATCCAAAGCATTTTTGGATTGTGTTTATTTGTTGGTATTTCGGATTTTCAGCTGTTTCTAATTATGGAGACATATTAGGAAACTTTAGATTGAAGACCTATTTTGTTGGAGTTTATTTTGCAGATTTGTGAGCAGTCTATTTGCTGCGTTTTTGAAGCCCAATTCAGTCCAGATTTAATGCTATATATTGACTGGTGTAAACCTAATTTAGGGGTGGAACTTACGTGTATTTTGTTAGGGTTTTCGAGTGTATTTTGTGAGCCTAACTGGTATCATTCTGATAACAGTATAAGGACTGGTTTTTTGTGTTGTAAGTTCTGTCAGTTACTCATAAGCTTTTAAGCATTGAGTTTCTTGTGTGTCAATTCTCATAAGCTTTGAAGTATTGAGAATTGTGTGTTTTAAAAGTGTGACTTTCAGTTTGTTACTTGTGTGGAAAGAAACCAATCACGGGTTGTGGTTGTAGAGGGATTTGAGGAGGGCCTCATACCTAGGTGAGTCTTAGGTAGAAGTCATAGGAAGGGTAGTGATTAAGTGAGCAGATTATTTGGTTATTGTATGATCTGTGAATTGATACTATCGTATATTGGTTTCGTCCCTGGCTTGGAAGCCCCCAGAGTAGGATTGTTAATCCGAACTGGGTAAACATATCACTGTGTTATTTACTTTCGGCACTGTTATTTTTATTGTTATCTTGTTCATTGTGTTGGATATCAGTGTCTCAACATCTGTGTAGGACATCTGATATCTGTGCCAGAATTTCACAGACATTTTAAATAGATTGATTTAGTTATAGATTTAGATCTCACAACCGGATATTTTGCATACTCTTAATGAAAGTGAATCTTTTGCAGAGAGAGAAAGATCCAAAGGCACTATGCCATTGGCGCCTTAAAGGCAGCATATCCTTATCCGGAGTGAGAGGGGTTCGTGTCTTCAAAGCCATTTGAAGTTGAAATATAATTCCGAGGAAGATATAGTAGCTACCGTGGATGCCAATATGGAAGCGTGCATGACCTATTTCTTGGCATCTCTCAAGCTCCACCAATAGAAGGATGACAACACGGGAAAATGACTCTTACTAAGGAGAAATTAATCCGCCACTCCTCCAGTTATACCTCAGTCTCCCCCAATCTGTATGAAAAGACAACTAATCTTTCAATTTTTTTTTAAGTTTCCAAATTTATAGTTTTGGGACGGATTTTTCAAATTTCAAGGGCGATACTGAAAATTTTGAAACAATTACTGGAAATTTTGAAACAAGTGAGTTTTTCCACGGAAATTTACAAATTTACCTAATACTGAAATTTAATAATTTCCGGTATTTTCTCCCAGAAATTTTAAAATTTCTGGTACAGAACCCAATATTTTTTACCGAAAATTTTAAAATTTTCGGTGGTTATAAAAATCTAGTTTTGTATCGAAAATTTTAAAATTTCCGATAGTTATAAAAATTTAGTTTTATACCGGAAAATTTGATATTTCTGGTAGTGTCCATTATTATTTTTTCTAATAATTATTTCTTTCTTTGCAGTGAAATCCAGAGGCAAAGACGATACTATTGCAAGGAGAGCAGCAGATCGAGTTTCATACCTGGGTAGGGCTTCTAGGGGTGCTGATGTTGAGTCTTCCCAGCTACGGGCAGGACGAGTGGTCCCCATCGGTTCACACCGAAAGCGATTGACTGAGCAAGGCCATTTTCGGGCACCTCGTTCCACTCGACGCCGACTAGTAGAGCAGATTACAGATGAGGTATTGCCAGATGTCCCTATAGTTGATCACGTTGGTGAGCCGGTGGTTGAACCAGTTGTTCAGAAGGTTGCTTAGGAGGTTGTTGAGGAGGTACAACCAGATGCTGCTATTGGTGAGTCAGGCCCATCCATTACTAATGACACGGAGGTTACGACTCCTTCGACTGCCCTCTGTGCACATTGATGGAGGATTCCCAGGAGGACCCATCGACCAGTCTGTGCTTACAAAGTATGATGAGCATGTGGCCTTACGATTATTGCAGGGTGAGGTATATGTCTTTTATGTTTAGTTAAATTTTTTGTTTATATATGTCTGTCACATGAGATATCAACTAATTTGTTTATATTTTGTTGTTACAAGAGCGACCCACACTGAAGGTGACATCTCATAGGTCGAAGATGAAGGACTTCCCGAAGTTTCTGATGCGGGACTTCTAGTTGCTTGATTTTTCCCACTACTCCCTCACCATGCTGGATGCTCCATTGCTTAGTGCCTTTGTTGAGAGGTGGTACAAGGAGACATCATCATTTCATCTTTCGGTCGGGGAGATGACTATCACTCTGAATGATGTCTCTGCATTGTTCCATCTCCCTATTGGCAACAAATTCTGGACGACTACCGTTCTTAGTATGACCCTTGCATGTCAGATTGTGGCACATGATTTGAGTTTGTATGAGGAGGAGGTGCTGAAGGAGTTTGTGAGACCAGGGGTGCGCACCTTCGTATGCATTGGCTTCTGAAGACATACGACCAGCTTGTAGCTGCTGGGAGGTATGAGGCTACCGCTAGGGCGTACATGCTACATATAGTAGCGTGTACTCTCTTTGCGGACAAGTCTGGTGTTTATATTGATGTTCGATACTCATGCCTCTTCAGTAGCCTCGAGGACACCAGCTGCGCTTGGGGATGTGCTGCATTGACCTAGTTGTATACAATCCTTGGAGTTGTGACGATTTTTGAGACAAAACAACTTGCTGGCTATTTGAGTCTTACAGGTATACTTAAAATTATTATATGTTGCTTTCGTATTTTTTTACGCATGATCTTTATAAGTTGTTATTTGGTGTATTTGTGTTTTGATTTCAATGCTGGATATACGACCATTTCCCTACTAACTATGACAGAAGGGTGCATCATTGCAAGGTGGGGGCCCCACGGGCGAAGAGGTGGAAGGCGAGACAGCCACATCCTGGTGGTGTTGCTGAGTATAGGAGGAGGCTTGATGAGCTGATTGTACATGATGTCATTTGGACACCATACACTGGTCATTGAGTCTACCGTGAGTTCGAGGAGTCGTCATTATATACAGGTTATATGCGGTGGGAGACCATGGTTGCTAGACACTTTCCCGAGAGGTGTCTGCGACAATATGGTTATGCTCAGAGTATCCCACGACCAATTTCAGACTTTCCAACTTCAGGGATTGACTGATGGTTTCATTGTAACTTCATCAGCTATGACCGTGCCATCAGAGATCGAGCGGTCACTGTTCAACATCCCTTGCAGTGTGAGGATGGTTACTTTAGAGTGGTACCTCACTGTATCACACCCTTGCATCTCCCCACCCCAGCTGATGACGAGCCTTCTGATGATCGGGTCCTGTTGATGTCGTGCCACCGCCTCCTCCTCCAGTAGATCACACCGATGACCAGCAATGCTTTCAGATGATTTCAATGATTATGGATAACCTCATGGGTTTGGTAAACCCGGATGGTGAGGTTTATACTAGATTAACTCGGACTGCACACATAGCCCGTGGGGGCCTATTTAGATATCTTTTGTTGTATTATTTGTATATTATTCAGACATCTTCATCATAACAATTTATTAGCTAATATTATTGACCTTCCTTAAATTATAGTGTGAACGTTAACTAACATCTGACAATGGATTACATAACTTAAACAGAAAACACTTAACACTACAATATGATTAATAAATAAGGAAAACCTAAACACAACCAGACGCTTTAGGACGTTTCAACATCTCCATTATGTCATCAACAGATCTTGAAAGCTTCGCATCTAACTCCGTCGACCCCTTTGTTATCCTACGGCGAAATGATCTCCATATTTCCTTCACATCTTTGGCGGTCTCCAACTCAATCAGGTTGTATTTCACCCTCCCGTTAGTATCAATCCAATCTTCACGAAACTCGATTTTTCTCACCTTTCTGTTGTCGCCATCAGGCAACAATTCATTCAGTTTTGACGTCAGGCTGACAAAAGAGGTGGTACCATCGGGAAACCGAAACTCTACAGGAGGAGAATCTCTGTTGAAGTACACTTCTGCCTTAATAAAAAATTGAGGAAGATGCATTTTTTGAGATGTGTTTATCAACAACATGTGACCCCTATTTATATAACTTTGAATCTATTATGGACCACACAAACTGTCGGTGCAATCACAACCATATAAAATTGTCGGTAAAATCCCGATCATCCAAAAAACCATAAAAATGAAACTACAAAAAATTTCACTTAGGTTGAAATTTTCAGAACATTTTGCACATTATCGGAAATTTCTAAATTTCGGGTACACCGGAAATTTCAAATGAACTACCGGAAATTTCAATCAGTACTGACAATTTAAAATGCCTACTGGAAATTTCATACAGAAATTTGGTGTGTTTTTCACCCAGGGGCAGTTTTAGCATTATGAAACATTGAGGGGGGGGGGGGGGGGTGGCAGGTATAATTTAGGGAGTGGCAGGTCAAATTCTCCTTACTATGTGAGGGCAAGGAGAATTTAGAAGTACAGAAGCCCAAAGATAAGGGGAGGAGCGAGAATTTAACTTGTCACTTCCATTTATACCTAACACCCCATACTTTCAAATTGCCAAAACTACCCCTGACTAAAAATTGAATGAAATTTTCGTTCAAAGTTTCCGATAGGTAAAATCAAAATTTCCGGTACAAACAAAATTTTCAACAGTGTATTGCAAATTTCCGTTATACCGGAATTTTTAAAATTTCCGAGAAGTTACAATTAATACAGGAAAATTGAAATTTACCATTTGATACCAGAAATTTCAACCAAAGTAAAATTTTCGCTAGTGTTATTTGTTTAAAATTTTAATTGCTCGGGATTTTGCCGATAGTTTTGGATGACTGTGATTGCATCGACAATTTTGTGTGCTCCAGAGTAAATGTAATGTTGTATAAATAAGGGGGTCACCTGCTGTTTGATAAAAACATCTAAAAACTGTCTCTTCCTCAATTTTTAATTAAGGAAGAAGTTTACTTCAATAGAGCTGCACCTCACGTAGAGTTCTGGCTTTCGGATATCACCACATCTCTCGTCGGCCTTGTAGCGCAATTTTTGTGGTTTCGAATCACTATCGCTTGGGTACTACAGTTCGATTCATTTTTTATCCTATTGAGCTGAATAAGGAAGGGAAATAGATGTCTCCAATTAACCTTGTTTGCATACCGAGTTTAAACAACGGTCTGTTAGGTTACAGATGCTATTAAGATGTGGGTATCTCTTTGGTTATTTTGTTAAGAACACAGTATCTAGGCTATTGGTAGGATGTTAGGACTGATGCTTTTCGATTGATATATGAGAGTATGGGATTTTGGGTTTTTTGATTAGTATGCTCGCTAAGATTTTTTTTCAATCTTATGCCTACGTATTCCTGTTTGACGAAACAGGGAAATCAGAGCGATCGTAGTTCCTCCTATTCTATGGGAGGAAAAAGGTTGTTTTGGTGCCTTGTTCAAAGCCCAAGACGTGAAGCTAAAGGGAGTATATGTATCTTGTTCAAAGCCCAAGATGTGAAGCTGAAGAGTTTATTTGTATCTTATTCAAAGCCCAAGATGTGAAGCTAAAGAGTTTTTAGAGAGAATTTGTCATCTCTAAAGAGGAGTTGTTGATGTTTGTATGCTGTGAGCAAGGCACATGTTTGACGCTAAAAGGTTGATTGAATCAACCAGGGTTTTCCTTATACAAAGCCTAAGAGGAGGCTAAAAGTTTGATTTTTCTGGGGAAAAATGTTCTTTCTGTCTTGTACAAAGCCCAAGATTGAGGCTGAAAGGGTTCACTCAACAAGAGAGGATTTTTATGTGTCTTGTACAAACCCCAAGACGGAGGCTAAAAGGAGATTGACCTAACAAGAGAGTCTTTTATACTCAATAAGAGAGTTTTTATGTGTCTTGTATGAAGCCCAAGACGGAGGCTAAAGGAGATTGACCCAACAAGAGGGTCTTATACACAGTAAGAGAGTGTTTTTCTATCTCGTACGAAGCCCGAGATTGAGGCTAAAAGGAGGTTGACTCAACAAGAGAGTCTTTATGTGTCTTGTACGAAGCCCAAATACGGAGGCAAAAAAAAGGTTTGACACAACAAGAGAGTCTTTTATACTCAACAAGAGAGTTTTTATGTGTCTTGTACGAAGCCCAAGACGGAGGCTAAAGGGGTTGGACTCAACAAGAGAGTCTGAAAAGGTTAGCTCCGCTGGGGAGGATCATTTGTACAAAGCCCAAGAGGAGGCTGTCTTACTGCCGAAGGTCACTGAGAGTCCTAGGCAGTTCCAAGTGTGGGGAACTCTCATGAGAGAGACCGGGCTTCTGCCTATGTTTCAGAGAAACTTGAGAATGTCTTTGAGACTCAAGAGGTTTAGACTGTCCAAGTCTAGAGTTTTATCTTTTGTACTATGCCCAAGAGGAGGCACGGGAAGGGTACCAACCCTAAAATGACCGGAGTTTTGACACTGGAAAGACTGCTCTACCAAAGGATGACTAAGTTCTGTCCTATACCTTTAAGAGGTCGTCAGGGTCCTTGTATTAAGCCCAAGAGAAGGAATGAGAACTTCTAAGAAGCCGAAGAGTCCTTGTACAACGGCCAAGAGGAGGCGGGGATGCTTTTAGGAAGCCTGTGGGTCCCCAAACCACGAGAAGTTCAAGACATGCTATTCACAGAGAATAGATCAATCCAGGAAAGTTCGAGGATTTGGAAGAAACTCAAGAGATGCCATTCACGGAGAAAAGATCATCTTTGGGGAGTTAGAGTTTCATTGACAATTTTTAAGGGTGACAGTCTGAGAAAAGGTTCACCGAGAATACTGCCTTTCTCTTTGTTCCATATTGTTTAACCCTAAGAGGAGGGAAGACTGTATCTGGTAATCCAATGGGGATCTAGTTTTGACTGTATTTAAGAGTGACCAACAGGCTTTACCTAGTGCTAGACGTAGTTGTCGGGGAAAACTCTAAATAACTATACTAGTATTACACAGTTGATATTTGACAAGTATATAAAAGTTTGTGAAAGAAGACTTACAGTGAGCAACCCCACAATACAGTTATATATATATGAAAGCGGATAAAGAAAGCGGGTAAACACTTACTCGGTTGTAGAGCTTCCATGCTGTTTGGTTAGTTGTTCAACAAAGAAACTTTTGATAACAATATTATATTCAAAATCAAAGGAGAAAGTGATTTGAAAAGATTGTTGGGGCTTATAGCTCAAGGAGAGGCCCAAGGTTTTATCGGTGATTGCACTGTTGTTTTGAATTTGTACAGGGACTTATACAAGTGACTGAGGCCCAAAAAAGGTTTTCTGTACAAAGAGATGGGTCTTATACTCTCTCAAGAGGCCCAAAGGTTTATTTTTATACAAGTGGCGGGGCTTACAGCTCAAGGAGAGGCCCGGGTAATTTGATTTTTGAACTGGCGATCGCGCCGAGATTTTCTTTTAACGCCGAGGGACTTATACAATATCTGAGGCCCAAAAAGGTTTTGGTTAAAAGGGGATTGGGTCTTACACTCTATTAGAGGTCCGGAAGTATTTTTGCATAACAAGATGGGGCTTACAGCTCAAGGAGAGGCCAAATGGTCTTTTTTTGTTCGAAAATTGGCGATCGCGCCGAGATTTTTAACGTATCGGGACTTATACAATAACTGAGGCCCAAATTATTTATTTACAAAAAGGGTTGGGTCTTACACTCTATTAGAGGGCCAAATGTTTTGAAAAAGAAAGATGGGACTTACAACACGAGGTGAGGCCCAGATGAAAACAGTGATCGCACTGTTATTTTTGAAAATTGTATTGGGACTTATACAATGACTGAGGCCCAAATTATTTATGTACAAAAGGGGGTCTGGGTCTTACACTCTATTAGAGGCCCAAAGAGTTTGAAAAAGTTTGATGAGGGTTGAATTAATCAAAAACCCTAATTTGTTTTCAAAATATATTTTAATTGAATAAAAATTCAATTTAAATGATCAAAATTGTTAAACACGTGTGAAAACAAATTGTGATCTTGGATCAATGTTTCAAAAATCATGTTTATATCCACAAAAATGATTGGAAATCAATTAAGTTTGGAAAATCATGGGGGAAAAATAATTTTAAATGTTAAAAATAAATAAAACATTAATTCTTTGCAAAAATATCAAATATATGAAATAAATAATATTTTTGGGATTTTTTGGTAAAATAAAATATTTTAACATTTTTGTGAATTATTAAAAAAAGAATCAACTCAAAATAATTAAAACTCAAAGAGAAATTAATTTTAGAATCAATTAAATAAAATCACAAAAATTCAAATATTCAAATATTTGAAAAGGGCGCCAAGAACATGGCAAGAACACACGCCACCCTCTGTTTCTGCAGATTTGCGTTTTCTATCCAATCTCACTGAATGCTTGATAATATCATGCAATCTACATATCAATCTACTCGTTTTCACCTCACGATCATGTCTATGGTCTTTAATTTCATTTATTTTAAGCATGGAATAAGAAATCAAAGAGAAACCTCAAGAACCCTAAAATTTGCATGAAGGTTCAGAAATTCCATACACGATTCAAACAAAGCAATTGATTGAGGGAAAACACTCTATGCATGATTATGAACATATGGCCAAATTATTGTGCAGCAAAAAATGCATGGATCATAGATTTAGAAGAGCTCATGCCTACCTCTTGCAGCTGGTGATCGTGTTTTGTGTTAGAGGTGTTACAACTTGGTTCCAAGGATATGGACAGCTTCCCTAGGTGCGATGGAGTGTGTCTGGATGCTTGGAATGAATGGAAATGATCTGGAACTTGAGATGGTACCTCAACTGCAAATCTGTCAAGAACTTGAGCAATTGGCTAGTGATTTTGTGATTTTGGTGTTCCAGATGTTATGTGAGTGTTTGGATCGCTCCTATATGATGTTTATAAGGTGTGTGTGTGATTGGTTTGGTTGGAATAGCTCTCAAACTCAAAACCCGATAGTGACTTGCTTTGGAAGGCAAGTTTGGAAGTGAGAAGGTGATTTTGAGGAAAGCATCTGTTTGATGGCTTTGGTGTACTCAAACTGATCACAAATGAGCTCTATTTATAGTAGAGCAAGTTTGTTTTGCAAGCAATAGTGAATGGCAACTGCTGCAGAGGTTACACCAATGTTGAGCAATGAGAATCCAAGTCTCCTCTAGCCATTGACTAGAGGTTAGGGCACAGGCTGTTGGTTCCCTTGGTCTTGGATAAGTCTTGACTGAATTCAGTTGGGAATGGCTCAGTCCATGCCACCTTGGTGCATCCATTAAATGCTCCAATCCAAAATTGGAGTCTTGTCCCTCTTTTAGGAATTTCTAGGTTTGACATGCTACTTTTGGTTCCAAAGACTTGGGAGGCTTGGGATCAGAGTTGGTTCCTCCTTGGTTCCTCCTTGAGGTATTCAGATGGATAGATTTGCTTCCCCTTTGCAAAATTTGAGCAAATCGAGCAAAACTCCCAAATCTGCCTTGCTATGACAGTTTGCAGCAAGGCATATTGGCATTGTCATATCTCATGGCTCAAGTGGATTTTGATGGAGTTCTTGGACATTTTGGAAAGCCCTCATATGATACAACAACTGTTTGATCATAGTTGGTTTTGATACCTTTTGGATCCAAGTGAAAAATGCCCCTACATTTGGAAAAAAGTGAAGGCAGATTCTGACTTAGTGAAAATTTCACTAAGTGTTGGAAAAAAGTGACATTTTCACTTTTTGTGATTTTGATCATTCCATAACATAAAATCCATGAGGAATTGGAATGAGTTCTGTTTGAATCTTTTGTAGAGGGCTATGAGAGCTACAAATCCAACTTTGAATGAGGAAAAATGGCCTTGTAGTTTAGGAGTTATGATCCTCCAAAGTTGGTACCCTTGCCACTTTATTCCATAACTTAGAAAATTTCTAAGTCTTTTATGGTTACCCCTTTTACAAGTTATCCCACTTTTATTGATTTTTCTTGATGAATGATGATTTCAATCACACATTAACATCATTTTGGGGTTAGAGAACCATATTTGTGAAAAATCTCAAAAAGTCAAAGTTGACTTTTGTGCACAGTTGACTTTTTGTCAGATGAATTCCAAACTGTGCGATCATTTATGAAATCAAGTCCTTGACCTAAATCAAACTTGATGGATTGATTTCATAGGTGTTATAGGGTGTATTGAATCATGTCCTAAGGTTTGGGAGCATGTCCTAGTCAAAAGTCAAAGGTACAGTTGACTTTTTCCTCAAAACCCTAACTGTGGTCCAGATGAAATTAAAACTTGTTGATCAAGATTCTTGGGTTAATCCATTGTTATAAATGGATTAATGTGGTATATGAGAGACCCTCAAATCCTCTCTTGAGGTCTTGGCCCATGATTTGTCACAAAAGTCAACTTAGGGGTGAATTAGGTCAAGAAACACTAATTCCTGATTTTTGATGAATGCATCCCCTGAGGCCAAATTGACTTGATGATTGGGGTCCATGAGGCCCCATGGAGTATTTTAGGTTATGCTTTGAAGCATTGGCTCATGCCCAGAGGAAAGTTTCCCTCCGGAGGCCCTGGTCGACCAAAACCCTAATTTGGTGACACTGATGATCTTAAGGCTTAATCCAATTGGAATGCTGCAGCCTTGTGCTTGATTCTTGATGTGGGAGTCCTCTTTATCCATTGTGGATGTTTGAGAGGCTAGACAAGTTGAGGATCATGTCATTCCTTGATTGATCATTTGTCTAAGAGCTCTGAGAGGGCCTGAAACCCTAATTTTTGACTGTAGAGAATGCCTAATAATTCCCGAGGAGATTGATGAGGCATAAATGTACATCCATATTGTGATGATGATTTGCCCAATGATGGGAAATCTTAGTGGTCAAAATTTGGGGTATGACAGATACCCCTATTTAATCTTCTTGGACCCGAAGGTGCGAATGGCGAAGGTATTCGGGCATTCGGGGTGCAAGAGGATTAAATATTGGAATACTCGAAATTTTGATGGTGGTTAAGAATGGCAGCTCCCGCATCCTTCTTCTTTTGCTAAGCAGTGATACTTAGAAAAGGTAAACTTCCCCTCGATCCTGGTTTCCTACCAAGGAATTGGTCTAAGTTTCTGATATAAACTTCCCCTCGATCCTGGTTTCCTACCAAGGAACTGGTCTCAGTTTCTGAAATAAACTTCCCCTCGATCCTGGTTTCCTACCAAGGAACTGGTCTCAGTTTCTGATATAAACTTCCCCTCGATCCTGGTTTCCTACCAAGGAACTGGTCTCAGTTTCTTTTGTCAATAAACTTTCTTGACAAGGGACGCTATTCGTAGCGGTTTTCCTCAAACTTCTCGCCGAATTTTCCTGGGGAGATGCCATTTGATAAAAAAATTTTTTTGATGTCAGAGTTGCTGGGGGACCCAGTCGTCTGAGTTGTAGAGGTGTACAAACTTCTCTGTTGGAGACGCCATTTATCGACTCTATCGGGGAAAACGAGTCTCTTGAGAGACTGTTTCCACTTGGGGTATTACATCATACTCTTCTCGGGATCTCCTCGGAGAAATGCCATATGATGTGGTCCAATTTGAGGTGCTGATGACCTTTTCGTCAGTGGATTTTCGGGATAAAAAACTGCTGTATTGCCGAAGATTATGAGGCTTTCTCTGGGTATTTTTTTTAATTCGGGAAAGCGAAAATATCATCTTCGATGGCGAAGAGTGATGTTCGTCGACGGTTCTCTGGTTTTTCAGAGGTTCAAGTTATCAAAGTGGCCAAGGGCCAATTCTGATCCAAAAATAAACTGGAGGAGAGATTGTTCAGCCCCAACATTTCCTGACGAGGAAAGAACTGACAACTCGATTGAGAGGGCGGTTATCACGATGGGACAAGACCGACTAGAGCAATAGTAATGCAATATGAATGCAAATTTAAATCAATAATGCATGATGTATGTATGTTTATGCTGACAAAACTGATGCGACATACAGACTAATGGATGAACACGACTGGATACTCGGCCACAACGGTAGATGAGAAGTATCACTGGTTCACGATAGCAATTCTGCCTTGCTTAGGAGAGGTAGTCCCTGCGGGGACAACCGTTGGTCGGGCTTAGGAGGTAAAGACTCTGCCGGGTGTGTCGGACGGAATGTTCGCATCTGACACAGCTGACCCTTCATTCAGGCGTACTAGTTTAGAAGGAGTACTTTGATTCTGCACTTTGAAGTTTAACCGTCTTTGGGAGAAGCGATCGATGTTCTTTCAATGTTCGACAGTCAAAAGAAAATGCCATCTTTATTTTAAAAGCAGAAAAAGTTTGGCATGTAAATTCATTTTTGTTTTATTTCAAGAATCGTTGATCACATTAAAATGTCGTTCTGTAAAGCTAAAACAAATGAGAATTGCAAACAAAAGCACAAGGGCTCAAATTTTATTGATAGGATGGAGATTAGCCAAGCCCGTGATTCCATAGAGTATTTACAAAGTTAGAAAATGGTAATTTAAGGGAAAAAGGGCTACATTGAAACATAACGACCACTATCCTTCTACCAACTTTAAATTCTGGACATCCTGAGCTTCTGTCAAAGATGACCTTGACTGGAGTTTTCTGATGGATGGCGTAACTGCTGTTGAGGGACTCGCCTCTGTTGGACATAGTTACTTGCCATTATCCCTAACTTTTGCCTGTATTGTACTTTGAGATTTCCAATCCACCGGGATGATTTTTGATTATGTCTCTAATTTTTGCCTGGACCGCCCTTCTGGGTTTTCAATCCACCGAGACGTTTTTTTTAGGCGAAGTATTTCTTGACTACATCAACATTTTTGGGGTAGGCAAATTCTTCTCCGTCCATGGTTGCAAGTCTCAAGGCGCCGCCTGAGAAAGCATCCTTGACCACATAGGGGCCGTCATAATTAGGAGTCCATTTACCCCGAGAATCAGTGAGAAATGATTGTATCTTCTTGAGCACAAGGTCACCTTTCCTGAAGACACGAGGTCAAACCTTTTTGTCGAACGCCTTCTTCATTCTTTGCTGATACAACTGACCGTGGCATAGTTCCGTTATTCATTTTTCTTCGATCAGATTCAGTTCATCGTGTCGACTTTGACACCACTCAGCTTCTGTTAGCTTAGCTTCCATCAATACCCGGATTGATGGGATCTCTACTTCTATGGGAAGCACTGCTTCCATGCCATATACTAGAGAGAAAGGGGTTGCCCCTGTTGAAGTGCGGACAGACGTGCGATAACCGTGAAGAGCAAAGGGTAGCATCTCGTGCCAGTCTTTGTAGGTTACAACCATCTTTTGAACGATCTTCTTGATGTTCTTGTTAGCCGCTTCTACCACTCTGTTCATCTTAGGTCGGTAGGGAGATGAGTTATGGTGTTCGATCTTGAACTCAGTACACAACTCTTTCATCATCTTATTGTTCAAGTTATATCCATTATCAGTAATGATCTGGCTTGGAACACCATAACGGCAGATGAGTTGTTTTTGATAAAGTGGACCACGACTTGTCGGGTTACATTGGCGTATGACGCTGCTTCGACCCACTTGGTGAAGTAGTCAATGGCTACTAGGCTGAACCGGTGTCCGTTTGAAGCCTTTGGTTCAATCATGCCAATCATGTCGATTCCCCATATGGAAAAAGGCCATGGGTAAGAGAGAACTTTGAGATGCGTTGGCGGTACATGGATTTTGTTTGAGTATATCTGACACTTGTGACACCTCCTCATGTACTTGTAGCAGTCGGATTCCATGGTCAACCAGTAGTACCCTGCTCTCAGAATCTTTCTCGCCATTGTATGTCCATTGGCATGAGTGCCAAAGGATCCTTCGTGAATTTCTTTCATCAGCATATTTGCTTCTGAGGGTTTTTTTTGTCCTTCCTTAGTGCCCCAGGTGGGTATTCCTGTTTCTGAAGGAAGCATTTGATATCGTGATACCAAGGTTTTTCATCTATGAGTGCTTCAATTGTGAAGATGTAAGCGGGCCGTTCAAGGCGCATTATATCAATCTTAGGTAGGTCATTCCATTGACCTATGCTAACCATGGAAGAAAGAGTGGCAAATGCATCAGCCATGTGCTTTTCTCCACGAGGGATATGATGAAACTCAATTCTGTTGAAGAATGGTAGCAACCTTCTCGCATAGTCTTTGTAAGGAATCAATCCTGATTGGTATGTGTTCCAATCTCCTTTGATCTGATTGATAACCAGGGCTGAGTCGCCATATACATCCAAGTTCTTGATCCTTAAATCAATCGCTTCCTCGAGACCCATAATACAAGCTTCGTATTCGGCCTTGTTGTTTGTACACTTGAATATAAGTTTGGCGGTGAAAGGAATGTGGGTACCCTAAGGTGTTATGATGATTGCCCCAATTCCATTTCCATAATGATTGACAGCTCCGTCAAAGATTAGTCCCCATTGGGAACCTGGTTCAGGCCCTTCACTGGGTAGCAGTTCATCGCAATCTTTCATTTTTAGAAACATGACATCTTCATCTGGGAAGGCAAACCCGATTGATTCCTGATCGTCAATCGGTTGATGAGCCAAATGATCGGCTAAAATACTTCCTTTAACGGCTTTTTGAGCGTGGTATTCTATGTCATATTCTAATAGCAACATCTGCCAACGGGCAATCCTTCCCGTGAGAGCAGGCTTTTCAAATACATACTTGATTGGATCCATTTTTGATATTAACCAAGTAGTGTGACAAATCATGTACTGGCGAAGACGTTTGGCTGCCCAAGCCAAAGCGCAGTAAGTTTTCTCAAGCATAGTGTACCGAGTCTCGCAGTCGGTGAACTTCTTGCTCAGATAGTAGATGGCAGACTCTTTCCGTTTGGTTTCGTCTTGTTGGCCAAGTACACAACCCATGGAGTCTTCCAAGACTGTGAGGTAGATGATCAGTGGTCTTCCTTCCACTGGAGGTGATAGAATCGGTGGGTTCAACAAGTATTCCTTAATACTGTTGAAGGCGGTTTGGCAGTCTTCTGTCCAAACACAGTCCTGGTTCTTTTTCAGTAATTTGAAAATCGGCGCGCATGTCGCGGTCATGAGGAGTATGAATCTGGAAATATAGTTCAAACGTCCCAGGAATCCTCTAACTTGTTTTTCAGTTTTTGGAGAAGGAATTTCTCGAATGGCCTTGACCTTGTCAGGATCAACCTCAATTCCTTTCTGGCTGAGAATGAACCCTAAGAGTTTCCCTGAATAGACACCGAAAGTGCACTTGTTGGGATTTAAACAGAGTTTGTACTTCCTCAACCGCTCGAATAGTTTTGACCGGTGGGTCACATGCTCCTCCTCTGTTTTAGATTTGGCAATCATGTCATCGACATATACCTCGATTTCTTTGTGTATCATGTCATGAAACAGAGTAGTCATGGCCCTTTGATAGGTTGCCCCGGCGTTTTTCAACCCGAACGACATTACCTTGTAACAAAAGGTTCCCCGTGGGGTAATGAACAAAGTTTTCTCCATGTCTTTCGGGGCCATTTTAATCTGATTATAGCTCGAGAATCCATCCATGAAAGAGAAAACTTTGAATTTTGCTGTACTGTCAACCAGCATGTCAATGTGTGGCAAAGGAAAGTCGTCCTTTGGACTAGCCTTGTTTAGATCTCTGTAGTCGACACACATTCTGACCTTTCCGTCCTTTTTCGGAACAGGTACGACGTTTGTTAACCATTGAGGATGTTCTGATGTGGCGAGGAAACCCGCATCTATCTGTTTCTGTACCTCCTCTTTGATTTTGATGGCCATGTCCAGGTGAGTCCATCTCAACCTCTATTTACTGGCGGATATTCCGATCTTAACGGTAGATGATGTTCCACGATGCTGGTATCCAACCCTGGCATATCCTGATAGGACCAAGCGAATACATCGGGAAACTCTTTGAGAAGATTTGTCAAACTTTCTTTGGCAGTTGGATTGAGCAGTGCCCCAATCCTAATCTCTTTTCTTTCCTCTTTTGAACCCAAGTTGACTATTTCCAACGGCTCTTTGTGAGGTTCGATGGACCTTTCCTCTTGTCTGAGTAGTCGGGAGATCTCTTCTAGAATTTCGTCGTCAACTTCTTCTTCAGCCCCAAACACCGGGAATTCAAAGTTGGGAGAAGGCATCGGATCGTATGTTTCAACGGGGTTTAAAATAAGCAATCCGCATGACGGTTTGATTCGTGTTTAGAAGAGATAGAGAGAATGCAAAAGTGTGTGCAATGTTTTTTTTGGAAAACTGCTTGTTTTTATTATTCGTTTTTTAGGATTACCATTTTCTGAGAAAAGCAAAAAGAGAAAACAACAATTAATGCGGAAATTATAGAACGACGTTATTTTATTTATGAACAAGTCGATTCTTGGAACTACAACCCTATAAAACAAAACTCTTTCGCTTTGGACGAAGCGAAGAGGGATATTTACAGAAAGCGAGCCCTATCAAAACATCCGTTTCACCTGGGCAAGGTGAAAGGTTAAAGTAAAGATGGTAATTACTTTGACTTATGAACAATCTTCAGAACATCGACAGCAGCCCATTGGCGGCGAACTCCTCGGTGAATCACAAAGTCTGGTACCTTCTTTCTTGGCGTGTCCTCAGAAATGACGCTGATTTCTGGCGGAGTTGGATCATTGGAATCTGTCTCCCAGGCAGAGTTTTCGTAGGAGGATTCCTCTGTTGTATTTTGCATAGTATTTGTTTTCTCAGGCAAATCTCCCCATCCAGTTGGCTGGATGTCTTCGAGCCTGATACGAGAGCTCTCAGGAGTGGTGTACTTGACCATATAGTCGTATTTTCCACTTGGTTGTCCTAAGGTGTCCCATACTTCTTTGGAACTGGAGGAGTCATCCCTTTCGAAGACGTTGACCTCGGGGAAAGCATAGTTGATGAATTCTAGTCCGGCAAGCTTTGCCAATTCATCGTCATACTGGATATTTTCTGAATGATATGAGTGTTGATCCCATGACATGGTGGGAACGCAGGTATTCTGTTCAATGATGCTCAGCTGATTTTCATTGTTTGGCTGATTTTCTTTCCCCAAGTTTTCTGGGTACGGCTGCCAGATAGGCAGGCCATCCATTGTGCCATAATAGTCATGGTCAAAGTTGTCCTTCATCAGAGTGTCTTCCTCTAATGAATTTGGTGGAGCACGACATCCTTCCGGATCACAATCTCCGTATATTATGTTGACGTCTGACCTCGGTATAAATCTCGGACTCTGTGCGGGATAGCAAAATGGCGTAGGCACCTCTTCCTGAGACATATAACTGTCCTTGTTAAGATAGGACTTCCATTCCTCATCTGTGTTAGAGGAATCTCCCTCATTGATGGTATGAACTACTTGAGGCACTGGGTGAAGGAAACCTCCATTGTGGAAGAAGTTCTGAATGGGATGAAGACCTTCATCGTTAGCAGCTGTCTGGGTGCAGGTTGCAGAAAAACCAAGACCCTTCTTTGTTTTATTATCAGTAGGAATGACAAGCTGTCCCCATCCTTTCGTATTGTTACTTTCAATCGCCTCGAGAGCGTCTTTGTACGAGAAAGTAGATGTTCCTTTCTCTGATTGATTCTCATTGCTCACTGAAGTGCTTGGAACTGAGTCCCAACAACCTCCTCAGGTTCTATACAAGTAGATAATGACAGGTTACTCACAATCAAGGCTTGTTCTCCACAAACCGTGACGAGTTGATCGTTCTTGACGAACTTCAGTTTCTGGTGCAGCGTCGAAGTGACTGCCCCAGCCTGGTGTATCCAAGGTCTTCCTAATAAGCAATTGTATGTTGCCCGGATGTCCATGACCTGGAAAATGATTATGAAAGTGTGAGGACCGATGGTTATGGGAAGGTCGACTTCGCTGATAACTGCTTTCCGAGACCCGTCAAAGGCTTTGACGAAAACCTCACTGCCCCTCATCGGGGATCCTTTAAATGATAGTCGCATTAAAGTGGACTTCGGAATAACATTGATGGCCGATCCTGTGTCTACCAGTACGCTGGCCAAAGCATCGTCCTGGCAGTTAACTGTGATATTGAGCGCCATGTTGTGACTTTTTCCCCCTCTGGCAAGTCCTCATTACTGAATCCTAAGTTGTTGCAGGAAGTGATGTTAGAGATGATGCTATCGAACTGTCGTATTGACACATCCTGTTCCACAAAGGCCTGCTCTAAGACTTTTTGTAGAGCCTCCCTGTGGGCTTCGGAACTGAGTAAAAGCGATAGCACATAGATCTTTGAAGGAATTTGTAACAACTGATCAACAATGTTATATTCACTCCTCTGGATGAGTTCAACATCTCATCATCATTTTTCGAAAGGTCGGGTTTACTGGATTGACCAACTGGTGGATCGGGAGCTTCTGTCTAAAGTTCCTTTTCTCTGTTAGGTTCTCCAACTCCTCGGTTGAAGATTCGACCGCTCCGTGTTACTCGACTGATGTCTGCAATATTCACGACGGAGGGTAATGGAGTTTCCTTTCCATTCTCGATTGTCGTTGCATCGTATTTGTAAGGGATATCCTTAGTTGATTCTTACGGTAGTGGTCCTGGCAGATAGATAACTACAGGAGCCTTCTGATTTTTCTGACTGTTGTAGGTAACTTTAATCAGCTCCTGGCTAGGAACTTTTGATTCGTCCACTAAAGGGATGATGGTACAAACATCCTTGCTCTATTGATGATCAGAGATTATGACAACGTCTCTGATTTGATAAGCGAAGTAGTCCGGCGTCCAGTTGATTGGCTCGGAACTCGGACATGGGTGGATCTCTTTACGATCCATCTGACCTTGAAGAGCTGCCCGCATAAGGTAGCATCCTTGGTTATTCTCCAAGCAGGATCTACAACGTTCATAGTTGTGTGGTGGTACCTGGCCCAGTCCGCTTTGGATGCAGTGTAACCTTACTAGATCCGTCTTCATAGATCGGACATCCTGACTTTGACGTCTAGTAGGGTTCCTGTTTGTCACACTGATTTGTTGCGTCTCTTCGTCTAGATAGATCGGAAGCCACCAATGGTTTAAAAAATGTTGTAAAGTTCTTTGAACGAGAGCACAACCTTGGTTGCTCTCATTGCATGCTTTACAACTCAGATAATCGTGAGAAGTGAGAAAACCGAGTTGGACTTGCTTGGCGTGTAACTCTACCAAGCTGGTATTCATTAAACGAATATCGAAGATTTGAATCATGTTGATCTGATAAGGATTTCTATCATGGTAGTCCTGGATCCACCCAAGACCCATCTGACGCTGGAGGGCCTCTTGTATGAAAAACCAACCCTGTTTGTTTACCGAGCAAGTCAGACAGGAATTGTAATCGTGTCGTGGCAAATTATGGTACTGGCTTTGCCTTGAGTGCATTGCCACCAAGTTGACATTCATTGCAGGAATTTAGTTGTTCTGAATGATGTTGGAATTCGTATAGGTCATGTTGACTCTACGAACTCGATGCTCTTGGATCCATCCGAGATCCAATTGTTCCTATAGAGCTGCTTGCACCACAGAACATCCTTGATTATTCTTGGAGCAGATATCACACTGGTGATAATTATGAGGTGGCACATGGCCATATCCACTATGTTTATAATGCATTTTGACCAAGTTGGCCCTTAACAGGAGTACATCATGAATTTGATAGATGTTGTTAGTCTCTCTCTATCAAATTGACTGCAGCTTTTTCGTGTTGAGGCAACGGGTTTGTGAGAACATTCGGATTCGTATCTTTGAAAGATAAGACCCCGTTCCTAACAAGCTTTTGTACGTCGGATTTGAAACTGACACAGTTTTCTATGTTATGCCCTGATCCTCCTTGATGGTAAGGACACGTCTGATCCGCTTTAAACCAAAAAGGCGGATTTTCTGGTATTGTAAGAGGAGCCCTGGTTTAGACATGTCCCTTGACCAATAGTAATGGAAACAGTTCTGCCTACAACATTGGTATAGGGTCGAACCCTGGTGGTCGTGTTGTACGGTTATTGTTGTATGGAGGACGAGCCTGCTGAAGAGGCTGTTGTGTCCTTTGCTGATATTGTTGTTGATTAGGTTGGCTCTGCGCAACCTGAGGTTGATACGTAGAAACAGGCGCAGGTTTAATAGGAGGAGTTACAGCTGCTACTGGTTGGTAACGTCGCCTTTGCTTTCCAAGAGAGATATTCCCAATATCTTGCTCTTTTGTCACAGGGAGAGCACTACCATATCGTTTTGTACTACTTGATGATCCAGCGTCTATAACTAAACGTCCTTCTCGGACCGCTTCCTCAAGACGAACTCCCATGCTCACCATCTCGGTGAAGTCACTGGGCGCACTGGCAACCATTCTGTCGTAGTAAAATGAGCTTAAGGTTTTCAAGAAGATCTTTGTCATCTCTTTTTCCTCAAGAGGTGGAGAAATCTAAGCGGCGATTTCACGCCATCTCTGAGCGTATTCTTTAAAGGTTTCCTTGTCCTTTTGTGACATCGATTTGAGCTGATCTCTGTCAGGTGCCATGTCCAAATTGTATTTATATTGTTGAACGAAGGCAGCGCCAAGATCTCTGATTGTGCCGATCGTGGCGCGGTTTAAACCCATGTACCATTTTAATGCTGCACCGGTTAAACTATCCTAAAAGTAATGGATTAGTAGCTCCTGGTTCTTCGTCTGAGCTGACATTCGCCGTGCGTACATCACCAAATGGCTCTGAGGGCAAGAGTTACCCTTGTACTTTTCAAAGTCGGGTACCTGGAATTTGTGCGGAACTTTCACATTGGGGACCAAACAAAGGTCCGCGGCGTCCTTTCCAAATAAATCCTGACCGCGAACTGTTCCTGGAACTCATTCATTTTGTCGAACTTGCTGTCATTTCCACCAGAAGGTATCTGTGGAATCTGTCCTTCCGGGATAGTGTGTACCACGGCCAGTGGTATATTCATTATGGCCGAGACTCTTGGTGCCTCCCAAAGTTTGTAGCCTTCAGGAGTTGCTGTTATGCCCCTGGCATCTTCGCTTTCCCGAAGTTTGTAACCTTCAGGCCCAACGGCTCCTGTTGCGGTTCCCTGATCCTCAGCGATCGGCGAAACATATCCTTCCGGGATATAGTTAAGTGGCATGCCCCAGGGACGATCTTTCGACATTTTGTACCTAGGATCATACTTTTCCACTATGGGCGTTGATGTGATCTCTGAGATCACAGTTCATTGTTGCTGGATCTGAGCTTCTGCTAGAGCTTGCATGTCGTTATGAAGCTTTCTCAGATCTTCTTTCAGAGTATCAATCTCTTCTCTCAACTCTCTGTTCTCTTCCTCGAGATCATCCATCTTTTTCTGACGATTGGTCTGAGTATTGTACGAATGAGACAGTTTGACTCTAGAACCGAGACACAAACGTAAGATTCGTAGGGAAGAAGAATGCGTTTACGTGAGAATGATGAATGATAGGCAATGATTATATTAATTTTATGTTTTTGTTTATTCAAAGTAAACTTTGACAATTAGATTACAAATATCAAACAGTGGGGGAACCCCGTTTTATTGAATTCAAAGGACCGCGGAAATGGAAATACAGTAGATTACAAGTACTGAAAAAGGAAATCTAAACTAATGGATCTTGAGTCCTCTCTGAGGGGAGCTCAGGTTCTGGCTCTGGTATTTTCCTTTTCTTTGATCGGGGCTTTTGGGTCGTTGTCGGGTTGTCATTCCTTTGCCAAGTGAAAGGAGCGAGCAAATCCCTTTGGTCATCTTGATTTTCTACAACATGTTGCTCTAATATCTCGATCAGAGCATCATTTTCTCTTAACAGCTACTGTATTTTTTACACTCCACATTGAGAATACGATACTTGTTCCTCCAAGACCTCTTCTCCTGTTGAACTTTGCTGAGATTAACCTGAAGCTTTTCCGTCTCAGACATAAAATAAAGGGCATGGTCCCTTAATGGAAGAACTTCCTGACGAGGATAAGGCATCCTCAGCTTGAGAGCTCTAGTTTGTACCCAGTGGAGATAGGGCTCCACCGAGACACATTCCGGTTTTCCTAGAGACTCTCGTCCTTTCCTATGAACGTGTTTCCAGGCATGCACTATTTCTGTCTTTAGTGCCCTGTCGTTTTCTCCTTCCTTGAAGAAAAGACCTTCCAGATGAGCATTACATGGAATATGCCTCATCGGGTATCCAAATTGACGACGAACTAAAATTGGGTGATAATTAATTCCTCCCTTAGTTCCTATAAGGGGTACATTTGGGAAATTTCCACAACGGTCAATGATTCTGATCCTGTCGTAGATTCGATTATACCAATCAATGTTAGAGTTGGTAAGAGACATGATTCTCTGCGACCAACGTAAAGTATTCTTTTGATCTCAAAATGCAGCAGACTTGGGCAAATGTGAAGTGAACCATTTGTACAGTAGGGGTACACAGCACGTGATCATTCCTCCGCTGTATAAATTCCTTAAGTGTACCGAATGATACGCATCTGCGAGTAAGGTTGGTACAGGGTTTCCAATCAGGAAAATCTTAATGGCGTTGATATCTACGAAGTTATCAATGCTGGGAATAAAAAATAACCCGTAGGTGAGCAAAACAAAGATGCTCTCGAAAGAGGTCACGTTCCCTATACTAGTAAAGTATAGAGCCTTCTTTGTCAAGAATTGGGCTGGAAAACCATGGATGCCACCCTTAGTGGTCATGTGAGTCCTGACTTCTGACTCGCCCAAATAAATTGCTCTTGCAATGATTTAATCCTTTGGAATTTCTTCCAGTCCAGAAAAGGGAGCCTGATAAGTGATATGCAGATCAGTCAAGTGAGAGTATTCCTCCAACGTTGGTGCTAGCTGATAATCCAGGAATGTTAAACAGTGATAGACCGGATCGTAGAACTGGATTAGTGTGGACAGGATTCCTTCGATTACATGAACCCTTAATAGAGATAGCAGTCCTCCATACTTGGCTCTGAAAGCCTCATGGTTGGTGATCATTCTCGCCAAACCTCTCAAATCCTCTAACTTTGGAACCTTGAAGGTGTACTTATGAGTTTTCCTTCTACCGAAAGCCATTAGCGCAATATCTTTTCTCTGACGTTTGTAATCATTGTCTTAGTTTAATTTGAAAAAGAGAGACTAGAAGAGAAGATTTTTCTTTTTGTTTTAATGTTTTTTTTAAATGAATGTATGAATGCAACACACAAAAACATAGAAAAAACATGGGGCCAAAGGGTTGGTGTCATGAAGTCAAGGCTCTACCCCTCCCAAAGGTTTATACTGGTGATTTTTTGTACCTGTCCACAAAATCATTGACCCCTCTTGGGATGACAACAGCAAGCGGATCGTCAGCGAGCTGATGTATCCTAGAGTGATCTCAGATGAGGGTAGTATCGCGTGATAACTATTTCCGATAGCTTCCGCACTACAAAATGGCTTAAGTCTGCTAAAAACCTCAGCTTCTCAGATAACCCAGCCGACCTCACCACTTTTAACAACCGAAGTCGTATAGGCAATGTATCTGCAAAGGGAGTCTCCACTGAGTTTGATGGTCGATCGGGGACTCTTAATTGGGATTCACTCCTCGCAAGATTACCCGCATTGCCATCACCTATCTTAGGTGTATACTCAATCTCTCCACATGCAGCATCACACGCATTCCCATTAGCAGGAAAATAAACATAGATATCATTTAGGAAAAGCAGTATATATATTTGTCTTAATCATCCTAGACCTCTAGTCTTATGGTCCTAACAAACAGTGACTCCCCAGCTGAGTCGCCATTTCTCTGATATTTTGTGAACTCAAGGTTTCTACCCAAGAGATGGGAAGAGAACAAAATCTGGCTCTCCCACTATGGTCGCCATTCTGCCGTAGTGCAATTTTTGTGGTTTCGAATCACTATCGCTTGGGTACTTGTTTACCTTGGAAATTGGTAAACAACCGTTGATCTTCTAAAACATTAAAGTTCTAGTAACTTACAGGATCGTTCAGATTGATCCTAGGACATGTGCCATGAGTGTATTTAAAGTGTTTCATAAATGCATAAAACAAACCTTTCGACCATGCTGGAAAACAAAAAAGGATGTTTTGAAATGTAAATAAAAAGTGATAAAAGCAGAAAAGTGTTTAAATCGAACAAGAAACTTAGAGAAAACAATGTAAAAGCAAATTCAATGAAAGACTGAAGTTTAAATGGTAAAGAAAATGCATAAAGTCTTGAATAAACTGCAGAAATGTAAATGCTTGAAGGTAAAGGCTTCTTAATGTAAAAACTGCAAAGTGAAAATTTTGTAATGTAAAATGCTTTAGAAGTAAAAGACTGAATTAAAGGGACTTCAAAGTAAAGGATCTAAGGTAGAAACTTCAAAGTAAATTGCATTGCAATGAAAGATAATGGTGATTACAATCACGTACATTCTCGCCTCACTCTTTTCTCTACACGCTGGATACTTTGAGTGATTACAGAGTTACTTGTACAACACGATTTTTTCACATATTCTAACTCTAGAACTAACCTATTTATAATACTCTAAAATAACCACCATTTGACGGTTTACTCCTAGAACACGCCACTTGGCACTTTGCATGTCTCCAACTTCTGGATATTCGCCACTTGTCCTCTTTTCAAATTCAAATAGTAGAATTTCCCTCCAATAATTAACTGTAACTGCAGCGCATTATCCATAGCCATTTTACCCTGTCGAATTGACTCTTTAGACTTGGAAATGTTTGAAGTCTTAAAATCATTCTCTTCGACTCAGGCTTTCAACAAATATGGTCGAAGCCTTCTGGTTGAAGCCTTCTTCTCCTTTAGCTTATTATTTTAAAGAATAACTTCTTTAAAAGCCAAATCTATTTGAAATCATGTAGCGTCGAAATTAGGAGCTAACAAATTGCCCCCCAAAAATGTCCTTTCACTAGTGTTGGTAGGAAGGTCATTTTTTGATAGAACCATTTTCGACGCTTACGCATTCGACTATGAGAAGACGTGGTCATAAATGACCAACCCACGATCTAGAAACTATTCAGTTCCTTTCAATCACGCTTATGACGTCATACCATAATGGAAAATCTTTAAACGTCTTTTCCGCCGTATCCTTGAACAGTTTTCATCATCACCTTTCTTGGAACTAGACATTTGCAGTCTGATCATAACTACCACCACTCAAACAATTTTTTGCAAAAAAAAAAACAGACACGCGTCCCACTACCCACTTTGCTCCATTGGTGGATTGACAACCTTTTTAACTTCCAAACGCCTATAAATACCCTTTTTCCATAACTTATTAAACTTTTGCATTCTCAGAATTTCTTGCAACCCTATTTCTTCATCCTTCAAACTCTCTCAAGAAAAACCCAGAACGCATTCTCACTTTCCTTCAACTTCCAACAATGGCGTCTTCACAAACCATTCCCCAAGAAACAAAAGGTAAAAAAGGTAGAGCCACACAGTTCAAGCAATCCCTTCCACCATTTTCGAACATTCCAGGACCCAAGGTGGTGAAGAATCAACAGTTCATGCCAAAACCCCTTCTTGCGGAAGCGAGGAGCATTTACGAGTCTCAGGTAATGATTCCTCTCATTGTTTCTGATAAACCTTATGCTTTATGTGGCCCCTTAGCTGATGTTAAGCCCACCGATGAAAAACTTAGTGAGTTTTTCCCTTCTTACCGTAAATCAAGACCTTTAGGGCAAAAGATCAACCCTAAGGAAGATGAAGCTTCCCCTGATACACCCACCTTGACTAAGATGGATCTTAGGTATCTTCATGATGGTACTAGATTGGTAAGAGCTGTTAACCAGTTAAAGGATTTTGACCTTTGGATGACCAGGATGGAAAAGGTCAAAGCTGATCATTGGAAAACCATTGGAATTTATGATCTTCTTATGCTGTCAAAGACCAATATTCCTTATTGTTTGCACCTGCTGGCAGCATCACTTTACTTTTGGGATAGTACCCACTACACTTTTCATCTTCCTTGTGGGATGGTTACCCCCACACTCTTCGACCTGGTTGCCATTGCAGGGCTTCGACCAGATGACATTTCATATGATCCTGAAACTGATGCAGAGGATACCATAGGGATCTCTGATTCCAAGCTTACATACACCCACTTCATAAACCACCACAAACGTGACACTGAAGAAATAACTGACAAGGATTACATTGTATTCCTCACCGTATGGTTGTCGAGGTATATATTTTGCTCAAAATCCCTACAGGTGGCCAAGAAATATCTCACTCTGGCCAACCAACTTCACAACAACAGAGGAGTTTGCCTTAGTGGGTTGATTTTGGCAAACCTCTATGAGTCTCTCAGCGAAGGGGCAGCTCGACTCAAAGACTTGGAGGCCTAGGGCACTGTACACCTGAACGCCCCCCTCTGGCTGCTTCAATTATGGGTTAATGCAACTTTCGGAGCTAGCCTTCCCAGGAAAGGGCAAGTCGATGAGGACTCTGCTGAAATCAAAGAAAGGAGGGTCGAAGGTACTCGCCTGGTGAAACTCACGGCCAATGATGATGGGTAAACTTTCAAAGGAGCCTTCTCCAGTTACATTATGATGTTTGCCAAGCGGTATGATTTCACACCCAGTATGGCCCCTTTTACTGAAAGAAAATGTGGACCTGAGTGGTTTACAAGGCCATTCCCTAATTCATCCAAAAAACTCCATACTGAATCTGTTTCAATCTGGGAAGCCTTTTTGATTCCTAGATCTATCATTCAGAGGCTGAATCTTGGAAGAGATATGGCAGCCTTGATTGCTTACCAACCAAACCTTGTCTCTCGACAGTTTGGGTTGGCTCAAATTTTCCCCAAGTGTATGTATGAGAAGAAAGGCCATGTAGTCCTTCATACTGCCAGGTTTGATGAATGAGGTGCTACAATCCCTTTCGACCGGTGGAACGCTAGAAAAGCAACTCTTTCCCCTGTGCACTTTCAACCCACATTTTTGTGCACTAAACCATTTCACAACTGGTGGTCGAAGTACTATAGTGAATAATTTCTTGATGTTGCTGCCTTCTCGTCATTACTTGACCAAGCTTTTCTTGATGTGCAGGAGAAAACCAAGAAGAGTAAGTTCATTCATGTCAAAGAAATTCAGGCCTTCCAAAAGTACTTTGAAACTGTCTATCGACCAGATGATATTAGTCGAACCGTTCGTGAGGCTGCTGTCACTTTGAAGGACAAATTTCTACAAAAAATGGACCAGTTGAAAATCCCTTTAAACGTTCCTCTTGAGAAATGTTATGAGGTGGCTTTTGAACTCTTTCCTCCAAAGTTCCCTCGACTTCCTAACGCTGATTTTGGAGTGGCACTTGCCCCCCCATTTCCAGACTAGTTTGTCTGTGGTGAGCACCTAAAACTCCTTCGACAACGGTCTCAACCGAAAGCCCAACAGGTGGTTGCGACTAAACATACGCTGGACAGTTTCAAAGTACACCTTCATATAGGGGTCGAGGATGTTCGTGTCGAATTCGAAATATATGAAGGTTTGAGGCCCTCGATTTGTGATTTTTAACTAACCACTCAATTATTAATCTTGTAATAATCATCTGTCTTTCAGCTATGGCCAGAAAGACCAGCTCATCGAAGGGTGCTGCAAGAGTCGAAAAGGAAACTGAAGGCACAAAGGTATTTTATATCCCTTGCCTAAATCTTTTTGTGTAACCAACTTCTAATATTTGCATCACCTTTTAGACTGCTCGAAAACCTCCAACGCCTTCAAAAAAGGGCAAGAAAGGTGCTCAAACAGTTGTCCCTTCAGATGCTGATGATGAATCCCCTGAGGAGGTAGTGGCTAAAAAGGAAATGAAGCTTACCAAAGCTTCTGGAGATACCACCCAATCCTCCTCAAAGGCAGCCAAAATTCTTGAGAAGACACCTGCTAATAGTGGTGTCAAGAAACAACTCTCCAATATTGCGTCGAAAACGACTGCTAGTGATCCTGAGAGCGCAAACTCAAGTCCTGATGCCGCAACTGTACAGGTATGCACACTATCTTTACTCAGCATTTGCATTCCTTACTCAGATTTCTTTCAATCTTATTCTCTTTACTTGTGGTTTTCAGGCTGATGTAGGTGATTCTAACCCACCACAAACTTCATTCAGCTTTGCAACAACTATCCTGAATAGCCAAGGTGAGCCAACTTATCACCCTACCTTTGACCTTGGTTCTGGATATAGTTCACTGAGTGAAATTAACCAACCTATCCCTCTTACAGTTCCTCCTTCTAAAGCAGATGAAACAAACAAAAACTCGCCCACCAGGACCAACACTCAACAATCCCAAACAGATGGCTCTGAACATGAAGAGGATGATGTTTCTAACCAACAACCACTCGACCATACAGAGACCATTGCCATGGACGTAGAAGGAAGGCCAATTGAAGAGGAAGAAGAGGAGGTCGAAAATGAAGAAGAACAAGAAGAAGAAAGGTAAAGGACTGAGCAGGATCAGACCCATTCACCCGTGGCTGAAATAGGTCCTGTCAACAATCCAACTCCTGGGCCTACAGTCACTTCGACTACTGGAGGATCCCCCACTGGAGACCCACTGGCTGCCCTTAAATGGTCGAATCCTCAAGAGTATGCCATAATGATACTTGGGAAGAAGTACAACTCTTCAGGTACTAGCCTTAGTACTTCGACCAGTTCTGGGGGTCCAGCTCCAGATGACTTTGCCAGCCCTATCCTTCAAAAGATCAAAGACAAATTCTTCAAGGGAGACATCTACAATGTCTTACTTTCACATCAAACTGCTCCTCTCTTCCTGAAAGATAGCCTCCAAAAACTGGACCTCTCGACTCTTAGTAAAGATGTGTCTGAATTCCTTGTGAAGTTAACTGCTTTAGTAAATCAGATGTCTGAGGACTTCAAACTTTTCCCAAGATCCAACACACCATTGAAATTACAACTGGACTGGAACATTCAGCTTGGGATGAAGCACACACATCAGAATCTAAGGTCGAAAATCTGGAGATTGACCAAAACAAAAGGCAGGCAGAGATAGAGTCGAACCAAAAGGACATTGATACTTGGAAGCAGCAAATTGAAGAACTGCAAAACAAGATTTCTAACGCTAAAAAGCGCAACCTTGAGCTGAAAGACTTCGACGATACTGAAATGGCCAGAGAGCTAAAGCGCACTATAGACTTCCTTGATAAAGCCCAAACGCTTGAAAAGGAACTTTCAACAGCTAAGCTCAACAAAGCTCTGTGTGAGAAACGCCTTAAGACTCCCAAGGTCATCTTTCTTGAGTTGAAGTTGAAGCTCCCTTTTTGATTGTCCTATGATTTCTTATTTGTAGTTCTTTTTTGATCATCATGTTTTCTGGCCCTTTTGAGGCCCTATGTAAAGGCAATCTCAATGCCCCTGGCATCTATCTAAATACTTCTGTTTGCTATTAGCTCTTCGACTTGCAAAATCTTTGATAAAATCATGGCGCATTTTCTCTTAAACTTTGGTAATCTTTGTAATTAAAGTACTCTGCCTCGTTTCTTGGAAATCATGAAAATAACGCAGCTTTTAACAGCTTAGTGTTCCAACGGCACAAGTTTCTATTCCATAAAGGAATATTAATAGCGTAACCCTAGGGTATATTCCCAAGAGCAATTTCACGTGTTTCCATTGTTGACTGGCCAATCCTTACAAGGCTTTGCCTCTATAAAATCCTCTTCACATGAGCCATATTTTGCACCCACTGAAGCAAGCATGAGTACTTCCTCAAAGAAGGAAGTGACCAAGAAGGTGGCTGAGGAGACAAAGAAAGTTGAGGCAACAACTACTGCCTACAATGATACTTCAACTGGAGCAACCTCTCGTGCCAAGAAGCGAGAAACTAAGATGAAGGTCCCCAAGAAAGGACATTCCAAAGCACAAAACTCTGATGATGAAGCTGACGAAGATTATGTCACCTTCCTCAACTCTATTAATTGGAGAGACTATGAATGATCTTTCTCCTAGGTTTCATGTTGTTGTACTTGTTTCCTTTCCTTTGTATGCCATTTTGGCCTCACATGGCATATTTTGGCTTTTATAATCTGAATAAAACTTATGTCTTAATATGAATCTCTTGCAAAATAGGCTTATATTTTTTCAAATATTTCCCATTTACCCTTAAGACTCTTAGATCACCCTCAATCTCCTGAACCTCGTAAGCATTATTACTGAATGCCTTAATAATTTGAAAGGGACCTTCCCACTTAGGAGACCACTTCCCTAAAGATCTGGTCTTTCGATCCATAGGCAAGATCATTTTCCACACCAAATCCCCAGCTAAAAAGGTTTTAATCTTGAGCTTTTTGTTATAAGACTTCTCCACCCTTTTCTTTTGCCTTTTCAGCAACTCCAATGCATGGAGCCTTTCTTCGTCTAAATCCACTAACTCATCAAACATCATATTCCAATAAGACTCAGATGGGATCTCGTGATGCCTTTGGATCCTTATGGATTGAATATGAATTTCTACAGGCAAAACTGCATCATGACCAAATGTCAGTCGAAATGGGGTACTATTAGTTGCCTCTTTTGGGGACGTTCGACATGCCCAGAGTATTTGGTCCAATGTTTTATGCCAATTTCTTGGCCTTTTTCCCACATGCTTTTTTATCAACCCAATAACTACTTTATTTGCCGCTTCGGCTTGGCCATTAGCTTGAGCATAATAAGGTGTGGACGTTAAAAGCTTGAACCCCATGTCTTTAGAAAACTCTTGCATTTTTCGACCAGTGAAGACTGATCCTTGGTCTGTTGTAATTGTCTCTGGGATTCCAAACCTATAGATGACGTGTTTCTTGATAAATTCATTCACATCTTCTTGATCAACATTTGGTAAAGGGATAGATTCGACCCATTTGGTAAAATAATCAATACCTACCAAAATGTACTTATGATTTTTAGATGATGCCGGTCAAATTTCTCCAACCAAATCCAAAGCCCATCCTCTAAAAGGCCAAGGTTTAACTATAGAGTGTAATTCACTTGCAGGGACGTGTTGAATGCCAGCGTGAACTTGACATTCCTGACAACCCTTAGCAAATTCGATACAATCTTTTAACATGGTAGGCTAATACATGCCTTGTCGAAATAACAACCATTTCATTTTATAGACTACCTGATGTGCCCCACACGCCCCACCATGGACAGTCGAAAGGGCCAAGTACGCTTCTGCCTCACTAAGGCACTTAAGCAATACTCCCTCAGGAGTGTTTTTGAATAATTCATTACCCAACAAGACATAACTAAAAGCTTGATACTTGATTTTCCTTTCTGTCGAAGATATTGGATTTTTTAGATAATCTACTATAGGTTTTCTCCAATCCTTGTCAGTTATGCTATCAACTGCCAGAATTGCAAAATAATCTTCATCAGCGTATCCAAGCTTAGTTTCTTCCAAATCTGATGGGGCTAATCCTACGGACACCACCCTTCCTCTGACTTCAACTTCGCTTGCATCTTGTAATTTGTCTTTCGAAACTTTATACCCTGATGCAATCTGAGCCAAGTCATTAGCTACCTGGTTTTCCAGTCTAGGGATGTGTAAAAAACTAATTGTGTCAAACTTTTTCAACAGTCGATTCATAACTACAAAGTACATAATCAAGTTTTCTTTTATGCACTTGTATTCCTTGGTAACTTGTTTTATGACCAGTTCTGAATCTCCCATTATTTCGACATGAGTTGCCCCCAATTCCAACAATACTTCAAGTCCAGCAATTAAAGCTTCATATTCAGCTTCGTTGTTGGAACAACGGCCTTCAATTGTATACTTAAGTGTTGTTGGAATTTTATTAGGAGAAATAACAAGCACTCCTATGCCTGTCCTATCTTTGTGGCTCGACCCGTCGAAGTATAAATTCCAAGGTTCCACTTCAAGATAGTTCAGAGGGGTCTCATTTGTAGAATGGTCAACTATAAAATCTGCCACTACTTGTCCTTTAACAGCTTTTAAAGGCTTATAAGTTAAGGAATATTCAGTTAATGCTAATGCCCATTTTCCAATTCGACTATGCAAAATAGGTTTGGACAACATATGTTTAATAACTTCATAACGAGAAGGAACATAAACATCAACTGGTTTTATATAATACTTCAATTTTGTACAAGAGTAATACAAACATAAACATAATTTTTCAATCATGCTATATCTAGTTTCTGCATCATTTAGAACTCTACTAAGGTAATAGACAGCCCTTTCGACACCATCATCATCCTCTTGAGCTAACATGCTCCCTAAAGTCCTATCTGACGCAGCTATGTACAATCTCATACACTTATTGCCACAAGGTGGTGAGAGAATCGGGGGGTGACTCAGGTAATCTTTGATTTTGTCGAAGGCTTCCTGTTGCGCTTTCCCCCAGTCGAACCTATCCTTGCTAGCTCGAAGCAATGGCGAAAAGGCTTGCGTTTTCCCACTCAAGTTGGATATAAACTTCCTCAAGAAATTTATTTTGCCCAAGAGAGACTGTAATTCCTTCTTTGTTGATGGCACTTTTGCTTCCATAATGGCTTTGGTTTTATTCTGGTTAATTTTGATCCCCTTCTTGTGGACCACAAAGCCTAAGAAATCCCCTGCCTGCACACAAAAAGCACATTTGAGAGGATTCATTTTAAGACCATGCTTTCTCATCCTTTCAAAGGAATGTCGAAGATGGCATAAATGATTTTTCCTTGAAAAAGACTTAACAACAATATCATCAATATAGATTTGCATAAAAGTCTCAATAAAATCATGAAAGATTGAATTCATTGCTCGCTGGTAAGTTGCCCCAACATTTTTTAGACCAAAAGGCATTACTACCCACTCGTAGGTGCCTAATGCCCCTGGACATCGAAAAGCAGTCTTTGGGACATCTTCCTCAGCAATGAATATTTGGTTATAACCAGAATAACCATCCAACATACTCAAGTATTCATGTCCTGTAGCAGAATCAAACAACATTTCTACCACAGGCATATCATATTCGTCTTTAGGGGTTGCAAAATTTAGATCTCTAAAATCTATACAGACCCTTAAAGAACCATCTTTTTAATGACTGGTACAATATTAGCTAGCCATTCGACATACCTAGCTATACGGATGAACTTGCATCTAAGTAACCTTTCAATTTCCTCTTTGATCTTTGAAAGGATTGTTGGGGAAAACCGTCTTGGATTTTGCTTGACTGGATTTTTCCCAGGTATGATTGGCAACTTATGTTCAACAAGCTCTCTCTTCAAACCAGGCATTTCATCATAGTCCCAAGCGAAGCAATCCTTAAATTCCTTCAAGAGTTGGACCATTTCAACTTTGAGTTGTGGGTCAAGGTTAGCACTAACATAAGTAGGCCTTTTTACTCCCCTTTCACCTAAGTCAATTTCTTCCAAAGGATCTTGCGCCAGCATTCTAATGTTATCTGACACTGGATCCCTTTCAAAACCCAAAGGTTCATTATCATAAATAACATCAAGCCTTTGATTTTGGTATTCGATTTGAGACCCATCAGGTGGTTCAGGCTCAAAGTCCTTACCAGGGCCTACTTCACAAATTTGAGTTGTGGCTTCGACATCCATGTGGTTGTGTGCAGCCTCCAAGGCCGCTTGTAATTTAGATTCGGCCACATAGGCCGAAATTCTTTGTATTGCATCGAATTCAGTCATTATTACTGAATTCACTTCCCCAGCCTGTGGGGTCTACATCAGGCTCCCCACAGTACGGGACATTGCCTTCTTCCCTTATGACCTCTCTATCCCATCGAAATCCCTCCACAGGGTGCAGGTGTAATGACCAGAATGCATGGTCATCTGGGGTGAAATCAAATTCTGCTAGAGTACAAGGCGCAATATGCGCCAAGTTTTTGTCAAACTCAACAGCATCAACATGATTAAAAGGCACCTTAAAGTACCCTTGATCACCTTCAATGATTTCTACTATGCCATCAGGCCTCCAGATTGTGATCCGGTGGTGCATTGACGAAGGTACTGCTCCAACACCATGGATCCATTCCCTCCCCAGCAGAAGGTTATAGTTAGCATTGCTTTCGACTACCATAAAAAAGGTAGGCCTTGTCACCGTTCCCACAGTTAAATCAACCTGCAGAATGCCAAGAGTGGTCCCAATTTTCCCTTCATAGTTAGAAAGGACCATGTTGTGGGGCTTAAGATCAGAGTCGAATTTACTGATCTTGCTTAGTAGGAAATGTGGCATTAAATTGACTGTAGCCCCACAATCCACCAAGATTTTATTCACAGCCACGTTCTCTACTTTCCCTGTAATGTACAGAGGTTTCAAGTGCCCTTTCATGGCCTCAGTTGGTCGTTCAAAGAAAGCATTCTTTTCTTCGACACAACCATTGTTCATCACATAGTAGCACACAGGTTGGTGCGCTTCCATTTCAGCCTCAGCGTTGGCATCCAAGTTTTCTACTTCATTTATCCTATCATATTCTCTTGGCATTACTGAAACCACATTAATAATGATGTTTAAAGAGGCATCAGAGTCGGAATCGAAGTTGTGAGTCGAATCTTCATCCTCACCTGCTTCGACTGCAAACCTCTCAGCTTCTTCCTTCTTGGAAGTAAATAATCTACACCCCACAGGCATCTTATTTGTTATTTTTGTCCCAACATCTTTATTGCTAGCAGGCAGAATGTTGGTACTAGTTTCAGTTATGTCTTTGGCCTGAGCTTCTCTCAAAGCCTTCCTTCGTCTCTGTTCCCTTCTCTACTAGGACCTGGACATAGGATTTTTTCCTTTGTAATTCTCAGAGATATAGGAAACTTTATTGGAGGCCTTGAATTCTTTCTGGTACCCCATTGAAGAACCTCTAGCCACGTCAAAATTCTTCCATCTCTGTTTCCCTTTCCCTGCTGCTTCAACTGGTTTGACCCACTTTCCAGTTGGTACCTCACTGCTAAGCTTGAAAGTAGCCTGCTTAGCCCTTGGCATTTGTGGCCTTTGGCCATATTGTTTTTGTGTAGCTTTCCTTGGGTCGAAACGCCCTGGCCTTTGAGCAGCTCCTTTCTCACGTCCAAATTTGGCTTCTTTCCCCGCTTGGAGGCTATGAGCAACTTCTTTGTCGAAGATAGCACTGCATCGAGGGCACAACATGACTTCAGAGTTCTTTCCTTGGCACCTGTGGAGAAAATCAACAATGGTTTCTTCTTCTCTGGGATAAGCCAGCTTGTTGCATTCTTCTTGACGAACCTGTTCATCAATATCCATGGCTTGTCTGTTAGTCACTTCGACCATGTTTATGTCAACTTCATCTTTTAAGCGCATTTTGGAGAAGTGGACATCAAGGCCTTCAGCAGCCTCATCCATCTGTCTGAAATGGTTAGCAGTCTCTTTTGTTACCATATGTAATTTTGATGCTTCAGCTTCATCATGGATCTCGACTGTAGCCTCAGCGTCGAACCTTTGAACTTCAGAAGATGTCCTAAAGTAGTGTTCAGTAGCCATACATATCAAATGCTCAAGATGGAAGCCATCCATTTCCTCGACTTCTCTAATGAACACAACACCATTGGTAAGGTCCTTAGTAACCTCAACCACTGTGGCATTTCTGCCAAGAGCTTCATTAGTGCTAACACTGTCTGAGCTGTTGTCAGATTCCTCAGCTAGTTCGACCATGTTAACCTCATGGGGCTCTGTGTAATTTGCTTCAGCTACTTCAAGAGGGCTGGTATCAATTTTCATTTGGGTCTTAGTTTTCTCCCCAAATTTGAGTCTGCCTTCCTGAATAGCATTCTGCACCAGATCCCTGAAAAGAAAACATTGAGAAGTTTTATGACCTAAATAATTATGGTATTTACAAAAGCCTCTCTTTTTTCTTTGCTCTAAAGGTGGTATTTTAGCACCAGGAGGCACTAGTATTTGACCATCCTTAACTAACAAATCAAAAATTTCGTCACATTTAGTGATGTCGAAAGTGTATGTTTTCTTTGGGAACCTATCGTTCTTTTCGGTTTCGACAGGGTTTTTCCATTTGAAGGGACTAATAATTTACAAGAATAAGGAGGACCTTGCTTAAGTTCAGCAAGATCTATTTCACTTTCGTCGAACCTAACAGGCTCGTCATACAAATCTTCGATGCCCTCCTGGTATTCGACGTAAGCTACCTTCTTGTTTTTGTTCACCCTAGCTTTCTCATCCTTGAGACGCTCTAGCTGTCGAACTCTGTCAGCTAACTGGGCCATATCCCTTAGATACTAGGCGTCCAGTTTTTTCCTGATAGAGTAATCAAGGCCACCAGCGGCCATTTCGACAAGTTCATGCTCAGGCACTTGTGTAAAGCACCTAGCCTTGAGTAGTCGAAACCTGTTCAAGTAATCATCTATTGGCTCATTGAACTTTCGTTTCACACTAGCCAATTCTTTCAAACTAATTTTAGTCTGCTCCATGTAAAATTGCTCATGGAACGAACGTTCTAACTGGGTCCAATTACAAATCGAACCAGATGGTAACGTAGTGAACCACGTGAATGCATTTTTAGTGAGGGAACTAGGGAAATACTTCACCCTTAGACTCTCATCATTCGCAATCTCACCAGCTTCGATCAGGTAGCGCACCACATGTTCGACGGTAGATTCTATAGTATCTCCTGAAAACTTAGTAAACTTTGGTACTTTTGTCCTGGGGGGTAATTCAGCTTGGAGTATATAGTCTACTATAGGCGAGGTGAAGTTTGGCCTAGAAAAACCCATATTCAGGCCATTTCGAGCCATTATTCTCTCGACCATGGCTGCCAAATTGTTCTCTGCTGCTATATTATTGCGTCGAACCTGATTCACCACATGATCAGCGTTTTGATTTCTGTTTACTAACACCATCCTTGGTTCCTCCTCTTCAAGTATAGGTATTTGATTTCTAGGAGGCTCCTCCCTAGGTGGTTCGACAACCTCTGGATTCACCCGATTCACTTGTTGAGCGTTTTCCCTCATCTCGACTCCTTGATTTTGGTGTTGAACAGGAGCGGGCATTTCCATGAATTCGGCTATACGCGCCATTTGGGCTGTCATCATTTGATTGGTTCGAGTAGTATTCTGGATCAATGGCTGGAAAATCTCTCCCATCGTCTGAGACAAAGTATGTACCATTTGCATGTTGCTCTCATCCATCTGTTGCCTCAAATATGCTGCAGATTCATTTGTTAAGTTGGGTCCTTGAGCAGAATATCCCAAACCTATGGACTGGCTGTTTCGACCCATGTTAATTCCAGAACCCGACTCCTGTAAAGGGGAAGATATCACATTCTCTGAAAATATTGGGGGTGCAGTACGCAAATTCTGCATCATTGCTGTTGGCATGCCATAGATTGGGCTCCTAGGCAAAGGCTGTGAAAATCCTGGGGGAGGTAATTGCCTAAACGTCGAACTTCCTCCTGGTGGAGTCTGAGGATTTGTCACTGATGGGCCAATGTACTCCAGGACTGGCTGAGTGTAAGGCCTCACATATGTCGCCCCTGGTCCTGCTGTCGAAGGCGCTGGCTCTGTCACCATGGTTAACACTGTTGACCCTCCTATCGAAGGAACTGGAGTTGGCGCCACAATACTTCTTAGTATTTCTTGAGGATTGATGGTACTGTTCTGAACGCTTGAACTGCTTGGTTAAGGATTAGTCCCAGCAGAACCGGGATTTGAATTCCCTTGGCCAGATGCCATTTTCCTCGGGTTTCTTCTCTTTGGTCTATATTCGTTTGAATTGGCTACCTTTCCACTTCTCAAGTGCATACAATAACGTTTGCCACAATCTCGACCAATGAAACAAAAAAAATTTCAAAAAGGCAGTTATAAAACTTCCTTTTGACAGTTATTTAAAAGTTATAAACTTCCAAATACACGTTTAGCACTGTCCCACCGGGTGTGCCAATTTGTTTACCTTGGAAATTGGTAAACAATCATTGATCTTCTAAAACAATAAAGTTCTAGTAACTTACAGGATCGATCAGATTGATCCTAGGACATCTGCTATGAGTATATTTAAAGTGTTTCACAAATGCATAAAACAAACCTTTCGACCATGCTGGCAAATAAAAAAGGATGTTTTGAAATGTAAATAAAAAGTGATAAAAGCAGAAAAGTGTTTAAGTCGAACAAGAAACTTAGAGAAAACAATGTAAAAGAAAATTCAATGAAAGACTGAAGTTTAAATGGTAAAGAAAATGCATAAAGTCTTGAATAAACTGCAGAAATGTAAATGCTTGAAGGTAAGGGCTTCTTAATGTAAAAACTGCAAAGTGAAAACTTTGTAATGTAAAATGCTTTAGAAGTAAAAGACTGAATTAAAGGGACTTCAAAGTAAAGGATCTAAGGTAGAAACTTCAAAGTAAATTGCATTGCAATGAAAGATAATGGTGATTACAATCACGTACATTCTTGCCTCACTCTTTTCTCTACATGCTGGATACTTTGAGTGATTACAGAGTTACTTGTACAACACGATTTTTTCACATATTCTAACTCTAGAACTAACCTATTTATAATACTCTAAAATAACCACCATTTGACGGTTTACTCCTAGAACACGCCACTTGGCACTTTGCATGTCTTCAACTTCTGGATATTCGCCACTTGTCCTCTTTTCAAATTCAAATAGTAGAATTTCCCTGCAATAATTAACTGTAACTGCAGCGCATTATCCATAGCCATTTTACCCTGTTGAATTGACTCTTTGGACTTGGAAATGTTTGAAGTCTTAAAATCATTCTCTTGCACTCAGGCTTTCAACAAATATGGTCGAAGCCTTCTGGTCGAAGCCTTCTTCTCCTTTAGCTTATTATTTAAAAGAATAACTTCTTTAAAAGCCAAATCTATTTGAAATCATGTAGCATCGAAATTAGGAGCTAACAGTACTACAGTTCGATTCATTTTTCATCCTAATGAGCTGATTAAGGAATGGAAATAGATGTCTCCAATTAACCCTGCTTGCATACTGAGTTTAAACAACGGTCTGTTAGGTTATAGATGCTATTAAGATGTGGGTCTCTCTTTGGTTATTTTGTTAAGAACACAGTATCTAGGCTATTGGTAGGATGTTAGGACTGATGCTTTTCGATTGATATATGAGAGTATGGGATTTTGGGTTTTTTGATTAGTATGCTCGCTAAGATTTTTTTTCAATCATATGCCTACGTATTCCCGTTTGATGAAACAGGGAAATCAGAGCGATCGTAGTTCCTCCTATTCTATGGGAGGAAAAAGGTTGTTTTGGTGTCTTGTTCAAAGCCCAAGACGTGAAGCTAAAGGGAGTATATGTATCTTGTTCAAAGCCCAAGATGTGAAGCTGAAGAGTTTATTTGTATCTTGTTCAAAGCCCAAGATGTGTAGCTAAAGAATTTTTAGAGAGAATTTGTCATCTCTAAAGAGGAGTTATTGATGTTTGTATGCTGTGAGCAAGGCACAGGTTTGATGCTAAAAGGCTGATTGACTCAACCGGGGTTTTCCTTATACAAAGCCTAAGAGGAGGCTAAAAGTTTGCTTTTTCCGGGGAAAAATGTTCTTTCTGTCTTGTACAAAGCCCAAGATTGAGGCTGAAAGGGTTCACTCAACAAGAGAGGATTTTTATGTGTCTTGTACAAAGCCCAAGACGGAGGCTAAAAGGAGATTGACCCAACAAGAGAGTCTTTTATACTCAACAAGAGAGTTTTTATGTGTCTTGTATGAAGCCCAAGACGGAGGCTAAAGGAGATTGACCCAACAAGAGGGTCTTTTATACTCAACAAGAGAGTGTTTTTCTATCTCGTACGAAGCCCGAGATTAAGGCTAAAAGGAGGTTGACTCAACAAGAGAGTCTTTATGTGTCTTGTACGAAGCCCAAGATGGAGGAAAAAAAAGGTTTGACTCAACAAGAGAGTCTTTTATACTCAACAAGAGAGTTTTTATGTGTCTTGTATGAAGCCCAAGACGGAGGCTAAAAAAGGTTTGACTCAACAAGAGAGTCTTTTATACTCAACAAGAGAGTTTTTATGTGTCTTGTACGAAGCCCAAGACGGAGGCTAAAGGGGTTGGACTCAACAAGAGAGTCTGAAAAGGTTAGCTCTGCTTTGGAGGATCATTTGTACAAAGCCCAAGAGGAGGCTGTCTTACTGTCGAAGGTCACTGAGAGTCCTAGGCAGGTCCAAGTATGGGGAACTCTCATGAGAGAGACCGGGCTTCTGCCTATGTTTCGGAGAAACTTGAGAATGTCTTTGAGACTCAAGAGGTATAGACTATCCAAGTCTAGAGTTTTATCTTTTGTACTATGCCCAAGAGGAGGCACGGGAAGGGTACCAACCCTAAAATGACCGGAGTTTTGACACTGGAAATACTGTTCTATCAAAGGATAACTAAGTTCTGTCCTATACCTTTAAGAGGTCGTCAGGGTCCTTGTATTAAGCCCAAGAGAAGGCATGAGAACTTCTAAGAAGCCGAAGGGTCCTTGTACAAAGCCCAAGAGGAGGCGGGGGTGCTTTTAGGAAGCCTGTGGGTCCCCAAACCACGAGAAGTTCAAGACATGTTATTCACAGAGAATAGATCAAGCCAGGGAAGTTCGAGGATTTGGAAGAAACTCAAGAGATGCCATTCACGGAGAAAAGATCATCTCTGGGGAGTTAGAGTTTCTTTGACAATATCTATGGGTGACAGTCTGAGAAAAGGTTCACCGAGAATACTGCCTTTCTCTTTGTTCCATATTGTTTAACCCCAAGAGGAGGGAAGACTCTATCTGGTAATCCTATGGGATCCACGCTGGTGTATCAAAAAACTACTGCTAAACAGAAGCGGAACAGGGAAAAGAAAAGAAAAAGTGACTCGGTAGGACATCGCCGTCCTAGGCCTACGTATTCCCTTTTGCAATGGGAAATTCAGAGTCAATGTAGTTCGGAGGACTACGGGTGGATGGGGGGAGGTTGCTCGACGAGATATCGCATCTCGTGCCTACGTATCCTCAATCGGACGAGAAAGAGGAATCAGAGCAAACGTAGTTCGACGGACGAGTCGAAAAGGTGGGAAGAGTGCTCGTCGAGATATCACATCTCGTGCCTACGTATCCTCAATCGGACGAGAGAGAGGAATCAGAGCAAATGTAGTTTGTGGTACGACCACAACATAACAAAAAAAACAAGCCCGAGGAGTATCCACATCGCTCGAGTAGCACACATCCGACTGTGGATTCATGTCATCACAGCGACCAAGGGAGATGCCTAGCAACGATATCATATCATCGAAGTAGGACAAAGCAACAGGGACACCTAGCCACGATATCAATTCATCGGGCAGGATTAGGAGGCAAAGCGACGACACCACGCCATCGAACCTTGCGAGCTGTAGGAAGTAATGGAGCCTAACCACGATATCATCTCATCGGGTTGGACAGAAAGTGCGTGGAAAAAGTAAATTGTGCGTACGAGCACAAAGCATCAGCGTTGGTCGACGCGAGCTACACAAAGTGTGGGGGTCTGATTGCTCAACCCTTCTTCCACTTGACGACTCGATAACCAGAGCGGGAGCACATGTTCAATGCATCAACACGTAGTACGAGCGAGTGAACGACTCAACTAAAAGTGCGGGGTACCGATTGCAGGTCCCTCTTCGCTTGCCTCCTCTGAGGACTTATCAGGGGGAATCGGGGATGGGACGCCTCTTTTGAGGTCTTTGGCACAAAAGTAAACAATCACAAGCAAAGCCTCCTTTGAGGACTTCCAGAATTGTCGGCCAAGTGGCACGGACTCCCAATCCTACTTCTCATGGCATCAAAAGAAAAAATGCGAAAAGAGAGTAAATCGGTTCAAGAAATTATACCAAACGGATAGTAATCCGTAAATAGTAATGTGAGCAGAACACGAAACCCGGAATACTCCGAGCAAGCTAGCATCAATCAAACGCAAATGCGATTAGTGAATGAGAAGTAATCCGTAAAGCAAAAATACGTCGTCGATGAAAATAAATCGCAACGGCGTTAGTAATAGTGAACCTGCATCACAAACAAAACCACACGGAAATTAATAGCAAAATGAATGGCGAGCCTCAAGATGAGAGGACTCGCGATAATCCAGAACGGATAATAAGCTAAGCTCCTTGAATCGTCCCGTAATCACTCGCACAAGCACGAAAATGTTAGTAATAACAAAGAAGATGATATCACAATCATATGTTCATGTTACTACATCAAAATAATACCAATGTGCAAAATACTGAAGCAAAGTCATGCATAAAAGCAATATTCCAAAGTTGGGACAGCACTTCACAAATAAAACGTGTGACCAAAACACCGTCATGGAATCAGACAAAACTCACACAACATCAATGGAATACCGATACAAGGTAAGGAAAATCAAATTCCACAATTAAAACCAAGCCGGAGTGTGACTTCCCGAATGGGGTAGCCGTGTGCGCAAAGTGAAATTGTGTCGCAAAACGATCCGTAAACAAGCAAACCCAAGCATAATGATCATTCACAAGCAAGTAAGCATAAGCACATATCAAATGAAACTCAAGACACAAAGTTTACACAAAACAGAGTCTAAAAGCGCTAAATCGGAAAAAACGCGTCAAAAATCACCGACTCGGAATTGAACGAAAATCGCATGGTTGGCCGCAAACGTGCCAACGGACTCAAAAACGAACTCAGTTTGAATTAATTCCGCTTGGAAGTGGGACTTTTAGGCAGATTTCGTCAGCTGGCAGTAGCGAAACAGTAGAAAAAAGTCGTCAGAAATCGACTAAAAATTCCACCAACAGTTCCGGAATCATCAACAAAGTCAAGTTACATTATTCATATTTGCAAAAACATGCCACGGTTAGGAAGTTATGACCAAAACACATTCTTAAGGGAAAGCGACACGATAACGTTCCTACACAACCGAACTTTTATTTTTCAAGCAAACAAACACGATTCAAAAGTTGACATAAGTCGATCTGAACCAGCTTTTTAGCATTGAAAAAAAGTATTGAATCAAGTATTCGGTTCGAATCCAAAATTACGTCAACCCGTGCATTCACCTGCATCGGAACAACTTCACAAATTCTCAACAATCCGGATTATGCAACAACACCAAAATTCAACATAATTATTATCCGGAAATTTAGGATCCACAACAATTATTAACTCATGTCAAATTCAAGTATCACATTAATTTTCAATAATTCTAACAAATTCCTATTTTAATCATCACAATTGAGTCTCTTAGGAATTTAATCAAACATCTAGACTACAACACTTAGTGCAACAATATCTCAACCTCAAAATCAATATCAGTTCACCAAATCAAGCAATCAAATCACAAGAATTATGAAAAGGATTCAAAGAATTACCTAGATCAAAGGTTGGAGGAGAGATCGGAGGAAAAATCGCGCAAAAACGGAGGGATGTGGTGCGCTATAGTCCGCGGCGGAGGGAGGGAGTATCGCCGGCGGTTGGCGGCGGCTTAGTGAGCGGAGGGAGATCGTGAAAGAGAGAATCGATCTTTTGAGTTCTTTGTGATTCACTCTTGAGAAATTGATGAATATTGATGAAGGTGATGATGAACTTGATGAAGTTGTTGAGAGAATTGAGAGAGAGTAGAGTTTGATCCTTGGGAGAAATTGAGAGAAAATTTTGAGTGTTTGTGAGAATGAAAAAATTGGAGGGAAATGAGAGAGCATTTTGAATATATAGGGTGATGGAAAAATGAAGTGAAACAGTAAAATTCCGGCTTATCAGCAGCTTAAGTAAAAATAACCCCTGGCTCGGTGCGAAATTTCGACTCTGAGCCTCTTACGAAATTGTCTGCGTTGAGTCACGGATGTAACGTAAAAAGAACGGATGTCATACGATCAAAATCGAATGAGTTCGATATATTTAAGCAGCGAGACGTCACTGTCAAAAGTTGTTTTTTCAGCTTATTTGTCGTCTGCTACTCGGAAACGTGATAAGCTCATGTCTTTCGGAGCAGAATCTCGACTCAACTTTGTCAGCAAACTTGTAGATCTACGAGTCAGTGACCTCGTGTCAAAAGATGAGCGCGATTGAACAAAATCCGAGTGAGATATGAATTTTACCGTGAAACAACTTTCCGCTTTTTTCTTCGGTTCAGCACTTCCGTTTTGCGAAATAAACCAAAACGACCATCTTCGGAGCACCGTTCGAACTCGAGCTTGTATTTGAACTTGAAGATGATAAAATTGTGAACCGACGCTTCGATAACGGACACGATAAGATAAAAATTGACCGAGTTATGATTTTTGCAAAATTTGACAGACAGTGAACCGCATCAACGAACTCTTCAGGTAATTCGCGCTTTTGAAGTCCTTCTGCTCAGAATTGGCTCTTGTTGAAAACATACGACATGAAGATGACCTCAGGATGGAAATAATACCGAAAGAACGGGTCAAATCCGATGAACGAGCTGAAAGTTATGAATTTTTTAACCCTACGGACACAATTAACCAGCGAAACTGAAATTCCAGAAATAATTAATTCCCGCCACTTTCCTTGATGAGTCGGCTTCCGAGCCGAACATAAAAGTTGTAGGAAATACCGAGACAGTGCTAAATGAAAAATATCGAAGAACCTTGATCCCATAACCATAGAACCAAATGATATGCATGTATGCGTGTGATGACCTAGCTAAAATGCAAATGAATGAAGCATAAGCCAGTTGGGTAAGGAACATGAGGGCAAAATTTGAGGTGTTACAGCTGCCCCTATTCAAACTTCTTGGATCCGAGGGTATGGAAGCGAAGGCTTCTAGACGGTCGGGATACATGGAGATTGAATACCAAAATAACCACACAAATTTGCATCCTGCAAAATGAGAGATGACTCCGCTGGGGAATAAGTGATAGAAGGTATCAAATCATAACACAGACGAGTGTCAGAGAACAAGACAGACGAAGTATTGATATAGATTGAAGCAAACACAGGCGAGTATTGACTACGTTGGAGATAAACACGGACGATTGCCAAAAAGGGTTTAAACACGGACGAGTGTACAAAAGTTCACACACAGACGGGTGCTGAAAGGACACGGACGGGTGTCTACGGTCAATACGGACGAGTATTGGCTAAAAGTTCAAACACGGACGGGTGCTTAAAGAACACAGATGGGTGTCTAGGGTCAATACAGATGAGTATTTAAAATAAAAGGTTCAGACACAGACGAGTGCTGAAAGGACACGGACGGGTGTCTATGATCAATACAGACGAGTATTGAAAATAAAAGGTTCAGACACGGACGGGTGCTGAAAGGACACGGACGGGTGTCTAAGGGTCAATACAGGCGGGTATTGAAAAAATTCAAACACGGACGGGTGCTGAAAGAACACGGACGTGTGTCTACGGTCAATACGGACGGGTATTGAAAAAGTTCAAACACGGACGGGTGCTGAAAAGACACGGACGGGTGTCTCAAAGGTCAATACGGACGGGTATTGAAATAGTTTAAACACGGACGGTTGCTGAAAGGACACGGACGGGTGTCAAAGGTCAATACGGACGGGTATTGAAAAAGTTCAAACACAGACGGGTGCTGAAAGGACACGGACGGGTGTCAAAGGTCAATACGGACGGGTATTGAAATAAAAGTTCAAACACAGACGGGTGCTGAAAGAACACGGACGGGTGTCAAAGGTCAATACGGATGGGTATTGGCTAAAAAGTTCAAACACGGACGGGTGCTGAAAGAACACGGACGGGTGTCTAAAGGTCAATACGGACGGGTATTGGCTAAAAAGTTCAAACACGGACGGGTGCTGAAAGGACACGGACGGGTGTCAAAAGGTCAATACGGACGGGTATTGTAAAAGTCAAATGGCAACTTCACTGAGGATTGAAACGCTAAACCGAACACGGACGGGTTGTAATACCCCAAAATTTGCTCTCCCTCTTTGTCATCATAGCATGGCATTATCATCTATCATATCATATCCACCTCATTAACATTACATTGCATTTAACATAGAAAAATGAAGCATAGCATCCTTCTTACCATCAGGGCATGTGATCAGGTGGAAGGTGGACAATCAAGGAATCATTCAAAGCACAAAAAGGTCAATCAAGTTTCCTCAGGGCAAGCCAAGAGGCCTTTCATGTCTCATACTATCTCAATGGAACATCCACAACCTCATGAATGAGAGAATCAATGGGAGATTGAAGCACTACATCTTTCATTATGCAAGAGGTTCAAAAAATGAAGGAAAACCCTCAAAAGAGATAACTCATTGATCCAAAATCATCCTCAAATGGCATATATCATCATCTTTTAAGAGGATACATAACATACTCTGAGGAATTGGAAATTGAAGACAGCACATTTTTCTCCTAAGAGGTGGGCACCAAAACTAGGGTTTCTAATAAAATCAGGGAATTTTTGATTTTTTGGACCAAATTTGATGTCATGGTATTTCATATGTCCCTAAGTGTATGGAGGTGGAAAATTGCTTCTCAATTGGTTTTGGAAGTGGTTCAATTGGAAGAAAGATCAGAAATCAGGAAAATTGGGGCCAAGTCAAATAATCAGAGGAAAAAGTCAACTCTTGACTTTTTGAGCCCAAAATCATGAAATTCATGTTACATATGTCCAATGTACAAAATTTGATCAAGAAACTCCAAAGGAATCATGAAAAAATCAAGATGTAAAAAGTTGCCATTTTTGGATGAAGAAGGGTTACTAAATATAGCAAGTTTTGGCCATTTTGCATCAGAGTTTGAGCCAAGGCCATTTAAAATTGGGGCATCAAATGAAAATTCCACTCGGCCACAACAAAAGATCTTGTTTTAAGCTTCAAATCCATGTGTGGAACATCTCCATTGGATAAAAATTGAGTGAGATATGATTGATCAAAGTTTGAGCAAAGTAGGTTCAAAACTAGGTCATGACCAAGATTTTCAGGGAACGCGCGCAGTCATTTTAACAAACATGTGGTGGGCCAAATGTCCACTCATTTTTCTCATGGTTAAAGGCCTCAAATGGAAAACTTTTCAACATGAAAGTTGTTCATTGCATTGTCATCTTCAATATTCATGTTGGACAATTTTTGGTTTGATCAAGTTATGAGATAGTTTTAAGGGTTCAAAGTCATGTTGATTATGCTGAAAACCCATGCGCCATGTTGCCTTGCCAACCAACCCCATTACTACGTCATACACCAATTTTGATTCCTTTTGTTTCAAGCAATTTTTCATCACCTTGTACACTTCCATTTGACTTGTTTTCAACATCAATATTGTTCCATGATAGCTCCTCTTTCATTTGACACCAAAACCTTATTAAACCATGCATTAACATGGGAGAAATTCACCCTCAAACACCTACTGTTACAATGATGATTTGCTGCATAATTCTGGTTCAAGCACACATCAAGTACATGATAGAAGTGTGTATGTTTGTTTCCTCATTAAGACCAACACATGCCTGCACTCTTTACACACTTACTCGAGCCATACATGAAAAGGGAAAGGATGGAAGCTTGCTATAGAAGTTTGGCAGCAGGAATATGGTAACACATTATGAACCAGCCACACCATATCATCGCTCTCCCTAACTAACTTGACTCAGTTAGTTAGGGATGACTCAGTTTAACTAACTTGACTCACTTAACTCCACTCACTAAACCATGATTAGAGCTCACCATAAATAGAAGTCACACTCTCCAATTTGGGAGCTAGCTTCATTTTTCTCATTTTTCACTCTCCCTCTCAAACACTCTCGCATTCTCTCCACCATCTCTCTCTGCTCGAATCTTCATTCACCTTCATTTACTTCATCTTCATCATCATCAATGGCACAAGACTGAAGTAAGAACCATCAAAATCCACATGAATTCCTCAAGTGAAGCTTCATCAACATTTTGATTCTCTCTCTGCTTTCAATATCTCAAGGCTCAACTGCATTTATTTTGCACGAATCAAGCTCCATATCAAGAGTGGATCTCTGGTTTTCTTTTTCTTCAAGGATCTGTAAACTTCAGGTTTCAATCACTCCAACCCTATTGCATTGTTTTAGCTTGTTTCTATATGGTTTAAAGCTTATTAGAAGCTGCGTGAGTCCTGGCTAGTTGATAGGCTCTTTAGGAGTTTAGGTGTGATTTTAGGGCAAATTGTTTTGGCTCGGTTTGTGTTATGTGTGCATGATCTATGAGAAATAATGGTGTATTCTTGATCTCCATAGCTTCCTCTTCATTTTGGTATATGAATGATGCATTTCTGTGAAAGTTGAAGTTTGCAGGTGGTGGTGGTTCGCCGTAGAAGATGACCGGAGGTCCTTCTCCGGCCAGTGGTTGAATGTTAGGGTTTAGCACGTTTTAATCCTGTTCGTTCATTTTTCCTCATCGTATGGCTAAGGGCGTGACAGCACATTAAAATGCATGTGCATGTCATGTGCATCATTTCTGAACTCACTTAAGCATTATGTGGTGTGGCACATGGTAGGGAGTATGGTCATTCATGTACATGCGTTAGATTAGCTTACTTTGACTGGTTGTTGACTTGACTTGATCCTATGGTTGTTATTGTTTTGACTTGGTTTGACTGAAGTGCATGGTTACTAATGTGTACTGGCGCGTAAATGGACTTAAGCCTTATGCTATTCACACCCCACGCTTTCAAAGCCCAATCATATTGAACTCACATTTTGCTATGCTTGCACCCCCATTCACATTTACATTTCACTTTTTTATTTTTATTTTCATACACGTTTGCTTTTTAATTTTTAAAAATACTAAATAGTATCATAAAATTCCACAAAATTCATGAGTGTCATTACAACATTTAGAAAATTTTTGGTGATTTTATTTTCTGATTTTATGACCTTTTTACCCCTGCTCCATAATTTTCGTTGAATTTCTTTGGTGTGCATTCTTAATGTGGTACATGATCTTGTTTAATTTTGTTCTTGATCATTAAAAAATTTTTTGATGCTCTTCTTTTTGAATTGAGTCATTAGAATCTTGAGGTATGTTAAGTGATGTTTATTTGTTTTTTTAGGTCATTTTATGGCATGTTTGGTGTTCACTTTTGTGTTACTTGGTATGTGCATCCAATTTGACCTAAATGCATTGTTTGACATCATTTTGCCTTGGTTCCTTGTATGCTACTTTGATATGTGATTCATCTATGATTAGTGAACTTCAATACCATGTTTTCATAATTTTCATGAGGCCATTTGATTTTTGTTTGATGCATTTCATTTAAAGCATTATAACATGTCATATCATTGTAATCTTTTGTGCATGTTTACATGTTTTCTTTTGTGTATACTTGCATGATCATTTGCCTATTTGGTGAGCTACACTCTTAAAATTATAGGACATTGATACATATCATATGTCATCCTTGCTTGTTGATTATCATTTGAACCTTGTGCACCTTTAACATGTTGTGATTGCACTTTCCTTTGTTTGGAACTTCCATTTCAATCCTACTTCTTCTATCACTTCTTAAAAGTCTTGATGTTCCTCATAAATACTTATGAGATGTTTGTGAATCATTTTTCATTTCATTTCAATTATGATCCATGGATTACATGTTCCATTTATGCACATTTCTTCTTTTTCCTTTCATCTTTCATTCTCCCTTTTCTTATGATATCATGTTCTAATGTCATGGATGATGTTTGTTGCCTATCCACTTGAGTTTGCTTGATAGTAATCATTGGTTTTCTATATGATGTACATTCTGGTTGTGGTTCTAGGATTTGATTTCTCATTTAATTCTTTTGAGTTTTATGATGCATTACATGTTCTTTTACTTCTTATACTTCTTATACATGTTTACTAACCATGTAGGGGCTTTGGTAAGTTGCAATTGAGTGTGGATAAGGAATCCACATTCAAATTTCTTTCCTTTCATCTCTTTTACAATTCCATTTTGTGTTTTGTTAAGCACTTATGTGCTTTCTTTTAACAACTCATCACCTTCCCTTTTTTGGATTACAATTCATCTTCTACTTTAGAAGTGAATTGTTTAATTCACCCTTTCTTTAGACTTTAGGTTGGAACCTCACAAACCATTAGGATCACTCCCTTTAATCTTCAATTAGGATTGAGTCTTAGTTTATATAGATTTTTACCTTTTCTCCTCTCTTGAGTCTTTCATCTTCTCATCTCAAAGAAAATTCAAAACATATAATAAAGGTAGGCATTTATTGCATTTAGGCCTTTCATATAAAGAAAAGATTATAAGGGGTCTTCTCTTATAATCTTAAAATGTATAGCATATAACCCATCTTGGGTCGATGTGTTAAACATTTGATCTTATGTGAGGGACTTAAATGCAATACTTGTTGAAGGTACAAATAATAAAAAACACTTCTTCATTTCATAATCAATAAAAACACTTAATAAACACAAGTATGCTAGTGTGTTTGAACCTTGACAATTGGAACTAGGTGTGGGGGTCTTCTTCACTCTTAGTGTGCTTTCTTACCCATTCCATCTTGGAATGTGAGAATGTACACATTCCAATGGCTAAGACTTAAATACACTATCATATGCAAACAAATCCAAAACACTTCCTTCTAAAAGACAAAAACAAACAATAAACGTCTTTCCTTCTGGAATTCTTTTCTCACCTCATTCACTCTTAGCGTACGAACGCGCTTCTACTCGTTCTCTTGCAAGATGGTAACGCACTCGGACCAGCGAGCCTGCAACACCTGAGCTAGAACGTAAGCCGTTCTCTAAAAAACACAAACAATTCATCCCTAGTGAGGGGAACTACGTCGCTCTGATTCTCATGTTCCCGATGAGATACGTAGGCAATGGGGTAGGGCCCATGCGAGCACTTCTTTTATTTTCCCTACATTTGTTTCTCTTTCTCTTTCCCTTCCTTTTCCAGTTCCCTTTTTCCAGCATTCTTTTCTTACACCCTTTGATTGAAGCAGCAAGCGTGGATCCCATCGGGTACGATGGACGCGAGGGGGTGCTAATACCTTCCTCTCGCGTAACCGACTCCCGAATCCAGTTCTCTTGGTCGTAAGACCATGCCCTTTCCTTTCTCTTCAGGTTTATGCGGTGTTTCCTTTCCCTCTCATGGGATAAATACACATTGCTGGCGACTCTGTTTGGTGCCACTTTCGCATTTGTACTAGGATGAAAATCCGGGGAGCGACAGCTGGCGACTCAGCTGGGGACAGGTTGACCTATTGCTGGTCCATCCTATGCGAGTCAATCCTAACGCTTGTCTGTTTTTCTTTCATTGGGTGTTTATTGTTGTGCTGTATTTACCATTTTACTGTATAGTTATTTACTGTATATTACTGTATATTACTGCATTTACTGCATTTTACCATTTTTATTCCATATGATATATTATGCTATGCTGGACGTGCTGTTTTCTGTTTGGCGGAATGGGATTTCTGAGAGATAAGCCCATTACACAGGCTTGAGGATACACTTAGAATTAGAGTGGAGAGTAGTGGGACCTACGTGCCGTTTGGAGTGCGTTGGGTGTTCACGAAATTCACAGCTAGACGAGGCTATCTTGGGACACGTCGTGGCATGCGCATCTTGCGTATTCCAGGATGTAGATCTAGAGAGCTGTCGACTCTAGTGACCGATCATGAGGACCTTAGTGGAAACATCCCTCTTTAGCGGTGACAATGGCAGACCACATTCTGTGGCAAACCCATTCGCACCCGAGGGCCCACTTTGGAACTTGCATAGGATGACTTTTATTTTCTAAGGGGAGTCAGTGGACGACCTCTTTGATTGGCATAGCATTGTATCCTACGGGCTGAATGTGCTATGGCTTCTCAAACCTCCGAAGCTGACAAGCCTTATTTTCTAAGAACCACATGTGAGTATGGGCGGGATGTTTACAGGTTTGCAGGAAACCCAGCCTCCTACCTACCTTACTTGTGATTCTATGATGATTTCAGACATTGTATCCTATGACAGTGATTTAAGTGTTCATCTCAGATATTGCCAGATTCAGTACAGAGACACAGTGCACACAGTTCAATACAGACACAGACACTTGATTACCTGATCACATGCCCTTTTGCATTGCATTATCATAGCATAACAGTTATGTTTGTCATTTTCAGGTGCATAATACATTTCTGATTCCAATCCATGGGTTCAACAGAGATCGTTGCCGAGAGAAAGAACAATGTGTCTTACAAGTTTCCAGATCCTGTTTTGGATTCATTGCTCAAAGTTATAGATATGGCTGGTCCGGGTATTCTTGATAGGTTTCAGAAGAGCTACGGGAATTTGGTTGGGATGGTCCGTACAATCACCAAGTATGAACATAATGCTTTGCACACTCTGCTGCAGTTCTACGAGCCTTCGTTGAGATGCTTTCTTCTTTCAGATTACATTTTGATGCCAACACTGGAAGAATTCTCATTTATTTTGGGAATTCCGATCACGTCGGCAATACCATTCTTCTCTGGTAGTTCTCCCAGCGTAAAAGAAATTGCTGCTGCGTTACAAATGGATCAGGCAGTAAAAATGGAGTTAGCGGATTTCATTTAGAATTTCTGTCTGGACAAGCCCAAGAGGCTGCAAGTGCTAAAAATTGGACGGTTTACAATTCCATTCTGGCTCTCTGCATATATGGCCTAGTTTTCTTTCCCAATCAGCAAGACTTTGTGGATATGCAAGCAACGAGAGTTTTCGTCCTTAAAAATCCAGTCCCTACTTTGTTAGGAGATTTTTATCATTCCGTGCATTACAAGAATGAGAAAAGGAGGGGAGGATCTGTTAGTTGTTGTACTCCACTGCTGAGTCATTGGTTTTTCAAACATTTGCCTCAGACAGGTGCCTTTGTGGAAACCAAAGATGTGGCGAAATGGTCTAAACGATTGATGGGTTTAACTGCTGATAACATTGTATGGTTTGACCACCGGTTATTGAGAATAGAGCTTGTCACAAGATGCGGAAATTTTCCAAATGTGCCTTTGATTGGCAGAAAAGGAGGGATCAATTATAATCCAGTTTTGGCCATCCGACAGTTTGGGTATGCTTCCAGGGATCCTCCTATAGAGCAAGATGTGGAAGAATCTTTATTCTTTACAGGAACTAAAGATGCGAAGGTGGTAGAAGTAGTGAATGCTTGGAAAGATAAGCACAAAATTGGAAAAGCAGTTTTTGGAAAAGGAGATTGTAGATCTTATCCTGAATATGACAGGTGGATTGAGACGAAAGTAAAGGAATTGCTTTTACCCTTTTCAAGGGGACCTCTTTTATGTTCAGTACAGCCGGAACAACCCACTATGGTGGCTATTGAAGAATGTGAGAAGTGGAAGAAAATGGTCAGAGAGTTGCAGATAGAGAATTCTGGAATGAGCAGATGTCTTCAGAAAGCTCTAGCTGACAACAAAGAGTTGGAAAAGAGAGCCTTGAAAGCGGAAAAAACCTTGGCTGACAAAGAGGAAGATTTTGATGACAGAGCTCGGTACTTTCGGAAACTTACTTTGGGAGCAGATGACACTAGTCAGGCTCACAAGATTACAAAACAGGCTTTAGCCCGAAGCAAGGATTCATTAGCTCAACTTCGTCAAGCTTGGGATGAAGTCAGAATTGAAAATGCCGAGTTAAAGGATCAGTCGAAGACTAAAGACGAGGAGCTTAAAAAGGCACATGAGCAGAGGAGAAAGTATCGGGAAAGTCTTGGTAAAAGTCAAGAACAGTTAGAAGAAGCTAGAAGCCAGCTGAAGAATACCAAGAAAGAGCTTGAAGAAGCCATGATAGAAAGAGAGATACTCAAGACGCAAGCTGGCGTAAAGAGACACAAAGGAGTGCATGATGACGAAGCTCTTATGCTGCATATGGGTTCTTTAACTGAAGCTCTTGAGAAAAGGGATGTCTTGATCAAAGAAATGATTGAAAAGCCGAATCACCAGCGTACCCGTATACTTTTTGAGGAGATCAAATACTTAAGTGACAGGCTGAAGGATGTGGAATTGTCAGATTGATGTTCTTTTCCTTATATTTTGTTATTAATGGTTACCATCAGGCTTGTTGATGGATCCATTTTTCCTTGTATTGCATTTACGGTTGAACCTTTCTTAAATGTACTTGAATACTTCATTGAATGAGTATGAGCAGTTTTATTCAGAATTATTCCTTATCAGATAGTTGCACACAAGCACATGACCACTACACGTCTCTTTATATCACGATTTCTGGTCTTCAGATTTCCGTGGTTTGGATTGGAATCAGGGTGTAAAGCACTTTGGAAATGATAAACATAACATTGCATGGCATTGCATATCATTCTGCATTTATGTTACTTGCTTTTCAGGTACTCGTTGCAGGGTCTCTAACCTTTATTTGGTTTCAGGCAGTATAGCTGAGAATCATATTCACTGATATTCGACGCGAAGAAATCAAGTAAGAATCATGGATCAAGTGCAAAGTGATTTGGCCGAAATGAGGGCGCGTATGGACCAGTTCATGACCCTCATGACTGGCATGGCGCAAAATCAGGAGAGATTGAGGCTTCTGGTCGAGCGTCCAGACAATGGGCCCGAAGGTGATCAGCATGACAATTCACAGGGACATGGCATCCCTCCTCCCGGTGGCAACCCTCCTCCTGGTGGTAACAATCGGGGTAATGGAAATGGTAGGCATGCTGGTGTTACTCTTGAAGATACTCTGGAAGACCAATTTACTCTGCTAGATGCTGATGTGGGTAATCAAGGTGATCGAAGGTATGATGAGTTAGCAGAAAAGATCAGGGCCATAGAATGCAAGAACTCTATGGGTATTGATGTTACCAGTTTGGGGCTGGTCCCAGGAGTCAGAATTCCTCCTAAATTCAAGCCTCCCACTTTTGATAAGTATCACAGCAATGCGTGTCCCCAAACGCATCTTCAAGCTTACTTTGGGAAGATTTCAGCCCATACGGATGACGAGAAGCTATGGATGCACTATATTCAGGACAGTCTGGCTGGGGCGTCCTTGACCTGGTATATGAAGTTGAATAGAGCTGCTGTGAAGAGTTGGAAAGATCTGGCAGAAGCGTTCTTGAAGCAATACCAGTACAATATTGACATGGCGCCCAACCGCACTCAATTGCAGGGGTTGTCACAAAATGCCAAGGAGAGTTTCAAAGAATATGCACAGAGGTGGAGGGAAATGGCTGTCCAGGTTCAACCTCCCTTGTCAGACAGAGAAATGGCGGATATGTTTATGGGCACCTTGCAAGGGGCCTATCTTGATAGATTAGCTGCTTGTCCGTCAACTGGATTTGCTGATATTGTGATTGCGGGAGAAAGAATAGAAAGTCTGTTAAAGCTTGGAAAGATCCAGGATGTGAGTGGAGCCGGCTCTTCGGGGACGAAGAAACCGTTTGCTAGTAACCAGAAAAGAAGAGAAGGTGATACGAATGCTGTGTTTAGAGGACGAGGCAGAGGGCGTTCTCAAGCTTATTATCAGGTAGATGCTGTAACAATCCCCACACCGTCTGTTCAGAAACAACAACCCCAACAACAAGTTCAACAGCAACAACCTTTTTTCCAGCAAAGGTCTAGGCAGAGGGATCGTAAGATGGATCCTCTCCCTATGACTTATGCCGCGCTGTTCCCCCGACTACTCGAGTTAAAGTTGGTAGAACACCGTACTATGAAAGCTCCGGTTGCTGGAAACCTGCCACCTAACTTCGATGCTAATGCTCGTTGTGAGTTCCACTCAGGTGCTCAGGGGCACTCCATTGAAAAATGCTGGGCTTTCCATCATAAAGTACAAGATTTGATTGATGCTAAAGCCATCAATTTCTCTCCCGCTCCTAATATTACTCAGCATCCCATGCCTGATCATAGTGCAGCAAATGTGTACGCTATTGAAGATGGGAGGAGATTGAATTTGGTGACAGATATCCATCAAGTGAAAACTTCTTTGTTGGTTGTAAAAAATCGTTTATTGAAGGGACAGGTGTTCCCGGGCTGTAATCAAGATTGTTCCGAGTGTATGAATCAGGAGAATGGCTGTAATAAGTTGAAGGTGGGTTTACAGAATCTGATCGATGAAGGATGTCTACAGTTCGACAGAGTCGTGAAAGACACTGATGAGATATCAACCGTGACCATCTATTACACTCCCGCTGAGATTCAAATACCGGTCAATGCAGTTCCCGTGGCGAGTGTTGCGCCAGAAAGGCCCAGTCCTGTCACTATCACGGTGCCAGGACCAATTCCGTTCACGTCTACGAAGGCTATCCCATGGCACTATGGGGCAGATGTATATTACGAAGGTAAAAAGCAGGAAGTTGAGTCGTCAGTCAGCCCAAATATTGATAACGTAGGGGGTGTAGGGGGCTTTACAAGGAGTGGAAGGTTGTTCGCTCCCCAAACCTTGAGAACTGATAAAGAGGCAGAAGCGCAGCAAAGGGTAAAGGTAAACAGGTGGTTGAAAATGCGCCTACACCTGAAGCAGAGACAAAGATTACTTTTGATAAGGAAATGGAAGAATTTATGAAGATAATCAAGAAAAGCGATTATAAGATTGTGGACCAACTGAATCAGACCCCTTCAAAGATTTCAATCTTGTCACTATTGATGTGCTCTGATGCGCATCGGCAGGCGTTGTTGAAAGTGTTGAAGAGTGCATACGTGCCACAAGAAATTACTGTTAATCAGCTCGAGGGCGTAATCTCCAATGTTAATGTTAGCCATGGCTTGGGCTTTACAAGTAGAGATTTGACTGTTGAAGGAAGAAACCATAATAAGGCTTTGCATATCACGATGGAGTGTAAGGGCGCAGTGTTATCTCATGTACTGGTAGACACTGGTTCATCACTCAATGTCTTGCCCAAGAAGGCATTAATGAAGCTGGAAGTTGATGGTTTGATCTTAAGGCCTAGTGAATTGGTGGTCAGAGCATTCGATGGAACTAGACGATCTGTGTTTGGTGAGGTGGAATTGCCCGTACAAATTGGACCACAGGTATTCAAATCCACGTTCCATGTAATGGACATACAACCTGCATATAGCTGCCTGTTGGGACGCCCTTGGATTCACGGAGCCGAGGCTGTTACTTCCACTTTACACCAAAAGTTAAAGTATGAGTTTGAAGGGCAGGTTGTGACGGTTTGCGGTGAAGAAGACATCTTTGTGAGTCACTTGTCCACATTCAAGTACATTGAAATGGATGGGGAAATTCATGAGATGCTGTTCCAATCATTTGAAGCGGTCAATATCGACGATGCACCTGAGTCTTCTTCTGTACCAGTTGGGGCCGGTACCTCCATTTCATCTTACAAACAAGCTGTCGAAGTCGTCAGGGCAGGCAACGCCCAAGGTTGGGGCAGGTTGATAGAGACCCCAATGAAGGAAGACAAATTTGGTATTGGTTATCATCCCTCTACAACTTCAGATGCGGGGAGCAGGGGACCCATTACTTTCAATAGTGGGGGAATTATCTACATGGACCAGTCTTGTGCAGCCACAGAGGATAGTGTTGACAGTAATTGTGACCTGGACAACTGGGTACGCCCTCATGCTCCGGGACAACAAGTGCAAAACTGGTCCGTTGAAGAAGTCATCCGGGTTACTCTTCAGACAGAGTAATTTTTCTTTGTTTTTTTCTAACCATAATGCATGTCAAAATCTTGCGCTCTGCCCAAGGCGTATAGATTCATTTGTAGGGCCACCATGGTTGCATTTGCAATGTTTAATCATTAATAAAGGACGTTTTGCAATCAAATTTTGTTCTCTGTCTTTCAGTTTTTATTTTTGCACAAAAATAAAATGGCAATGTTTCATTTTCTTTTGTTTTGCTTAAAAATAAATTCTAAAATAAGGCATGAACCCGTTCATGCAGACTTGATCCTCCGGATACCACTGATAACGATTTTGATATGGCTATGTATGACTTTGACAATCCGATTTATCAAGCCGAAGAAGGGGATGAGAAAGATTGTGAACTCTCTGAAGAACTGGCCAGATTGTTGAAACAAGAGGAAAGGGTCATCCAGCCTCATCAGGAGACTGTAGAAATCATCAATATTGGTACCAAGGACGCCAAGAAAGAGATCAGGATTGGTGCCAGCTTGCAAGCAGATGTGAAGCAAACTTTGACGGAAATGTTGCGCGAGTATGTTGACATCTTTGCCTGGTCGTATCAAGACATGCCGGGGTTGGATACGGATATTGTCGTGCACAGGCTGCCATTAAGAGAAGAATGTCCGCCAGTCAAGCAGAAACTTCGTCGGACTCACCCCGACATGGCTTTAAAGATTAAGGAGGAAGTCCAGAAGCAGTGGGATGCTGGGTTTCTTGCTGTGACAAAATATCCTCCGTGGGTAGCCAACATCGTGCCAGTACCGAAGAAAGATGGAAAAGTGAGAATGTGTGTGGATTATCGAGATCTTAATAAAGCTAGCCCAAAAGATGATTTTCCACTACCTTATATTGATGTGCTGGTCGATAATACAGCTCAGTTTTCAGTGTTCTCCTTTATGGACGGGTTCTCCGGGTACAACCAGATCAAGATGGCACCTGAAGATATGGAGAAGACCACGTTCATTACTCCGTGGGGTACATATTGTTATAAAGTAATGCCTTTTGGGTTGAAAAACGCAGGGGCAACGTACCAGCGGGCGATGGTGACATTGTTTCATGACTTGATTCATAAGGAGATCGAATGTTATGTAGATGATATGATTGCCAAGTCGAGAACAGAAGAGGAACATCTGATTAACCTGAAAAAGCTGTTTGAAAGGTTGAGAAAGTTCCGTCTGAGATTAAATCCAAACAAGTGCACGTTTGGGGTGCATTCTGGAAAGTTACTGGGTTTCATTGTGAGCGAAAGAGGAATCGAGGTTGATCCTGCCAAGGTGAAAGCAATACAAGAAATGCCTGAGCCGAGAACAGAAAAAGAGGTTCGTGGTTTCTTGGGTAGATTGAACTACATTGCAAGGTTCATATCTCACTTAACAGCCACGTGTGAACCAATATTTAAACTGCTAAGAAAGGATCAAACGGTCAGGTGGAATGACGATTGCCAATTGGCATTCGATAAGATAAAGGAATATTTGCAGGAACCTCCGATTCTAATGCGTCCAGTTGAAGGGAGACCGCTGATAATGTATCTGACAGTGCTTGAAGGTTCCATGGGTTGTGTTCTCGGGCAACATGACGAGACAGGTAGGAAGGAGTATGCTATCTACTACCTGAGCAAAAAGTTCAATGATTGTGAGTCCCGGTACTCCATGCTTGAAAAGACATGCTGTGCGCTTGCATGGGCCGCTAAGCGATTGAGGCAATATATGGTTAGGCACACAACCTTGTTGATTTCAAAAATGGATCCTATCAAGTACATTTTCGAGAAACCAGCATTGACAGGCAGAGTTGCACGGTGGCAAATGGTCTTGACAGAGTATGACATTCAGTACACTTCACAAAAGGCCATCAAAGGAAGTATCTTGTCCGACTATCTTGCGCAACAGCCGATTGATGATTACCAACCCATGAAATTTGACTTCCCTGATGAGGACATCATGTTTCTCAAAGCTAAAGACTGCGAGGAACCACTTCCGGAGGAGGGGCCAGACCTTGAATCCAAATGGAGTCTGATGTTTGATGGGGCTGTCAATATGAATGGGTGCGGAGTTGGAGCAGTTCTTATCACGCCGGAAGGTGTTCATATGCCTTTCACTGCACGAATAACTTTCGGATGCACCAACAATGAAGCAGAGTACGAAGCTTGTATAATGGGGATCGAGGAGGCGGTTAATCTACGGATTAAAACCCTTGATATATTCGGTGATTCAGCTTTGGTAATCAATCAAGTGAAAGGGAGTTGGTACACGCACCAAGCAAATCTAATGCCGTATAGAGATTATACAAGGAGATTGCTGACATTTTTCACAACAGTAAAACTGTACCATATTCCTCGAGATGAGAATAGGTTCGCTGATGCCTTGGCCACTTTGTCTTCCATGATCAAAGTGCAAGGATGGAACCATGTACCTAAGATTGAGGTATCTCGCCTTGACAGACCAGCATTTGTGTTTGCGGTCGATGCAGCGTCTGATGACAAGCCATGGTTTCATGACATTAAGTGTTTCTTGAAAAGTCAAGAGTACCCGCCCGGGGCATCGTCCAAAGACAGGAAGACGTTGAGAAGGTTAGCTGGTAGTTTCTTCTTGAACAAAGATGGCGTGCTGTATAAAAGAAATTTTGACACGGTCCTGCTTAGATGTGTGGATAGACATGAAGCAGACTTGTTGATGATTGAAGTGCACAAAGGCTCTTTCGGTACCCATGCCGGAGGGCATGCAATGGCTAAAAAGTTGTTAAGATCGGGATATTATTGGTTGACTATGGAGTCAGATTGTTGCAAATATGCCCGCAAATGCCATAAATGCCAGATCTATGCAGATAAGGTGCATGTGCCTCCAAATCCGTTGAGTATCATGTCGTCGCCTTGGCCGTTTGCCATGTGGGGCATTGATATGATCAGAAAGATTGAGCCTACAGCTTCCAATGGTCATCGTTTCATCTTGGTGGCAATTGATTACTTCACCAAATGGGTTGAAGCCGCATCCTATGCCAATGTTACAAAACAAGTGGTCGCTCGTTTCTTAAAACGGGATATCATTTGCCGATATGGAGTTCCCGAAAGAATCATTACCGATAATGGTTCTAATTTGAATAATAAGATGATGGCTGAGTTATGCCGTGACTTCAAAATCGAACATCACAATTCTTCTCCGTACCGCCCAAAGATGAATGGCGCGGTCGAAGCGGCCAACAAAAATATCAAGAAGATTGTACAGAAGATGGTTGTCACGTACAAAGATTGGCATGAGATGTTACCATTTGCTTTGCATGGGTATCGAACGTCGGTACGCACGTCCACTGGGGCAACCCCATTCTCACTTGTATATGGTATGGAGGCAGTACTACCGGTTGAAGTGGAGATTCCGTCTCTCAGAGTCATGATTGATGTTAAGCTAGATGAGGCTGAATGGGTACGAGCCAGATTTGATCAGCTGAGCCTTATTGAGGAAAATCGATTGGTGGCTGTATGTCATGGGCAATTATACCAGCGCAGAATGAAGCAGGCATTTGACCAAAAGGTACGTCCTCGGGTTTACAAAGTCGGAGATGTGGTACTCAAAAGGATCCTTCCTCCCAATACAGATCACAGGGGCAAATGTACTCCTAATTATGAAGGTCCATTCGTGGTTAAAAAGGTCTTTTCGGGCGGAGCCTTATTGCTTACAACCATGGATGTCGAAGACTTTTCATCCCCTGTCAACTCGGACGTAGTCAAAAAATACTTTGCATGAATAGACCCGCTGGATAATAAAATGAAAAATCCAGGCATAAAAGGGCATCCCGGCGAACCAAAAACATAATAAGGTTCGGGCAAAAATTAGGGATATAATTGAAAAATTGTACACCCGATAAGTTGAAAACCCGAAAGGGCAACTTAGGCAAAAAAGGGTATCCTGGTGGATCGAAAACCTGAAAGGGCGGTCCACGCAAAAGAGGGATTTAAGCGAATTACTACGGTCTGAGTTATCTGTACCCAATTACCGTTTGAACAACTGGCGTTCTGAAAGATATGACTCGGTCTGATCAGTCCTCAGAAGGCAAGGTCGGGGAGTTTTGAAGACATACTGGTCATAACAGAATGGAAACTCAGTGGAATTCCGTTTTCACATTGGCATTAGGATAGTTTCTTTTCTCAATTTTCAGCGATCACCTCTTTCCAGGGATTGCTTCCTGATGTAATTGCCTATTCTGGGCTCTCAGTCAATAAATTGAATTTCAATAAAAAGCTTGATTTTTTTTTTTTTTTTTTTTTTTTTTTGTTTGTTTGTTGTTTTGCTTTGTTTGCAAAAACGTCCTAATTTTTGATAAAATATTGCATTTGAAAACATGGCGGCCTTGCAATGACATGCGCGGAAAAAACATTTGAAATTACTTTGAATGTTGAATACTCCCGGATGGTGGATTCTAGCCACGCAATATTCGGGGCATGTGTGCATATTCTTTTGTTGCAGGTAGCAGGTGCAGATGATTTTAAGCACAAGACCAGTAATCAATTACCCCACGCAAAAGACTGGGGCAATTACGGGTAAGGAGGTCGGCGTTCATCGGTCGGTTGACGGTCGTTCAACTGGGTACCGTTGTGTCTTCTTAAGTCGATTCTCTCATACAGTACTTCCAACAGCTACAAACTTTTCTGTGTCGATAACGGTCCCAAGTTCCCCAAAAGAGTGGTCTCGCCGATACTGAAACTGATGGTCATTATCCCCAGCGAAGTCGCAGGAGTTTGAAGAGGCTAAATCTTCTGTAAAATACTCTTATGACATCCTCTTCGGGGACGAATTGTTGGTTTGTCCAAGCATGGGGCATGTTTGTTTCCCCAGCATGAAGCGTTGATCATCCCCAGTAGAGTTTGAGGACAGTTAGTCTTCTGTAAAATCCTCTCAAAAAGGCATTCCCCAACACGAGACGTTTTAAAGCAGTTTCCTCCAGCAGAGTTTGTTATAAACTCGTCATCCTTAACGGAATTGTCTAAAGGGAAGCTCGCCTAACATAGGGCATTGTAGTACTTATCCTAAGCTCGACAGTCATATTCTTCAGCAGACTACTGTAGATTTGCTTTGGGTTTCCCCAACAGATCTCTAAGGACTCTTTCCTAGCAAGTTGCAGTGGAATGTTCTAACCAGGATTTGCATATCCCTGGCAGAGTAGCCCTGATCCCCGGCAAGATCGTATCTCTGGTCATTGTATTCCCACAGAGTTCAGTGTTGAGTCTTGTCAACAATACTTCCCAGCTGAGTTGTTGTTCTCCCCGCAGAGGTTTATAAGATCGGCAGAATCTATTCCTCCACAAGGATGGTACAGTCTTTCCCCAGCCGGGTCAGAAGGTGGATAACCCCTACAAAGGGTCTTGGATTGGATAGATCCCCAAGCAGAGTTTTTATGACTTTTCTTCCCTAGGAAGACGCCATGCAAAGAAATTCTCATCCCCAGCGGAATCGCTGTGACCAGAATTCATTCCCCCCAGCAGATGAAGTGATTCCTGGCAGATTTATTATTCTTCAAGTCCAATTTATTTTTGGCAAACTTGACAATTCGAAGCAGACGGGTTGTTCATTTATTCTCCAACAGAGATACTATCCTCTCAGGAATCTCTAAAGTCAAGTCATTGATCATTGTTCCTCAGTAAAGTCGGCAGAGATGTCTGACACGGATGCAGAGTGCAATCCGGTATTGGAATATTGCAAAAGTCCAACAGTGGATTGGCAAAAGTCCATCTTCGGGTGGCAAAGCAGCTAAAAGTCCAACAGTGGATTGGCAAAAGTCCGTCTTCGGGTGGCAAAAGTCCAACAGTGGATTGGCAAAAGTCCGTCTTCGGGTGGCAAAAGTCCAACAGTGGATTGGCAAAAGTCCGTCTTCGGGTGGCAAAGCAGCTAAAAGTCCAACAGTGGATTGGCAAAAGTCCGTCTTCGGGTGGCAAAAGTCCAACAGTGGATTGGCGAAAGGTCCATCTAAGGGTGGCAAATTCTAAAAGTCCAACAGTGGATTGGCAAAAGTCCGTCTTCGGGTGGCACGAAGCTGCAAAGTCCACCAGTAGCGTGGCAGGCCAGTAGTCGTCTGGAATTGCATAAAAGACATTATTAAAGTCCACCAGCAGTGTGGCAAGCCAGTAGTCGTCTGGCATCGTTCAAAAAGACATTTCTAAAGTCCACCAATAGCGTGGCAGGCCAGTAGTCGTCTGGAATTGCATAAAAGACATTATTAAAGTCCACCAGCAGTGTGGCAAGCCAGTAGTCGTCTGGCGTCGTTCAAAAAGACATTTCTAAAGTCCACCAGTAGCGTGGCAGGCCAGTAGTCGTCTGGAATTGCATAAAAGACATTATTAAAGTCCACCAGCAGTGTGGCAAGCCAGTAGTCGTCTGGCGTCGTTCAAAAAGACATTTCTAAAGTCCACCAGTAGCGTGGCAGGCCAGTAGTCGTCTGGAATTGCATAAAAGACGTTATTAAAGTCCACCTGCAGTGTGGCAAGCCAGTAGTCGTCTGGTGTCGTTCAAAAGACAGTTTTCTCTGACAATGTTTCATTGAAGATTCAATCCAGCAATGTCGGGGAAGTTTCTTCCTCATCATCCAGAGCAAATTTTTGGTTATATTTGGTATTCAATCGCTATATACCTTGAAAGTCCGAAAGCAATCGCTTTCAGGCATTCAGGTCTACAGCGCTTGAATAGGGGCAGCTGTAATACCCCAAAATTTGCTCTCCCTCTTTGTCATCATAGCATGGCATTATCATCTATCATATCATATCCACCTCATTAACATTACATTGCATTTAACATAGAAAAATGAAGCATAGCATCCTTCTTACCATCAGGGCATGTGATCAGGTGGAAGGTGGACAATCAAGGAATCATTCAAAGCACAAAAAGGTCAATCAAGTTTCCTCAGGGCAAGCCAAGAGGCCTTTCATGTCTCATACTATCTCAATGGAACATCCACAACCTCAAGAATGAGAGAATCAATGGGAGATTGAAGCACTACATCTTTCATTATGCAAGAGGTTCAAAAAATGAAGGAAAACCCTCAAAAGAGATAACTCATTGATCCAAAATCATCCTCAAATGGCATATATCATCATCTTTTAAGAGGATACATAACATACTCTGAGGAATTGGAAATTGAAGACTGCACATTTTTCTCCTAAGAGGTGGGCACCAAAACTAGGGTTTCTAATAAAATCAGGGAATTTTTGATTTTTTGGACCAAATTTGATGTCATGGTATTTCATATGTCCCTAAGTGTATGGAGGTGGAAAATTGCTTCTCAATTGGTTTTGGAAGGGGTTCAATTGGAAGAAAGATCAGAAATCAGGAAAATTGGGGCCAAGTCAAATAATCAGAGGAAAAAGTCAACTCTTGACTTTTTGAGCCCAAAATCATGAAATTCATGTTACATATGTCCAATGTACAAAATTTGATCAAGAAACTCCAAAGGAATCATGAAAAAATCAAGATGTAAAAAGTTGCCATTTTTGGATGAAGAAGGGTTACTAAATATAGCAAGTTTTGGCCATTTTGCATCAGAGTTTGAGCCAAGGCCATTTAAAATTGGGGCATCAAATGAAAATTCCACTCGGCCACAACAAAAGATCTTGTTTTAAGCTTCAAATCCATGTGTGGAACATCTCAATTGGATAAAAATTGAGTGAGATATGATTGATCAAAGTTTGAGCAAAGTAGGTTCAAAACTAGGTCATGACCAAGATTTTCAGGGAACGCGCGCAGTCATTTTAACAAACATGTGGTGGGCCAAATGTCCACTCATTTTTCTCATGGTTAAAGGCCTCAAATGGAAAACTTTTCAACATGAAAGTTGTTCATTGCATTGTCATCTTCAATATTCATGTTGGACAATTTTTGGTTTGATCAAGTTATGAGATAGTTTTAAGGGTTCAAAGTCATGTTGATTATGCTGAAAACCCATGCGCCATGTTGCCTTGCCAACCAACCCCATTACTACGCCATACACCAGTTTTGATTCCTTTTGTTTCAAGCAATTTTTCATCACCTTGTACACTTCCATTTGACTTGTTTTCAACATCAATATTATTCCATGATAGCTCCTCTTTCATTTGACACCAAAACCTCATTAAACCATGCATTAACATGGGAGAAATTCACCCTCAAAACCTACTGTTACAATGATGATTTGCTGCATAATTCTGGTTCAAGCACACATCAAGTACATGATAGAAGTGTGTATGTTTGTTTCCTCATTAAGACCAACACATGCCTGCACTCTTTACACACTTACTCGAGCCATACATGAAAAGGGAAAGGATGGAAGCTTGCTATAGAAGTTTGGCAGCAGGAATATGGTAACACATTATGAACCAGCCACACCATATCATCGCTCTCCCTAACTAACTTGACTCAGTTAGTTAGGGATGACTCAGTTTAACTAACTTGACTCACTTAACTCCACTCACTAAACCATGATTAGAGCTCACCATAAATAGAAGTCACACTCTCCAATTTGGGAGCTAGCTTCATTTTTCTCATTTTTCACTCTCCCTCTCAAACACTCTCGCATTCTCTCCACCATCTCTCTCTGCTCGAATCTTCATTCACCTTCATTTACTTCATCTTCATCATCATCAATGGCACAAGACTGAAGTAAGAACCATCAAAATCCACATGAATTCCTCAAGTGAAGCTTCATCAACATTTTGATTCTCTCTCTGCTTTCAATATCTCAAGGCTCAACTGCATTTATTTTGCACGAATCAAGCTCCATATCAAGAGTGGATCTCTGGTTTTCTTTTGCTTCAAGGATCTGTAAACTTCAGGTTTCAATCACTCCAACCCTATTGCATTGTTTTAGCTTGTTTCTATATGGTTTAAAGCTTATTAGAAGCTGCGTGAGTCCTGGCTAGTTGATAGGCTCTTTAGGAGTTTAGGTGTGATTTTAGGGCAAATTGTTTTGGCTCGGTTTGTGTTATGTGTGCATGATCTATGAGAAATAATGGTGTATTCTTGATCTCCATAGCTTCCTCTTCATTTTGGTATATGAATGATGCATTTCTGTGAAAGTTGAAGTTTGCAGGTGGTGGTGGTTCGCCGGAGAAGATGACCGGAGGTTCTTCTCCGGCCAGTGGTTGAATGTTAGGGTTTAGCACGTTTTAATCCTGTTCGTTCATTTTTCCTCATCGTATGGCTAAGGGCGTGACAACACATTAAAATGCATGTGCATGTCATGTGCATCATTTCTGAACTCACTTAAGCATTATGTGGTGTGGCACATGGTAGGGAGTATGGTCATTCATGTACATGCGTTAGATTAGCTTACTTTGACTGGTTGTTGACTTGACTTGATCCTATGGTTGTTATTGTTTTGACTTGGTTTGACTGAAGTGCATGGTTACTAATGTGTACTGGCGCGTAAATGGACTTAAGCCTTATGCTATTCACACCCCACGCTTTCAAAGCCCAATCATATTGAACTCACATTTTGCTATGCTTGCACCCCCATTCACATTTACATTTCACTTTATTTTTTTTATTTTCATACACGTTTGCTTTTTAATTTTTAAAAATACTAAATAGTATCATAAAATTCCACAAAAATTCATGAGTGTCATTACAACATTTAGAAAATTTTTAGTGATTTTATTTTCTGATTTTATGACATTTTTACCCCTGCTCCATAATTTTCTTTGAATTTCTTTGGTGTGCATTCTTAATGTGGTACATGATCTTGTTTAATTTTGTTCTTGATCATTAAAAATTGTTTTGATGCTCTTCTTTTTGCATTGAGTCATTAGCATCTTGAGGTATGTTAAGTGATGTTTATTTGTTTTTTTAGGTCATTTTATGGCATGTTTGGTGTTCACTTTTGTGTTACTTGGTATGTGCATCCAATTTGACCTAAATGCATTGTTTGACATCATTTTGCCTTGGTTCATTGTATGCTACTTTGATATGTGATTCATCTCTGATTAGTGAACTTCAATACCATGTTTTCATAATTTTCATGAGGCCATTTTATTTTTGTTTGATGCATTTCATTTAAAGCATTATAACATGTCATATCATTGTAATCTTTTGTGCATGTTTACATGTTTTCTTTTGTGTATACTTGCATGATCATTTGCCTATTTGGTGAGCTACACTCTTGACATTATAGGACATTGATACATATCATATGTCATCCTTGCTTGTTGATTATCATTTGAACCTTGTGCACCTTTAACATGTTGTGTTTGCACTTTCCTTTGTTTGGAACTTCCATTTCAATCCTACTTCTTCTATCACTTCTTAAAAGTCTTGATGTGCCTCATAAATACTTATGAGATGTTTGTGAATCATTTTTCATTTCATTTCAATTCTTATCCATGGATTACATGTTCCATTTATGCACATTTCTTCTTTTTCCTTTCATCTTTCATTCTCCTTTTTCTTATGATATCATGTTCTAATGTCATGGATGATGTTTGTTGCCTATCCACTTGAGTTTGCTTGATAGTAATCATTGGTTTTCTATATGATGTACATTCTGGTTGTGGTTCTAGGATTTGATTTCTCATTTAATTCTTTTGAGTTTTATGATGCATTACATGTTCTTTTACTTCTTATACTTCTTATACATGTTTACTAACCATGTAGGGGCTTTGGTAAGTTGCAATTGAGTGTGGATAAGGAATCCACATTCAAATTTCTTTCCTTTCATCTCTTTTACAATTCCATTTTGTGTTTTGTTAAGCACTTATGTGCTTTCTTTTAACAACTCATCACCTTCCCTTTTTTGGATTACAATTCATCTTCTACTTTAGAAGTGAATTGTTTAATTCACCCTTTCTTTAGACTTTAGGTTGGAACCTCACAAACCATTAGGATCACTCCCTTTAATCTTCAATTAGGATTGAGTCTTAGTTCATATAGATTTTTACCTTTTCTCCTCTCTTGAGTCTTTCATCTTCTCATCTCAAAGAAAATTCAAAACATATAATAAAGGTAGGCATTTATTGCATTTAGGCCTTTCATATAAAGAAAAGATTATAAGGGGTCTTCTCTTATAATCTTAAAATGTATAGCATATAACCCATCTTGGGTCGATGTGTTAAACATTTGATCTTATGTGAGGGACTTAAATGCAATACTTGTTGAAGGTACAAATAATAAAAAACACTTCTTCATTTCATAATCAATAAAAACACTTAATAAAGACAAGTATGCTAGTGTGTTTGAACCTTGACAATTGGAACTAGGTGTGGGGGTCTTCTTCACTCTTAGTGTGCTTTCTTACCCATTCCATCTTGGAATGTGAGAATGTACACATTCCAATGGCTAAGACTTAAATACACTATCATATGCAAACAAATCCAAAACACTTCCTTCTAAAAGACAAAAACAAACAATAAACGTCTTTCCTTCGGGAATTCTTTTCTCACCTCATTCACTCTTAGCGTACGAACGCGCTTCTACTCGTTCTCTTGCAAGATGGTAACGCACTCGGACCAGCGAGCCTACAACACCTGAGCTAGAACGTAAGCCGTTCTCTAAAAAACACAAACAATTCATCCCTAGTGAGGGGAACTACGTCGCTCTGATTCTCATGTTCCCGATGAGATACGTAGGCAGTGGGGTAGGGCCCATGCGAGCACTTCTTTTATTTTTCCTACATTTGTTTCTCTTTCTCTTTCCCTTCCTTTTCCAGTTCCCTTTTTCCAGCATTCTTTTCTTACACCCTTTGATTGAAGCAGCAAGCGTGGATCCCATCGGGTACGATGGACGCGAGGGGGTGCTAATACCTTCCTCTCGCGTAACCGACTCCCGAATCCAGTTCTCTTGGTCGTAAGACCATGCCCTTTCCTTTCTCTTCAAGTTTATGCAGCGTTTCCTTTCCCTCTCATGGGATAAATACACATTGCTGGCGACTCTGTTTGGTGCCACTTTCGCGTTTGTACTAGGATGAAAATCCCGGGAGCGACAGCTGGCGACTCTGCTGGGGATGTCAAATAATCAGAGGAAAAAGTCAACTCTTGACTTTTTGAGCCCAAAATCATGAAATTCATGTTACATATGTCCAATGTACAAAATTTGATCAAGAAACTCCAAAGGAATCATGAAAAAATCAAGATGTAAAAAGTTGCCATTTTTGGATGAAGAAGGGTTACTAAATATAGCAAGTTTTGGCCATTTTGCATCAGAGTTTGAGCCAAGGCCATTTAAAATTGGGGCATCAAATGAAAATTCCACTCGGCCACAACAAAAGATCTTGTTTTAAGCTTCAAATCCATGTGTGGAACATCTCCATTGGATAAAAATTGAGTGAGATATGATTGATCAAAGTTTGAGCAAAGTAGGTTCAAAACTAGGTCATGACCAAGATTTTCAGGGAACGCGCGCAGTCATTTTAACAAACATGTGGTGGGCCAAATGTCCACTCATTTTTCTCATGGTTAAAGGCCTCAAATGGAAAACTTTTCAACATGAAAGTTGTTCATTGCATTGTCATCTTCAATATTCATGTTGGACAATTTTTGGTTTGATCAAGTTATGAGATAGTTTTAAGGGTTCAAAGTCATGTTGATTATGCTGAAAACCCATGCGCCATGTTGCCTTGCCAACCAACCCCATTACTACGCCATACACCAGTTTTGATTCCTTTTGTTTCAAGCAATTTTTCATCACCTTGTACACTTCCATTTGACTTGTTTTCAACATCAATATTATTCCATGATAGCTCCTCTTTCATTTGACACCAAAACCTCATTAAACCATGCATTAACATGGGAGAAATTCACCCTCAAAACCTACTGTTACAATGATGATTTGCTGCATAATTCTGGTTCAAGCACACATCAAGTACATGATAGAAGTGTGTATGTTTGTTTCCTCATTAAGACCAACACATGCCTGCACTCTTTACACACTTACTCGAGCCATACATGAAAAGGGAAAGGATGGAAGCTTGCTATAGAAGTTTGGCAGCAGGAATATGGTAACACATTATGAACCAGCCACACCATATCATCGCTCTCCCTAACTAACTTGACTCAGTTAGTTAGGGATGACTCAGTTTAACTAACTTGACTCACTTAACTCCACTCACTAAACCATGATTAGAGCTCACCATAAATAGAAGTCACACTCTCCAATTTGGGAGCTAGCTTCATTTTTCTCATTTTTCACTCTCCCTCTCAAACACTCTCGCATTCTCTCCACCATCTCTCTCTGCTCGAATCTTCATTCACCTTCATTTACTTCATCTTCATCATCATCAATGGCACAAGACTGAAGTAAGAACCATCAAAATCCACATGAATTCCTCAAGTGAAGCTTCATCAACATTTTGATTCTCTCTCTGCTTTCAATATCTCAAGGCTCAACTGCATTTATTTTGCACGAATCAAGCTCCATATCAAGAGTGGATCTCTGGTTTTCTTTTGCTTCAAGGATCTGTAAACTTCAGGTTTCAATCACTCCAACCCTATTGCATTGTTTTAGCTTGTTTCTATATGGTTTAAAGCTTATTAGAAGCTGCGTGAGTCCTGGCTAGTTGATAGGCTCTTTAGGAGTTTAGGTGTGATTTTAGGGCAAATTGTTTTGGCTCGGTTTGTGTTATGTGTGCATGATCTATGAGAAATAATGGTGTATTCTTGATCTCCATAGCTTCCTCTTCATTTTGGTATATGAATGATGCATTTCTGTGAAAGTTGAAGTTTGCAGGTGGTGGTGGTTCGCCGGAGAAGATGACCGGAGGTCCTTCTCCGGCCAGTGGTTGAATGTTAGGGTTTAGCACGTTTTAATCCTGTTCGTTCATTTTTCCTCATCGTATGGCTAAGGGCGTGACAACACATTAAAATGCATGTGCATGTCATGTGCATCATTTCTGAACTCACTTAAGCATTATGTGGTGTGGCACATGGTAGGGAGTATGGTCATTCATGTACATGCGTTAGATTAGCTTACTTTGACTGGTTGTTGACTTGACTTGATCCTATGGTTGTTATTGTTTTGACTTGGTTTGACTGAAGTGCATGGTTACTAATGTGTACTGGCGCGTAAATGGACTTAAGCCTTATGCTATTCACACCCCACGCTTTCAAAGCCCAATCATATTGAACTCACATTTTGCTATGCTTGCACCCCCATTCACATTTACATTTCACTTTATTTTTTTTATTTTCATACACGTTTGCTTTTTAATTTTTAAAAATACTAAATAGTATCATAAAATTCCACAAAAATTCATGAGTGTCATTACAACATTTAGAAAATTTTTAGTGATTTTATTTTCTGATTTTATGACCTTTTTACCCCTGCTCCATAATTTTCTTTGAATTTCTTTGGTGTGCATTCTTAATGTGGTACATGATCTTGTTTAATTTTGTTCTTGATCATTAAAAATTGTTTTGATGCTCTTCTTTTTGCATTGAGTCATTAGCATCTTGAGGTATGTTAAGTGATGTTTATTTGTTTTTTTAGGTCATTTTATGGCATGTTTGGTGTTCACTTTTGTGTTACTTGGTATGTGCATCCAATTTGACCTAAATGCATTGTTTGACATCATTTTGCCTTGGTTCCTTGTATGCTACTTTGATATGTGATTCATCTCTGATTAGTGAACTTCAATACCATGTTTTCATAATTTTCATGAGGCCATTTTATTTTTGTTTGATGCATTTCATTTAAAGCATTATAACATGTCATATCATTGTAATCTTTTGTGCATGTTTACATGTTTTCTTTTGTGTATACTTGCATGATCATTTGCCTATTTGGTGAGCTACACTCTTGACATTATAGGACATTGATACATATCATATGTCATCCTTGCTTGTTGATTATCATTTGAACCTTGTGCACCTTTAACATGTTGTGTTTGCACTTTCCTTTGTTTGGAACTTCCATTTCAATCCTACTTCTTCTATCACTTCTTAAAAGTCTTGATGTGCCTCATAAATACTTATGAGATGTTTGTGAATCATTTTTCATTTCATTTCAATTCTTATCCATGGATTACATGTTCCATTTATGCACATTTCTTCTTTTTCCTTTCATCTTTCATTCTCCTTTTTCTTATGATATCATGTTCTAATGTCATGGATGATGTTTGTTGCCTATCCACTTGAGTTTGCTTGATAGTAATCATTGGTTTTCTATATGATGTACATTCTGGTTGTGGTTCTAGGATTTGATTTCTCATTTAATTCTTTTGAGTTTTATGATGCATTACATGTTCTTTTACTTCTTATACTTCTTATACATGTTTACTAACCATGTAGGGGCTTTGGTAAGTTGCAATTGAGTGTGGATAAGGAATCCACATTCAAATTTCTTTCCTTTCATCTCTTTTACAATTCCATTTTGTGTTTTGTTAAGCACTTATGTGCTTTCTTTTAACAACTCATCACCTTCCCTTTTTTGGATTACAATTCATCTTCTACTTTAGAAGTGAATTGTTTAATTCACCCTTTCTTTAGACTTTAGGTTGGAACCTCACAAACCATTAGGATCACTCCCTTTAATCTTCAATTAGGATTGAGTCTTAGTTCATATAGATTTTTACCTTTTCTCCTCTCTTGAGTCTTTCATCTTCTCATCTCAAAGAAAATTCAAAACATATAATAAAGGTAGGCATTTATTGCATTTAGGCCTTTCATATAAAGAAAAGATTATAAGGGGTCTTCTCTTATAATCTTAAAATGTATAGCATATAACCCATCTTGGGTCGATGTGTTAAACATTTGATCTTATGTGAGGGACTTAAATGCAATACTTGTTGAAGGTACAAATAATAAAAAACACTTCTTCATTTCATAATCAATAAAAACACTTAATAAAGACAAGTATGCTAGTGTGTTTGAACCTTGACAATTGGAACTAGGTGTGGGGGTCTTCTTCACTCTTAGTGTGCTTTCTTACCCATTCCATCTTGGAATGTGAGAATGTACACATTCCAATGGCTAAGACTTAAATACACTATCATATGCAAACAAATCCAAAACACTTCCTTCTAAAAGACAAAAACAAACAATAAACGTCTTTCCTTCGGGAATTCTTTTCTCACCTCATTCACTCTTAGCGTACGAACGCGCTTCTACTCGTTCTCTTGCAAGATGGTAACGCACTCGGACCAGCGAGCCTACAACACCTGAGCTAGAACGTAAGCCGTTCTCTAAAAAACACAAACAATTCATCCCTAGTGAGGGGAACTACGTCGCTCTGATTCTCATGTTCCCGATGAGATACGTAGGCAGTGGGGTAGGGCCCATGCGAGCACTTCTTTTATTTTTCCTACATTTGTTTCTCTTTCTCTTTCCCTTCCTTTTCCAGTTCCCTTTTTCCAGCATTCTTTTCTTACACCCTTTGATTGAAGCAGCAAGCGTGGATCCCATCGGGTACGATGGACGCGAGGGGGTGCTAATACCTTCCTCTCGCGTAACCGACTCCCGAATCCAGTTCTCTTGGTCGTAAGACCATGCCCTTTCCTTTCTCTTCAAGTTTATGCAGCGTTTCCTTTCCCTCTCATGGGATAAATACACATTGCTGGCGACTCTGTTTGGTGCCACTTTCGCGTTTGTACTAGGATGAAAATCCCGGGAGCGACAGCTGGCGACTCTGCTGGGGATGTCAAATAATCAGAGGAAAAAGTCAACTCTTGACTTTTTGAGCCCAAAATCATGAAATTCATGTTACATATGTCCAATGTACAAAATTTGATCAAGAAACTCCAAAGGAATCATGAAAAAATCAAGATGTAAAAAGTTGCCATTTTTGGATGAAGAAGGGTTACTAAATATAGCAAGTTTTGGCCATTTTGCATCAGAGTTTGAGCCAAGGCCATTTAAAATTGGGGCATCAAATAAAAATTCCACTCGGCCACAACAAAAGATATTGTTTTAAGCTTCAAATCCATGTGTGGAACATCTCCATTGGATAAAAATTGAGTGAGATATGATTGATCAAAGTTTGAGCAAAGTAGGTTCAAAACTAGGTCATGACCAAGATTTTCAGGGCACGCGCGCAGTCATTTTAACAAACATGTGGTGGGCCAAATGTCCACTCATTTTTCTCATGGTTAAAAGCCTCAAATGGAAAACTTTTCAACATGAAAGTTGTTCATTGCATTGTCATCTTCAATATTCATGTTGGACAATTTTTGGTTTGATCAAGTTATGAGATAGTTTTAAGGGTTCAAAGTCATGTTGATTATGCTAAAAACCCATGCGCCATGTTGCCTTGCCAACCAACCCCATTACTACGCCATACACCAGTTTTGATTCCTTTTGTTTCAAGCAATTTTTCATCACCTTGTACACTTCCATTTGACTTGTTTTCAACATCAATATTGTTCCATGATAGCTCCTCTTTCATTTGACACCAAAACCTCATTAAACCATGCATTAACATGGGAGAAATTCACCCTCAAACACCTACTGTTACAATGATGATTTGCTGCATAATTCTGGTTCAAGCACACATCAAGTACATGATAGAAGTGTGTATGTTTGTTTCCTCATTAAGACCAACACATGCCTGCACTCTTTACACACTTACTCGAGCCATACATGAAAAGGGAAAGGATGGAAGCTTGCTATAGAAGTTTGGCAGCAGGAATATGGTAACACATTATGAACCAGCCACACCATATCATCGCTCTCCCTAACTAACTTAACTCAGTTAGTTAGGGATGACTCAGTTTAACTAACTTGACTCACTTAACTCCACTCACTAAACCATGATTAGAGCTCACCATAAATAGAAGTCACACTCTCCAATTTGGGAGCTAGCTTCATTTTTCTCATTTTTCACTCTCCCTCTCAAACACTCTCGCATTCTCTCCACCATCTCTCTCTGCTCGAATCTTCATTCACCTTCATTTACTTCATCTTCATCATCATCAATGGCACAAGACTGAAGTAAGAACCATCAAAATCCACATAAATTCCTCAAGTGAAGCTTCATCAACATTTTGATTCTCTCTCTGCTTTCAATATCTCAAGGCTCAACTGCATTTATTTTGCACGAATCAAGCTCCATATCAAGAGTGGATCTCTGGTTTTCTTTTGCTTCAAGGATCTGTAAACTTCAGGTTTCAATCACTCCAACCCTATTGCATTGTTTTAGCTTGTTTCTATATGGTTTAAAGCTTATTAGAAGCTGCGTGAGTCCTGGCTAGTTGATAGGCTCTTTAGGAGTTTAGGTGTGATTTTAGGGCAAATTGTTTTGGCTCGGTTTGTGTTATGTGTGCATGATCTATGAGAAATAATGGTGTATTCTTGATCTCCATAGCTTCCTCTTCATTTTGGTATATGAATGATGCATTTCTGTGAAAGTTGAAGTTTGCAGGTGGTGGTGGTTCGCCGGAGAAGATGACCGGAGGTCCTTCTCCGGCCAGTGGTTGAATGTTAGGGTTTAGCACGTTTTAATCCTGTTCGTTCATTTTTCCTCATCGTATGGCTAAGGGCGTGACAGCACATTAAAATGCATGTGCATGTCATGTGCATCATTTCTGAACTCACTTAAGCATTATGTGGTGTGGCACATGGGAGGGAGTATGGTCATTCATGTACATGCGTTAGATTAGCTTACTTTGACTGGTTGTTGACTTGACTTGATCCTATGGTTGTTATTGTTTTGACTTGGTTTGACTGAAGTGCATGGTTACTAATGTGTACTGGCGCGTAAATGGACTTAAGCCTTATACTATTCACACCCCACACTTTCAAAGCCCAATCATATTGAACTCACATTTTGCTATGCTTGCACCCCCATTCACATTTACATTTCACTTTTTTTTTTAATTTTCATACACGTTTGCTTTTTAATTTTTAAAAATACTAAATTGTATCATAAAATTCCACAAAAATTCATGAGTGTCATTACAACATTTAGAAAATTTTTAGTGATTTTATTTTCTGATTTTATGACTTTTTACCCCTGCTCCATAATTTTCTTTGAATTTCTTTGGTGTGCATTCTTAATGTGGTACATGATCTTGTTTAATTTTGTTCTTGATCATTAAAAATTGTTTTGATGCTCTTCTTTTTGCATTGAGTCATTAGCATCTTGAGGTATGTTAAGTGATGTTTATTTGTTTTTTTAGGTCATTTTATGGCATGTTTGGTGTTCACTTTTGTGTTACTTGGTATGTGCATCCAATTTGACCTAAATGCATTGTTTGACATCATTTTGCCTTGGTTCCTTGTATGCTACTTTGATATGTGATTCATCTCTGATTAGTGAACTTCAATACCATGTTTTCATAATTTTCATGAGGCCATTTGATTTTTGTTTGATGCATTTCATTTAAAGCATTATAACATGTCATATCATTGTAATCTTTTGTGCATGTTTACATGTTTTCTTTTGTGTATACTTGCATGATCATTTGCCTATTTGGTGAGCTACACTCTTGACATTATAGGACATTGATACATATCATATGTCATCCTTGCTTGTTGATTATCATTTGAACCTTGTGCACCTTTAACATGTTGTGTTTGCACTTTCCTTTGTTTGGAACTTCCATTTCAATCCTACTTCTTCTATCACTTCTTAAAAGTCTTGATGTGCCTCATAAATACTTATGAGATGTTTGTGAATCATTTTTCATTTCATTTCAATTCTGATCCATGGATTACATGTTCCATTTATGCACATTTCTTCTTTTTCCTTTCATCTTTCATTCTCCTTTTTCTTATGATATCATGTTCTAATGTCATGGATGATGTTTGTTGCCTATCCACTTGAGTTTGCTTGATAGTAATCATTGGTTTTCTATATGATGTACATTCTGGTTGTGGTTCTAGGATTTGATTTCTCATTTAATTCTTTTGAGTTTTATGATGCATTACATGTTCTTTTACTTCTTATACTTCTTATACATGTTTACTAACCATGTAGGGGCTTTGGTAAGTTGCAATTGAGTGTGGATAAGGAATCCACATTCAAATTTCTTTCCTTTCATCTCTTTTACAATTCCATTTTGTGTTTTGTTAAGCACTTATGTGCTTTCTTTTAACAACTCATCACCTTCCCTTTTTTGGATTACAATTCATCTTCTACTTTAGAAGTGAATTGTTTAATTCACCCTTTCTTTAGACTTTAGGTTGGAACCTCACAAACCATTAGGATCACTCCCTTTAATCTTCAATTAGGATTGAGTCTTAGTTCATATAGATTTTTACCTTTTCTCCTCTCTTGAGTCTTTCATCTTCTCATCTCAAAGAAAATTCAAAACATATAATAAAGGTAGGCATTTATTGCATTTAGGCCTTTCATATAAAGAAAAGATTATAAGGGGTCTTCTCTTATAATCTTAAAATGTATAGCATATAACCCATCTTGGGTGGATGTGTTAAACATTTGATCTTATGTGAGGGACTTAAATGCAATACTTGTTGAAGGTACAAATAATAAAAAACACTTCTTCATTTCATAATCAATAAAAACACTTAATAAAGACAAGTATGCTAGTGTGTTTGAACCTTGACAATTGGAACTAGGTGTGGGGGTCTTCTTCACTCTTAGTGTGCTTTCTTACCCATTCCATCTTGGAATGTGAGAATGTACACATTCCAATGGCTAAGACTTAAATACACTATCATATGCAAACAAATCCAAAACACTTCCTTCTAAAAGACAAAAACAAACAATAAACGTCTTTCCTTCGGGAATTCTTTTCTCACCTCATTCACTCTTAGCGTACGAACGCGCTTCTACTCGTTCTCTTGCAAGATGGTAACGCACTCGGACCAGCGAGCCTACAACACCTGAGCTAGAACGTAAGCCGTTCTCTAAAAAACACAAACAATTCATCCCTAGTGAGGGGAACTACGTCGCTCTGATTCTCATGTTCCCGATGAGATACGTAGGCAGTGGGGTAGGGCCCATGCGAGCACTTCTTTTATTTTCCCTACATTTGTTTCTCTTTCTCTTTCCCTTCCTTTTCCAGTTCCCTTTTTCCAGCATTCTTTTCTTACACCCTTTGATTGAAGCAGCAAGCGTGGATCCCATCGGGTACGATGGACGCGAGGGGGTGCTAATACCTTCCTCTCGCGTAACCGACTCCCGAATCCAGTTCTCTTGGTCGTAAGACCATGCCCTTTCCTTTCTCTTCAGGTTTATGCAGTGTTTCCTTTCCCTCTCATGGGATAAATACACATTGCTGGCGACTCTGTTTGGTGCCACTTTCGCGTTTGTACTAGGATGAAAATCCCGGGAGCGACAGCTGGCGACTCTGCTGGGGATGTCAAATAATCAGAGGAAAAAGTCAACTCTTGACTTTTTGAGCCCAAAATCATGAAATTCATGTTACATATGTCCAATGTACAAAATTTGATCAAGAAACTCCAAAGGAATCATGAAAAAATCAAGATGTAAAAAGTTGCCATTTTTGGATGAAGAAGGGTTACTAAATATAGCAAGTTTTGGCCATTTTGCATCAGAGTTTGAGCCAAGGCCATTTAAAATTGGGGCATCAAATGAAAATTCCACTCGGCCACAACAAAAGATATTGTTTTAAGCTTCAAATCCATGTGTGGAACATCTCCATTGGATAAAAATTGAGTGAGATATGATTGATCAAAGTTTGAGCAAAGTAGGTTCAAAACTAGGTCATGACCAAGATTTTCAGGGCACGCGCGCAGTCATTTTAACAAACATGTGGTGGGCCAAATGTCCACTCATTTTTCTCATGGTTAAAGGCCTCAAATGGAAAACTTTTCAACATGAAAGTTGTTCATTGCATTGTCATCTTCAATATTCACGTTGGACAATTTTTGGTTTGATCAAGTTATGAGATAGTTTTAAGGGTTCAAAGTCATGTTGATTATGCTAAAAACCCATGCGCCATGTTGCCTTGCCAACCAACCCCATTACTACGCCATACACCAATTTTGATTCCTTTTGTTTCAAGCAATTTTTCATCACCTTGTACACTTCCATTTGACTTGTTTTCAACATCAATATTGTTCCATGATAGCTCCTCTTTCATTTGACACCAAAACCTCATTAAACCATGCATTAACATGGGAGAAATTCACCCTCAAACACCTACTGTTACAATGATGATTTGCTGCATAATTCTGGTTCAAGCACACATCAAGTACATGATAGAAGTGTGTATGTTTGTTTCCTCATTAAGACCAACACATGCCTGCACTCTTTACACACTTACTCGAGCCATACATGAAAAGGGAAAGGATGGAAGCTTGCTATAGAAGTTTGGAAGCAGGAATATGGTAACACATTATGAACCAGCCACACCATATCATCGCTCTCCCTAACTAACTTGACTCAGTTAGTTAGGGATGACTCAATTTAACTAACTTGACTCACTTAACTCCACTCACTAAACCATGATTAGAGCTCACCATAAATAGAAGTCACACTCTCCAATTTGGGAGCTAGCTTCATTTTTCTCATTTTTCACTCTCCCTCTCAAACACTCTCGCATTCTCTCCACCATCTCTCTCTGCTCGAATCTTCATTCACCTTCATTTACTTCATCTTCATCATCATCAATGGCACAAGACTGAAGTAAGAACCATCAAAATCCACATGAATTCCTCAAGTGAAGCTTCATCAACATTTTGATTCTCTCTCTACTTTCAATATCTCAAGGCTCAACTGCATTTATTTTGCACGAATCAAGCTCCATATCAAGAGTGGATCTCTGGTTTTCTTTTGCTTCAAGGATCTGTAAACTTCAGGTTTCAATCACTCCAACCCTATTGCATTGTTTTAGCTTGTTTCTATATGGTTTAAATCTTATTAGAAGCTGCGTGAGTCCTGGCTAGTTGATAGGCTCTTTAGGAGTTTAGGTGTGATTTTAGGGCAAATTGTTTTGGCTCGGTTTGTGTTATGTGTGCATGATTTATGAGAAATAATGGTGTATTATTGATCTCCATAGCTTCCTCTTCATTTTGGTATATGAATGATGCATTTCTGTGAAAGTTGAAGTTTGCAGGTGGTGGTGGTTCGCCGGAGAAGATGACCGGAGGTCCTTCTCCGGCCAGTGGTTGAATGTTAGGGTTTAGCACGTTTTAATCCTGTTCGTTCATTTTTCCTCATCGTATGGCTAAGGGCGTGACAGCACATTAAAATGCATGTGCATGTCATGTGCATCATTTCTGAACTCACTTAAGCATTATGTGGTGTGGCACATGGTAGGGAGTATGGTCATTCATGTACATGCGTTAGATTAGCTTACTTTGACTGGTTGTTGACTTGACTTGATCCTATGGTTGTTATTGTTTTGACTTGGTTTGACTGAAGTGCATGGTTACTAATGTGTACTGGCGCGTAAATGGACTTAAGCCTTATACTATTCACACCCCACGCTTTCAAAGCCCAATCATATTGAACTCACATTTTGCTATGCTTGCACCCCCATTCACATTTACATTTCACTTTTTTTTTTAATTTTCATACACGTTTGCTTTTTAATTTTTAAAAATACTAAATTGTATCATAAAATTCCACAAAAATTCATGAGTGTCATTACAACATTTAGAAAATTTTTGGTGATTTTATTTTCTGATTTTATGACCTTTTTACCCCTGCTCCATAATTTTCTTTGAATTTCTTTGGTGTGCATTCTTAATGTGGTACATGATCTTGTTTAATTTTGTTCTTGATCATTAAAAATTGTTTTGATGCTCTTCTTTTTGCATTGAGTCATTAGCATCTTGAGGTATGTTAAGTGATGTTTATTTGTTTTTTTAGGTCATTTTATGGCATGTTTGGTGTTCACTTTTGTGTTACTTGGTATGTGCATCCAATTTGACCTAAATGCATTGTTTGACATCATTTTGCCTTGGTTCCTTGTATGCTACTTTGATATGTGATTCATCTCTGATTAGTGAACTTCAATACCATGTTTTCATAATTTTCATGAGGCCATTTGATTTTTGTTTGATGCATTTCATTTAAAGCATTATAACATGTCATATCATTGTAATCTTTTGTGCATGTTTACATGTTTTCTTTTGTGTATACTTGCATGATCATTTGCCTATTTGGTGAGCTACACTCTTGACATTATAGGACATTGATACATATCATATGTCATCCTTGCTTGTTTATTATCATTTGAACCTTGTGCACCTTTAACATGTTGTGATTGCACTTTCCTTTGTTTGGAACTTCCATTTCAATCGTACTTCTTCTATCACTTCTTAAAAGTCTTGATGTGCCTCATAAATACTTATGAGATGTTTTTGAATCATTTTTCATTTCATTTCAATTCTGATCCATGGATTACATGTTCCATTTATGTACATTTCTTCTTTTTCCTTTCATCTTTCATTCTCCCTTTTCTTATGATATCATGTTCTAATGTCATGGATGATGTTTGTTGCCTATCCACTTGAGTTTGCTTGATAGTAATCATTGGTTTTCTATATGATGTACATTCTGGTTGTGGTTCTAGGATTTGATTTCTCATTTAATTCTTTTGAGTTTTATGATGCATTACATGTTCTTTTACTTCTTATACTTCTTATACATGTTTACTAACCATGTAGGGGCTTTGGTAAGTTGCAATTGAGTGTGGATAAGGAATCCACATTCAAATTTCTTTCCTTTCATCTCTTTTACAATTCCATTTTGTGTTTTGTTAAGCACTTATGTGCTTTCTTTTAACAACTCATCACCTTCCCTTTTTTGGATTACAATTCATCTTCTACTTTAGAAGTGAATTGTTTAATTCACCCTTTCTTTAGACTTTAGGTTGGAACCTCACAAACCATTAGGATCACTCCCTTTAATCTTCAATTAGGATTGAGTCTTAGTTCATATAGATTTTTACTTTTTCTCCTCTCTTGAGTCTTTCATCTTCTCATCTCAAAGAAAATTCAAAACATATAATAAAGGTAGGCATTTATTGCATTTAGGCCTTTCATATAAAGAAAAGATTATAAGGGGTCTTCTCTTATAATCTTAAAATGTATAGCATATAACCCATCTTGGGTCGATGTGTTAAACATTTGATCTTATGTGAGGGACTTAAATGCAATACTTGTTGAAGGTACAAATAATAAAAAACACTTCTTCATTTCATAATCAATAAAAACACTTAATAAACACAAGTATGCTAGTGTGTTTGAACCTTGACAATTGGAACTAGGTGTGGGGGTCTTCTTCACTCTTAGTGTGCTTTCTTACCCATTCCATCTTGGAATGTGAGAATGTACACATTCCAATGGCTAAGACTTAAATACACTATCATATGCAAACAAATCCAAAACACTTCCTTCTAAAAGACAAAAACAAACAATAAACGTCTTTCCTTCGGGAATTCTTTTCTCACCTCATTCACTCTTAGCGTACGAACGCGCTTCTACTCGTTCTCTTGCAAGATGGTAACGCACTCGGACCAGCGAGCCTGCAACACCTGAGCTAGAACGTAAGCCGTTCTCTAAAAAACACAAACAATTCATCCCTAGTGAGGGGAACTACGTCGCTCTGATTCTCATGTTCCCGATGAGATACGTAGGCAGTGGGGTAGGGCCCATGCGAGTACTTCTTTTATTTTCCCTACATTTGTTTCTCTTTCTCTTTCCCTTCCTTTTCCAGTTCCCTTTTTCCAGCATTCTTTTCTTACACCCTTTGATTGAAGCAGCAAGCGTGGATCCCATCGGGTACGATGGACGCGAGGGGGTGCTAATACCTTCCTCTCGCGTAACCGACTCCCGAATCCCGTTCTCTTGGTCGTAAGACCATGCCCTTTCCTTTCTCTTCAGGTTTATGCGGTGTTTCCTTTCCCTCTCATGGGATAAATACACATTGCTGGCGACTCTGTTTGGTGCCACTTTCGCGTTTGTACTAGGATGAAAATCCCGGGAGCGACACGGGTGTCGAGAGAACACAGATGAGTGTTTAAAATCAATACAGACGAAGTATTGAGAAAATGAAAAAGAACACGGACGAGTGTCAAAAGAACACGGACGAGTGTTTGAGAGAACACAAACGAGTGTTTAAAATCAATAAGGACGAAGTATTGAGGAAATGGAAAAGAACACGGACGAGTGTCTAACGCAAACTACTTTGAGGAGATAAACCAAAAGACCACTTGGACGGAGGGGTGAAAAGAAAAGAACCCACGGATTAACGATCCTGAAAATCAAATAAACTCTGCAGGGGTATACCAAATAGTCTCTCCAAATGACCAATTCCACCACTTGGGGATTAAAGTTGGACGATATCTCCTGGATTACAACTCTTCCTGTCGGGGAAACACCTGGAAAACGTGAACTCAAACCTGGCTTATGCTTCGAATGCATATGTTTGAATTTTTATATGGCGTAATGCTCCATACGAAATGGAATGCTACGCGTTTGGGAGGATGCCGTGCACAATGCTCATGCAATGCAAATGATCGCTCCAGCAAAATAAATGCTGAAGACGAAGGCAACTCCACCGGGGATGACATACTAAGTTGTCTCTGAGAACAAAACCTTGCCGAGGAAAAACACACTGAACAACTTTCCTAACCACAAACTTTGCTGAAAGATGAAACCCAAAGAGAACTCCCACTCTGTTGGGGATGGATAAAAACTACTGAAGTGGAACCCAAAGAGAATTTCTCTCCGCTGGGGATTACCAATGACTTCTACCGAAGACAGAAACCCCAAACTTGGATCTGAAATATGCCAATAACAATTGCACTTAAAACCCATTGGGGATGTCAACTGCCGTTGAACAAACCACTGCGAAGATCACCACCAAACTCTGCTTGGGGAGACAAGTCAATAATACCGAACCTGCTTGGGGATATTACTGCACTTAACCTGCTGCTGGGAGAAATCTGTACCTTCACCCTGCTGGGGAATATCAGCCGCTATTAGCAAACCTGCTTAGGGAATGGTGATTGACAATACCAATTCTGCTAGAGGATAACATCAAGTTCAGTCATCTGTTGGGGATCAAGACTCTGTGGGGAAATAACATCTTTGTCCAAAAAAAGATATTCCATAAGTCTCTTGCTAGGGATGCAACAACATCAACTTCTGACTGCTTACTGAGAGAGTAATAAATCAACCCCAACTCTAGCTGGGGAAATAATCCTTTGTACCCTGGCTGGGGAGAGTAACTACCTGCTGAGGAGGATGAATTTCCTTGCCGAGGAGAATAGCTCTAATTGGGGGAAACAAACTTGTTACCCAGCCTTACCTGTCTCTATGGTCATAAACGGCCCTTTGAACTCTCTATTTGCCCCAGACCTTCAGGTCTAAAGGAAGAAATCATCTCAAGAGGATTTTATAGAAGATCGGGCCTTCACACTGCCCTAGGATCTTCAAACTCTTGGAGAGATTTATCAGATCTCAACGCAACTGCCCCAGACTTCATAATCCATGAAGTAATTTGCCTCGAAAGGATTTGTAATGACTTGAAAATACTCTGCCCCAGTATTTGGAACCTCGAAGAGGTGTTCTCAATTAACCGTCTTCATGAGTGGATAACTTCTCACGCTCTAGAGGTGACCTGCCTTGATACGAGCCTTGAAGTGAATTTGCCCCTGACTGATCCTACAGAGATTTGTCAAATCGACCTGATTGCCCCATATTAAGCGCTTGGCAAGATTTCTCGACGTGGCTGCTCCAGATTAGCTGAATCTTGGAATGAATTGCCCATTTGGCGTGATAATTTGATGACTTATCCCTGCTCAACAGAGTCTTCTGGCGTTTGCATCTTATCTTGATCAATCTTTCCATTACAGAAACTTTCCTGATATCAAGTGCTTACTCGCAAGTAAAACTGACCGTTTTGAAAATGACAATTTTATTGCAATGCATATGACAGTTTTGAAATCCAAGTCTGTTCACTGGAAAATGTCATGACATATAGTGAACGAATCACTTATCAGAATGTCACATCGATACCAACATGAATGGTAAGAAAAACCTTTTAGGAGTCAGAATTGACGCAATTTTAACCGAAGTATGCTTTCGAAACAACTCTGCTTCAATTAGGTCTTTTGAAGGTTGTAACGTGGCCTGGTTCGCAGTTTGAGAAAGAAAGGATATAAGGCTCAAAGTTTTGTTTTAACCCACCCATTCTCCTTGATGTTCTCCAGTCCTACGCTTAGCTAACTTGACACAGGCGCTCATCCTTCAAAAAGGTTAATGAATGGTAAGAGGATAGAGGGAACCCCCACGATTTTCGGAGTGACAGTCACCCCTTTTGTCTTTGTGTCTGTATTCACATGACTTGTTCTTTGCTTGAGGATTTTTCTTTTGTCATCCTTTTCACTTTTTGCTTTTTCGTTCTTTTGTTTTTTCCATATCCCTGGTTTTGCCTGAACTAATTCTTTTTGAATCTTTCGATTTTGAAGTCCAGCGGGATGCCCTAACTTTTGCCTAAGTCACTTGTTTTCAAGCTTTGACTTAGCGGGCTTTCTCTTTTTTCTTTTGATTCTTTTCTTTTGAACAAATCGTGTGACACTGGTTTATCTGACTTGTTTGAAAGGGTTGTGACTGCCTCACTCCTCAGTTGGTGAGGGATAACCATTGTGATTTGATCCTCGAATGGGACACTCCTTTTGAAATTTGAGCGCTCGGCCAAATTAGCTAACACCTACCCTGCCCCAGGTTAAGATTAAGGGTTTTTCATTTTCAGAAATAACTCCTACTACTAGGATCAAAGGGTTAACAAGGGATTATCTTCCTTATGTCTCCGGTGTTTGGGAATTTGAAACAATACCTGTACATCATCAGCAGGGTTTTTGTTCAAAAGCATACAATCTGAAGTTTTACGTCTTCAATTTCGTCATCCTCCCTCGGATCCTGCTTAAACAAGCATTTGATATCGATAAAAAGGTATGAGTGAACACAAATGGATTTAATCAAAGCATGCATATTTATTTCATTATCATTATCAATTAAAAACAGACGAGTTTTAAAAATGAGTTTGCACTTTAACAGAAAAGGAACTACAAATGCAAAGAAATGACATGATATAATGACAGCCAGCTTCGAGGAACTGGGCTTTCCAAGCTTGATTTGCTACTGAACTAGCCATATTCAGAATTGCTCCTCGAAATCAATCTGATAGACATTTACACAACAGTTTTTGGTGACTTCTTCCATAACATGGACTGATGAACCCACATGACAGGATGAAGGAGAGCTGTTAATCTGAATACCCTGAGGCGTGAATGAGAACATATGGGAGTCAAGAAGTGTCTGAACCTTGCTCTTAAGCACCTTACAGTCTTCAGTTGAATGCCCCTGGGCCCCAGCATGGTAACCACAACGGGCGTTGTCATCAAAACCTGGTGGGTACGGAGGAATCACTGGACCTATCTCCTTTGATACTATCAATCCACCTTTGATCAAATCTGGAAATATCTAACCGTACGACATTGACAACTGAGTGAAATTTCTCTCTGGCTTCTTTGGCCTTTGTTGAGCGTGCTGACGCGGCTGACGAAGGTATGACTGTTGATTATGAGAAGGTCCTTGATTCGGAGAAAGATACCGTCCTTGATACGGAGACCCAGAAGATTGTTGACTCTGAACAGTTGATAACTGAGAATGAGGCATCGAAGATTCCCGAATGGAACTATTTTCTCCCTCCAATTCCAACTGACAACTGATTCATTTTCACCAGCTTGGAAGTTCGAGACGCCTTGGAGCTTTCCACATTTGAGCAGACCCTTGATGCGTTCTCCAACTATTACCAGGTCAGAAAATTTTGCTGCCCCATTGACAATCATCTTTTCCCAGGTACGGACCTTGCAAAGTATCTGTGAACAGAACAACCCATTCTCTATCCAAAAGTGGTGGTTGAACACAAGCGGCTACCTCTTTCCATCTCTGAGCATACCCTCGAAATGATTCATTATCCGCTTGAGATAAGTCTTGCAACTGCATGTGGCTGGGAGCCATGTCAAGATTGTAACTGTATTGTTTCACAAAGTCATTGGCTAGATCCGACCATGATTGGGTGCTACCACTTTCCAACTGCATGTACCAACTCAACGATGCTCCACTCAAACTGTCTTGGAAACAATGAATCATGAGTTTGTCGTTGTGGACATAGGAGCTCATTCTTCGGCAAAACATCACCAAATGTTGCTTTGGACAACTATCCCCTTTGTACTGCTCAAACTTTGGCATTTTGAACTCTGGAGGCAACACAAGGCCAGGTACCATATACATGTTTGAAGCATTCGGATCAAGAGCATCACAACCCTCTAGGGCTTTAAGCTTCTCGTCCAGCACACGATATTGTAGCGAGCGATTTTGGACGTGGTTGTGAAGCACTATGCTTTGGTACTACAGTTCGATTCATTTTTTATCCTATTGAAGCTGATGAAGGAAGGGAAATAGATGTCTCCAATTAACCCTGCTTGCAAACTGAGTTTGAACAGATGACTGTTGGTTTACAGATGCTACAAAGATTGTGGGTCTCTCTTAGGTTATTTTGTTAAAATGGTGCTAGGGCGATTGGTGGGGGATTAAGACTGATGCTTTTGACATGTGTGGGTACGGGATTTGGGTTTTGTTTAGTATGCTCACTAAGATTTTTCTTTCAATCTTATGCCTACGTATTCCCGTTTTTCCGAAACAGGGAAATCAGAGCGATCGTAGTTCCTCCTATTCTACGGGAGGAAATGGTGTTTTGGCGTCTTGTTCAAAGCCCAAGATGTGAAGCTAAAAGTGGTTTGTACCTTGTTTAATGCCCAAGATACGAAGCTGAAGAGTCTATTTGTATCTTGTTCGAAGCCCAAGATGTGAAGCTAAAGGGTTTTGACTTTAGAGAGAATTTGTCATCTCTAAAGGGGGTTTATTCGTCACAATTGTTGGGTGACTGATTATAAAGGAGAATTACTTTAACTGGGATATGTGAATCCAGCAATGCCATAATTTCCTTTATAGGGGATTTCCAACCTGAAGGAGAAGACTTTAACTCAGTGTAGAGCAATGCTATCTTTCCTTAGGAATTTTTCATGCTAAAAGAGGGACAGTGGCATGGATGTAGATGTTCCAGAGGCTTGCCGCTTACAGCGATTAGATGAAGGGGAAGGAGTTGTTGATGTTTGTGTACTGTGAACGAGGCACAACTTTGATGCTAAAAGGTTGATTGGATCAACCAGTGGTTTTCTTATACAAAGCCTAAGAGGAGGCTATTGGCCCAACAAGAGGGTGTTTTTATGTGTCTCGTACGAAGCCCGAGAGAGAGAGGCTAAAAGGGTTGACTCAACAGGAGAATCTTTTATACTCAACAAGAGAGTGTTTTTGTATCTCGTACGAAGCCCGAGATGGAGGCTAAAGATGGTGACTCACCAAGAGAGTCTTTTTGCTTTTTGTATCTCGTATAAAGCCCGAGATGGAGGCTAAAGTGTTGATTCAATAAGAACCTTTTTTGTATCTCGTTCAAAGCCTGAGATGGAGGCAAAAGAGGGTACTGTTTCAGTTGAGTGACCAGTATATGGGTTCAAAGAGAAAATCAGTTCTTATATGAGCAACGCTGTACTCAGGGATTTTGATTCGAGGATCAGGGATATTTCCTTTTCTTTGAGGAAATGGGAAATCCAAAGGGTATTCGAGACTGTCCAAGTCTGCGGGTGTCTTCCTATTTTTGAAAGGGGCTTGAGAATGTCTTTGAGACTCAAGGAAATTAGACTGTCCAAGTCTAGAGTTTCATCTTTTGTACTATGCTTTGAGAAACAGTAGTAGACTCTTGGAAAGACTGCTCTATTAAGATGACTGATTTCTGTTCCTATACCTTTAGGAGGTCATCGGGACAATTTGTACGAAGCCCAAGAGGAGGCTGGAAACTTTTAAGAAGCCGAGGGACAATTTGTACGAAGCCTAAGAGGAGGCTATCATTCCCGGAGGAAGAAATCATTTATCCGAAGCCTAAGAGGAGGCTGTGAATACTTCTAAGAAGCCGATGGGTCCTTGTACAACGCCCAAGAGGAGGCAGGGATGCTTTTAGGAAGCCGGTGGGTCCCCAAATCCCGAGAAGTTCAAGACAAGCTATTCACAAAGAATAGATCAAGCCAGGAAAGTTCGAGAATTTGGAAGAAACTCAAGGGATGCAATTCACGGAGAAGAGATCATCTCTGGGGAGTAGAGTTTCTTTGACAATTCCTAAGGGTGCTTTTAAGAAGCCTGTGGGTCCCCAAACCCCGAGAAGTTCAAGACAAGCTATTCACAAAGAATAGGTCAAGCCAGGAAAGTTCTTGAATTTGGAAGAAACTCAAGAGATGCAATTCACGGAGAAGAGATCATATCTGGGGAATAGAGTTCCTTTGACAACTTCTACGAGTGACAGTCTGAGAAAGGGTTCAAAAAGAATCTGCCTTTCACATTTCCATATTGTTTAACCCCAAGAGGAGGGAAGACTGTGTTTGGTAATCCTATGGGGATCTAGTTTTGACTATTTAAGAGTGACCAATGGGCTTAATGCTAGACGTAGTTGTCGGGGAAACTCTAAATATCTATACTAGTATTACACAGTTGATATGAGTTTATGAAAGAAGACTTACAGCGAAATAGCCCCACAATACAGTTATATGTATTGAAAGCGGTAAATGAAAGCGAATAAACACTTACTCGATTGTAGAGCTTCCATGCTGTTTGGTTAGTTGTTCAACAAAGAAAGATTGAAAACAACAGTATAATTCAAAATCAAAGGAGAAAGTGCTTTGAAAAAGAAAGATTTGGGGCTTACAGCTCAAGGAGAGGCCCAGGGTTTTATCAGTGATCGCACTGTTGAATTTGTACAGAGGGACTTATACAAGTGACTGAGGCCCAAAAAAATTGTTTTCTGTACAAAGGGATGGGTCTTACACTCTCTCAAGAGGCCCAAAAGGTTTAAAGAAAAAGAGTGTGGCTTATAACACGAGGGTAGGCCCAGATGATTTTTCGTTTGAACTCTATTAGAGGCCCATAAAGTTTAAAGAAAAGAAATGGGTCTTACTACTCGAGGGTAGGACCATATGACTTTTTTTTTCTGAAATGGCGATCGCGTTGAGATTTTGAAAACACCGGGGGTCTTATACAAAGACTGAGGCCCCAAAATGACTTGGTTTTCAAAGGGGTTGGATCTTACACTCTAATAGAGGCCCAAAGTGTTTTGAAAATGATTTATGAGGGTTGAATTAATCAAAAACCCTAATTTGTTTTCAAAATGTGTTTTAATTGAATAAAATATTCAATTAAAATGATCAAAATTATTTAACATGTGGAAAACAAATTGTGATCTTGGATTAATGTTTCATAAATCAAGTTTTGCCCTACAAAATGATTAGAAATCATTAAAATTTGCAAAATCAATAAGGAAAAAATATTTTAAATGTCAAAAATAATTAAAACATTAATTCTTTGCAAAAATATCAATTATATGAAATAAATAATATTTTTGGGAAAATAAAATATTTCAACATTTTTATGAATTATTAAAAAAAGAATCAACTCAAAATCATTAAAACTCAGAGAGAAATTAATTTTTGAATCAATTAAATAAAACCACAAAATTCAAATATTTGAATTTGAGAGAAATGGCGCCAAGAACAGCTGAAGAACACGCGCGTTTTTCAGTTTTGCCCAGATTTGCATTTTCTATCCAATCTCACTGAATACTTGACTATATCATGCAATCCACATATCAAATTGCTCGCTTTCACCTCACGGACATGTTTATGACAATTAATTGCATTTAAATTAAGCATAAAACAAGAAATCACGACAAATCCTCAAGAACCCTAAATTTTGCATGAAGGCTGGGATTTTTGATACACGATTCAAACAAAGCAATTACTTGAGGGGAAACATTCCATGCATGAATATGAACATTTTGCAAAAGTATTGTGCGAGGAAATATGCATAGATTGAGAGATTACCAAGTTTAGGCTTACCTCTAGGTCGTGACAGCTAGAGCAAATTGATTTCTGAGTTGTAGGTGTTACAGATGAGTTGTGATGATCTGAACAGCTTCCCTACACCCTATGGAGTGTGTTTGAATGCTTGGACTTGATGGAAATTGGCTGGATCACTTCATGGCATCTCAACTGCAACTTGGTTAAAACCTTGAGAAATTGACTAGTGATTCTGAGAAATCAGTGTTCCAGGTGTTGTTTAAGTGTTTGATCAGCTCCCATATGATGTATGTGAGGTGTGTGTGTGATTGGTTTGAGTGGAATTGCTCTCTAATGAAAAACCCGATAGTGACTTGCTAAGAAAGGCATTTTTGAGAGTGAGAAGTGGATTTTGAGAAAGGCAAGTGTTGTAGGCCTTTGGTGTACTTAACCTGATCACAATTGAGCTCTATTTATAGTAGAGCAAGTTTGTTTTGCAAGGAATAGTGAATGGCAACTGCTGAGTAGGGTTGGCCAATGTTGGCAAATGAAAATCCAAGTCTCCTCTAGCCATTGACTAGAGGTTAGGGCACAGGCTGCTGGTCCCCTTGGTCTTGGATAAGTCTTGACTGAATTCAATTGCTAATAGCTCAGTACATGCCACCTTGGTGCTTCCATTGAATGCTCGAATCCAAAATTGGAGTCTTGTCCCTATTTTGGGCAATTCTAGGTTTAACATGCTATTTCTTGTTCCAAGGACTTTGGAGGCTTGGCTCAGTGATTGTCCCCTTTAGATTCAATCGTCAGATGTGTCCAAAGTGATGACAAGGCTTGGAATTGGCTGATTTTGGCAAAGAAAAGCAAAAGTGCAAAAATCTGCCTTGCCTTGGCAGATTTCAGCAAGGCATCTTGCCACTACCATATCTCAAAGCTCAAATTGAATTTGGTGATGTTCTTGGCCATTTTGGAAAGCCCTTATATGATACAACAATTTTATGATCACATTTGGTTTTGATACCTTTTGGATCCAAGTGAAAAATCCCCCTACATTTGGAAAAAAGTAAGGCAAATTCTGACTTAGTGAAATTTTCACTAAGTGTTGGAACAAAGTGACTTTTCTTGATTTTGATCACTCCATAACTCAAAATCCATGAGGAATTTGGACATAGGTCAGTGTGAAGCTTTTGTAGAGGGAAATGAGATATACAAATCAAGCCTTGGCTGGGAAAAAATGGCTTTGTGGTTTAGGAGTTATGATCCTCCAAAGTTGGTACCTTTGTCACTTTTTTTCATAACTTAGAAAATTTTCTAAGTTTTTATGGTTACCCGTTTTACAAGTTATCCCACTTTCTTTAATTTTTCTTGATGAATGATGATTCAAATCATACATTAACACCATTTTAGGGTTAAAAATCCATTTTTGTGAAAAATATTAAAAAGTCAAAGTTGACTTTTGTGCATAGTTGACTTTTTATCCGATGAATTCCAAACTATGCAATCCTTTAGGAAATCATGTCCTTGACCTAAATCAAACTTGATGGACATGTTCCATGGGTGTTATAGGGTGTATTGAATCATGTCCTAGGGTTTGGGAGCATGTCCTGGTCAAAAGTCAAAGCTACAGTTGACTTTTCTCGCAAAACCCTAACTGTGGTTCAGATGAAATTGAAACTTGTTGCTCAAGCTTGTTGGATCAATCCATTGTTCCAAATGGATCAATATGGTATATTAGAGACCCTCAAATCATGTCTTGAGGTCTTGGTTCATGATTTGTCCCAAAAGTCAACTTAGGGGTAAATTAAGTCAAGAAACCCTAATTCCTGATTTTTGATGTATGCATCCCTTTAGGCCAAATTGACTTGATGATTGGGTTCATGATGTTCCATGAAGTATATTAGGATATGCTTTGAAGAATTGGCTCATGCCCAACGGACAATTTCCATCTGGAGGCCCTGGTCGACCAAAACCCTAATTTGGCGACACTGGCGATCTTGAAGCTTGATCCACCTAGAAGGGAGCAACCTTGTGCTTAATCCTTGAAGTGGGAGTCCTATTGATCCATTGTGGATGTTTGAGAGGTTAGACAAGTTGAAGATCATGTCATTCCTTGATTTATCCTTTGTCTAAGCACTCAGAGAGGGCTTGAAACCCTAATCTTGATTGAGGTGAATGCTCAACAATTCCTTGAGGAGATTGATGAGGCATAAAGGTACATCCATATTGTGATGATGATTTGCACAATGATGGGAAATATTAGTGGTCAAAATTTGGGGTATGACAGATATCTTTTCTCAGACTCAACAGATCATAGGTTTTTAGTGCTCATCCTTGGAACCACCCATTGGACATTTGGCACAGAGAATGCAAAACTATGATAATCAGCAAGGATTCGCACCGGCTGAGCTTGGGTAACATTATTCACCGGAGGTGGAATGAAATTCTCAGTTCGCTGAATATTGGCCTCTCCCCTTGTCATGGCTTTCATAACTTCCATAAGTTGGCCCAACTTATTCTTTATCGATTCAACATCGGCCCTAGTCACAAGTTGATTATGCTCTCCTGAATTCAAGATTCCCCCAAAAGCGGATCCAAGTCCAATACGAAAGTCGGGAAACTAACTACGGGTTGAGGACAAAGGATGGGTGAGCTCGCTGTTCTGGCCTGGAGAAAGATATGCAAAATGATGCAAGATGCAAATGCAATGCAAAAATGCAATAAGACATGGGATCAAAGTTTCCATATATTTTGAATGATCACTGTGCTGTGCCAATGTCTGAATAAGTTCGAAGGTCTGCTCTGAAGAGAATACTGGAATACCAGAATATCCAAATCATCAGAATATCGGGATACCAGAATACCATAAAACCAGGCTGATAAGTCCTCACTGATAGGAAAACCAGAATACCGGGTAGGTTGAAGGTTACGGTTACCTGCAAACCTGTAAACAACCCACCCCTCTCACATGTGGGTACTAGAAAGGCGAGGATCCTCAATATCACAGACTCTCAGGTCGAGAAATGATGATATGTTCACCATTTCTGGTTTGGCATCATCATTAATCGAGGAGGCCTCAACTGATTCCCCTAAAAAAGGATATCCTATAGCAAGTTTCCAGCATTGGGTCCTCAGATCAAGAATGCGTAATGGGTTTTCCATTTCTGGTCTGCCATTATCACATATCAGGAGGAGTGCCGCAACTGAGTCCTCGGGAATGGTCACCAGAGTCGACAGTTCCTCAAGAGAATAACTACTGACCTGTATCAACATACAGTAGCAAATATCTCCCGATAGAACCTCGTATGGCTGTAGGTCTCGTGAACACCCGCATGTGGCCAACACTACGGGAGCGTCACGCCTGCCCACGCTAATACCTATGTGTATGCTCAAGCCTGGGAGGTGGGCTTATCTCAAAGATCCCAACCTGCCAAACAGAAAATCTAGTACAGCACAACACAGTCCAGCATAATAATGAAATGCAATGCCATAAATGCGGTAAATACAGCAAAATAGTAAAACAGTAATACAGTAATATACAACAAAATAATGCACCGTAATAAACACCAAATTATAATAAACAACCAAGCGCTAGGATTGACTCGCAACGGGGATGAACCAGCAAGAGGTCAACTTCTCCCCAGCAAAGTCGCCAGCTGTCGCTCCCGGGATTTTCATCCAAGTACAAACGCGAAAGTGGTGCGGAAACAGAGTCGCCAGCAATGTGTATTTATCCCATGAAAGGGAAAGGAAACACTGCGTAAACCTGAAGGGAAGGAAAAATCATGGTCATCATGACCAAGAGAAACGGGTAAGGGAGTCGGTTACGCGAGGGGAAGGTGTTAGCACCCCACGCGTCCATCGTACTCGATAGGATCCACGCTTGTTGTCTATGTCTAAAGGGTGTATCAAAAACCTACTGCTAAACAGAAGCGGAACAGGGAAAAGAAAAGAAAAAGTGACTCGGTAGGACATCGCCGTCCTAGGCCTATGTATTCCCTTGTGCAATAGGAAATTTAGAGTCAACGTAGTTCGGAGGACTATGGGTGGATGGGGGGAGGTTGCTCGACGAGATATCGCATCTCGTGCCTACGTATCCTCAATCGGACGAGAAAGAGGAATCAGAGCAAACGTAGTTCGACGGATGAGTCGAAAAGGTGGGAAGAGTGCTCGTCGAGATATCGCATCTAGTGCCTACGTACCCTCAATCGGACGAGAGAGAGGAATCAGAGCAAACGTAGTTTGTGGTACGACCATAACATAACAAAAACAAACAGGCTCGAGGAGTATCCACATCGCTTGAGTAGCACACATCCGACTGTGGATTCATGTCATCACAGCGGCCAAGGGAGATGCCTAGCAACGATATCATATCATCGAAGTAGGACAAAGCAACAGGGACACCTAGCCACAATATCAATTCATCGGGCAGGATGAGGAGGCAAAGCGACGACATCACGCCATCGAAGCTTGCGAGCTGTAGGAAGTAATGGAGCCTAACCATGATATCATGTCACCGGGTAGGACAGAAAGTGCGAGGAAAAAGTAAATTGTGCCTACGAGCACAAAGCATCAGCGCCAGTCGACGCGAGCTACACAAAGTGTGGGGGTATGATTGATAAACCCTTCTTCCACTTGATGACTCGATAACCAGAGCGGGGGCACATGTTCAATGCATCAACACGTAGTGCGAGTGAGTGAACGACTCAACTGAAAGTGCGGGGTACTGATTGCAGGTCCCTCTTCGCTTTCCTCCTCTGAGGACTTATCAGGGGGAATCGGGGATGGGACGCCTCTTTTGAGGTCTTTGGCACAAAAGTAAACAATCACAAGCAAAGCCTCCTTTGAGGACTTCCAGAATTGCCGGCCAAGTGGCACGGACTCCCAATCCTACTTCTCATGGCATCAAAAGAAAAAAATGCGAAAAGAGCATAAATTAGTTCAAGAAATTATACCAAACAGATAGTAATCCGTAAATAGCAATGCGAGCAGAACACGAAACCCAGAATACTTCGAGCAAGCTAGCATCAATCAAACGCAAATGCGATTAGTGAATGAGAAGTAATCCGTAAAGCAAAAATACACCGTCGATGAAAATAAATCGTAACGGCGTTAGTAATAGTGCACCTGCATCACAAACAAAACCACACGGAAAACAATAGCAAAATGAATGGCGAGCCTCAATATGAGAGGACTCGCGATAATCCGCAACGGATAATAAGCTAAGCTCCTTGAATCGTCCCGTAATCACTCGCACAAGCACGAAAAGTGTTAGTAATAACAAAGAAGATGATATCACAATCATATGTTCATGTTACTACATCAAAACAATACCAATGTGCAAAATACGGAAGCAAAGTCATGCATAAAAGCAATATTCCAAAGTTGGGACAACACTTCACAAATAAAACTCGTGACCAAAAAACCGTCACGGAATTGGACGAAACTCGCACAACATCAATGAAATACCGATACAAGGTAAGGAAAATCAAATTCCACAATTAAAACCAAGCCGAAGTGTGACTTCCTGAATGGGGCAGCCGTGTGCGCAAAGTGAAATTGTGTCTCAAAACGATCCGTAAACAAGCAAACCCAAGCATAATGATCATCCACAAGCAAGTAAGCATAAGCACATGTCAAATGAAACTCAAGACACAAAGTTTACATAAAACGGAGTCTAAAAGCACTAAATCGGAAAAAACGCGTCAAAAATCACCAACTCGGATTTGAACGAAAATCGCATGGTTAACCGCAAACGTGCCAACGGACTCAAAAACGAACTCGGTTTGAATTAATTCCGCTTGGAAGTGGGACTTTTAGGCTGATTTGGTCGGCTGGCAGTAGCGAAACAGTAGAAAAAAGTCGTCCGAAATCTACTAAAAAGTCCCCCAACAGCTCCGAAATCATCAACAAAGTCAAGTTACATTATTCGTATTTGCAAAAACATGCCAGGGTTAGGAAGTTATGACCAAAACACATTCTTAAGGGAAAGCGACACTATAACGTTCCTACACAACCGAACTTTTATTTTTCAAGCAAACAAACATGATTCAAAAGTTGACATAAGTCGATCTGAACCGGCTTTTTAGCATTGAAAAAAAAGTATTGAATCAAGTATTCGGTTCGAATCCACAATTACGTCAACTCGTGCATTCACCTACATCGGAACAACTTCACAAATTCTCAACAATCCGGATTATGCAACAACACCAAAATTCAACACAATTATTATCCGAAAATTTAGGATCCACAACAATTATTAACTCATGTTAAATTCAAGTATCACATTAATTCTCAATAATTCTAACCAATTCCTATTTTAATCATCACAATTGAGTCTCTTAGGAATTTAATCAAACACCTAGACTACAACACTTAGTGCAACAATATCTCAACCTCAAAATCAATATCAATTCACCAAATCAAGCAATCAAATCACAAGAATAATGAAAAGGATTCAAAGAATTACCTAGATCAAAGGTTGGAGGAGAGATCGCAAGAGATATCGGAGGAAAAATCGCGCAAAAATGGAGGGAGGTGGTGCGCTATAGTCCGCGGCGGAGGGAGGGAGTATCACCGGCGGTTGGAGGCGGCTTCGTGAGTGGAGGGAGATCGAGAAAGAGAGAATCGGTCTTTTGAGTTCTTTGTGATTTGCTCTTGAGAAATTGATGAATATTGATGAAGGTGATGATGAACTTGATGAAGTTGTTGAGAGAATTGAGAGAGAGTAGAGTTTGATCCTTGGGAGAAATTGAGAGAAAATTTTGAGTGTTTGTGAGAATGAGAAAATTGGAGGGAAATGAGAGAGCATTTTGAATATATAGGGTGGTGGAAAAATAAAGTGAAACAGTAAAATTTCGGCTTATCGGCAGCTTACGTAAAAATAACCCCTGGCTCGGTGCGAAATTTCGACTCTGAGCCTCTTACAAAATTGTCTGCGTTTGAGTCACGGACGCAACGTAAAAAGAACGGATGTCATACGATCAAAATTGAATGAGTTCGATACGTTTAATCAGCGAGACGTCACTGTCAAAAGTTATTTTTTCAGCTTATTTGCCGTCTGCTACTCGGAAACGTGACAAGCTCATGTCTTTCGGAGCAGAATCTCGATTCAACTTTGTCAGCAAAGTTGTAGATCTACGAGTCAGTGACCTCGTGTCAAAAGATGAGCACGATCGGACCAAAAACGAGTGAGATATGAATTTTTCCTTGAAACAACTTTTTGTTTTTTCTTCGGTTCAGTACTTCCGTTTTGCAAAATAAACCAAAACGACCATCTTCAGAGCACCGTTTGAACTCGAGCTTGTCTTTGAACTTAAAGATGATAAAATTTGTGAACCGACGCTTCGAGAATGGACACGATACGATAAAACATACGGCATGAAGATGACCTCAGGATGGAAATAATGCCGAAAGAACGGGTCAAATCCGATGAATGAGCTGAAAGTTATGAATTTTTGAACCCTACGGGCACAATTAACCAGCGAAACCGAAATTCCAGAAACAATTAATTCCCGCCACTTTCCTTGATGAGTCGGCTTCCGAGCCGAACATAAAAGTTATAGGAAATACCGAGACAGTGCTAGCTGATGAATATTGAAGAACCTTGATCCCATAACCATAGAACCAAATGATATGCATGTATGCGTGTGATGACCTAGCTAAAATGCAAATGAATGAAGCATAAGCTAGTTGGGTAAGGAACATGAGGACAAATTTTGAGGTGTTACAACTTGCCCCTTTGCTGGATGTAGTTACTTGCCATTGAAGATGGCTGGTTTGGACCTGAGTGAATCGCACACTCAAAGATAACACAGAGTCGCCACCGAACTTTATTTAGTCCCAAAGGACAGGGAAAATATCGATAAAACACAAGGGAAAGAGAAACGGGAACGGGGGTCAGTTATGCGAAAGGAAGGTACTAGCACCTTACGCATTCGTCGTACTCGACGGAAACCATTTCGCTTGCTTCTAGGCTTGGATGGGTTATCTATCTAAAGGCTTCTAGCTAAGAGAAGGAGAGAGAAAAGAAGAAAAGGGAAAAGAAAGAAAGAAAAGAAATTGAAAAGAAAAAGGAAGAAAGAAAGAAAAGAATGTGCTCGCGGAGGATTGGGGCCCTCGTGCCTACGTACCCTCATAGTGCAATGAGGAAATCAGAGTGTCGTAGTTCAGAGGAACCAAGGAAAAGAAAGGAAGAAAGAAGGGTGGAAGTGTACTCGCCAAGACATCGCGTCTCGTACTTACGTATCTGACATTCGAAAGAATGCAGAATCAGAGCTTTCGGAGTTCGTGGAACTAAGACGGAAAAGAAAGCAAGAGAAAGAGAAAGGAAACTCCGATGAGGACTTTCTAGAAATGGTGTCGAAATCAAGAGCGAAAAGAATAAGAAACTCTACTGGGGAAAGACCGACCAGAAAGAGCAACTGTGCTGGGGAAAACAAGGAAGTGGTGTCAAACACAAGAGTAAAAGAAGGACAGAAATTCCACTGGAGATTCCAAAGAAATGGTGTCAAAACCAAGAAAGCAGAGCAAAAGGCAAAAGAGAGTATTCCACTGAGGAGTAAGAGACTAAAGTGACTGTGCAAGTAACAAAATAAGAAATGGTGTCAAAACCAAGATAATAAGAGATAGAGAAAGATCCGTTGGGGATGCAAAAGAGATGGTGTCATAACCAAGAAAGGGGTGCAAAGGAAAGATAGTAATTGCTGAGAGTAAAGTGCAATAGTGGTGTCGAAACCAAGAAGATAGAGGAGCAAAAGATTAAGATAGACTCCACTGGGGAGCGAGCAAAGGGGTAGTGTTGAAACAAGGAGAACGGGTGTGGGACTGAGCGAAAGTCGTGACCCAAAGGACGGGTGTAAGACCGAGCGAAGGTCGTGACCCAAAGGATGGGTGTAGGACCGAGCGAAGGCCGTGACCCAAAGGACGGGTGTGGGACCAAGCGAAGGTCGTGACCCAAAGGACGGGTGTAGGACCGAGCGAAGGTCGTGACCCAAAGTACGGGTGTGGGACCAAGCAAAGATCGTGACCCAAAGAACGGGTGTGGGACCGAGCGAAGGTCGTGACCCAAAGGACGGGTGTAGGACCGAACGAAGGTCGTGACCCAAAGGACGGGTGTAGGACCGAGCGAAGGTCGTGTCCCAAAGGACGTTTTGTGTACTGACGGAACAAACAGTACCTCACCGAAGAAAGGGTATTTGAACCAAAGAAAGGTTACTAACCCAAGGGTGCAAGTATTCGAACCAAGAAAAGGTTGCTAACTGTTGGGGATTCGACTTTAACAGAAAGACTGTGATTAACCGAAGAATGAGTGATTAACCAAGAGAAGGTGATTAACTCAAAAGGAGCTCAGTATTTTAACAGACGGACTGTGAAAGAATGGGTGATTAACCAAGAGAAGGTGATTAACCCAATAAGAACTCAGTGTGTTAATAGACAGACTGTGGTTAACTGAAGAAAGGGTGACTTGGTGTTTTAATTGACATGCAGTGGTTAACCAAACAAAGGGAGAAGAAACAAGATAAGGTTGCAAACTCCGCAAGGGTTTCGGTGTTTAACAGGAAAACTGTGTTTAACCGAAGAAAGAGTGCGATTGCGAGGGAAAAAGAGAGTTGGTTTTAACAGTACAACTATTATTAACCAAAGGAAGAGTGATTACTCTCATGGGAAGTCGACAAAAGAAGTGACTAGCCACAAGAAAAGGTGATTGAACTCTCTTGAAGAGAACAAGGGAAAGGTATTGAACAAGAGCAAGAGATTGACTCTTTGAAGATTGCTAATGATCGTGAACCAAGGGAATGGTGATAGATCAAAAGACAGATTAAAATAGGTAAGAGTGATCGAGGATCGATTCAACTGGGGAAGGAGATACAATACCGCCTAGAAATAGAGACGACTAAGCCAGGCACAGGGTCATTCGTCCCCTACCTGAGGTAGTTAGAATGAGAGTAGGAATTCTCCATTCTCATTCCTTCTCTAACACCCATGGTGTAGTGCAGAAGTTGAAACGGACAACAGAACAGCTCCCAGTTGTACAGAGCTCCTCGTGTTGCGAAACGAACGGCGTAACAGCTTCATTTTGTACAGTGCTCCAATGCAATGCGTAGTACGAAAATCCAACTCCACGGGGGAATAGAGCGAAAAAGCTCTAAAGGAAGCCTAGAGAGAGGAAAGGGGAATACCAACTAATCGAAACATAGTTTTGATCAATTAATCAAAGGGAAAAGCTATGCTAACAATTTTCCAAAGAGAATGGAAAATCATTAACGCAAAGGATGCGTTATTGATTGTACAAGATTAAGTTCATCCATGAAGAATAAACTTAATGCAAAGCAAAGAGAGGGAATGTAAAACAATACCACATGACATTGAAAATACAACACAAATCATGTATCATGTAGTCAAAGAAAGTGCAAGAATTAGCATGTTCAAACAAAATATCAAGAACACACATAATTTCAAGAATTGATAAATCAATCATTGAATGAATGTAAAAATGCCTTAAACAGAGGTTAACAACACTTAAAAAATCCTTAAATATCAAGCATATCAATTCATGGAAGTTAGATGAAGAAAGAATGTCAAACAAACTTGAAAAAGCTCAAAATTGGCCATTCTGTTTAGTGGTAACCGGTTACTGCATATCTGCTAACCGGTTACTTGCTTAAAAAACTGCGTTTCTGGTGAAATTTACACTGAGTAACCGGTTAGCAGATATGCTGTAACCGGTTACCACTGAGACAGTGGCAAAAATAACAGCAAAAACAACTTTTCAAACGTGATTTTCAGCACATAATCACTTATGTCAAACACCACATGCTATGGCATGAATTTGTGCACTAAAATTACATCATGTAAGGGAAATTAAACACAAATTACAAGCATTAGTCATGGAGATTAAAGATCAAGCAATTGCATGATAAATTAAACCGAAAACGATCGAAATTACGACGTAAATGCGCGGAAATGATCGAAACAGTGAGTAAAGTAAGATCTACCAACCTACAAGCCAGAGATTTGGCTTGGTAATTGTTGTGAATGAAATGTAGAGAGAAAAAGCCAAGAAAACCAGAGAATTCTGCTCTTACACTTCGAACTGTAGCGAAACCGAGCAAACTTCGGCGAAAACTCTGAAATGCGAATTATTACCGAAGAAGCTTGAAGCAAACACTTGAGATGAATTCGAAAGCTTATAGAACTCCAGAAACTCAAGTATAATTGTAAAATGATGAAGATAATCAAAGAAAACTAGAGATTCCTCAATTGCACTTCGAATCGTAGCGAAACCGAGCAAACTTCGACGAAAACTCCAAAATGAGAATTATCACCGAAGAATCTTGAAGTGATCACTTGAAATGAATCCAAAAGCTCCTGAAGCTCCACAAAATTCAGTAGAATGGAAAGATGATGAAGGTTAAGCTCAAGAAAAAGCACTTTCAAGGTGAAAGTAGCTTTTCTTCTATGGTGAATTAAGAGCTTTAGTGAGGTTTGGTGAAGAAGGTGAAGAGGAATGTGTAGAAGTTGCAGAAAAATGCAGAGGAGAATGAGAGAATTGAGAATGAAGAAAGTGTGAAATTGTGTGAATGATTGTGGAGGAGTTGCAAAATGGTGAAGCTTGGCTTATATAGAGTTTAGGTATGTAGTGTAAGAGGTTTGGAATGTGGTTAGGAGCTAGCTTTGGGAGGTTTGGAGTTAGGGTTGGAGTTAGTTACACTTGACTCACTGAGTCAAGGTGGTTAACTCGGTTAGTTAGGATCAACTCGGTAACAATCCCAAGGTGAGCTTCAACATCCAAAGATGAAAATGCTTATAAATTAAGTAACATGGTGCTCTTAATTTAAAGTGATGCGTTGAATAAATGTAAGGGAAATGTCTTGAATGGTCTTGAAATGTCTAGAATATTCTACATGTTGCTAGAACAATGTAGAATCAAAGACCAAAGAGAGTGAAAAGCTGCTGTCCCAAAAATACAGCAGAATCTGCAACTTTGTACAGAGTAACCGGTTACTGCATATGTGCTAACCGGTTACTTGCTCGAAAATCTGCGTTTCTGGTGAAAAATACACTGAGTAACCGGTTACTGCATATCTGCTAACCGGTTACTTCGGCCCATTTTACCCAAATTTGCTTGGAAATGATGTTGAAGTTCCGGTTTCGATTTTCCACCTCTTATTTTGATGAGTAGGCATGGAAACCCTTGTTTTCTGCTTGTTTTGATGATGTGATGACCTTGGGAGGATGTGATTAATAGGGCTTAAAAAACCTGCAGATCTTGCAACAAGAAACACAGAGAAAAGTGCGAATGCGTATGCCGACGATGCTAAAGCACATGCTTATGCAAAAAAAAACAAAAGAGGAGGTCAAATTTCGGGTTACGACAGCTGCCCCTATTTAATCCTCTTGGACCTGATTGGACGAATTGCGCTAGCTTTTCGATGATTCGAGGTAAAAAGGGATTAAATAAAAGAGTAGCTCAAAAATTTGGCCGACGGCGGCAAAAGGAAGAGTTTTGAGAGTGTTTGAAGTTTGGCTGAAAACCTGCTGGAGAGATGAATCAGGCCAAAAGAAAGGGAGGTATGCTTGATGCATATGCCATGTATGTGCTGCTACATGATGCTTGACGTCGCGCGAGTTAAAGTACTGTGCGGTGGCCATGCAGAGATTGTAACAAAATGAATGTGACATCCTTGGCTGGGGAAATGAATTAGCCTTTAGATGAAGGAAAGATTATGGATAGATAACAGAGATATTTTGGATGGACCAGCAGAAACTGAGAATGTTTGGGACGGACCCAAGAGAGTGAAACAGTTCTGGACATACCAGAGCATTAAGAAAGGACTTCAAAGAATTGAAAGGTTCAGGACGAAACAGAGAGCTGAGAATATTCTGGACGGGCCAGAGAGTTGAAAATTTATGTATGGACCAGAGATAAGGAAAAGACTTTGGACGGACCAAAGGTAAAGAGAAAACTTTGGACGGACCAAAGGAGAGGAGAAAACTTAGGACAGACCAAAGATAAGGAGAAAACTTTGGACAGACCAAAGGAGAGGATAAGACCTTGGACGGACCAAAGGTAAGGAGAAAACTTAAAAAGTTTGTCGGCGGAAAAAAAAAAGAATTTCCAGACGAGAACTGACTACCAGACGAGAATTGGATTCTGATGTTGACGCATGTTTGAACCCGTATGGCGTAATGCTCCAACTTGCAGAATATGATATGCGTTTGAAAATGAAATGTTATGCGATGATGATTACAGTATGCCGAATGTCAGTGATCGGTTTTGCAGAGATGTTAAGTGTGATCGAGCTTATGTCAAGGCCTCATGCTATGCAAGATGATGATACGCATGAGTGAAGTGTAACGCCCCGGATTAATTAAAGTATTTATTTAATTAATCAAATTATAGAGTTTTGCGATAATATGATATTTTGATGACTTTGGTGAGAAATTATGATTTATGTGATGTTTTGAGGTGTTTTGAGAATTATGGAACAATTTAGAATAAATATAGTAATTAAGTTAGAATTGTTAATTAGAGAAATATAGTAATATTAGATTTGGATGACAGCAAGGAAATTTCGGTCATTAGCGAAGAATTAGAGAGGACAATAGAGGAAAATCATAAAAGAGGTTTAAGGGTTATACGGAGGAATAGGGTTTTGGAAAAATTTCACTGTTGCATTGCGGTTGGAAAAGAGGCAGAGAGAAGAGAGAAGCAGTTGGACTTGGAGATTTTGCATAGGGGATTGAAGAACACGAAGAGGATTCAAGGCTAAGGAATTATCAGGTATGGGGAGTGTAATTAAGGTAATTGTAGAATATTTGGAATAATCAATCGATGATGGATTGTGGTAGAAGCCTAAGTAGATCAGATAGAAAAATGTCTATATGTGGAGTACATTGAGAAAACGATAACTGATTGCATGTAGGAGTTATTGAGAGATTATGAGAAATTATGAAAACCTGGATGATAGAGGAATCGAGTGAATGGAATGGTTAATTGGAACTTTAGTGAAATTATTGACGGATTGGAAGGAGAAGAAATAGGAAAAAAAAAAGACTTTTAAGGGGGGTGGTGTAACACCCCACTTTCCCAATTTAAATTGAAATACTAAATAATACTTTAAAATCAGAGTTTTTCACCAAGAGTGGAATGTCACATCATCAAAACCAATATAAGCTCTTTATTGTATTAAATTAACTAAGGAATCAGCGAAAATAATCATTTAGTTTCAAATTCACGGCCATCAGCCCAATATGCACCAATAGTTCCTTAAAACAAGGTTCTCCATAAAATAATTCAATAAAATGGAATACGTAACAAAGAATGTAATAAAATCAAAACAACTACAAAAATATCCCGACATCCCGTGTTACGTATCAGAGCACTCCTATAGACTCGAACAGGCAACACGAACATCCAAGCAACCTAAGTACCTGGGTTATTTGTACTTCCGAAGAATCCGGGACACAACAACAACAAAGGGGTGAGAAATCACATTCAATATTATCGGTGAATAAATACATGATAACAAGGTAGCATTCACGTATATAAGTCAACAACACACCAACACGACCTATTGTCCAATATCATCAACAACGTCAAATAATGTAATGCAACACGACACCATGCATGCGGTACCGACTCATTGGTTCATTCAATCAAACCCCGGATAGATCACATACACCTCTACTTGGCAATGATTTATCCCCCACCATTCTCCATATAGGAGTACGGACGAATCACATACACTCCTCCTGAGCAATGATTCATCCCACCAATCACCATGAATATGCAAGACTCAACTATGCACAACAAAACATGTATACAAGTGTAAATACATGCACACGATCCTCCTGATCACATCATACATATCATCAACACCATCGTCAAGTAATTTGCTTCATACACACCAAACACCTAATTAATTAATTAATCAATTAAAATTAGTAAAATTAATATTTTCATCACCAACGTTTTATTTCTCAGCACCTGACACCTATTCCCAACCTCTCAAACCAAAATAAACCGAATCGGACGCGAAAACGGGAAAGAAATCGGGAAACGGTAAAATTCTGCAACTTCGCTGGCCATACGCGTATTGCCCCATGCCATACGCGTATTTCCAGCTTGCTCGCCCAACCCATACGCGTATTGACTGCCTACGTACGTGTATCTCCTCACAATGCCCAAGTCCTTACGCGTATTGCCTTATGCCATACTCGTACAGACAGAGATCTCTTCACACTGAATTTTCCAAATCCCAATACAATACGCGTACGGCCCTCCCAATACGCGTATTGCCTCACTTTCATACGCGTATTGCCGCGTATCACCTTTCCCATACGCGTATCGCCTTACCTGATACGCGTATGTCCAGATCTATTACGCAAATCACCAGAGACCTCACCATACTGCACTCTGCTACGATTTCCACACTTCTTCACTTCCAACCAGTCCTATAATCGTTTCTACATTGATTTTAGGTCCAATTTTCATCTTTTCTCTTGTACCTTGAATTACTACATGTTTTATAGGTCTATAATCTCAAATCGTTCTCCCAATTGAATCCAATCAACAGATTATCAGTACAAGTTCATACACAACAGCATCATCAACAGAAAAATCACGAAAACACACATCGATTCATGCACGATTTCAGATTCATAACAGGCATATACAGCAAATCAACAACACAACAATTCTGCATATGAAATCCTACGGGGTTAAGGACTCCCCACTACCATATCATGAATAAGACACCAATATTGAACCCTTTTCTCCCCCCTTACCTCGAATCTTGAAGAATTCCTGCGAAAATCCTGATCAAATGCAAGCTCTAGCACACCCTTGATCTTCATTTCTCCTAAGCCTTTCTCTTTCTCTCCCCAAAGTTCTAATTAACTCTAAAACCCTTAATTTTCACTAATCACCACTTAATTACTAAACTGCCCCTCATCAGCCCAATAATGAATTATCTTATTTTATTTTAATTCAACAAAATTGCCACACTAATATTAATATTACTAATAATAATAATAATAATGATATTAGTAATAATAATAACAATAGTAGTAATAATAATAATCCTATTAATAATATTACAAAGTCACCCCACCTTATTATTTATGGTCTAAACCCCCACATTTAACAGTAATGTCCTACCATAACCCTCCCATCGCACTCGAACACACCCCCAAACAAGGTCACACAAATAAAATAACACAAGACGTCTAAATAATTAAAATGGGGTGTTACAACTCTCCCCCACTTAGATTATTTTCGTCATCGAAAATTACCTGATAGAAACAATTCTGGATACGACTCTCGCATCCTGCTTTCCAATTCCCAGGTCACACTGCCACCTCCAGCACCTCCCCCAAGCTACTCTCACCAGGGGTATCTCCTTCCCCCTTAGTTGCTTCATCTTACGATCTTCGATCCTCAACGACATCGTCTCTACTATAAGATTCTCCCTGATCTGAACTTCGTCTCTCTGAATCACATGAGACGAATCTGAAACATACTTCCGAAGCTGCGACACATGAAACACGTCATGCAAGTTCGAGAGTTCCGGTGGCAACGCCACTCTGTAGGCAACTACACTAACTCTCTGCAAGATCTAGTACGGTCCAATAAACTTAGGATCCAACTTCTTAGATTTCAAAGCACGACCCACACCGGTCACTGGGTTAACTCTTAGGAACACGTGATCACCTTCACTGAATTCCAATTCCTTCCTCCGATTATCATGGTAACTTTTTTGTCTACTCTGAGATGCTTTCATCTTTTCACGGATCATTTGAATTGTCTCAGTAGTTTGTTGCACAATTTCCAGTCCAAGCACCGCATTCTGACCTGTTTCATATCAACACAGAGGTGTCCTACACCTCCTACCATACAAAGCTTCGAAAGGTGCCATCCCAATGCTAGAATGGTGACTGTTATTATACGTGAACTCAATCAATGGCAAATGAGTATCCCACGCACATACTTTTTCTAATACACAGGCCCTCAGCAAATCCTCCAACGACTGAATGGTCCTCTCTGACTGACCATTGGTCTGTGGATGATAAGCCGAGCTCAACTTCAACTCAGAACCCAAGGCTTCCTACAGACTCCTCCAAAATTCTGAAGTAAACCTCGGATCTCTATCCGAAACTATGCTCGACGGAACACCATGCAACTTCACAATTATCCTGATATAAATCTCTGCCAGCTTCATCAACGAAAAACCGATGTTAATTGGTATAAAATGTGCGGATTTCGTAAGTTGATCCACCACTACCCAAATAGCATCAAAGCCCCCCGCCGTATTCGGCAAACCAGTCACAAAATCCATCGCAATACTGTCCCATTTCCATTCAGGAATCTCTAACGGTTGCATCAATCCTGAAGGCTTCTGGTGTTCTACTTTTGACTTCTGACATGTGAATCAAGCATAGACAAACTGAGCTATGTTCCTCTTCATACCGGACCACCAAAACAACTTCTTCAAATCATGGTACATCTTTGTAGCTCCCGGATGAATACTCAAGCTACTCCGATGATTTTCCTCCAAGATTGCCTTCTTCAATTCCTCGTTATCCGGTACACAAATCCTGCCCCGGAATCTCAACACACCAACATTATCCACCTTAAAGTCGCTATCGAGATCATCTCCCCCTGTAGGCATCAAGTCCACCAATTTCACATCCAGTTTCTGATTTTCTTTAATTACATCCAAAAAGTAATTATTCACTTTCAGCATACCCAATCTGATACTTCCCAGTGTAGTTTCACAAACCATACTCAAATCTCTGAACTGTTCAATCAATTCCATTTCCTTCACCATTAACGCAGACATATGGATTGTCTTCCGACTCAGAGCATCTGCCACAACATTAGCTTTTCTCGGATGGTAACTCAAATTGAAATCGTAATCCTTTAAGAACTCTAACCACCTTCTCTGCCTCATATTCAATTCCTTCTGGTCGAATAAATATTTCAAACTCTTGTGATCACTGAATACTTCAAATCTTGATCCATACAAATAATGCCTCCAGATTTTTAACACGAACACCACTGCAGCTAATTCAAGATCATGAGTAGGATAGTTCCTCTCATGCACCCTCAACTGTCTTGAAGCATAAGCCACTACCTTGCCATTTTTCATCAACACACCGCCTAATCCCATTTTAGACGCATCACAATACACTACGAAAGAATCAGTCGGACTTGGTAAAATTAACACTGGTGTTGTAGTCAATTTCTTCTTCAGTTCCTCAAAACTTTCCTCACAGGCAGCATCCCAGACAAAAGCTTGATTCTTCCTGGTTAACTGAGTCAATGGCAACGCCAATTTAGAAAACCCTTCAATGAATCTTCTATAGTAACCTGCCAAACCCAAAAAGCTTCTAATCTCCATTGCGGTCTTCGGAGTTTCCCACTGAAGTACCGCACTTACTTTAGATGGATCCACCGCTATACCATCACCAAAAATAACATGACCCAAGAAACTCACCGTCTTCAACCAGAATTCACACTTCGAGAACTTTGCAAACAACTTATTATCTTTCAACACCTGCAATGCAATTCTCAAGTGACCTGCATGTTCTTCATCAGACTTAGAATAAATCAGTATATCATCAATAAATACCACGATAAACTGATCCAGATAAGAATGGAAAATACGATTCATATATTCCATAAATACACCTGGCGCATTAGACACTCTGAAAGGCATCACTGCATATTCGTAATGTCCGTAGCGAGTTCTGAAAGCAGTCTTCTAAATATCACCTTCCTTTACTCTAATCTGATGGTAACTCGACCTCAGATCAATTTTGCTGAAAACACGAGCTCCTACCAGCTGATCCATTAAGTCATCAATCCTAGGAAGTAGATACTTATTCTTAATGGTCACTTTATTCAACTGACGGTAATCAATGTACAGACACATACTACCATCTTTCTTTTTCACCAACAACACTGGAGCTCCCCACGGCGACACACTTGGTCTTATAAACTTCTTATCGAGCAATTCCCCGACCCGAGACTTCAACTCTGCCAACTCTGATGCAGATATCCTGTACGGTGCCATAGAGATAGGTCTGGTACCCGGTACAAGATCAATAGTAAATTCAACTTCCCTTGTTAGAGGCAATTCTGTGATGTCATCTGGAAACACTTCAGGAAATTCATTCACTACTGGTAATTCATTAACTGAAGTCTTGCTTTCAACAGATAACGAGGCAAATACTGCAAACAACTTTGCTTCATCTTCCAACAACGCCCTCAACTCCTTACTAGACAACGAGTCTCCTAATGCTTCCTCTTCAGGAGTAAGAAACAGTAACGTCTTCCTGAAGCAATCAATATAAACCCGGTTGAACTCCAACCAGTTCATCCCCAAAATAACATCAAGATTACCGAGTGGCAAACAAATCAAGTCCACTCTAAAATCTCTACCAAATATGGTCAGCGGACACTTCAAACACACCAAAGAAGTAACCACAGAACCAATAGACGGAGTTTCAATCGTCATCCTCTGCTCTAGAGTAGACGGCACAATCCCTAATCTCTTCACACAATCAAGAGAAATAAACGAGTGCGTTGCACCCGTGTCAATGATAGCAATCAATGGAACATCATTAATAAAGCAAGTACCTTTGACAGAATGCTCTTCATCAGTGGATTGAGCTCCCCCTAAGGCAAACACTTTCCCACCAGATTGAGACGCCTGAGACTTCTTCGGCTTCTCACAGTGAGTGCTGATGTGACCCTTCTCTCCACAATTATAACAAGTAGGCATAGTGGCTCTGCAATCAGCTATAACATGACCTGCTTTGCCACACTTGAAGCACTTCTTCACCTCATTCTGACAGTTGTTAGCATGGTGACCCGCGCCACCACATCTGAAGCACTTGAGAGTATCAGTACTTGTTCCCTTCTCCTTTGGTTTCTTCCCCACATCAGTTTTCTGTTTCCCCTTATCAGCTGGAGCACTGTAAGGAGTACCTCCAAATCTCTGCTTATTTTTCTTCTCATTCACAGCTTTGTAATGAGCAATCCTGCCTCTGTTGTCATTATCATAAATTCTGCTTCTTCTTACCAGCTCTGGATAGTTTCTTATCTTCTGACAAGCAATACCTAATTAGATCTCGGGACGTAGCCCGTTCTCAAACTTCAAACACTTCGAAGTCATATCTTCTTCAGTATTGTAATGAGCATAATACTGAACCAGCTCCTCAAACTTAGCGGCATACTCTGCAACTGTCTTATCACCCTAGTTCAGCTCCAAAAATTCAACCTCTTTTGCACTACGAATGTCTTCCGAAAAATACTTTTCCAGAAACTCAGCTTCAAACACAGCCCAAGTAATCTCAGTACCCGCAACTTCCAATCTCTGGCAACTATTGTCCCACCAAGCCTCAGCCTCTCCTTCCAGCATATGCGTACCAAACTGTACCTTCTGAGCATCACTGCATCCCATGGTCCTGAAGATCTTCTCCACAGCCTCCAGCCATTTCTGTGCAGCCTCTGGATCTAAGATACCTCCCTCATAAGTAGGCGGCTTATTGCTCTGAAACTGTGCTAAGTCACGAAACTGAGCACCTCCACCCTGGTTGGCATTCTCTACAGCTTGTGCCATGGCTTGCATAGCAGCAGCAAGAGCAACATCATTCCTTCCTGCCATACTGTTCAACAATAAACATATGGTCAGAACACACAACAACTCCTATACTAAGGATAGACTCGACTACTACACCTGGCCGGACGGACCGACCTGCTCTGATACCAATTGTAACACCCCATTTTCCCAATTTAAATTAAAATACTAAATAATACTTTAAAATCAGAGTTTTTCACCAAGAGTGGAATGTCACATCATCAAAACCAATATAAGTTCTTTATTGTATTAAATTAACTAAGGAATCAGCAGAAATAATCATTTAGTTTCAAATTCACGGCCATCAGCCCAATATGCACCAATAGTTCCTTAAAACAGGGTTCGCTATAAAATAATTCAATAAAATGGAATACGTAACAAAGAATGTAATAAAATCAAAACAACTACAAAAATATCCCAACATCTCGTGTTACGTATCAGAGCACTCTTATAGACTCGAACAGGCAACACGAACATCCAAGCAACCTAAGTACCCGGGTTATCTGTACTTTCGAAGAAGCACAGATACAACAACAACAAAGGGGTGAGAAATCACATTCAATATTATCGGTGAATAAATACATGATAACAAGGTAGAATTCACGTATATAAGTCAACAACACACCAACACGACTTACTGTCCAATATCATCAACAACGTCAAATAATGTAATGTAACACGACACCATGCATGCGGTACCGACTCATTGGTTCATTCAATTGAACCCCAGATAGATCACATACACCTCTACTTGGCAATGATCTATCCCCCACCATTCTCCATATAGGAGTACGGACGAATCACATACACTCCTCCTGAGCAATGATTCATCCCACCAATCACCATGAATATGCAAGACTCAACTATGCACAACAAAACATGTATACAAGTGTAAATACATGCACACGATCCTCCTGATCACATCATACATATCATCAACACCATCGTCAAGTAATTTGCTTCATACACACCAAACACCTAATTAATTAATTAATCAATTAAAATTAGTAAAATTAATATTTTCATCACCAACGTTTTATTTCTCAGCACCTGACACCTATTCCCAACCTCTCAAACCAAAAGAAACCGAATCGGACGCGAAAAAGGGAAAGAAATCGCGACACGGTAAAATTCTGCAACTTCGCTGGCCATACGCGTATTGCCCCATGCCATACGCGTATTGCCAGCTCGCTCGCCCAACCCATACGCGTATTGACTCCCTACGTACGCGTATCTCCTTACAATGCCCAAGTCCTTACGCGTATTGCCTTATGCCGTACGCGTATGGACAGAGACCTCTTCACACTGAATTTTCAAAATCCCAATACAATACGCGTACGACCCTCCCAATACGCGTATTGCCTCACTTTCATACGCGTATTGCCGCGTATCAGCTTTCTCATATGCGTATCGCCTTACCTGATACGCGTATGTCCAGATCTATTATGCAAATCACCAGAGACCTCACCATTCTGCACTCTGCTACGATTTCCACACTTCTTCACTTCCAACCAGTCCTATAATTGTTTCTACATTGATTTTAGGTCCAATTTTCATCTTTTCTCTTGTACCTAGAATTACTACATGTTTTATAGGTCTATAATCTCAAATCGTTCTCCCAATTGAATCCAATCAACAGATTATCAGTACAAGTTCATACACAACAGCATCATCAACAGAAAAATCACGAAAACACACATCGATTCATGCACGATTTCAGATTCATAACAGGCATATACAGCAAATCAACAACACAACGATTCTGCATATGAAATCCTACGGGGTTAAGGACTCCCCACTACCATATCATGAATAAGACACCAATATTGAACCCTTTTCTCCTCCCTTACCTCGAATCTTGAAGAATTCCTGCGAAAATCCTGATCAAATGCAAGCTGTAGCACACCCTTGATCTTCCTTTCTCCTAAGCCTTTCTCTTTCTCTCCCCAAAGTTCTGACTAACTCTAAAACCCTTAATTTTCACTAATCACCACTTAATTACTAAACTGCCCCTCATCAGCCCAATAATGAATTATCTTATTTTATTTTAATTAAACAAAATTGCCACACTATTATTAATATTACTAATAATAATAATAATGATATTAGTAATAATAATAACAATAGTAGTAATAATAATAATCCTATTAATAATATTACAAAGTCACCCCACCTTATTATTTATGGTCTAAACCCCCACATTTAACAGTAATATCCTACCATAACCCTCCCATCGCACTCGAACACACCCCCAAACAAGGTCACACAAATAAAATAACACAAGACGTCTAAATAATTAAAATGGGGTGTTACAGGTGGCGCAAGCCACATGAACTTAGTGGCGCCAGCCACATCTTGCAAAGGGTGGCGCAAGCCACCAAGGAGTAAAAGGGAGGGGTGGCGCAAGCCACCCATTAAGTGGGGGATTTGTATTATTTTTTTTTAGTTTTCTTTTTTTTAACAACTGTAACTTTTGTTTTACTAGTCCAATTTTGAAGCCGTTTGATGCTATGGAAAGGTAATGAAATCAACTATAACATGGAAAAATAAAATAGATCATATAGTGTAATCCTCCAATCGAAATTGATAGACTAAATGAGGAGTGTCTTGTATTGATATACAGTAGGTTTGGATATCTGTGTGAAATTGCAGGATTTTATCAAGCAGTGGTTTGGTTGATATTGGTGATAATGAAATGAGAATATGATGATTATGGTGCTATTTTGAGGTTTAATATGTTATTGCAATGTGATGATATTTTGTAACGAACTGACAGTACGTGTGCTTTACTGTGTGAAATAACATGATTTCGCCTGGAAGTGATCCATTTGATATTTGTATAATAAAAATGATGTTGTTGTGACTATGATGTATGTACTGCTGTAGCAGGTGTATGGTGTTGCTATGATGTGCATACTTGATGTATTATTATTGCTATATGATGAGGATTATGTGTGATGATTATATGATGGTGATTATGTGTTGATGATTTATGCGAAGAGTATAAGATAGTTCTGATGATGATAATGCTGTGTTGACGGTGATGATGATGTTTGCTGTGTGTGATGAATTGTGGTGATTAGTTTTATGAATGATGATGCGTTTGACTAGCAGTGGTCGTGTTTTGGTGAATTATTACGCATCATGCATTCATAGCATATTTTTAGGACAATTGTCCAGTGAAGTTTGCAGGATGATATCCAGTGAAGTTGTAGGACTTATAGTCCAGTGATGGCCTTAATCCCATAGTGTGGATTAAGTGCAATTTATGATGTGCTCTGGTTCCAAGCGGGAACCGATCCTATTGGTGGGGATCTTTGGAGATTGAAGATGACTAAGTCATCAGTGAAGTTTCGGTACCGCATGCATGTTACATTTCATGATTGGTGGCATTGCATAATGTTGTTGTTCCTTGAGGGCTTTTGATTGATTTCTGATATGTGATGTTATGACAGAAAATGTGGATTTACTGTGGTGTTTTATCTATAATCTACATGTTGTACAATTTACATGATGCTATGACAAAAACAAGGAATTGTGTGAAGTTATTATTGAGTTATATTATTAAAGTAATATGCCGCTATGAGTTACTTGCTGTGATGTTGTTGTTGTTCAATTATTAATACTACTATATCTCTTACTTATATCTTTTATAATGATTATGATTTACTCACCCTGCCTGTTGAATGTTTCCCCTACCTGGGAAACGCGCAGGTGATCCAGAGTAGCTATAGGTGCAGTGAAGATTTAGCTTTGGAGTCATTGATTTTACTTCTGTAAATTAGAAAGTGGTCTTGCTATGATATAAGTAACATTTGGGTCTTTGGGGATTGTTTGAATTAAACTATATGTTGACAATGATGTACTGAGATGTTTCCTCTTGTTTTAAAATGTTTTAAGCAAGATTTATGAATTATGTAGTTTGACAGTAAATTTTTATTGAAGTATTCTAATAAAGGTATTTTGAGACAATAATTCCGCTGAGATGTTGGAAGTTTTATGATAATATTTTTAAAGTGTGAACGTGTTAATTTTTGAGAACCCGTGTTACGGAGCAGGATATTTTATTATGATGTTTTATGAAGAAATGTTGTACCCTTTTTGACGATTACTCTGATATAACTATTTAATATTATATGAATAATCATGGGGTTTTAGAAGGGTGTTACCTTAGTGGTATCAGAGCAGGTCGTTCTGTCCGGCCTAGTTATCTAATGTTGTTTGTTCCCTTAGTACGCGACATGTGTGTGAAACACTGTCGGTACTTGCTTGTGTTCTAACCATTGTCTGCAGGAGTTGGTTGAAACAAGTGGGGGAGAAGTTTTCGCTTCTCTGAGATGTAGTTGTTGTGGAATGTTAGTTCGGTGTGCCGCTGATGGCAGATGTGCAAGCATTGTGGGAATTGTGGTTTTCGAAACTGAAGGAAATATGGAGATAAGGCTTATGACAACTAAGAATTGTGCCTTGGGTAGCTTCATGCACAAGATGCAAGGAACGCTGTCATAGTTCGGTGAAGATGGTTTATGCCCCATCATGGTTGTCAACTATCTATTGACAAATTGAGGAGCTAATCACCCTTAATCTCTTGTTGATAGTAGACGGGATCATCTGGAATGGAATAGACGTGGCTTGCCAGCTTAGATGGTGTGTACAATGAATTGTTTGGGGTTAAGCCAAGTGCTTACAAATTGTTTGATGAGTAGATACAAATTCTTATATCTGAAGATACGACGGATTCAAGGTTCTTATCTGTCTGTCAAGTTGGGATGCCGCGGAGGGAGAACGATCAGGTATGATTGATGGTTGCTTCTCAGAGAGTAGAGAGCAATGTGATGGCTAGAAATATGCCAATGATGTATGATTCCTGATATTTTTCCTGAAGATATCCGCGACTTGCCTTCAGAACATGAATCTAAGTTTGACGAAGGTGAAGAGTTATTTGTTCTGTTAAGTAAGCGGATAAGCCTGTGATAGATGGTGCAAGTGTTATGAGGGTGGGTTCTTTGAAGGCATAAGGAAATGCAGTGGTTGGTAATCTACCTATGGTGTGTGACTTTTGGATGTGTTTCCATATGATATCAGTGATTACTTCCATAGTGTGGAGTGGAAATTGTTTTGACCTAGTACTTGATACGAGTCCGATGTCAGTGACTCCATAAGGAATGTATGTTTCTGAGTTAAAAGAATTGAAGGAACAATTAGAAGAATTACTTGAGAAGAAGTTGTTCGACCAAGTGTTTCTCCGTGGGGTGCTCCGGTGTTGTTGGTTGAGAAGAAAGATAGTAGTATGAGATTGTGTGTTGACTACAGACAACTGAATAAAGTAACTATCAAGAATAAGTACCCACTTCTGAGGATCGACGACTTGATGGATCAGCTAATGGGAGCTTGTGTATTCAGCAAGATTGATTTGAGATCTGGTTATCATCAGATCCGTGTTAAACCAGATGATATTCCGAAGACGGCTTTTAGGACGAGATATGGTCACTATGAATACACTGTAATGCCATTCGGTGTGTCCAATGCACCTGGTGTGTTCATGAAGTACATGAATCGAATTTTCTATGAGTATCTGGATAAGTTTGTGGTGGTTTTCATCGATGATATTTTGATATACTCCAAATCAGAAGAAGAGCACGCAGAGCATTTGAAGATTGTGCTGCAAGTGTTAAGAGAGAAGAAGTTATATGTTAAACTGTCGAAATGTGAGTTCTGGTTGAAGGAAGTAAGTTTCCTTGGCCATGTGATTTCAAGTGGTGGGATTGTTGTGGATCCCGCGAAGATTGATGCTGTGTTGCAATGGGAGACTCTGAAATCTGCTACTGAAATCCGATGTTTTCTTGGATTGGCAGGTTATTATCGGAAGTTTATTGAGGGCTTTTCTAAGTTGGCTTTACCTTTAACGCAACTGACGCAGAAGGGTCAAGCATATGTGTGGGATGTGGTTTGTGAGGAGAGTTTTGTGGAACTAAAGAAGAAGTTGACGACCGCTCCAGTATTGATTTTACCTAATCCAAATGAGTCCTTTGTGGTATATTGCGATACATCGAAGATGGGTCTTGGTGGAGTGCTAATGCAGAATGGACAGGTTGTTGCTTATGCGTCGAGACAACTAAAAGTTCATGAAAGAAATTATCCTACACATGATCTAGATTTGGCAGCTATAGTGTTCATACTGAAAATTTGGCGACACTATCTTTTTGGTTCGAGGTTCGAAGTGTTCAGTGATCATAAAAGCTTAAAGTACTTGTTTGATCAAAAGGAGTTGAATATGAGACAGAGGAGGTGGCTTGAATTATTGAAGGATTATGATTTCGATTTGAATTACCATCCTGGAAAAGCAAATGTAGTGGCTGATGCGTTGAGTAGGAAGTCGCTGCATATGTCAATGCTTATGGTGCGTGAGTTGGAATTGATTGAGCAGTTTAGGGACATGAGTTTAGTGTGTGAGGCCAATTCTGATAGTGTAAAACTGGGAACGTTGAAGCTGACTAGTAATATTCTTGAAGAAATTCGAGCAGGTCAGAGATCCGATTTGAAGTTGGTGGATCAGTTGAAGTTGATTAACCAAGGTAATGGTGGGGAGTTCAAAATTGATGAAAATGGTGTGACGAGATTCGGAGATAGAGTGTGTATTCCGGATATTCCTGAACTTAAGAAGAGTATTCTCGAAGAAGGACATAGAAGTGGGTTGAGCATTCATCCCGATGCTTCAAAAATGTATCAAGACTTGAAGAAGTTGTTTTGGTGGCCTGGAATGAAAAAGGACGTTGCAGAATTTGCTTATGCTTGCTTGACTTGTCAGAAGTCGAAAATTAAGCACCAGAAGCCTTCGGGTTTGATGCAACCACTGAGCATTCCCGAGTGGAAGTGGGATAGCATTTCGATGGATTTTGTGATGGGTTTGTCGAGGACTGCGAAGGGTAATGATTCTATCTGGGTAATAGTAGATAGGTTGACTAAGTCGGCTCATTTCTTGCTGATGAAGATTAATCATCCCATTAAGAGGTTGGCTGAGCTATATATCGATGAGATTGTGAGGTTGCATGAAGTACCGTCGAGTATCGTGTCGGATAGAGATCCGCGTTTTACATCAAAATTTTGGAAAGGTTTGCAAGATGCTTTAGGTACTAAGTTGAGGTTGAGTTCTGCTTATCATCCGCAGATAGATGGACAGACTGAGAGGACTAGCCAATCTTTGGAAGATTTGTTGAGAGCTTACATGTTAGACAAAGGAGGAGCTTGGGACGACCATTTTCCTTTGATTAAATTTACTTACAATAATAGTTTTCACGCGAGTATCGGTATGTCACCGTATGAGGCGTTGTATGGGCGAAGGTGTAGGACACCATTGTGTTGGTATGAGTCTGGCGAGAGTGTTGTGCTCGGACCTGAAATTGTGCAAGAGACGATTGATAAGATTAAGATGATTCAAGAGAGGATGAAAGCTCCGCAGAGCCGTCAGAAGAGTTATCATGATAAGCGAAGAAAGGAACTAGAGTTTCAAGTGGGTGATCATGTATTTCTGAGAGTTACGCCGATAAATGGTGTCGGTAGAGCTTTGAAGTCAAGAAAACTTACACCGCAATTTATTGGTCCATATCAGATTTCAGAGAAGATCGGTGAAGTGGCGTATCAAATTACTTTACCACCGTCACTTGTGAATCTTCATGATGTGTTTCATGTGTCTCAATTGAGGAAATACATTCCGGATCCTTCGCATGTGATTCAAATGGATGATGTGCAGGTGATAGATAACTTGACTGTTGAAGCATCGCTAGTGCGATTAGAAGGTCGGGAAATAAAGCAATTGCGAGGCAAGGATATTGCCTTAGTGAAGGTATTGTGGGGTGGACCAGCTGGAGACAGTTTAACTAGGGAACGCGAGGATCAGATGAAAGAGTCCTACCTGTTCTTGTTTGTGTCAGGTAATTTTCATGGGTGAAAATTCTTTCAAGTGGGGGAGAGTTGTAACGCCCCGGATTAATTAAAGTATTTATTTAATTAATTAAATTATAGATTTTTGCGATAATATGATATTTTGATGACTTTGGTGAGAAATTATGATTTATGTGATGTTTTGAGAATTATGGAACAATTTAGAATAAATATAGTAATTAAGTTAGAATTGTTAATTAGAGAAATAGAGTAATATTGGAGTTGGATGACAGCAAGGACATTTCGGTCATTAGCGAAGAATTAGAGAGGACAATAGAGGAAAATCATAAAAGAGGTTTAAGGGTTATACGGAGGAATAGGGTTTTGGAAAAATTTCACTGTTGCATTGCGGTTGGAAAAGAGGCAGAGAGAAGAGAGAAGCAGTTGGGCTTGGAGATTTTGCAGAGGGGATTGAAGAACACGAAGAGGATTCAAGGCTAAGGAATTAATAGGTATGGGGAGTGTAATTATGTTATTATAATTGATTTTAAGTTTGAGGTAATTGTAGAATATTTGGAATAATCAATCGATGATGGATTGTGGTAGAAGCCTAAATAGATCAGATAGAAAAATGTCTATATGTGGAGTACATTGAGAAACCGATAACTGACTGTATGTAGGAGTTATTGAAAGATTATGAGAAATTATGAAAACCTGGATGATAGAGGAATCTAGTGAATGGAATGGTTAATTGGAACTTTAGTGAAATTATTGACAGATTGGAAGGAGAAGAAATAGAAAAAAAAAAGACTTTTAAGGGGGGTGGCGCAAGCCACATGAACTTAGTGGCGCCAGCCACATCTTGCAAAGGCTGGCGCAAGCCATCAAGGAGTAAAAGGGAGGGGTGGCGCAAGCCACCCATTAAGTGGAGGATTTGTATTATTATTTTTTAGTTTTCTTTTTTTTAACAACTGTAACTTTTGTTTCACTAGTCCAATTTTGATGCTATTTGAGGCTATGGAAAGGTAATGAAATCAACTATAACATGGAAAAATAAAATAGATCATATAGTGTAATCCTCCAATCGAAATTGATAGACTAAATGAGGAGTGTCTTGTATTGATATACAGTAGGTTTGCATGTCTGTGTGAAATTGCAGGATTTTATCTAGCAGTGGTTTGGTTGATATTGGTGATAATGAAATGAGAATATGATGATTATGGTGCTATTTTGAGGTTTATTATGTTATTGCAATGTTATGATATTTTGTAACAAACTGACAGTACGTGTGCTTTACTGTGTGAAATAACATGATTTCGCCTGGAAGTGATCCATTTGATATTTGTATAATAAAAATGATGTTGTTGTGACTATGATGTATGTACTGCTGTAGCAGGTGTATGGTGTTGCTATGATGTGCATACTTGATGTATTATTATTGCTATATGATGAGGATTATGCGTGATGATTATATGATGGTGATAATGTGTTAATGATTTATGCGAAGAATATAAGATAGTTCTGATGATGATGATGCTGTGTTGACTGTGATGATGATGTTTGCTGTGTGTGATGAATTGTGGTGATTGGTTTTATGAATGATGATGTGTTTGACTAGCAGTGTTCGTGTTTTGGTGAATTATTACGCATCATGCATTCATAGCATATTTTTAGGACAATTGTCCAGTGAAGTTTGCAGGATGATATCCAGTGAAGTTGTAGGACTTATAGTCCAGTGATGGCCTTAATCCCATAGTGTGGATTAAGTTCAATTGATGATATGCTCTGGTTCCAAGCGGGAACCGATCCTATTGGTGGGGATCTTTGGAGATTGAAGATGACTAATTCATCAGTGAAGTTTTGGTACCGCATGCATGTTACATTTCATGATTGGTGGCATTGCATAATGTTGTTGTTCCTTGAGGACTTTTGATTGATTTTTGATATGTGATGTTATGACAGAAAATGTGGATTTACTGTGGTGTTTTATCTATAATCTACATGTTGTACGATTTACATGATGCTATGACAAAAACAAGGAATTGTGTGAAGTTACTATTGAGTTATATTATTGAAGTAATATGCTGCTATGAGTTACTTGCTGTGATGTTGCTATTGTTCAATTATTAATACTACTATATCTCTTACTTATATCTTTTATAATGATTATGATTTACTCACCCAGCCTGTTGAATGTTTCCCTACCTGGGAAACGCGCAGGTGATCCCGAGTAGTTATAGGCGCAGTGAAGATTTAGCTTTGGAGTCATTGATTTTACTTCCGTAAATTAGAAAGTGGTCTTGCTCTGATATATGTAACATCGGGGTTTTTGGGGATTGTTTGAATTAAACTATATGTTGACAATGATGTACTGAGATGTTTCCTCTTGTTTTAAAATGTTTTAAGCAAGATTTATGAATTATGTAGTTTGACGGTAAATTTTAATTGAAGTATTCTAATAAAGGTATTTTGAGACAATAATTCCGCTGAGATGTTGGAAGTTTTATGATAATATTTTTAAAGTGTGAACGTGTTAATTTTTGAGAACCCGTGTTACGGAGCAGGATATTTTATTATGATGTTTTGTGAAGAAATGTTTCACCCTTTTTGATGATTACTCTGATATAACTATGTAATATTATATGAATAATCGTGGGGTTTTAGAAGGGTGTTACATGAAGTGACGTGAATAATGTATGAGAGCGGTCTATGCAATGGTTTTGAGAATCTGTCAAGTGCTTTTGTTGTGAGAGGTGAAAGAGTTGAGGTTAGGGTGCAGCCGTAAAGACGTGATTCCCTGACACCTACTTCAGGATTAACAGTTGTTGATGCTCCATTGCTCTTGTCTCAAAATAGGGAGAGAACTTGTACTTAGTAGCCCGTCTCTGTCCCAGTTGGTTAGGTATCTGCATGGATTGCCCCAATCACACGGTAAGAAACAATTATGTCACAGGATGATCTTGATCTGGCTTGCCCTAGTGTATCGGAACAGTAAGCCCCTGATTAACCATTTCTTGGAGAGGTTGACTTTCTTGTGCTCTTGAGGTGGCCTGCCCCAATGTGAGCTCTGGAGTGATTTTGCCCCTGTCTGATCGATCTTTGGAGGAATGCCCCTGACCAACTGATCTTGGAGAGATTTGTCAAATCTCGACGTGATTGGCTCAGATTGACTGAATCTTGAGGTTAGTTGTCCTTTTGCTAAACGGATTTTTCAGGCGCTTTGCCCCTTGAGATGGTTAAACTTTCCATTGTGGAAACCTTCTTGATGTCAAAGGCTTGTTCGCAAGTAAAAAGTGTTGGCTTTTGAAAATGATAATGTTAATGCCATGCATATGTCAGTTTTGAAATCCAAGTATGTTCACTAAGATTATGACATATAGTGAATGGATCACCATTTGGAATTCCATGTCAATACCAGCACAAATGATAAGCAAATCTTTGGGAGTCAGTTTCGACGTGATTTCACTGTAGTATGCATTCGAAATAACCCTGCTTCAATTAGGTCTTTTGCAGGTTGTAACGTGGCCTGGTTCATGGTTTAAGAAGGAAAGGATATAAGGCTCAAAATTTATTTTGACCCACCCATTCTCCTTGATGTTCTCCAGTCCTACGTTCAGCTAGCTTGACACAAGCGTTCATCTTTTAAAAAGGGTTTTGAACGATGAAAGTGACGGTGAAGGAACCGATAAGGGATTTTGGCGCGGCCGTCACTCACCTTTTGTTTTGTTACATGTGATCACACGAACTTGCTTTTATCAAGGATTTTTCTCTTTTGATTCTCTATTGTTTTCTTTTTGTTTCCCCTAATTTTTGCGTAGACTGATTATTTTGAATTTGTAGTCTACCGGGATGCCCTAATTTTTGCCTAAGTCATTTGTTTTTGACTTAGCGGGCTTTTTGTTTTTTGCTTTTGTGACCTTGCTTTTTTTTTGGAACAAAATCATGTGACATGTGCTTATTTGATTTGTAAGGGTGAGTTGTGACTGCCTCTCTCCTTTGATCGGTGAGGGATAACCAATGTGGATTTGTGATTTTTCCGACCTCTTGCGAGGGATAGGATGTGGTTAATCCGCATATGGGATAATCCTCTTTTGAAATTTGAATGCCTGATCAAACTAACTGAAGATTACCCTGCCCCTGGTTAAGATTGAGGGTTTTATGTGTACAGAAAGAAACTCCTACTTCAAGGCCCAAAGGGGTTGACTAGGGGTTATCTTCCTTATAACTTCGGTGTTTGGGAATTTGAATAAATGCCTTACATCGTCAGCAAGGTGTTATTCAAAAGCATACAGACAGTGATCTCGCGTATTTTTGATTTCATCATTCTCTTTTTGATTTTACTTGATCAAATGTGCGATATTGATAAAAGGTATGAGTGAACACGAATGAATTTATTCAAATTTCATTATTATTATCATCTAAAAACAAATAAGTTTTACAAGTGAACAATGCTTGACAAACAAAAAGATTACAAATGGAAAAGATGGAATGACATGATGATTGCCGATGTTGAGGAAATGCTCACAGGCTTATTAAAGGGATTCTTTTGCGATCTTGGCTCTTACACGGACAAGGGATTTCCGTTCACCCATAGTTTCTCACTTTGAATGGTTAAGTGCTTCTTGTCAATCAACTGTTGGACTTTAGCTTTGAAAGCGTTGCAATTCTCAGTAGAATGTCCAGCCGACCCAGCATGATATCCGCACCGTACATTGGGATCATACCTAGGTGGGAATGGTTTTGGAGGGGGATTTAGAGATTTGGGTACCACCAGCGAGTTCTGAACCAGACGTGCGAGAAGTTGACTGTATGTCATGGGAATCGAATCTAGAGGAGCATTCCTTCGTTCTAGATTGTTTCCGGGCTTGCACTGATTTTGACGCTCTCGACCTTGGGCTCGCTGATTATGAGTCTGAGGAGGTTGTTGATATTGGGTTGCAGCAACATGCGAGAATGAATAGTACGGCGTAGGAGCCAGAGGTGCTTGAGGATGAATCTGATGAACAACATAGTGCGGGAACACATGAGCATGGCGCATCAATCCTGGATTAACCATCTGATTAGCATTTTGACCAAATTGGATCCCATACGAAGTGTAAGGTGCCCCAGGATAAGCAATTGGAGGTACAACAGCAGAGGGTGCCCCAGGATAAGCAAAAGGCATTCCAGAGTTAGCGGACTGAAAACCTTGGTAGGGGTATTGCCCAACAGGTTGAACAACTTGAGGAATCAGCACATGAGTAGGAGGACCTCTGTTCTTTGCCTCAGCAGATGTTTTGACAATCCCAGGTGCATACTTTTGGCAAGGCTTCTCTGTAAAGTAAAGCAACTTCTGATCGAGGAGCTCTTGAACTTTGTCCTTAAAGACAACACAGGCTTTTGTAGAATGCCCCACATATCCAGCATGGCATCCACATGTGGCATTAGGATCATGCTTAGGATGATAAGGAAATTTGGCCGGCTTGATTTCTTTAGGAACAAATGCCCCAGTATGAATCAGAGCAGGTATTAGATGCGTGTTGTAATACCCTAAAATTTGCTCTCCCTTTTTTGCATCTTAGCATAGAATTATCATTTACAATATCATATCCATCTCATTAGCATTGCATTGCATTTAACATAGAAAAATGAAGCATAGCATTCCTCTTACCATCAAGGCATGTGATCAGGGGGAAGATGGACAATCAAGGGATCATTCAAAGCACAAGAAGGTCAATCAAGTTGCCTCCAGGCAAGCCAAGAGTCTCTCATGTCTCATACTATCTCAATTGATCATCCAAAACCTCAAGGAAGTGAGATTCAATGGGAGATTGAAGCACTACATCTTTCACTATGCAAGAGGTTCAAAAATTGAAGGAAAACCCTCAAAAGAGATAGCTCATTGATCCAAAATCATCCTCAAATGGTATATCTCATCATCCTTTAAGAGGATACACGACATACTCTGAGGAATTTGAAATTGAAGACTGCACATTTTTCTCCTAGGAGGTGGGCACCAAAACTAGGGTTTCCCATTGAATCAGGGAATCTTTGATTTTTTGGACAAAACTTGATGTCATGGTATTCTACATGTTCTTAAGTGTATGTGTATGGAGAATTGCCCCTCAATTGGTTTTGGAGGTGGTTCAATTGGAAGAAAGATAAAAAATCAGGAAATTTGGGGCCAAGTCAAATAATCAGGGGAAAAAGTCAACTCTTGAATTTTTGAGCCCAAAATCATGAAATTCATGTTACATATGTCCAATGTACAAAATTTGATCAAGAAACTCCAAAGGAATCATGAAAAAATCAAGATGTGGAAAGTTGCCATTTTTGGATGAAGAAGGGTTACTAAAAATAGCAAGTTTTGGCCATTTTGCATCAGAATTTGAACCAAGGCCATTCAAATTTGGAGCACCAAATGAAAATTCCACTCTGCCTCAATGAAAGGCCTTGCTTTAAGCTTCAAATCCATGGGTAGAACATTTCCATTGGATAAAAAATGAGGGAGATATGATTGATCAAAGTTGGAGGAAAGTAGGCCAAGAACCATGTCATGACCAAGTTTGGCCAGGTCTGCGCGCAGTCATTTTCTCAAACAGTTGGTGGGCAAAATGTAGGGATCAATTACTCATGGTTAAAGGCTTCAAATGAAAAATCTTGCAACATCAAAGTTGTTCCCCTATGTGAGATCTTCAAGATTGATGTTCATGATTTTTTCATTTGATCAAAGGACAAGGAGTTATGATAGCTCAAAGATTGGTCAACACAACTGAAAATCCATGCCATGCACACCTTGCCAACCAACCTCATTTCCTCGCCCATAACCAGTTTCCAAACCTTATTGTTCTAAGTCATTTTCAACCTCTCCCAAGCATCATTTCCATTCAATTTTCATGCCAAAGTAGTTCTACTACAATCCCTCTTGCCAATAACTCCAAGAACTCATCAAATCATCCACAATGCAAAGAGAAAATCGCCATTAAACACCCATGTCTGCAAACTGTTATAAAAAACCAGAAAAAAAAACCAATGTTGTTGATGTTGTTGGTACAAGCTTGCACGTGCTTTATTCATACCAGCTATCCATTGCCTTTTTAAACCAAACACATTGCATACACACCATAGCACGTGCTATGCATGAAAGTAGAAATGACAAGCTTGCTGAACAAGTTTTGTGTTACACAGCCTTGCCATTCCATTTCTCTTGTCACCATCACCATAGCTTACCATGAACTATCATCACCTTATCATTGCTCTCCCTAACTAACTTGACTCAGTTAGTTAGGGATGACTCACCTAAACCACCATGACTCAGTTGATTCACCCAATTAACCATGGTTAAGCTCAACATATAAAACAAATCTTCCCTTCACGAATTCAGGGGCTGAGCTTCATTTTTCTGATATTCAATTGAGAAACTCTTTCCATTCTCTCTCAATTCCTCCACATTTCAACTGATTTTCGAGCTCCACTTCATCTCCCTCATCTTCTTCTCAGAATCTCTCTGATTCTCTCTCCCATTTTCATCACATTGCAACTGTTTTGAATCTTGGATTTCAGCTCTCCTTCACTGAAGTATCATCCACTCTTGTATCTAAGCCTTTATTTGGCCACATTGGAGCTCAAGAACTCAAGGCAACATCTCTGGTTTTCTTTTGAACAAAGAATCTTCAAGTTTCAGGTTTGGAATTTCTTAACTCTTCTGGTGTGATTCATTGATTTTTAAGCTTGTTTCATGTTGATTATGGCTTATTAGAAGCAATGAAACATTTCTGGCTAGTTGATAGACCTCTCAGAGGTGTAGATCTAAACTTAGGGCAAAGTGTTTGTGATCATTTCTTGCTGTGTGTGCATTGTTTGGTGATTTCAGTGCTAAATTCTTGATGTACGTAAGTTTAGCTTTCAGTTGGTATGTGGATTGTGAATTTCTGGAGAAATGTGAGTTGCAGACGGTGGTAAATGACCGGAGAAGGTGACCGGAGGTCCCTCTCCGGCCGATGGCTTCATGTTAGGGTTTTTTTGACCAGTTTGAATGTGATCCGTCGGATGAGTTTGATCCAATGGCTACCATGCTGCCAACACATAAAAAAAAAGCGTGCAAGTCACATGCCAATTTTTTGAACTCACTTAAACTTTGTATGGCATGGTACACGATAGGGAGTGTGGACATTCACATGTGCGCGTTGATGTTGTTTACTTTGACTATGGTTTGACTGTGACTTGATCCAATGGCCATGAGTGAGTCAATTTTGTTGACTGAGATTCCATGCTTGTTAGTATGTTCTGCGTGCTTAATGGACCTAACCTGATTGATATTCACACCTCCTCTTTTTTAAAGCCCAATGATTTGCACTGCATTATTGCTATGTTCATACCCCCTTTCCTTTGCATTTCATTTTCATTTTTCTTATTTTTTATACATGTTTCATTTCCAATTTTTAAAAATACCAAATTGCATTATTAAATTCCACAAAAATTCATGAATATCATTGAAACATTTAGGAAATTTTTGATGATTTTATTTTCTGATTTTATGACCTTTTTACCCCTGGTCCATAATTTTCTTTGAATTTCCATTTAGATGCATTCTAAGCATGATACTTGAATTTGTTTAATTTTGTTCTTGCTCATTACCAACTTTTTTGACATGATTCTTTTTGCATTGATTCACTAATACATTGAAGCATGTTAGATGATTTTTGTTTGATTTTTAGGTCACTTTATTACATGTCTTGATGCCTATATTTGTACCACTTTGCATGATGTTTCAATTTGACCTAATTGCTTTGTTTGAAGTCATTTTGCTTTGAATTTTGATATGCTATTTTGATATGTGATTCATCTATGATTAGTGAACTCCAATACCATGTTTTCATAATTTTCATGAGGACATTTGATTTTTGCTTGATGCATTTCATTTAAAGCATTATGACATGTTATATCATTGTAATCTTTAGTGCATGTTTACATGAAATCTTTTGTGCACATTTGTATGAGCATTTGCATATGTTAGGAGCCATTCATATGATATTATAGGTCTTTGATACACATTATAGGTCATCTTTACATGTTCATTTCAATTTGAACTTTGTGCATCATTAACATGTATTGTTTGCCCTTTCTTTTTGAACTTTCATTTCAATTCTTCTTATATTACTTCTTGAATGTCTTGAAGTTGATTCATAAATACTTTTGAGATGTTTATAAACCATTTTCCATTTTAGTTTCAATTCTGGTTGTTGATTTACATGTTCCATTTATGCATGTCCTCTTCATTTCTTTCCATCTTTCATCTATCCCTTCTTCTTGTAACATGTTTAAATGCTAATGGATGATGATTATTGCTTATTCACTTGCACTTGTATGATGATATTCACTTGTTGTCCATATGATGCCCATTCTGGTTGTGGTTCTAGGATTTGTTTTCTCATTTAATTCTTTTGAGTTTTATGATGCATTACATGTTCTTTTACTTCTTATACTTCTTATACATGTTTACTAACCATGTAGGGGCTTTGGTAAGTTTCAATTGAGTGTGGATAAGGAATCCACATTCAAATTTTATCCTTTCTCTTTTACAATTCCATTTTGTGTTTTGCTAAGCACTTATGTGCTTTCTTTTAATAACTCATCACTTTCCCCTTGTGAATTACAATTCATCTTCTACTTTAGAAGTGAATTGTTTAATTCATTCTTTCTTTAGACTTTAGGTTGAAACCTCACAAACTTTAGGATCACTCCCTTAACTAATCAATTAGGATTGAGTCTTAGTCCATATAGATTTTTACCTTTATCCTCCCTTGAGTCTCTTTTCTCATCTCAAAGAAAATTCAAAACATATAATAAAGGTAGGCATTTATTGCATTTAGGCCTTTCATATAAAGAAAAGATTATAAGGGGTCTTCTCTTGTAATCTTAGAATGTGTAGCATATAACCCATCTTGGGTCAATGTGTTAAACATTTGATCTTGTATGAGGGACTTAAATGCAATACTTGTTGAAGGTGCAAATAATAAAAAACACTTCTTCATTTCTTACTCAACCAAAACACTTAATAAATACAAGTATGCTAGTGTGTTTGAACCTTGACAATTGGAACTAAGTGTGGGGGTCTTCTTCACTCTTAGTGTGCTTTCTTACCCATTCCATCTTGGAATGTGAGAAGGTACACATTCCAATGACTAAGATTCAGATACACTATCATATGCAAACAAACCAAAACACTTCTTTCTAAAAGACAAAAACAAACAATAACGCCTTCCCTTCGGGAATTCTTTTCTCACCTCATTCACTCTTAGCGTACGAACGCGCTTCTACTCGTTCTCTTGCAAGATGGTAACACACTCGGACCGGCGAGCCTGCAACACCTGAGCTAGAACGTAAGCCGTTCTCTAAAAAACACAAATAATCCATCCCTAGTGAGGGGAACTACGTCGCTCTGATTCTCATGCTCCCGATGAGATACGTAGGCAGTGGGGTAGGGCCCATGCGAGCACTTCTTTTATTTTCCCTACATTTGTTTCTCTTTTTCTTTCTCCTTTCTTTCCTCCAGTTCCTTTTCCAGTATCCTTTCCTTACACCCTTTGATCGGGACAAGCAAGCGTGGATCCCATCGGGTACGATGGACGCGAGGGGGTGCTAATACCTTCCTCTCGCGTAACCGACTCCCGAACCCAGTTCTCTTGGTCGCGAGACCATGCTTTTCCTTTCTCTCAGGTTTACGCGGTGTTTCCTTTCCCTCTCTTGGGATAAATACACATTGCTGGCGACTCTGTTTCGGTGCCACTTTCGCGTTTGTACTTGGATGAAAATCCCGGGAGCGACACGTGTAAGTCACGGGAATTGGATCATGACGAGGACGTCTCCTCCCTTGATTGTTGTTCCCTTTTCTGATTTGCTTACGCTTTTGTTTCTGATTGCCCTTAGTGGTCTTCTAATTATACAAGGGGTAAACTGGAAGATTGTTTGCATCCACATTCATGATCTTATCCACTTTTGGTCCTTTCTATGCTTACTCATCAATCACAACCTGATCCGAGGAGTTCATTGTCATACTGTCCAGAAGTAATTCCACAACCATGTCAACCTTGCCTTCCTTGCGCATCGTGCTCTCATACCTAACCTGTTCCATGCTTCTTTGGCTTTCAGCGTCGGAGAATCGTTGTCTTTGGGATGATGAAGGGAAGAAAGTGAGCTTTCTCTGGTTTGAAGGTATGTAATGCAAATGTATGTATGCACATGTTGTTTATGCAGGCAGAATGCAAATGAGATATGCAACACCCAATGATGCAAAGGTTAGATGATGCAAAAGTTCAGCATACATATGATGATGCAATAGCACAGGCTCAACAATGCGATGTATACAATGATGCCATAACTCCAGTTCAAAAGTCCAGCATACATGATGATGCAATAACAGTATGCAATAACATTATGCAATAATGTAAGTTAGAGATTCAACATTTTCTGGATAATCTGCATATGCAACTTTACGTAGGTGGGGAGATCTAACGTGAGAGAACAAAGGTATGAAGTGGCTTGTTTTCCTAGAAAACCCATCCCCCTCACAGGTGTGATCTAGACACAACAATGTGGTCCCTAGAAAGGTCGCCCAAACCATAGGACTCAGAATAAAAACATCCCGCCGTAGTGAATTCTCACAAGACGGAAGTATTCTCAAGCGAATCACGATCTGGGATGTGGCTCTCGTGATAACCTAACGCGCAAAACGCAGGCCTCACGATTATCCACGTTCTAGCCTATGTGTATGCTAAGCCTGGTGTTAGGACTTTTCTCTCCAATAATATCTACCCATCCCAACAACAACAGAATATAGCAGATATCCAGAATATGCAGCATATGAATATTCAAAGCAGTAAAGAAATGCAGTAAATAAACATAAAGCTAAAGCATGAAGATAAAGCAAGTAAAGCGCGAAAGATAAACACCCAAGCAAGCAAGAAAAGCAAACAAAACTAGGCGAGACCCCAACTTGCAAGCAAGGACTCCCCAGCAGAGTCGCCAGCTGAAGATGGGGAGTCCCACCTAGCCAGATGACAAGCAAAAGGAGGCAAAGCTCAGGAGCAAGAACTCCCCAGCAGAGTCGCCAGCTGAAGATGGCTGGTTTGTACCTGAGTGAATCGTACACTCAAAGATAACACGGAGTCGCCACCGAACTTTATTTAGTCCCAAAGGACAGGGAAAATATCGATAAAACCCAAGAGGAAGAGAACGGGAACGGGGTCGGTTATGCGAAAAGAAGGTACTAGCACCTTACGCATCCGTCGTACTCGACGGGAACCATTTCGCTTGCTTCTATGCTTGGATGGGTTATCTATCTAAAGGCTTCTAGCCAAGAGAAGGAGAGAGAAAAGAAGAAAAGGGAAAAGAAAGTGAAAAGAAAAAGGAAGAAAGAAAGAAAAGAAAGTGCTCGCGGAGGATTGGGGCCCTCGTGCCTACGTACCCTCATAGTGCAATGAGGAAATCAGAGCGTCGTAGTTCAGAGGAACCAAGGAAAAGAAAGGAAGAAAGAAGGGTGGAAGTGTGCTCGCCAAGACATCGCGTCTCGTGCCTACGTATTTGACATTCGAAAGAATGCAGAATCAGAGCTTCCGTAGTTCGTGGAACTAAGACGGAAAAGAAAGCAAGAGAAAGAGAAAGGAAACTCCGCTGGGGACTTTCTAGAAATGGTGTCGAAACCAAGAGCGAAAAGAATAAGAAACTCTACTGGGGAAAAACCGACCAGAAAGAGCAATTGTGCTGGGGAAAATAAGGAAGTGGTGTCAAAACCAAGAGCAAAAGAAGGAAAGAAATTCCACTGGGAATTCCAAAGAAATGGTGTCAAAACCAAGAAAGCAAACCAAAAGGCAAAAGAGAGTATTCCACTGAGGAGTAAGAGACTAAAGTGACTGTGCAAGGAACAAAAGAAGAAATGGTGTCAAAACCAAGATAATAAGAGATAGAGAAAGATTCGCTGGGGATGCAAAAGAGATGGTGTTATAACCAAGAAAGGGGTGCAAAGGAAAGATAGTAATTGCTGAGAGTAAAGTGCAATAGTGGTGTCGAAACCAAGAAGATAGAGGAGCAAAAGATTAAGATAGACTCCACTGGGGAGCGAGCAAAGGGGTAGTGTTGAAACAAGGAGAACGGGTGTGGGACCGAGCGAAGGTCGTGACCCAAAGGACGGGTGTAGGACCGAGCGAAGGTCGTGACCCACAGGACAGGTGTGGGACCAGGCGAAGGTCGTGACCCAAAGGACGGGTGTAGGACCGAGCGAAGGTCGTGACCCAAAGGATGGGTGTGGGACCAAGCAAAGATCGTGACCTAAAGAACAGCTGTGGGACCGAGCGAAGGTCATGACCCAAAGGACGGGTGTAGGACCGAGCGAAGGTCGTGACCCAAAGGACAGGTGTAGGACCGAGCGAAGGTCGTGACCCAAAGGACATTCGGTATACTGACTGAACAAACAATACCTAACCGAAGAAAGGGTATTTGAACCAAAGAAAGGTTACTAACCCAAGGTTGCAAGTATTCGAACCAAGAAAAGGTTGCTAACTGCTGGGGATTCGGCTTTAACAGAAAGACTGTGATTAACAAAAGAATAAGTGATTAACTAAGAGAAGGTGATTAACTCAAAAGGAGCTCAGTATTTTAACAGACGAACTGTGGTTAACTGAAAGAATGGGTGATTAACCAAGAGAAGGCGATTAACCCGATAAGAACTCAGTGTGTTAACAGACAGACTGTGGTTAACTGAAGAAAGGGTGACTTGGCATTTTAACTGACATGCAGTGGTTAACCAAACAAATGGGAGAAGAACCAAGAGAAGGTTGCAAACTCCGTAAGAGTTTCGGTGTTTAACAGGAAAACTGTGTTTAACTGAAGAAAGAGTGCGATTGCGAGGAAAAAAGAGAGTTGGTTTTAACAGTACAACTGTGATTAACCAAAGGAAGAGTGATTACTCTCATGGGAAGTCGACAAAAGAAGTGACTAGCCACAAGAAAAGGTGATTGAACTCTCTTGAAGAGAACAAGGGAAAGGTATTGAACAAGAGCAAGAGATTGACTCTCTGAAGATTGCTAATGATCGTGAACCAAGGGAATGGTTATAGATCAAAAGACTGATTAAAATAGGTAAGAGTGATCGAGGATCGACTCAACTAGGGAAGGAGATACAATACCGCCTGGAGATAGAGATGACTAAGCCAGACACAGGGTCATTCGTCCCCTACCTGAGGTAGTCAGAATGAGAGTAGGAATTCTCCATTCTCATTCATTCTCTAACACACAGGGTGTAGTGCAGAAGTTGAAACGGACAGCACAACAACTCCTAGTTGTACAGTGCTCCTCGTGTTGCGAAATAAACGGCGTAACACCTTCTTTTTGTACAGTGCTACAATGCAATGCGTAGCACGAAACTCCAACTCCATGGGAGAAAAGAGAGAAAAAGCTCTAAAGGAAGCCTAGAGAGAGGAAAGGGGAAGACCAACTAATCGAAACATAGTTTCGATCAATTAATTAAAGGGAAAAGTTATGCTAACAATTTTCCAAAGAGAATGGAAAATCATTAACGCAAAGGATGTGTTATTGATTGTACAAGATTAAGTTCATCCATGAAGAATAAACTTAATGTAAAGCAAAGAGAGGGAATGCAAAACAGTACCACATGACATTGAAAATACAACATAAATCATGTATCATGTAGTCAAAAAAAGTGCAAGAATTAGCATGTTCAAACAAAATATCAAGAACACACATAATTGCAAGAATTGATAAATCAATCATTGAATTAATGTAAAAATGCCTTAAACAGAGGTTAACAACACTTAAAACATCCATAAATATCAAGCATATCAATTCATGGAAGTTAGATGAAGAAAGAATGTCAAACAAACTTGAAAAAGCTCAAAATTGGCCATTCTGTTCAATGGTAATCGGTTACTGCATATCTGCTAACCAGTTACTTGCCTAAAAAACTGCATTTCTGGTGAAATTTACACTGAGTAACCGGTTAGCAGATATGCTGTAACTGGTTACCGCTGAGACAGTGGCAAAAATAACAGCAAAAATAGCTTTTCAAAAGTGATTTTCAGCACATAATCAATTATGTCAAACACCACATGCTAGGGCATGAATTTGTGCACTAAAATTACATCATGTAAGGGAAATTAAACACAAATTACAAGCATTAGTCATGGAGATTAAAGATCAAGCAATTGCATGATAAATTAAACCGAAAACGATCGAAATTATGACGTAAATGCGCGGAAATGATCGAAACAGTGAGTAAAGTAAGATCTACCAACCTACAAGCCGGAGATTTGGCTTGGTAATTGTTGTGAATGAAATGTAGAGAGAAAATGCCAAGAAAACCAGAGAATTCTTCTCTTACACTTGGAACCGTAGCGAAACCGAGCAAACTTCGACGAAAACTCCGAAATGCGAATTATTACCGAAGAAGCTTGAAGCAAACACTTGAGATGAATTCAAAAGCTTATAGAACTCCAAAAACTCAAGTATAATTGTAAAATGATGAAGATAATCAAAGAAAACCAGAGATTCCTCAATTGCACTTCGAATCGTAGCGAAACCGAGCAAACTTCGACGAAAACTTCAAAATGACAATTATCACCGAAGAATCTTGAAGTGATCACTTGAAATGAATCCAAAAGCTACTGAAGCTCCACAAAATTCAGTAGAATGGAAAGATGATGAAGGTTAAGCTCAAGAAAAATCACTTTCAAGGTGAAAGTAGCTTTTCTTCTATGGTGAATTAAGAGCTTTAGTGAGGTTTGGTGAAGAAGGTGAAGAGGAATGTGTAGAAGTTACAGAAAAATGCAGAGGAGAATGAGAGAATTGAGAGTGAAGAAAGTGTGAAATTGTGTGAATGATTGTGGAGGAGTTGTAAAATGGTGAAGCTTGGCTTATATAGAGTTTAGGTATGGAGTGTAAGAGGTTTGGAATGTGGTTAGGAGCTAGCTTTGGGAGGTTTGGAGTTAGGGTTGGAGTTAGTTACACTTGACTTACTGAGTCAAGGTGGTTAACTCGGTTAGTTAGGATCAACTCGTTAACAATCCCAAGGCGAGCTTCAACATCCAAAGGTGAAAATGCTTGTAAATTAAGTAACATGGTGCTCTTAATTTAAAGTGATGCGTTAAATAAATGTAAGGGAAATGTCTTGAATGGTCTTGAAATGTCTAGAATATTCTACATGCTGCTAGAATAATGTAGAATCAAAGACTAAAGAGAGTGCAAAGTTGTTGTCCCAAAAATGCAGCAGAATCTGCAACTTTGTACAGAGTAACCGGTTACGGCATATGTGCTAACCGGTTACTTGCTTGAAAATCTGCGTTTCTAGTGAAAAATACACTGAGTAACCAGTTACCGCATATCTGCTAACCGGATACTTCAGCCCATTTTAGCCAAATTTACTTGGAAATGATGTTGAAGTTCCGGTTTTGATTTACCACCTCTTGTTTTGATGAGTAGGCATGCAAACCCTTATTTTGTGCTTGTTTTGATGATGTGATGACCTTGGTAGGATGTGATTAATCGGGCTTAAAAAACCTGCAGATCCTGCAACAAGAAACACACAGAGAAAAGTGCGAATGCGTATGCCGACGATGCTAATGCACATGCTTATGCAAAAAAACAAAAGAGGAGGTCAAATTTTGGGTTACGACAGCCATTATCCCTAACTTTTGCCTGGATTGTACTCTGAGGTTTCCAATCCATCGAGATGATTTTCGATTATGTCTTCAATTTTTGCCTGGACCGCCCTTTCGGGTTTTCAATCCACCGAGACGCTTTTTTTATTTAGGCGAAGTATTTCTTGACTACGTCAACATTTATGGGGTAGGCAAATTCCTCTCCATCCATAGTTGCAAGTCTCAAGGCACCGCCTGAGAAAGCGTTCTTGACCACATAGGGGCCGTCATAGTTCGGGGTCCATTTGCCCCGAGAATCAGTGAGAAATGATTGTATCTTCTTGAGCACAAGGTATCCTTTCCTGAAGACGCGAGGTCGGACCTTTTTGTCAAATGCCTTCTTCATCCTTTACTGATACAACTGACCATGGCATAGTGCCGTTATTCATTTTTCTTCGATTAGATTCAGTTCGTCGTGTCGAATTTGACACCATTCAGTCTTTGTTAGCTTGGCTTCCATCAATACCCGGATCGATGGGATCTCTACTTCTATGGGGAGCACTGCCTCCATGCCATATACTAGAGAGAAAGGGATTGCCACTGTTGAAGTGCGGACAAATGTGCGATAACCGTGAAGAGCAAAGGGTAACATCTCGTGCCAATCTTTATAGGTTAGAACCATCTTTTAAACGATCTTCTTGATGTTCTTGTTAGCCGCTTCTACCGCTACGTTCATCTTGGGTCGGTAGGGAGATGAGTTATGGTGTTCGATCTTGAACTCATCACACAACTCTTTCATCATCTTATTATTCAAGTGGGATCCATTGTCAGTAATGATCTGGCTCGGAACACCATAACGGCAGATGATATTGTTTTTGATAAATTGGATTATTGGCGTATGATGCTACTTCGACCCACTTGGTGAAGTATTCAATGGCTACCAGGATGAACCGATGTCCGTTTAAAGCCTTGGGTTCGATCATGCCAATCATGTCGATTCCCCATATGGAAAAAGGCCATGGGGAAGAGAGAACTTTGAGATGCGTAGGCGGTACATGGATTTTGTCTGAGTATATCTGACACTTGTGACACCTTCTCATGTACTTGTAGCAATAGGATTCCATGGTCAACCAGTAGTATCCTGCTCTTTGAATTTTTCTCGCCATTGTGTGTTCGTTGGCATGTGTGCCAAAGGATCCTTCGTGAATTTCTTTTATCAGTATGTTTGCTTCTGGTCTGTCTACGCATCGGAGCAAGACCATGTCAAAGTTTCTCTTATAGAGTGTATCACCGCTCAGGAAGAAGCTACCTACTAACCTTCTGAGAGTTTTACTGTCTTTTCTGGATGCCCCAGGTGGGTATTCTTGTTTCTGAAGGAAGCACTTGATATCGTGGTACCAAGGTTTGTCGTCTGTGACTGCTTCAATTGTGAAAATGTAAGCGGGTCGCTCAAGGCGCATTATGTCAATCTTAGGTATGTCATTCCATTGACCTACACTAATAATGGAAGAGAGAGTGGCTAGTGCATCAGCCATGTGGTTTTCTTCACGAGGGATGTGATGAAACTCGATTATGTTGAAGAAGGGTAACAACCTCCTTGCATAATCTTTGTAAGGAATCAATCCTGATTGGTATGTGTTCCAATCTCCTTTGATCTGATTGATAACCAGGGATAAGTCATCATATACATCCAAGTTCTTGATCCTTAAGTCCATCGCTTCTTCGAGACCCATGATACAAGCTTTGTATTCGGCCTCATTGTTTGTACACTTGAATGTCAACCTGGCAGTGAAAGGAATATGGGTACCCTGAGGTGTTATGATGATTGCCCCAATTCCGTTTCCATAATGATTGACAGCTCCGTCAAAGATAAGTCCCCATTGGGAACCTGGTTCTGGCCTTTCACTGGGTAGCGGTTCATCGCAATCTTTCATTTTTAAATAAATGACATCTTCGTCTGGGAACTCAAACCCGACTGGTTCCTGATCTCCAATCGGTTGATGAGCCAAACGATCGACTAAAACACTTCCTTTAACGGATTTTTGTGTGTGGTATTCGATGTCGTATTCTGATAGCAACATCTGCCAACGGGCAATCCTTCCCGTGAGAGCAGGTTTTTCAAAGACGTACTTGATCAGATCCATTTATGAGATTAACCAAGTAGTGTGACGAACCATATACTGGCGAAGACGTTTGGCTGCCCAAGCCAGAGTACAACGAGTTTTTTCAAGCATAGTATACCAAGTTTCACAGTCTGTGAATTTCTTGCTCAAATAGTAGATGGCCGATTCTTTTCTTTTTGTTTCATCCTGTTGGCCAAGTACACAATCCATCGAGTCTTCCAAGACTGTTAAATAGATGATCAGTGGTCTTCCTTCCACTGGAGGTGATAGAATTGGTGGATTCAACAGGTATTCCTTGATACTGTCGAAGGCGGTTTGGCAGTCTTCTGTCCAAACACAGTCCTGATTCTTTTTGAGTAATTTGAAGATTGGCGCACATGTCGCAGCCATGAGGAATATAAATCTGGAAATGTAGTTCAGACGTCCCAGGAATCCCCTGACTTGTTTTTTCAGTCTTTGGAGAAGGCATTTCTTGAATGGCCTTGACTTTGTCAGGATCAACCTCAATTCCTTTCTGGCTGACGATGAACCCTAGCAGTTTCCCTGAACGGACACCGAATGTGCACTTGTTGGGATTCAAGCGAAGTTTGTACTTTCTCAGACGCTCGAATAGTTTTGACAGGTGGGTCACATGCTCCTCTTCTGTCTTAGATTTGGCAATCATGTCATCGACATATACCTCGATTTCTTTATGTATCATGTCATGAAACAGAGTAGTCATGGCCCTTTGATAGGTCGCCCCGACATTCTTCAAACCGAACGACATTACCTTGTAACAAAAAGTGCCCCATGGGGTGATAAATGAAGTTTTCTCCGTGTCTTTCGGCACCATTTTTATCTGATTATAGCCTGAGAATCCATCCAGGAAGGAGAAAACTTTGAACTTTGCGGTCTGTCTACTAGCATATCAATGTGTGGTAAGGGAAAGTCATCCGTTGGACTGGCTTTGTCCAGATCCCTGTAGTCTACACACATTCGTACCTTTCCGTCTTTTTTCGGAACTGGCACTATGTTGGCTAACCATTGAGGATATTCTGACGTGGTAAGGAAACCCGCGTCAATCTATTTCTGTACTTCCTCTTTGATTTTGATGGCCATGTCTGGATGAGTCCGTCTCAACCTTTGTTTTACTGGCGGATATTCTGATCTTAGCGGTAGATGATGTTCCACGATGCTGGTATCCAACCCTGGTATATCTTGATAGGACCAAGCGAATACATCGGGAAACTCTTTGAGAAGTCTTATCAAATTTTCTTTGATAATTGGACTGAGCAGCGCCCCAATCTTGACTTCTTTTCTCTCTTCTTCTGAACCCAAGTTAACTATTTCCAACGGCTCTCTGTGAGGTTCAATGGACCTTTCGCCCTGTCTGAGTAATCGGGAGATCTCTTCCGGAATTTCTTCGTCATTTTCTTCTTCAGCCTCAAATACCTGGAATTCAAAGTTGGGAGAAGGCATTGGATCGTATGTTTCAATGGGGTTTAAAACAAGCAATTTGCATGACGTGATGATTGTTTTTAGAAGAGATAGAGAGAATGCAAGAATGTGTGCAGTGTATTTTCTTTGGAAAACTGCTTGTTTTTATTATTTGTTGTTTTTTTTAGGATTTCCATTTTCTGAAAAAGCAAAAAGAGAAAACAACAATAAATGCGGAAATTACAGAACGACGTTATTTTATTTATGATTTATCGATTCTTGAAACTACAACCCTATAAAACAAAACTCTGTCACTTTTGGCAAAGCGAAGAGGGACATTTATAGAAAGTGAGCCCTATCAAAACATCCGTTTCACCTGGGCAGGGTGAAAGGTTAAGATAAAGACGACAATTACTTAGACTTATGAACAACTTTCGAAATATTGACAACGACCCATTGGCGGCGAACTCCTCGGTGAATCACAAAGTCTGGTACCTTCTTTTTTGACTTGTCCTCAGAAATAACGCTGATTTCTGGTGGAGCAGGATCGTTGGAATCTGTCTCCCAGGTAGAGCTGTCGTAGGAGGATTCCTCTGTTGTATTTTGCACAGTGTTTATGCTCTCAGGTAAATCTCCCCATCCAGTTGGCTGGATGTCTTCGAGCCTGATGCGAGAGCTTTTGGGAGCAGTGTACTTGACCAAGTAGTCGTACTTTCCACTTGGTTGTCCTAAGGTGTCCCACACTTCTTTGGAACTGGAGAAGTCGTCCCTTTCGATGACGTTGACCTCGGGAAAAACATAGCTGATGAATTCTAGTCCTGCAAGCTTTGCAAATTCATAGTCATGTTGGATATTTTCAGAATGCCCTGAGTGTTGATCCCATGACATGGTAGGGACGCAGGTATTCTTTTCAATGATGCTCAGCTGATATTCTTTGTTCGGATGATTCTCTTGCCCCAAGTCTCCTGGGTACGGCTGCCAGATAGGCAGGCCATCCATCGGGCCATAATAGTCGTGGTCAAAGTTGTCCTTCATTAGAGCGTCTTCCTCTAATGAGTTTGGTGGAGCACGACATCCTTCCGGATCACAATCTCCGTACATCATCTTGACATCTGACCTTGGTATATATATCGGACCCTGCGTGGGGAAACAGAATGGTGTAGGCACTTCTCCCTGAGACATATAACCGTCCTCGTTGAGATAGGACTTTCACTCTTCATTTGTATCGGAGAAATCTCCCTCGTTGATGGTATGTACTTCTTGAGACACTGGGTGAAGGAAACCTCCACTATGGAAGAAGTCCTGAATGGGATGAAGGATTTCATTGTTAGTAGCAGTCTGGGTATAGGTTGAAGAAAAACCAAGACCCTTCTTTGTTTTATTATCAGTAGGAATGACGAGCTATCCCCATCCCTTTGTATTGTTACTTTTGATCACCTCGAGAACATCTTTGTACGAGGAAATCGAGGTTTCTTTTTCTGATTGATTCTCATTGCTTACCAACAGTTCCTGGAACTGAGTTCCAACAACCTCCTCTGGTTCTACGCAAGTGGACGATGATAGGTTACTCACGATCAAGGCTTGCTCTCCACAGACTGTGACGAGTTGGTCATTCTTGACAAACTTCAGCTTCTGGTGAAGTGTCGAAGTGACTGCCCCAGCCTCGTGTATCCAAGGTCTTCCCAACAAACAACTGTAGGTTGCTCGGATGTCCATGACCTGGAAAATGACTTGGAAAGTGTTAAGACCGATAGTTATGGGAAGGTCGACTTCACCGATAACCAGTTTTCTGGATCCGTCAAATGCTTTGACGATGACCTCACCGCCTCTCATCGGAGATCCTTTAAATAATAGTCGCATTAATGTAGACTTCGGCATGACATTTAAAGCTGATTTGGTATCTACCAGTACGCTGGCTAAAGCATCGTCCTGGCAGTTGACGGTAATATTGAGCGCCATGTTGTGACTTTTGCCTTCTTCTGGAAATTCCTCATCATTAAACCCCAAGTTGTTGCAGGAAGTGATGTTGGTGATGATGCTGTCGAATTTCCTGATTGTTACATCCTGTTCCAGAAAGGCCTGCGCTAAGACTTTCTGTAGAGCCTCTCTATGGGCTTCGGAACTGAGTAATAGGGACATCACAGAGATTTTTGAAGGAGTTTGTAATATTTGATCAACGATGTTGTGTTCACTCCTTTAGATGAGCTTTAGCATCTCATCATTGTTCTTTGAAAGGTCGGGATCATTGGTTTGCCCAATTGGCTGAACGGGAACTTCGGTTTAAGGTTCCCCTTCTTTGTTAGGTTCTTCAACTCCTCGGTTGAAGACTCGACCGCTCCGTGTTACCCGAATGATGTCTGCAATATTCACGACGGAGGGTAATAGAATTTTCTTTCCATTCTCAATTGTTGTGGCACCGTATTTGTAAGGGATCGCCTTATCGGACTTGTACGGTACTGGTCCCGGCTAATAGACAACTATATGAGCCTTTTGATTTCTCTGACCATTGTAAGTAATTTCAATCAGTTCCTGGTTGGGAACTTTCCTACTGTCCAAAGGAATCCTTGATTCGTCAAGCAGAGGGATTATGGTACAAACATCTTTGGTCCTCTCACGGTCAGAGATTATGACAACATCTTTTATCTGATCAGCGAAATAGTCGGGCATCAAGTTGATTGACTCAGATCCTGGACACAGTTGAATCTCTTTGCAGTCCAACTGACTCTGAAAGTCTGCTCGGACAAGGTAACATCCTTGATTATCTTCCGAGCAAACTCTACAGCGTTCATAGTTGTGCGGTGGCACTTGGCCACGTCCGCTTTGTATGCAGTGTAACTTCACTAGGTCTATTTCCATTGATCGAACATCCTGACTTTGATGCCTAGTGGGGTTCCCATTAGTCATGCTGACTTGTTGCGTGTCTTTGTCTAGATAGATTGGAAGCCACCAATGGTTTAACAAGTGTTGCAAAGTTCTTTGAACGAGAGCACATCCTTGGTCGCTCTCACGACATACTGTACAGTTCTGATACTCATGTGAAGTCAGAAAACTGAGCTGGACTTGCATAGCGTGTAACTCCACCAAGCTGGTATTCATCAAACGAATATCGGAGATTTGAATCATGTTGACTTGATAAGGATTCCTATTGTAGCGAGCGATTTTGGACGCAGTTGCGAAGCGCTATCGCTCTTTGGTGTCTACAGCTCGATTCATTTTTTATCCTATTAAAGCTGATGAAGGAAGGGAAATAGATGTCTCAAATTAACCCTGCTTGCAAACTGAGGTTCAACAGCGGTCTGTTAGGTTACAGATGCTACAAAGATTCGGGGTCTCTATCGGGTTTATTTTTTTTAAAGTGGTGGGAGGTTTAGATGTTAGGACGGATGCTTCTTGATAGATATGTGAGAGTATGGGATTTTGGGTTTTTGTTTAGTGTGCTCGCTAAGATCTTTTCTTTCAATCTTATGCCTACGTATTCCCGTTTACCGAAACAAGGAAATCAGAGCGTTCGTAGTTCCTCCTATTCTATGGGAGGAAATGGGTGTTTTTGGTGTCTTGTTCAAAGCCCAAGACGTGAAGCGAAAGGTAGTTTGTATCTTGTTCAAAGCCCAAGATGTGAAGCTGAAAGGTCTATTTGTATCTTGTTCAAAGCCCAAGATGTGAAGCTAAAGGTGGTTTGTATCTTGTTTAAAGCCCAAGATGTGAAGTTGAAAGTTTCGTCTTTGGAGAGGATTTGTCATCTCTAAAGAGGGGTTTATTTGTCACAACTGTTTATAAAGGAGAATTACTTTAACCGGGATATGTGAATCCGGCAATGCCATAATTTCCTTTATAGGGGGGTTTCCAACCTAAAGGAGAAGACTTTAACTCAGTGTAGAGCAATGCTATCTTTCCTTAGGAATTTCTCATGCTAAAAGAGGGACAGTGGCATGGATGTAGATGATCCAGAGGCTTGCCGCTTACAGCAATTAGATGAAGGGGAAGGAGTTGTTGATGTTTGTGCACTGTGAACGAGGCGCAGCTTTGATGCTAAAAGGTTGATTGGATCAACTAGTGGTTTTCTTATATAAAGCCTAAGAGGAGGCTAATATGTGTCTCGTACAAAGCCCGAGAGAGAGGCTAAAAGGTTTTGACTCGACGATGGAGTCTTTTGGTATCTCGTATAAAGCCCGAGATGAAGGCTATTTGACTCAACAAGAGAATTTTTTTTTGTATCTCGTACGAAGCCCGAGATGGAGGCTATTGTTTGTTTGGCTCAATAAGAACCTTTTTGTATCTCGTATAAAGCTGGAGATGGAGGCGAAATGGGTGATTGACTCAACGAGGGAGTCTCTTATGTGTCTCGTACAAAGCCCAAGAGAGAGGCTAAACGTTGTTTGACTCTGCTGGGGAGAATCATTGTACAAAGCCCAAGAGAGAGGCTAACTTCACTGGAGAAGGATCATTATACAAAGCCTAAGAGGAGGCTATGGTTACTGTTTGAGTTGAGTGACAGGTCCAGTATACTGATTTTAAAAGAGAAAATCAGTTCTTATATGAGCAATGATGTACTCAAGGATTTGATTCGAGGATCCGGGTTATTCCTGTTCTTTAAGGAAGTGGGAAATCCGAAGGGTATTGAGACTGTCCGAGTCTACGGGTTTTCTTCCTATTTAATGAACGGGTCACTTGAGAATGTTTTAAAAACTCAAGGAGATTAGACTGTCCAAGTCTAGAGTTTCATCTTTTGTACTATGCTTTGAGAAACAGTAGTAGACTCTTTGAAAGGACTATTCTATGCAGATGACTAAGTTCTGTTCCTATACCTCTAGGAGGTCGTCGGGACAATTTGTACGAAGCCCAAGAGGAGGCTGGAAACTTTTAAGAAGCCGACGAGTCCTTGTACGAATCCCAAGAGGAGGCAATCATTCCCGGCGGAAGAGATCATTATACGAAGCCTAAGAGGAGGCGGTGAATACTTCTAAGAAGCCGGCGGGTCCTTGTACTAAGGCCAAGAGGAGGCGGGGTTGCTTTTAGGAAGCCTATGGGTCCTTGTACGATGCCCAAGAGGAGGCCGATGCTTTTAAGAAGCCGATGGGTCCCTAAACCCCGAGAAATTCAAGACAGATTATTCACGAGGAATAGATCAAGCCAGGAAAGTTCGAGAATTTGGAAGAAACTCAAGAGATGCCATTCACGGAGAAAAGATCATCTCTGGGGAGTAGAGTTTCTTGACAAGTGCTTTTAAGAAGCCTGTGGGTCCCCAAACCCCGAGAAGTTCAAGACATGCCATTCACCGAGAATAGATCAAGCCAGGAAAGTCCGAGAATTTGGAAGAAACTCAAGAGATGCCATTCATGGAGAAAAGATCATCTCTGGGGAGTAGAGTTTCTTTGACAACTTCTACGAGTGACAGTCTATGAAAGGGTTCACCGAGAATGCTGCCTTTCATATCTCCATATTATTTAACCCCAAGAGGAGGGAAGACTGTGTCTGGTAATCCTATGGGGATCTAGTTTTGACTATTTAAGAGTGATCAACGGGCTTAATGCTAGACGTAGTTGCCGGGGAAACTCTAAATATCTATACTATTATTACACAGTTGATATGAGTTTATGAAAGAAGACTTACAGCGAAACAGCTCCACAATACAGTTATATGTATATGAAAGCGGTAAATGAAAGCAATAATCACTTACTCAGTTGTAGAGCTTCCATGCTTTTTGGTTAGTTGTTCAACAAAGAAAGATTGAAAACAAAAGTATATTCAAAATCAATGGAGAAAGTGCTTTGAAAAAGAAAGGTTTGGGGCTTACAGCTCAAGGAGAGGCCCAGGGTTTTATCAGTGATCGCACTATTCGAAACTGTACATAGGGACTTATACAAGTGACTGAGGCCCATAAATTATTTTCTGTACAAAGGGATGGGTCTTGCACTCTCTCAAGAGGCCCAAAGAGTTTTAAGAGATGAAATGGGTCTTACTACTCGAGGGTAGGCCCAAGGTTTTTTGTTTTGAAAAGGCGACGATCGCGCCGTTTGTTTTTGACGGTATCGGGACTTATACAATATACTGAGGCCCAAAAATGATTTGGTCAAAAAAAGGATTGGGTCTTACACTCTATTAGAGGCCCAAAAATTTTGAATGAGTCTTATAGCTCAAGGAGAGGCCCAGATGGTTTATTTTTAAACTGGCGACGATCGAGCCGAATTTAAAAATGTACAGAGGGACTTATACAATAAGTGAGGCCCAAAATATTTCTGTACAAGTGGGTTGGGTCTTACACTCTAATAGAGGCCCAAAGAGTTTTGAAAATGATTTATGAGGGTTGAATTAATCCAAAAACCCTAATTTGTTTTCAAAATGTGTTTTAATTGAATAAAAATTCAATTAAAATGGTCAAAATTGTTTAACATAGGAAAAACAAATTGTGATCTTGGATTAATGCTTCAAAAATTTAGTATTGACCTACAAAATAATTAGAAAGCATTAAAAGTTGCAAAATCAAGGTGGAAAAAATATTTTAAATGTTAAAAACAATTAAAACATTAATTCTTTGCAAAAATATCAATCATACAAAATAGATAATAATTTTGGGATTTTTTGGGAAAATAAAATATTTTAACATTTTTGTGAATTATTAAAAAAAGAATCAACTCAAAATCATTAAAACTCATAGAGAAATTAATTTTAGAATCAGTTAAATAAAATCACAAAATTCAAATATTTGAATTTTCAAAAATGGCGCTAAGAACACACCAAGAACACGCGCGTGTTTTGGGTTTTCCCAGATTTGCATTTTCTCTTCAATCTCACTGAATACTTGATTATATCATGCAATCCACATACCAATCAACTCGTTTCAACCTCACGATCATGTCTATGACAATTAATTTCATTTAAATTAAACATATAACAAGAAATCATGAAAAATCCTCAAGAACCCTAATTTCTACATGAAGGCTAGGATTTTTGATACCCGATTCAAACAATGCAATTAATTGAGGGGAAACATTCCATGCGTGATTATGAACATATGGCCAAATTATTGTGCAGCAAAAATTGCATGGATCATAGAGTTAGAAGAGCTCATGCTTACCACTTGCAGCTGGTGATCATGATTTGTGTTGGAGGCGTTACAGCTAGGCTCCACTGATCTGGATAGCTTCCCTAGGTGCCATGGAGTGTGTATGAATGCTTGGAATGGATTGAAATGATCTGGAACTTGAGATGGTACCCCAACTGCAAATCTGTTAAGAACTTGAGAAATGGGCTGGTAATTTTGTGAAATCTGTGTTCCAGATGTTATGTGAGTGTTTGGATCACTTCTATATGATGTATATGAGGTGTGTGTGTGATTGGTTTGATTGGAAAAGCTCTCAAACTCAAAACCCGATAGTGACTTGCCTTAGAAGGCAAAATTGGAGTGAAAGAAGAGATTTTGAGGAAAGCATCTGTTTGATGGCTTTGGTGTACTCTAACTGATCACAATTGAGCTCTATTTATAGTAGAGCAAGTTTTTTTTGTAAGGAATAGTGAATGGCAACTGCTGAGTAGGTTTGGCCAATGTTGGCAAATGAAAATCCAAGTCTCCTCTAGCCATTGACTAGAGGTTAGGGCACAGAGCTTTGGTCCCCTTGGTCTTGGATAAGTCTTGACTGAATTCAGTTGAGAATGGCTCAGTCCATGCCACCTTGATGCTTCCATTGAATGCTCCAATCCAAAATTGGAGTCTTGTCCCTATTTTGGCAATTCTAGGTTCAACATGCTATTTCTTGTTCCAAAGACTTTGGAGGCTTGGCTCAGTGATTGTCCCCTTTAGATTCAATCCTCAGAGGTGTCCAAGTGGATAGGAGCATTTGGATTTGGCTGATTTTGGCAAATCGAGTAAAAATGTAAAATCTGCCTTGCCTTGACAGATTTCACCAAGGCAACTTGCCAATGTTGTATCTCATTACTCAAATTGAATTTGGTAATGTTCTTGGCCATTTTGGAAAGCCCTTACATGATACAACAACTGTTTAAACATGTTTGGTTTTGATCTCTTTTGAATCCAAGTGAAAAATCCCCCTACATTTGGCAAAAAGTAAGGTAAAATCTGACTTAGTGAAATTTTCACTAAGTGTTGGAACAAAGTGACTTTTCTTGATTTTGATCACTCCATAACTCAAAATCCATGAGGAATTTGGACATAGGTCAGTATGAAGCTTTTATAGAGGGCAATGAGATCTACAAATCAAGCTTTGAATGGGGAACAATGGCCTTGTGGTTAGGAGTTATGGTCCTCCAAAGTTGGCACATTAGTGTCACTTTTTCCATAACTTAGAAATTTTTCTAAGTTTTTATGGTTACCCCTTTTACAAGTTATCCCACTTTCTTTGATTTTTCTTGATGAATTATGATTCAAATCATACATTAACATAATTTTAGGGTTAAAAATCCATTTTGGTGAAAAATCTCAAAAAGTCAATGTTGACTTTTGTGCACAGTTGACTTTTTATCAGATGAATTCCAAACTGTGCAATTCTTCATGAAATCATGTCCTTGACCTAAATCAAACTTGATGGACATATTCCATGTCTTAGGGCTTGGGAGCATGTCCTGGTTAAAAGTCAAAGTTACAGTGGACTTCCCTCGCGAAACCCTAGTTGTGGTGCAGATGAAATTGAGACTTGTTGCTCAAGCTTCTTGGATTAATCCATTGTTCCAAATGGATCAATATGGTATATTAAAGACCCTCCAATCATGTCTTGAGGTCTTGGATCATGATTTGTCCCAAAAGTCAACTTAGGGGTGAATTAGGTTAAGAAACCCTAATTCCTGATTTTTGATGAATGCATCCCCCGAGGCAAAATTGACTTGATGATTGGGTCCATGAGGTCCCATGAAGTATATTAGGTTATGTTTTGGATCATTGGCTTGTTCCCAGATGAAAATTTTCCATCTGGAGGCCCTGGTCGACCAAAACCCTAATTTGGTGACACTGTCGATCTTGAGACTTAATCCACCTAGAAGGGAGCAGCCTTGTGCTTAATCCTTGAAGTGGGAGTCCTTTTGATCCATTGTGGATGTTTGAGAGGTTAGACAAGTTGAAGATCATGTCATTCCTTGATTGATCCTTTGTCTAAGAACTCTGAGAGGGCTTGAAACCCTAATTCTTGATAGTAGTGAATGCTCAACAATCCTTGAGGAGATTGATGAGGCATAAAGGTACATCCATATTATGATGATGATTTGCACAATGATGGGAAATCTAAGTGGTCAAAATTTGGGGTATGACACCTATCATGGTAGTCCTGGGTCCATCCAGGATCCATCTGACGCTGGAGGGCCTCTTGTATAAAAGAGCATCCCTGATTGTTTACCGAGCAAGTCAGACAGGAACTGTAATCGTGCCGCGGCAGATTATGGTACTGGTTTTTCCTTGAGTGCATTGCCACCAAATTGATATTCATCACATGGATGTCGTGGTTTTGAACGATGTTGGAATTCGTATAAGTCATGTTGACTCCACGAACTCGGTGATCTTGGATCCATCTGAGATCCAATTGTTCCTGTAGAGCTAATTGCACCACAGAACATCCTTGGTTATTTTTGGAGCAGATATCACACTGATGATAATTATGAGCTGGTATATGACCATACCCGCTCTGCCTGCGATGCATCTTGACCAGGTTAGCCCTCAATAAGAGTACATCATGAATTTGATAGCTGTGGTTAGACTCTCCCTCTATCAAATTTACTGCAGCTTTCTCGTGTTGAGGCAACGGGTTCGTCTGAACATTGGATTTGTATCCTTGAAGGATAAGACCCCGCTCCTGACAAGTGTTTACACATCGGATTTGAAACTGAGACAATTTTCTATGTTATGCCCTGGTCCTCCTTGATGGTAAGGACAAGTCTGATTCATTTTGAACCAGAAAGGCGGATTTTCCGAAATCGCAAGAGGAGCCCTGGTTTGGACATGCCCCTTGAGCAGTAGTAATGGAAACAGTTCTGTGTACAACATTGGTATAGGGTCGAACCCTGGTGGCCTCGTTGTACGGTTGTTGTTGTATGGAAGACGAGCCTGCTGAAGAGGCTGTTGTGTCCTTTGCTGATATTGTTGTTGATTCGGTTGGCTCTGAGCAACCTGAGGTTGATACGTTGGAATAGGCGAAGGGTTGATAGCAGGAGTTACAGCTGCTACTGGTTGGTACTGTCGCCTTTGCTTTCCGAGAGAGATATTACTAATATCCTGCTCTTTTTTCTTAGGGAAAGCACTACCGTATCTTTTGGTACTGCTTGATGGTCCGACATCTTTGACCAGACGTCCTTCTCGGACTGCCTCCTCAAGGCGTACTCCCATATTCACCATTTCAGTGAAGTCGCTGGGCGCACTGGCGACCATTCTATCATATTAAAATGAGTTCAAGGTTTTCAAGAAGATCTTTGTCATTTCCTTTTCCTCAAGAGGTGGACAAATCTGGGCGGAGATTTCACGCCATCTCTGAGCATATTCCTTGAAAGTTTCCTTATCCTTCTGCGACATGGCTCTGAGTTGATCTCTGTCTGGTGCCATGTCCAGATTATACTTATATTATTGAATAAAGGCAGCGCCAAGATCTCTGAAAGTGACGATCTTGGTGCGGTTTAAACCCATGTACCATTTGATTGCGGCACCGGTTAAACTATCCTGGAAGTAATGGATCAGTAGAATTGGTTTTCTATCTGAGTCGACATCCTCCGAGCGTACATCACCAAATGGCTTTGAGGGCAAGAGTAACCCTTGTATTTCTCAAATTCGGGCACTTTGAACTTGTGTGGAACTTTCACATTGGGGACTAAGCAAAGGTCTGCGGCGTCCTTTCCAAATAGATCCTGACCGCGAATGGGTTGCAGTTCTCTCTGCATCTCCAGGAACTGTTCCTAGAACTCCTTCATTCTGTCATCCATACTTTCATTTCCACCAGAAGGTATCTGTGGAATCTGCCCTTCTGGGGCAGTGTGTACCACGGGTGGTGGTATAGTCATTACGACAGTGACTCTTAGTGCCTCCCGAAGTTTGTAACCTTCAGGAGTTGTTGTCATGCCCCTTGCATCTTCGCTTTCTCGAAGTTTGTAACCTTCATGCCCAGCGGCTCCTGCTGCAGTTTTTGGATCTTCGGTGATCGGCGGAATATATCCTTCCGGGATATAGTTGAGGGCATGTCCCAGGGACGATCTTTAGGCATGTTATACCGAGGATAAATCTTTTCCACTATGGGCGTAGATGTGATCTCTGAGATCATAGTCCATTGTATCTAAGCTGCTGCCAGAGCTTGCATGTCACTGTGAAGCTTTCTCTGATCCTCTCTTAGAGCGTAGATTTCTTCTCTCAACTCTCTGTTCTCTTCCTCGAGATTATCCATTTTCTTTTGTTGACTGGCCCGAGTATTGTACGAATGAGACAGCTTGACGCTAGAATCGAGACACAGACGTGAGATTCGTAGAGAAGGAAAATGCGTTATGCGAGAATAATGAATGATATGCAATGATTATATTAAAAAAAAATTGTTTAATCAAAATAAACTTCAACAATTGGATTGTAAATATCATACAGTGGGGAAACCCCATTTTATTGAATTCCAAAGATTGCGGAAATGGAAATACAGTAATTTACAAAGTGCTGTAAAAGGAAATCTAAACTTATGGGTCCTGAGTCCTCTCTGAGGAGGGCTCAGGTGCTGGTTCTGGTACTTTCCTTTTCTTTGACCGGGGCTCTTGAGCCGTTGTCGGGTTGTCATTCCTTTTCCAAGTGAAAGGAGCGACCAAGTTCCTTTGGTCTTCTTGATTCTCTACAGCATGTTGCTCTAAAATCTCAATCAGAGCATCTTTATCTTTCAATAGTTGTTGTATTTTCTTACACTTCACATTGAGAATACGGTACTTGTTCTTCCATGACTTCTTCTCCTGTTGAACATTGTTGAGATTAACCTGAAGTTGTTCCGTGTCAGACATGAATTAAAGGACAGGTTCCTTCGATGGAAGAACTTCATGACGAGGGTAAGGCATCCTCAGCTTGAGACTCTAGTTTGTACCCAGTGGAGATAAGGTTCCACAGAGACACAGTCTGGTTTTCCTAGAGACTCCCTTCCTTTCCTGTGAACATGCTTCCAAGCGTGCACTATTTCTGTCTTTAGTGCCCTGTCATTTTCTCCTTCCTTGAAGAAAAGACCTTCCAAATGAGCATTACGCGAGACATGCCTCATCGGGTATCCGAATTGACGACGAACTAAAACTGGATGATAATTGATTCCCCCTTTAGTTCCTATGAGGGGTACATTAGGGAAGTTTCCACAACGGTCAAAGATCCTTATTTCGTCATAGATTCGATTGTACCAATCGATGTCAGAGTTGGTAAGAGACATGATTCTCTGTGACCAACGTAGAGTACTCTTATGATCCCAAAATGCGGCAGAGTTGGGTAAATGGGAAGTGATCCATTTGTATAGCAGGGGTACAAAGCAAGTGATCATTCCACCACTGTACAAATTCCTTAAGTGTACAAAATGATACGCATCTGCGAGCAAGGTCGGTACAAGGTTTCCGATCAAAAAAATCTTAATGGCATTGATATTAACGAATTTATCAATGTTGGGAAACATAAATAACCCGTAGGTGAGAAAAACAAAGATGCTTTCAAAAGCGGCCACATTCCCTATACTAGCAAAGTACAGGGCCTTCTTTATCAAAAATCTGGCTGGCAAACCTTGGATTCCACCCTTAGTGGTCATGTGAGTCCTGACTTCTGACTCGTCCAAATAGATTGCTCTTGCAATGGTCTGATTCTTTGGAATTTCTTCCAGTCCATAAAAGGGAGCTTGGTCAGTGATGGGTAAATCAGTCAGGTGAGAGTGTAACACCCCCAATCTATACCCCCAAGCTATTAAAGCGATAACAATTAATCAGAGTATAATTAAAATTCACGGCATAGACCGAGAGGTCACATCAATTTGAAACAAACATACAACAACCTGCTCATATAGATATGCAACAATTCAGGTAGCACAAAACAAAGGAACTGAGTTCCTACAACCCATAATTCAATTACAGAATAAAAGCGGAAGATCCGTAACTGAATCTCATACATATATATATATATATATATATATATATATATATATATATATATATCATAAAAAGTTTGCCTGTCATATCCAATATCATACATGTACAATCCAAAGATACATATACATAATACAAAATAATCACACTCGATCACCCCGACTACCCGGTGCTACATATCAGAGCCGACCAACAAAAGAATGAAGACCTAAGCTTCACAAAAAGACCTCTAGCATCTAATATGCAATGCCTTATAGAGCATTAAAAACAGCAGAAGGGTGAGAAACACAATCATAATATAATTGCATATAATTATATACTAACACACAATTACACAAACATAATATTCTCACCACATTATACGCCATAATCCAATTACAAACCAACACAATGAATTTTCTCACATATCGGTCACAAAAGCATATCAATCATACACAAATCAATTATCACCAACACATATATTCATAAATCAACTCATCAATTTCATTCACAATTCCACACACAATCAAACCATTCATGATTTATGCAAATGTAAAGAGATCGACACAACGACTCTATGCATATGCACATGCGGTACCATCCATCTATTATTTCTCAACACCAGTTTACTCAGGAACTATTGGAACCATCGCTCGTTACTTAGTGTAACTCCCCGTCGGGCACACAATGTTCCCCGTCGCTTTAAGTCCTCTTGGTATAAGGCGCACGACGTTTATGGATCGCTTTAAGTCCTCTTTGTATAAGGCGCACGATCCGATCGCTTTAAGTCCTCTTTGTATAAGGCGCACGATCGTCTATAATCATCGCTTTAAGTCCTCTTATTTTTAAGGCGCACGATCCCATCCGATCGCTTTAAGTCCTCTTATTTTTAAGGCACACGATGTTATAGCGGATTCCCTCTGGAACCAATTCGTTGCTCACACCCACTAGGGCACACAACATCACAAAAATGCACATCATGATGCTTATCATACAATGACTCATGACATTCAAATGCACAGATATATGCAACCATCTCAATCAACAAAAATCATGCTTTGCAATTCAAGCCCAAAATAATGCATTTATTTGCCATACGGCCACAAACCATCATCACACCATCTAAACACATACCTTCACATTACATAACATCACACCAGTCATACAGTACATATCACACACATGTTGCATAATAACACGTCAAATGCACACCATTAAAACGATAAAAGTCAATAACGACACATTCTAAATTCCCGACATAATTAAATCGGCCAACGATCTCGAAACCATTAATATAAGAAAGAACACGGTAAAAGCTTTCTAACGCACCAAACCACGCCTCAAACCGGCTTACGGATTAAAATTTATAAAGAAACAAATTGGGAAAAGCTGTCACATTCACATTGTGAAGCTCCTAGCGAGTCCTTTGCTTCTTCATTCGCAGTGCGAATGTCCCAGCGAACCAAGTCAGAACTGAAAATAGCCTATAAAATTCCCAACGTTCGCAGTGGGAACCATCCAGCGAACCTTCGCTACACCCTTCGCAGTGCGAGTTCCCCAGCGAACCAAGTCAGAGAGCAAACAACACAAAATAACCCAAAGTTTGCAGTGCGAACCTCTGGCGAATGCTCGCCCACACCTTCGCAGTGCGAATTTCCCGCGAATGTTCGCTTTCCCCTTCGCTAGGGGATTCGCAGTGCGAACCTGCGAATACCAGAAATCCCAGCAGCGCTGTTACACAACCCAAAATGATATTTTCTCAACCAAAACATTTCCAAACCAACATATAACAATCAGAACATAGTCTAATCATGGTAACAAGTATTCTACCGCATTTACATCGATTTCCAACCGCGAAAACATCGATTCCTCTATCGACCTAAAATCGAAAACTATGAAAACACAACAAACAATCCAATACACACATACATAATTATACACAAGCATAGTATATCAAGTTTCGCACCCTTACCCGATTAAATTGCGTTTTAGAAAGTCGGTTGAATCGGTTCCTAATTCCACAAGTTTTCCTCTCTTTTCTTCTTTCTCTTCTCTTTCCTTCTTTCTCTTTTTCTTCTCTTCTTTTTCTTTCCTTTCTATTTTTCTCTCTTTTCTTTCTATTATATGAAAAATATAATATCTACCCAACCAAAAGACCAAAATACCCCTACACTCAAATATCTCGCAAACGTTCCCAAAACGCGATAAAATATAATCACGATGAAAAATAACATATTTTCGAATAAAAGTCAGAAATAAAATAATATAATAATAAAAAGAATCAAAACGACCCAATTAAATAAAAATAACTAAAATTGGGGCGTTACAACTCTCCCCTACTTAGAAATTTTCGTCCTCGAAAATAATACCTGAGACGAACAACTCTGGATACGACTCCCGCATCCGACTCTCCAACTCCCAAGTCAAATTTCCCTCAGCAGCGCCTCCCCACGCTACCTTCACCAGTGCAATATCCTTGCCCCTCAACCGCTTCACCTCGCGATCCAAAATACTAACTAGTAATGCCTCAACCGTAAGGTTCTCCCTTACCTCTACCTCATCCATCAGAATCACATGCGACGGATCCGGAACATACTTCCGAAGCTATGAAACATGGAACACATCATGCAAATTCGACAGACTCGGTGGCAACGCCACCCTATAAGCCACAGCACCAACTCTCGCGGATATCTGGTAAGGACCAATAAACCGTGAAGTAAGCTTCTTTGACTTCAATGCACGACCCACACCCGTCACCGACGTAACTCTCAAAAATACATGATCGCCCTCTTGAAACTCAAGATCTTTCCTTCTTTGATCATGATAACTCTTTTGCCTACTCTGAGAAGCATTCATTTTCTCACGAATAAGTTTCACCTTGTCTGTAGTTTGTTGCACTAACTCCGGTCCAACCACTGAACTCTCACCAGATTCGTGCCAACACAACGGTGTTCGACATGTTCGCCCATACAACGCTTCAAACGGTGCCATTCCAATACTAAAATGGAAACTGTTATTATACGTGAATTCAATCAATGCAAGATAACTATCCCACTCACCACCTTGTTCAAGAACACAAGCCCTCAACAAGTCTTCCAACGACTAAATCATTCTCTCGGTCTGTCCATCCGTCTGCGGATGATAAGCCGAACTCAATCTCAATTTAGAACCCAACGCCTTTTGTAAACTTTCCCAAAATCTCTAGGTAAACCTTAGATCTCGATCAGAAACAATACTTAACGGAACACCATGCAACTTCACAATCACACTGATGTAAATCTCAGCCAACCTCTCCAAAGAAAAACTGATGTCAATCGGAATGAAATAAGCCGGTTTAGTCAGCCTATCTACAACCACCCAAATAGCATTATGCCCTCGATGAGTATTCGGCAACCCCGTCACAAAATCCATGGAAATCTTATCCCACTTCCACTTAGGAATATCCAACAGTTGCAACAAACCACTAGGCCTCAGATGTTCTACCTTCGATTTCTGACAAGTCAAACACGCATACACAAACTGAGTCACATCTCTCTTTAAACCCGACCACCAGAAAATCTTCTTCAAATCTTGGTACATCTTATTCGCTCCCGGATGCATACTCAAATTACTCCGGTGTCCTTCCTCCAAAATCATCCTTTTCAACTCCGCATCATCCGGAATACAAATTCTATCTCGAAACCTCAAAACACCTTTATCATCCACTTTAAAGTCCTCATTCACACTTTTATCTTTAATCGTCATCAAATCCACCAATTTTATATCCAATTTCTGTTTCTCACTAACCGTCAACAGAAAATCATTAGTAACCTTCAACATTCCAAGTCTTACACTGTCCGACGTCACTTCGCATACCAAACTCAAATCCCTAAACGATTCCAAAAGTTCCCACTCTTTAACCATCAAAGCGGACATATGCAACGATTTCCGACTCAACGCATCAGCTACCACATTAGCTTTACCCGGATGGTAATTCAAGCCAAAGTCATAGTCCTTCAAAAATTCCAACCATCTACGTTGCATCATATTCAACTCTTTCTGATCAAACAAATATTTCAAACTTTTATGATCACTAAAGACTTCGAATCTTGCACCAAAGAGATAATGCCTCCAAATCTTCAACACAAAAACCACAACCGCTAACTCAAGATCATGAGTAGGATAATTTTTCTCATGAACCCTCAATTGCCTTGAAGCATAAGCTACAACCTTACCTTCTTGCATCAACACACCACCTAGACCAATCAAAGACGCATCACAATACACCATAAACGGTTCGTTAGGATCCGGAAAAATCAAAATCGGAGCTGTCGTCAATCTTCTCTTCAGCTCATTAAAGTTTTCCTCACACCGAATATCCCAAATGAACGCTTGCCCTTTACAAGTCAACTGGGTCAAAGGAAGTGCTAGCTTAGAAAAACCTTCAATGAACCTTCGATAATATCCGGCTAATCCCAAAAAGCTTCTAATTTCAGTAACAGATCTCTGAGCCTCCCATTGTAGGAATGCCTCTACTTTAGATGGATCCACAGCAATACCGTTACCTGAAATCACATGCCCAAGAAAACTCACTTCCGACAACCAGAATTCACACTTGGACAACTTGGCAAAAAGTTTCCTTTCCTTCAAAACCTGCAACACAATGCGGAAATGCTCCGCATGCTCCTCCCGAGACTTAGAATAAATTAATATGTCACCAATGAACACAACAACAAATCGATCCAAATGCTCGTGGAAAATACGATTCATGTACTCCATAAAAACACCTGGCGCATTAGAAACCCCGAACGGCATCACAGAATATTCATAATAACCGTACCGTGTCCTAAAAGCCGTCTTCTGAATATCTTCATCTTTCACTCTTATCTGATGATACCCTGACCTCAAGTCAATCTTACTAAACATACACGCACCTACCAACTGATCCATCAGATCATTAATCCTTGGAAGAGGATACTTATTCTTAATCGTCACCTTATTCAACTGGTGATAATCAATACACAATCGCATACTTCCATCTTTCTTTTTCACCAACAAAACTGGAGCACCCCAAGGCGACACACTCGGCCTCACAAACCTCTTTTCCAACAATTCATTCAATTGCTTCTTTAACTCGGCCAACTCAGATGCCAACATTCGATATGGTGCCATTGATACAGGTCTAGTACCAGGAACTAGATCTATAGAAAACTCCACCTCTCTCTCTGGCGGCAAGTCCGGAATATCCTTAGGAAACACTTCAGGAAAATCACACACAACAGGAAACACATCAAGTGAAACTTGACTATCCACAGTCAACGACACAAACAACCCGAACAACTGAGCTTCATCCATCAAAAGTTTCTTCAACTCTTTGGTAGATAAGAAACTCGAGTCTTTGTCTTCCTCAAGAGAAGGAAATCTTACCAGCTTATGATAACAATCAATATGAACCCGATTGAATTGTAACCAATTCATTCCCAGAACCACATCTAAACCCTCCAACGGCAACCACACCAAATCTAACTCAAAATCTTTACCATAAATGGTCAAAGGACAACTTAAACAAACCAAAGAAGTAGTTACTGACCCCATTGCTGGAGTATCAATATCCATCTCCCCATCCATCGAAGACAACACAAGATTCAAACGCTTCGCGCACTCAGACGAAATAAACGAATGAGTCACTCCGGTATCAATAATAGCAACTAAAGGCGTACTATTAATAAAACAAGTACCTCTGATCAGACGGTCTGCACGTGTAGTCCGAGTTCCCGCCAAGGAAAAAACTTTCCCACCACCTGGAGCTTGCTTCGGTTTCGGACACTTTGTACTAATATGACCAGGTTCACCACAGTTGAAACACTTCACCACATTCTTCCTTTTGCACTCAGCTGCGACATTTCCAAAACCTCCACAATTAGAACACTTCTTCGTACCCTTCTTACATTCGAACTGACGATGTCCTAATACACCACACCCAAAACATCTCGGAGAATTAGACATACCTCCTCCACTCGGCCTTCGATCAAAAGTACCCCTTTGCTTACCCTTATCAGCCGGTGTCACATAAGGACCACCACAGAACTGTTGCTTCCCTTTCCTCTCGCTCACACCCTTATAGTGAGTAGAACGAGCTTTACTATCCTCCTCATAAATCCTACAACAATCCACCAAGTCTGAAAACCTTCGAATCCTTTGGTAACCGATTGCCTGCGTTATCTCAGGACGCAATCCGTTCTCATACTTCACACACTTAGAAAATTCCGCAGTCGCTTCAGCATAATGTGGATAAAACTGCACAAGCTCCACAAACTTAGCAGTATAATCAACAACAGACATACTACCTTGTTTCAATTCCAAGAACTCAATTTCCTTCTTTCCTATTACATCTTCAGGAAAATACTTCCTCAGAAACTCAATGCTAAACACAACCCAAGTAATCTCCTCCTCTGCAGCTTCCAACACATGACAAGTACTAATCCACCAATCATCAGCTTCTTCCAGAAACATGTGAGTTCCCAGTCTCACCTTCTGATCCTCAGCACAATCCATCACTCGGAAAATTCTTTCAATCTCTTTCAACCAAATCCGTGCACCATCAGGATCATATCTTCCTTTAAAGATAGGCGGTTTTGATGCGTATTTTTTCGCAAGTGTACGAACGTGTCAGAGTAATATAAAAGATTATCGTATCCACAGAGACCAAGTGTCAATCTATCGCTATCTATTGTTAAGGTGTGTATCTAAGGTGATTGAAAATAGTAGTTTTGAAGAGTGAACGGTAGTAAATAAAGTAATTAAAATTAATTGATAAAGACAGGTTCGAATGCAATTCACAAAACCAATTGATAATCCAAGTACTTGCTAATAGAACTACTTACGGGCAATGTTTTCTACTTTGAAAAGAACTAATTTGATAGGAACTTTCGCTTTCGCGTACTCAGAACCGAGTTGTACCCCCTAATCAAACCCTCTTATTGTCATGGATAAAAAGGCGCGCATTGCGTTAGAGTAGTAAACCTATTTTTAAGAAATATAGTATCTTGACCAAGTTGAAAAGTATTTTAACCTGGATTTTCTAAAAAAAAGAGGTTCTTACGAACCAGACTTTAAACTTCTTAACGCGTCCGAAAATGGTTTTAAAATATCTGTTCCTTTTAAATTAAAAACTCCTAATAAACTAAACAAAGCGCTTTCGCTGTTTTTGAAATAGTTTAAAAACAATTAAGTTTAGATAGGCGTTGGACGACTTTCGATCTTACCCAACGGAATTTAAGAACAGGAAAACTTATATTCAAAGTTAAAATAGCCCTTAAGTGTTTCCACTAACAATTGTACAGATTATCGGTTCGGTTATGATCTTCACATTCTAACCTTTATAAAATTAGCCAGACATGGTAAAGTAAAAGTTCATTTTTAGATTTTTCATAAAAAAGGTATTTAAGTGCGAGTGCGGAAAGTAAATGAAAGTAGTGCGAGTGCGGAAAGTAAATGAAAGTAATGCGAGTGCAGAAAGTAAATGAAATTAAAAGACAGTGCAAGAAATAAAGTTGACAAAAGGTAATGTAATAAAAACCTGCTCCAATTGGAGTGGTTGAATAAAATGCGAACTGAAAGTAAAATGGCGGCAGGATTAACTTCCTTCCAGAGTGCTCCAAGACTCAATCTCACAGGCTCTTACAGACTCGATCTCTCGAATGTAGTAACACCTCGATGTGAAGCGATTACCACTATTACACTGATATATGCTTATGAACAACTAAGCATTTGAATTTGGGCGGGAACTTGTTTTGCTCTTGTGGCGCCCGCCACAACACCATGGCGCCCGCCATGAGTGTAAAATTGCTTGGGCAGTTGGAGATCGTGGGGAAAAATAGTTGGGAGGAGTTTGAGACATGGCCACGTCATGGAAGACCCTGTGGCGGCCGCCAGAGTGGATGCCACAAGTGCAAAATGATGATTTTCTCTATTTTAGCTCATTTCGGCTCCTTTTTCGCTCCTTTTCTCGCTCGGGGCTCCGATTAGACTAAAAACCTGAAAACAAAGAAAAACATAATAATAACATAATAAAATGACATTAAAAGACTAAGAATGCATGCGAAATCGGAGTCAAAAATACGGTGAAATTCAGTGTCATCAAATCCTCCCACACTAAGACCTTTGCTTGTCCTCAAGCAAAACATTTAAAGCTCAAAGTAAGAAAACTAGTGCTGACACGTGATTCGGGCAAAAAGGGCTTCTAAGTTCAAGTCAGGATGCAGTGACAGGTACTAAGTGAACCAAGGGTATCGTAATGACACTTATCCGCAGAGGCGGACATAAACTTCATTCTTATATTAGTCAACCGTATCATCCCACAATAACTAGGCCTACCTCTTCATCTCTTTTTGGGTCCTTTTCATTCAGGCGCAATCACATTAAGCCCGTTATCCGTACATGTTTCATAGTAGAGTGACCTGTTAGTGATTCTGATCCAAAACATAGGGTTTCTGGCACATAAGACTGTGTAAACCCTTTTATTTAACCCAAATACAGTTGTGGGGGATCGGATCGTAATCCGCCCTACCGAGTTCAGCGCCAGATACCTCTGAACCAACTAACAATGGGTGAGCTAAAATTATATATATATATATATATATATATATATATATATATATTTTTTGCAACAATTCAACTTTTTGGTTTAAACGACCTTGTGAGGGTCATCTATCCGGAGTTTGCCTTTTTCTTTATTTAATTTACTGGATCATTCACTTATGTTCATCAGTCCCCTACGTAGAACATGCTTAGGCCGGAGCTGACTGCTGAAATAAACTACTTAGGACAAATTTGGAAATGATAATTAAGGCCATGGTACATGGGGTTTTGGAATGATTCCTATATTCGTGAAGTCTACGATGCTAAAACGATACTAATGTTTCAAAAAGTTCACCTAAGTCACCACATCCTAATCCAAACCTGTCTTAAAGCCCAAAAAACGTGTAGAACAACAATGTTTTCTTTTTGCAAATTTTTTTTTTTTGTAGGGCTAAAGAAATGGGGAAAAATGAGGGTGCACTAGGGATACACTGTACTGGTGACTGTCAGACTCATGCATTTTCTAGAAAAAAAAGACATAGACAAAAACAAGAAATAAACAACTAACTAAAAATGCAAATAGAAAGCAATAAAATCCCCTCCCACACTTAAATCGAACATTGTCCCCAATGTTTCGAAATAAGATAAGGAGAGTAACCTGTAAAACTACTGATGTGGACCACTGGTGCCCTCGTCGTCCTGCTGGGAATGCCTGGGACGACGGGATCTGCTGCGATGCTGGTCTGTCCGGTCCAATCGGGCTGATAAGGCCGCCTGGGCATCTCTGATCAGTCGAAGGTTACCTAGAACGGAACCTTGAGTAGCCTCCATAAGCTGGTAATGTCGGCGGTTGAAGTCTTGCTGACGGGATTGCTCGTCTGTGATCGCAAGCAAGGTGCGAGAAACGGACTCGAAGGATCGATCTGTCCTCCGTCGTGATTCTTCCATGAAGCTCATATTATCCGTCAGTTGTTGCTGAATGGTAGAGAGAAGGTCATCTCGCCTTTCTTCTCTAGCCATAAGGTCACGCCACATCTCCTCAGTGACATAGGATCCAGGGATTGAACTTGCAAAAAGGTTAGAGGAAGAGGGTGCGGTGTGTGGTGGTGAAGGATGATGGGGGGACACATGAGGTATGGGAGACTGATCTCTCCGCTCAAATTCTTCGTCAGTGTCGTGTCCCTCCGTATCAGAAATATTAGGAGGAAGTGGACCTAGAACAGGTGGAGCATTTAAATCATAGGTCCAGTTCCTTTCATTACGTACATCGGTACGTCTACTGCAGGGCAAGGCAACAGATGGGATAGCTACACCATGGATCATCAATACAAAACCACCCTCTCTTCTCGCTCGGCACAATTTCATATCTTTTAGAAATTTTAGGTTGATTGTGCGAGGAGTTAAGGGCTCTAGTGTGGCTATCTCATTGTTCAAGTTAAGGGCCCGAGCAATAGACGTAATCAGTCCTCCAAAAACAATCGGTCCTGCTTTATTAATATTAACAGACATGTGAGAAAGTATAAACGGGACCAGATTGATTCTTCTATTTGTGAGACTTCCTTGTAAAAACTGAAGCTCTTTAGCATTAACCTTATTTGGATTATCCCGGCCAAAAATAGTACATGCCAACAGGTATCTAAAAACTCTGATGGCCGTGTTGTGGATGGTCGATGCGAGAATTCCTTCAAAAGAAGTTATTAAATTATTTGACAATCTCTGCCAAAAAGAAAATGCATTGACCGACCATCCGTCATCCAAAGGGGTCTCACAAATAGCACCTTCCTAAAGAGGAATCCCTAACAGACTTGTTAGTTCGTCGGTACTGTGCTTATATTCTATTCCAAACATTCTAAATTGGATAGTACCGACTGTGCTAGCAGTGTTAGGGTGGACAGTGTAGATCAAAGAACTTAAAAACTCAACTGTCAGTTTCTCAAAGGTTGGTTCTCGGTTTTCAAAAATAGAGTGCAGTCCCAAAAAATCAAGTAAATGATAAACACTATGATAAATACCCAAGGTATAGAGACAGTTGTCGTCCACGTACCTCGTCGAGAGAATTTCTCAACCTTGAAGCCTTTGAATATTCCTCCTCTGCCTATCCCCGGGTTTTCCTTCTCGCAAAATATATCCTTCGAACTCCATAGCTTGCTCCTTGAATTGATTTGAAGATAATGAAGATGGGTTTAAATATAAGTTGGTAAAGGTGAGATTTTTATGGAATTTAATTGGTGGAATTTCAAATGGAAGTTTGAAAGGGTTAATGGATAGTGGGTATTAAATAAAGGTGGGAGCTTTTATGGGTTTTAATGGAGTTTTGGAAGAGGAGTAAAATGGGTTTTGGGAGTTTAGAGGTTCAAAAATGGTGGAAGATGAAGTTCTCCCCCGTATTTACCAGGACGCCGTGGCGGGCGCCATAAGGTCATTTTCGGACCTGGGCCAAAATTTTGAATTTTGGAATGGGCCTCTCTTACCTTTTGCGTCTTGGGGGTCCCGATAGCGTTCTCATTTGTTTTCCTCTTCAACACGGGACTTGCACAATTTTTGTGGAAATAAAAATCAAATATTAAGAAAAATAAAATTATTATTGGATATATATATATATATATATATATATATATATAAAAGGAAAAATAAAAACACACATAATATATATATATATATATATATATATATATATATATATATATATATATATAAAATCAAAGTACATAGGAAATATAGGAAATGCGAACATACGAAATGTGTCCAGATATGCTAAAAAGTAAAGAAAACGCAGAAATACTGAATACTAAATAATAGAGTAGTAAGTCAGGGCAATATGATCAATCAGCTGGCTCCTCTGCCTGGCTGGATCCACGAAGCTCAGCGATCTCGCGACGAAGCTCTCTGATCTCCTGGTATAAAGAGTCTGCCTCAGTAGCATGAGTGAGATCAGATACCTCAATCTGCAAAGCAAGATCAGCTACCTCCTATTTGAGCTTGGCAGTCTCTCTGCGGAGCTCAACAACCTGGGTGTATAAATCGGGTGGCTGCAAAGACAAATTATTAGATAATACAGTGATTTTGGGAGACGGAGGTGTAGGGGTGTACTCAGCAATAGGAGGCGATCTAGGCTCCTCAATAGTCTCTCCATAACCCTCCAAAGCATATCTCCAATTAGCTGGGTCATGAACACTGGTCATCATCAGATCAGGCAGCAAAAAGTAATGAATAACCTCGTTGTCGATCAACAATCTGAACTGGTTGGGGTTTGCAGAGGCACTCCTTATCAACCCTCTGTCTAGGCAGAAATCAACGTCCATGGTGGTGTATTCACTGAAAACCCTGAGATGTAACAACTTACGCAATAGGCCTAAAGCAGCAGCAATCTGGGTAACAATACCTCCCACATGAATAATACCTACTGATGATCTGGCAATACTGCTAAGACCTTTCAGCAGAAAGTTCCCACATGCCACAGGACGTGACTGGGTCGCACAAAACAGTAGAAAGATCTCCTCCTCACTAAGCAAGGTCTCAGCATCTGGCAATCCAAAGAAAGAGTGTGCTATGATCATCTGAAAATACCTCAATGCAGGGTTGTGGATAACATGTGAGAACTGGGTGGAAGGATCCTGACTCCCTCCACCAGAGATATCACTCCAGAACTTCTCCACTTCCCTACTCAGAAAGTATCCCATAGGTGTCTCAGGAATAGCATCAGGGGTTGTCTGAAAACCTAATAAATCACCAAACTCCTTATGAGTGAAGGAGTACTTAGTCCCAAATAACCTGAAAATAGCACATCCATCTGGTCCGGCCCAGGGGTCATAAGAAAACGAGCTGAGGAACTCCAAAGTGAGGTTCCTATAGGTGTTGTTCAGGTTGTCGAACTGGTCCCATTGAAGCTGGTGGCATAAGAATCTGACACTAGGCTCAATGCCTAAAGCCTCCATGCAAGCCTGATCTGGGTACCTCGTAGGTGTCATAGGACGCCTAAAGTGGACAAAGTAACGCTCTCTCTGGGCGTCATTCCTGAAAGTCACATGCATGTCGTCAAAATTCTGCATTCTGGACAGAGTTAGGAAGAAGGTCCTGTAAAACACAAACATTTCAAACATTAGTCCTGACAAAATATAACAAGAAATAAAATAAAACAAAATGTAGAAAAAGTAAATAAGGTAAGAAAATCATGGGTTGCCTCCCATGCAGCGCTTGTTTAACGTCGTTAGCTTGACGACTGGAACTTATACATCTCTTGTCGGGATTGGTGGATCACTTAGAGTGTGGCTGGAGTAGGTTGTTGGAATGTCTCCTCCTTCGTAGAGCTTCAGTCTTTGTCCATTGACGATGAATGGTTTACATGTCTCGTTTTTGATTTCAACAGCTCCAGACCTCAGAATTTTTGATACTATGAAGGGGCCAGTCCATCTTGAACGGAGCTTTCCTGGGAAGAGCCGTAGCCTAGAATTGAACAGGAGAACAGGGTCGCCTAAGTTGAAGTCTTTTCTTACGATTCTTTTGTCGTGCCAAGCTTTTGTTCTTTCTTTGTATATTATGGCATTCTCGTAGGCTTGCTGTCTGAGTTCTTCCAATTTGTGGATGTCAAGGATACGTTTCTCACCAGCAGTTAGGTAATCCAAATTCAAAGTTTTAATGGCCCAATAGGCCTTATGCTCTAACTCAAAAGGTAAATGACAAGATTTTCCATAGACTAGTTGGTAGGGGGTTGTTCCTATAGGGGTTTTGAAAGCGGTTCTGTAGGCCCATAAAGCCTCTTGAAGCTTTTGCGACCAATCTTTTCTGGATACAGAGACAGTTTTTTCTAAAATTTATTTAATCTCCCTATTAGATACTTCCACTTGGCCACTAGTCTATGGGTGATATGGTGTTGCTACTCTATGCTTAACTCCATACTTGCTTAAAAGCTTATCAAATATTCTTGATATGAAGTGAGATCCTCCATCACTTATAACTAAACGGGGTGTTCCAAATCTGGGGAATATATAATTTTTAAATAATTTAATCACTACTCTAGTGTCGTTTGTGGGTGCAGCTATCGCTTCAATCCATTTAGACACGTAGTCTACTGCAACTAAGATATACTTATTTCGTAAAGATGGTGGGAATGGTCCCATGAAATCTATACCCCATACGTCGAAGAGTTCTACTTCTTGGATGTTTCTTAAAGGCATTTCGTCGCGCCTTGAAATATTTCCTGTGCGTTGGCATCTATCACATTTGACAATGTAAGCATGGACATCACGCCACATGGTAGGCCAGAATAGGCCAGCTTGAAGCATCTTGGCGTAGGTCTTAGAGGTGCTTGCATGTCCACCATAAGGCGCAGAGTGACAATGCTGAATTATACTTTCTACCTCGTCTTCTGGAACGCAACGGCGGAAAATGCCATCTTTACCTCTCTTGAAAAGAAGTGGCTCGTCCCAATAGAAGTTTCTAACATCACTTAAGAACTTCTTCTTCTTGTGGTAATCGAGATCAGGGGGTATGATATCAGCTGCTAGGTAATTAACAAAATCAGCGTACCAGGGCACGTTACTTACAGCTAAGGATTTTTGGAAGTGCTCATGAGGGTCTGGTTTTTTATCTTCAATGGTTTCCAACTGGGCTATCAGTCTATCATCGGCAAAATCATCATTTATGGGTACTAATTCAGGATTCAGGTATTCTAGCCTAGATAGGTGATCGACTACTACATTTTCTGTGCCTTTTTTATCTCGGATATCTAAGTCGAACTCTTGTAGCAACAAAATCCATCGAAGTAACCTGGGTTTAGCATCTTTTTTACTTAGTAGGTAACGGATGGCAGCATGATCGGTGTAAACTATAATTTTGGCTCCTACTAGATATGATCTAAATTTGTCTATAGCGAAAACTACCGCTAGGAGTTCTTTCTCGGTTGTTGCATAATTGAGCTGGGCGGCGTCCAGGGTTCTACTGGCATAATATATTACATGTAATCTTTTATCTTTTCTCTGACCTAGAACGGCTCCTACAGCATAATCACTGGCGTCACACATTATCTCAAACGGTTCAGACCAATCTGGGGGTTTCATAATGGGTGCTGAAATCAATGCTTGCTTCAAAAGGTTGAATGCTTCATTGCATTTTTCATCAAAGATGAATTCAGCATCTTTCATTAACAGGCCAGTTAAAGGTTTTGTTATTTGGGAGAAGTCCTTGATGAAACGGTGGTAGAATCCAGCGTGTCCAAGGAAACTTCTAACTTCCCTGATAGTCTTGGGTGGTTTTAGGTTCTCTATAACTTCTATTTTTGCTTTATCTACCTCTATACCTCTTTCGGAGATTATATGTCCTAAAACAATTCCTTCAGTCACCATGAAATGACATTTTTCCCAATTCAGTACAAGGTTCACCTCCACACATCTTTCCAGGATTTTCTCGAGGTTGATAAGACAATTTTGGAAATCAAAACCGCAAACCGAGAAATCATCCATAAATACTTCCATGATTCCATCTAGATAATCTGCAAAGATTGACATCATGCAACGTTGGAAAGTAGCAGGGGCATTACAAAGTCCAAAAGGCATTCGTCTGTAGGCAAAAGTTCCAAAAGGGCATGTAAAGGTAGTTTTTTCTTGATCTTCTGGATGTATAGGTATTTGGAAGAATCCCGAATACCCGTCTAGATAGCAGAAGTAAGAATGTCTGGCAAGATGTTTTAACATCTGGTCTATGAACGGTAAAGGGAAATGATCCTTCCTAGTTGCTTTATTTAACTTTCTATAGTCTATGCACATACGCCAACCTCCTTCTATCCGCTTTGCTATTTGTTCACCTTTCTCATTTTGCACAACTGTGATGCCTCCCTTCTTGGGTATCACATGCACAGGGCTCACCCACTTACTGTTCGAGATCTAATATATTATACCTGCTTCTAGCAACTTTAGAACTTCCTTCTTGACAACATCACTCAGTATAGGGTTTATCCTTCTCTGGTGTTCTCTGGAAGGTTTTGAATCTACTTCGAGCGAAATCCGATGCAGACATACGAATGGACTTATACCTTTCAGATCAGAGATATTATATCCTAAGGCTGAGGGATATCTTCGTAAAACGTCCAAGAGTTGATCTGTTTCTTTTTGTCTCAAGGCAGCACTAACTATAACCGGACGATTCATTTCTTCATCAAGAAACTCATATCTCAGGTTCTTAGGCAGTTCCTTAAGTTCCAAGGCTGGTTTAATAGGGCAAGGCATAGGATCTGGGGTAAGGGATAAACATTCGTAAAGGTTATCATCGATGTAGGGTTTCTTATAATTGCCATCTTCCAAAATAAGAGTTGATGGCAGCTTAATTGTTTCAATGACTTCTTCTTGCTCTAACTCCCTAACACATTCATCAATGATATCTATTGCATAACACGCGTCTCCTATCACAGGTGCCATAAGAAATTTTGAAAGTATAAATTATATCTTCTCGTTCCCTACCTCAAAGGTTAGCTTCCCCTTTTTGACATCTATTATGGCTCCAGCAGTCGATAAGAATGGTCTACCTAGAAGAATTGGTATGTCATCATCTTCTTTAATGTCCATGACAACAAAATCAGTAGGGATAAATAGCTGACCTATCCTAACAGGGACGTCTTCAAGTATGCCTATCGGATATTTAACAGATCTATCGGCTAATTGAAGTGACATCTTGGTAGGTTGCAACTCTCCTAAATTTAACCTTTCGCAAACCGCTAAGGGCATTAAGCTTACACTAGCTCCTAAGTCTAGAAAAGCTTTTTCGATGACATGACTCCCCAAAATACAAGGAATGGAAAAGTTTCCAGGATCTTTATCCTTTTTTGCTAATTTATTTTCGGCAATAGAATTACATTCCAAGGGTTTCGGATCATCAAGTCTACGTTTATTGGTAAGGATGTCTTTGAGAAACTTTGCGTAGGATGGTATTTGGGTAATGGCTTCTATGAACGGGATTTCTACGTGAAGTTTTTCTATAACTTTAATGAATTTCTGATACTGATTATTGATCTGGGTTTGTTTAAGTCTTTGCGGATATGGTATTGGTGGTTTGTATGGCGGGGGTGGTATATAGGTTTTGTCTTTGGGTTCTTCTCCTTTTTCTTGACTTTCCTGGTTTACAGATTCCTCTGGTTTCTTCTTTTTATCTGGGATGTTGTCATCTTCCTTAGAAGTTTTGGGATCACTCAACCTCGGGTTACAAGGTTCATCATAAGCGGTCCCACTTTGTAGGGTAATGGCATTTGCTTGTCCTTTTGGGTTTTGTTGAGGTTGTCCAGGGAATTGTCCTCCAGGTGTGGTCTGAGGGGCTTGGTTTAAAGCTACCTGCGAGATTTGGGTTTCAAGCATCTTATTGTGAGTGATTATTTGGTCAACCTTGGTTCCTAACTGGGTAATTAGTTCGTTAACATGAACGTTTTGGTTCATGAACTCCTTGTTTTGTTGGATTTGAGTAGCGACAAAATTATCCACGATTTTCTCAAGGCTCGGTTTTGGTGGTACAGGTTGCATAGGTTGATTTGATCTTGGGGCTTGATAACTTGATTGTCTCAGAGGGGCAGTATTTTGGATAGGGTTATTATTCTTATAGGAAAAGTTTGGGTGATTCCTCCATCCAGGGTTATAGGTATTTGAAAATGGGTTCCCTTGGGTGTAGTTCACTTGTTCAGAGCTGGTCTCGTTTAACAGACTGCATTCTGCGGATTGGTGTCCTTTCGTCCCACATATCTCACAATCTGACGAAACTGCGGCTGCAGTATTCGGGGTTGTACACATATGCTCAACTTTTAGGGCTAATGCGTCCATTTTAGCTTGCATCATGTCTATAGAGCTTAACTCATGTATTCCTCCTTGGGCTTCCTTCTTTTCCACTGTCGCTCGTTCTACTCCCCATGATTGATGGTTTTGGGCCATATCTTCGATAAGGGCACTAGCTTCAGGGTAAGGTCTGTTCATCAGTGCGCCACCTGCGGCGGCGTCAATGGTCATCTTAGTGTTATAATGAAGTCTATTATAGAAGGTTTGAATGATTAACCAATTTTCTAAACCATGATGTGGGCATGCTCTTAATAGCTCTTTATATCTCTCCCAGGCTTCGAACAACGATTCTCCTTGGTTTTGGGTAAATCTAGTTATTTGGTTTCGAAGAACAGCGGTCTTACTCGGGGGAAAATATCTGGCAAGGAATACTTTTCTAAGGTCTTCCCAACTTGTTATGGAATTCGGTGGAAGGGAATCTAACCAAGATAGGGTCTTATCTCTGAGGGAAAAAGGAAATAATCTTAAGCGAATCGCCTCATGAGGGGCTCCATTGGTTTTAAAGGTGTCTGCTAGTTGGAGAAAGTTTTTCAAATATTGGTTTGGGTTCTCTGTAGCAAGACCTGCGAATTGTCTCTGCTGTACTAACTGCAGCAGGGATGGTTTAAGTTCCAAATTGTTAGCTGGTATGGCTGGATTTACTATACTAGAACTAGGTTCCTCATTGGATGGTTGGGCGAAATCCTTAAGAGGTCTTTGATTTTGATCTTCGGCCATAGCTTTCCTAAGTTTACGAAAATATAAACGTGCGCGAGCGTAACGTTCTGGTTCAGCTAGAGGGTCTAATAAACTTCCGGTACTACGAGTTTTTCGCATTGACCGGCGGGTAACTTCCTTAGTCTAAACGGTATAACAACAGGGTACGAAATTTGATGAAATTGGTCCCCGGCAACGGCGCCAAAAACTTGATGCGTATTTTTTCGCAAGTGTACGAACGCGTCAGAGTAATATAAAAGATTATCGTATCCACAGAGACCAAGTGTCAATCTATCGCTATCTATTGTTAAGGTGTGTATCTAAGGTGATTGAAAATAGTAGTTTTGAAGAGTGCACGGTAGTAAATAAAGTAATTAAAATTAATTGATAAAGACAGGTTCGAATGCAATTCACACAACCAATTGATAATCTAAGTACTTGCTAATAGAACTACTTACGGGCAATGTTTTCTACTTTGAAAAGAACTAATTTGACAGGAACTGTCGCTTTCGCGTACTCAGAACCGAGTTGTACCCCCTAATCAAACCCTCTTATTGTCACGGATAAAAAGGCGCGCATTGTGTTAGAGTAGTAAACCTATTTTTAAGAAATATAGTATCTTGACCAAGTTGAAAAGTATTTTAACCTGGATTTTCTAAAAAAAAGAGGTTCTTACGAACCAGACTTTAAACTTCTTAACGCGTCCGAAAATGGTTTTAAAATCTCTGTTCCTTTTAAATTAAAAACTCCTAATAAACTAAACAAAGCGCTTTCGCTGTTTTTGAAATAGTTTAAAAACAATTAAGTTTAGATAGGCGTTGGACGGCTTTCGATCTTACCCAACAGAATTTAAGAACAGGAAAACTTATATTGAAAGTTAAAATAACCCTTAAGTGTTTCCACTAACAATTGTACAGATTATCGATTCGGTTATGATCTTCACATTCTAACCTTTATAAAATTAGCCAGACATGGTAAAGTAAAAGTTCATTTTTAGATTTTTCATAAAAAAGGTATTTAAGTGCGAGTGCGGAAAGTAAATGAAAGTAGTGCGAGTGCGGAAAGTAAATGAAAGTAATGCGAGTGCGGAAAGTAAATGAAATTAAAAGACAGTGCAAGAAATAAAGTTGACAAAAGGTAAAGTAATAAAAACCTGCTCCAATCAGAGTGGTTGAATAAAATGCGAACTGAAAGTAAAATGGCGGCAGGATTAACTTCCTTCCAGAGTGCTCCAAGACTCAATCTCACAGGCTCTTACAGACTCGATCTCTCGAATGTAGTAACACCTCGATGTGAAGCGATTACCACTATTACACTGATATATGCTTATGAACAACTAAGCTTGGGTGAAGAAAAACGAAAATCTAAAGTCCTATTTATAGGCAAGGAAACATGTGGAAAAGACAAGGATGCCGCTAGCATTTGAATTTGGGCGGGAACTTGTTTTGCTCTTGTGGCGCCCGCCACAACACCATGGCGCCCGCCATGAGTGTAAAATTGCTTGGGCAGTTGGAGATCATGGGGAAAAATAGTTGGGAGGAGTTTGAGACATGGCCACGTCATGGAAGACCCTGTGGCGGCCGCCAGTGTGGATGCCACAAGTGCAAAATGCTGATTTTCTCTATTTTAGCTCATTTCAGCTCCTTTTTCGCTCCTTTTCTCGCTCGGGGCTCCGATTAGACTAAAAACCTGAAAACAAAGAAAAACATAATAATAACATAATAAAATGACATTAAAAGACTAAGAATGCATGCGAAATCGGAGTCAGAAATACGGTGAAATTCAGTGTCATCAGGTTTGTTCTTCCTGAACTCATCATTACCAGCCGCATTAGGTGAACCCTGCACAGCCCGAGCCATAGCTTGCATCGCAGCAGCTAAAGCAGCGTCATTCCTTCCAGCCATATTCTGTTCATTTCCAATAACATCAACTATGGTTAAACAAACAGCTCACCGAACCACCAAGACCAACAAGGACTGACACAAACTGACACGGACCAGCTCTGATACCACTTAATGTAACACCCCCAATCTATACCCCCAAGCTATTAACGCGATAACAATTAATTAGAGTATAATTAAAATTCACGGCATAGACCGAGAGGTCACATCAATTTGAAACAAACATACAACAACCTGCTCATATAGATATTCAATAATTCAGGTAGCACAAAACAAAGGAACTGAGTTCCTACAACCCACAATTCAATTACAGAATAAAAGCGGAAGATCCGTAACTGAATCTCATATATATATATATATATATATATATATATATATATATATATATATATCATAAAAAGTTTGCATGTGATACATATACATAATACAAAATAATCACACTCGATCACCCCGACTACCCGTTGCTACATATCAGAGTCGACCGACAAAAGAATGAAGACCTAAGCTTCACAAAAAGACCTCCAACATCTAATCTGCAATGCCTCATAGAGCATTAAAAACAGCAGAAGGGTGAGAAACACAATCATAATATAATTTCATATAATTATATACTAACACACAATTACACAAACATAATATTCTCACCACATTATACGCCATAATCCAATTACAAACCAACACAATGAATTTTCTCACATATCGGTCACAAAAGCATATCAATTATACACAAATCAATTATCACCAACACGTATATTCATAAATCAACTCATCAATTTCATTCACAATTCCACACACAATCAAACCATTCATGATTTATGCAAATGCAAAGAGACCGACACAACGACTCTAAGCATATGCACATGTGGTACCATCCATCCATCATTTCTCAACACCAGTTCACTCAGGAACTATTGGAACCATCGCTCGTTACTTAGTGTAACTCCCCGTCGGGCATACGATGTTCCCCGTCGCTTTAAGTCCTCTTGGTATAAGGCGCATGATGTTTATGGATCGCTTTAAGGCACGATCCGATCGCTTTAAGTCCTCTTTGTATAAGGCGCACGATCGTCTATAATCATCGCTTTAAGTCCTCTTATTTTTAAGGCGCACAATCCCATCTGATCGCTTTAAGTCCTCTTATTTTTAAGGCGCACGATCGTCTATAATCATCGCTTTAAGTCCTCTTATTTTTAAGGCGCACGATCCCATCTGATCGCTTTAAGTCCTCTTATTTTTAAGGCGCACGATGTTATAGCGGGTTCCCTCTGGAACCAATTCGTTGCTCACACCCACTAGGGCACACAACATCACAAAAATGCACATCATGATGCTGGGAATACAATGACTCATGACATTCAAATGCACACATATATGCAACCATCTCAATCAACAAAAATCATGCTTTGCAATTCAAGGCCAAAACAATGCATTTATTTGCCATACGGCCACAAACCATCATCACACCATCTAAACACATACCTTCACATTACATAACATCACACCAGTCATACAGTACATATCACACACATGTTGCATAATAACACGTCAAATGCACACCATTAAAACGATAAAAGTCAATAACGACACATTCCAAATTCCCGACATAATTAAATCGGCCAACGATCTCGAAACCATCAATATAAGAAAGAACACGGTAAAAGCTTTCTAACGCACCAAACCACGCCTCAAACCGGCTTACAGATTAAAATTTATAAAGAAACAAATTGGGAAAAGCTGTCACATTCACATTGTGAAGCTCCTAGCGAGTCCTTTGCTTCTTCATTCGCAGTGCGAATGTCCCAGCGAACCAAGTCAGAACTGAAAATAGCCTATAAAATTCCCAACGTTCGCAGTGCGAACTATCCAGCGAACCTTCGCTACACCCTTCGCAGTGCGAGTTCCCCAGCGAACCAAGTCAGAGAGCAAACAACACAAAATAACCCAAAGTTCGCAGTGCGAACCTCTGGCGAATGCTCGCCCACACCTTCGCAGTGTGAATTGCCCAAGAATGTTCGCTTTCCCTTTCGCTAGGGGATTTTCAGTGCGAACCTGCGAATACCAGAAATCCCAGCAGCGCTGTTACACAACCCAAAATGATATTTTCTCAACCAAAACATTTCCAAACCAACATATAACAATCAGAACATAGTCTAATCATGGTAACAAGTATTCTACCGCATTTACATCGATTTCCAACCGCGAAAACATCGATTCCTCTATCGACCTAAAATCGAAAACTATGAAAACACAACAAACAATCCAATACACACATACATAATCATACACAAGCATAGTATATCAAGTTTCGCACCCTTACCCGATTAAATTGCATTTTAGAAAGTCGGTTGAATCGGTTCCTAATTCCACAAGTTTTCCTCTCTTTTCTTCTTTCTCTTCTCTTTCCTTCTTTCTCTTTTTCTTCTCTTCTTTTTCTTTCCTTTCTATTTTTCTCTCTTTTCTTTCTATTATATGAAAAATATAATATCTACCCAACCAAAAGACCAAAATACCCCTACACTCAAATATCTCGCAAACGTTCCCAAAACGCAATAAAATATAATCACGATGAAAAACAACATATTTTCGAATAAAAGTCAGAAATAAAATAATATAATAATAAAATAATCAAAACGACTCAATTAAATAAAAATAACTAAAACTGGGGCGTTACAGAGAGTACTCCTTCAGTGTTGGTGATAGTTGATAATCCGGGAATGTGAAACAGTGATAGACCGGATCGTAGAACTGAATGAGCGTAGCCAGGATTCCTTCAATTACATGGACCCTTAACAGAGACAGTAGTCCTTTGTACTTAGGTCGGAAAGCATCAGGGTTGGTGATCATCCTTGCCAACCCTCTTAAATCCTCTAATTTTGGAACCTTGAAGGTGTACTTGTGAGTCTTCCTTCTACCGAAATCCATAACGCAATCTTTCTCTCTGACATTTGCAATCATTGTCTTAGCTTAATTTGAAAAAGAGAGACTAGAAGAGAAAATTTTTCTTTGTTTTAATGTTTTTTAATGAATGCATGAATGCAACACACAAAAACATAGAAAAAACATGGGGTCAAAGGTTCGGTGTCATGAAGTCAAGGCTCTACCCATCTCCAAAGGTTATACTGGTGATTTTTTGTACCTGTCCTCAAAATCATTGACCTCTCTTGGGATAACAATAGCAGGCCGGAATCACTCGAGCGAGCTGATGTATCTTAGAGTAATCTCAAATGAGGGTAGTATCGCGTGACAACTATTTCCGATAGTTTCCGCACTACTTTATATTAACATGGTTTTAGTCTACTAAAATCCTCAGCTTCTCAGATAACCCAATAGAACAATCTGCTTTCAACAACCGAAGTCGTATAGGCATTGAATCCGCAAAGGGTATCTCCACTGATTCGATGGTCGACCGGGACCTCTTATTTGGGAGTCACTCCCTGTAAGATTACCCGTCTAGTGCCATCACTTATCTTAGGTGTATACTCAATCTTTCCACATGCGGCATCACCCCGCAGTCCCATTAGCAGAAAAATAAACACAGATATCAATTACGAAAAGCAGTATATATATTTGTCCTAACATCCTAGACTTCTATAATCCTATTCCTATACAGACAATGACTCCCCAGCAGAGTCGCCATTTTCCTGTGGAAATGGGGACGATGCCCCAAAGATAAAAATACAAGGACGTCCCCAGCAAAGTCGCCATTTTCCTGTAGCGAGCGATTTTTGTCGATGACGCGACCGCCTTATCGCTGAATATTGGGTTTTCCTCCTCAAGGGGAAAGGGGTGCTACTTTCTGATTTCTTTATTTATCCCATGAAGCTGGAAGGGAAAGGGAAGCTATCTAAAACTAACCTTGCACGCGAATGTTAAACTGAACAAACGCTTTAAAGAGATTGGGGGGTCCGGGGTCAGGTTATACAATGGGTAGTTGTCAATTACCCATCCTATACGTGGTTATCCACAAGATGTTAGCTTTAAGTACCGCTTTATAATTTATAGTGTTTATCTGCTGATGGGTTGGGAAAGTTTCTTAGGAAAGTGTGATAGGGAGAGTGACTTTTTGTTGATGTTCGGGTTCTGCCCGAGGTTTTTGGTAAGGTACTGGACCTAAGGTTTTTGATTGATGTGTGAAGGTACGGGACCTAGAGTTTTTGATTAGTATGTTCGCTAAGATTTCACAATCTTATGCCTATATATTCCCGTTTAAATGAAATAGGGAAATCAGAGCAATCATAGTTCCTCCTATTCTAAGGGAGGAAAAGATGTTTTGGTGTCTTATTCAAAGCCCAAGACAGAGGCTAAAAAGGGTTATTTTGTATCTTGTTCAAAGCCCAAGATTGAAGCTAAAAGTTTGACTGAGAGAGAACTTGTCATCTCTAAAGAGGGATTGTTGATTTTTGTGTGCCTTGATCAAAGCCCAAGGTTGAAGCTAAGAGATTGATTGACTCGGCTAGGGGTTTTCCTTATATAAAGCCTGCGAGGAGGCTAAGTTTGACTGACTCAACAAGAGAGTGTTTATATCTATCTCATACAAAGCACGAGATTGAGGCAAAAAAGAGACTGACTCTTTGGGGATATCATTATACAAAGCCTAAGAGGAGGCTAAACGTTGATTTTTCTGGGGAAAATGTTCTTTTTGTCTTGTACAAAGCCCAAGTTTGGGGCTTAAAGGGATTTTGACTCTGCCGGGGAGTTTTGTATGTGTCTCGTACAAAGCCCAAGATAGAGGCTGAAATGGGAAATTTAGTTGACTCTGGTGAGGATTTTTTAATTGTCTTGTATGAAGCCCAAGACGGAGGCTAAACGGTTTTGACTCTGCTGGAGAGCGCTATCTATCTTGTACGAAGCCCAAGATGGAGGCGGAAAAGAGTTTGACTCTGCTTGGGAGTTTATTCTTCAAAGCCTAATGAAGGCTCGGAGGAATTGACTTCGTGGGAGAAAAAGTTCTTCCCAAGATTATGAAAGTTTATATCTCGTACAAAGCCCAAGTGGAGGCTAAAAGGGTTTGACTCAACAAGAGAGTATTTTTATTTGTCTCCTACGAAGTCCGAGATAGAGGCTAAAAGGGTTGACTTAACAAGAGAGTACTTGACTCAACAAGAGAGTCTGAAAAGTGGTTGACTCAACAAGAGAGTCTGAGACTGTGATTGGACTCAACAAGAGAGTCTCGAGAATTGACCGACTCATCAAGAGAGTCTGAAAAGGTTATCTCCACTGGGGAGAATCATTGTACAAAGCCCAAGAGGAGGCCGACTTCGTTGAGGAAGGATCATTATACAAAGCCTAAGAGGAGGCTAGCTTCTGCAGGGGATTCTTGAGATCCCGAGGCAGGTCCAAATGGGGAATCAACTCTTGTATGGGAATGTATAAGAATTGATAGATCAGAAACCTTGAGGCTCTGATTTGAGATAATGTTAAACTGACCCTGGTTGGGGAATTTCGGGAGAAAGACAGGGTTTTAGAACCCACAAGTTTTAACTCTCACTGGAGATTAATCCAGAATCTGGGGTTTCTCCTATGTTTTGTAAGGAACTTGAGAATGTCTTTGAGAATCAAGAGGGTTTAGACTGTCCAAGTCTATTGGAAGAGTTTTATCTTTTGTATGATGCCCAAGAGGAGGCCGACTCTTTTAAGGGATGGGTATCAACCCTAAAATTGGTCTGAGAGTTTTGACTCTTTTTAGAAAGACAGCTCTAACGAAGGATGGCTAAGTTCTGTCCCATACCTTTAAGAGGTCTTCAAGGTCCTTGTATTAAGCCCAAGAGAAGGCATGAGAACTTCTAAGAAGCTGGAGGGTCCTTGTACAAAGCCCAAGAGGAGGTGGGGTGCTTTTAGGAAGCCTGTGGGTCCCCAAACCAAGATAAGTTCAAGAAATGCAATTCACAGAGAAGAGATCATTCCAGGAAAGTTCGAGGGTTTGGAAGAAACTCAAGAGATGTTATTCACAGAGAATAGATCAACTCCGGGGAGTAGAATTTCTTTGACAATTTCTAGGGGTGACAGTCTGAGAAAAGTTTCACCGAGAATACTGCCTTTCTCTTTGTTCCATATTGTTTAACCCTAAGAGGAGGGAAGACTGTATCTGGAAATCCTATGGGGATCTAGTTTTGTTTGTATTTAAGAGTGACCAACAGGCTTTACTTAGTTCTAGACCTAATTGCCGGGGAAAACTCTAAATAACTATACTAGTATATATACAGTTGATATATGACAAGTATTTTAAAAGGTTATGAAAGAAGACTAACCATGCGCAGCTTCCCATAATACAGTTATATATATGAAAGCTGTAAATGAAAGAGGATAAACACTTACCCGTTGTAGAGCTTCCATGCTATTTTGTTAGTTGTTCAAAGAAATTAAAGAAAGTTTTGATAACAACTATATATTTGGATTCAAAATCAAAAGGGCGGTGGTTTTGAAAAGATTGTTGGGGCTTACAGCTTACGGAGAGGCCCAAGGTTTTACAGTGATCGCACCGTTGTTTTGGATACCGCCTCGGGACTTATACAATGACTGAGGCCCAAAGATGGTTTTTTATTTATTTACAAGGAATGGGTCTTACACTCTCTCAAGAGGCCCAAAGATTATTTTTGTACAAGTGATGGGGCTTACAACTCAGGGAGAGGCCCATTTGATTTATGTTTGAAAATGGCGATCGCGCCGAGATTTTCCATCATGTCGGGACTTATACAATATCTAAGGCCCAAAAAGGTTTTATGTACAAAGGGGTTGGGTCTTACACTCTATTAGAGGCCCATAGAGTTTGAAAATGAATAAAGATGGGTCTTATAGCTCAAGGAGAAGCCCAGTTATGTTTGTTTTAAAGGCGACGATCGCGCCGAACTTTTGAAAATATACAGGGGGCTTATACAATATGTGAGGGCCAAAATTGTTTATTTACAAAGGGATGGGTCTTACACTATCTCAAGAGGCCCATGAGTGGTGGAAAACCGTTTGTTTAAGGTGAAAATCAAAGAAACCCTAATTTCATCATTTTTTAAAAAGTAATCCTTTTAAAAAATAAATAAAATGACAAAAATACCAAATAAGTCTAAATAAACCACTTGTGATTTTTTGTTAAGGTTTGAAAAAATTAAGTTTTAATTATAGGATGATTTAGGGCTCATTTGATCTTGATTTTCAAAATAAATATTCATTTTTAAAAGGTTTAAAAATAATAAAAAATGAATTTATTTACAAAAATATCAACTATTTTAAATAAATAGTATAAATTTGATTTTTCTATGGAATACAATACTTCAACATTTTTGTGATTTTTTGCAAAAAGAACCAATAAAAAATAATTAAAATTGAGAGAGTTATTAATTTTTCAAATCATTTAAAAATAACATGAAAAATAATAAAAAAGTGGAAAAATGAGAAAAAAGAGGATCTGGGGCGAGGGGGATTCGAACCCCAGACCTCCTAGGTGCAACGCGTGCCTTCTACCACTGGGGTGGTGATACATTCATGTATCAAAACCACCCCATAAATATATGAGGCAATGTCTTGTTTTTGGCTTGGTCAAGGCAAGGCAGGGCAAGGTTTTGGCCAAAAACGTGAAGGTCGTAACTTCCTCATTTCTTCATGGATTGGGACAAAATTTATATGCATCTAGCCTAGAATTTCACAAGGAATCCAATGGCAGTGGTGGTTTTTTCAGATGAGGCTCCTATTTAAAAACCCGATAGTGTTTTTGAAATAGGCCTATAATTGCATTTTCTATGCTACCTCTTGTTACAGGAATGAATTACATGATGAATTGGCCCAAACACAACATATATAACATGTATGAGATGTGCATGATCAGTGGACTTCAAAGCAATGCATATTTCAAAGAGTTTGAAATTCTGGTACCAGGCGTGTGATGTTAAGGTGCGATGTCACAACAACACACTCTGCAATAATGGACAGAATAAGCAATAAGAAAACACAAGGAATTGTTCACCCAGTTCGGTCTAACTACCTACGTCTGGGGGCTACCAAGCCAGGGATGAAATTCACTACTTGTAGATATAATTTACAGACTCAACACAGCAGTTGACAATCTCCTAAACTTATACTCTACTAGTGACTTTCTACCTAAGAAACCACTTAGATATGAGAACACTACTCAATCCCCTAAAACACTCAAAGAACAACCTCTTTGAGATCCCTTGATCTTGCTTCCTAGCTTCGATCAATCAACAACTCTCTATTGCTTCACAGCTTCTAGAGAGGATAGAAAATTCAACACCTATTCAAACCTAGAATAGTGTGATTACAAGTACTCTAAACAAACCCTAGACTCTAAGCCTCCAGCTTTTGATCTTCAATCTGTTTTCTGTACCTTCTTCCTTGGTCTTGTGCGCTTTATATAGCTCCTTGAATTTGGATTGGATTTGTCACAATATTTGATCAGATTTGTTAATTAAAAACTGAATCTTTTAAAACAGATTTTATCCCCAAAATCTTTTTAAATCTTCCACCTTTTAATTCTCCAACAAACCTGCAATCAAATCTCCCATGTAACAGAAAATATCTAGCCCAAGATATTCTCATCCAACGAGTCAACACTCTCCACAATTCCAGCTAATACGCGACCCTAATAACAACAAGCCCATGCTGTCATTAGCTTCAGTTCTGCAGATCTGATGTTACAACATCACCTATATGACATCAGACATCCACTTCAGCAACTAGCAACCTTAACACAGCCAAGTGTTAAGTGCAATGTTATGACATCAAGCCCATGACATCAAACATAGTTAACCTTCACAACTTAGTACAGCCCAGTACTAAGACTCAATGCTGCAACATCAACACCATGACATCAGCATTGAACACCTTGTTGTTTTACCAAAATTCCAGCCAATCCAGGAACTTACAATCTCCCCCTTTGGCTAATTTTGGCTAAAACAATCTCTGCATCTTTAGAGACTTCAGCAGCGGAATATCTTCAATATTTTGAAACTTTAACTTGCAGCAGTTTGACAATCTTCATATAGTCTTCATTACTTGATCTGCTGCAGCACCATCTTCATTATTGACAACAGCCAATTGGTGCTCCCCCTCAAAAACTTGAACCAGCATCACAGCTGTTCAGTAGCTCACAATGTGTAGCACATCTCCCCCTTGATGTTTGCTTTGCTGCACTCTGAACTCTTAATGCTATGAATACTTCACTAGTAGCTCCACAACTATGCTGTCTATACTCCCCCTCCACAGCTACATCAGCACACTTTCCACTTTTCAACTAGACACCTTAATCTTTTACTACTCTTCTCTTTATGGCATTTATTAACTCTCCCCCTTTTTAGCCATAATTAGACAATTATCTCCTGGCAGTTGGCTACACACAAGCCCAGAACCTCCAACTGCCCACAACCCCTTTTGCAAATTTAGTCTTCATGAATGCAGATTCCCAATTTGCTTCTTAACCTTTCAAATTGGTTTGCATCTAAGGCTTTAGTGAATATGTCAGCCAGTTGATTCTCTGTGGCTACATGTTCTAAGGTAACGATTTTATCTTCAACCAGATCTCTTTGGAAGTGATGTCTTATATCTATGTGCTTAGTCCTACTGTGCTGTATAGGATTTTTAGAGATGTTAATGGCACTCAAATTATCACAGTATAAAGTCATAACATCTTGTTCGACATTGTATTCACTCAACATCTGCTTCATCCACACTAGCTGAGAGCAACTACTTCCTGCTGCTATATACTCAGCTTCTGCAGTTGAGAGAGACACACAGTTATGTTTCTTGCTGAACCAGGAAATCAGATTATTCCCTAGAAAGAAACAACCTCCTGAAGTGCTTTCCTATCATCTGCACTTCCAGCCCAATCAGCATCACAGTATCCTTTTAACTCAGTTCCAGTATTATGACTGTACAGCATCCCATAGTCACTTGTCCCATTCACATATTTCATAATCCTCTTTACTTGGTTTAAGTGACTTACCTTAGGATCAGACTGATATCTTGCACACAGTCCAACAGCAAATGAAATGTCAGGTCTGCTTGCTGTGAGGTATAGCAAACTCCCAATCATACTTTTGTACAAGCTTTGGTCCACACTCACTCCATTCTCATCTTTGGATAACTTCAAATGTGTAGGAGCAGGAGTTCTTTTGTGATTTGCTTTATCCAGGCCAAATTTCTTTACTGTACTCTTAGCATACTTGCTCTGAGAAATAAAGATAGAGTCCTCCATTTGTCTGACTTGTAGTCCAAGAAAGTAGCTGAGTTCTCCCACCAAACTCATTTCAAATTCAGATTGCATTTGTTGAACAAACTGTTTGACCATAGCTTCTGACATTCCCCCAAATACTATTTCATCCACATAGATTTGGGCTACCATCAACTTTCCGCCTTCTTCTTTGACAAACAGGGTTTTGTCTACCCCTCCCTTTCTATATCCACTAGCTGTTAAGAATTCTGTTAGCCTTTCATACCATGCCCTTGGAGCTTGTTTTAAGCCATATAGAGCTTTCCTCAGTTTGAACACATGATTGGGGAAGTTTGGATCAGTGAATCCTTTCGGTTGATCAACATAGACTTCTTCATTCAGATAGCCATTCAGAAAGGCACTCTTCACATCCATTTGGAACAGCTTGAATCTTAGGTTACAGGCCACACCTAAGAGAAGCCTGATGGATTCTAATCTAGCCACTGGAGCAAAAGTCTCATCAAAATCAACTCCCTCTACTTGAGTATAGCCCTGTGCAACAAGTCTGGCTTTGTTTCTTGTAACTATTCCAAGCTCGTCTGACTTGTTTTTGAAGATCCATTTTGTTCCAATAACATTCACCCCTTCTGGTCTTGGCACTAGATCCCAGACATCATTTCTTCTGAACTGCTCCAGTTCTTCTTGCATGGCACTTATCCAAAATTCATCTGTCAAAGCTTCCTTGACATTCTTTGGCTCAATTTTGGAAACAAAGCATGAGCTAGCAATGACTTCTCTAGATCTAGTTCTTACTCCAGAATTTGGATCGCCTATAATTAGTTCCTTGGGATGGTCCTTCTGGATTCTGATTGAAGGATCTTTCTGAGGTTGTTCAGGCTCAGCATTAGTGGTACCAGGAGAGGTATTTCTTTCTTCAACATCAAAAGATGCTTCACCAGCAGGTGTTTCAACATCTTCTATAACATCCTCAACTTCCTGCTTATCTTCATCATCTATCACAACATTGATAGACTCCATCATAACTTTGGTTCTGGAGTTGAAGACTTTATAAGCTCGGCTATTAGTAGAGTATCCCAAAAAGATTCCTTCATCACACTTGGAATCTAGTTTTCTTCTTTGCTCCCTATCAGTCATAATATAACATTTACTTCCAAATACATGAAAGTATTTGACATTTGGTTTCCTCCCCTTCCATAGCTCATACAGAGTAGATGAAGTCCCTCTTCTTAGGGTAACTCTGTTGTGAATATAGCAGGCAGTGTTCATGGCTTCTGCCCAGAAGTGATAAGGAAGTTTCTTGGCATGAAGCATTGCTCTTGCCGATTCTTGTATAGTTCTGTTCTTCCTTTCAACAACTCCATTTTGCTGAGGTGTGATAGGGGATGAAAACTCATGACTTATTCCTTCAGTTGAGCAAAATTCTTCAAACTTGCTATTCTCAAACTCTCTTCCATGATCACTTCTTATTCTGATGACCTTACTCTCCTTTTCCCTTTGGAGTCTTTGGCAGAGCTCTTTGAAGACATCAAACACTTCAGATTTGTCTTTGGTGAAATTTACCCAAGTGTATCTTGAGTAGTCATCCACGACAACATAAGCATATCTCTTTCCACCTAGACTTTCAACCTGCATGGGTCCCATCAGATCCATATGAAGAAGCTCCAACACCTTGGAGGTGGTGTCATGTTGAAGCTTCGGATGAGACATCTTTTTCTGCTTTCCTTTTTGACAGTCTCCACACACTTTTCCTTCCTCAATGCTCAGTTTGGGAATCCCTCTGACTGCCTCTGAGGAGATAATTCTTTTCATTCCCTTTAGGTGAAGATGTCCCAACTTCTGATGCCAGATTTTGACTTCATCTTCTTTAGCAAGCACACACGTGGATGACTCAGAGTTTTGAGGTGCCCACAGATAACGATTGTCCTTTGACCTGTCTCCCTTCATGATTACTTCTCCTTTGTCATCTTTGACCACACATTCAGACTTAGTGAAGTCTACTTTGAATCCTTGATCACATAGTCGACTGATACTAATCAAATTTGCTGCTAGTCCTTTAACAAGTAGGACATTCTCTAGTCTGGGAGCATTGGCACAATTTAGTTTGCCAATCCCCTTTATCTCCCCTTTGACCCCATCACCGAATGTCACGTAGCCAGAAGTCTGAGGTTTCACATCAACGAGCAGATTCTTTACTCCAGTCATGTGTCTTGAACACCCACTGTCAAAATACCAGTCATCTTTGGTAGAAACCCTTAAGGAGGTGTGAGCTATCAAGCTGATAACTTTAGGTATCCATTTCTTCACCACTTTAGTTCTTACCTCTTTGGGTTGAGGAGAAGGATTAGGATAACCATGTAGCTTGAGGCATGAGGACTGGATATGTCCGATCCTACCACAGTAGAAGCATCTTCTTCTGCTTTGATAGGGCTGTGACTGCCACTCATACTTTTTTCTTCTTACACCATAGTTGAGTTGTCTTTTCATGTACTGATGATGCTGTCTCTTAGGCTGTCTACTATGGTGATGTGGCTTCCTTCTTCCATAGCAATGAGGAACAGCTTTGTTGAATTTGTTTCCATTCCTGTTCTTATGATGATGAACCCTGTTCTGATTGCACCCAGCAGTCTCCAAGTTCTTGTGAAATTGGGGAGGCGTATGCTGACTAACTCCTTGAGACTGAGGACTATTCTTCTTTGATGTAGGATTCTGTCTCTTGGGTTGATGTTGAGACACAGGTTGAGACATCTCTCTTGTTGTTCCTGAAGTGCTGGCCACATATCCTATTCCTGATTTATCTCCAACTGCTTTCTCAGACTGAAGAATTTTATCCAGATTAGTAGTACCACTGTTCATCATCCTAACAAATTTTGTCATCTGCGCCAATTGAGACTTAACAAGTACAACTTCGTTCTCTCGGTCAGCTTTTTCACTTTCAAGCTGAGCAATCTGTTGTTTGTGACACTTGTTTTCTTGACAAATTTCAGCACTTTTTAAACACAGCTCTCGATAAGTAGATGCTAGTTCCTCATAGGTTATTTCTTCATCACTGTCATCATCTGACACAACTGTTCCTGTTAATGCTCTAGCATGCCTTGCTGACTCATCTTCATTTTCACTACCAGATTCAGACCAGGAGACTGACATCCCCTTCTTCAGTTTCTTCAAGAATGTGGGACATTCTTTCTTAATATGTCCATACCCTTCACATTCCACGCATTGAACACCTTTATCCTGGGCAGGCTTCTTTTCATCTTTCTCTTTAGCCTTACTGATGTCAGAAGAACTGTTCTTGACCCTAGGCTTGTAGTTATTGTTCCACCTTTTTAACACTTTGTTGAATTGTCTTCCCAGCATTGCTATGGCCTGAGATAAGTCATCCTGGGATTCAGAACTCTTCCCTTCTTCCTCTTGATCATTTGACACCAGAGCTATATTCTTTGGCTTCTTTTCTGGTTCTTCCTCATTCAACCCAAGCTCAAAGGTTTGAAGAGATCCAATGAGCTCATCTACTCTCATCTTGCTGATGTCTTGTGACTCTTCAATAGCAGTAACCTTCATCTTGTATTTTTTGGGGAGGGATCTAAGAATCTTCCTCACCAGCTTTTCATCAGACATTTTCTCACCTAGAGCACTGGAAGCATTTGCCAGCTCTAGAACATTCATGTGGAAGTCATGAATGGTCTCCTCATCCTTCATCTTCAGACTTTCAAATTTTGATGTTAAAATCTGAAGTCTTGACATCTTGACTCTCGATGTTCCTTCATGTGTTGCCTGCAAAATACCCCAAGCTTCCTTAGCAACTTCACAGGTATTGATCAACCTGAAGATATTTTTATCCACTCCATTGAATATGGCATTTAGAGCTTTGGAATTTCCAAGGGCAAGCTCATCTTCCTCCTTGGTCCAGTCTTCTTCAGGTTTTGGCTTTGAGGTGCCTTCTTTATCCTTGCCAGCCTCATCTTTCTCACATACCTCTGGAGCTTTCCACTCTTTAATGACAGCCTTCCAAGCTCTACTGTCTAATGACTTTAAAAAGGTAGTCATTCTAGGCTTCCAATACTCATAGTTTGAGCCATCCAAGATAGGGGATCTGTTGACGAATCCTCCAACCTCTTTGTCCATCTTTCACCAGAAAGTAACTTCCCTAGATCTCACCCAGAGACAGACAGGATGCCTGCTCTGATACCAAATGAAATTCTGGTACCAGACGTGTGATGTTAAGGTGCGATGTCACAACAACACACTCTGCAATAATGGACAGAATAAGCAATAAGAAAACACAAGGAATTGTTCACCCAGTTCGGTCTAACTACCTACGTCTGGGGGCTACCAAGCCAGGGATGAAATTCACTACTTGTAGATATAATTTACAGACTCAACACCCCAGTTGACAATCTCCTAAACTTATACTCTACTAGTGACTTTCTACCTAAGAAACCACTTAGATATGAGAACACTACTCAATCCCCTAAAACACTCAAAGAACAACCTCTTTGAGATCCCTTGATCTTGCTTCCTAGCTTCGATCAATCAACAACTCTCTATTGCTTCACAGCTTCTAGAGAGGACAGAAAATTCAACACCTATTCAAACCTAGAATAGTGTGATTACAAGTACTCTAAACAAACCCTAGACTCTAAGCCTCCAGCTTTTGATCTTCAATCTGTTTTTTGTACCTTCTTCCTTGGTCTTGTGCGCTTTATATAGCTCCTTGAATTTGGATTGGATTTGTCACAATATTTGATCAGATTTGTTAATTAAAAACTGAATCTTTTAAAACAGATTTTATCCCCAAAATCTTTTTAAATCTTCCACCTTTTAATTCTCCAACAAACCTGCAATCAAATCTCCCATGTAACAGAAAATATCTAGCCCAAGATATTCTCATCCAACGAGTCAACACTCTCCACAATTCCAGCTAATACGCGACCCTAATAACAACAAGTCCATGCTGTCATTAGCTTCATTTCTGCAGATCTGATGTTACAACATCACCTATGTGACATCAGACATCCACTTCAGCAACTAGCAACCTTAACACAGCCCAGTGTTAAGTGCAATGTTATGACATCAAGCCCATGACATCAAACATAGTTAACCTTCACAACTTAGTACAGCCCAGTACTAAGACTCAATGTTGCAACATCAACACCATGACATCAGCATTGAACACCTTGTTGTTTTACCAAAATTCCAGCCAATCCAGGAACTTACAGAGTTCAAGTTGTGATGCTTACCTCTTTTGGAGCTTTTTGGGCTATCTGCCAAGTTCCTTGTGCCAGAAACAATTTGATGTTTTGAGCACTCTCAAATGATCTCTTAGAAGCTTTTAGAATGGTTGGAACCAGCTGAAATCCTCAGGAACAAGTTTGACCTCTTTCTTGCAAAATGAGCAAAAGTGACCAATATGGCAACTCTCTCAAATGTTGTTCCAGATGTGGGGAACCATTTGGGATAGTTCAAGGGTGATATTTGGAGTGTGTTTGAGGTCTTATCTGGTTTTGAAAGTGACTGAATCAAGACATGGCTTGAAAAATGCAAAAAGTCCAATTTTGAGGTTTTGAGAGGGGACTTTGTGATTTTGGTGTTACAGGTCACATATGGGAGTTTGGACAGCCTAGATATGACATATTGGATGTGTTTGGATCATGAGCTGTGATGGAAATGCTCTCTAACTCAAAAACTCAGAGTTACCTTGCAAAAGAAGGCATTTTGGCCTAGAGAAAGGGATTTTGAGGAAAACAAGTGTTGTAGTGTTTTGATGTACTCAAACTGAACACAAATGAGCTCTATTTATAGTAGAGCAAGTTTGTTTTGCAACCAATAGTGAATGGTGGCTGCAGCAGGCCTTTGGCCAATTGGATGACTTTGGAATCTTAAGTCTCCTCTAGCCATTGACTAGAGGTTAGAGCACAGACCTATGGTTCCTTGGTTCAGAGATTATCCTTGACTCATTCAGTTGGAATAGGCTCAGTTCATGCCACCTTGGTGCATCCATTGAATGCTTGGAAACAAAATTGGATATTTGGCACATTTTAACCTTTTTAGGTTTGGCATGCTACTTGTAGATTCATGGACTTGTGAGGCTTGGGGATCAGATCATTCCATCCTTGTTTTATCCTCAGATGTGTCCAAAATGATGACAAGGCTATGAGTTGTTAGATTGGATCAAATCTAGAAAAAACGCATCAAGTCTGCCAAATCTGTCTTGGAGGAAATCAGTTCATGAGGCCATGTTTCAAGGGTTGTATCTCCTTGCTCAAATGGAATTTGATGGAGTTCTTGGACATTTTGGAAAGCTGATATATCCTATTTTATCATGATGTCCAACTTTAGTTTTGATACAACTTGAATTACATTGAAAACTGCCCCTACTTTTGGGAAAAATAAGGCAGATTCTGACTTAGTGAAAATTTCACTAAGTGTTGGAAAAATGTCACTTTTGTGTTTTCAGCCGTTTTGATCACTCCATAACTTGAAATCCATGAGGAATTGGAATGAGCTGTAGTTGAAGCTTTTAAAGTATGCCATGAGATTTACAAATCCATCTTTGGATCAGCCAAAATGGTTGCTTGGATCTCAAGTTATGATCCTTGGAAGTTGGTACCCTAGCCACTTTGTTCCATAACTTAGAAAATTTCTAAGTTTTTTATGGTTACCCCTTTTACAAGTTATCCCACTTTCTTTGATTTTTCTTGATGAATGATGATTCAAATTACACATTAACATTATTTTAGGGTTAAGGAACCTTGGTTGACCAAAAAATCAAAAAGTCAAATTTTGACTTTTTGGTACAGTTGACTTTTTATCAGATGAATTCCAAACTGTGCGATCCCCTATGAAATCAAGTCCTTGACCTAATTCAAACTTAATGGATGGATTCCATAGGTGTTATAGGGTGTACTGAATCATGTCCCAAGGTTTGGGAGCATGTCCTGGTCAAAAGTCAAAGGTACAGTTGACTTTTTCTTCGAAACCCTAATTGTGGTCTAGATGAAATTGAAACTTGTGGATCAAGCTTCTTGGGTCAATCCATTGTTGCAAATGGATAAATGTGGTTTATTAGAGACCCTAAAATCATGCCTTGAGGTCTTGGCTCATGTTTTGTCCCAAAAGTCAACTTAGTGGTTGTCGCTCCCGGGATTTTCATCCAAGTACAAACGCGAAAGTGGCACCGAAACAGAGTCGCCAACAATGTGTATTTATCCCATGAGAGGGAAAGGAAACACCGGATAAACCTGATGGGAAGGAAAAGCATGGTCTTGCGACCAAGAGAACTGGGTTCGGGAGTCGGTTACGCGAGAGGAAGGTATTAGCACCCCCTCGCGTCGATCGTACCCAATGGGATCCACGCTTGCTTGTCTCGATCAAAGGGTGTAAGGAAAGGATACTGGAAAAGGAACTGCTAGCTGGAGAACTGGAAAAGGAAAGGAGAGATAAAGAGAAACAAATGTAGGGAAAATAAAAGAAGTGCTCGAATGGGCCCTACCCCACTGCCTACATATCTCATCGGGAGCATGAGAATCAGAGCGACGTAGTTCCCCTCAACGAGGGTCGCTTTGTTTGTGTTTTTTAGTGGAAACGTCAGAGTACGCGTTCTAGCACTTAGGTGTTGCAACTCGCTGTATGGAGACTTAGGCGTTACCTGTTTGCGGTAGAACGGACTTGACGAGTCCTTAAGGAAGGAGTGAAGAAGATGAGAAAATAGAAATCCCGGAGGAAAGACGTTATTGTTTGTTTGAAGTCTTTTAGAAAGAAGTGTTTTTTTGAAGTTGTTTTTATAACGCATATTGCATTCAAGTCTATCGTATAAGATCGAATGCTTCGCATGGTCGTCCTAACAGGCCGTATGCTAAACACTCTAGGAAGGTGGAGAGAAACCCTCCTCCTTCCATTTCCCACACTTTAGGTTTAAGTGCAATACATGTTATGCCATCATTAAGTGTTTTTTACTTTTATTTTGAGATGAGAAAGATGGAGACTCAAATGGTCGAGAAAGATAAAATCTAATGAGGGAGACTAAGACTAAACCTTAGAGTTATCATACATGGAGATCCTAAGGTTTATGTGGTTTAAGAAATCTAATCCTAAAAGAAAGGAGAAGAAGAGAAAAAGAAACAACTTACTTCCAAGATGGAAGTTAAGTTGATCCTAAAGAGGGGTGAAGAAGAAGTTATTCAAGGAAAGCGTATAAATGCTCATCATGATCACAAGTTGAATTATTAAAGAAATGAGAGAAGATGAAAGAAAGAAGTGTATGTGGAATCATATCCACACACTTACTTACCCTTAGCACCTACATGAAAAGGTTAGTTCAAAAACTACTTACAAGAAAAGCCTAAGCAAAAGAACTTGGTCAAACAAACAAATGGAAGGAAACAATGAAAACATCAGCTATTACAGCCCACATGCAACAGAACAACAGTAAATTCATCTTTATATTCCAAACAGCAAACAACAGCTCATGTTCAGCATACAAAATGGGAGTAACAAGCATTTGGCAGCACATACTACAACACATATATTTTCAGGCAGCAGCGGAAGATTAGAGACAACATGCATTAACAGACAGTTTCAATCATGAACAACCATTATCATGAGTCAAGCCTTGCACATTCATCAAACAAACATGATCACAATCACATTACAAATCATGGTGAACAATCCTTGAAATCAAACATGTTATAATACACATTACAAAAGAATACACATTGTCAAGAATATGAGCAAGTCAAAAACAAGTATATATCTCTTGAAATGGAAAGCAAATGAACATGCGCATAGTAATCCCGACAACATAACATCAATTAGCAATTAATAAGCTCAAAGTGTGTGCATCATGTGTTCATCACATCAATTTATCTACAATGCAAACATTATGTTCAATGATGAAAAACAAAGGCACGCGTGTCGTAAAATCAAGTTCGTACTGTGGTGTGAGTTAAAATAGCTCGAAAATAATCCACCAACAAACAAGAAAATGCAAGAAAATCACATTCTGCTGCAGTGGTAACCGGTTAGCAGTTATGCTGTAACCGGTTACACAGTTCAAAACAGCCAGAAACTACACAAAAAACAACATGTTAACCGGTTACAGCATAACTGCTAACCGGTTACACAGCAACAGAGTTAAAAAAAACAGTTCCAAAAGCTCTTTTCAGCAGTAAATGACTTATTCAAACCACTCCAATGATCCTGTAATCACTTATGCACGAAAAAAACATTCAAACACAGTATTCAAACATCATTTAGATCCAATAATCATCCACATTAAGAATCAAAATCAAGCACATGGATCCAAATCAAAAATCACGAACGATCTACATCGAATAAGTTGCAAATAAGCTAAATCAAGTATAGATTTGAGGAAAACCAACCTACAAAGAGGAGATTTGCTTTGGTAATTGTTGCGAAGTGATCTTAGTGCAGAAAATGAAAGAAAACCAGAGATTCCTCAATCGATTGCCAAAGCGCGTCGAAACTGAATGAAATCGCGAAAATCCACCAAAATCCAACTTGCACCAAAATAAATGGTGAGAAACCTTTGGATTGAAGAAGAACAAGCTGAAATTCCAAAAAATCCAACCAATGCAAACCAAGAAATGAAGTTTAGCTCAAGAATTAATCACTTTTTAAGGTAAAAAGTGATTATTCCTTAAGAAATAAGAGCTTTTGTGTGTGGTTTTGGAAGAGAAGTAGAAGTTGTAGCAAAGTGAAGAGAGAAATGAGAGAGAATTGAGAGTGAAATGTGAGAAATTTGAGAAATGGTTGAAGTCCTTTGAAAATGAGTGAAGCATCTCTTAAATAGATTTTAGGTTTGGAGTATGAGAGGTTTGGAATGAGGTTTGGGTTTGGAGCTAGGGTCGGAGTTAGTTAGACTCAACTCACCGAGTCAAGTTAGTTAACTCGGTTAGTTAGGATCAACTCGGTTGCTTGGAAAACAAGGAACCTCAACTAGTGTATGGGTGCGTGACTTGGGCTGCAAGCAAGGCCCTGTGACTTGTGAACTTTCAGCATGAAACCACCATGTTCGAGCCCTCGTATTGCCTTCATAACTTGTTCAAATGAAATAATGTCCAACATCAAAGTTGAAGAGGGAATGGAGATGAACAACTTTGATGTTCAACAATTTTTCATTTGAAGCCTTCTTGATGGAGAAAATTGTTTTGACATTTGGCACGCCAACTGTTCGATGAAATTATGGCCTATGGGCCTGCGCTCGCCTTGCCGCGACTTGAGATTTGCCTTGATTTTGCCAAACTTTGATTGATCATAACTCCCTCAATTTTGATCCGATGGAAGAGTTCTTTATATGGATTTGAAGCTTAGAACATGAAATTTAATTGGATAAACTTGGGCCTGATTTTTGAAGCTTTTATCATTGAGAAAGGAAGCCTTAAAGTGGGGTGAAAAATGGTCCAAACTTGCCATTTTTGGAAACCCTAAAGTTTCTATTTTTGGCGGTTTTGTGATTTCTTGATTTTTCATAATTCCTCCATCTTTTCTTGATCAAATCTTGTCCAATGAACCTATATAACATGAATTTCATGAATTTGACCTTAAAAAGTCAGGAGTTGACTTTTTCACTGCACATTTGACTTTTTCCCCAATTTCTTGATTATCAAGCAACTGATCAATTGAACCTCTTCTGAAATGAATCAATGGCCAATATTTCATCCTTAGACACTTGATATCATGTAGAAAACATTGAGATCAAGTTTGAATCAAAATTTTATCAGGAGACCACTTGAATTCAAAACCCTAATCTTGGTACCCTCTGGTTAGAAGGAAAAAGTACATCCTCCAAATCCAAATTCCTCTGAACATGATGTATATCCTATCTAACAAAGAGGAGATATGACATTTGGAGGTGATAAAAACCCAAAGAGCTTGCTCATTTGAGAGTCAGATCCCCATTTTAGACTGTTTTGTATAGGAGATGATGCACTGTTCAATCCTCTTGATGATTTCCCTTCTTTCAATGAGTTGTGAGATCAAGGGGGGATGATATATGATGTAAGAGACCTTTGATGCTTGTGAGAGACCCTTGGCTCTTATTCTTTTGCTTTGGATGATCAACCCCTTTTGAGAAACAACTGATCTCATGCCCTCATGCAAGATGCAATGCTATGCTTTATGTTTTATTTTTCTATGCTTGAATGCAATGCAATGAAATGAAAGCTCATGCTAAATGATATGAAGAAATAAAAGGGAAAATTTTGGGGTATTACAGCTGCCCCTATTCAATCACTATAGACCTGAATGGATGATAGCGATTGCCGTCAGACTTTCAAGGTATGGATGGATTGAATACCGAAAATAACCAGAAAATTTGCACTCTGTGGAGAAGAAGAAAAGGGATATAAACCCAACCAAATGAACTCTGCTCGGATAAAATGCTGATGATGAAGAATAACACTGGATGTCTTTTTGAACAACACCAGACGACTACTGGCCTGCCACGCTACGGGTGGACTTTAACAACGTCTTTTGTACAACGCCAGACGACTACTGGCTTGCCACACTACGGGTGGACTTTAGCAATGTCTTTTGTACAACGCCAGCCAACTACTGGCCTGCCACACTATGGGTGGACTTTAGCAATGTCTTTTGTACAACGCCAGATGACTACTAGCTTGCCACACTACGGGTGGACTTTAACAATGTCTTTTGGAATGGAGTCAGACGACTACTGACTGATGTCATACCCCAAATTTTGACCACTAAGATTCCCCATCATTATGCAAATCATCATCACAATATGGATGTACCTTCATGCCTCATCAATCTCCTCAAGGATTGTTGAGCATTCACTACCATCAAGAATTAGGGTTTCAAGCCCTCTCAGAGCCTTAGACAAAGGATCAATCAAGGAAAGACTTGATCTTCAACTTGTCTAGCCACTCAAACATCCACAATGGATCAAAAGGACTCCCACTTCAAGGATCAAGCACAAGGCTGCTCCCTTCTAGGTGGATCAAGTCTCAAGATCGACAGTGTCACCAAATTAGGGTTTTGGTCGACCAGGGCCCCCAAATGGAAATTTTTCATCTGGGCACAAGCCAATGATCCAAAACATAACCTAATATACTCCATGGAACCTCATGGACCCAATCATCAGGTCAATTTTGCCTTAGGGGATGCATTCATCAAAAATCAGGAATTAGGGTTTCTTGACCTAATTCACCCCTAAGTTGACTTTTAGGGCAAATCACGAGCCAAAACCTCAAGACATGATTTGAGGGTCTCTAATGAACTATATTGATCCATTTTGGAACAATGGATTAATCCAAGAGGCTTGAGCAACAAGTCTCAATTTCATCTGCACCACAATTAGGGTTTCGCGAGGAAAGTCAACTGTAACTTTGACTTTTGACCATGACATGCTCCCAAGCCCTAAAACATGATTCAATATACCCTATGACACCCATGGAACATGTCCATCAAGTTTGATTTAGGTCAAGGACATGATTTCATGAAGAATTGCACAGTTTGGAATTCATTTGATAAAAAGTCAACTGTGCACAAAAGTCAACTTTGACTTTTTGAGATTTTTCACCAAAATGGATTTTTAACCCTAAAATGATGTTAATGTATGATTTGAATCATCATTCATCAAGAAAAATCAAAGAAAGTGGGATAACTTGTAAAAGGGGTAACCATAAAAACTTAGAAAAATTTCTAAGTTATGGAAAAAGTGACACTAATGTGCCAACTTTGGAGGATCATAACTCCTAAACCACAAGGCCATTGGTCCCCATTCAAAGCTTGATTTTTAGATCTCATTGCCCTCTACAAAAGCTTCATACTGACCTATGTCCAAATTCCTCATGGATTTTGAGTTATGGAGTGATCAAAATCAAGAAAAGTCACTTTGTTCCAACACTTAGTGAAAATTTCACTAAGTCAGATTTTACCCTACTTTTTGCCAAATGTAGGGGGATTTTTCACTTGGATTCAAAAGAGATCAAAACCAAACATGTTCAAACAGTTGTTGTATCATGTAAGGGCTTTCCAAAATGGCCAAGAACATTACCAAAATCAATTTGAGTCATGAGATATGACATTGGCAAGTTGCCTTGTTGAAATCTGTCAAGGCAAGGCAGATTTTACATTTTTGGTCGATTTACCAAAATCAGCCAAATCCAAATGCTCCTATCCACTTGGACACCTCTGAGGATTGAATCTAAAGGGGACAATCACTGAGCCAAGCCTCCAAATTCTTTGGAATAAGAAATAGCATGTTGAACCTAGAATGGCCAAAATAGGGACAAGACTCCAATTTTGGATTGGAGCATTCAATGGAAGCATCAAGGTGGCATGGACTGAGCCATTCTCAACTGAATTTAGTCAAGACTTATCCAAGACCAAGGGAACCACAACCCTGTGCCCTAACCTCTAGTCAATGGCTAGAGGAGACTTGCATTTCCATTGGCCAACATTGAACAAACACCTGCTGCAGTTGCCATTCACTGTGGAATCCAAAACAAACTTGCTCTACTATAAATAGAGCTCAATTGTGATCAGTTTGAGTACACCAAAGCCATTAAACAGATGCTTTCCTCAAAATCTCTTCTTTCACTCCAATTTTGCCTTCTAAGGTAAGTCACTATTGGGTTTTGACTTTGAGAGCTTTTCCAATCAAACAAATCACTCACACACATCACATACATCATATAGAAGTGATCCAAACACTCACATAACATCTGGAACACATATTTCACAAAATCACCAGCCAATTGCTCAAGTTCTTGACAGTTTTGCAGCTGAGGTACCATCTTCAGCTCCAAACCATTTCAATCCATTCCAAGCATTCATACACACTCCATGGCACCCAGGGAAGCTATCCAGATCATTGGAACCTAGCTGTAACACCTCCAACACAAATCACGATCACCAGCTGCAAGTGGTAAGCATGAGCTTTTCTAACTCTATGATCCATTCAACTTTTGCTGCACAATAATTTGGCCATATGTTCATAATCATGCATGGAATGTTTTCCCTCAATTAATTGCATTGTTTGAATCGTGTATCAAAAATCATAGCCTTCATGCAGAAATTAGGGTTCTTGAGGATTTTTCATGATTTCTTGTTTTATGCTTAATTTAAATGAAATTAAATACCATAGACATGATCGTGAGGTTGAAACGAGTTGATTGGTATGTGGATTGCATGATATGATTAAGTATTCAGTGAGATTGGAGAGAAAATGCAAATCTGGGCAAACCCAGAACACGCGCGTGTTCTTGGTGTGTTCTTGGCGCCATTTTTTGAATATTTGAATATTTGAATTTTGTGATTTTATTTAATTGATTCAAAAATTAATTTCTCTCTGAATTTTAATGATTTTGAGTTGATTCTTTTTTTAATAATTCGCAAAAATGTTAAAATATTTTATTTTCCCAAAAAATCCCAAAAATATTATTTATTTTGTATAATTAATATTTTTGCAAAGAATTAATGTTTTAATTGTTTTTGACATTTAAAATATTTTTTCCACCTTGATTTTGCAACTTTAAATGTTTTCTAATTATTTTGTAGGTCAATACTTAATTTTTAAAGCATTAATCCAAGATCACAATTTGTTTTCCATATGTTAAACAATTTTGATCATTTTTATTGAATTTTTATTCAATTAAAACACATTTTGAAAACAAATTAGGGTTTTTGGATTAATTCAACCCTCATATATCATTTTCAAAAACACTTTTGGGCCTCTAATAGAGTGTAAGACCCAATCCTTTTTTTGACCAAATCATTTTTGGGCCTCAGTATATTGTATAAGTCCCGATACCGTCAAAAAACAAACGGCGCGATCGTCGCCAGTTTAAAAATAAACCATCTGGGCCTCTCCTTGAGCTATAAGACCCATTCAAAACTTTTGGGCCTCTAATAGAGTGTAAGACCCAATCCCCTTTTAACCAAAACATTTTGGGCCTCAGATATTGTATAAGCCCCTTTGCGTTAAAAGAAAATCTCACTGCGATCGCCATTTTAAACGAAAAATCATTTGGGCCTACCCTCGTGTTATAAGCCCCACTCTTTTTCTTTAAAAACTTTTTAGGCCTCTTGAGAGAGTGTAAGACCCATCCCTTTGTACAGAAAACAATTTTTGGGCCACAGTCACTTGTATAAGTTCCTCTGTACAAATTTAAACAGTGCACTCACTGATAAAACCCTGGGCCTCTCCTTGAGCTGTAAGCCCCAAATCTTTCTTTTTCAAAGCACTTTCTCCTTTATTTTGAAATATACTATTGTTTTCAATCTTTCTTTGTTGAACAACTAACCAAACAGCATGGAAGCTCTACAACCGAGTAAGTGTTTATATGTTTTCATTTACCGCTTTCATATACATATAACTGTATTGTGGGGCTGTTTTGCTGTAAGTCTTCTTTCATAAACTCATATCAACTGTGTAATAATAGTATAGATATTTAGAGTTTCCCCGACAACTACGTCTAGCATTAAACCTGTTGATCACTCTTAAATAGTCAAAACTAGATCCCCATAGGATTACCAGACACAGTCTTACCTCCTCTTGGGGTTAAACAATATGGAGATATGAAAGGCAGCATTCTTTGTGAACCCTTCATAGACTGTCACTCGTAGAAGTTGTTAAAGAAACTCTATTCCCCAGAGATGATCTTTTCTCCGTGAATGGCATCTCTTGAGTTTCTTCCAAATTATCGAACTTTCCTGGCTTGATTTATTCTCGGTGAATGGAATGGCTTGAATTTCTCGGGGTTTGGGGACCCACAGGCTTCTTAAAAGCACTTGTCAAGAAACTCTACTCCCCAGAGATGATCTTTTCTCCGTGAATGGCATCTCTTGAGTTTCTTCTAAATTCTCGAACTTTCCTGGCTTGATCCATTCCTCATGAATAGCCTGTCTTGAATTTCTCGGGATTTGGGGACCCATCGGCTTCTTAAAAGCACCGGCCTCCTCTTGGGCATTGTTCAAGGAACCGCAGGCTTCCTAAAAGCAACCCCGCCTCCTCTCGGGCATTGTTCAAGGACCCGCAGGCTTCCTAAAAGCAACCCCGCCTCCTCTTAGGCTTCGTATAATAATTTCTTCCTCTGGGAATGATAGCCTCCTCTTGGGCTTCATACAAGTACCGATCGGCTTCTTAAAAGCTTCCAGCCTCCTCTTGGGCTTCGTACAAATTGTCCCGACGACCTCCTAGAGGTATAGGAACAGAACTTAGTCATCTGCATAGAACAGTCCTTTCATAGAGTCTACTACTGTTTCTCAAAGCATAGTACAAAAGATGAAACTCTAGACACGGACAGTCTAATCTCCTTAAGTCCCAAAGACGTTCTCAAGCACCCTTCAAAAATAGGAAGAAAACCCGTTGACTCGGTCAGTCTCAATACCCTTTGGATTTCCCGCTTCCTTAAAGAACAGGAATAACCCGGATCTTCGAATCAAAATCCTTGAGTACAGTGTTGCTCATATAAGAACTGATTTTCTCTTTAAATTAGTATATTGGACCTGTCACTTAACTGAAACAGTAACCATAGCATCCTCTTAGGCTTTGTATAATGATCCTTCTCCAATGAAGTCTAGCCTCCTCTTGGGCTTTGTACAATGATTCTTCCCAGCGGAGTCAAACAACGTTTAGCCTCTCTCTCGGGCTTTGTACGAGACACATAAAGAGACTCCCTCGTTGAGTCAATCGCCTCTTTCGCCTCCATCTCGGGCTTTATACGAGATATAAAAAGGTTCTTATTTGAGCCAAACAAACCACAGCCTCCATCTCGGGCTTCGTACGAGATCCAAAAAAACTCTCTTGTTGAGTCAAATAGCCGTCATCTCGGGCTTTATACGAGATACCAAAAGACTCCATCGTCGAGTCAAAACCTTTTAGCCTCTCTCTCGGGCTTTGTACGAGACACATATTAGCCTCCTCTTGGGCTTTGTATAAGAAAACCACTGGTTGATCAAATCAACCTTTTAGCATCAAAGCTGTGCCTCGTTCACATAACAAAAACATCAACAACCCTTTCCCCTTCATCTAATTGCTGTAAGCGGCAAGCCTCTGGATCATCTACATCCATGCCACTATCACTCTTTTAGCATGAGAAATTCCTAGGGAAAGATAGCATTGCTCTACACTGAGTTAAAGTCTTCTCCTTTAGGTTGGAAATCCCCTTTAAAGGAAATTATGGCATTGCCGGATTCACACATCCCGGTTAAATTAATTCTCCTTTATAAACAGTTGTGACATACAACTCCCTCTTTAGAGATGACAAATTCTCTCTAAAGTTGAGATCTTTCAGCTTCACATCTTGGGCTTTGAACAAGATACAAACCACCTTTCGCTTCACGTCTTGGGCTTTGAACAAGACACCAAAACAATCATTTCCTCCCATAGAATAGGAGGAACTACGAACGCTCTGATTTCCCTGTTTCGGTAAACGAGAATACGTAGGCATAAGATTGAAAGGAAAAATCTTAGCGAGCACACTAAACAAAAACCCAAAATCCTATACTTTCATATACATTCGTCCTAACATCCTAACCGATAGCCTAAAGCACCTCTCGTCAACAAAATAACCTAGGGGAGACCCCGAATCTTTGTAGCATCTGTAAACCAATAGTTTGACTGTTTAATCTCAGTATGCAAGAAGGGTTAATTGGAGACATCTATTTCCCTTCCTTCATCAGCTTTAATAGGATAAAAAATGAATCGAACTGTAGTACTAGAACGATCGTGCTTCACAACCACATCAAAAAATCACTCGCTACAGAAAAATGGCGACTCTGCTGGGGACAAACGAACAGATCTCTTTAAGGATCTTGTTCTCTTTTTGTCCCCTAGGTAGAAACCGTGACGTCATTAGGATCTTAGGTCAAAACGCCTTTAATTTGGAATGAAACCACAGGATGGTGATTTCGCCGGGGAACCCATTTTCTGTCAGGAACTTAGGATTCATAGCCTTAAAAGTCTAGGACATTAGGACAAATATATATACTGCTTTTCCTAATTGCTATACGTGTTTATTTTTCTGCTAATGGGAATGCGTGTGATGCCGCATGTGGAAAGATTGAGTATACACTTAAGATAAGTGATGGCGACGAGGTCGACCATCAACCTCAGTGGAGGCTGACCAATGCAACCCATTCTCTCACCTAGACAATGGGTCGATTGTGATGTCTGAGAAGATGAGGATCCAAACCCTTTTGTAGTGCGGAAACTATCGGGAATAGTTGTTACGCGATACTACCCTTATTTGAGGCTGGTGATCTATTCTCGGTGAATGGCACTTACTCTAAGATTGCTCTACAACTCGCTGGCGATCCGCTTGTTGTTTTACTTTCCTGGGAGGAGCTGATGATAATGAGTACAGGTACAAAAATCACCCTAGTATAAACCTTTGGGGATGGGTAGAGCCTTGACTTCATGACAACGACCCTTTGACCCCATGTTTTTTCTATGTTTTTGTGTGCTGCATTCATGCATTCATTTAAAAAAACATTAAAACATTCAAAAAATTTCTCTTATAGTCTCTCTGTTTAAACTAAGACTGTGATTGCAAATATCAGAGAAAAGGATTACGCTAATGGATTTTGGTAGAAGGAGAACTCATAAGTACACCTTCAAGGTTCCAAAACTAGTGGATTTAAGAGGTTTGGCAAGGATGATCACAAACCAAGAGGCTTTCAGAGCCAAGCACAGAGGGTTGTTACCTCTATTAAGGGTCCATGTGATTGAGGGAATCATGGACGCGCTCGTTCAATTCTACAATCCGGTTTATCACTGCTTTACATTCCTGGATTACCAGCTCGCACCAACGCTGGAGGAGTATTCTCATCTGATTGATTTACACATCACTGACCGAGCTCCATTTTCTGGACTGGAAGAAATTCCAAAGAATCAGACCATTGCGAGAGGAATTCATTTGGACGAGTCTGAGGTCAGGACTCACATGACTACTAAGGGTGGCATCCAAGGTTTGCCAGCCCAGTTCTTGACAAAGAAGGCCCTGTATTTTGCCAGTATAGGAAACGTGACTGCTTTTGAGAGCATCTTTGTTTTACTCACCTACGGGTTATTTTTGTTTCCCAACATCAATAACTTCGTCGACATTAACTCCATTAAGGTTTTTCTCATTGGAAACCCTGTACCGACTTTGCTCGCAGATACGTATCATTCTGTACACTTGGGAAATTTGTACAGCAGAGGGGAGATCACATGTTGTGTACCTTTGCTTTACAAATGGTTTATCTCCCATTTGCCTAAGTCTGCTGCTTTTTGGGATTGTAAGAGTGCCTTGCACTGGTCGCAGAAGATCATGTCTCTTACCAACTCTGATATAGATTGGTGTAATAGGATTTATAATGGAATCAGAATCATTGATCGTTGTGGAAACTTCCCCAACGTACCCCTTAGAGGAACTAAGGGAGGAATCAATTACCATCCAATTCTTGTTCGTCGTCAATTTGGATACCCGATGAGACACGTCCCACGAAGTGTTCATCTGGAAGGTCTTTTCTTCAAGGAAGGAGAAAACGACAGAGCACTAAAGATGGAAATAGTGCATGCTTGGAAACACGTTCATAAGAAAGGACGAGAGTCTCTAGGAAAACCGGACTGTGTCTCGGTGGAGCCTTATCTCCATTGGGTACAAACTAGAGCTCTCAAGCTAAAAATGCCTTATCCTTGTTACAGAATTCTTCCGCCGAGGGAATCTGTCATGTATTTCATGACGGAAACTGAAAAGCTTCAGGTTACGCTCAACAAAGTTCAAAAGGAGAGAAGGTCTTGGAAGAACAAGTATCGCACCCTCAACATATAGTGCATCAAAATATAGCAATTACTGAAAGAGAAAGATGCTCTGATTGAAATTTTGGAGCAACATGCTGTAGAGAATCAAGATGACCAAAGGAATTTGCTCGCTCCTTTCACCTGGCAAAGGAATGACAACCCGACAACGGCCCAAGAGCCCCGGTCAAAGAAAAGGAAGATACCAGAATCAGCACCCGATTTCTCTTCAGAGAGGACTTGGGACCCATTAGCTTAGGTTTCTGTTTCTGCACCTTGTAATCTACTGTATTTCCATTTTTGTAATCCTTCGAATTTCAATAAAAAGGGGTTTCCCCACTGTTTGATATTTGCAATCTAATTGTCGAAGTTTATTTTGATTAAACCAAAAAACAATTAATATAATCATTGCATTCATCATTCTCACATTGCGTATTCTTCTTACCTACGAATCTCACGTTTGTGTCTCGATTCTAGAGTCAAACTGTCTCATTCATACAATACTCAGGCCAATCGTCAGAAAAAGATGGATGATCTTGAGGAAGAAAATAGAGAGTTGAAGGAAGAGATCGATGCTCTGAGAGAGGATATGAGAAAGCTTCGTAACGACATGCAAGCCATGGCAGAAGCTCAGCTACAAAGGACTGTGATCTCAGAGATCACCTCAATGCCCATTGTGGAAAAGTATGATCCTAGGTATGAAATGCCGAAAGATCGTCCCTGGGGCATGCCTGTTAACTATATCCCGGAAGGATATGTTCCGCCGATCACTGAAGATCAGGGAATCTCAACAGAAGCCGCTGGGCCTGAAGGTTACAAACTTCGGGAAAGCGAAGATGCCAGGGGCATACTGAAGACTCCTGAAGGTTACAAACTTTGGGAAACGCCAAGATTCGCTGCCGTAGTCATGGTACCACCCCTTGTGTTGCACACTGTCCCAGAAGGATAGATTCCACCGATACCTTCTGGTAAAAAGGAAACTATGTTTGACAGAATGGAGGAATTCCAGGAGCAGTTCCTGTAAATGCAGAAGGAACTGCAAGCCATTTGCGGTCAGGATCTATTTGGAAAGGACGCCGCAGACCTCTGCTTGGTCCCCAATGTGAAAGTTCCGCACAAATTTCAAGTGCCCGACTTTGAAAAATACAAGGGTAATTCTTGCCCTCAAAGCCATCTGGTGATGTACGCTCGGCGAATGTCAGCTCAGACGGAGAATCAGGACCTACTAATTCACTACTTCCAGGATAGTTTAACCGGTGCCGCACTCAAATGGTACATGGGTTTAAACCGTGCTACGATTAGCACATTCAGAGATCTTGGCACTGCCTTCGTCCAACAATACAAATACAATTTGGACATGGCACCCGACAGAGATCAACTTAGATCGATGTCGCAAAAGGACAAGGAAACCTTTAAGGAGTACGCTCAGAGATGGCGCGAAATTGCCGCGCAGATTTGTCCACCTCTTGAGGAAAAAGAGATGATAAAGATCTTCTTAAAAACCCTAAGCTCATTTTACTATGACCGAATGGTTGCCAGTGCACCCAGTGATTTCACCGAGATGGTGGGCATGGGCGTACGTCTTGAGGAAGCCGTCCGAGAAGGACGACGCTGGGCCATCAAGCAGTACAAAACGATACGTTAGTGCTCTCCCTAAGAAAAAAGAGCAAGATATTGCGAATATCTCTCTCAGAAAGCAAAGGCGACTGTAAGTTCCTGGATTGGCTGGAATTTTGGTAAAACAACAAGGTGTTCAATGCTGATGTCATGGTGTTGATGTTGCAGCATTGAGTCTTAGTACTGGGTTGTACTAAGTTGTGAAGGTTAACTATGTTTGATGTCATGGGCTTGATGTCATAACATTGCACTTAACACTGGGCTGTGTTAAGGTTGCTAGTTGCTGAAGTAGATGTCTGATGTCACATAGGTGATGTTGTAACATCAGACCTGCAGAACTGAAGCTAATGACAGCATGGGCTTGTTGTTATTAGGGTCGCGTATTAGCTGGAATTGTGGAGAGTGTTGACTCATTGGATGAGAATATCTTGGGCTAGATATTTTCTATTACATGGGAGATTTGATTGCAGGTTTGTTGGAGAATTAAAAGGTGGAAGATTTAAAAATATTTTGGGGATAAAATCTGTTTTAAAAGATTCAGTTTTTAATTAACAAATCTGATCAAATATTGTGACAAATCCAATCCAAATTCAAGGAGCTATATAAAGCGCACAAGACCAAGGAAGAAGGTACAGAAAACAGATTGAAGATCAAGAGCTGGAGGCTTAGAGTCTAGGGTTTGTTTAGAGTACTTATAATCACACTATTCTAGGTTGAATAGGTGTTGAATTTTCTGTCCTCTCTAGAAGCTGTGAAGCAATAGAGAGTTGTTGATTGATCGAAGCTAGGAAGCAAGATCAAGGGATCTCAAAGAGGTTGTTCTTTGAGTGTTTTAGGGGATTGAGTAGTGTTCTCATATCTAAGTGGTTTCTTAGGTAGAAAGTCACTAGTAGAGTATAAGTTTAGGAGATTGTCAACTGGTGTGTTGAGTCTGTAAATTATATCTACAAGTAGTGAATTTCATCCCTGGCTTGGTAGCCCCCAGACGTAGGTAGTTAGACCGAACTGGGTGAACAATTCCTTGTGTTTTCCTATTGCTTATTCTGTCCATTATTGCAGAGTGTGTTGTTGTGACATCGTACCTTAACATCACACGTCTGGTACCAGAATTTCAATTGGTATCAGAGCAGGCATCCTGTCTGTCTCTGGGTGAGATCTAGGGAAGTTACTTTTTGGTGAAAGATGGACAAAGAGGTTGGAGGATTTGTCAACAGACCCCCTATATTGGATGGCTCAAACTATGAGTATTGGAAGCCTAGAATGACTACCTTTTTAAAGTCATTAGATAGCAGAGCTTGGAAGGCTGTCATTAAAGAGTGGGAAGCTCCTGTTGTGTGTGAAAAAGATGATGCTGGCAAGGATAAAGAAGGCACCTCTAAGCGAAAGCCTGAAGAAGAATGGTCCAAGGAAGAAGATGAGCTTGCCCTTGGGAATTCAAAAGCCCTAAATGCTATCTTCAATAGGGTTGACAAGAACATATTCAGGCTGATCAACTCATGTGAAACTGCTAAGGCTGCTTGGGATATTTTGAAGGCTACTCATGAAGGTACATCTAGACTTCAGCTTCTAACATCTAAGTTTGAAAGCTTGAAGATGAAGGAAGATGAGACTATTCATGACTTCCACATGAGTGTTCTTGAGCTGTCAAATGCATCCAGTGCTCTTGGTGAGAAGATGATAGAAGAGAAGCTGGTAAGAAAGATTCTTAGGTCCCTCCCTAAGAAGTATAAGATGAAGGTAACAGCCATTGAAGAATCTCAAGACATCAGCAAGATGAGAGTTGATGAGCTTATTGGATCTCTTCAAACATTTGAACTTGGGCTGAATGAGGAAGAACCAGAAAAGAAGCCCAAGAGTATAGCCTTAGTCTCCACTCCTGCAGCAGCTAAAGATGATGAGTCCCAGGAGGATCTGCCTCAGGCTATAGTATGTTGGGAAGGCAATTCAACAAAGTGTTCAAGAAGATGAATTATAGACCTAGTGTCAAGAACATCTCTTCTGACATCAGCAAGTCAAAAGAGAAAGATGAAGAGAAGATTGCACAAGATAAAGGAGTTCAGTGCTTTGAATGTGAAGGGTATGGACATGTCAAGAAAGAGTGTCCCACATTCTTGAAGAAGCAGAATAAAGGCTTGACAATTTCCTGGTCTGACACTGATAGCGAAGATGAAAGTGAGTCAGCAAAGCATGTTACAACTTTGACAGGAATTATTGAATCTGGTGATGATAGTGATGGAGAAGTCACCTATGATGAGCTAGCTTCAACCTACAAGGAGTTGTGTTTAAAGAGTGCTGAAGTTTGTCAAGAAAACAAGTGCCACAAGCAACAGATAGCTCAGCTTGAGGATGATAAAGCTGAATTGGAGAAAGAAGTCCTATGTGTCAAAGCTCATCTTGAGCATATGACTAAAACTGTTAGAATGTTGAATAGTGGTACAGCCACTCTTGACAAGATACTCCAGTCAGAAAAAGTTGCTGGAGACAAAGTTGGGATAGGATATGTGGCCGAAGACAAAGGTACCTCAGAAGCAAGTACTTCAGGTCTAAAGAAGGAAGAGTCACAAACTGTGCCTCAACATCAGCCAAAGAGGCAGAATCTTACTCCTAAGGAAGCTGATGTTTCACAACCTAAGAAGATTGAGAAGAAGACTGGTCATAATCATAAGAGAAAGCAGCCTCAAGGTGCTAGACAGTATATGCCTCCCCAATATCATAGGAGCATGAAGGCTGCAAGGTACAAACAGAACATGTCAGAGCAGATGTCTCAACATCAGGAAAACTGGTATGGATCTGGTTTCAACAATGTTGTACCTTACAATTATAGGAGGAGGAAGCCTCATCACCATGGGAGACAGCCTAGAAGACAGCATCGTCAGTTCAGGAGACAGTCTACCTATGGTAAAAGACATCAGCACGATAGAAGACAAGCTAACTCTGGAAGGAGAAGACAACATTATGAGTGGCAGCCACAACTTCATCATCAAGGTGGGAGAAGGTTTAACCACTTCAGAGATGATAGAATCAGATGTTTCTATTGTGGAAGGTATGGACACATGCAGTACTCTTGTTACAAGCTGCATGGATACCCTCAGCCTCAAAACAGAGGGAGAAAGCACAAGCCCAAAGTTGTTAAACAATGGGTACCTAAGGAGAAGGGGAAGTGCTTATTGGCTCAGTTGTCTGACAAAGAATCAGAAGAAGGAACTTGGTACTTTGACAGTGGATGTTCAAAGCACATGACTGGATCCAAGGAGCATTTGGTGGAGATCGTGTCTGGGCATGCTAACAAGGTTGTTTTTGGTAATGGAGAAGAAGGAGTAGTAGAGGGAGTTGGAAGAATGAAAAATCTTGATGGACTCACTCTTGATAGTGTGATGGTTGTCCAAGGGTTGGATGCTAATCTGATCAGCATAAGTCAGCTATGTGATGAAGGGTACAAAGTCTGCTACTCAAAGGATGAGTGTCTGGTGACAAATGAGAAGGATGAAGTGATCATTAAAGGAGTCAGAACCAGAGATAATTGCTATCAGTGGAGTTCCTTTGAAAGTGGTTCAACTAATGATGTTATAACATCAGAATGTGACATCAGGATGCTGAAAAGTGATTCAAAGTTAATGAGTCCTGATTCAAAATGTGTAAAAGGAAAGGATTTATGGAGGGAACAAGTCATTGCTAATTCATATCAAGCTCTCAGCCTCAGAACCCCCTTTGACGGTACAGCAACATCTCGACTCTCCGAATCCCCATTCTCTCAACGAATCAACATTATCGTCTCCAAGAATCAACCTTCTATAACTGGAGTCATGGCTTCTACAACCAAGATTCAGAGTTCCGCAAAAGGAAAAGCTAGGGTTTGCACAGACGAAGGGTCAGCAGTCAAGCATATGGACATTGAGCCCCTCTCCACCATCTATCCTGAATCAGGTACTGTAAGACCTGCTAAACTAACTCCCAAGAGACCTACCACTGTCTTTAAGGATTCCGAAACCATGAAAGTTGTTACAAGTGTGTTATTTGGAGACAAACTTAGAGCTATCAATCCGTTTCCACAAACTGCTGAGGAAAGGATAGAGGGTAAACGGGGTACAAGGGAAAGGAGTGACATGCAGCCTACTGATACAGATCTTTACAGATTAGCAGTATCCGCAATCGAAGATTTTGAAATGGAGGCAGATAATACTCATGATGAAAGGGATGTCAGAACATCGCCTAGTAGGGAGGATGAGACTGCTCCTAGAGGAGAAAAGAGCACTGATGTTATTAATGTTGAAGACTTATCTGATGATGAAGTCATCGGAAGAGCTGTGCCTGGTTTGGCAAAAAGACTAAAAACAAGGAAAGAAAAGGAGAGAGCTTCAGGTGATAAAAAGAAAAGGGGTGGAGTTGGGCCAACTAAAGCTTAGAGCAAGGTTGAGGTGACTCCAAGAAAGAGGAAGATTGTGGAACAATCTGAGTCTGAGGATGAAGCTGAGGAAGATGTTCATGACATCACACCAGTCAAAAAGACTATTTTGAAGAGAATTTCTGAGAATGTCCCTGAAGTGCCAGTGGACAACATATCTTTCCACTATGCGAGCAGTGCTTCATTATGGAAGTTTGTGTGCCAAAGAAGGTTAGCTCTAGAAAGGGAGCTTGGAAAAGATGTCTTGCAGATGAAAGAAATTATGGACCTGATTCATGGTGCTGGTCTACTAAAAACTGTGACCAGATTTCCCAAGTGCTATAGTGGACTTGTTAAGGAATTCGTTGTCAACATTCCCACAGACATTTCTGACAATAGAAGTGTGAACTACAGGAAGGTGTTTGTTAGGGGACAGTGCATTGACTTCTCTCCTAGTACTGTCAATAGGTACCTAGGAAGAGTTGAGGAAGAGGAGTGTGAGCTGGAGGTAACTGACAATGATGTGTGTAGAGAGATCACTGCCACTCAAGTTAAGGTGTGGCCCCTGAAGAATAAGTTGACAGCTAGCAAACTCAGCATCAAGTATGCTATTTTGCATAGAATTGGTGCTGCTAACTGGGTACCTACTAACCACAAAACCACCATAACTGTGGGTTTAGGAAGGTTCATCTATGCTGTGGGGAAAAAGGTCAAGTTCAACTATGGAAGCTATATATTCGATCAAGTGGTGAAACATGGTGCTACCAATGCTATCAAAATGCCTATATCATTCCCTTCCCTTATCTGTGGAATGATCTTGGAACAACATCCTGGAATCTTAACCAGTTCTGAGGTTGCTTGTAAGAGGGAATCAACTCTATCTTTGCATCCCAAACTGTTTGCTGGGAGTCATGTTCCAGACATTGTTGCAACATCAAGTGCTGGAGTTAAGAAGGGCAGTACCAAATCTGAGCTGATTGAAGAATTAAAGGAAACCTGCAAGGATCTTGACATGGTTATCAGCACCAGCACTGTCAGGAAATTGAAGATTGAGCAAATGATCATCAACTTGCAACAGGAGAAAGATAATGGGAATGGAGATACAGATGAAGGTAATGAGGAGAAGAGGGGGAGAGTTAAAAATTGCCATGAGGAGAAGAGTAGTTGCTGCTAAAAGAATAAAAATAAAAGGTGTTTAGTTGAAAAGTAATGATGCAGCTGTGGAGGGGGAGTATAGACAGCATAGTTGTGGAGCTGCTAGTGAAGAATTCATAGCAATTGGAGAGTGCAGCAAAGCAGACATCAAGGGGGAGATGTGCTGCACATTGTGAGCTACTGAACAGCTGTGATGCTGGTTCAGGTTTTTGAGGGGGAGCACCAATTGGCTGTTGTCAATAATGAAGATGGTGCTGCAGAAAATCAAGTAATGAAGACTATATGAAGATTGTCAAACTGCTGCAAGTTAAAGTTTCAAAATATTGAAGATATTCCGCTGCTGAAGTCTCTGAAGATGCAGAGATTATTTTAGCCAAAATTAGCCAAAGGGGGAGATTGTAAGTTTCTGGATTGGCTGGAATTTTGGTAAAACAACAAGGTGTTCAATGCTGATGTCATGGTGTTGATGTTGCAGCATTGAGTCTTAGTACTGGGCTGTACTAAGTTGTGAAGGTTAACTATGTTTGATGTCATGGGCTTGATGTCATAACATTGCACTTAACACTGGGCTGTGTTAAGGTTGCTAGTTGCTGAAGTGGATGTCTGATGTCACATAGGTGATGTTGTAACATCAGACCTGCAGAACTGAAGCTAATGACAGCATGGGCTTGTTGTTATTAGGGTCGCGTATTAGCTGGAATTGTGGAGAGTGTTGACTCGTTGGATGAGAATATCTTGGGCTAGATATTTTCTGTTACATGGGAGATTTGATTGCAGGTTTGTTGGAGAATTAAAAGGTGGAAGATTTAAAAAGATTTTGGGGATAAAATCTGTTTTAAAAGATTCAGTTTTTAATTAACAAATCTGATCAAATATTGTGACAAATCCAATCCAAATTCAAGGAGCTATATAAAGCGCACAAGACCAAGGAAGAAGGTACAGAAAACATATTGAAGATCAAGAGCTGGAGGCTTAGAGTCTAGGGTTTGTTTAGAGTACTTGTAATCACACTATTCTAGGTTGAATAGGTGTTGAATTTTCTGTCCTCTCTAGAAGCTGTGAAGCAATAGAGAGTTGTTGATTGATCGAAGCTAAGAAGCAAGATCAAGGGATCTCAAAGAGGTTGTTCTTTGAGTGTTTTAGGGGATTGAGTAGTGTTCTCATATCTAAGTGGTTTCTTAGGTAGAAAGTCACTAGTAGAGTATAAGTTTAGGAGATTGTCAACTGGTGTGTTGAGTCTGTAAATTATATCTACAAGTAGTGAATTTCATCCCTGGCTTGGTAGCCCCCAGACGTAGGTAGTTAGACCGAACTGGGTGAACAATTCCTTGTGTTTTCCTGTTGCTTATTCTGTCCATTATTGCAGAGTGTGTTGTTGTGACATCGGACCTTAACATCACACGTCTGGTACCAGAATTTCAGCGACGTTATCAGCCGGTAGCAGCTGTAACTCCTGCTATCAGCCCTGCGCCTATTCCTACGTATCTACCTCAGGTTGCGCAGACCCAACCTAATCAGTAAAGGACACAACAGCCTCTTCAGCAAGCTCGTCCTCCATATAAGAACAACCGTACAACACGGCCATCAGGGTTTGATCCTATACCCGTGTCGTACGCAGAGCTATTTCCGTTACTACTAGCTAAGGGTCACATCCAGACTAAGTCTCCTCTTACTGTACTGGAAAATCCGCCTTTCTGGTTTAAGGTGGGTCAAACTTGCCCTTATCATCAAGGAGGTCCAGGGCATAACATTGAGAATTGTCTCAACTTCAAATCCGACGTGCAAAAACTTGTTAGGAGCGGGGTCTTATCCTTCAAGGATACAAATCCCAATGTTCTTACGAACCCGCTGCCTCAACATGAGAAGGCTGCAGTCAATTTGATAGAAGGAGAGACTAACGACATTTATCAAATTCATGATGTACTCTTGTTGAAAACCAATTTGGTCAAGATGCATTGTAGACAGAGTGGGTACGGCCATGTGCCACCTCATAATTATCATCAATGTGATGTCTGCTCTAAAGACAACCAAGGATGTTCTGTAGTGCATGCAGCTCTACAGAAACAAATGGATCTCGGATGGATCCAAGAGCACCGAGTTCGTAGAGTTAACATGGTCTACACGAATTCCAACATCATTCAAAACCACGACATCCGTGCGATGAATGTCAACTTGGTGGTGATGCACTCAAGGCAAAGCCAGTATCATAATCTGCCGCGGCACGATTATAGTTCCTGTCTGACTTGCTCGGTAAACAAACAGGGATGCTCTTTCATACAAGAGGCCCTCCAGCGTCAGATGGATCTTGGATGGATCTAAGACTACCATGATAGGAACCCTTATCATATCAACATGGTTCAGATCTTCGATATTCGCGTGATGAATACCAACCTGGTAGAGTTACATACTGAGCAGGTCCGACTCGGATTCTTAATATCACATGACTATCAAAGCTGTAAAGCAGGTTGCCAAAACGATCGAGGTTGTACCCTTGTCCAGGAGGCACTTCAGCACTTGTTAAATCACTGGTGGATGCCAATCTATATGGATGAAGATACTCAGCAGATTAGTATCAATAATAGGAATCCCACTCGACGTCAAAGTCAGGATGTCCGATCTGTAGAAGCTAACCTAGTGAGGTTATATTGTATCCAAAGTAGGCGTGGCCAGGTCACACCACACAATTATGACCGTTGTAGCGTCTGTTCGGAAAGTAACCAAGGGTGTTACCTTGTGAGAGCAGCTCTTCATGGTCAGGTGGATCATGGAGAGATTCGTCCATATCCGGGTTCTGGACCCATAAACTGGACGCCGAACTACCTTGCCGATCAAGTTGAGGATGTTGTCACGATCGCTGGTCATCACCTGACCAGGGATGTTTTTGCCATTATCCCTCTACTTGACGAATATAGAATTCCCAACTGGGAACGAATCGAGATTACTTATGATGGTCAGAAAAATCAGAAGGCTCCCGTAGTCATCTATCTGCTGGGACCACTACCGTATGAATCAACTAAGGCTATCCCTTACAAATACGGCGCAACGATAGTTGAAAATGGAAAGGAAATACCATTACCCTCCGTCGTGAATATTGCAGACATCAGTCGTCTAACACGGAGCGGTAGAATCTTCAACCGAGGAGTTGGAGAACTTAACAAAGAAAAGGAACTTCAGACAGAAGCTCTCAATCCACCAGTCGGTCAATCCAGTAATCTCGACCTTTCGAAAAATAATGATGAGATGCTGAAGCTCATCCAAAAGAGTGAATACAACATTGTTGATCAACTGTTGCAAACTCCTTCAAAGATCTCGGTATTATCACTGTTACTCAGTTCAGAAGCCCACAGGGAGGCTCTACAGAAAGTCTTGGAGCAAGCCTTTGTGGAACAGGATGTAACAATCAGACAGTTCGATAGCACTGTCTCTAACATCACTTCCTGCAATAATTTAGGATTTAGTGATGAGGAATTACTCGAAGAGGGTCGCCGTCATAACATGGCGCTCAACATTACAGTTAACTGCCAGGACAATGCTTTAGCCAGAGGACTGGTAGACACAGGGCCAGCCCTGAATGTTATGCCGAAGTCCACTTTGATGCAGTTATCATTCAAAGGCCCTCCGATGAGAACCAGCGAGGTCGTCGTCAAAGCGTTCGACGGATCCAGAAAAACAGTTATCGGCAAAGTTGATCTTCCCATAACTATCGGTCCTCACACTTTCCAAGTCACTTTCCAGGTCATGGACATCCGGGAAACATACAGTTGTTTATTAGGAAGACCTTGGATACACCAGGCTGGAGCGGTTACTTCAACCCTCCACCAAAAGCTAAAGTTCGTCAAGAATGATCAACTTGTCACGGTTTGTGGGGAACAAGTCTTGCTGGTGAGTAACTTGTCATCATCTGCTGATATAGAACCTGAGGAGGTTATTAGAACGCAGTTCCAAGCACTGCCGGTGAGCAAGGACAATCAATCAAGAGGAGGAACTTCCATTTCTTCATACAACGATGCTATCAAAGTGGTCGAGAGTACCGATACAACCGGATGGGGACATCTTGTCATTCCTATTGAAAATAAAACAAAGAAGGGTCTTGGTTTTTCTGCAACCTATACCCGGACAGCTACTAACGATGAAAGTCTTCATCTCCTTCAAAACTTCTTCCACAGTGGAGGTTTCCTTCACCCAGTGTCTCAAGCAGTACATGCTATCAATGAGGAAGATCCCTCTGACACAGATGAAGAATTGAAGTCCTATCAGAACGAGGACGGTTATAAGTCTCAGGAAGAGGTGCCTATACCATTTTGCTATCCCGCACAGAGTTCGAGAGTTATACCCAGGTCAGACGTCGAAATGATATATGGAGGTTGTGATCCGGAAGGATGCCGTGCTCCGCCAAATTCATTAGAGGAGGACACTCTGATGAAAGATAATTTTGACTACAACTACTATGGCCCAATGGATGGTCTGCCAATGTGGCAACCTTACCCAGGAGACTTGGGGCCAGAAAGTCAGCCGAACAATGAAAATCAGCTGACCATCATTGAACAGAATACATGTGTCCCCACCATGTCATGGTATCAACACTCAGGTCATTCAGAAACTACTCAACATGAAGATGAATTCGCAACATTTGCAGGACTTGAATTCATCAACTATGCTTTTCCTGAGGTCAACGTCATCGAGAGAGATGACTCCTCTAGTTCCAAAGAAGTTTGGGACACCTTGGGAGAACCAAGTGGAAAGTACGACTATATGGTCAGGTACACCGCTCCCGAAAGCTCTCGTATCAGGCTCGAAGATATCCAGCCAACTAGATGGGGAGATACAGCTGAGAGTACAAATACTATGCAAAATGCAATAGAGGAATCCTCCTACGACAATCCTGCCTGGGAGACAGATTCCAATGATCCCGCTCCACCAGAAATTAGCGTCATTTCTGAAGACAAATCAAGGAAGGTGCCAGACTTTGTGATTCACCGAGGAGTTCACCGCCAATGGGTTGCCGTCGAGGTTCCAAAGATCGTTCATCAGTCAAAGTAATTGCCATCTTTGTTTTTAACCTTTCACCCTGCCCAGGTGAAACGGATGTTTTGATAGGGCTCGCTTTCTGTAAATTTCCCTCTTCGCTTTGCCCGAAGCGACAAAGTTTTGTTTTATAGGGCTGTAGTTTCAAGAATCGACTTGTTCATTAATAAAATAACGTCGTTCTATAATTTCCGCATTAATTGCTGTTTTCTCTTTTCGCTTTTCTCAGAAAATGGTAATCCTAAAAAACAATTAAAAATAAAAACAAGCAGTAATAAAAATAAAACACTGCACACACTTGCATTTTTCTCTATCTCTTCTAAACACGAATCATCATGTCATACAAATTGCTTGTTTTAAACCCCGTTGAAACATACGATCCGATGCCTTCTCCCAACTTTGAGTTCCCGGTATTCGATGCTGAAGAAGAAAATGACGACAAAATTCCAGAAGAGATTTCCTGTCTACTCAGACAAGAGGAAAGGTCCATTGAACCTCACAAAGAGCCGTTGGAAACGATCAATGTGGGTTCAGAAAAAGAGAGAAAAGAAATCAGGATTGGGGCACTTCTCAGTCCAACTGCCAAAGAGAGTTTGATAAAGCTTCTCAAAGAATTCCCCGATGTATTCACTTGGTCCTATCAGGACATGCCAGGGTTGGATACCAGCATCGTGGAACATCACTTACCGTTGAGATCGGAATATCCGCCAGTAAAGCAAAGGTTGAGACTGACTCACCCAGACATGGCCATCAAAATCAAAGAGGAGGTACAGAAACAGATTGACACGGGTTTCCTCGCTACATCTGAATATCCTCAATGGTTAGCCAACATTGTACCCGTTCCCAAAAAGGACGGAAAGGTCAGAATGTGTGTTGGTTACAGGGATCTGAATAAGGCAAGTCCAAAGGACGACTTTCCTTTACCACACATTGACATGCTGGTAGACAGTACAGCAAAGTTCAAAGTTTTCTCCTTCATGGATGGATTCTTGGGCTATAACCAGATCAAAATGGCGCCGAAAGACATGGAGAAAACTTCATTCATTACCCCATGGGGTACCTTTTGTTACAAGGTAATTCCGTTCGGTTTGAAGAACGCCGGGGCAACCTATGAAAGGGCCATGGCTACTCTGTTTCATGACATGATACACAAAGAGATAGAGGTATATGTCGATGACATGATTGCAAAATCTAAGACAGAAGAGGAACATGTGACCCATCTGTCAAAACTATTCGAGCGTTTGCAAAAATACAAACTCTGCTTGAATCCCAACAAGTGCACCTTCGGTGTCCATTCAGGGAAACTCTTAGGGTTCATCGTCAGCCAGAAAGGAATTGAGGTTGATCCTGACAAGGTCAAGGCCATTCAAGAAATGCCTTCTCCGAAAACTGAAAAACAAGTCAGAGGATTCCTGGGACGTTTGAACTACACCTACAGATTCATATTCCTTATGACCGCCACGTGTGCGCCGATTTTCAAATTACTCAAAAAGAACCAGGATTGTGTTTGGTCAGAAGATTTCCAAACTGCCTTCGACAGTATCAAGGAATATCTGTTGAATCCACCGATTCTATCACCTCCAGTGGAAGGAAGACCACTGATCATTTACCTCACAGTCTTGGAGGACTCAATGGGATGTGTACTTGGCCAACAAGACGAAACCAAAAGGAAAGAGTCTGCCATATACTATCTGAGCAAGAAATTCACCGACTGCGAAACTCGGTACACGATGCTTGAGAAAACTTGTTGCGCTTTGGCTTGGGCAGCCAAACGTCTTCGCCAATACATGATTCGTCATACTACTTGGTTAATCTCAGAAATGGATCCAATCATGTATGTTTTCGAAAAACCTGCTCTTACGGGAAGAATTGCCCGTTGGCAGATGCTGTTATCAGAATATGACATAGAGTACCACGCTCAGAAAGCTGTTAAGGGAAGTATTTTAGCCGATCATTTGGCTCATCAACCGATTGACGATCAAGAATCAATCGGGTTTGACTTCCCAGACGAAGATGTCATGTATCTAAAAATGAAAGATTGCAATGAACTGTTACCCAGTGAAGGGCCAGAACCAGGTTCCCAATGGGGACTTATCTTTGATGGAGTAGTTAATCATTATGGAAACAGAATTGGGGCAATCATTGTTACCCCTCAGGGTACCCACATTCCTTTCACTGCCAGACTTACGTTCAAATGTACGAACAACGAGGCCAAATACGAAGCTTGTATTATGGGTCTCGAAGAAGCAATTGATTTAAGGATCAAAAACTTGGACGTATACGGCGATTCAGCCTTGGTTATTAATCAGATAAAAGGAGATTGGAACACATGCCAATCAGGATTGATTCCTTACAAAGACTACGCAAGAAGGTTGCTACCTTTTTTCAACAGAGTTGAGTTTCATCATATCCCTCGTGATGAGAATCACATGGCTGATGCATTAGCCACTATCTCTTCTATGATTAGTGTAGGTTAATGGAATGACATACCTAAGATCGACATAATGCGCCTTGAAAGGCCCGCTTACATCTTCACGATTGAAGCAGTCATAGACGACAAACCTTGGTATCACGATATCAAATGCTTCCTTCAGAAACATGAGTACCCACCTGGGGCACTAAGAAAAGACAGAAAAACCCTCAGAAGATTGGCTGGAAACTTCTTCCTGAGCGGTGACACTCTCTATAAGAGAAATTTTGACATGGTCTTGCTCCGATGTGTGGCCAGACCAGAAGCAGACATGCTTGTGAAAGAAATTCATGAAGGATCCTTTGGCACTCATGCCAACGGACATACAATGGCGAGAAAGATTCTAAGAGCAGGGTACTATTGGTTGACAATGAAATCCGACTGCTACAAGTACATGAGAAGGTGTCACAAATGTCAGATATACTCCAATAAAATTCATGTACCGCCATCACATCTCAAAGTTCTTTCTTCCCCGTGGCCTTTTTCCATATGGGGAATCGACATGATTGGCATGATTGAGCCCAAGGCCTTAAACGGACATCGGTTCATCCTAGTAGTAGTTGATTACTTCACTAAGTGGGTCGAAGCAGCGTCATTCGCCAATGTAACCCGACAAGTGGTGGTCCGATTTATCAAAAACAATATCATCTGCCGTTATGGTGTTCCAAGCGAGATCATTACTGATAATGGATCTAGCTTGAACAAGAAGATGATGAAGGAGTTGTGCGCAGAGTTCAAGATCGAACATCATAACTCATCTCCCTACCGACCCAAGATGAACGGAGCGGTAGAAGCGGCTAACAAGAACATCAAGAGGATCGTTCAAAAGATGGTTGTAACCTATGAAGATTGGCACGAGATGCTACCCTTTGCTCTTCATGGTTATCGCGCATCTGTCTGCACTTCAACAGGTGCAACCCCTTTCTCTCTAGTGTATGGCATGGAAGCAGTGCTCCCCATAGAAGTAGAGATCCCATCAATCAGGGTATTGATGGAAGCTAAGCTCACCGAAGCTGAGTGGTGTCAAAGTCGACACGACGAACTGAATCTGATCGAAGAAAAGCGAATAAATGCTCTATGCCATGGTCAATTGTATCAACAGAGAATGAAGAGGGCGTTTGACAAAAAGGTCCGACCTCGTGTCTTCAGGAAAGGAGACCTCGTGCTCAAGAAGATACAATCATTTCTCACTGATTCTCGGGGCAAGTGGACTCCGAATTATGATGGCCCCTATGTGGTCACGAAAGCTTTCTCAGGCGGCGCCTTGAGACTTGCAACCATGGACGGAGAGGAATTTTCCTACCCCACGAATGTTGATGTAGTCAAGAAATACTTCGCCTAAACTAAAAAAAAAAACGTCTCGGTGGATTGAAAACCCGAAAGGGCGGTCCAGGCAAAAGTTAGAGACATGAAAAAAATCATCCTGGTGGATTGGAAACATCATAGTACAATCCAGGCAAAAATTAGGGATAATGGCAAGTAACTATGTTCAACAGAGGCAAGTCCCTCAGCAGCAGCAGTTACACCATCCATCGGGGGAAAACTCCAGTTAAGGTCATCTTCGACAGAAGCTCAGGATGCCCCGAATTCAAAGTTGGTAGAAGGATAGTGGTCGTTATGTTTCAACGTAGCCCTTTTCCCTGTAAATTACCATTTTCAAACTTTGTATATACTCTTTGGGATCACGCGTTTGGCTGATCTTCATCTTATCAATAAAATTTGAGCCCTTGTGCTTTTGTTTGTAATTCTTATTTGTTTTAGCTTTATAGAACGACATGTTAACATGATTAACGATTCTTGAAATGAAACAAAAATGAATTTACTTGTTAAAACTTTTTCTGCTTTAAAATAAAGATGGAAATTTCTTTTGACTGTTGAACATCAAAAGAGCATCAACCGCTTCTCCGGAAGTAAGCGAACTTCAAAGTGCAGAATCAAAGTACTCCTTCTACGCCAGTGCGCCTGAATGAAGGATCAACAGTGTCGAATGGAACTATTCCATCTGATACCCTCGATCGAGTTCTTATCTCCTAAGCCCGACCAACATAGCTCCCAACAGGGACTATCTTTCCTAAGCAAGGTGGAATTGCTATTCTGAACCGACGGTACTTCTTCGTCCCGCGATGGCCGAGTATTCAGTCGTGTTCTTCTTTTAGTTTATATGTTGCGTCAGTTTTGTCAGCAAATACATACATGCATCATGCATTATTGATTTACATTCACAGTCATATTGCATCACTATCACTCTAGTCGGTCTTGTCCCCTAGTGATAAAAGTCCTCTAAATCGAGTTGTCAGCCCTTTCCTCGTCAGGAAGTGTTACGTCTGAACAATATCTTTCCTCCAGTGTATTTCTGGGATGAAGTTGGTCCTTGACCACTTTGATAACTTGAACCTCTGAAAGACCAGAAAACCTTTACCAGATGTCACTCTTCGCCATTGAAGATGATATCCTTGCTTTCCCCGATTAAGGAAACTCCCCAGAGAAAGCCTCTTAAACAGAGATTCAGCAGTACGGCAGTTTTTCTCCGAAAAACCCACTGATGAAAAGGTCATCGACACCTCAAAATTGGATCACATCATATGGCATTTCTTCGAGAAGATCTCGAGGAAAAGTGTGATGTAATGTCCCCAAGCAGAAGCAGCCTCTCAAGAGACTCGCTTTCCCCAGATAGAGTCGACAAATGGCGTCTCCAACAGAAAAGTTTGTGCACCTCTACAACTCAGACGATTGGGCTCCCCAGCGAGTCTAACGTCAAACTTTTTCCCATCAAATGGCATCTCCCCAGGAAAATTCGGCGAGAAGTTTAAAGGAAAGCCGCTACGAATAGCGTCCCTTGTCAGTAAAGTTTATTGACAAAAGAAACTAAGACCAGTTCCTTGGTAGGAAACCAGGATTGAGGGGAAGTTCACATCAGAAACTAAGACCAGTTCCTTGGTAGGAAACCAGGATCGAGGGGAAGTTTACATCAGAAACTAAGACCAGTTCCTCGGTAGGAAACCAGGATCGAGGGGAAGTTTAAAATCAAGAAACTGAGACCAGTTCCTTGGTAGGAAACCAGGATCGAGGGGAAGTTTACATCAGAAACTAAGACCGGTTCCTCGGTAGGAAACCAGGATCGAGGGGAAGTTTAAAATCAAGAAACTGAGACCAGTTCCTTTGTAGGAAACCAGGATCAAGGGGAAGTTTACCTATTCTAAGCATCATCGCTTAGCTAAAGAAGATGAATATGTAAGCTACCATTCATAACCACCATCAAAATTTCGGGTATTCCGATATTTAATCCCCTTGCACCCCGAATGCCCGAATACCTTCGCCATTCACACCTTCGTTTCCAAGAAGATTAAATAGGGGCATCTGTCATACCCCAAATTTTGACCACTAAGATTCCCCATCATTGTGCAAATCATCATCACAGTATGGATGTACCTTCATGCCTCATCAATCTCCTCAAGGATTGTTGAGCATTCACTACCATCAAGAATTAGGGTTTCAAGCCCTCTCAGAGCCTTAGACAAAGGATCAATCAAGGAAAGACTTGATCTTCAACTTGTCTAGCCTCTCAAACATCCACAATGGATCAAAAGGACTCCCACTTCAAGGATCAAGCACAAGGCTGCTCCCTTCTAGGTGGATCAAGTCTCAAGATCGACAGTGTCACCAAATTAGGGTTTTGGTCGACTAGGGCCCCCAAATGGAAATTTTTCATCTGGGCACAAGCCAATGATCCAAAACATAACCTAATATACTCCATGGAACCTCATGGACCCAATCATCAGGTCAATTTTGCCTCAGGGGATGCATTCATCAAAAATCAGGAATTAGGGTTTCTTGACCTAATTCACCCCTAAGTTGACTTTTAGGGCAAATCACGAGCCAAGACCTCAAGACATGATTTGAGGGTCTCTAATGAACTATATTGATCCATTTTGGAACAATGGATTAATCCAAGAGGCTTGAGCAACAAGTCTCAATTTCATCTGCACCACAATTAGGGTTTCGCGAGGAAAGTCAACTGTAACTTTGACTTTTGACCAGGACATGCTCCCAAGCCCTAAAACATGATTCAATATACCCTATGACACCCATGGAACATGTCCATCAAGTTTTATTTAGGTCAAGGACATGATTTCATGAAGAATTGCACAGTTTGGAATTCATCTGATAAAAAGTCAACTGTGCACAAAAGTCAACTTTGAGTTTTTGAGATTTTTCACCAAAATGGATTTTTAACCCTAAAATGATGTTAATGTATGATTTGAATCATCATTCATCAAGAAAAATCAAAGAAAGTGGGATAACTTGTAAAAGGGGTAACCATAAAAACATAGAAAAATTTCTAAGTTATGGAAAAAGTGACACTAATGTGCCAACTTTGGAGGATCATAACTCCTAAACCACAAGACCATTGGTCCCCATTCAAAGCTTGATTTGTAGATCTCATTTCCCTCTACAAAAGCTTCATACTGACCTTTGTCCAAATTCCTCATGGATTTTGAGTTATGGAGTGATCAAAATCAAGAAAAGTCACTTTGTTCCAACACTTAGTGAAAAATTCACTAAGTCAGATTTTACCCTACTTTTTGCCAAATGTAGGGGGATTTTTCACTTGGATTCAAACGAGATCAAAACCAAACATGTTCAAACAGTTGTTGTATCATGTAAGGGCTTTCCAAAATGGCCAAGAACATTACCAAATTCAATTTGAGTCATGAGATATGACATTGGCAAGTTGCCTTGTTGAAATCTGTCAAGGCAAGGCATATTTTGCATTTTTGGTCGATTTAGAAAAATCAGCCAAACCCAAATGCTCCACTTGGACACCTCTAAGGATTGAATCTAAAGGGGACAATCACTAAGCCAAGCCTCCAAAGTCTTTGGAACAAGAAATAGCATGTTGAACCTAGAATGGCCAAAATAGGGACAAGACTCCAATTTTGGATTGGAGCATTAAATGGAACCATCAAGGTGGCATGGACTGAGCCATTCTCAACTGAATTCAGTCAAGACTTATCCAAGACCAAGGGAACCACAGCCCTGTGCCCTAACCTCTAGTCAATGCCTAGAGGAGACTTGCATTTCCATTGGCCAACATTGAACAAACACCTGTTGCAGTTGCCATTCACTGTGGATCCCAAAACAAACTTGTTCTACTATAAATAGAGCTCAATTGTGATAAGTTTGAGTACACCAAAGCCATCAAACAGATGCTTTCCTCAAAATCTCTTCTTTCACTCCAATTTTGCCTTCTAAGGCAAGTCACTATCGGGTTTTGAGTTTGAGAGCTTTACCAATCAAACCAATCACTCACACACCTCACATACATCATATAGAAGTGATCCAAACACTCACATAACATCTGGAACACATATTTCACAAAATCACCAGCCAATTGCTCAAGTTCTTGACAGTTTTGCAGCTGAGGTACCATCTTCAGCTCCAAACCATTTCAATCCATTCCAAGCATTCATACACACTCCATGGCACCTAGGGAAGCTATCCAGATCATTGGAACCTAACTGTAACACCTCCAACACAAATCACAATCACCAGCTGCAAGTGGTAAGCATGAGCTCTTCTAACTCTATGATTCATGCAACTTTTGCTGCACAATAATTTGGCCATATGTTCATAATCATGCATGGAATGTTTTCCCTCAATTAATTGCATTGTTTGAATCGTGATAAAAAATCCTAGCCTTCATGCAGAAATTAGGGTTCTTGAGGATTTTTCGTGATTTCTTGTTTTATGCTTAATTTAAATGAAATTAAATACCATAGACATGATCGTGAGGTTGAAACGAGTTGATTGGTATGTGGATTGCATGATATGATTAAGTATTCAGTGAGATTGGAGAGAAAATGCAAATCTAGGCAAACCCAGAACACGCGCGTGTTCTTGGCGCCATTTTTTGAATATTTGAATATTTGAATTTTGTGATTTTATTTAATTGATTCAAAAATTAATTTCTCTCTGAGTTTTAATGATTTTGAGTTGATTCTTTTTTTAATAATTCACAAAAATGTTAAAATATTTTATTTTCCCAAAAAATCCCAAAAATATTATTTATTTTGTATAATTGATATTTTTGCAAAGAATTAATGTTTTAATTGTTTTTGACATTTAAAATATTTTTTCCACCTTGATTTTGCAACTTTTAATGCTTTCTAATTATTTTGTAGGTCAATACTTAATTTTTAAAGCATTAATCCAAGATCACAATTTGTTTTCCATATGTTAAACAATTTTGATCATTTTTATTGAATTTTTATTCAATTAAAACACATTTTGAAAATAAATTAGGGTTTTTGGATTAATTCTACCCTCATAAATCATTTTCAAAAACACTTTTGGGCCTCTAATAGAGTGTAAGACCCAATCCTTTTTTTGACCAAATCATTTTTGGGCCTCAGTATATTGTATAAGTCCCGATACCGTCAAAAACCAAACGGCGCGATCGTCGCCAGTTTAAAAATAAACCATCTGGGCCTCTCCTTGAGCTATAAGACACATTCAAAACTTTTGGGCCTCTAATAGAGTGTAAGACCTAATCCCCTTTTAACAAAAACATTTTGGGCCTCAGATATTGTATAAGCCCTTTTGCGTTAAAAGAAAATCTCGGCGCAATCGCCATTTTAAACGAAAAATCATTTAGGCCTACCCTCGTGTTATAAGCCCCACTCTTTTTCTTTAAAAACTTTTTGGGCCTCTTGAGAGAGTGTAAGACCCATCCCTTTGTACAGAAAACAATTTTTGGGCCACAGTCACTTGTATAAGTCCCTCTGTACAAATTCAAACAGTGCGCTCACTGATAAAACCCTGGGCCTCTCCTTGAGATGTAAGCCCCAAATCTTTCTTTTTCAAAGCACTTTCTCCTTTGATTTCGAAATATACTGTTGTTTTCAATATTTCTTTGTTGAACAACTAACCAAACAGCATGGAAGCTCTACAACCGAGTAAGTGTTTATATGCTTTCATTTACCGCTTTCATATACATATAACTGTATTGTGGGTCTGTTTTGCTGTAAGTCTTCTTTCATAAACTCATATCAACTGTGTAATAATAGTATAGATATTTAGAGTTTCCCCGGCAACTACGTCTAGCATTAAGCCCGTTGATCACTCTTAAATAGTCAAAACTAGATCCCCATAGGATTACCAGACACAGTCTTCCCTCCTCTTGGGGTTAAACAATATGGAGATATGAAAGGCAGCATTCTTTGTGAACCCTTTCATAGACTGTCACTCGTAGAAGTTGTCAAAGAAACTCTATTCCCTAGAGATGATCTTTTCTCCGTGAATGGCATCTCTTGAGTTTCTTCCAAATTCTCGAACTTTCCTGGCTTGATCTATTCTCGGTGAATGGCATGTCTTGAATTTCTCGGGGTTTGGGGACCCACAGGCTTCTTAAAAGCACTTTTCAAGAAACTCTACTCCCCAGAGATGATCTTTTCTCCGTGAATGGCATCTCTTGAGTTTCTTCCAAATTCTCGAACTTTCCTGGCTTGATCCATTCCTCGTGAATAGCCTGTCTTGAATTTCTCAGGGTTTGGGGACCCATCGGCTTCTTAAAAGCATCGGCCTCCTCTTGGGCATTGTTCAAGGACCCGTAGGCTTTCTAAAAGCAACCCCGCCTCCTCTTGGGCATTATTCAAGGACCCTCAGGCTTCCTAAAAGCAACCCCGCCTCCTCTTAGGCTTCATATAATGATTTCTTCCTCCAGGAATGATAGCCTCCTCTTGGGCTTCGTACAAATTGTCCCGACGACCTCCTAGAGGTATAGGAACAGAACTTAGTCATCTGCATAGAACAGTCCTTTCATAGAGTCTACTACTATTTCTCAAAGCATAGTACAAAAGATGAAACTCTAGACACAGACAGTCTAATCTCCTTGAGTCCCAAAGATGTTCTCAAGCACCCTTCAAAAATAGGAAGAAAACCCGTAGACTCGGACAGTCTCAATACCCTTTGGATTTCCCACTTCCTTAAAGAACAGGAATAACCCGGATCTTCGAATCAAAATCCTTGAGTACAGTGTTGCTCATATAAGAACTGATTTTCTCTTTAAATCAGTATATTGGACCTGTCACTTAACTGAAACAGTAACCATAGCCTCCTCTTAGGCTTTGTATAATGATCCTTCTCCAGTGAAGTCTAGCCTCCTCTTGGGCTTTGTACAATGATTCTTCCCAGCGGAGTCAAAAAATGTTTAGCCTCTCTCTCGGGCTTTGTACGAGACACATAAAGAGACTCCCTCGTTGAGTCAATCACCTCTTTCGCCTCCATCTCGGGATTTATACGAGATACAAAAAGGTTCTTATTTAAGCCAAACAAACAACATCCTCCATCTCGGGCTTCGTACGAGATCCAAAAAAACTCTCTTGTTGAGTCAAATAGCCTTCATCTAGGGCTTTATACGAGATACCAAAAGACTCCATCGTCGAGTCAAAACCTTTTAGCCTATCTCTCGGGCTTTGTACGAAACACATATTAGCCTCCTCTTGGGCTTTGTATAAGAAAACCACTGGTTGATCAAATCAACCTTTTAGCATCAAAGTTGTGCCTCGTTCACAGTACAAAAACATCAACAACTCTTTCCCATTCATCTAATTGCTATAAGCGGCAAGCCTCTGGATCATCTACATCCATGCCACTGTCACTCTTTTAGCATGAGAAATTCCTAGGGAAAGATAGCATTGCTCTACACTGAGTTAAAGTCTTCTCCTTTAGGTTGGAATTCCCCTTTAAAGGAAATTATGGCATTGCCGGATTCACACATCCCGGTTAAAGTAATTCTCCTTTATAAACAATTGTGACATACAACCCTCTCTTTAGAGATGACAAATTCTCTCTAAAGTTGAGAACTTTCAGCTTCACATCTTGGGCTTTGAACAAGATACAAATCACCTTTCGCTTCACGTCTTGGGCTTTGAATAAGACACCAAAACAATCATTTCCTCCCATAGAATAGGAGGAACTACGAACGCTCTGATTTCCCTGTTTCGGTAAACGGGAATACGTAGGCATAAGATTGAAAGGAAAAATCTTAGCGAGCACACTAAATAAAAACCCAAAATCCCATACTTTCATATACATTCGTCCTAACATCCTAACCGATAGCCTAAAGCACCTCTCGTCAACAAAATAACCTAGGGGAGACCCCGAATCTTTGTAGCATCTGTAAACCAATAGTTTTGACTGTTTAATCTCAGTATGCAAGCAGGGTTAATTGGAGACATCTATTTCCCTTCCTTCATCGGCTTTAATAGGATAAAAAATGAATCGAACTGTAGTACTAGAACGATCGTGCTTCGCAACCACATCCAAAAATCACTCGCTACAACTTGCCACACTACGGGTGGACTTTCGCCAATCTACGGTTGGACTTTAAACTGTCTTTTGGAATGGAGTCAGATGACTACTGACTAGCCACACTACGGGTGGACTTTTGCCAATCTACGGTTGGACTTTAAACTATCTTTTGGAATGGAGTCAGATGACTACTGACTTGCCACACTACGGGTGGACTTTCGCCAATCTACAGTTGGACTTTAAACTGTCTTTTTGAATGGAGTCAGATGACTACTAACTTGCCACACTACGGGTGGACTTTCGCCAATCTACGGTTGGACTTGCAGCTGATTTGCCACCCTTAGATGGACTTTTTCCAATCTACGGTTTGACTTTACCTTGCTTTTCCACCCTTGGATGGACTTTTGCCAATCTACGGTTGGACTTGCTACTGATTTGCCACCCTTGGATGGACTTTTGCCAATCTACGGTTGGACTTTGCTGCTTTGTCACCCTTGGATGGACTTTTGCCAATCTACGGTTGGACTTTGCTGCTTTGCCACCCTTGGATGGACTATTGCCAATCTACGGTTGGACTTTGCCTTGCTTTTCCACCCTTGGATGGACTTTTACCAATCTACGGTTTGACTTTACTGGATAACGCTCTGCATGCATGTCAGACATCTCTGCTGACTCTGCTGAGGAACAATGATCAATGATTTGACCTTAGAGACTCCTGAAAGGATGGTATCTCTCTTGGAGAATGAATGAACAATTTGTTTGATTCGAATTGTCACGCTTTCCAAAAATAAATTGGACTTTGAGATATAGAGAATGATGACTCTGCCAGGAATTACTTCATCTGATTGGGGACGAATTCTGGTCATAGCAACTCCGCTGGGGATGAGAATTTTCTGAATTGGCCGGGGAAAGAATGCATTAACACTCTGCTGAGGAAGACAAGTCATTAAAACTCTGCTTGGGGATCTATTAAACCCGAGGAGAATACGCTAACACTCTGCTGAGGAAGAGATTCTGTTGACCTGCTAAACTTCTGCGGGGAAGAAAAACAACTCAGCTGGGGAGTACTGTTGACAAAATTCAATGCTGAACTCTGTGGGGAGTACAACTACCAGAGACAAGTCTTGCTGGGGACCGAAACTACTCCGTCAGGGATACACAAATCCAGGTTAGAAGACATTCCATTGCAACATGCTGAGAAAGAGTCCCTAGAGATCTGCTGGGAGACATCAAGCAAATGTACGGTAATCTGCTGAGGAATATAACTGTCGAGCTTAGGATAAGAGCCACAATGCCCCATGTTAGGAGAACTTTCCGTTTGACGACTCCACCGGGGATAATGAGTTGACAACAAACTCTGCTGGGGAGAATTGCTTCAAAGCGTCTCTTGCAGAAGACTTGGCATCTTCAAACTCATGGACACTCGTTGAGTCTTGAACATTAACAGTGAGGTAGCTCTACTGGGGAATTTACAACCGTTATCGACACAGAAAATCTTGTAGTTGTTGGAAGTACTGAATAGGAGAATCGACTTAATAAGATACAACGATACCCAGTTGAACTTAATTCACCGATATCGAATCGTTGTGAATGACTGCCGACCGAATGATGGACTCAATCAGTAAACGTTGTAACAAAAAATGACTCGGGGACCCTTCCTGAACTTGACTGCCCCGGTATTCTGCATGGGAATAAATGATTATTCGTCTAGGAGGGACGATCCATGATCTCAAAAAGGCTTGCATCTTGCTTTTGAGCCTAGTGTGAGGCTGCTACCTGCAAACAAAGGATGTGCACGTATGCCCCGTGTTGGATATAACTTCTGCAACTGAGAAAATCCAACTCTAAACCATCACTTGTTGGGGAGAAAGGTTTTGATGCATCTCTTGCTGGGAGCATGATTAACGAAGTCTGCTGAAGACAGGGGACCATAAATGCCTTGGGTTGGAATGCCCCTTTGTTTCAAGCCTTTTGGCTGATTGACGGCATATGCGTGAACAACAGTTTTTTCAATTTTCCACTTGCCCCAGACCAACATGGTCCACAAGAAGAAATTGTCTCAAGAGGATTTTACAGAAGACTTGACATCCAAAACACCTCAATGTCTTCAAACTCTTGGAGAGATTCGTCGGATCTTGACGTAACTTCCTCAGACTGTATGGTCTATAGAGGAACTCGCCTCGAGAAGATTCATGACCAATCTCATATCACCATGAGATATTCTGCCCCAATACTCTAAACCCTGGATAGGTTGACCAAGCGTCTGGATGAACTAACTTCTCGTGCTCTTGGGATGGCCTGCCCCAGTATGAACCTTGAAGTGGTTTTGCCCCTGACTACTGATCTTCGAAGGAAGACCCAGAATACCTGCCTTTGGAGAGATGTGAATCTCGAAGTGATTGCCCCAGTTTAACTAAACTCTGAAGAGATTTCTCGACATGATTGGCTCAGATTGGCTACACCTTAAAGAAAGGATTCGACGTGACTGCCCCAGATCGACTACGTCTTAGCACACCTTGTTGGAAAAGCTCCTGCTTGACAAAGTTTCCTGAGGAAGTACCATTGGATGTGGCTCTCCTTCGGGAGTCTCAGAATTCTCAACTCGGCAAGATTAAGTTTCTAGACTGAATTTCCATATGTAAACTTCTTTTGATGTCAAACAAATGTATGCAAGTAGAAAATGTTTTAGTCTGAGAATGAAAATTCTAATGCAACACAACTGTTAATCTTGAAGTTTTACTGAAAAGATGTCGCAAAGCTGTGAACGAATCACTGCTTAGGATACGACATTGATTTTTGAATAAAATAAAGCATGCACATGCAATACCAACAAGATATTTTAGCATTACTCATAGGGGTCAGGAACGCTATCTCATCGGAGTATACTCTTGAAATAAACCATGTTTCAATTAGGACTTTTGAGGGTTGTATCGTGGCCTGGTTCATGGTTTTGAAAAAAAGTTTTAAGGCTCAAAGTTTATCAGTGCCCACCCACTCTTCGTGATATTCTCCAGTCCTATGTTCAGCTAATTTGACACAATCGCTCATCTCTTAAAAAGATTTCATGATCTTTAAGGAATCCATGCACTGAGGGTTTGACACCTAATGAGGTTTTGGAGTAACAGTCACCCCTTTTGTCTTTTGTTCGTACTCACACGACTCTGTTCTTTCTTTTGAGGATCTTTCTTGGGTAATCCTATTCGCATTTTGCGTTCACATTCTTTTTTTGCTCATCCCTAACTTTTGTCTGGACAGATTCTTTTGAATCTTTAGATTTTGAAGTCCAGCGGGATGCCCTAACTTTCGCCTAAGTCGCTTGTTTTCAAGTTTCGACTTAGCGGGCTCTTTCTTCTTTTTTTTTATTCCCCTTTTTTTTTCTCGGAACACATCATGTGACACTGGCTTGTCTTGACTTTGTTGAAAGGGTCGTGACTGCCTCACTCTTTGATTTTTGATGGATAACCATTGTGGTTTCACATCTCTTGACCTCTTGAAGGTGGAATAGAAGGTAATGGAGCCTCAAATGCACACTCCTTTTGAAATTTGAACGCTCGGTCAAACTAACTGACGCCTACCCTGCCCCTGGGTTAACTGTGAGGGTTTTTTCATGCGAAAAGAAACTCCTACTTCAAGGCTTAAAGGGGTTAACGAGTGTCTATCTCCCTTATATCTCCAGTGTTTGGGGAGTTGAACCAATGCCTGTACATCCTCAACAGGGTTTTATCCAAAAGCACACAATTAGAGATTTTTGCGTTTTCAACTCACCATCCTCCTTCAGAGAGTTTAAGCAAGAAAATTGGTATTGCAGTGCACATTAGCATTAAATGAGTGAACACAAATGAAATTCTTCAAGAAAACATATTCATTGCATTAAAATCATCATACCAAATACAAACAAGTTTTAGCATGCAAACAATGTTTGAACAAACAAATGAAAGCTACATATGAAAAAGCAGCAAAGAAACGAAGATTGCCATTGTTGAGGAGGCTTGAATCCGTCTGGACTGACTACTTCAGGAGCTGTGTTTCCTTTTTTACGTGCTTGCTTGGGAAGCTTTAGTTAACATATAGACCATCTGCAGTGAAAATAATGATCCCAACGTCAATCAAATCTTGCACTTTATGCCTGAACACCTTACAATCTTCAATGGCATGCCCCTGTGTCCCTGAGTGGTACTCGCACCTAGCATTCTTGTCATAACCTGGCGGAAGAGGATACAGGACAGGAGCAACTTCCCTTAACTGAACCAAAGAGTCTTGAAGTAAACGGCCGAGCAGCTGACTGTGAGAGACAGTAATGGGATTAAATTTTCTCTCGGGCTTTCTAGGTCTTTGATATCTCCTCTGGGAGCTAGTCCACTGCTGACACTGATTCGGGTACTCCTCTCTTCTTAGCATTTTCCTTTTCAAACTAGGCTGAAGATCGGGAACAAGTCACTGATATGGGGATTTTGAGACCAAAGACTGCAAGATATGCCCCTGACTTGATGCCTCTTCAAGAGGGAACGTCGGGAAATTCATATTTTTTGCAGCAGTAGGAGTAGAATTACTCTGTATGCTTATGCCGCCTGGCGCGAAATCTATTGCCTTTGAGTCAATCAGATCTTGGACCACATGATGAAAAGCTTTACATTTTTCCACATTATGCCCCGGCGCACCAGAGTGAAAATCGCAATGGGCACATGCATCATAATTGAGTAGGAGCTTTCCACTAGGGGGATTTACTTTCCGAAGTTCTACCAATTGGAGTTGAAGTAGGTATCTCAACAACTGAGCATAAGGCATAGGAAGCAGATCAATGCTTCTGTCAGTTTTCTTCGACTTTGGTAGGTACTTCCTAGCCTTGGGGTCGTCTGGGGAAACAAGAGGTAACTGCTGGTGAGTAAGTTTCTGAATTCCAGGTTGTGCAGAAAATCCGTGAGACACATCACTCTTTGGAATAGATTCCACAGGCAATGGTGGAACGACAACTTCTGTTATAGCCTCAGGTGTGGGATTATCATCTTTTCTGAGCACATTTCTCACAACTTCCATAACAAAACTCATCTGGGTCTTCACTTGATTGACCTCCTCCTTCAGGATTTTCTGGTCTTGAATTAAAGCTTGCATGTCCCTCATGAACTGCCCCATTTGGCTTCGCATCTCCCTTAATTCTGCCTGCACTTGGTCCATGGTTCTGGCTTGATTTTTTTGCGAGTTGCGTATCGGTGAATGTGATTCTCAGCTATAATGCCTGAAACTGAATAAAGGTTAGAAAGACCGGAGCAAGTACTTGTTATGCAAAAATGCTTATCATTATGAGGATGCAAATTAAAAAATGCAAACAATCATATTTAAACATTTCTAGGGCATATCTGCTTTGATTCCAGCTTTGAAATCGGGCAAAGGATCAGACATAACATCGAAAAATAAATCCGAATCCAGAAATATTGCAGAACCAAACAAATGAAGACACCTTTCGAAAAAACTGAGAGCTGTAGAGACAGATACGGATGAACCAAATATTGTAATATCATATCATAAGAAAACATACAGATAGGTTCAATACAATCAAAAGTGATTCCATCAACAATCCTGATGGTAATCATAGCAAAATACAAACAACATAATCACTACAAATCAATTCCAAACAAGCTGGCTTCAATCTCTTCAAGAAGGTTCACAGTGTCTGGATGAGTGGGTTTCTCTAGCAACCCCTTGATCAGTCTGTTTCTCTTCTCGACATCCTGATTCAGCCTAGCAATCTGCTCTTCAACATTGTTGCCTTCGCGCCTTGACTTCTTGATTCTCGGTTGCAGCTTGAGCTCTTCAATTTCTTTCTGGGATTCCTTCCACTTACCAAAGAAGTGATTCTTGTCTTCCTTCATTCTTTGAAGCTCTTCTTTTAATTCCCCCTTCTCAATTTTAAGCTCTTCCCACATCTCCTTATACGTGGCAAACATGTCTTCAGTTTTGGCCAAGAGCTTTTTGGTTTCCCTGTGGCTTTGCCAGATGATTCAGCGGTCATACTGATCTTTCTACAGGGCTGAGCTCTGTCATCAAGATCCTTCTCCCTTTTTTCCAAGTGCTCTGTCAAATCTTGGACCTTCCATTTCAACTCCAAGTTGTCATGTAAAGTGCCCTGAAGCCTACTACTCATACCAGCATTTTCCTCTCTCAAATCTTGCACCATTTTTCGCTGCTTATCGAATTCTTCAATTGGTACGGTGATTCTCTCCTCTATCACTTTGGGATACAAGGGAGGCGCCCAATCAAAAGGCAAATAGTACTCTTCGACCCTCTTCTTTATCCATTGCTCATATGGAGGGAAAGTTTGATTGTTAGGCAAATCCCAAATGGTTTTTCCTCTCTTCTGTTTACTGAGCCATGCTCTGGATGTTTTCTGCGCCACATCTAAACCATCGTCAGCCATGTGAAAATACAGAGACTCTTCCAACTCCTTTTCAACTGGGGGACTTCTTAGGGCATACCCAAACTGCCGGATATCCAAGGAAGGGTTATAGTTAATACCTCCTTTTCTCCCTATCAATGGCACATTAGGGTATTCACCGCAACTGTGCAAAATGTCTTTACCTTGCACTCCGTGATTCACCCAAACAATATCCTTAGCATCTAGGCCCATCAGACGTTGACTCCATTTCAGGGAACTCTTAGTATCCTTGAAAGCACCTGACTAGGGTAGGCGATTGGCAAACTACTTATAGAAAAGAGGTGCACAACAATGAACTGTCCCACCTCGTCTCTTCTCGTTCCTGTTGTACAAGGCATAATGAAGGTCTCCTAGTAAGGTTGGCACCGGATTCTGAGATACAAATATTCTGATAGCATCCGTGGCAACAAAATCAGGCTCATTCGGGAACAAGACAACACCATATACACAGAGAGCCAACACTACATTGAAGGCATTCCACTTCTCTTCCTTTGCTGCCTCTTGAGCCTTGTTTGCCGAGTATGATAGGTGATAGCCACGAACCTTTCCCTTGCCAGAAATATTAGCTTCCAAAATTGACTTGCTCAAATAAAGAGCACCAGCCACAACTAGGAAATCAAGATCTGCCTTCGACCCACAGAAAGGAGCGCCTTCTTTGATGGAAATTCCCAGGAGGTTCGAATACTCCTCTAGAGTAGGAACCAAAACATAATCCGTCAGTACAAAGCACTTTAAGGCAGGATCATAAAACTGCATCAGGGTGCGTAAGCCATCAGCTTCATATTCACTGAGGTTACGAGCAAAGGATAGGATCCAACCGTACTTCTCTCCGAACATTCCTAACACTTCCGGACTGGCCATCTCTTGCAATTTACAAATCTGACCCAGGATGAGCTTCGGGAATTTGTACACAATGGTGTTCTTCTTGCCTCTTTTGTTGTCCATCCCTATCACTGCCCGTTGACTGGAATCAAAATGTCAGATACTACCTGGAAAATGAAAAATATGAATGTTAGAGAAAAAGATGCAATGCAGGGCATGGGATCAAGGTGCCACGTGTCTGTGCTGGACTGTGAACGGTGTCAGTGTAGCTCTGAGATCAAATATAGAACCATAGATAGGAACCATCTGAATACAATAGGATGCATTCTCCTTTTGTGTAACGATAACAGAAAACTAGGTATGTAGGAGGTTATGGTCACCTGCAAACCTGTAAACAACCTGCCCTTCTCACGTGTGGGTACTAAGATCCTCAGTATCCTGGGCTTTCAGGTCGAAAAATGATGATAAGTTCACCATTTCTAGTTTGGCATCATCATCAATCGAGAAGGCCTCAAGTGATTCACCAAAACGAAAGGTCCTCAGCTTCAGGCACTGAAGTCGAGAAGCAATAGTACATTCATCCCTCGGGGTACAGTACTATCGCCAATCGAGGAGTGCCTCCACTGATTCTCTTTCCAAAAGGACATCCTAGAGCAAGTTCCCAGCATTGGGTCCTCGGATCGAGAATGTGCAATGGGTTTGCCACATAATGTGGTCTGCCACTATCACATCTCGGGAGGAGTGCCGCAACTGAGTCCTCGGGAATGGTAACCGGAGTCGACAGTTCCTCAGGAGAATAACTACTGGCCTGCATAACATGCAGTAGCAGATAGCTCCTGATAGAACCTCGTCTGGTTGTGGGTCTCATGAACAACAATACGTGGTCACCACCACACAAGCGTCACGACTATCCACCCTAATACCTATGTGTGTACTCAAGCCTGGGTAGTGGGCTCATCTCTCAGAACACCCTGCCCACCAAACAGAAAACCAGCACAGCACAGTCCAATATAGCATATGAAATGAAAATGCTAAAATGCGGTAAATACAGTAATATACAGTAAAGCAGTAATACAGTAAATAGAAATATAGTACAACAGTAAGTACAACAAAAAAAGTAAACACCCAATGAAAGAAAAACAGACAAACGCTAGGATTGACTCGCAAAAGGAACCAGAGATTCGTGAAATTTCCCCAGCAGAGTCGCCAGCTGTCGCTCCCGGGATTTTCAACCAAGTACAAACGCGAAAGTGGCACCAAAACAGAGTCGCCAGCAATGTGTATTTATCCCATGAGAGGGAAAGGAAACACCGCATAAACCTGAAGGGAAGGAAAAGCATGGTCTTGCGACCAAGAGAACTGGGCTCGGGAGTCGGTTACGCAAGAGGAAGGTATTAGCACCTCCTCGCGTCCATCGTACCCGATGGGATCCACGCTTGCTTGTCTCGATCAAAGGGTGTAAGGAAAGGATACTGGAAAAGGAACTGCTAGCTGGAGAACTGGAAAAGGAAAGGAGAGATAAAGAGAAACAAATGTAGGGAAAATAAAAGAAGTGCTCGAATGGGCCCTACCCCACTGCCTACGTATCTCATCGGGAGCATAAGAATCAGAGCGACGTAGTTCCCCTCAATGAGGGTCGCTTTGTTTGTGTTTTTTAGTGGAAACGTCAGAGTGCTCGTTCCAGCAGTTAGGTGTTGCAGCTCGCTGTATGGAGACTTAGGCGTTACTTGTTTATGGTAGAACGGACTTGACGAGTCCTTAAGGAAGGAGTAAAGAAGATGAGAAAAGAGAAATCCCGGAGGAAAGACGTTATTGTTTGTTTGAAGTCTTTTAGAAAGAAGTGTTTTTTTAAGTTGTTTTTATAACGCATATTGCATTCAAGTCTATCGTATAAGATCGAATGCTTCGCATGGTCGTCCTAACAGGTCGTATGCTAAACACTCTAGGAAGGTGGAGAGAAACCCTCCTCCTTCCATTTCCCACACTTTAGGTTTAAGTGCAATACATGTTATGCCATCATTAAGTGTTTTTTACTTTTATTTTGAGATGAGAAAGATGGAGACTCAAATGGTCGAGAAAGATAAAATCTAATGAGGGAGACTAAGACTCAACCTTAGAGTTATCATACATGGAGATCATAAGGTTAATGTGGTTTAAGAAATCTAATCCTAAAAGAAAGGAGAAGAAGAGCAAAAGAAACAACTTACTTCCAAGATGGAAGTTAAGTTGATCCTAAAGAGGGGTGAAGAAGAAGTTATTCAAGGAAAGCATATAAATGCTCATCATGATCACAAGTTGAATTATTAAAGAAATGAGAGAAGATGAAAGAAAGAAGTGTATGTGGAATCATATCCACACACTTACTTACCCTTAGCACCTACATGAAAAGGCTAGTTCAAAAACTACTTACAAGAAAAGCCTAAGCAAAAGAACTTGGTCAAACAAACAAATGGAAGGAAACAATGAAAACAGCAGCTATTACAGCCCACATGCAATAGAACAGCAGTAAATTCAGCTTTATATTCCAAACAGCAAACAACAGCTCATGTTCAGCATACAAAATGGGTGTAACAAGCATTTGGCAGCACATACTACATCACATATATGTTCAGGCAGCAGTGGAAGATTAGAGACATCATGCATTAACAGACAGTTTCAATCATGAACAACCATTATCATGAGTCAAGCCTTGCACATTCATCAAACAAACATGATCACAATCACATTACAAATCATGGTGAACAATCCTTGAAATCAAACATGTTATAATACACATTACAAAAGAATACACATTGTCAAGAATATGAGCAAGTCAAAAACAAGTATATATCTCTTGAAATGGAAAGCAAATAAACATGCGCATAGTAATTCCGGCAACATAACATCAATTAGCAATTAATAAGCTCAAAGTGTGTGCATCATGTGTTCATCACATCAATTAATCTACAATGCAAACATTATGTTCAATGATGAAAAACAAAGGCACGCGTGTCGTAAAATCAAGTTCGTACTGTGGTGTGAGTTATAATAGCTCGAAAATAATCGACCAATCATCAATGCATTGATCCATGAAGTTTAAACATGTTAAGGATGTCAAACAAACAAGAAAATGCAAGAAAATCACATTCTGCAGCAGTGATAACCGGTTAGCAGTTATGCTGTAACCGGTTACATAGTTCAAAACAGCCAGAAACTACGCAAAAAACAACATGTTAACCGGTTACAGCATAACTGCTAACCGGTTACACAGCAACAGATTTAAAAAAAAACAGTTCCAAAAGCACTTTTCAGCAGTAAATGACTTATTCAAACCACTCCAATGATCATGTAATCACTTATGCACGAAAATAACATTCAAACACAGTATTCAAACATCATTTAGATCCAATAATCATCCACATTAAGAATCAAAATCAAGCACATGGATCCAAATAAAAAATCACCAACGATCTACATCGAATAAGTTGCAAATAAGCTAAATCAAGTATAGATTTGAGGAAAACCAACCTACAAAGCGGAGATTTGCTTTGGTAATTGTTGCGAAGTGATCTTAGTGCAGAAAATGAAAGAAAACCAGATATCCCTCAATCGATTGCCAAAATGCGTCGAAACCGAACGAAATCGCGAAAATCCACCAAAATCCAACTAGCACCAAAATAAATGGTGAGAAACCTTTGGATTGAAGAAGAACAAGCTGAAATTCCAGAAAATCCAACCAATGCAAACCAAGAAATGAAGTTTAGCTCAAGAATTAATCACTTTTTAAGGTAAAAAGTGATTATTCCTCAAGAAATAAGAGCTTTTGTGTGTGGTTTTGGAAGAGAAGTAGAAGTTGTAGCAAAGTGAAGAGAGAAATGAGAGAGAATTGAGAGTGAAATGTGAGAAATTTGAGAAATGGTTGAAGTCCTTTGAAAATGAGTGAAGCATCTCTTAAATATATTTTAGGTTTGGAGTATGAGAGGTTTGGAATGAGGTTTGGAATGAGGTTTGGGTTTGGAGCTAGGGTCGGAGTTAGATAGACTCAACTCACCGAGTCAAGTTAGTTAACTCGGTTAGTTAGGATCAACTCGGTTGCTTGGAAAACAAGGAACCTCAACTAGTGTATGGGTGCGTGACTTGGGCTGCAAGCAAGGCCCTGTGACTTGTGAACTTTCAGCATGAAACCACCATGTTCGAGCCCTCGTATTGCCTTCATAACTTGTTCAAATGAAATAATGTCCAACATCAAAGTTGAAGAGGGAATGGAGATGAACAACTTTGATGTTCAACAATTTTTCATTTGAAGCCTTCTTGATGGAGAAAATTGTTTTGACATTTGGCACGCCAACTGTTCGATGAAATTATGGCCTATGGGCCTGCGCTCGCCTTGCCGCGACTTGAGATTTGCCTTGATTTTGCCAAACTTTGATTGATCATAACTCCCTCAATTTTGATCCGATGGAAGAGTTCTTTATATGGATTTGAAGCTTAGAACATGAAATTTAATTGGATAAACTTGGGCCTGATTTTTGAAGCTTTTATCATTGAGAAAGGAAGCCTTAAAGTGGGGTGAAAAATGGTCCAAACTTGCCATTTTTGGAAACCCTAAAGTTTCTATTTTTGGCGGTTTTGTGATTTCTTGATTTTTCATAATTCCTCCATCTTTTCTTGATCAAATCTTGTCCAATGAGCATATATAATATGAATTTCATGAATTTGACCTTAAAAAGTCAGGAGTTGACTTTTTTCACTGCACATTTGACTTTTTCCCCAATTTCTTGATTATCAAGCAACTGATCAATTGAACCTCTTCTGAAATGAATCAATGGCCAATCTTCCATCCTTAGACACTTGATATCATGTAGAAAACACTGAGATCAAGTTTGAATCAATATTTCATCAGGAGACCACTTGAATTCAAAACCCTAATCTTGGTACCCTCTGGTTAGGAGGAAAAAGCACATCCTCCAAATCCAAATTCCTCTGAACATGATGTATATTCTATCTAACAAAGAGGAGATATGACATTTGGAGGTGATAAAAGCCCAAAGAGCTTGCCCATTTGAGAGTCAGATCCCCATTTTAGACTGTTTTGTATAGGAGTTGATGCACTGTTCAATCCTTTTGATGATTTCCCTTCTTTCAATGACTTGTGAGATCAAGGGGGGATGATATATGATGTAAGAGACCTTTGATACTTGTGAGAGACCCTTGGCTTTTATTCTTTTGCTTTGGATGATCAACCCCTTTTGAGAAACAACTGATCCCATGCCCTCATGCAAGATGCAATGCTATGCTTTATGTTTTATTTTTCTATGCTTGAATGCAATGCAATGAAATCAAAGCTCATGCTAAATGATATGAAGAAATGAGAGGGCAAATTTTGGGGTATTACAGTGGTGAATTAGGTCAAGAAACCCTAATTCCTGATTTTTGATGAATGCATCCCCTGAGGCTAAATTGACTTGATGATGGGGTCTATGAGGTCTTTTGGAGTATCTTGAGCTATGTTTTAAAGCATTGGCTCATGCCCAAAGGAAAATTTCCCTCTGGAGGCCCTGGTCGACCAAAACCCTAATTTGGTGACACTGGTGATCTTGAGGCTTGATCCACTTGGAATGTTGCACCTTTGTGCTTGATTCTTTATGTGGGAGTCCTCTTGATCCTTTATAGGTGTTTGAGAGGCTAGAAAAGTTGAAGATTATGTCCTTTCTTGATTGATCCTTTGTCTAAGTGCTCTGAGAGGGCCTCAAACCCTAAGCTTGATTGTAGTGAATGCTCACCCATCTTTAGGGAGACTGATGAGATATGTAAATACATCCATATTGTGATGATGATTTACCCAATAATGGGAAATCTTGGTGGTCAAAATTTGGGGTATGACAGCAACAACACCATTTGGTCGAATCACCTCATCTGCTCAACTGATCGTACTGGTTGGCGTCAAGTGCTACGAGGTGCACGGAACTGACCCTGCTCAACCAACCGTTTATGGTGTGAACCGGTTGGAACCACTCGTCCAGCCCGTTTCTAGGAAGACTCAGCCTTAGTAGCCCTAGCCTGGTATGTCGCTTTATTTGTCGCTCTGCCTGCAATAGTGTTGTCCCTGCCTTTTTATTTAATTACAAAAGAAGGGAAACAAATTTTTAACTACCAAAAATTTCAGAATTTCTGGTAAAAAACAAAGGGTTTATAACTACCGGAAATTATGAAATTTCCGGTAAAAAACAAATTTTTTTATAACTATCGAAAATTCTAAATTTTTCGGGAATTTCCAGATGATTTTGTACCGGAAAATTTGAAATTTTAGGTAAAAATGTTTTCATTAATACTGGAAATTTTGAAATTTTCGGTACAAAATCCTGGAAATTTAGACATTTACGGTAAAAATACGTACTAATTTTGATATTTCTGATAGAATATTCAAAATGTTGGATATTGCCGTAGACAAATGAGATTCGCGCTTGGTTACTGTAAATTTCGAAAATGATTGATTTTTTTTTTTGCAGGGGAAATATTGTCTATGCATCTTCGTATCTTCCCTTAGTTCATTTGTCTGTGAGATTTTTCGGAGATGTATCTCTGGAATACGCTATATTAGATCAAAGCAGAAATAGGCAGAAACAATGGCAGAATGGAAAACCAACATAAATTAACTCCAAAATCAACATTGCATAGATAAACATTACATAAATTCAACATTACATGTTATTAAAAAATAGGTGGTTCAGGACGTTGCAACATTCTTATAATATCTTCGGTTGATCTTTGAATCGTCCCATCTACTTCAATCAGACCCTTTTGTTGAGTAACGGTAAAAGATACTCCACAAAACCTTTAAATCATCATCCGTCTTCATTTCAAGCATGGTGAACCATATATTCCTTTCATTGTCAATCAAGGGAGAATGGTACTCGAGCTTGACAACTCTCCGATTTTCAAGATATCGCAAGAAAGTATTCAGTTCGGTTTTCAGGTCGACGAGAAGTACACCCTTGCAGATTCGAAATTTAAGTGGGGGGTTTTGCACCATTGAAATACACAAATGCAAGATGGGGATAGGGGTTCATTATGTTTCTTGTAAAGAAAAAAGAATTAGAGACCCTATTTATAAAAGGTGTAGAACAATAAGGACCTTAAAAGCTCTATCCTGTCTCCAGGAAAGACGTTGGAGATACATCTCAGGATCTGCCTTTTTCCCCCAAAAAATAAGGGTTTTTATAGAGATGCATCTTTGGATAATCTCATGTGTTATTTTTTATTAAATAATTAACAGGTGTGTCAGGAGATGCGTCTCCGAAACTTCCCAAAAATATGCAAAACAGAACCATGGTATTATGCAGAGCAGTATTACAAAACACAAAAATTGTCCAAAAAATACCACTCAATTTTATAACATTATGCAGTGCGTTACATACAAAAAACATGCTACATTGTTAGATTACAACTAAATACATCTAAACTTATGTCATTGCCTAAATCTATTGGTGGTCCATCCTTCAACATACTCTTACACATTTCCAAAGCCCATGTAACATTGTCCTTTTTCATAGATTCCATAAATGCAAAGCTGAATGATTAAGTCATCTCCATAGAAGTCACACAAACAATTTCCAAGAGTGGAAGTGTTTACTTGTTAGTTTTGTATGTTGCGTCAATTATGAGCCCGAAGAGAAAGATGTTGAACAACTTCACGAAATCGGGATGAATCCTAAATATATCTCGAACGGTGACTTTATCCTCACATACTCTGTACCTTGAAACATAGTCTTCATCTTCCAAAAGCTTTAACAGGTTTTGCATCTCAGATATTGGTACTCTTACCGCATTGTTGTCTTGAGCACACATGTTGTATATTTGCTTGATGATTGAAACATTTTAACTGTTTTTTCCATTTAAAAGATGCGAGTATGTTTTTCGGCGCCACCATGTTTAATGTCATGTCTGTAACAAGTTCACTCTCCTCTGAAACAAGGCAACATACAATGGGATGACTGACAAGCTTGTCATGCAAGGCATGATTATGTATACTATAAATCACATCAAATTTCCACGTCTCATCCTCCATATGATATCCTCGCAATTTAAACAGACACTCACAATTCCTCTATCACGTGTCATCTCGTTTAAAGTTCCTAATCCTTGGTTGGTACGTGCCACTTCTTTCGTATATCATTGTTACAAATGCTTGTCTTTTATCCGAACCATTGTCAGACCTTCTGATTACAACACCAAACCCCAATTTTTTGGCCTTCCTACAGATTCATTTTAGCATATATTCACAAACAATATACACTTATTTATTTGTAAATTGTGCACGAACATCTACCTCGGCAACTACCAGTCGGGCACCTGGTTTAACATCATTACTTGCTTCATCCGGTTTAACATAGTCATTCACTTTATCCATTTTAACATCACGCTTCACTTCGACCGATTTAACATCCACACTCACAATAAATTTGACAAATATATTCGGGTGCACTATATCTATTACCACCAATAACAGAAAATCAATGTTACATTTCAAACTACCAGAACAATCCGAAGATGCACATCCGGACCACACCTAACTTCGTCTGGAAATGCATCTTCGGAATCAATAAGAACGATGCAAGTAATGGAGGGTGAAATGAATGATCTTTATCTACAATTTCAACTTGTTTTTCTCTCTTTGAAGTGATGAATTACAAGAATGATGTTTTGGTGTTGAAAAGTTGATTGAGAATGAGATAAATTTTTTCAAGGGTTTTGGAATACTTTCTTGTTTTAGCATGAAGAAGAAGCTCATGCAAGGTGGTGTTTTATCAACTTTCCCGCTGGATATTTTCGGAGATGCATCTCTGGAAATATCACTAATTTATTATTTAAATCATTTGCGTGAATAACTAAACTACATAAGTAAGTGTAGGGGTATTTCAGAGATGCACCTATGGATCCACCCAAACAGTATATAAAGATGCATCTCTGGACCACATATATATATTTTTTAGAACAGGTGAAACTAAAAAAAGAGAAGATTGACATGATTTTAGTGCGTCTGGATCCGGACGCATGAAATACAACTTTGATTTTTCAAGAGTGTGCTTTGCATATATAAGTGGTGGGAGGAAGAGTAATGCTCGTCTTCAAAATAGGATTGGCAATCAAGTCCACATTCAATGGATATCTGCAAAAAAACACTCTCATGAATAGGTAAAAATCAATATGAGCATAGACTTGGGTAATTATCCGCTAAAATAAGCAGATATTTGAACATATACAAGTATCATAGTATTCACCCACTCTATATCTGTATAATATATAGTTTTATATTGGCTTATTTAGTCCTGAAGTCCCTTAAATTAATTTCAGTTTTCAGTTTGGTCCCTTATGTAATAAACGTTACGATGTAGTCCCTCAAGAATCGTTCCGTTAAACAACTTGATCCATTCTGTTAGTTTTTTTGTAAAAACGTTAAGTATGCTGAGGTGGTATGCCAGCAAGGATTTTAGTTCATTTGTGAGTCAGCAATTAGCAATTTATAAACGATAAGCATGATGAATGTTTAGGGTTCTTAATTCTTCATCCTTCCTTCATTATTGTCACGTTACTATTCATCATCTTCTTCCTCCTTCTTCATTCTTCATCCTCTTTCATTCATATGTGAAAATGTCAATAAACTCCAGCAACAAACTGAAATCAAACACCGAAAGGTATGGGTCATTTGGATCTGTTGTGATAAGAAAGAAAAAGATGGAGTGTTGGTGTGAAGAAGAGTGTGTGATGCGTACTGTTACGGATTTGAATAGTGTTAATGTTGGGAAAAAGTTTTGGGGTTGTAGAAATTACAGAAATCAAGTGGAGAAGGGATGCAATTTTTTCAAGTGGGTAGGAGATGAAGTTGTTGATGGAAGGGATTTGAAGATTGAAAGGCAAAGGAAGAAGATATTCAAGTTGAAGAATGAGGTTTTGAGCATAAGAGGAATGTTGAAAAATGCAATTTTGATTTGCATTATTAGTTTAGGGTTTAACATAGTTTTTGTAACAAACTATTTGAAATAGCTCTGTGGGCAAATGTAATAATGTGTTTAACATAGTTATGAATGTAAGAATGTGTTATTAATGAAATCTGTTAAGTGTTTTAATTTTTTTTCCAATGTTTAAGCAGTTGTGTTATGTAATGGTCTGTAATGGTTATCAAATGGGTTGAATGTGATAAAGTATTGTTTTGATATTGTTTATAACTGGTATGGATTATAACTTAATGGTCTGTAACATATATTGTTTAGAACATGTTGAAAAAATATTACTGAATCAATAACATGTTGATAAAATATTGCTAAATCATGTAAATAACATGTTGACAAAATGATATAGATATTGGTTTAACAAAGGCATTAAAGCATGTGTTCTTGACACTGCTACAAAAAGCATTTGTTCTTAGCACTGCTACAAAAGTTAAGTGGTACAGAAGTGAATTTGTTCATAGCCACCAATACAACAATGCCTAAATAAGGTGTTCTTAGCCACCAATTCAACAAAAGCCTAAATAAAGTGTGCATATGACACTGAGTTACACAAACATGAAAAATAAAAAGTGGATCAAGTTGCTTCAGGTTGAGTTGATGTTGTATGACTTGTTTCAGGAACACTTGCTGCAGGCTGACTTGTTGCAAGAAGAGTTGCTTCAGGTTGAGATGTTTCCTGCTGACTTGGACCAGGCTGACTTGGTTCAGGTTGAGTTGTCTGACTTGGACCTGGATGTTTGCAGGTTGCCTTGTTGTGCCACATCATGTGGCATATACTGCACTTGATGCCAAAGTTTGCTCTCTTTAGCTGAGTGTCATCCCTTATGCTCTCTGAAGCATCTTTAGTCCTCTTCTTCTTTGGCCTGCCTGGTTGTCTTTTGATTGGTGGTGGTTGCAACTCAACATAACCTTTTTTCTCCCAAAGTAATTCCCTATTGACTGGAAAAATGACAGATGCATAGCATTCTTCATACACTTGTTTTCTGTAGAAATCAGGGACATAGCTTTCAATCTCTAATTTTTGAGATTTCATGCAAGATATAGCATGACAACAGGGTAAACCTGTCAGCATCCATTTTCTGCCAGAACACACTTTGGTTGACAGATTGACAGTGTATTTTTCTTCATTGTATGAGATGTGTCTCACCTCATAGTCGTACTCTCCTACATGCCTATTAAGTGGACAACAAACATTTAAAAGCTGAGTTGGTGAAACAAATGTAAAACAATCATTTAGATGAACAAATACCTCACAATCCAGCTTTTTGTTTTTTCAGACTCCTTTGTAATCTTTTTCTTGATGTTGGGTAGAATGTCACCTTCAAACTTGGAAATTTTCTGTCTGTTTGACTCCCATCTTTGCATGAGATACACTCTGATCTCTTCAATCATTATTATGATTAGTTTGGACCTAGTTGTCACAAAAACGGAGTTGAAGGCCTCTAACATGTTGTTTACTAGGGCATCACATAAAGGGTTTGTTTTGAAGAAAGCCTTGGTCCAAAACCTAGCAGGTAACTTTATTAAGTGCTTGAATGCCTCTACATTAACAACCTTCATTTCCAACATTGCTTTTTCAAAAGCATTTGTGTAAGTGGTTGTTGCAGTTTTCCACATTAATTCCTTGAGTTTAACTCCTGGGAGTTTAAACTAGGATTCTCCATTGTCATCTTTTAACTCAATCGTGCTATTACACTCCGTTTGATCATAATACCATAGGCTCTCTATACTTGTATAACCTAACTCCTTTAAACCACCTAACACTTCGAAGTAACTCCAAAAATCAGGGTCCACATCCCACATTTCCTCTAAGCCATTATAACCTACTTTCGTTAACTCAAAAAACTCACCCCTATGATGAACAACGCATCTAAAACGGCTCTCCATGACCTAGATAAAGCAGAAGAAAAACCCTAACTATGCAGATGAAAAACCCTAACTGAGAACTAAAAGAAACGAAGGATATAAATATAAAGTTTGCATCAGTCGTACCTTAAAACAAATGCAGGAAGTTGTTCCTCTTTCACGCCGTATCAAATAATCCACAAACCCTAAAATGAAGAAGAACAAGAATGAATGAAACTAAACTGAAGATGAACGTAGATGAACAAAATCATATGATTACCAATACCTTGACGAACAAAAATGAACGGAGATGATAGCCAGACGAACGAAGAAGACGATGGATGCAGTTGCTTGTTTCGTTAGGGTTTCAGGTTTAGAGAGATGAGCTGACAATGGAGTGAACTCAAATGAAATGAAAAAAAGGAGAAAACTGAAACGTTGAAAATTAAGGAGTTTTTTTATCAGAATGTCAGACGTTTAATCCATGTCACCTTGTAAAAGCCAGCTGGAACGCCACCCTATCAAAAACTAACGGAAAACACACATTTTAACAGAATGGGCCACATTCGTTAACGGAATCACAATTAAAGAATCTTATACTAACGTTTATTACATAAGGGACCAAACCGAAAACTGAAATTAAGTTAAGGGACCAAAGCAAGCATTAAGCCTTTTATATTTTACTAATATAAGTTAATATATACAAATGTATTTATATTAATATTTTAAAAAGTACATCACTATTAGACTATTACATATTTTAATAGAATTGTTTGTTTATTTCATATTTTAATAATAAAATTTTTAAAAATATTTTTATTGTTAAAAATTTTAAATAATATGATATTTTATTTTTCATTAATTTATTTTAATTTGAAATGCAGGTAATACTAGATAGAGTATGATATTTAGATGGGGAAGTTGGTAATTCGGAGGTAATTTTTAACCGTATTTTGATAATGTCTTGGCGGTGGGTTGCTCTTGAATCTTTTAATCGGCGTAAGTGCAATTATTACGATTGGTTTAAGTAGCCGCTCGATTTTTTGTAATCTTCCGCTTCTGTATTTGGGTTGGAGTATCCCTAATACTCCTTTCTAAATATTATTGCTTGCTTATAAAAAAAAATAGAATTTTTTCAAAAACAGGTATGAAGACGAATGTTACGATATCCTTGACCAAACTCTCCCAATTTACATCTCTACTCCAAACATGTTGAAAGACCAATGATTAGTGACAACTTACAAGGGAGTTTTCTTTTTTTAATAAAGAATCCAAAACTTTGGGAGAAAGTCAAAAACCTAAAAGAACCAAATTAGTTACTGAAAACGTATTTATTATTTAATTAATTAAGTTGCATTCGATACCGTAAACGCAATGACAAAGATGAATGCAGGTCAATTCTTAAGCCATTTTCTAATTTATCGCCATCATCACCGACCATATTTCCATGTATATTACGTTGAACTACGCTTTTTTTTTTTTATGATGCAACAATCTAGATTCCTTAATTAGCAAGTTAGTAGTCTCTTTACCATATTTTCTATGAAATGATTACTCAGAATTATTCAAATTAATAATAATAATAATTTGAGATAATGTGTTTAAATGGATAACAGTTGTTAATTATATAATGCTGATTCATTTTCTTAGCTAGAGAATTGGGAAATATATAATATCATCTGCTATCTTAGTTTCAAATACTAATTTCACATAACTAAGGAAAGAAGTATGAATGTTCTAGAAAGATAATGATATACATAAAAATCATGAAGATGCTATTGCTTTTTCTAGAAGAAGAAAAACTACGTAATTTCATGTACATTAAGAAGTCATTTCTTGGAAAGTCATCAAAAATAGAAAAAGAAAAAAAGAAACTTATTGGGCACGCTTTCTTTTCGCTGCATATATATATATATATAGAAGCAATAACGTTGTGATATCTAAAAACTTATTTCGAATATTCACAAGAAAGTAACTAAGATGGGTCATGAACACTTATTGTAACAGAAGCCTCCAGGAGCACCATACACATGCAGCGGTTGTAGACAACTAGGGTTTGGATCAAGTTACCATTGTCAGAACGACTCTCATTGCAACTATGTCCTACATGGAGAATGTGCATATCCTGATCCTTATGCCTTTCATCCATTTTTTGAGAAAAGCTATTTCGAATTTCACAAGAAACCACCTGGTGATAGAGAAAGATACTGTGATGCTTGTGGAAAAGATATACTAGGGTTTGTCTACCATTGGTCTACGACAGGATATGATCTTCATCCTTGTTGTTTAAAGTTGAAAAATAGAATTTCGGATGAAAGTGGAAGCGTGACATTGGAATTGTCCAAGAAAGTTGGTTCAAAGTGTGTGAAATGTAAGCATATGAGTGTGGTGGGAAAAGTGAAAGGGTGGTGTTATTATGATAGGAATAGTTGTTATCATGTGTCATGTTTCAAGGATTTGATACTTGAGAATTGGAAGAGGGGTTACTTTTCCCAAGCTGAAAGTTCAATTGCAACTACAAATGAAAGTACTTCTACGAGTAGTGATAGGGATACTCAAATTGCACTCACGAGCATGGAGATGGATCAGCGTTTGAGGATTTCAAGGAGGGCAAGGACTATAAGCAAGTACACAAAGATAGCAATTCTGGTATTCAAGCTAATATTTTCAGCCATATTTGGAAATCCTGTGACTGCTTTTGTTGCTATTTTGGAAGCTCTTGCTTCAAATTAGTTGACCACTGAGTAGGTATAGGAATTTCTGACTGTTCCTCATTTCAACTCCATTCTTGATTGAATCGCTTTTGTTTATTTGCTTGTCTTTCTGTAGTTTAGAGTTGTATTATTTAGCCTCTGGCGTGACTTTTTTTTGTTTGTTTGTTTAGTTCATGTATTAGGTTGGTGTATTTGTTGTACTTTCCATTTGTATATTATTTTAGCCATTTCAATAAAACAAAGCTACTTGACCACACCTACCAAACAAACTTGGCTTTCTCTTTTAGTTCAATCCTTTTGATTTTGGTTACTTGAGTCTGAAACTAGACTAGTATTACCACACGAATAAAGCAACATATATTTATGAAACCTCAAAATCAAATATATATATATATATATATATATATATATATATATATATATATATATGGTAAAAAGTATAATAATAGTGAAAATAATTGTTAAAATAGAATGAATAATTAGAGTTAAATGCAGAAGTAAAGATGAAAGTATTTAAAGACATGATTTTAATTAAAAATACTTACAAGAGTTGATTGGAAGATTCAAACGAGAAGAAGTATAATAATAGTGAAAATGATTGTTAAAATAGCATGAATAATTAGAGTTAAGATAAATGCGGAAGTAAAGATGAAAGTATTTAAAAACATGATTTTTTTGAAAAATACTTACAAAAGTTGATTGCAAGTTTAGGGATTCTAGATTGAGTCTCTCAATTTTCGAATGTCCTTCATAACAAACTACACTCTCTACACTCTCTTATATAGAGAAGAAAAATAGACAGACTTCAAATAAAATTCAAATCACCCTAAAATTATACAAACAAGTGGCTGACAAGGCCTAATAATGAAACAAATGATTCAAAGACAATGTGGCCCACATAGTCTTTAATTAATACAACATGCCAAAAAAGTAACATGCCACCATGGGCTTATAAAGACTAATATTAGCTTCAGAAAAGTAATTAGATCTTATCTTCAAACATAATCTTTATACATCGAGATCTGTAATTCCATAATGTTGCACCCCAAAATTTTCCCTCCCTTTTTCAATCTTGGTTGGCGTATTCTTCATTTCATTTGCATCATCTTTTCATACATTGCATTGGTTCTAGACATGGGATCAAGGTATCTTTGGTTGTCCTCAAGAGGAGGAGTTGGTTTTTAAAGCAGGGATCAACATCATGATATTCTCAAGCTACAAGGTCTTCATACCCTCCAAGGTATCTCAACAAGTCCACACAATCATCTGGTGATTAGGGTTTCAAGTGTTTCAAGGGATTCATCTGTTCAAGCTCCTAGTGGCTCTGAGCTAGGATTTTGGGTCAAAGGCTACTGTCATACCCTAAATTTTGACCCTAAGATTTCACATCATTTGCATAATACTTTCATGCATCACTAACCCATCACAAGTACAAGATATGTGTGCTTACTTGCTTCACAGGTTAGGTGATCCCCCCTAAAGTTTAAGCAGATGAATAACCAAGAATAAGCATGATCTTCAACCTATCAAGTCTCTATATCATCCATGAAGATTAAGAACTTTCACTCATAAAAAATCAAGTGCAAAATTGCATCATGACAAGCTCATCAAGACTCAAGACCCTCAATGCATCAAAATTAGGGTTTTGACCTAATTCAATCCATGGGATAACTTGTGGAGCAAGGCATGACCCAAGACCTCAAGATATGTTTCAAATGCATCATGTTAGCCCATCCATATGATTGGATTGATCCAAAGGACTTGATTCATAAACAATGCAAGAATTCAAATCCATTTGAGCCACAAACTAGAGTTTTTATGAAAAGTCAACCATGCCTTTGACTTTTGACCAAAGCATGATCTCAAACCTTGGGACATGATTCAAGACACACTACGTCAAAATTATCTTTTCACATCGCACCAAAGACAGCACTTTTTGGACAAAGCGCTGCTATAGGTCTTTAAAAAATTTCGCTAAAACAAAGCGCTGTAAAAGACAGCATTTAGAAAGCACTTTTTAAAAGCGTTGTTAAATGCCCTAAATGGAAGCCACCTTAGACAGCGCTTTTTGAAAAGAGCTCTTATAGGTTAACCTTAGAATGCGCTTTCAGAAAGCGCTGCTATAGGTCTTAAATTCTCCTCACTTTAGAAAGCACTTTCTAAGGGAAGCGCTCTCATAGGTAGCACTTAAGAAAGCGCTTTTTGAAAGCGCCCTCTAAGTTCATTTATGAATTAAAATATAAAACACATTTCATATCATTTTCAGAAACTTCTTTTCATTTTCTGCTCTCGATCGTTTCTTTCTGCTGAAACCCTTGCGTTCAATCGTTCTTGCATGCTTTCTAAAACCCTTGCTTTCATTGCCGTCGTTTTGAAACCGTTGCCGTCACCGTTGCCATCGTTCATTCTTGCATTCGTGAAGGAGAAGACGAAAACGAAAAGAAGAGGTACGTTATTGTTGTTGTTCTTGCTTCATACATTGTTCTTGCCGTCATTGTTGTTGTTGCCGTTCATTCTTGTCGTCAGCATTGTCGTCGTTCTGTTGTTGTTGTTGTTGTTCTGTTGCTGTTGTTGTTGCTTCTGTTATTTTTTTATCAGAATGAATGTTTTATATAAATGTATCAAGATGAAATAGCATAAATGTTGGCATAAATGTTGCCGTTCAGTTTTTTTATCGTTCTGTTGCTGTTGTTGTTGTCGTTCAGAATGAATGTTATCATAAATGTATCAGGATGTTGTTGTTGTTGCTTCTGTTGCTTCTGTTATCTTCTGATATATTGTTTGTGAAATAAAAACTTTATTATTTATGTATAGCATAAATGGTGTAGGTTAGTTGAATTGTGAGAGTTGGGGAATTTGATTGAGTAGGCCAAACTGTTATGGACTGATGTTAGAGCTACTAGTGAAATTTGAGATGATTAGTAAGCTAATTGTTATGTTAATGTATTATTGTGAAAGTTAGTTTGATGTTGAATTGTTAGAAATTAGTTAAAAGTTTCTTTTAGAAGTTTCACAGAGTTATTGGCCCTTATGAAAGATATGCTTCCAGAGGATAATGTTCTTCCCAATCGAACATATGAGGCCAAAAAGATGTTGTGCTCTATTGGCATGAGCTATGATAAGATACATGCCTGTCCAAACGATTGCATTTTGTTTCGAAATGAGTATGCATCGTTAAATGAGTGTCCTAAATGCGGTGTCTCTCGATATAAGAAAAAGTTATCTCCAGCAAAAGTCTTATGGTATTTTCCTATAATTCCGAGATTTAGACGCATGTTTCGTAGTGAGGCCGATTCAAGACACTTGACTTGGCATGCAGATGAAAGAATTATTGATGGAAAGTTTCGACATCTGGAAAATTCACCACAGTGGATGAAAATTGATGATGATTATCCTGAATTTGGAAAAGAAGCAAGAAACCTTCGCTTGGCATTAAGGTGCTTGTATGAAAAATTGATGCGGGGGACGAAATTGTCAAACAGATTCTGTTTCTTCTCTTGTACCCTTGTCAATGCACCGGCAATTGGTATGAATGCACTTTCAGTAAGAGACCACTTAACTGAGAGATTTATGGCCAGCAAGACAGAAAGTTTATTTCTTTTACCGTATAATACTGGAAACGGGTAAGATTTTCATTCTAATTTCATTCTAATATTTAATTTGTATCTTTTGCGTAGAAATTATCCATCTAAACTTTTGTTATATTTTACAGTGGACACTGGTTGTTGGTTGCCATTAATCCTACAAGAGAAGTGGTCTATCATCTGAATTCATTGGATACTGATTGGTCAACATATCAGGATATGAAGGATGTGGTTGATACGTAAGTGAGATTGTTCGAAATATTCGTGTGTATTTGTATATTTAATTATTTCTGTGAGATTGTTCTAAATTTACGTTTTTCTTTTATAGAGCAATACTCGTATACCGAGCACAAAGAGAATCTCGAGTAGCACGGGCTAAAGCAACCAACGTTACATGGGTCAAAGTGGAGGTATATTAATTTTCACAATGATGCTTATTAGTGATGCTACTTGATAACACAAAACAACTATATATTAATTCTTATTTGTTTGTCTATGTGTAGTGCCCTCGTCAGCGTAATAGCATAGACTGCGGGTATTTCGTTTTGAGGTTTATGAGAGAAATCCTTCAAATTGATCGATTAGAGATTCCTATTACGGTATGCACGGATTTATAACTTAGGATTTATTTTAATATTTATCGGATATGTCATATAATTTATTATTTTTAACTAAATCATGCATATTTTGTTTTGTTATGTAGTACTTTGATGAATACGCGTGTTCTCATTACGCGAAGGATAAATTGCAAGAAATTAAGGAGGAATTAAGCGAATACCTTATTGAAAAAAGAATCCTATATAAGGTATATGATTATGGGATTATGTGAATGTATAGTTTTGTGAATGGTTTATTTTATGGGATTGTATAGTTTTGTGAATGGTTTATGCCCTTTATGTGTTTTTGGATTGTAATTGTATAGTTTTGTGAATAGTTAATGTAAATAACTTGAATTATAATGGAAATGGTTTATGTGGTTTATGTGATTTATGGGATTAGTGAAAATGGTTAATGAACCATACTAGAAATTGTTAATGGAAATGTGAAATATACAGGTTTATTGAAATGGCTTGAATTATACAGGTTTCTGCATAAAAAAATGGTTAAAATGAGATTTAAAAAAAAATCATTAAAATTATACGTAGAGAAAAGACAGCGCTTTCTAGAAAAAGCGTTGTCTATAGTTCACAAACGAAAGCGCTTTTCCTAAAAAAACGCCCTCTAAAGGTATCGAAAAATTGATAACTAAAATTATAGACATACATTAGATAGCGCTTTAAAAAGCCCTGTCTAAAGGGGGCCTTTAGACAACGCTTTTTCTTGAAAAAGCGCTCTCTAAAGGTATATAAAAAAATTCATTAAAATTTTATACGTATACATTAGACAGCGCTTTTTCAAAAGCGCTGTCTAAAGGCCCACTTTAGAGAGCGCTTTTTCATAAATAAAAAGCGCTGTCTTTACCTACGACATCGCAACCTTAGGTAGCGCTTTTAAGCGTTGTCTAAGGCCTAAAAAAGCGCTGTCTAATGTCTTGTCTGGCGTAGTGACATTCAAAAACACCCTTGGAGTTCATCCATGATGTTTAAAATGCTCAAGGGTTTGATTACATAAAGGATTACAAAGTTCAAGATTCATCTGATACAAAAAGTCAACTGTGTTCAAAATCAAGTTTGACTTTTTAAGTTTTTGGTCAACCATGCCCTTTTCAAGTCAAGAATAATGTTAAAATGTAATTTGGATCATGATTGATCAAGAAAAATCAAGAAAAGTGAGATAACTTGTAAAGAGGGCAACCTTGGAAAACTTGAAAATTTCACTAAGTTATGGAAAAACATAATTTTTACCTAACTTTGCAAGGCTATAACTTATGATCCAAGCAACCATTTTCTTGGATCCAAATCTAAAATGATAGATCTTCTTCCATATTACAAGATTGTTGGGCTGAATCATCCCCCAAAAATGCATAGATTTTGAGATACAAAGCCATGAAGTTGGAAGAATTTATGCTTTGAACTTTGACACTTAGAAATTTTTAGGCAGAATCTGTTTTGTGTTTTGGCTAACTTTGAGGACATTTTTCACCATGATCCAAGGAGATTCAAGACTTAAGGCAAACATAAAAGTTAAAGTAGGATATCTCAGCTTTCCAAAATGTCCAAGAACTCCATCCAATTCCACTTGAGCAAAGAGTTATGGAGGGTGCAATACACCTTGCTACAACTGTTTTGCAAAATCAGTTTTGGGCATTTCTTGCACTACACAATTTTGAAGTCAAGTGCAATGATCATGATCATACCAATTCAACAAATATCAGAATGAATCACCACAAACCTGCAAGATCAGGTATTGAGTTAAAAAGAATCACATTTGGAATGATGAAGTTTTGTCACATATGCCTTGAAATTCAAAGTGAATTTATGTGCAATAATGCACATTAAACAAATCCACTCTCCTCAGTCAAGATTCATGCAAAAACAACAATAAAACCATCCGAGGAATGTGGATTTGGTCAAAAGGTATTTGTGCTACTTGGAAGTGATAATGTACCTTGGCATGGAAGTAATGGTATCTTGCCAAAAACATAGAATGAGCTCTTATCCTTCAAGCCATCACTATTCAGCCAAGACAAATCTATACACCTATAAATAGAGCTCACTTCTGATCCTTCAAACAACCCCAATACAACACAACACTTGTTTTCTCTCATTTCTTTCTTTCACTCCAAGTTTCAAAATTTTCAAAAGTGAGAATCGTGTTTTCAAAACCAGAGCTTCTTGGCTCAAACTTTTGGTTCAAACACATCATATACATCATATATATAAGTGCTCCAAACACTTAAACACCATCTGTAACATCAATTGCATCAAGATCATAGCTCATCCCAACCAAGCTGCAGTTGGATTTGAGCTCTTCAATCCATAAGGTTTCCATCAATTCCAAGCATATCAACACATTCCTTGAGGTGTAGGGAAGTTGTCCATATCATCATTTCACTTTTGTAACACCTACAACTTAGGATTCGATCTCCTCTTGCAAGGTAAGCATGAACTTTTCAAACTCCATGATTCATGCATCATAAATGTTATTTCAAGTTACCAACATGCTTCTGGTAGTTCATAGATCATTTACCCTCAATAAATTGCTATTTATCATTTGTGTATATGATTTCATATTAGTTTTTGCAAATTCTAGTGTTTATGTGTTCATGCGTAATAACTCACTCCACACTAAAAAGAAATGAAATTAAATATCACCATTGAGTTCCTTGTTTAAAAACAAGTGATTTTTCATGTTTACATCATCCAATTTCATTGCGTATTGAGTGAGATAGCATAGATTTTGCAATTCCGGCTAGAAGTTGAAGATGAAGTTCTTCGCGCAAAAATTTGAATTTACCACGCATTTATCATATATTATGTGTTGGTTGTGTTTAATTATCACCAGCGCACACTGGCAAAGGCGTGTTTTGCTTGTGTGTGAGTGGGAGGGCGTGGGTTCAAATCCCACCCATGCCAATTTTTTTAACACTTTTCCTATTTTTATATTTTTCATATATTATTTTCAAATAATTATTTTTATATTCAAATTTTATTATTTTTAAATGATGTTTTGCACACTTGTCATTCACACACTCTACTATTTTAATCCACAAAAAAATTCAAAAAAAAATATTTTTATTTAATCACTTTTTATTAAGTTGAAAATAAGTGATTTTTATGATTAAAAACCTTGAAAATGGATTTCTTCTTAATCAATTTTAAACCTAATACATTTTGATTCTCATATGAATAAAGCATAATGTTTTAAACTTTGTTTTAAGATCACAACATGTTTATTTTGACTTACATATCACTTACATCATGTTTAAATTCATTTGAAAAAAAACACTTTTGATTAATTCTTTCTAAATTAGGGTTTTCCTCCCGATTAAACTTTTCAAGTTCAAATTTTGGGCCTCCACTTGGTATAAGTCCCTTTCCCTTTTTTAAACTCACACCATGATTAATTATTTGTTCATGTGAGTACTTTGTAAAAATCATACTGGTTTAAACATTTCTTTCATTGAGTCCCATAAATTCAGTCAACACTTATTTTCATCAAAACCAAATTTTGGGCCTCTACTAGAGTGTAAGTCCCAACCCCTTTCAATTTTCAAATTTTTAAAATCTTGGGCCTCTATTAGAGTGTAAGACCCATTAGTTTTCACATTTTTAAAATCAATTGTTATATATCTTGGGTCTCTATCCAGAGTGTAAGTCTCATCCCTCTCTTTCAAAATCATCTTCTATTTTCGAAACAAAGATAAGTCTTGGGCCTCTGCTTAGAGTGTAAGTCTTGGGCTTCTGCTTAGAGTGTAAGACCCAACACCTTTGTACATAGAATAACTCTTTGGGCCTCTGTCAAGAGTGTAAGACCCACCACCTTTTCTTTTCTTTTCAATAAGTCATGGGCCTCTGCTTAGAGTGTAAGACCCAACACCTTTGTGAATAGAATAAAACACACAAATAAAACATTCAACACATCAAACCCTAAAGATGCAAAATCTTCCATGAATTCAAACATGTCATATCAATGTATATACTTACTAATCTTCAATCATGTTTGTTCATATTCTGTTAAGTTTCTCTCGACATTTATATCATCCTTAGTTTAGATATAGGTCAAACAACAGGATCCCTTCAATCACAACTTAGTTCAAACAACTAGTTCCCTGGCCTCCTCTTGGGCCTTATACAAGCATCATTGCCTCCTCTTGGGCATCATACAAAGAATCTCCCTAGCAAGATTGCCTCCTATTGGGCTTCATACAAGGAGATTTGGGAAGTCTCATTCAATCCCCTAGCCACCTCTTGGGCTTCACACAAAGACCCTCAAGCTTCTTAAAAGCAATAAATTCTTTTAGCCTCACCATCCTAGGCTTTGTACAAGATACAATAAAATCTTTTAGCCTTGGGCTTTGTACAGGATACAATAAAATCTTTTAGCCTCACCATCCTGGGCATTGTACAGGATACAATAATTTATTTTAGCCTCATTCATCCTGGGCTTTGTACGGGATACAAATAAAAAGCCCCAAAAGAGTCAGTCAAATCCTCAGTATTAAGCCAGTCTCTTCAAACTTTCTCAACAGCCATTAGCCTTCTCCCAGGCTTTTATGAAAATAATTTCTCCAGTCAATCAGCCTCAATCTTGGGCTTTATACAAGACAGATAAAACTCCCTATTTGAGTCAATCTTTTCCAGCTTCATATCTTGGGCTTCAATCAAGATACCTAAATAAACTCATCTCCTCACACATAAGACCTTGAGCCATCTCTGTAGTAAGATATCTTTTTCTAATCACTACAATTCAAATCAAACAATCAAAACTTTTTCCAGATAATTGATGTAAGTGACACTCTTGTTGATTCAAAATCCAAGTTTGAGTCCCTCCTTTATCATGGTTCAAAAACTTTTCTTTCATCTAATTGATGTAAGTGGCACACTTGTCGATTCTATATCCAAGTTAAGGTCCCTCTTTTAGTATGTAAAGAATTCATAAAGGAAAAAATGGCAATTCTTAACACAATAAGTTTAAAGCTCTTTCTGTTATGACATCACTCTCAAATGATTGTAGTGAATAGGTGAGATATCTCCCTTAAAGATGACAATTTGTTAAATATTTCAAACACTCTTTTAGCTTCATCATCTTGGGCTTTGAACAAGATACAAAACAAACTGTTTCCTCCCATAGATTAGGAGGAACTACGAACTCTCTGATTTCCCCACCCCCCATGAAAACAAGAGGAATTTGCTCAAGCATAAGAATCAACCAAAACAAGATAAATGCGGACAAGCACGAAAATGCACACAAGAACCAGTCACCACTCAATAGAATCGAACAATGATAAAGAATTAAGTTCTTAAACAAATATCATAATTGGTTCAAAGAACAACTAAGTTTTCATACTTGAATCACTCTAACACTCCTTTTCAAAATAAGAATGAAGAAATTGACGCGTTTGCAACCGCGGGGAAATTTCACTCTCCCGACAAACGCACCAATTTTGTTGAAGCTAGAATAGCAACACGCAAAAATATATAAGTAACCCAATTTATCATTCTCCACAGGGATCAGTGCGAGGGAAAGAATGCCATTCAACAGTTTCTATATTACTAAGCTTATGATTAAAAAGTTCTGGTTTAAAGCGAACCAAAAGCAAGTGCGGAAAATGTAAAGACGGAAAATATAAAGTAAAGACAGAATTATAAATGGAGCCTTGTTGGAATTGGATCTCATCAATTAATAACACATGCATTCTTCTAATCAAGTAAACAAAAATCAATCATTCGCCTAATATCCTCACGTATCACTCACAACAGAGGTTATGTCTAACGCAACGTCGAGAGAACAATCGTATTGTCTCAGTGGTGATGTCTCACGCAACTCTACAACACGGAGAAGTAAGAACTGATACTCACGCAAGTGTTAAGCCTAAATCTATGTCTAGAGTTCAGTCCTAACAGATATTACTATAACATCCATATCAAATAAATGATTTCTTCGTATTTAAGCAAGATCAAAATACGTACACACACTTAACCCTTTTTACATGTATTCAACTAATTTGCCCAATGAATGTGAATATCCTTCTTCATCCCTATTATCACGCATCCTCGCGATACCGTATCGATCCTACTCATGCTAGCCATGCTACTTAATCAACACAATACAACAAAAGATAAAATGAATATCAACTCACAAAACCATGTCAAAACCTTGTTCATTGATAGAAGAAAATCTAAGATCAAAGATTTGTAAAGGTTTTGTCAAAACCACAAACAATCAATCAAAGACAACAACAATAGAAAATCAGAATTCAATTCACACACATACATTAGATGAAATACATAAGGTATCAAAAGATTACATCCCTCTCCAACAAGAAATCAAAGCTCTTACCTTTTCTCCCTTGGAAATGAAGAAATGTAATGTTCTATGCTGAAAACTACAAGTTCTCACTCTCCAAAACTAAAAACTTAACCTAAAAAGTGTGAAAATTCTATTTATACAAGTTCAGGATTTTCAGCGTTCGCACTGCGAACCATTCATTCGCACAGCGAATGGCTAAAAACAGGCACTTCAGGTGCCTCTGCTGATCAAACCACCCCAGAAAACTCACGTTACTTCGCACTGCGAAGGATTTGTTCGCAAAGCGAACACTCGCTTTCCCGTTTGCAAAGCGAACTTTAGCTCCTTTTCCCCCTGCCTCATTCTGGGACCATTCGCTGGGACCTTCGCCAGAGTTCGCAAAGCGAACCTTCGCTGGCACTCGCCTTCCCATTAACAAAGCGAACCAACTGATGCATTCCTCATTTCTTTGACAGCTTGCACCATTTCACCGAGAATAGATCACCAACCTCAAATGAGGGTAGTATCGCGTAACAACTATTTCTGATAGTTTCCGCACTACGAAAGGGTTTGGCTCCTCAGCTTCTCAGGCATCACAACCGACCCATTGTCAAGGTGAGAGAATGGTTACATTAGTCAGCCTCCACTGACGTTGATGGTCGACCTCGTCGCCATCACTTATCTTAAGTGTATACTCAATCTTTCCACATACGGCATCACCCGCATTCCCATTAGCAGAAAAATAAACACGTATAGCAATTAGGAAAAGCAGTATATATATTTGTCCTAAACATCCTAGACCTTTAAAGCTATGAATCCTAAGTTCCTGACAGAAATGGGTTCCTCGGCGGAAGCCCCAATCTGTGGTATACACACAAGAGGTGAAAAGGAAGAAGAAAAACAGAGACGGGCCCCACGGTGGGCGCCATTTTTCTGTAGCGAGCGATTTTGGACGCGGTTCTTAAGCGCTGGTCGCTCTCTGCGGTTTGAGCTTAAACTAAAGGTCGATTCATTTTTTATCCTATTGTGAGCTGAATAAGGAAGGGAAATAGATGTCTCCAATTAACCCTGCTTGCATACTGAGTTTAAACAGCGATCTGTTAAGTTACGGATGCTATCAATGTGGGGGGCTCTTGTACTGGTTATTTGTATTTTTGCCAATACTGATTTCTTTCTTTTTATCTTGACAGAAGGTTTCTGGCGGGGAACAAGGATTAGGATGTTAGGACTGATGTTTTTGAATTACTGCTTTTGATTGATGGAGATATGGGATTTGGATTTTTTGTTTAGTGTGCTCGCTAAGATTTTTCTTTCAATCTTATGCCTACGTATTCCCGTTTACCGAAACAGGGAAATCAGAGCGTTCGTAGTTCCTCCTATTCTATGGGAGGAAATGGGTGTTTTGGTGTCTTGTTCAAAGCCCAAGACGTGAAGCTAAAAGGTGGTTTGTATCTTGTTCAAAGCCCAAGATGTGAAGCTGAAAAGTCTCAACTTTAGAGAGAATTTGTCATCTCTAAAGAGGGTGTTGTATGTCACAACTGTTTTATAAAGGAGAATTATTTTAACCGGGATACGTGGATCCGGCAATGCCATAATTTCCTTTATAGGGGATTTTAACCTGAAGGAGAAGACTTTAACTCAGTGTAGAGCAATGCTATCTTTCCTTAGGAATTTCTCATGCTAAAAGAGGGACAGTGGCATGGATGTAGATGATCCAGAGGCTTGCCGCTTACAGCGATTAGATGAAGGGGAAGGAGTTGTTGATGTTTGTGTACTGTGAACGAGGCACAACTTTGATGCTAAAAGGTTGATTGGATCAACCAGTGGTTTTCTTATACAAAGCCTAAGAGGAGGCTAATATGTGTCTCGTACAAAGCCGGAAAGAGAGGCTGAAAGGGGTTGATCCTACAAGAGGATCGTTTATACTCAACAAGAGAGTGTTTTTGTATCTCGTACAAAGCCCGAGATGGAGGCGAAAAGGCTTGACTTAACAAGGGAATCTTTTGGTATCTCGTATAAAGCCCGAGATGGAGGCGATTGTTTGTTTGGCTCAATCAGAACCTTTTTGTATCTCGTATAAAGCCCGAGATGGAGGCAAAAGGGTGATTGACTCAACAAGGGAGTCTCTTATGTGTCTCGTACAAAGCCCGAGAGAAAGGCTAAATGTAACGCCCCGATTCCAATTATTCCCATTTTGTTGAGTCTTTTATTTAAATTGAGTGATAAATTATTTTATTTGTGGAATTGGTATGTTAATATGCTATGTTGATGTGTTATGTTATTTTACCGTTTTGAGAGTTTTCGGGGAAATTAGAATGGGAGGTATTTTAGACATTTCTCAATTATTAGTAAGTTAGAAATTTAGTAATAATTTTTGGAAAAATGATTAAGTATGGAATTTTGTGAGAAAATGGGTTAATGATATTTGAGTGGAAAAATAGATAGAAAGGAAAAAGAAATAAGAAGAAGAAAAAGAGAAATAGAAAGAAAAAGAGAATTAGAGAAAAAGAAGAAGAGAAAGAAAGAGGAGGAAGAGAAAAGAAGAGGACAACTTAGAAATTCATCAAGATCAATCACATAGCAAGTTGGAATCCGGGTAAGGGTGTGAAATCTTGTTATCTTAGCAATGTGTATGATTATGTATGATTGTATTGTTGATATTGTTGATTTTCATGAGTTTTGGGGTATAAACCCATTGGTGTAGAAAATGGTAGAAATCGATGTTTTCGCGGATAGAAATCGATATAATTTGTGTTGAATAATCTCCATATGTTTATGAATCATTGCAATTAATTGTTTTGCTGTTGGAAGTGATTTGGGGGAGAAAATGGAGTTTTTGAGGGTTTTGGAACAGTGAAAACGAAGCAGAAATTCTGCTTCTGGTGTGAAGCGCCGGGCGAAATGCCCAGAGCGCCAGGCGGTTCGTGCCTTCGCCGGGCGAAATTGAGAGGCGAGAGGGTGTCAAGATACTGGTTTGGTTCACGTTTGTGGGGATTTCCTTCGCCCCTTCTTCGCCGGGCGAAGCGAAGGCGAAATGGAAGCGTCGCCGGGCGAAACGTTCCTGTCGCCGGGCGCTTTCGTTTTTTTTATAATTTTCGTTTATTTTAAAGATTCATAATTCTCGAACCGTAACTCCGATTTAGGCGTTCTTTATATCGTTGGAAAGCTGTTGAGCTGTACTTTATGATTATGATGGTGTGGAAACTGTTGGCCGATTTTATTATGTCGGAAAGTCGGGAATAGTGCTATTTAGCGACTTTCTCGTTTGGACGGTGTGTTTGAATGTGAATCACACAATAGTGCATTGATGTGAATGTATATAGATTGTATGTGATTGTATGAGAATGAATACATGAATATATTGTGAATGTGTATGCATTTCAAGAATGTCCTGTGTCATTTTGCATGAGAAGCATCATGAAATACATTCTTGTGTTGAGCGATTCTAATGAGAATCCGTTGTAACATCGTGTGCCTATGAGAGGTGTGAGCGATGATTACGAACGATTTTGTGCCTATGTGAGGTGTGAGCAATCGGATCGTGTGCCCGCATGTGGGGTGTGAGCGATCCATAAACGTCGTGTGCCCATGTGGGGTGTGAGCGACAGATCGGTTCCAGAGGGAATCCGCTATAACCTCGTGTGCCCAGGTGGGGTGTGAGCGATGATTATAGACGATCGTGTGCCCATGTGGGGTGTGAGCGATCGGGTGGTGTGCCCGGGTGGGGTGTGAGCGATCCATAAACATTGTGTGCCCATGTGGGGTGTGAGCAATGGGTGAACATCGTAGGCCCGAAGGGGAGTTACATTGGTAACGAGCGATGGTTCCAGCAGAGTTCCTGAGAGAACTAATGATGATTGAGTCGGTACCGCATTGCATTTGCATAGAGTCGTGAGTTGGTCTCTATGATTTGCATTTATCACCTTCGTATTTGTGTATTGATGAATAAACATGAATGTGTGTGTTTATGTAAAATGATTGAGAATGGCGAAAGCATGCCTGATGAATATGCTTGGTGATATATATATATATATATATATATATATATATATATATATATATTGTGATGTATACGGGTGAGTTTGGGTGAATTGTGGAGAGAATGTGGAATATGTGTATTTTTATACTAAGATATATATAATTATATGCGTTTTTATTATGATAATATTTCTCACCCTTCTGCTGTTTTATAATGCTCTATGAGGCATTGCAGAGTAGGTATGCTGGTGGTCTTTCTGTGGAGCGTGTCTTTATTCTCTTGGTCGGTTGGCTCTGATATGTAGCACCGGGTAGCTAGGATGTATATGATTCTTTTGTGATACATTTGTATATGTATCTTGCGGATGAATGTTTATGTAAACATGAATGATGTTGGAAGATAATATTTGATGATATGTATATGTATGTATGTATGTTGGTTGTTATTCAATGTTTAGATTTTCCGCTTTTATTCTAAATATTGAGATGTGGGTGTAAGGACTAAGTTCCTCTGTTGCAAGTTACCCCACTGTTGCATATCAATGTTGAGCAGGTGTTGTATGTTTTAATTTAAAGTATAATGTGACATATCTCTTTTATACCATGTTATAATTATACTCTGACGAAATTTTTAATATGTGCCTAAATGATTATGTGATTATTTGGGGGTATAGAAAGGGGGTGTTACATTAAGTGGTATCAGAGCCAGAGTGGAGTCAGTTGTGTCTGTCTTGTAGTCGTATTGTTTGAACTGTTGTTTAACTTTGTTGTTATTTTTGGGAATGATTAGAATATGGCTGGTAGAAACGACAATGCGATGGCTGCTGCTTTGGAAGCAATGGCTAGGGCGGTGCAAGGTGCGCCTAATGTGAATGCTAATGACGAGTTCAGGAAGAATCAACCACCGGTTTTCAAAGGAAGATTTGATCCCAATGGTGTTCAACTTTGGTTGAAAGAGATTGAAAGGATCTTCAGAGTCATGGACTGTGCGGAAGAGAATAAAGTGAGGCTTGGGTCTCACATGCTGAAGGAAGAAGTCGACGATTGGTGAGTCGGTATGCGTCAAATTCTTGAGGTGGAAGATGAAGAGGTAACTTGGGATTTATTTCGTACTGAGTTCTTAAGGAAGTATTACCCTGAAAGTGTGAAAGGGAAGAAGGAGATGGAGTTCCTTGAATTGAAACAAGGTAGTATGTCCGTGGTGGACTATACTGCTAAGTTCGTGGAGTTGGTTCAATTCCATCCTCACTATGCTGCAATCACTGCTGAGTTCTCAAAATGTATTAAATATGAGAACGGTTTGCGTCCTGAGATTAAACAGGCTGTGGGATATCAAAGGATAAGAAGGTTTTCGGATTTGACGGAATGTTGTAGAATCTTCGAGGAAGATAGCAAGGCTCGTTCTACACATTACAAAAGTTTGAATGAGAGGAAGGGAAAGCAACAAGCTAGAAGTGGATCTTATGTGACCCCTGTTGATAAGGGCAAGCATAGGGGAAACTTTGAGAAGAGATCTGGAGGGGGAGGTTCTGGTCCCGTTAAGTGTTATAAGTGTGGAGAAATAGGTCATAAATCATTTGAGTGTGGGAAGACTGTGGTGAAATGTTCTAACTGTGGATGCCTTAGGCATGCTGCTACAGATTATAGAAGGAACATGGTGAAGTGCTATAATTGTGGAGAAGTTGGTCACATTAGTACTAAGTGTACTAGGCCGAAACAAGCTCGAGCGGGCGGAAAAGTGTTTGCATTGGCGGGGACTCAAACTACTAGTGCAGACCGTTTGATAAAAGGTACATGCTTTATTAATAGTACGCCTTTAGTTGCCATTATTGATACGGGAGAGACTCATTCGTTTGTTTCGTCTCAGTGCGCAAAGCGTTTGAATCTTGCGTTGTCTCTGATGGATGGTAAGATGGTTATTGATACTCCTGCAATGGGGTCAGTAACTACTTCTTTGGTTTGTGTGAGTTGTCCTTTGACCATTTATGGTAAAGACTTCGAGATGGATTTAGTGTGTTTGCCGTTGGAAGGGTTGGACGTAATCTTGGGTATGAACTGGTTGCGATTTAATCGAGTTCATATAGATTTCTATCACAAGTTAGTAAGGTTTCCTTCTTTAGAAGATGATGAAGATGAGAGTTTCCTATCCACTAAAGAGTCGAAGAAACTTTTAGCGGACGAAGCTCAATTGTTCGGTGTGTTTGCATCATTGTCGGTGGAGAGTAAAGTTGAGCTCAATGTGTTTCCAGTGGTGTGTGATTTTCCTGAGGTGTTTCCTGAGGACATTAAGGATGTACCGCCAGAAAGAGAAGTTGAGTTTTCCATTGATCTAGTTCTGGGTACTAGACCGATTTCGATGGCACCGTATCGTATGTCGGCATCGGAGTTGGTAGAATTGAAGAAGCAATTGAATGACTTGTTGGACAAGAGATTTGTAAGACCAAGTTTTTCTCCTTGGGGTGCTCCGGTATTGTTGGTAAAGAAAAAGGATGGGAGTATGCGGTTATGCATTGATTATCGACAATTGAACAAGGTGACAATTAAGAACAAATATCCGCTTCCAAGGATCGATGATTTGATGGACCAATTGGTTGGTGCGCGTGTTTTTAGCAAGATTTATTTGAGATCGGGATATCACCAGATTCGTGTGAAAGAAGAGGATATTCAAAAGATGGCCTTTAGGACACGGTATGGCCATTACGAATATTCCGTGATGCCATTCGGGGTTTCTAATGCGCCGGGTGTGTTTATGGAGTACATGAATCGTATCTTTCGTGAACAGTTAGATCATTTTGTGGTTGTGTTCATCGATGATATTTTGATTTATTCTAAGTCTTAAGAGGAGCATGAAGAGCATTTGAGAATTGTGTTACAAATTTTGAAAGAGAAACAATTGTATGCTAAGTTGTCGAAATGTGAGTTTTGGTTATCGGAAGTAAGTTTCCTTGGACATGTTATTTCTGGTAGTGGTATTAGTGTTGATCCATCCAAGATTGATGCGGTGATGCAATGGGAGGCTCCTAGATCGGTTACGGAGATTCGAAGCTTTTTAGGATTGGCAGGTTATTATCGGAGATTTATTGAGGGATTTTCTAAGTTGGCACTTCCGTTAACGCAATTGACTTGTAAGGAAAAGGCTTTCATTTGGGATATTCATTGTGAAGAGAGTTTCAATGAGTTAAAAAGGAGGTTGACAACGGCTCCGATCTTGATTTTGCCAAATCCGAAGGAGTATCGGATAGAGATCCTAGATTCACGTCAAGGTTTTGGGAGAGTTTACAAAATGCTTTGGGTTCTAAGCTAAGATTGAGTTCGGCTTATCATCCGCAAACGGATGGTCAACCCGAGAGGACAATTCAATCATTGGAGGATTTATTGCGTGCTTGTGTGCTCGAGCAAGGTGGTGCTTGGGATGGTTATTTGGCGTTGATTGAGTTCACCTACAATAACAGTTTTCATTCAAGTATAGGTATGGCACCATTTGAGGCTTTATATGGTCGGAGATGTCGAACACCTTTGTGTTGGCATGAAACAGGTGAGACGACGGTAGTTGGACCGGAGATGGTACACCAAACGACGGAGAAAGTGAAGTTTATTCGTGAAAAGATGAAAGCTTCTCAAAGTAGACAAAAGAGTTATCATGACAAGAGGAGAAAAGATCTTGAGTTTCAAGAAGGCGACCATGTGTTTTTGAGAGTTACGCCGATTACGGGTGTGGGTCGTGCTTTGAAGTCGAAGAAGTTGACTTCTCGTTTTATTGGTCCGTATCAGATTTCTGCATGAGTTGGTGTTGTGGCTTACCGTGTGGCGTTGCCTCCGAATCTTTCCAATTTGCATGATGTATTCCATGTTTCGCAACTTCGGAAGTATGTTCCGGATCCGTCACATGTTATTCCTATGGACGAGGTTGAAGTGAAAGATAACCTTACGGTTAAAACTTTACCGATTAGGATTTTGGACCGTGAAGTTAAGGAGCTGAGAGGCAAGGATATTGCACTTGTGAAAGTAGCGTGGGGAGGCGCTGCGGAAGGCGATATGACTTGGGAGCTAGAGAGTAGGATGCGAGAGTCGTATCCGGAGTTGTTTGAATCAGGTAATATTTTCGAGGACGAAAATTTCTAAAGTGGGGGAGAGTTGTAACGCCCCGATTCCAATTATTCCCATTTTGTTGAGTCTTTTATTTAAATTGAGTGATAAATTATTTTATTTGTGGAATTGGTATGTTAATAAGCTATGTTGATGTGTTATGTTATTTTACCGTTTTGAGAGTTTTCGGGGAAATTAGAATGGGAGGTATTTTAGACATTTCTTAATTATTAGTAAGTTAGAAATTTAGTAATAATTTTTGGAAATATGATTAAGTATGGAATTTTGTGAGAAAATGGGTTAATGATATTTGAGTGGAAAAATAGATAGAAAGGAAAAAAGAAATAAGAAGAAGAAAAAGAGAAATAGAAAGAAAAAGAGAATTAGAGAAAAAGAAGAAGAGAAAGAAAGAGGAGGAAGAGAAAAGAAGAGGAAAACTTAGAAATTCATCAAGATCAATCACATAACAAGTTGGAATCCGGGTAAGGGTGTGAAATCTTGTTATCTTAGCAATGTGTATGATTATGTATGATTGTATTGTTGATATTGTTGATTTTCATGAGTTTTGGGGTATAAACCCATTGGTGTAGAAAATGGTAGAAATCGATGTTTTCGCGGATAGAAATCGATATAATTTGTGTTGTATAATCTCCATATGTTTATGAATCATTGCAATTAATTGTTTTACTGTTGGAAGTGATTTGGGGGAGAAAATGGAGTTTTTGAGGGTTTTGGAACAGTGAAAACGAAGCAGAAATTCTGCTTCTGGTGTGAAGCGCCGGGCGAAATGCCCAGAGCGCCGGGCGGTTCGTGCCTTCGCCGGGCGAAATTGAGAGGCGAGAGGGTGTCAAGATACTGGTTTGGTTCACGTTTATGGGGATTTCCTTCGCCCCTTCTTCGCCGGGCGAAGCGAAGGAGAAATGGAAGCGTCGCCGGGCGAAACGTTCCTGTCGCCGGGCGCTTTCGTTTTTTTTATAATTTTCGTTTCTTTTAAAGATTCATAATTCTCGAACCGTAACTACGATTTAGGCGTTCTTTATATCGTTGGAAAGCTGTTGAGCTGTACTTTATGATTATGATGGTGTGGAAACTGTTGGCCGATTTTATTATGTCGGAAAGTCGGGAATAGTGCTATTTAGCGACTTTTACCGTTTGGACGGTGTGTTTGAATGTGAATCACACAATAGTGCATTGATGTGAATGTATATAGATTGTATGTGATTGTATGAGAATGAATGCATGAATATATTGTGAATGTGTATGCATTTCAAGAATGTCCTGTGTCATTTTGCATGAGAAGCATCATGAAATACATTCTTGTGTTGAGCGATTCTAATGAGAATCCGTTGTAACATCGTGTGCCTATGAGAGGTGTGAGCGATGATTACGAACGATTGTGTGCCTATGTGAGGTGTGAGCAATCGGATCGTGTGCCTGCATGTGGGGTGTGAGCGATCCATAAACGTCGTGTGCCCATGTGGGGTGTGAGCGACAGATCGGTTCCAGAGGGAATCCGTTATAACCTCGTGTGCCCAGGTGGGGTGTGAGCGATGATTATAGACGATCGTGTGCCCATGTGGGGTGTGAGCGATCGGGTGGTGTGCCCGGGTGGGGTGTGAGCGATCCATAAACATTGTGTGCCCATGTGGGGTGTGAGCAATGGGTGAACATCGTAGGCCCGAAGGGGAGTTACATTGGTAACGAGCGATGGTTCCAGCAGAGTTCCTGAGAGAACTAATGATGATTAAGTCGGTACCGCATTGCATTTGCATAGAGTCGTGAGTTGGTCTCTATGATTTGCATTTATCACCTTCGTATTTGTGTATTGATGAATAAACATGAATGTGTGTGTTTATGTAAAATGATTGAGAATGGCGAAAGCATGCCTGATGAATATGCTTGGTGATATATATATATATATATATATATATATATATATATATATATATATATATATTGTGATGTATACGGGTGAGTTTGGGTGAATTGTGGAGAGAATGTGGAATATGTGTATTTTTATACTAAGATATATATAATTATATGCGTTTTTATTATGATAATATTTCTCACCCTTCTGCTGTTTTATAATGCTCTATGAGGCATTGCAGAGTAGGTATGCTGGTGGTCTTTCTGTGGAGCGTGTCTTTATTCTCTTGGTCGGTTGGCTCTGATATGTAGCACCGGGTAGCTAGGATGTATATGATTCTTTTGTGATACATTTGTATATGTATCTTGCGGATGAATGTTTATGTAAACATGAATGATGTTGGAAGATAATATTTGATGATATGTATATGTATGTATGTATGTTGGTTGTTATTCAATGTTTAGATTTTCCGCTTTTATTCTAAATATTGAGATGTGGGTGTAAGGACTAAGTTCCTCTGTTGCAAGTTACCCCACTGTTGCATATCAATGTTGAGCAGGTGTTGTATGTTTTAATTTAAAGTATAATGTGACATATCTCTTTTATACCATGTTATAATTATACTCTGACGAAATTTTTAATATGTGCCTAAATGATTATGTGATTATTTGGGGGTATAGAAAGGGGGTGTTACATTAAGTGGTATCAGAGCCAGAGTGGAGTCAGTTGTGTCTGTCTTGTAGTCGTATTGTTTGAACTGTTGTTTAACTTTGTTGTTATTTTTGGGAATGATTAGAATATGGCTGGTAGAAACGACAATGCGATGGCTGCTGCTTTGGAAGCAATGGCTAGGGCGGTGCAAGGTGCGCCTAATGTGAATGCTAATGACGAGTTCAGGAAGAATCAACCACCGGTTTTCAAAGGAAGATTTGATCCCAATGGTGTTCAACTTTGGTTGAAAGAGATTGAAAGGATCTTCAGAGTCATGGACTGTGCGGAAGAGAATAAAGTGAGGCTTGGGTCTCACATGCTGAAGGAAGAAGTCGACGATTGGTGGGTCGGTATGCGTCAAATTCTTGAGGTTGAAGATGAAGAGGTAACTTGGGATTTATTTCGTACTGAGTTCTTAAGGAAGTATTACCCTGAAAGTGTGAAAGGGAAGAAGGAGATGGAGTTCCTTGAATTGAAACAAGGTAGTATGTCCGTGGTGGACTATACTGCTAAGTTCGTGGAGTTGGTTCAATTCCATCCTCACTATGCTGCAATCACTGCTGAGTTCTCAAAATGTATTAAATATGAGAACGGTTTGCGTCCTGAGATTAAACAGGCTGTGGGATATCAAAGGATAAGAAGGTTTTCGGATTTGACGGAATGTTGTAGAATCTTCGAGGAAGATAGCAAGGCTCGTTCTACACATTACAAAAGTTTGAATGAGAGGAAGGGAAAGCAACAAGCTAGAAGTGGATCTTATGTGACCCCTGTTGATAAGGGCAAGCATAGGGGAAACTTTGAGAAGAGATCTGGAGGGGGAGGTTCTGGTCCCGTTAAGTGTTATAAGTGTGGAGAAATAGGTCATAAATCATTTGAGTGTGGGAAGACTGTGGTGAAATGTTCTAACTGTGGATGCCTTAGGCATGCTGCTACAGATTATAGAAGGAACATGGTGAAGTGCTATAATTGTGGAGAAGTTGGTCACATTAGTACTAAGTGTACTAGGCCGAAACAAGCTCGAGCGGGCGGAAAAGTGTTTGCATTGGCGGGGACTCAAACTACTAGTGCAGACCGTTTGATAAAAGGTACATGCTTTATTAATAGTACGCCTTTAGTTGCCATTATTGATACGGGAGAGACTCATTCGTTTGTTTCGTCTCAGTGCGCAAAGCGTTTGAATCTTGCGTTGTCTCTGATGGATGGTAAGATGGTTATTGATACTCCTGCAATGGGGTCAGTAACTACTTCTTTGGTTTGTGTGAGTTGTCCTTTGACCATTTATGGTAAAGACTTCGAGATGGATTTAGTGTGTTTGCCGTTGGAAGGGTTGGACGTAATCTTGGGTATGAACTGGTTGCGATTTAATCGAGTTCATATAGATTGCTATCACAAGTTAGTAAGGTTTCCTTCTTTAGAAGATGATGAAGATGAGAGTTTCCTATCCACTAAAGAGTCGAAGAAACTTTTAGCGGACGAAGCTCAATTGTTCGGTGTGTTTGCATCATTGTCGGTGGAGAGTAAAGTTGAGCTCAATGTGTTTCCAGTGGTGTGTGATTTTCCTGAGGTGTTTCCTGAGGACATTAAGGATGTACCGCCAGAAAGAGAAGTTGAGTTTTCCATTGATCTAGTTCTGGGTACTAGACCGATTTCGATGGCACCGTATCGTATGTCGGCATCGGAGTTGGTAGAATTGAAGAAGCAATTGAATGACTTGTTGGACAAGAGATTTGTAAGACCAAGTTTTTCTCCTTGGGGTGCTCCGGTATTGTTGGTAAAGAAAAAGGATGGGAGTATGCGGTTATGCATTGATTATCGACAATTGAACAAGGTGACAATTAAGAACAAATATCCGCTTCCAAGGATCGATGATTTGATGGACCAATTGGTTGGTGCGCGTGTTTTTAGCAAGATTTATTTGAGATCGGGATATCACCAGATTCGTGTGAAAGAAGAGGATATTCAAAAGATGGCCTTTAGGACACGGTATGGCCATTACGAATATTCCGTGATGCCATTCGGGGTTTCTAATGCGCCGGGTGTGTTTATGGAGTACATGAATCGTATCTTTCGTGAACAGTTAGATCATTTTGTGGTTGTGTTCATCGATGATATTTTGATTTATTCTAAGTCTTAAGAGGAGCATGAAGAGCATTTGAGAATTGTGTTACAAATTTTGAAAGAGAAACAATTGTATGCTAAGTTGTCGAAATGTGAGTTTTGGTTATCGGAAGTAAGTTTCCTTGGACATGTTATTTCTGGTAGTGGTATTAGTGTTGATCCATCCAAGATTGATGCGGTGATGCAATGGGAGGCTCCTAGATCGGTTACGGAGATTCGAAGCTTTTTAGGATTGGCAGGTTATTATCGGAGATTTATTGAGGGATTTTCTAAGTTGGCACTTCCGTTAACGCAATTGACTTGTAAGGAAAAGGCTTTCATTTGGGATATTCATTGTGAAGAGAGTTTCAATGAGTTAAAAAGGAGGTTGACAACGGCTCCGATCTTGATTTTGCCAAATCCGAAGGAGTATCGGATAGAGATCCTAGATTCACGTCAAGGTTTTGGGAGAGTTTACAAAATGCTTTGGGTTCTAAGCTAAGATTGAGTTCGACTTATCATCCGCAAACGGATGGTCAACCCGAGAGGACAATTCAATCATTGGAGGATTTATTGCGTGCTTGTGTGCTCGAGCAAGGTGGTGCTTGGGATGGTTATTTGGCGTTGATTGAGTTCACCTACAATAACAGTTTTCATTCAAGTATAGGTATGGCACCATTTGAGGCTTTATATGGTCGGAGATGTCGAACACCTTTGTGTTGGCATGAAACAGGTGAGACGACGGTAGTTGGACCGGAGATGGTACACCAAACGACGGAGAAAGTGAAGTTTATTCGTGAAAAGATGAAAGCTTCTCAAAGTAGACAAAAGAGTTATCATGACAAGAGGAGAAAAGATCTTGAGTTTCAAGAAGGCGACCATGTGTTTTTGAGAGTTACGCCGATTACGGGTGTGGGTCGTGCTTTGAAGTCGAAGAAGTTGACTTCTCGTTTTATTGGTCCGTATCAGATTTCTGCATGAGTTGGTGTTGTGGCTTACCGTGTGGCGTTGCCTCCGAATCTTTCCAATTTGCATGATGTATTCCATGTTTCGCAACTTCGGAAGTATGTTCCGGATCCGTCACATGTTATTCCTATGGACGAGGTTGAAGTGAAAGATAACCTTACGGTTAAAACTTTACCGATTAGGATTTTGGACCGTGAAGTTAAGGAGCTGAGAGGCAAGGATATTGCACTTGTGAAAGTAGCGTGGGGAGGCGCTGCGGAAGGCGATATGACTTGGGAGCTAGAGAGTAGGATGCGAGAGTCGTATCCGGAGTTGTTTGAATCAGGTAATATTTTCGAGGACGAAAATTTCTAAAGTGGGGGAGAGTTGTAACGCCCCGATTCCAATTATTCCCATTTTGTTGAGTCTTTTATTTAAATTGAGTGATAAATTATTTTATTTGTGGAATTGGTATGTTAATAAGCTATGTTGATGTGTTATGTTATTTTACCGTTTTGAGAGTTTTCGGGGAAATTAGAATGGGAGGTATTTTAGACATTTCTTAATTATTAGTAAGTTAGAAATTTAGTAATAATTTTTGGAAATATGATTAAGTATGGAATTTTGTGAGAAAATGGGTTAATGATATTTGAGTGGAAAAATAGATAGAAAGGAAAAAAGAAATAAGAAGAAGAAAAAGAGAAATAGAAAGAAAAAGAGAATTAGAGAAAAAGAAGAAGAGAAAGAAAGAGGAGGAAGAGAAAAGAAGAGGAAAACTTAGAAATTCATCAAGATCAATCACATAGCAAGTTGGAATCCGGGTAAGGGTGTGAAATCTTGTTATCTTAGCAATGTGTATGATTATGTATGATTGTATTGTTGATATTGTTGATTTTCATGAGTTTTGGGGTATAAACCCATTGGTGTAGAAAATGGTAGAAATCGATGTTTTCGCGGATAGAAATCGATATAATTTGTGTTGTATAATCTCCATATGTTTATGAATCATTGCAATTAATTGTTTTACTGTTGGAAGTGATTTGGGGGAGAAAATGGAGTTTTTGAGGGTTTTGGAACAGTGAAAACGAAGCAGAAATTCTGCTTCTGGTGTGAAGCGCCGGGCGAAATGCCCAGAGCGCCGGGCGGTTCGTGCCTTCGCCGGGCGAAATTGAGAGGCGAGAGGGTGTCAAGATACTGGTTTGGTTCACGTTTATGGGGATTTCCTTCGCCCCTTCTTCGCCGGGCGAAGCGAAGGAGAAATGGAAGCGTCGCCGGGCGAAACGTTCCTGTCGCCGGGCGCTTTCGTTTTTTTTATAATTTTCGTTTCTTTTAAAGATTCATAATTCTCGAACCGTAACTACGATTTAGGCGTTCTTTATATCGTTGGAAAGCTGTTGAGCTGTACTTTATGATTATGATGGTGTGGAAACTGTTGGCCGATTTTATTATGTCGGAAAGTCGGGAATAGTGCTATTTAGCGACTTTTACCGTTTGGACGGTGTGTTTGAATGTGAATCACACAATAGTGCATTGATGTGAATGTATATAGATTGTATGTGATTGTATGAGAATGAATGCATGAATATATTGTGAATGTGTATGCATTTCAAGAATGTCCTGTGTCATTTTGCATGAGAAGCATCATGAAATACATTCTTGTGTTGAGCGATTCTAATGAGAATCCGTTGTAACATCGTGTGCCTATGAGAGGTGTGAGCGATGATTACGAACGATTGTGTGCCTATGTGAGGTGTGAGCAATCGGATCGTGTGCCTGCATGTGGGGTGTGAGCGATCCATAAACGTCGTGTGCCCATGTGGGGTGTGAGCGACAGATCGGTTCCAGAGGGAATCCGTTATAACCTCGTGTGCCCAGGTGGGGTGTGAGCGATGATTATAGACGATCGTGTGCCCATGTGGGGTGTGAGCGATCGGGTCGTGTGCCCGGGTGGGGTGTGAGCGATCCATAAACATTGTGTGCCCATGTGGGGTGTGAGCAATGGGTGAACATCGTAGGCCCGAAGGGGAGTTACATTGGTAACGAGCGATGGTTCCAGCAGAGTTCCTGAGAGAACTAATGATGATTGAGTCGGTACCGCATTGCATTTGCATAGAGTCGTGAGTTGGTCTCTATGATTTGCATTTATCACCTTCGTATTTGTGTATTGATGAATAAACATGAATGTGTGTGTTTATGTAAAATGATTGAGAATGGCGAAAGCATGCCTGATGAATATGCTTGGTGATATATATATATATATATATATATATATATATATATATATATATATATATATATATATATATATATATTGTGATGTATACGGGTGAGTTTGGGTGAATTGTGGAGAGAATGTGGAATATGTGTATTTTTATACTAAGATATATATAATTATATGCGTTTTTATTATGATAATATTTCTCACCCTTCTGCTGTTTTATAATGCTCTATGAGGCATTGCAGAGTAGGTATGCTGGTGGTCTTTCTGTGGAGCGTGTCTTTATTCTCTTGGTCGGTTGGCTCTGATATGTAGCACCGGGTAGCTAGGATGTATATGATTCTTTTGTGATACATTTGTATATGTATCTTGCGGATGAATGTTTATGTAAACATGAATGATGTTGGAAGATAATATTTGATGATATGTATATGTATGTATGTATGTTGGTTGTTATTCAATGTTTAGATTTTCCGCTTTTATTCTAAATATTGAGATGTGGGTGTAAGGACTAAGTTCCTCTGTTGCAAGTTACCCCACTGTTGCATATCAATGTTGAGCAGGTGTTGTATGTTTTAATTTAAAGTATAATGTGACATATCTCTTTTATACCATGTTATAATTATACTCTGACGAAATTTTTAATATGTGCCTAAATGATTATGTGATTATTTGGGGGTATAGAAAGGGGGTGTTACATTAAGTGGTATCAGAGCCAGAGTGGAGTCAGTTGTGTCTGTCTTGTAGTCGTATTGTTTGAACTGTTGTTTAACTTTGTTGTTATTTTTGGGAATGATTAGAATATGGCTGGTAGAAACGACAATGCGATGGCTGCTGCTTTGGAAGCAATGGCTAGGGCGGTGCAAGGTGCGCCTAATGTGAATGCTAATGACGAGTTCAGGAAGAATCAACCACCGGTTTTCAAAGGAAGATTTGATCCCAATGGTGTTCAACTTTGGTTGAAAGAGATTGAAAGGATCTTTAGAGTCATGGACTGTGCGGAAGAGAATAAAGTGAGGCTTGGGTCTCACATGCTGAAGGAAGAAGTCGACGATTGGTGGGTCGGTATGCGTCAAATTCTTGAGGTGGAAGATGAAGAGGTAACTTGGGATTTATTTCGTACTGAGTTCTTAAGGAAGTATTACCCTGAAAGTGTGAAAGGGAAGAAGGAGATGGAGTTCCTTGAATTGAAACAAGGTAGTATGTCCGTGGTGGACTATACTGCTAAGTTCGTGGAGTTGGTTCAATTCCATCCTCACTATGCTGCAATCACTGCTGAGTTCTCAAAATGTATTAAATATGAGAACGGTTTGCGTCCTGAGATTAAACAGGCTGTGGGATATCAAAGGATAAGAAGGTTTTCGGATTTGACGGAATGTTGTAGAATCTTCGAGGAAGATAGCAAGGCTCGTTCTACACATTACAAAAGTTTGAATGAGAGGAAGGGAAAGCAACAAGCTAGAAGTGGATCTTATGTGACCCCTGTTGATAAGGGCAAGCATAGGGGAAACTTTGAGAAGAGATCTGGAGGGGGAGGTTCTGGTCCCGTTAAGTGTTATAAGTGTGGAGAAATAGGTCATAAATCATTTGAGTGTGGGAAGACTGTGGTGAAATGTTCTAACTGTGGATGCCTTAGGCATGCTGCTACAGATTATAGAAGGAACATGGTGAAGTGCTATAATTGTGGAGAAGTTGGTCACATTAGTACTAAGTGTACTAGGCCGAAACAAGCTCGAGCGGGCGGAAAAGTGTTTGCATTGGCGGGGACTCAAACTACTAGTGCAGACCGTTTGATAAAAGGTACATGCTTTATTAATAGTACACCTTTAGTTGCCATTATTGATACGGGAGAGACTCATTCGTTTGTTTCGTCTCAGTGCGCAAAGCGTTTGAATCTTGCGTTGTCTCTGATGGATGGTAAGATGGTTATTGATACTCCTGCAATGGGGTCAGTAACTACTTCTTTGGTTTGTGTGAGTTGTCCTTTGACCATTTATGGTAAAGACTTCGAGATGGATTTAGTGTGTTTGCCGTTGGAAGGGTTGGACGTAATCTTGGGTATGAACTGGTTGCGATTTAATCGAGTTCATATAGATTGCTATCACAAGTTAGTAAGGTTTCCTTCTTTAGAAGATGATGAAGATGAGAGTTTCCTATCCACTAAAGAGTCGAAGAAACTTTTAGCGGACGAAGCTCAATTGTTCGGTGTGTTTGCATCATTGTCGGTGGAGAGTAAAGTTGAGCTCAATGTGTTTCCAGTGGTGTGTGATTTTCCTGAGGTGTTTCCTGAGGACATTAAGGATGTACCGCCAGAAAGAGAAGTTGAGTTTTCCATTGATCTAGTTCTGGGTACTAGACCGATTTCGATGGCACCGTATCGTATGTCGGCATCGGAGTTGGTAGAATTGAAGAAGCAATTGAATGACTTGTTGGACAAGAGATTTGTAAGACCAAGTTTTTCTCCTTGGGGTGCTCCGGTATTGTTGGTAAAGAAAAAGGATGGGAGTATGCGGTTATGCATTGATTATCGACAATTGAACAAGGTGACAATTAAGAACAAATATCCGCTTCCAAGGATCGATGATTTGATGGACCAATTGGTTGGTGCGCGTGTTTTTAGCAAGATTTATTTGAGATCGGGATATCACCAGATTCGTGTGAAAGAAGAGGATATTCAAAAGATGGCCTTTAGGACACGGTATGGCCATTACGAATATTCCGTGATGCCATTCGGGGTTTCTAATGCGCCGGGTGTGTTTATGGAGTACATGAATCGTATCTTTCGTGAACAGTTAGATCATTTTGTGGTTGTGTTCATCGATGATATTTTGATTTATTCTAAGTCTTAAGAGGAGCATGAAGAGCATTTGAGAATTGTGTTACAAATTTTGAAAGAGAAACAATTGTATGCTAAGTTGTCGAAATGTGAGTTTTGGTTATCGGAAGTAAGTTTCCTTGGACATGTTATTTCTGGTAGTGGTATTAGTGTTGATCCATCCAAGATTGATGCGGTGATGCAATGGGAGGCTCCTAGATCGGTTACGGAGATTCGAAGCTTTTTAGGATTGGCAGGTTATTATCGGAGATTTATTGAGGGATTTTCTAAGTTGGCACTTCCGTTAACGCAATTGACTTGTAAGGAAAAGGCTTTCATTTGGGATATTCATTGTGAAGAGAGTTTCAATGAGTTAAAAAGGAGGTTGACAACGGCTCCGATCTTGATTTTGCCAAATCCGAAGGAGTATCGGATAGAGATCCTAGATTCACGTCAAGGTTTTGGGAGAGTTTACAAAATGCTTTGGGTTCTAAGCTAAGATTGAGTTCGACTTATCATCCGCAAACGGATGGTCAACCCGAGAGGACAATTCAATCATTGGAGGATTTATTGCGTGCTTGTGTGCTCGAGCAAGGTGGTGCTTGGGATGGTTATTTGGCGTTGATTGAGTTCACCTACAATAACAGTTTTCATTCAAGTATAGGTATGGCACCATTTGAGGCTTTATATGGTCGGAGATGTCGAACACCTTTGTGTTGGCATGAAACAGGTGAGACGACGGTAGTTGGACCGGAGATGGTACACCAAACGACGGAGAAAGTGAAGTTTATTCGTGAAAAGATGAAAGCTTCTCAAAGTAGACAAAAGAGTTATCATGACAAGAGGAGAAAAGATCTTGAGTTTCAAGAAGGCGACCATGTGTTTTTGAGAGTTACGCCGATTATGGGTGTGGGTCGTGCTTTGAAGTCGAAGAAGTTGACTTCTCGTTTTATTGGTCCGTATCAGATTTCTGCATGAGTTGGTGTTGTGGCTTACCGTGTGGCGTTGCCTCCGAATCTTTCCAATTTGCATGATGTATTCCATGTTTCGCAACTTCGGAAGTATGTTCCGGATCCGTCACATGTTATTCCTATGGACGAGGTTGAAGTGAAAGATAACCTTACGGTTAAAACTTTACCGATTAGGATTTTGGACCGTGAAGTTAAGGAGCTGAGAGGCAAGGATATTGCACTTGTGAAAGTAGCGTGGGGAGGCGCTGCGGAAGGCGATATGACTTGGGAGCTAGAGAGTAGGATGCGAGAGTCGTATCCGGAGTTGTTTGAATCAGGTAATATTTTCGAGGACGAAAATTTCTAAAGTGGGGGAGAGTTGTAACGCCCCGATTCCAATTATTCCCATTTTGTTGAGTCTTTTATTTAAATTGAGTGATAAATTATTTTATTTGTGGAATTGGTATGTTAATAAGCTATGTTGATGTGTTATGTTATTTTACCGTTTTGAGAGTTTTCGGGGAAATTAGAATGGGAGGTATTTTAGACATTTCTTAATTATTAGTAAGTTAGAAATTTAGTAATAATTTTTGGAAATATGATTAAGTATGGAATTTTGTGAGAAAATGGGTTAATGATATTTGAGTGGAAAAATAGATAGAAAGGAAAAAAGAAATAAGAAGAAGAAAAAGAGAAATAGAAAGAAAAAGAGAATTAGAGAAAAAGAAGAAGAGAAAGAAAGAGGAGGAAGAGAAAAGAAGAGGAAAACTTAGAAATTCATCAAGATCAATCACATAGCAAGTTGGAATCCGGGTAAGGGTGTGAAATCTTGTTATCTTAGCAATGTGTATGATTATGTATGATTGTATTGTTGATATTGTTGATTTTCATGAGTTTTGGGCTATAAACCCATTGGTGTAGAAAATGGTAGAAATCGATGTTTTCGCGGATAGAAATCGATATAATTTGTGTTGTATAATCTCCATATGTTTATGAATCATTGCAATTAATTGTTTTACTGTTGGAAGTGATTTGGGGGAGAAAATGGAGTTTTTGAGGGTTTTGGAACAGTGAAAACGAAGCAGAAATTCTGCTTCTGGTGTGAAGCGCCGGGCGAAATGCCCAGAGCGCCGGGCGGTTCGTGCCTTCGCCGGGCGAAATTGAGAGGCGAGAGGGTGTCAAGATACTGGTTTGGTTCACGTTTATGGGGATTTCCTTCGCCCCTTCTTCGCCGGGCGAAGCGAAGGAGAAATGGAAGCGTCGCCGGGCGAAACGTTCCTGTCGCCGGGCGCTTTCGTTTTTTTTATAATTTTCGTTTCTTTTAAAGATTCATAATTCTCGAACCGTAACTACGATTTAGGCGTTCTTTATATCGTTGGAAAGCTGTTGAGCTGTACTTTATGATTATGATGGTGTGGAAACTGTTGGCCGATTTTATTATGTCGGAAAGTCGGGAATAGTGCTATTTAGCGACTTTTACCGTTTGGACGGTGTGTTTGAATGTGAATCACACAATAGTGCATTGATGTGAATGTATATAGATTGTATGTGATTGTATGAGAATGAATGCATGAATATATTGTGAATGTGTATGCATTTCAAGAATGTCCTGTGTCATTTTGCATGAGAAGCATCATGAAATACATTCTTGTGTTGAGCGATTCTAATGAGAATCCGTTGTAACATCGTGTGCCTATGAGAGGTGTGAGCGATGATTACGAACGATTGTGTGCCTATGTGAGGTGTGAGCAATCGGATCGTGTGCCTGCATGTGGGGTGTGAGCGATCCATAAACGTCGTGTGCCCATGTGGGGTGTGAGCGACAGATCGGTTCCAGAGGGAATCCGTTATAACCTCGTGTGCCCAGGTGGGGTGTGAGCGATGATTATAGACGATCGTGTGCCCATGTGGGGTGTGAACGATCGGGTCGTGTGCCCGGGTGGGGGTGTGAGCGATCCATAAACATTGTGTGCCCATGTGGGGTGTGAGCAATGGGTGAACATCGTAGGCCCGAAGGGGAGTTACATTGGTAACGAGCGATGGTTCCAGCAGAGTTCCTGAGAGAACTAATGATGATTGAGTCGGTACCGCATTGCATTTGCATAGAGTCGTGAGTTGGTCTCTATGATTTGCATTTATCACCTTCGTATTTGTGTATTGATGAATAAACATGAATGTGTGTGTTTATGTAAAATGATTGAGAATGGCGAAAGCATGCCTGATGAATATGCTTGGTGATATATATATATATATATATATATATATATATATATATATATATATATATATATATATATATATTGTGATGTATACGGGTGAGTTTGGGTGAATTGTGGAGAGAATGTGGAATATGTGTATTTTTATACTAAGATATATATAATTATATGCGTTGTTATTATGATAATATTTCTCACCCTTCTGCTGTTTTATAATGCTCTATGAGGCATTGCAGAGTAGGTATGCTGGTGGTCTTTCTGTGGAGCGTGTCTTTATTCTCTTGGTCGGTTGGCTCTGATATGTAGCACCGGGTAGCTAGGATGTATATGATTCTTTTGTGATACATTTGTATATGTATCTTGCGGATGAATGTTTATGTAAACATGAATGATGTTGGAAGATAATATTTGATGATATGTATATGTATGTATGTATGTTGGTTGTTATTCAATGTTTAGATTTTCCGCTTTTATTCTAAATATTGAGATGTGGGTGTAAGGACTAAGTTCCTCTGTTGCAAGTTACCCCACTGTTGCATATCAATGTTGAGCAGGTGTTGTATGTTTTAATTTAAAGTATAATGTGACATATCTCTTTTATACCATGTTATAATTATACTCTGACGAAATTTTTAATATGTGCCTAAATGATTATGTGATTATTTGGGGGTATAGAAAGGGGGTGTTACATTAAGTGGTATCAGAGCCAGAGTGGAGTCAGTTGTGTCTGTCTTGTAGTCGTATTGTTTGAACTGTTGTTTAACTTTGTTGTTATTTTTGGGAATGATTAGAATATGGCTGGTAGAAACGACAATGCGATGGCTGCTGCTTTGGAAGCAATGGCTAGGGCGGTGCAAGGTGCGCCTAATGTGAATGCTAATGACGAGTTCAGGAAGAATCAACCACCGGTTTTCAAAGGAAGATTTGATCCCAATGGTGTTCAACTTTGGTTGAAAGAGATTGAAAGGATCTTCAGAGTCATGGACTGTGCGGAAGAGAATAAAGTGAGGCTTGGGTCTCACATGCTGAAGGAAGAAGTCGACGATTGGTGGGTCGGTATGCGTCAAATTCTTGAGGTGGAAGATGAAGAGGTAACTTGGGATTTATTTCGTACTGAGTTCTTAAGGAAGTATTACCCTGAAAGTGTGAAAGGGAAGAAGGAGATGGAGTTCCTTGAATTGAAACAAGGTAGTATGTCCGTGGTGGACTATACTGCTAAGTTCGTGGAGTTGGTTCAATTCCATCCTCACTATGCTGCAATCACTGCTGAGTTCTCAAAATGTATTAAATATGAGAACGGTTTGCGTCCTGAGATTAAACAGGCTGTGGGATATCAAAGGATAAGAAGGTTTTCGGATTTGACGGAATGTTGTAGAATCTTCGAGGAAGATAGCAAGGCTCGTTCTACACATTACAAAAGTTTGAATGAGAGGAAGGGAAAGCAACAAGCTAGAAGTGGATCTTATGTGACCCCTGTTGATAAGGGCAAGCATAGGGGAAACTTTGAGAAGAGATCTGGAGGGGGAGGTTCTGGTCCCGTTAAGTGTTATAAGTGTGGAGAAATAGGTCATAAATCATTTGAGTGTGGGAAGACTGTGGTGAAATGTTCTAACTGTGGATGCCTTAGGCATGCTGCTACAGATTATAGAAGGAACATGGTGAAGTGCTATAATTGTGGAGAAGTTGGTCACATTAGTACTAAGTGTACTAGGCCGAAACAAGCTCGAGCGGGCGGAAAAGTGTTTGCATTGGCGGGGACTCAAACTACTAGTGCAGACCGTTTGATAAAAGGTACATGCTTTATTAATAGTACGCCTTTAGTTGCCATTATTGATACGGGAGAGACTCATTCGTTTGTTTCGTCTCAGTGCGCAAAGCGTTTGAATCTTGCGTTGTCTCTGATGGATGGTAAGATGGTTATTGATACTCCTGCAATGGGGTCAGTAACTACTTCTTTGGTTTGTGTGAGTTGTCCTTTGACCATTTATGGTAAAGACTTCGAGATGGATTTAGTGTGTTTGCCGTTGGAAGGGTTGGACGTAATCTTGGGTATGAACTGGTTGCGATTTAATCGAGTTCATATAGATTGCTATCACAAGTTAGTAAGGTTTCCTTCTTTAGAAGATGATGAAGATGAGAGTTTCCTATCCACTAAAGAGTCGAAGAAACTTTTAGCGGACGAAGCTCAATTGTTCGGTGTGTTTGCATCATTGTCGGTGGAGAGTAAAGTTGAGCTCAATGTGTTTCCAGTGGTGTGTGATTTTCCTGAGGTGTTTCCTGAGGACATTAAGGATGTACCGCCAGAAAGAGAAGTTGAGTTTTCCATTGATCTAGTTCTGGGTACTAGACCGATTTCGATGGCACCGTATCGTATGTCGGCATCGGAGTTGGTAGAATTGAAGAAGCAATTGAATGACTTGTTGGACAAGAGATTTGTAAGACCAAGTTTTTCTCCTTGGGGTGCTCCGGTATTGTTGGTAAAGAAAAAGGATGGGAGTATGCGGTTATGCATTGATTATCGACAATTGAACAAGGTGACAATTAAGAACAAATATCCGCTTCCAAGGATCGATGATTTGATGGACCAATTGGTTGGTGCGCGTGTTTTTAGCAAGATTTATTTGAGATCGGGATATCACCAGATTCGTGTGAAAGAAGAGGATATTCAAAAGATGGCCTTTAGGACACGGTATGGCCATTACGAATATTCCGTGATGCCATTCGGGGTTTCTAATGCGCCGGGTGTGTTTATGGAGTACATGAATCGTATCTTTCGTGAACAGTTAGATCATTTTGTGGTTGTGTTCATCGATGATATTTTGATTTATTCTAAGTCTTAAGAGGAGCATGAAGAGCATTTGAGAATTGTGTTACAAATTTTGAAAGAGAAACAATTGTATGCTAAGTTGTCGAAATGTGAGTTTTGGTTATCGGAAGTAAGTTTCCTTGGACATGTTATTTCTGGTAGTGGTATTAGTGTTGATCCATCCAAGATTGATGCGGTGATGCAATGGGAGGCTCCTAGATCGGTTACGGAGATTCGAAGCTTTTTAGGATTGGCAGGTTATTATCGGAGATTTATTGAGGGATTTTCTAAGTTGGCACTTCCGTTAACGCAATTGACTTGTAAGGAAAAGGCTTTCATTTGGGATATTCATTGTGAAGAGAGTTTCAATGAGTTAAAAAGGAGGTTGACAACGGCTCCGATCTTGATTTTGCCAAATCCGAAGGAGTATCGGATAGAGATCCTAGATTCACGTCAAGGTTTTGGGAGAGTTTACAAAATGCTTTGGGTTCTAAGCTAAGATTGAGTTCGACTTATCATCCGCAAACGGATGGTCAACCCGAGAGGACAATTCAATCATTGGAGGATTTATTGCGTGCTTGTGTGCTCGAGCAAGGTGGTGCTTGGGATGGTTATTTGGCGTTGATTGAGTTCACCTACAATAACAGTTTTCATTCAAGTATAGGTATGGCACCATTTGAGGCTTTATATGGTTGGAGATGTCGAACACCTTTGTGTTGGCATGAAACAGGTGAGACGACGGTAGTTGGACCGGAGATGGTACACCAAACGACGGAGAAAGTGAAGTTTATTCGTGAAAAGATGAAAGCTTCTCAAAGTAGACAAAAGAGTTATCATGACAAGAGGAGAAAAGATCTTGAGTTTCAAGAAGGCGACCATGTGTTTTTGAGAGTTACGCCGATTACGGGTGTGGGTCGTGCTTTGAAGTCGAAGAAGTTGACTTCTCGTTTTATTGGTCCGTATCAGATTTCTGCATGAGTTGGTGTTGTGGCTTACCGTGTGGCGTTGCCTCCGAATCTTTCCAATTTGCATGATGTATTCCATGTTTCGCAACTTCGGAAGTATGTTCCGGATCCGTCACATGTTATTCCTATGGACGAGGTTGAAGTGAAAGATAACCTTACGGTTAAAACTTTACCGATTAGGATTTTGGACCGTGAAGTTAAGGAGCTGAGAGGCAAGGATATTGCACTTGTGAAAGTAGCGTGGGGAGGCGCTGCGGAAGGCGATATGACTTGGGAGCTAGAGAGTAGGATGCGAGAGTCGTATCCGGAGTTGTTTGAATCAGGTAATATTTTCGAGGACGAAAATTTCTAAAGTGGGGGAGAGTTGTAACGCCCCGATTCCAATTATTCCCATTTTGTTGAGTCTTTTATTTAAATTGAGTGATAAATTATTTTATTTGTGGAATTGGTATGTTAATAAGCTATGTTGATGTGTTATGTTATTTTACCGTTTTGAGAGTTTTCGGGGAAATTAGAATGGGAGGTATTTTAGACATTTCTTAATTATTAGTAAGTTAGAAATTTAGTAATAATTTTTGGAAATATGATTAAGTATGGAATTTTGTGAGAAAATGGGTTAATGATATTTGAGTGGAAAAATAGATAGAAAGGAAAGAAGAAATAAGAAGAAGAAAAAGAGAAATAGAAAGAAAAAGAGAATTAGAGAAAAAGAAGAAGAGAAAGAAAGAGGAGGAAGAGAAAAGAAGAGGAAAACTTAGAAATTCATCAAGATCAATCACATAGCAAGTTGGAATCCGGGTAAGGGTGTGAAATCTTGTTATCTTAGCAATGTGTATGATTATGTATGATTGTATTGTTGATATTGTTGATTTTCATGAGTTTTGGGGTATAAACCCATTGGTGTAGAAAATGGTAGAAATCGATGTTTTCGCGGATAGAAATCGATATAATTTGTGTTGTATAATCTCCATATGTTTATGAATCATTGCAATTAATTGTTTTACTGTTGGAAGTGATTTGGGGGAGAAAATGGAGTTTTTGAGGGTTTTGGAACAGTGAAAACGAAGCAGAAATTCTGCTTCTGGTGTGAAGCGCCGGGCGAAATGCCCAGAGCGCCGGGCGGTTCGTGCCTTCGCCGGGCGAAATTGAGAGGCGAGAGGGTGTCAAGATACTGGTTTGGTTCACGTTTATGGGGATTTCCTTCGCCCCTTCTTCGCCGGGCGAAGCGAAGGAGAAATGGAAGCGTCGCCGGGCGAAACGTTCCTGTCGCCGGGCGCTTTCGTTTTTTTTATAATTTTCGTTTCTTTTAAAGATTCATAATTCTCGAACCGTAACTACGATTTAGGCGTTCTTTATATCGTTGGAAAGCTGTTGAGCTGTACTTTATGATTATGATGGTGTGGAAACTGTTGGCCGATTTTATTATGTCGGAAAGTCGGGAATAGTGCTATTTAGCGACTTTTACCGTTTGGACGGTGTGTTTGAATGTGAATCACACAATAGTGCATTGATGTGAATGTATATAGATTGTATGTGATTGTATGAGAATGAATGCATGAATATATTGTGAATGTGTATGCATTTCAAGAATGTCCTGTGTCATTTTGCATGAGAAGCATCATGAAATACATTCTTGTGTTGAGCGATTCTAATGAGAATCCGTTGTAACATCGTGTGCCTATGAGAGGTGTGAGCGATGATTACGAACGATTGTGTGCCTATGTGAGGTGTGAGCAATCGGATCGTGTGCCTGCATGTGGGGTGTGAGCGATCCATAAACGTCGTGTGCCCATGTGGGGTGTGAGCGACAGATCGGTTCCAGAGGGAATCCGTTATAACCTCGTGTGCCCAGGTGGGGTGTGAGCGATGATTATAGACGATCGTGTGCCCATGTGGGGTGTGAACGATCGGGTCGTGTGCCCGGGTGGGGTGTGAGCGATCCATAAACATTGTGTGCCCATGTGGGGTGTGAGCAATGGGTGAACATCGTAGGCCCGAAGGGGAGTTACATTGGTAACGAGCGATGGTTCCAGCAGAGTTCCTGAGAGAACTAATGATGATTGAGTCGGTACCGCATTGCATTTGCATAGAGTCGTGAGTTGGTCTCTATGATTTGCATTTATCACCTTCGTATTTGTGTATTGATGAATAAACATGAATGTGTGTGTTTATGTAAAATGATTGAGAATGGCGAAAGCATGCCTGATGAATATGCTTGGTGATATATATATATATATATATATTGTGATGTATACGGGTGAGTTTGGGTGAATTGTGGAGAGAATGTGGAATATGTGTATTTTTATACTAAGATATATATAATTATATGCGTTGTTATTATGATAATATTTCTCACCCTTCTGCTGTTTTATAATGCTCTATGAGGCATTGCAGAGTAGGTATGCTGGTGGTCTTTCTGTGGAGCGTGTCTTTATTCTCTTGGTCGGTTGGCTCTGATATGTAGCACTGGGTAGCTAGGATGTATATGATTCTTTTGTGATACATTTGTATATGTATCTTGCGGATGAATGTTTATGTAAACATGAATGATGTTGGCAGATAATATTTTATGATATGTATATGTATGTATGTATGTTGGTTGTTATTCAATGTTTAGATTTTCCGCTTTTATTCTAAATATTGAGATGTGGGTGTAAGGACTAAGTTCCTCTGTTGCAAGTTACCCCACTGTTGCATATCAATGTTGAGCAGGTGTTGTATGTTTTAATTTAAAGTATAATGTGACATATCTCTTTTATACCATGTTATAATTATACTCTGACGAAATTTTTAATATGTGCCTAAATGATTATGTGATTATTTGGGGGTATAGAAAGGGGGTGTTACATTAAGTGGTATCAGAGCCAGAGTGGAGTCAGTTGTGTCTGTCTTGTAGTCGTATTGTTTGAACTGTTGTTTAACTTTGTTGTTATTTTTGGGAATGATTAGAATATGGCTGGTAGAAACGACAATGCGATGGCTGCTGCTTTGGAAGCAATGGCTAGGGCGGTGCAAGGTGCGCCTAATGTGAATGCTAATGACGAGTTCAGGAAGAATCAACCACCAGTTTTCAAAGGAAGATTTGATCCCGATGGTGCTCAACTTTGGTTGAAAGAGATTGAAAGGATCTTCAGAGTTATGGACTGTGCGGAAGAGAATAAAGTGAGGCTTGGGTCTCACATGCTGAAGGAAGAAGTCGACGATTGGTGGGTCGGTATGCGTCAAATTCTTGAGGTGGAAGATGAAGAGGTAACTTGGGATTTATTTCGTACTGAGTTCTTAAGGAAGTATTACCCTGAAAGTGTGAAAGGGAAGAAGGAGATGGAGTTCCTTGAATTGAAACAAGGTAGTATGTCCGTGGTGGACTATACTGCTAAGTTCGTGGAGTTGGTTCAATTCCATCCTCACTATGCTGCAATCACTGCTGAGTTCTCAAAGTGTATTAAATATGAGAACGGTTTGCGTCCTGAGATTAAACAGGCTGTGGGATATCAAAGGATAAGAAGGTTTTCAGATTTGATGGAATGTTGTAGAATCTTCGAGGAAGATAGCAAGGCTCGTTCTACACATTACAAAAGTTTGAATGAGAGGAAGGGAAAGCAACAAGCTAGAAGTGGATCTTATGTGACCCCTGTTGATAAGGGCAAGCATAGGGGAAACTTTGAGAAGAGATCTGGAGGGGGAGGTTCTGGTCCCGTTAAGTGTTATAAGTGTGGAGAAATAGGTCATAAATCATTTGAGTGTGGGAAGACTGTGGTGAAATGTTCTAACTGTGGAGGCCTTGGGCATGCTGCTACAGATTGTAGAAGGAACATGGTGAAGTGCTATAATTGTGGAGAAGTTGGTCACATTAGTACTAAGTGTACTAGGCCGAAACAAGCTCGAGCGGGCGGAAAAGTGTTTGCATTGGCGGGGACTCAAACTACTAGTGCAGACCGTTTGATAAAAGGTATATGCTTTATTAATAGTACGCCTTTAGTTGCCATTATTGATACGGGAGAGATTCATTCGTTTGTTTCGTCTGAGTGCGCAAAGTGTTTGAATCTTGCGTTGTCTCTGATGGATGGTAAGATGGTTATTGATACTCCCGCAATGGGGTCAGTAACTACTTCTTTGGTTTGTGTGAGTTGTCCTTTGACCATTTATGGTAAAGACTTCGAGATGGATTTAGTGTGTTTCCGTTGGAAGGGTTGGACGTAATCTTGGGTATGAACTGGTTGCGATTTAATCTAGTTCATATAGATTGCTATCACAAGTTAGTAAGGTTTCCTTCTTTAGAAGATGATGAAGATGAGAGTTTCCTATCCACTAAAGAGTTGAAGAAACTTTTAGCGGACGAAGCTCAATTGTTCGGTGTGTTTGCATCATTGTCGGTGGAGAGTAAAGTTGAGCTCAATGTGTTTCCAGTGGTGTGTGATTTTCCTGAGGTGTTTCCTGAGGACATTAAGGATGTACCGCCAGAAAGAGAAGTTGAGTTTTCCATTGATCTAGTTCTGGGTACTAGACCGATTTCGATGGCACCGTATCGTATGTAGGCATCGGAGTTGGTAGAATTGAAGAAGCAATTGAATGACTTGTTGGACAAGAGATTTGTAAGACCAAGTGTTTCTCCTTGGGGTGCTCCGGTATTGTTGGTAAAGAAAAAGGATGGGAGTATGCGGTTATGCATTGATTATCGACAATTGAACAAGGTGACAATTAAGAACAAGTATCCGCTTCCAAGGATCGATGATTTGATGGACCAATTGGTTGGTGCGCGTGTTTTTAGCAAGATTGATTTGAGATCGGGATATCACCAGATTCGTGTGAAAGAAGAGGATATTCAAAAGACAGCCTTTAGGACACGGTATGGCCATTACGAATATTCCGTGATGCCATTCGGGGTTTCTAATACGCCGGGTGTGTTTATGGAGTACATGAATCGTATCTTTCGTGAACAGTTAGATCGTTTTGTGGTTGTGTTCATCGATGATATTTTGATTTATTCTAAGTCTCAAGAGGAGCATGAAGAGCATTTGAGAATTGTGTTACAAATTTTGAAAGAGAAACAATTGTATGCTAAGTTGTCGAAATGTGAGTTTTGGATATCGGAAGTAAGTTTCCTTGGACATGTTATTTTTGGTAGTGGTATTAGTGTTGATCCATCCAAGATTGATGCGGTGATGCAATGGGAGGCTCCTAGATCGGTTACGGAGATTCGAAGCTTTTTAGGATTGGCGGGTTATTATCGGAGATTTATTGAGGGATTTTCAAAGTTGGCACTTCCGTTAACGCAATTGACTTGTAAGGAAAAGGCTTTCACTTGGGATATTCATTGTGAAGAGAGTTTCAATGAGTTAAAAAGGAGGTTGACAACGGCTCCGATCTTGATTTTGCCAAATCCGACGGAGTATCGGATAGAGATCCTAGATTCACGTTAAGGTTTTGGGAGAGTTTACAAAAGGCTTTGGGTTCTAAGCTAAGATTGAGTTCGGCTTATCATCCGCAAACGGATGGTCAACCCGAGAGGACAATTCAATCGTTGGAGGATTTATTGCGTGCTTGTGTGCTCGAGCAAGGTGGTGCTTGGGATGGTTATTTGGCGTTGATTGAGTTCACCTACAATAACAGTTTTCATTCAAGTATAGGTATGGCACCATTTGAGGCTTTATATGGTCGGAGATGTCGAACACCTTTGTGTTGGCATGAAACAGGTGAGACGACGGTAGTTGGACCGGAGATGGTACACCAAACGACGGAGAAAGTGAAGTTTATTCGTGAAAAGATGAAAGCTTCTCAAAGTAGACAAAAGAGTTATCATGACAAGAGGAGAAAAGATCTTGAGTTTCAAGAAGGCGACCATGTGTTTTTGAGAGTTACGCCGATTACGGGTGTGGGTCGTGCTTTGAAGTCGAAGAAGTTGACTTCTCGTTTTATTGGTCCGTATCAGATTTCTGCATGAGTTGGTGTTGTGGCTTACCGTGTGGCGTTGCCTCCGAATCTTTCCAATTTGCATGATGTATTCCATGTTTCGCAACTTCGGAAGTATGTTCCGGATCCGTCACATGTTATTCCTATGGACGAGGTTGAAGTGAAAGATAACCTTACGGTTAAAACTTTACCGATTAGGATTTTGGACCGTGAAGTTAAGGAGCTGAGAGGCAAGGATATTGCACTTGTGAAAGTAGCGTGGGGAGGCGCTGCGGAAGGCGATATGACTTGGGAGCTAGAGAGTAGGATGCGAGAGTCGTATCCGGAGTTGTTTGAATCAGGTAATATTTTCGAGGACGAAAATTTCTAAAGTGGGGGAGAGTTGTAACGCCCCGATTCCAATTATTCCCATTTTGTTGAGTCTTTTATTTAAATTGAGTGATAAATTATTTTATTTGTGGAATTGGTATGTTAATAAGCTATGTTGATGTGTTATGTTATTTTACCATTTTGAGAGTTTTCGGGGAAATTAGAATGGGAGGTATTTTAGACATTTCTCAATTATTAGTAAGTTAGAAATTTAGTAATAATTTTTGGAAAAATGATTAAGTATGGAATTTTGTGAGAAAATGGGTTAATGATATTTGAGTGGAAAAATAGATAGAAAGGAAAAAGAAATAAGAAGAAGAAAAAGAGAAATAGAAAGAAAAAGAGAATTAGAGAAAAAGAAGAAGAGAAAGAAAGAGGAGGAAGAGAAAAGAAGAGGAAAACTTAGAAATTCATCAAGATCAATCACATAGCAAGTTGGAATCCGGGTAAGGGTGTGAAATCTTGTTATCTTAGCAATGTGTATGATTATGTATGATTGTATTGTTGATATTGTTGATTTTCATGAGTTTTGGGGTATAAACCCATTGGTGTAGAAAATGGTAGAAATCGATGTTTTCGCGGATAGAAATCGATATAATTTGTGTTGTATAATCTCCATATGTTTATGAATCATTGCAATTAATTGTTTTGCTGTTGGAAGTGATTTGGGGGAGAAAATGGAGTTTTTGAGTGTTTTGGAACAGTGAAAACGAAGCAGAAATTCTGCTTCTGGTGTGAAGCGCCGGGCGAAATGCCCAGAGCGCCGGGCGGTTCGTGCCTTCGCCGGGCGAAATTGAGAGGCGAGAGGGTGTTAATATACTGGTTTGGTTCACGTTTGTGGGGATTTCCTTCGCCTCTTCTTCGCCGGGCGAAGCGAAGGCGAAATGGAAGCGTCGCCGGGCGAAACGTTCCTGTCGCCGGGCGCTTTCGTTTTTTTTATAATTTTCGTTTCTTTTAAAGATTCATAATTCTCGAACCGTAACTCTGATTTAGGCGTTCTTTATATTGTTGGAAAGATGTTGAGCTATACTTTATGATTATGATGGTTTGGAAACTGTTGGCCGATTTTATTATGTCGGAAAATCGGGAATAGTGCTATTTAGCGACTTTTACCGTTTGGACGGTGTGTTTGAATGTGAATCACATAATAGTGCATTGATGTGAATGTATATAGATTATATGTGATTGTATGAGAATGAATGCATGAATATATTGTGAATGTGTATGCATTTCAAGAATGTCCTGTGTCATTTTGCATGAGAAGCATCATGAAATACATTCGTGTGTTGAGCGATTCTAATGAGAATCCGTTGTAACATCGTGTGCCTATGAGAGGTGTGAGCGATGATTACGAACGATTGTGTACCTATGTGAGGTGTGAGCAATCGGATCGTGTTCCCGCATGTGAGGTGTGAGCGATCCATAAACGTCATGTGCCAATGTGGGGTGTGAGCGACAGATCGGTTCCAGAGGGAATCCGCTATAACCTCGTGTGCCCAGGTGGGGTGTGAGCGATGATTATAGACGATCGTGTGCCCATGTGGGGTGTGAGCGATCGGGTCGTGTGCCCGGGTGGAGTGTGAGCGATCCATAAACATTGTGTGCCCATGTGGGGTGTGAGCAATGGGTGAACATCGTAGGCCCGAAGGGGAGTTACATTGGTAACGAGCGATGGTTCCAGCAGAGTTCCTGAGAGAACTAATGATGATTGAGTCGGTACCGCATTGCATTTGCATAGAGTCGTGAGTTGGTCTCTATGATTTGCATTTATCATCTTCGTATTTGTGTATTGATGAATAAACATGAATGTGTGTGTTTATGTAAAATGATTGAGAATGGCGAAAGCATGCTTGATGAATATGCTTGGTGATATATATATATATATATATATTGTGATGTATACGGGTGAGTTTGGGTGAATTGTGGAGAGAATGTGGAATATGTGTATTTTTATACTAAGATATATATAATTATATGCATTGTTATTATGATAATATTTCTCACCCTTCTGCTGTTTTATAATGCTCTATGAGGCATTGCAGAGTAGGTATGCTGGTGGTCTTTCTGTGGAGCGTGTCTTCATTCTTTTGGTCGGTTGGCTCTGATATGTAGCACCGGGTAGCTAGGATGTATATGATTCTTTTGTGATACATTTGTATATGTATCTTGCGGATGAATGTTTATGTAAACATGAATGATGTTGGCAGATAATATTTGATGATATGTATATGTATGTATGTATGTTGGTTGTTATTCAATGTTTAGATTTTCCGCTTTTATTCTAAATATTGAGATGTGGGTGTAAGGACTAAGTTCCTCTGTTGCAAGTTACCCCACTGTTGCATATCAATGTTGAGCAGGTGTTGTATGTTTTAATCTAAAGTATAATGTGACATATCTCTTTTATACCATGTTATAATTATACTCTGACGAAATTTTTAATATGTGCCTAAATGATTATGTGATTATTTGGGGGTATAGAAAGGGGGTGTTACACTAAACGTTGTTTGACTCCGCTGGGGAGAATCATTTGTACAAAGCCCAAGAGGAGGCTAACTTCGCTGGAGAAGGATCATTATACAAAGCCTAAGAGGAGGCTATGGTGACTGTTCAGTTAAGTGACAGGTCCAGTATACTGATTTTAAAGAGAAAATCAGTTCTTATATGAACAACACTGTACTCAGGGATTTGATTCAGGGATCCGGGTTATTTCTGTTCTTTAAGGAAGCGGGAAATCCGAAGGGTATTGAGACTGTCCGAGTCTGCAGGTTTCCTTCCTATTTAACGAAGGGGTCACTTGAGAATGTCTTTGAGACTCAAGGAGATTAGACTGTCCAAGTCTAGGGTTTTATCTTTTGTATTGTGCTTTGAGAAACATTATTAGACTCTATGAAAGGACTGTTCTATGCAGATGACTAGGTTCTGTTCCTATACCTCTAGGAGGACGTCGGGACAATTTGTACGAAGCCCAAGAGGAGGCTGAAAACTTTTAAGAAGCCGACGAGTCCTTGTACAAAGCCTAAGAGGAGTCTATCATTCCCGGAGGAAGAGATCATTATATGAAGCCTAAGAGGAGGCTGTGAATACTTCTAAGAAGTCGTAGGGTCCTTGTACTAAGCCCAAGAGGAGGCGGGGTTGCTTTTAGGAAGCCTGTGGGTCCTTGTACGATGCCCAAGAGGAGGCCGATGCTTTTAAGAAGCCCGTGGGTCCCCAAACCCCGAGAAATTCAAGGCAGTGCTATTCACCGAGAATAGATCAAAGTCAGGAAAGTTCGAGAATTTGGAAGAAACTCAAAGATGCCATTCACGGAGAATACATTCATCTTGGGGAGTAGAGTTTCTTGATAATTCCTAATGAGGACAGCCGAAGAGAAGACTGTATCTGGTGATCCTATTGAGGGATCTAGTTGTCTATTTCTATGACTAAACGAAACGGCGTCACTTAGTTCTAGACGTAGTTGTCGGGGAAACTCAAAATATCTATACTATTATTACACAGTTGATATGAGTTTATGAAAGAAGACTTACAGCGAAACAGCCCCACAATACAGTTATATGTAAATGAAAGCAGTAAATGAAAGCAATAACCACTTACTCGGTTGTAGAGCTTCCATGCTATTTGGTTAGTTCTTCAACAAAGAAAGATTGAAAACAACAGTATATTCAAAATCAAAGGAGAAAGTGCTTTGAAAAAGAAAGATTTGGGGCTTACAGCTCCAGGAGAGGCACAGGGTTTTATCAGTGAACGCACTGTTTGAATTTGTACAGAGGGACTTATACAAGTGACTGAGGCCCAAGATGGTTTTCTGTACAAATGGATGGGTCTTACACTCTCTCAAGAGGCCCAAAAGGTTTAAAGAAAAAGAGTGGGGCTTATAACACGAGGGTAGGCCCAGATGATTTTTCCGTTTGAAATGGCGATCGCGCCGAGATTTTCCTTTAACGCAGAGGGACTTATACAATAAGTGAGGCCCAAAATGGTTTTGGTTAAAAGGGGATTGGGTCTTACACTCTAATAGAGGTCCAAAAAGTTTTGAATGGGTCTTATATATAGTTCGAGGAGAGGCCCAGGGTTATTTTTCAAAAGGCGACGATCGCGCCGTTTATTTTTTACGGTATCGGGACTTATACAATACACTGAGGCCCAAAAATGATTTGGTCAAAAAAAAGGATTGGGTCTTACACTCTATTAGAGGCCCATGAGTGTTTGACAATGATTTGTTTGAGTGAAAATCAAAGAAACCCTAATTTTATTCTTTAAAAGTAAATATTTAAAGAAAATCAATGAAAAATACCAAATATGTTTGAATAAACCACTTGTGATTTTTGTTTAAGGTTTGAAAAATGAGGTATAAATCACAAGAGATATTAAAACTCATTTGGTCTTGATTTTTCAAGATGAATATTCATTTTAAAATGCTTAAAAACAAATAAAAATGAATTTATTCACAAAAATACTAATTATATTAAATAAATAATACAAACTTAATTTTTTTGTGGAATAATATATTTCAACATTTTTGTGATTTTTTGCAAAAAGAACCAATAAAAAATAATTAAAATTGAAAGAGTTATTAATTTTCCAAATAATTAACAAAACATGAAAATAGTTGGAAAAATAGCAAAATGTGAAAAAATCACAAAATGGCATGGGTGGGGTTTTAACCCACGACCTCAAGCATACAAGGCGCGCTCCTTACCACTGGGATGGTGATACATCCATTGTTTGAAACAAACCAACAAATACACAAGTCATGCCTTGGTTTTGGCTTGCCCAAGGCAAGTTTTGGCTCAAAAACGTGAAGGTCATAACTTTCTAAATTCTTAATGGTTTGAGACAAAATTTATATGCATCTGGGCCAGAATTTCATAAGGAATCCAACGGTGGTGGTAGTTTTTTCAGATCACACTCCCTCCTCAAAACCCGATAGTGGTTTTGAAAATGACCTATAAATGCATTTTCTATGCTACAACTTGGTACAAGCATGGATTACATGGTGAATTAGCTCAAACACAACATATATGACATGTATGAGATGTTTATGATCATTGGACTTCAAATGCACACATGTTTTGGTGAGTGCAAGTTGAGAGGCTTAGCCTTCTTTGAGATTTTGGAGGTTTCTCTGCAATTTGCCAACCCTCTTGCTCCAGATATGATTTTATGCTTTGAACCACCTCAAATAATCCCTTGGATGCTCTTAGGATGATTGGAATCAGCTGGTACCTGCAAAAACACAAACTGTCCCTTTCTTGCAAAAGGAGTTAAAAGTGACCAAAATAGCAACTCCCTCCAATGGTGTTCCAGATGGTGGGAACCATTTGGGACAGTTCAAGGATGATATTTGGAGTGTGTTTGAGGTTTTATCTGGTTTGGAAAGTGACTGAATCAAGACATGGCTTGAAAAATGCAAAAAAGTGCTATTTTGAGGTTTTGAGATGTGACTTTGTGATGTTGTGATTACAGGTCACTTTTGATGGTTTGCACAGCTTATATATGATATATATGAGGTGTGTGTGTGATTAGTTTGGTTCGAAAAGCTCTCAAACTCAAAACCCGATAGTGACTTGCCTTAGAAGGCAAAATTGGAGGGAAAGAAGAGATTTTGAGGAAAGCGTCTGTTTGATGGCTTTGGTGTACTCAAACTGAACACAATTGAGCTCAATTTATAGTAGAGCAAGTTTGTTTTGGGATCCACAGTGAATGGCAACTGCAGCAGGTGTTTGTTCAATGTTGGCCAATGGAAATGCAAGTCTCCTCTAGCCATTGACTAGAGGTTAGGGCACAAGGCTGTGGTTCCCTTGGTCTTGGATAAGTCTTGACTGATTTCAGATGAGAATGGCTCAGTCCATGCCACCTTGATGCTTCCATTGAATGCTTCAATCCAAATTTGGAGTCTTGTCCCTATTTTGGCCATTCTAGGTTCAACATGCTATTTCTTGTTCCAGGGACTTTGGAGGCTTGGCTCAGTGATTGTCCCCTTTAGATTCAATCCTCAGATGTGTCCAAGTGGATAGGAGCATTTGAATTTGGCTGATTTTGGCAAATCGAGCAAAATTGCAAATTCTGCCTTGCCTTGACAGATTTCAGCAAGGCAACTTGCCAATGTCATATCTCATGGTGTAAGTTGAATTTGGTAATGTTCTTGACCATTTTGGAAAGCCCTTACATGATGCAACAACTGTTTGAACATGTTTGGTTTTGATCTCTTTTGAATCCAAGTGAAAAATCCCCCTACATTTGGCAAAAAGTGAAGACAAATTTGGACTTAGTGAAAATTTCACTAAGTGTTGGAAAAAGTGATATTTTCACTTTTCAGCCACTTTGATCATTCCATAACTCAAAATCCTTAATGAATTGGACTTAGGTCTAGTTGAAGTTTTTGTAGAGGGTGATGAGGGCTACAAATCCATCTTTGGATGAGAAAAAATGGCCTTGTGATTTGGGCGTTATGAACCTCCAAAGTTGGTACCTTTGTCACTTTAATTTTAACTTAGAAAATTTTCTATGTTTTTATGGTTACCCCTTTTACAAGTTATCCAACTTTTCTTGATTTTTCTTGATGAATGATGATTTAAATCATACATTAACATCATTTTAGGGTTAAAAATCCATTTTGGTGAAAAATCTCAAAAAGTCAAAGTTGACTTTTGTGCACAGTTGACTTTTTATCAGATGAATTCTAAACTGTGCCATTCTTCAGGAAATCATGTCCTTGACCTAAATCAAACTTGATGGACATGTTCCATGGGTGTCATAGGGCATATTGAATCATGTCTTAGGGCTTGGGAGCATGTCCTGGTCAAAAGTCAAAGTTACAGTTGACTTTTCCCTTAAAACCCTAATTGAGGTGCAGATGAAATTGAGACTTGTTGCTCAAGCTTCTTGGATTAATCCATTATTCCAAATGGATCAATATAGTTCATTAGAGACCCTCAAACCCTCTCTTGAGGTCTTGGCTCATGGTTTGTCCCAAAAGTCAACTTAGGGGTGAATTAGGTCAAGAAACCCTAATTCCTGATTTTTTATGTATGCATCCCCTGAGGCAAAATTGACTTGATGAATGGGTCCATGAGGTTCCATGGAGTACATTAGGTTGTGTTTTGTATCATTGGCTAGTGCCCAGATGAAATTTTCCATCTGGAGGCCCTGGTCGACCAAAACCCTAATTTGGTGACACTAGCGATCTTGAGGCTTGATCCACCTAGAAGGGAGCAGCCTTGTGCTTAATCCTTGAAGTGGGAATCCTTTTTTATCTTTCGTGTATGTTTGAGAGGTTAGACAAGTTGAAGATCAAGTCATTCCTTGACTGATCCTTTGTCTAAGGCTCTGAGAGGTCTTAAAACCCTAATTTTGATTGTAGTGGATGCTCGCCCATCTTTGGGGAGACTGATGAAGTATGATGGTTCCTCCATATTGTGATGATGATTTGTACAATGATGGGAAATCTTAGTGGTCAAAATTTGGGGTATGGCAGCCACCAATACAACAATGCCTAAATAAGGTGTCCTTAGCCACCAATACAACAAAAGCCTAAATAAAGTGTGCATATGACACTGAGTTACACAAACATGAAAAATAAAAAGTGGATCAAGTTGCTTCAGGTTGAGTTGATGCTGTATGACTTGCTTCAGGGACACTTGCTGCAGGCTGACTTATTGCAGGAAGAGTTGCTTCAGGTTAAGATGCTTCAGCTGACTTGGACCAGGCTGACTTGGTTCAGGTTGAGTTGTCTGACTTGGACCTGGATGTTTGCAGGTTGCCTTACTGTGCCCCATCATGTGGCATCTACTGCACTTGATGCCAAAGTTTGCTCTCTTTAGCTGAGTGTCATCCCTTATGCTCTCTGAAGCATCTCTAGTCTTCTTCTTCTTTGGCCTGCCTGGTTATCCTTTGATTGGTGGTGGTTGCAACTCAACATAACCTTTTTTCTTCCAAAGTAATTCCCTATTGACTGGAAAAATGACAGATGCATAGCATTCTTCATACACTTGTTTTCTGTAGAAATCAGGGACATAGCTTTCAATCTCTAATTTTTGAGATTTCATGCAAGATATAGCATGACAACAGGGTAAACCTGTCAGCATCCATTTTCTGCAAGAACACACTTTGGTTGACAGATTGACAGTGTATTTTTCTTCATTGTATGAGATGTGTCTCACATCATAGTCGTACTCTCCTGCACGCCTATTAAATGGACAACAAACATTTAAAAACTGAGTTGGGTGAAACAAATGTAAAACAATCATTTAGACGAACAAATACCTCACAATCCAGCTTTTTGTTTTTTCAAACTCCTTTGTAATCTTTTTCTTGATGTTGGGTAGAATGTCACCTTCAAACTTGGAAATTTTCTGTCTGTTTGACTCCCATCTTTGCATGAGATACACTCTGATCTCTTCAATCATTATTATGATTGGTTTGGACCTAGCTGTCACAAAAACTGAGTTGAAGGCCTCTAACATGTTGTTTACTAGGGTATCACATAAAGGGTTTGTTTTGAAGAAAGCCTTGGTCCAAAACCTAGCAGGGAACTTTATTAAGTGCTTGAATGCCTCTACATTAACAACCTTCATTTCCAACATTGCTTTTTAAAAACCATTTGTGTAAGTGGCTGTTGCAGCTTTCCACATTAATTCCTTGAGTTTAACTTTATTGATTTTTCGTTGAATTGGTTTGATAGGCTCACGACAGATGCGATATTAAGTCTAGGCTTTCTATTTGGATTATTACTTGCAGGAATGTGTGGATGGCTCGTAATCGGATTTTATTTAATGACGACGTGGGGGATGCTGATTCTATTTTCCATAATACTGTCGGATCGTCGTGGAATTGGTTGGCTCTTGGTAGGAAGGGTAACATGTCTTGTTTGTTATACGATTGGTATAAGTTTCCGCTGCACTTTTTGTAATTCTTTTCGGCTTTGATTTGCTATTTTATTTTTTCTGGTGTAGCTGTCTTTGGTTTGTATTACTCTTGGGTGGAGATTCCCTTAATCTCCTTATATTGGATTATTGCTTATCAAAAAAAAAAAAAACTCCTGGGAGTTTAAACTAGGATTCTCCATTGTCATCTTTTAACTCAATCGTGCTATTACACTCCATTTGATCATAATATCATAGGCTCTCTATACTTGTATAACCTAACTCCTTTAAACCACCTAACACTTCGAAGTATCTCCAAAAATCAGGGTCCACATCCCACATTTCCTCTAAGCCATTATAACCTACTTTCGTTAACTCAGAAAACTCAACCCTATGATGAACAACGCATCTAAAACGGCTCTCCATGACCTAGATAAAGCAGAAGAAAAACCCTAACTAAGCAGATGAAAAACCCTAACCGAGAACTAAAAGAAACGAAGGATATAAATATAAAGTTTGCATCAGTCGTACCTCAAAACAGATGCAGGAAGTTGTTCCTCTTTCACGTTGTATCAAATAATCCACAAACCCTAAAATGAAGAAGAACAAGAACGAATGAAACTAAACTGAAGATGAACGTAGATGAACAAAATCATATGATTACCAATACCTTGACGAACAAAAATGAACGGAGATGATAGCCAGACGAACGAAGAAGACGATGGATGCAGTTGCTTGTTTCGTTAGGGTTTCAGGTTTAGAGAGATGAACTGACAATGGAGTGAACTCAAATGAAATGAAAAAAAAGGAGAAAACTGAAACGTTGAAAATTAAGGAGTTTTTTAATCAGAATCTCAAACGTTTAATCCATGTCACCTTGTAAAAGCCAGCTGGAACGCCACCCTATCAAAAACTAACGGAAAACACACATTTTAACAGAATGGACCACATTCGTTAACGGAATCACAATTAAAGATTCTTACACTAACGTTTATAACATAAGGGACCAAACCGAAAACTGAAATTAAGTTAAGGGACCAAAGCAAGCATTAAGCCTTTTATATTTTACTAATATAAGTTAATATATACAAATGTATTTATATTAATATTTTAAAAAGTACATCACTATTAGACTATTACATATTTTAATAGAATTGTTTGTTTATTTCATATTTTAATAATAAAATTTTTAAAAATATTTTTATTGTTAAAAATTTAAAATAATATGATATTTTATTTTTCATTAATTTATTTTAATTTGAAATGCAGGTAATACTAGATAGAGTATGATATTTAGATGGGGAAGTTGGTAATTCGGAGGTGATTTTTAACCGTATTTTGATAATGTCTTGGCGGTGGGTTGCTCTTGAATCTTTTAATCGGCGTAAGTGCAATTATTACGATTGGTTTAAGTAGCCGCTCGATTTTTTGTAATCTTCCGCTTTTGTATTTGGGTTGGAGTATCCCTAATACTCCTTTCTAAATATTATTGCTTGCTTATAAAAAAAAAAAGAACTTTTTCAAAAACAGGTATGAAGACGAATGTTACGATATCCTTGACCAAACTCTCCCAATTTACATCTCTACTCCAAACCTGTTGAAAGACCAACGATTAGTGACAACTTACAAGGGAGTTTTCTTTTTTTAATAAAGAATCCAAAACTTTGGGAGAAAGTCAAAAACCTAAAAGAACCAAATTAGTTACTGAAAACGTATTTATTATTTAATTAATTAAGTTGCATTCGATACCGTAAACGCAATGACAAAGATGAATGCAGGTCAATTTTTAAGCCATTTTCTAATTTATCGCCATCATCACCGACCATATTTCCATGTATATTACGTTGAACTAAGCTTTTTTTTTTAATTTTTTATTTATTTTTTATGATGCAACAATCTAGATTCCTTAGCAAGTTAGTAGTCGCTTTACCATATTTTCTATGAATTGATTACTCAGAATTATTCAAATTAATAATAATAATAATTTGAGATAATGTGTTTAATTGGATAACAGTTGTTAATTATATAATGCTGATTCATTTTCTTAGCTAGAGAGTTGGGAAATATATAATATCATCTACTATCTTAGTTTCAAATACTAAATTCACATAACTAAGGAAAGAAGTATGAATGTTCTAGAAAGATAATGATATACATAAAAATCATGAAGATGCTATTGCGTTTTCTAGAAGAAGAAAAACTACGTAATTTCATGTACATTAAGAAGTCATTTCTTGGAAAGTCATCAAAAATAGAAAAAGAAAAAAAGAAACTTATTGGGCACGCTTTCTTTTCGCTGCATATATATATAGAAGCAATAACGTTGTGATATCTAAAAACTTATTTCGAATATTCACAAGAAAGTAACTAAGATGGGTCATGAACACTTATTACAACAGAAGCTGTTAATAAAACAATGAACACAATAGCAAATTGCACAAAATGCAACGATATTTGTTATTCTGAAAAGTAACCAACTGCAGCTATTAAATAGCCTTACAAAGAAACTGAAAATCTGAAATAAAGTCACTTCTTCCATGAATTCAGGTTCTCCCATAAATTCAGGAAACGTGAAACAAAACAAGAATGAGTCAAATGTAAAACTAATTCTATCATGTCCTATATTATAGGAACTTATTGAAACAAACTACTAATGAGAAAATACTAACAAAACTCTCCCCTAAACTAAACATGTCAGCTACATGTTAGTTTATGCCAAGACTGCTTCTAACGCCCATTGCTTCTCTGAGTTTTTCAAACTGATCAATCTTCAAAGGTTTGGTCATGATGTCAGCTAGTTGCTCATTGCTACCAATGTATTCCATATTGATTGATCCATCACTTGTAAGATTTCTTAGAAAATGAAATCGTACATCGATGTGCTTACTTCTCCCATGGAAGACGGGATTTTTCGCAAGTTTAATAGTGGAAGAATTATCACAGAGAATTTTAACAGAGTCATTTTGAGTTCCTTTGATCTGTTTTAAAATCCGCTTTATCCAGATACTTTGGCAGGCACAAGAGGCGGCACCGACATATTCTGCTTCTGTGGTTGACAAGGTTACCACAGGTTGCTTCTTAGATGCCCAAGCTACAGCTCCACCACTTAACATAAATACATATCCGGAGGTACTCTTTCGGTCATCCAAATCGCCGGCATAATCACTATCTGTATATGCCATCATTTCAGTTGTACAAAAAATACCGAAATCTACAGTGGACTGAATGTATCTCAATACTCTTTTGGCTGCTAACATGTGTGTTTCCTTTGGATTTGACATGAATCTGCTTAGGAGACAAACACTGTACATTAAGTCAGGTCTTGTCACTGTCACATACATGAGACTTCCAATAATTTGTTTGAACATTGTTGCGTCAGCTTTTGCTCCTCCTCCTTCCTTGGTCAATTTGCTTCCTGACACTATTGGATTTTTGACTCCATTGCAGCCTCCCATTCCAAATCTCTCAATTACTTCATTTGCATATTTATTTTGACTGATGTAAATTCCATTGCTGCCCTGGTTAACTTCTACACCCAGGAAATACCTCATTTCGCCAAGATCGGACATTTCAAACTCATTTTTCATTGAGGTCTTGAAGCCTTGCACCATTGACAAATCATTACTCGTAAAAATAAGGTCATCGACATAGAGACTTACAATCAAAATTTTGTTGTCCTCAAGCTTCTTGACAAATAGAGTGTGGTCACAACAGCTCCTTTCAAATCCTTCTTTGATGAAGTAGCCCTCAATTCTACTGAACCACGCCCTCGGAGCTTGCTTCAAGCATAAAGGGCTTTCTCAAGCTTGTACACCTTGTTCTCATCCCCTTTCACTTCATAGCCTTGTGGTTGAGCAACATACACATCTTCGCTGAGTTTGCCGTGTAAAAAGGCACTTTTGACGTCAAGCTGGAAAACTTTCCAGTGATTCCTTGCTGCTACGGCCAACACGGTTCGAATGGTGTCCCATCTTGCTACTCGAGCGAAAACTTCATTGTAGTCTATCCCCTTTTCTTGAGCATAACCTTTTGCCACCAGTCTTGCTTTGCATTTGTCAACTTCTCCGTTCTCGTTTAATTTGGTTCGATAAACCCATTTGACTCCGATCACCTTTACTCCGGGAGGAGCTTTTACCAGCTTCCATGTATTGTTCTTCTCTATCGCTTTGATCTCAAGATTCATTGCCTCCCTCCATTTCTTTGATTTTACTGCTTGTTCATAAGACAATGGATCCGATTCAGAAATAAAGAGAGCGAAGTTTTGTACCTCATTATCCAAGAGCCCTTCTCCGCTGGTATAATCTTCTAGATAAGCCGGTGTTCTTTTTCTTCGAGTTGGTAAGGCAGCGACATCACTAATAACATCATCACTGGAATTGGTGTCTTCATCCGCCTGATCTTGTGAGGCTGTTGCATCATTTGAGATGGTCTCATCATCTTCGTGATTTGAGTCTGCTGTCTTTCCTTCATCTTCATTTAGGGCAGCTTCATCTTCACTTTCCTCCCCTTGATTGTATGTCTGTTCATAGGCTTCTCCCCAGTCCAAAATGTCATGTTTTGTCTCTTCTGCTATGCTTTTCCAGTCCCATTTTCACCTTCTTCAAACACTACATCCTTGCTGATTGTTACTTTATTTGTACAAGGATCAATCATCTTGTACCCTTTTGATTCTTCACTGTAACCGATCAACACTTGGTTTTGCTTCTTGCATCTAATTTTTGTCTCCTAGCATCAGGTATATGGACATTGCCAATGGATCCAAAGACCCTGAAATATTCAACGTTAGGTATAAAACCACTCCAGCATTCTTCTGGAGTTTTGTTTTTCAAAGAGGCAGTGGGACTCCGATTTAAAATATGGCAGGTCCATTTCACAGCATCTGGCCAAAGCTTTTTAGGCATCTTCTTCTCTTCAAGTAAACATCTCACCATGTTGAGAATTGTTCGGTTTTTACGTTCGGCAACTCCGTTTTGTTGAGGCGTATATGCCGTAGTCAGTTGTCTCCTGATCCCTTGTGATTTGCAAAAATCTGTGAAATCTTTTGAGTTGAATTCTCCTCCTCTATCTGTTCTCAAACTACATAGGGATAAGCCATACTCCTTTTCCACCATTATTTTGAAATTTTTGAAGGTTGAAAATGTTTCACTCTTCTCATTCAGAAAATACACCCATAACTTTCGACTAAAATCATCGATGAAAGTTAGCAAATACCTTTTTTTGCTATAAGATGCAGTTGAGATAGGACCGCAAATATCAGAGTGAATGAGTTGTAGTTGCTTTGTGGCTCTCCACTTGCTCTTCTTTGGTATAGCTTTTCTGTGTTATTTCCCTTGCATACAACTTGTGCACTTCTTTGTTGGTGATTTGAAGTTTGGAAGCCCTTTAACCATCTTCTTATTATGCAGCAAGGCAAGACTTTTATAGCTCAAGTGTCTGTATCGTTTGTGCCAAATTTCACTTGTCTCTTCATCATATGTATTAAAGCATGTTGAATCTGCAATGAGAATGTTTGTGATGACTATAAACATTCTATTTTCAGTCATTAAGCTTTCCATTATAAGTCCCCGAGTTGGATGGTACAACTTGCACGCTCCATTCTTTATTAGTATAGTGATGCCTCTGTCTTGCAATTGACCTACACTGAGCAAATTGTTACGCAACTCAGGTATGAAATACACATTACTTACAATTTGAACTGGACCTCCGAACTCCAACTTTATGCTTCCTTTCCCCATCACCATCAATTTAGAGTCATTCCCCAGTTTTACCGAATGTTTGAACCCTTCATCAAGATGCATGAACCACTCCTTGTTTCCGGGCATGTGATTTGAGCATCCGGAGTCAAGAAACCAGATTCCTTCCTTTTTGTTCTTCTTGAGATCTACATGTGCCATTAGAAGCATTTCATCTTCATCATTGATTTCAGCATAGTGAGCCCTCTTCTCCCAATTTGTACATTCATATTGATAATGCCCCAAATTGTGGCACCTATAGCATTCCACAGTAGACTTATCAACAAATTGTCTTCCTCTTCCTCTTCCTCGGCCCCTAGTTGCGCCTCTGCCTCTTCCACCTCGAGCTTCATAGGTCACTTTTAAGGCTTGCTCTTCTTCAACTGGGCCTCTCATTCTCTGCTCATGGATTAAGAGACTACTTTGGAGTTCATCCACAGTTAGTGTTTCAACATTATTTGATTCCTCAATAGAACACACAACATAATTAAATTTGGAAACTAAAGAGCGTAGGATCTTTCCTGTAATGTCTGCTTCTTTCACATTTTCTCCGCATGCCTTCATCTTCTTAGCAATGGAGAGTGTTCTTTCGAAGTAAGCATTAATGGTCCCTCCTTCCTTCATTCTTAAGGTTTCAAACTCAGTCTTAAGAGCTTGAAGTTGTGCTCTCTTGACTCTAGTTGATCCCTTGAATTTCTGCTTCATTGAATCCCATATCTGTTTGGATGTGTCATCGTTAAGAATGGTCTCCAAGATTTCTCTATCTATAGCTTGATAGAGATAGTTCTTCACTTTCTTATCCTTCAATTCTTGTTCTCCGATGAGTTTCGCCTCTGCTTCCGTTGGCTCTTTCCCTTCTGGAATCACAGTAATTTCGTCTTCTACAAGACTCCAGAATTCCTTTGCTCGAAGGAAGTTCTCCATCAATTTGGCCCAATGCTCATAATAGCCATCAAATTTAGGGATGGCAGGCTGCACAAACGTACTGTTGTTGTTGCTGCTCTCCGCCATTCTTTCTCCCTCTTCTCTCGTGTTTCACTCGAAGAACACCTCTATTTTCTCTCTCAATCAGGCCTGTCTGACAAGCTTTGATGCCAAATGTTAATAAAACAATGAACACAATTGCAAATTGCACAAAAAGCAATGATATTTGTTATTCTGAAAAGTAACCAACTGCAGCTATTAAATAGCCTTACAAAGAAACTGAAAATCTGAAATAAATCCACTTCTCCCATGAATTCAGGTTCTCCCATAAATTCAGGAAACGTGAAACAAAACAAGAATGAGTCAAATGTAAAACTAATTCTATCATGTCCTATATTATAGGAACTTATTGAAACAAACTACTAATGAGAAAATACTAACAAAACTCTCCCCTAAACTAAACATGTCAGCTACATGTTAGTTTATGCCAAGACTGCTTCTAACGCCCATTGCTTCTCGGTGTTTTTCAAACTGATCAATCTTCAAAGGTTTGGTCATGATGTCAGCTAGTTGCTCATTGCTACCAATGTATTCCATATTGATTGATCCATCACTTGTAAGATTTCTTAGAAAATGAAATCATACATCGATGTGCTTACTTCTCCCATGGAAGACGGGATTTTTCGCAAGTTTAATAGTGGAAGAATTATCACAGAGAATTTTAACAGAGTCATTTTGAGTTCCTTTGATCTGTTTTAAAATCCGCTTTATCCAGATACTTTGGCAGGCACAAGAGGCGGCACCGACATATTCTGCTTCTGTGGTTGACAAGGTTACCACAGGTTGCTTCTTAGATGCCTAAGCTACAGCTCCACCACTTAACATAAATACGTATCCGGAGGTACTCTTTCGGTCATCCAAATCGCCGGCATAATCACTATCTGTATATGCCATCATTTCAGTTGTACAAAAAATACCGAAATCTACAGTGGACTGAATGTATCTCAATACTATTTTGGCTGCTAACATGTGTGTTTCCTTTGGATTTGACATGAATCTGCTTAGGAGACAAACACTGTACATTAAGTCAGGTCTTGTCACTGTTACATACACGAGACTTCCAATAATTTGTTTGAACATTGTTGCGTCAGCTTTTGCTCCTCCTCCTTCCTTGGTCAATTTGCTTCCTGTCACTATTGGATTTTTGACTCCATTGCAGCCTCCCATTCCAAATCTCTCAATTACTTCATTTGCATATTTATTTTGACTGATGTAAATTCCATTGCTGCCCTGGTTAACTTCTACACCCAGGAAATACCTCATTTCGCCAAGATCGGACATTTCAAACTCATTTTTCATTGAGGTCTTGAAGCCTTGCACCATTGACAAATCATTACTCGTAAAAATAAGGTCATCGACATAGAGACTTACAATTAAAATTTTGTTGTCCTCAAGCTTCTTGACAAATAGAGTGTGGTCACAACAGCTCCTTTCAAATCCTTCTTTAATGAAGTATCCCTCAATTCTACTGAACCACGCCCTCGGAGCTTGCTTCAAGCCAGAAAGGGCTTTCTCAAGCTTGTACACCTTGTTCTCATCCCCTTTCACTTCATAGCCTTGTGGTTGAGAAACATACACATCTTCGCTGAGTTTGCCGTGTAAAAAGGCACTTTTGACGCCAAGCTGGAAAACTTTCCAGTGATTCCTTGCTGCTACGGCCAACACGGTTCGAATGGTGTCCCATCTTGCTACTGGAGCGAAAACTTCATTGTAGTCTATCCCCTTTTCTTGAGCATAGCCTTTTGCCACCAGTCTTGCTTTGCATTTGTCAACTTCTCCGTTCTCGTTTAATTTGGTTCGATAAACCCATTTGACTCCGATCACCTTTACTCCGGGAGGAGCTTTTACCAGCTTCCATGTATTGTTCTTCTCTATCGCTTTGATCTCAAGATTCATTGCCTCCCTCCATTTCTTTGATTTTACTGCTTGTTCATAAGACAACGGATCCGATTCAGAAATAAAGAGAGCGAAGTTTTGTACCTCATTATCCGAGAGCCCTTCTCCGCTGGTATAATCTTCTAGATAAGTCGGTGTTCTTCTTCTTCGAGTTGGTAAGGCAGCGACATCACTAATAACATCATCACTGGAATTGGTGTCTTCATCCGTCTGATCTTGTGAGACTGTTGCATCATTTGAGATGGTCTCATCATCTTCGTGATTTGAGTCTGCTGTCTTTCCTTCATCTTCATTTAGGGCAGCTTTATCTTCACTTTCCTCCCCTTGATTTTATGTCTGTTCATAGGCTTCTCCCCAGTCCAAAATTTCATGTTTTGTCTCTTCTGTTGTGCTTTTCCAGTCCCATTTTTCACCTTCTCCAAACACTACATCCCTGCTGATTGTTACTTTATTTGTACAAGGATCAATCATCTTGTACCCTTTTGATTCTTCACTGTAACCGATCAACACTTGCTTTTTGCTTCTTGCATCTAATTTTTGTCTCCTAGCATCAGGTATATGGACATTGCAAATGGATCCAAAGACCCTGAAATATTCAACGTTAGGTATAAAACCACTCCAGCATTCTTCTGGAGTTTTGTTTTTCAAAGAGGCAGTGGGACTCCGATTTAAAATATGGCAAGTCCATTTCACAGCATCTGGCCAAAGCTTTTTAGGCATCTTCTTCTCTTCAAGTAAACATCTCACAATGTTGAGAATTATTTGGTTTTTACGTTCGGCAACTCCGTTTTGCTGAGGCGTATATGCCGTAGTCAGTTGTCTCCTGATCCCTTGTGATTTGCAAAAATCTGTGAAATCTGTTGAGTTGAATTCTCCTCCTCTATCTGTTCTCAAACTACATAGGGATAAGCCAGACTCCTTTTCCACCATTATTTTGAAATTTTTGAAGCTTGAAAATGTTTCACTCTTCTCATTCAGAAAATACACCCATAACTTTCGACTAAAATCATCGATGAAAGTTAGCAAATACCTTTTTTTGCTATAAGATGCAGGTGAGATAGGACCGCAAATATCAGAGTGAATGAGTTGTAGTTGCTTTGTGGCTCTCCACTTGCTCTTCTTTGGTATAACTTTTCTGTGTTGTTTCCCTTGCATACAACTTGTGCACTTCTTTGTTGGTGATTTGATGTTTGGAAGCCCTTTAACCATCTTCTTATTATGCAGCAAGGCAAGACTTTTATAGCTCAAGTGTCCGTATCGTTTGTGCCAAATTTCACTTGTCTCTTCATCATATGTATTAAAGCATGTTGAATCTACAATGAGAATGTTTGTGATGACTACAAACATTCTATTTGCAGTCATTAAGCTTTCCATTATAAGTCCCCGAGTTGGATGGTACAACTTGCACGCTCCATTCTTTATTAGTATAGTGATGCCTCTGTCTTGCAATTGACCTACACTGAGCAAATTGTTACGCAACTCAGGTATGAAATACACATTACTTACAATTTGAACTTGACCTCCGAACTCCAACTTTATGCTTCCTTTCCCCATCACCATCAATTTAGAGTCATTCCCCAGTTTTACCGAATGTTTGAACCCTTCATCAAGATGCATGAACCACTCCTTGTTTCCGGGCATGTGATTTGAGCATCCGGAGTCAAGAAACCAGATTCCTTCCTTTTTGTTCTTCTTGAGATCTACATGTGCCATTAGAAGCATTTCATCTTCATCATTGATTTCAGCATAGTGAGCCCTCTTCTCCCAATTTGTACATTCATATTGATAATGCCCCAAATTGTGGCACCTATAGCATTCCACAGTAGACTTATCAACAAATTGTCTTCCTCGGCCCCTAGTTGCGCCTCTGCCTCTTCCACCTCGAGCTTCATAGGTCACTTTTAAGGCCTGCTCTTCTTCAACTAGGCCTCTCATTCTCTGCTCATGGATTAAGAGACTACTTTGGAGTTCATCCACGGTTAGTGTTTCAACATTATTTGATTCCTCAATAGAACACACAACATAATTAAATTTGGAAACTAAAGAGCGTAGGATCTTTCCTGTAATGTCTGCTTCTTTCACATTTTCTCCGCATGCCTTCATCTTCTTGGCAATGGAGAGTGTTCTTTCGAAGTAAGCATTAATGGTCTCTCATTCCTTCATTCTTAAGGTTTCAAACTCAGTCTTAAGAGCTTGAAGTCGTGCTCTCTTGACTCTAGTTGATCCCTTGAATTTCTGCTTCATTGAATCACATATCTGTTTGGATGTGTCATCGTTAAGAATGGTCTCCAAGATTTCTCTATCTATAGCTTGATAGAGATAGTTCTTCACTTTCTTATCCTTCAATTCTTGTTCTCCGATGAGTTTCGCCTCTGCTTCCGTTGGCTCTTTCCCTTCTGGAATCACAGTAATTCCGTCTTCTACAAGACTCCAGAATTCCTTTGCTCGAAGGAAGTTCTCCATCAATTTGGCCCAATGCTCATAATAGCCATCAAATTTAGGGATGGCAGGCTGCACAAACGTACTGTTGTTGTTGCTGCTCTCCGCCATTCTTTCTCCCTCTTCTCTCGTGTTTCACTCGAAGAACACCTCTATTTTCTCTCTCAATCAGGCCTGTCTGACAAGCACTGATGCCAAATGTTAATAAAACAATGAACACAATAGCAAATTGCACAAAATGCAACGATATTTGTTATTCTGAAAAGTAACCAACTGCAGCTATTAAATAGCCTTACAAAGAAACTGAAAATCTGAAATAAAGCCACTTCTCCCATGAATTCAGGTTCTCCCATAAATTCAGGAAACGTGAAACAAAACAAGAATGAGTCAAATGTAAAACTAATTCTATCATGTCCTATATTATAGGAACTTATTGAAACAAACTACTATTGAGAAAATACTACCAGAAGCCTCCAGGAGCACCATACACATGCAGCGGTTGTAGACAACTAGGGTTTGGATCAAGTTACCATTGTCAGAACGACTCTCATTGCAACTATATCGTACATGGAGAATGTGCATATCCTGATCCTTATGCCTTTCATCCATTTTTTGAGAAAAGCTATTTCGAATTTATCAAGAAACCACCTGGTGATAGAGAAAGATACTGTGATGCTTGTGGAAAAGATATACTAGGGTCTGTCTACCATTGCTCTACGACAGGATATGATCTTCATCCTTGTTGTTTAAAGTTGAAAAATAGAATTTCGGATGAAAGTGGAAGCGTGACATTGGAATTGTCCAAGAAAGTTGGTTCAAAGTGTGTGAAATGTAAGCATATGAGTGTGGTGGGAAAAGTGAAAGGGTGGTGTTATTATGATAGGAATAGTTGTTATCATGTGTCATGTTTCAAGGATTTGATACTTGAGAATTGGAAGAGGGGTTACTTTTCCCAAGCTGAAAGTTCAATTGCAACTACAAATGAAAGTACTTCTACGAGTAGTGATAGGGATACTCAAATTGCACTCACGAGCATGGAGATGGATCAGCGTTTGAGGATTTCAAGGAGGGCAAGGACTATAAGCAAGTACACAAAGATAGCAATTCTGGTATTCAAGCTAATATTTTCAGCCATATTTGGAAATCCTGTGACTGCTTTTGTTGCTATTTTGGAAGCTCTTGCTTCAAATTAGTTGACCACTGAGTAGGTATAGGAATTTCTGACTGTTCCTCATTTCAACTCCATTCTTGATTGAATCGCTTTTGTTTATTTGCTTGTCTTTCTGTAGTTTAGAGTTGTATTATTTAGCCTCTGGCGTGACTTTTTTTTTGTTTGTTTGTTTAGTTCATGTATTAGGTTGGTGCATTTGTTGTACTTTCCATTTGTATATTATTTTAGCCATTTCAATAAAACAAAGCTACTTGACCACACCTACCAAACAAACTTGGCTTTCTCTTTTAGTTCAATCCTTTTGATTTTGGTTAATTGAGTCTGAAACTAGACTAGTATTACCACACGAATAAAGCTACATATATTTATGAAACCTCAAAAGCAAATATATATATATATATATATACACTACAAAAAATATGCATATTTGTTGGGTGGTTTTGCTGGGTGAAACTCTCTTAGCAAAATAAATACGTTGCCGCGTGCAAAACACCCCGCAACTCATTTATTAAAAAAAAATATATATACATAAAATTTATTAAAAAATTCACCTCGCAACTAATTTGGAGGGAACGGAATTTTTGAAACAAAGTTTGCCGAGTGTAAATCACCCCGCAAAGTTTTTTTAAAATTTCAAAAAAATAAAACGTTCAGACATGTCAATTCATAGCAGAGAGAGCAGGTTGTGTCAGTAAGTGTTGCGGGGTGAATTTAACTCAGCAACGTAAGAAAAGTTGCGAAGTGAATACCACCCTGCAACTGCATGTTTTGCCGCGTGAATTACATCCAGCAAAGTTGCGCGGTGAAAATCACTTAGCAACGTGAAAGACACGTTTTCCAAGACGCAACGGTCAAATGAGTAGGCATATATTTATTATTTGTGCTGATTCATTCACATTCATTCACTCCACACGTTTTCCATCTTCTTCTCCTACCCATTTCACTCTTCTTCTTACCCATTTCATATTCTTCTTCCAAAAAATTCTATTCTTCTTCCTACCCATTTCACTTCCTCTCCTGTACGAGTTTGTGGTCTTCTTCATCAATAGATACTTATTTTTTATCAACTTTTTTTTTCTACCTTATTGGTTGTTGTATGATATTAGAGTTTAGTTTTAATGATTTTTTTGTAGATTTGATTTCTGTTGTATGTTAGAGTATTTGTATGTTAGGTGATGTTAGAGTATTTGTAAATAAATAATAGATTTAGATTTATAAAAACTGTTTAGATTTGTTTAGTTTGTATGTTAAAAATATTTTTGTAAATATTCTGTTTATAAATATGTTAAAAATATTTTTTTTTCGTTTTTTTATAAATTAGTAAATAAATAATATTTAAAATATAGATTATTATTTTTGTAAATAATATATTTGGATTTAGTTTATTATTAAAACCGAAATTAATATAAATATGTATAATATAATTTTTAAACTAAATATTATATTTTTAAAAGTAGAATACTGTTACTTTTTTATAAACAGAATATTATTATTATTATTTAATAAAACAGATTTAGATTTATTTATTATTAATATTATAAATCATAAATAAGACAGATTTAGTTTCTCAAAAAGAATATATATTTGTATTTTGTCAAAAAATTTCATTTTTCAATGTAACCAACCGAAAAATTCACATGGAAACTTGTTCCATTAAGTCATAAATAAAACAGCTCAAGGTTTGAAAAAGTGTTGTAATTTGAAAAACACACTTCTTTTTAGGATTAGATCTGTTGGAGTTTCGATGAAGATATAAATGCTAATGGTTGGGGTAGGTGTGAGAAAATGTAAAATATTCTATTTTTGTTTTTTAATAAATCTGAACCATTGATTAATAAAACAGAATATTTATTATAAAACAGAATATTATTAAATAGTATAATAAATATTAGTTTCTTAAATAAGATGTTATTAATACTATATTTATAATATTATTTATATAACAGAATACTATTATTTTTAATAGATTTAGCTTTAGTTTATTATTAATATTATATTTATGAAAAATAATATTTTATTAAAAACAGAATATTAAAATTAAAAAAAAAACAGAATATTATTTAAAGAAATAACAGATTATTATTTTTATTTTTATAAATAGGATGTTATTAATATTTGTGAAAACAAATTTTTTTATTTATTAAACAGAATATTTTTTTTTTATAAAACAGAATATTTTTTTATTATAAAAAACAGAATATTATTATTATTATTTAGTAAAACAGAATATTATCATTTGTTTAAAAAACAGATTATTATTATTTTTAAAAACAGAATATATTTTAAATAGTTAATTCTTAAAAAAAGTTAATTCTAAAAAAACAGAATATTTATTATAAAACAGAATATTATTAAATAGTATAATATAGTTAATTATAAAACAGAATATTATTATAGTTAATTTTATAAAACAGAATATTTAGTAAAATAGTTAATTCTTAAAAAATAGAATGCTAAACATAATTATTATAAATTTATATTTTGTAGTAACATTGATACAATACTAAGCATAATTAACACATAAACATATATTATTATAGTAGCATTAATTAATATCGTATTTACATTTTTTTATTATTTTTTAATATATTGTTATTATATGATAGTTATAATATATTTTTAAAATAGCATTGTGACATGATTTTATAATAGCATGATTATTTTGTAAATAGTATGGCATACTTTAATTTTGAAATGAAATGTTATTTATAATAACATAATTATAGTATTTTTTATGTTTTTAAAATAGAAATTTATGTGTATTAGTTATTTGATATAATTGACCAAAATTCCCGAATTGGTCAATTGATTAAAACGTTTATGTGATCATAATGGTTACGATATTGTAAACGTGCAGTATGGAATATTACAAGTACTATCGTAGTTGGATGTACGATCGTATGTATGCAGGGAGACGTGAACTTAAACCACATTTTGAGGAAGGAGTTAAAGCGTTTGTTACATGGGCATTTGATCAAGAATGTTGTCGAATAGAGGGAGGAGTAAGATGTCCGTGTCTTAAATGTGGATGTAGACGTATAATAAGTAATCCGGAAGAAGTAGAAACTCATTTGAAGAGAAAGGGATTTAAGGAAAATTATTGGGTTTGGACATCAAATGGGGAAGCAATGCCGATGAATATGCCAGAGACTAGTAATGTACAACAGGGCTCAAGTAGTCGATCACAGATGGAGTATGAAGAACAGTTTAATCTGCACGATGACATGATTGGCGATGCTTTAGGGGTGAACGTGACCTATGATGAACAAAAAGATAGTGATGAGGAAGAGTTGCCGAATGAGAAAGCTCAAAAGTTTTATCAGTTGTTGAAAGAAATAAACACGCCATTGTTTGAGGGTTCGTCAGACTCTAAATTATCTATGTGTGTGAGGTTGTTGGCCGCGAAGTCAAACTGGAATGTTCCTGATCAGTGTCTGGAATTCTTTTGTCAAATGATGTTGGATGCGACCCCTACGAAAGACAATTTGCCTAGAAGTTATTATGACACGAAGAGGCTGTTTATGAAGTTGGGTTTAGAAGTAAGGAAGATTGATTGTTGCATTAGAGGTTGCATGTTGTTCTATGACAATGAGTTTGGTACAAATGATGGAGCATTGGAGGAATGTAAGTTTTGTAACAGTCCAAGGTATGCAGTTCGCACTAAAGCCATTGATCGTAATAAAAAACGCATAACAGTGAAATCAATGTTTTATCTGCCGATAATACCAAGGTTGCAGAGATTGTTTGCTTCAATGCACAGTGCGAGTCAAATGACATGGCATCATACAAACAAAACAAGTCCAGGCACCATGCGACATCCATCTTTTGGCGAGGCATGGAAGCACTTTGATCGGATGCATCCTGATTTTGCTGCAGAACCTAGAAATGTCAGACTCGGATTGTGCTCTGATGGTTTTACTCCATATGTCCAACAGTCGGGAACTGGATATTCTTGTTGGCCGGTTATTGTTACCCCTTACAACCTCCCCCCTGAGATGTGCATGACAAAGCCTTACATGTTTTTGACTTGCCTCATTCCAGGGCCGTCGAGTCCAAAAGCAGGAATTGATGTGTATTTAAAACCTTTAATTGATGATTTAAAGAGGCTGTGGATTGGAGAATTTACTTATGACATATCTCGTAAACAAAACTTCAACATGCGAGCTGCTTTGATGTGGACGATTAATGACTTTCCTGCATATGCCATGTTGTCTGGTTGGGGTACACATGGTAAAATGGGATGTCCTCATTGCATGGGTGAGACAAAGGCGTTTACATTGGATAAAGGAGGAAAAAGTTCGTGGTTTGACTGTCATCGTAGATTCCTACCAAAAAACCACATACTTAGAAAAAACATGAATGATTTCAGAAAAGATGTAAAAGTAACAGATCCGCCTCCCCCCTGTTTGTCATCAGTTGAAGTATGGAATATGGTTCGTGATCTACCAAAATTCACCGACAATGGAAAAGCGATCCGAATTCCAGGATACGGGGACAGTCACAATTGGACTAAGAGAAGTATTTTTTGGGACCTCCCATATTGGAAAGATAATTTATTGCGACATAATCTTGATGTTATGCACATAGAGAAGAATTTTTTTGATAATGTATTTAACACTGTGATGGATGTCCAAGGCAAGACAAAAGATAATGAGAATGCTAGAAAGGACATGCAACTGTTGTGTAATCGAAAAGATTTAGAGTTGAAGACTCTACCGAATGGGAAACTATTAAAACCCAAAGCTACTTATAGTCTAACTCCCCAAGAAGCCAAGCTTGTTTGTCGATGGTTAACTGAATTGAGAATGCCCGATGGTTATGCTTCTAACTTGGCAAGGTGTGCTAACCCCAACACTGGGAAGGTTAATGGTCTGCTGTGCCTCAGTCTAGTCCGTGGGCACAGCAGGCCATGCCTCAGTCTAGTCCGTGGGCACAGCAGACCATGCCTCAGTCTATGACTTCACTACTCACTTCACAGGATGGTCCACCAGGATTTTTTATACCCACACCATTCCAGACAGACATACCCCCACATGGGCCCTCATCATCCCATCAGCCTGAGGGATCTCGTATCCCACATCCTCCACGCAGATCCTCGTCACGCACCTCACATTCCCCACATGGATCCTCGACATCCCATCACCCTAGGACCTCACATGTACCCGCATCAGTCCAGCAGGATGACCAGGAGGAGGAGGAGGAGGACATTGAGGATGTGGATGTGGTTGCGATGGAATATAAACATGAGAAGTCTGAGGGAAGATGGATTATTAAGCCTGTTGGAGACTCGTAAGTTTCTTTCTTATATATTAAGCATATGCACATGTTTCCATTTTTTAAAGTTTAATTAATACTTATTAAAATTATTGTTGTTTAGTTTTGTGCCAAGTAGGCCTGCTGCAGTTAGCATTAAGGAAGTTATCCAAGAATTATATAAAACAGCATGGAAGACTTTTGGACAATTTATGAAGAAGGAACCTGAGTTGTATAAACAGTGGTTTGATAAATTCTGGGTATATATTTTCTTTAAGCAATTAATTTTTTAATTTCTAACTATCTTGTTTTAGGCATATAATAATTTTTCAATATTGCAGGAGAAGTGTGCATGGGACCCACTAGATGAGGAGTTGATTGAGATTAATTTTAAGAAGAGAGCATCAGCCCGACTTTCTGACATGCTTAGGCGTGCTAGACTCGGATTTGAGGAAAGAGGGATCAGGCCTCCTTGGATGGGCGAAAAAGTATTCAAAGAATTGCTTGTTTATTGGAAATCTGATGAGTTTAAGAAAAAATCTGAAAAAGCAAAGCAACGTAGAGCATCAGAAAGGGGAGCCGCTAATCATAGAGCGAGAAGCATTAGTATGGCCGATCATGCTGAGCGGATGGTAATAATATTTTCATCTCACTACTTTTTTGAAATTATATTCTTAATTGTGATAATATTTTTTTTAATTGAAGTTCTATTTGTATTAATTAGGCTTGTGAGAAAGGAAGAACTCCATTAATGCAAGAGCTTCACGAAAGGACTTATCGGGGAAGAGATGGAGAGTGGAGCGATGACCGTGCTAGAGAAATTCAGGTAAGATGATATTAATATTTAAATGTTATGTTAAATTTTTTTAATTAAATAAAATTTCCTAAAATATTATTTAATTTATTTTTTTATGCATGTGTAGGCGGAGTATGCAAGATTGAAGGCAGCACTTTTAGCTAAACATCCGGAATTAGGTGGCCCACGGGGGCGACATCCACTTGCTCCAGATGTTGATCAATATTTGTGGTTGAAAGCATGTAAGGGAAGGAATAGAAATGGAAAAATTTATGCTACTGGGCCTTTAGCTGGCAACTACAAAAAAGGGGATATGATGTCTTTATTTAGGAGAATTTTATGCGGGGAAGGGTCTTCACGTCCTCCGACATTAACCCCTGAAATAACTGAAACAACTAGACAGCTAGCTCAGAGTGAATCAGCACGTGAAAATGAAGCATTGAGAAAAAAACAAATGGAGTTGGAGGAAGCATTGAGACTTTCACAAGAGCAAATAATGCTTACACAACAACAAATTCAACAACAAGTACAACAACAAGTACAACAACAAATACAACAACAAATGCAACAACAAATGCAACAATGGCAACAAATGTTTCTACAACATTATGGTGGTGGCGGAGGTGGACCGGTTGATAACCAAGGAGTGGTAGACGAGAATGATGAAGAAACCGGAAACAACCAAGATTCGGATCCGGAGTGAATGTCATATTAAATTTAAATATTTTGGATTAATTATAAATTTATTTAATTATCAACTTTTTTAAATTAAATTTGAATTTAAATATTTAGGATTAATTATAAATTTATTTAATTATCAACTTTTTTAAATTAAATTTGAATTTAAATATTTAGAATTTAAAATAATATATCAATTTTAAATATTTCTGAATTTAAATTATTTATTATATTTATATTATTCTAAATATTAATTTAATATTTAGAATAATATAAATATATATTTTTTTATTATATGTGTTAGTATTTGCGTGGTGATGTAAACTTGGTAAATATAACTCATTTGCCAGGTGAATTTTACCCAGCAAAATTAAATGGTCAAAATTTGCTAGGTGGTATGCACCCCGCAAATTTTCTGAACCCTATAAACCTACCAGCCCTACGCCTGCTCTGCTGAGAGAAAATAATTAATATTAAAGATTTGCTGGGTGATTTGCACCCCGCAAAATTCTGAACAAATCTGACCCATGCCTGCTCTGCGTGCTTTTAACAGCTCTGACACGCGTAACTGTGCAAATGCACTTGCGGGGTGAATTATACCTGGCAAAGTTGCGGAGTGATTTGTACCTGGCAAGGTTGCGGGGTGATTTTCACCTGGCAAAAAGTTGCGACTACTGTTTTTGCGAAGTATTTCAAGCACCCCGCAAATGTGACGTTGCAGGGTGAAGTTTGGGTTTGCGGGGTGATATTCACCTGGCAAATTCCTGTTTTTTTTGTAGTGATATATATATATATATATATATATGGTAAAAAGTATAATAATAGTGAAAATAATTGTTAAAATAGAATGAATAATTAGAGTTAAATGCGGAAGTAAAGATGAAAGTATTTAAAGACATGATTTTAATTAAAAATACTTACAAGAGTTGATTGGAAGATTCAAACGGGAAGAAGTATAATAATAGTGAAAATGATTGTTAAAATAGCATGAATAATCAGAGTTAAGATAAATGCGGAAGTAAAGATGAAAGTATTTAAAAACATGATTGTTGCGGTGAAAATCGGATAACAAGCTATTAATTAACTTGCATCATATTTCTTTTACAACCGACTTTGATTTATCCAAAGGAAAGGTTCAAGATCGTTTAAAAACCTAAAGGGGGGTGATCTAAGGTTCGGGGGTTGGTTATACAAAGGGAAGGTATTAACACCCTAAGTATCCGTAGTATTCTACGGGAACCTCTTGTTTAGTTTGTGTTAAGTTATGTTTGCATGCTAAGAATCTGTACTATGGTAAATATAAAGACCTATGTATATACACTAAGTACGATCTAAAGGTGTAAAAATAAAATGTGGAATTCGAGAGGGATCGGATGTAAAGGGAAAAGATGGAAAAAGAAAAAGGAGCTCGCTAGGATCTCGCAATCCTATGCCTACGTATTCTCAAGGTGAACTTGAGAAATCAGAGCAATCGTAGTTCCCCTCAACGGGGGTGAGGAACTCTTGACTGTGGTCAAGGTTCCAAGGGAAAGTAGGGTGAAAAGCTTGAAAGCAAAGCTTGTGAGGATTGTTTGTTTAGGAGAAGAGATTAATGGCTATCTCTTATGAAAGGATTGTGAAGGAGAAGAGATTAATGGCTATCTCTTATGGAAGGTTTTGAATGAGTTAAGAGTTGTAAGAGATTATTGGTTATCTCTTTGGGAATGCTAGGTTAGAAGGGAGAAGAGATTAATTGCTATCTCTTGTGAAATGGTTTGAGGTTAAAAGGGTGTTTGAGCTATCTATGACATGAAGTCAATAGAGAGACTTTTCCTTTAGAAGGGGGAACACAAAGAGTGTTAAGGAGGAGAAGCCAAAAAGCTAACCTCACTTGGGGGGGGGGGGCATCTAACAAAGCTATAAGGATAAACATTGCAAGCAAGATGATCATACAAGGCATGATAAGGATCAAGACATTTCATGGGGATTACATGTGAAGATGCTCTAAACAAACAGGTGATATAAGTGAAAGTGACAACTTCTTTGAAAGCTTAAGCATTTATCACGATAAACCAAACATGTAAGTGATCAAAGATGGTTCAAAGACATGGCTTTCAAGGTTCAAGACATAAACTTGTTACATACTTGGTCAAAAAATTCATGTTATCAGACAAATGATCTAAGGAGATCTCATGGTATTTCAAAGGTTATTTTCATGTAAGAACACAAATCAAAAAACTCAATGAAATCAAGTGAAACAAAATAAACAATGTCAAGACATCATACAAGGTTTAAACAACATACTTTAGGTCTTTTTTTTTCAATGTAAACAAGAAACCATGGTAAAAGGATTAAGAGAAATTAAAGTATCCTTTTATGAAACCCTAAAAAAGTCCTTCATTTGTAACATAAACCAATGCTTCAAAAATAATCATTTTCATCAATTTCTTTCCATATTCATAAGATAGACATGTTAAGGAACACTTTGCAAAAATAATGGATAAAAAAGAGTGAAAAATGGGCAAGTTATGATTGTTTGAAATCATGGTATAAACTAAAGAAAATAAGAAAACAAAAGATAAAAAAAAAAAAAATGGGAAATGCCCTCCACCAGGTTCGAACCCATGACCAAACGTGTACAAGGCAAGCGCGCAACCGTTGGGACGGCCATACATCCGTTTACTATCACACAACCATTTGTTTTTATTTTAAAACCAAACCACTAAATGGCCAAACTCTCTTCCTCCCTCACGCTCGTCTCTCTCTTACGACCATATTAACACAAACACGAGCAAACTTTCCAATGATTCGTTCTCACTCATTTCTCCATCAAATCACATAAAATCAAAGCCAAAAATGAAGTACAAATTCCCAGGATCATGAATATATCATTGGTTTACATTAATGTGCAACACACAAACCAGAATCTTAAGAACAACAGTGCAACACACATGAAACTTTCAAACACGACATCATGCAATATTGTAAACAAACATCAACCAAATGTATTCAGCAACAACAAAGCAATAACATACTACATTTCTAACGTGCAAATAGTAACAATATGCGCATGAATATGGAGTTTAAAATTCAAGAAAACCTACCTCTTGGAGAAAGTCCAAGGCTTCTTTAAATCAATTGCAGATGAGAAATAGTAACTCCTGGGAGCTTTATGATCCTATTAGAACACGTTCAGATGCTTGGATCCTTTGGAAATAGCTTTGAACTCCAAACCCGATACTTGGTGCAAGGTTGAGGTTGAAAATGGCAGATGCAGATGGAGCTGTTTCAGTGAATGTTTAGGTGTTTTAATCTTCTCTATATGATGTTTAGAGAAGGTTTATGAAGTTTGTAAAGGAAACGCACGAGCAAAATGTGCTGCAGCTATGCTTTTGCAAATTGGAGTGTTAAAATGGAAATGGTGGTTGTGGCTGTTACAGAAGTGTTTCAGATGTATGGAACTTCTCTATGTGATGCTCAGCGAAGGTTTGTGAAGTTTGAGGACAAGTGCTCGAGGGTGAGGGGAGTTTGAAGTGATCTTGCAGATTTGCAAGAAGAGGGAGATGGGGGAATGTGGAAAGTATCAGCCTTAGTTTTAAGGTGATTCTGGTGTCCTATGAACTGAGGATCAAACCTCTATTTATAGGAAAGGATTAGGGTTTGTGGCATGGTCAGAATTTGAAAAATGCCAAGACTGCCCTTTGGAGAAACTTCCATTTCGTGTGAGCTGTATTCAGAAGGAGATGTCCTCAATGCCCTAGTGTAGACCTCTGAGGCAATGTGGATTGATGGGAGTGGTTCAGAGTCCAAGTTGTAAGGAGAATAGTGATTTGTTGGAAAAGTTTCTCTCTCCATTGAACCAACTTGCACATGCCTTGTTAAACTATGTTATTTTAAGTTTGCAACTTGCATTTTTCGTGGGATAGGTTCAAGACATGTTGATCTTGCTACTAAACATCAGAAAAGTGAGTTAATTGGGGATTAGAAGAGTTATGTACCATTTCACAAAAGTTAGAAACTTGAAAATCATGAAATGAACCCTAAACTTCAACCATTCGAAACTCCCAGCTCACTCCATGGATGAGGGAGTTCTTGTACTCTTTAGAAAGCCCTTAATGCCCTCTACAATATTCATGTGGGACTCGAATTCTGAATCTTAATGTAGCTTGGTGAAAAATAGGGTTGAAGTTGGCTGTTCATGAAGGGAAAACATGCAGAATTTTACTAAGTCCTTTGGTCAATTTGGCTTATAAGCTCCATAACTCAAAATCCAAGCATTTTTAGGAGAAAAGTCATATTGAAACAATTGAAGATCTTGAAGAGAGCTTTCTAATGAGCTTTGAATCACTCCAATTGGATGTGTAGTTTAGGAATTATGGTCCTTCCAAATTATGCTATTAGGGGAAAAATCTCACAAATGATACTTTTCTTGTTCAAAACCCTACTTCTCTTGCAAGAAACCTCGTGAAACTTGATGTGGATGCTTGGAATACTTCATGAGACATTCTATGATAATTAGAAACATTAATTCTCCATCTGAACCAAAAGTCCCCAAAAATTAGGGTTTCTGTCAAACCCTAATTTTGCTTGTGAATGTACTGAGATTGAATCTTGTAATCTTGCTTCTTCTTTCTCATCTAAAGGCCTTAGGAGACTCTAGAGGATGTTGATAAACCAATAGGATCAAGAACTAGGGTTTGGGAGTCCATCTTGATGAAGATCAAAGCCATTGACTGATAAGTGTCACAGAAACCCTAACTTGGAGGCACAGTGAGGCTGAGGCCTAAACTTCCCTTGTTGAGGACCCAAAGCCCTTGGATTCTTGTTGAGTGAGACCTCATGAATGTAGGTAAGCTCAATGGTTGATGGACCAAGCGATTCTTGACTTTACAGGTAAAAAATCTTTAGTGATCCCTCAGATAAAAACCCTGATTTTTTTTCAATAAGAGAAACAAACTTGCAAGAAGTAAAATGGTTAGTTAACAATGCCTAGATGATTGAATCTAAATGTCAAGTGAAAAATGTTATGACATCTAAGGGGGGTAAAATTTGGGGTACAACAGTTGCCCCTATTTAGATAGCTTCACCCGATGGCACAAGGAACGGAGATTCCAGGGACATCAAGGTGAAAGATATCTAAATATAGCAAACCGAAAATTTTGCCCTTAGATGGAATGCAGATGCTAAGGACAAGCGAAAGACATGCGAATGCTGACATGTCATGAACTTCTAGTATGATAATATGATGGATGTAACATGCCGAGGAAGCCGACAGGCAAAAGTCTACACAATGAGTAATTACTCACTAGGGAAGGACGAAGGTTTTAATACCCGTGAGCAAGACTCACTGGGGATACAGACTAACCAAAATAAGAGACTCAGAGGGGAGCTCTGAGGAAACACTGGGGAAAATAAAAGCACACTCTTTACTGGGCATGGAACCAGAAAGAAGACATGATCTCTACTGGGGATCAATTTGAAAAGAATAGACATCAACAAAAGATTTTCTGGAATTTTCTTATACTGAAGAGTTCAAACGGGATCTTCAAGAAAAGTCAGAAAAGACAGAGAAAAGCACATCTGGAAAAACATCAGATGGCAAAAGAAACCAGACATCCAATAATAGCTTTGAATGAAAGGTACAAGTCACAATATCTAATAATGGCTTTAGATAAAGGTGAGCAAACAAGACTATAAGGCATTGAATAAAAGGACACCAGGCATTCAAGAATGGCTTTGAATGGAAGGTACAAATCATGTTAGCTGAGAATGGCATCAGATGGTAAAGAAACCAAACATCCAATAATGGCTTTGAATAAAAGGTAAAAATCACAATATCTAATAATGGCTTTAGATAAATGTGAACAAGGTAAAGAAACCAGACATCCAATAATAGCTTTGAATGAAAGGTAAAAATTACAATAGCTAATAATAGCTTTAGATGAAATGTGAATAGAGACTGCATTCAAGAATGACATTGAATGCAAAGAAACCAATCACCCAACAATGGCTTTGAATGAAAGGTACAATCACTACATCTGATAATGGCTTCAGATGAAAGTGAACAAAGTAAAGAAACCAGACATCCAATAATGGCTTTGAATGAAAGGTACAATCACTACATCTGATAATGGCTTCAGATGAAAGCGAACAAAGTAAAGAAACCAGACATCCAATAATGGCTTTGAATGAAAGGTACAATCACTATATCTGAAAATGGCTTCAGATGAAAGTGAACAAAGTAAGGAAACCAGACATCCAATAATGGCTTTGAATGAAAGGTACAATCACTACATCTGATAAAGTGAACAAAGTAAGGAAACCAGACATCCAATAATGGCTTTGAATGAAAGGTACAATCACTACATCTGATAATGGCTTCAGATGAAAGTGAACAAAGCAAAGAAACCAGACATCCAATAATGGCTTTGAATGAAAGGTACAATCACTACATCTGATAATGGCTTCAGATGAATGTGAACAAAGCAAAGAAACCAGACATCCAATAATGGCTTTGAATGAAAGGTACAATCACTACATCTGATAATGGCTCAGATGAAAGTGAACAATAAGCACCCAAGAAAGTATTGAGTGACTGTGAACTTTCAGGGATGACACTGAGATATATCCAAGCAAATTTGATTGTTGTTATAGAAGATAGGCAAAGCTTCCAGGGATAGCACTGGGAAAAACAAGGGGAATAAGGTATCCAGGAATGGCACTGGAGATCAAAAGAGACCGACATCCAGGAATGGCACTTGAGTGAAAGGATATAAAGATCCAGGAATAGCACTGGAATGAGAGGAGATACTCCTGAAACGACAACATCCAGGAATGGCACTGAATGAAAGGACACGTAACACCTTGGTAAGGCGCCAGGTAAATTGGACTTTGACCACAAGGTAAGACGTAGATAACGACACAACCTCAGGAGAAATGCAAATGAGGATGAAACACTCATGATATGTATATGGATAAAGAATCATGCAGATGCTATATGATCAAATGCAAATGCAGATGTCGATGCTGACGACACCGCTCGACTCTTTTGGGGAGAAGACAAGATTAGAAGACAAATTAATCAACACGGAGATCACTGTCACTCTGGTTGGGACTAGAGATGCTAATGTTGAACACATCATTGCCACACTAGTAAACTGTATCCAAATTGATGATCCTTGTAGGAAGGATGAAGCGTTGCTTGGGGATTCTTCAGGTAAACTGCCCCAGACTAGCTGATTATTGTAGATGAGCTGACCATTGCTTCAGCTTGATTGAGTCTGGAAATGACTGTTTCATGGTGCTCTTAGAAAGCTTGCTCCAGTCTGAGTCTTGAAAAATGATTGTTTTGCTGTACACTGGGAAGGCTTGCCCCAATATGAGTCTTGAAAAATCTTCTGTATAAACCAATTCTAAGAAGTCGCCATTAAACCACAAATCTTGAACTGATTCTCAACAGGATATGGAAGGAACTTGCCCCTGATTGGATCACTGACCAAGTTTCTTATTTGTTTGAAAATTCTTTGAGAAGAAAAGTTAGTTTGCAAACAAAAGTATCTGTACAAACATGGTAAATGCAAAGTTCATGCAACTTTTGAAATCAATTATTATTATTATTTTTTTTTTAAAAGAAGCAAAGTATATGAGTCATTAGTCAGAACACGGCGGTTCAAGACAGAGTGAAAGGTTTAAGAAAAGGTGTAGTGCTAAAACAAATGATCCGCAAAGATCTTTAGGAGTCAGTTTACGCAACCTTGCTGTAGTATGCTTTCAAAATAACCTTGCTTCAATTAGATCTTTTGAAGGTTATAACGTGGCCTGGTTCACGGTTTAAGAAACAAAGGATAAAGGCTCAAAATTTATTTGTGACCCACCCAATCTATGTGATGAACTTCAGTCCTATGCTCAGTTAACTCAAACTATGCACTCAACTTCCATAGGTTGGAAATTGCACTGATGATATTAATGATGATGGTTCAAAATTCAATGGACTTGAGATGACAGTCACTGCTTCTTGCAACATTCAGGCAACTAGTTTTGTTATCCCTAACTTTTGCCTGAACTGTGTCATTTGAGCTTACAGCCAGCGGGATGCCCCAATTTTTGCCTAAGTCTCCTTCATAGGTTTTGACTTAGCGGGCTTTTATTTTGATTTTTTTTTTCACTCTTTTTCTTTTTTTTTTTTTTTAGTGACTGCCTGGCTTAAGGATTACAGTGAACCATCATTAGCGCTTGACTTGAAAGACATCTTCGACATTTGCTTGCTGTGTGCGAAGGAAAATTGTGAATGCAACCTTTTGTTGAAAGGCATCTTGTATGAAACTATTGATTTGAATGCACAATCAAGTTAACTGAGAACTACCCTGCCCCAGGTTAAGATTGCGGGTTTTTATTTGTAAAGAAAAGAAACTCCTACTTCTAGGCTCAAAGGGGTTAAAGAGGGGTTAACTTCCTTATTTCTCCAGTGTTTAGGGATTGAAACAATGCCTTACATCATCAGCAAAGTCTTGATCTAAAAGCATACTAACATCAATTATGGGTATAACATTTTCATCATCCTCCCTCCAATCTTGGCACGAATAAAAATATTTTGCGAAAGATAAAGATGTAAATAGTAGACAAAAATGAATTGCAATGCTCATTTCATTAAACTTGAAGGTATAAACATAATTTGAAAGCAAACAGCTATTACAAAATAAGGAAAGTACAAACAACAAGAAACAAAGGCCTAGTGACTAATCAAACACAAGGATGAGCTGTCCTGTATTTAAGAAGTAGCTGAGCCGAAGTCGACTGAGGCTTCACTTGGCGTGCCCTGGAAGAGGATTGCTCTGAACATTGGGGTTGTCCTTGAAGGAGAGGATTTTGTTCCTCATCAGCTCTTGTACTCTAACCTTCAATGCAAAGCATCTTTCCAAGTTATGGCCTGCGCCACCTTGATGGTATTCACAATGAAGATCTGCCCTATAACCAGCTGGAAGAGGATTCGGAGGAGGAGGCGGAGGCCTTGTGGTAATCAAATTTTGTTGAACCAAACTAGGGTAAAGTTCAGTGTAAGTCATGGGAATGGGATCAAATTGACCCCTATTATGATACTGGCTCTGTCCTGCAGCTGGACGTTGGAAAGCTTGAGTTGGTTGTGGTGCAGCAACCACGGGAGTAACAGCGGCAACAGTAGGGTGAACAACATACTGAGGTTGAGGACGAGGCCTTCTTACTTCAACCATTATAGCATTAGTCTGATCCTCCCTCTTCTTCTGAAAGTTCCCATAGGGTTTCTTCACAGCATTAGAAGGTTCGGCAACCTTTGATACTTTTCCCTTCTTAAGTCCTTCCTCTAATCTTTGGCCAATAGTAACCAAATCAGTGAAATTAGAGGAAACACTTCCAACCATTTTTTCCCAATAGAACGGAGACAAGGTATCCATAAACATTCCAGTTAACTCCTTCTCAGCCAGGGGAGGTTCCACTTGGGAAGCCAACTCTCTCCAGCGTTGAGCATACTCCTTGAAAGACTCTTTATCATTCTGAGACATGTTTTGCAGTTGACGGCGATCAGGAGCCATGTCAAGGTTATACTTGTATTGCTTCATGAAGGCATTAGTGAGGTCTTGGAAATTGTGAATAGAGTTTTTCTCAAGACCCATGTACCATTTGAGTGATGCTCCACTCAAGCTGTCTTGAAAACAGTGGATAAGCAACTTCTGATCTTTGGCATGAGCAGTCATCTTGCGAAGGTACATGACCAAGTGAGCTCTTGGGCACGAGTGACCTTTGTACTTCACAAAATCTGGAGTTGTAAACTTAGGAGGTATAACAAGGTCTGATACTAAGCACAGGTTGTCTGCATCCACATTGAAGAAATCAGTACCCTCAACGGCTTTGAGTCTTCTCTCTATGCTCTGAAACTGCTCTCGAACAACTTCGGGTTCAACAAAGTCCTCATGGTCTTCCCCTTGAACACTGGAAGCATTGTACTCATAGAGGAGATTCTCAAAAGGAATTCGAGTAGTCTGAACTAAAGGTTGAGGCTCGGTAGAAATAGGAGCTTGAAACAATGGTCTAGCAGTTTGATCAATCATAGCATTAGATGCAAGAGGCGGAGAAAAGTTGTGTGGCAAACCAAACTCTGGCCAAGTTGAAGGCGGCGCTTGAACTGGTGGAGGATCAGCACTTGAAACCTCCTGGATGACTGTTCTTTGGGTTTGCTCTCCCCTAACAATCAAAACTTGGAGCATCTCAGTTAGTTTAGTCATGCTCGACTTAAGTTCATCGATCTCCATTCGGACCTCAACATTGTGCATCTCTTGCTCTGACATCTTTTGTCTGTAATTAGCTCTAGTCTGGTATCGGTGTCGAGGAATCAACTTGACGACTGGAAGATAGAGACAATTGGCAATGAGCAACTGGACAAACAGACGTATGCAATGAATCATGCAAAGATGCAAATGATATGCAATACAATGCAAACAGGATACAAAAACACATGCAACAGGATCAAGGGTTCAAGATCACAGCATGGAGTTTGGGTAGAGAACCAACCACAGGGTGTGCACTAGGGTTTATCAATTGTAGAACAGGGTTCTAAAAGGTTCCCAGAGTCTACGTAAATCCTTCGGATATTATCGGCCCCTATAACTACTTACACGGGTTAATAATATTCTCAAGATAAACTCGTCTGAGTGTAGTATCGCGTGACAACTACTCAGGACTGGCTCCCTCATAGTCACCGCACTACATCCTAAAAGGCCAAGTGGGATAAAGGTAACTACGGTCCTCAGAATCCCTGGCACTCAATTGAAAAAGTAATATCAATGTGACTGCTCACATCAGACATCAACAATCCCAAAGGGCCTCATCTGAGTGTCGTCATCATATGCCATAAATTGTTGGTACTACTGCCAACAACCGACTATTGATTACACCACGATCCTATCATAAGGGCTCTCAAGTCCGGGTTAGGACTTATCTCACCACTCAATAGTAACCCTGCACACAGAAAAACTCAAGCACAACAAGTATATATACGGATATAAATATACAAATGTACAGGCAAACAAACATGTAAATAACACAAATACAAACAAGATAGGCTTAACCCTCTTAGAGAGATCCCCAGTGAAGTCGCCATTTCTGTTGCGGTGAAAATCGGATAACAAGCTATTAATTAACTTGCATCATATTTCTTTTACAACCGACTTTGATTTATCCAAAGGAAAGGTTCAAGATCGTTTAAAAACCTAAAGGGGGGAGATCTAAGGTTCGGGGGTTGGTTATACAAAGGGAAGGTATTAGCACCCTAAGTATTCGTAGTATTCTACGGGAACCTCTTGTTTAGTTTGTGTTAAGTTATGTTTGCATGCTAAGAATCTGTACTATGGTAAAGATAAAGACCTATGTATATACACTAAGTACGGTCTAAAGGTGTAAAAAGAAAATGTGGAATTTGAGAGGGATCGGATGTAAAGGGAAAAGATGGAAAAAGAAAAAGGTAGCTCGCTAGGATCTCGCAATCCTATGCCTACGTATTCTCAAGGAGAACTTGAGAAATCAGAGCAATCGTAGTTCCCCTCAACGGGGGTGAGGAACTCTTGACTGTGGTCAAGGTTCCAAGGGAAAGTAGGGTGAAAAGCTTGAAAGCAAAGCTTGTGAGGATTGTTTGTTTAGGAGAAGAGATTAATGGCTATCTCTTATGAAAGGATTGTGAAGGAGAAGAGATTAATGGCTATCTCTTATGGAAGGTTTTGAATGAGTTAAGAGTTGTAAGAGATTAATGGTTATCTCTTTGGGAATGCTAGGTTAGAAGGGAGAAGAGATTAATGGCTATCTCTTGTGAAATGGTTTGAGGTTAAAAGGGTGTTTGAGCTATCTATGACATGAAGTCAATAGAGAGACTTTTCCTTTAGAAGGAGGAACACAAAGAGTGTTAAGGAGGAGAAGCCAAAAAGCTAACCTCACTTGGGGGGGGGGCATCTAACAAAGCTATAAGGATAAACATTGCAAGCAAGATGATCATACAAGGCATGATAAGGATCAAGACATTTCATGGGGATTACATGTGAAGATGCTCTAAACAAACAGGTGATATAAATGAAAGTGACAACTTCTTTAAAAAGCTTAAGCATTTATCACGATAAACCAAACATGTAAGCGATCAAAGATGGTTCAAAGACATGGCTTTCAAGGTTCAAGACATAAACTTGTTACATACTTGGTCAAAAAATTCATGTTATCAGACAAATGATCTAAGGAGATCTCATGGTATTTCAAAGGTTATTTTCATGTAAGAACACAAATCAAAAAACTCAATGAAATCAAGTGAAACAAAATAAACAATGTCAAGACATCATACAAGGTTTAAACAACATACTTTAGGTCTTTTTTGATCAATGTAAACAAGAAACCATGGTAAAAGGATTAAGAGAAATTAAAGTATCCTTTTATGTAACCCTAAAAAAGTCCTTCATTTGTAACATAAACCAATGCTTCAAAAATAATCATTTTCATCAATTTCTTTCCATATTCATAAGATAGACATGTTAAGGAACACTTTGCAAAAAGAATGGATAAAAAAGAGTGAAAAATGGGCAAGTTATGATTGTTTGAAATCATGGTATAAACTAAAGAAAATAAGAAAACAAAAGATAAAATAAAATAAAAAAATGGGAAATGCCCTCCACCAGGTTCGAACCCATGACCAAACGTGTACAAGGCAAGCGCGCAACCGTTGGGACGGTCATACATCCGTTTACTATCACACAACCATTTGTTTTTATTTTAAAACCAAACCACTAAATGGCCAAACTCTCTTCCTCCCTCACGCTCGTCTCTCTCTTACGACCATATTAACACAAACACGGGCAAACTTTCCAATGATTCGTTCTCACTCATTTCTCCATCAAATCACATAAAATCAAAGCCAAAAATGAAGTACAAATTCCCAGGATCATGAATATATCATTGGTTTACATTAATGTGCAACACACAAACCAGAATCTTAAGAACAACAGTGCAACACACATGAAACTTTCAAACACGACATCATGCAATATTGTAAACAAACATCAACCAAATGTATTCAGCAACAACAAAGCAATAACATACTACATTTCTAAAGTGCAAATAGTAACAATATGCGCATGAATATGGAGTTTAAAATTCAAGAAAACCTACCTCTTGGAGAAAGTCCAAGGCTTCTTTAATTCAATTGCAGATGAGAAATAGCAACTCCTGGGAGCTTTATGATCCTATTAGAACACGTTCAGATGCTTGGATCCTTTGGAAATAGCCTTGAACTCCAAACCCGATACTTGGTGCAAGGTTGAGGTTGAAAATGGCAGATGAAGATGGAGCTGTTTCAGTGAATGTTTAGGTGTTTTAATCTTCTCTATATGATGTTTAGAGAAGGTTTATGAAGTTTGTAGAGGAAACGCACGAGCAAAATGTGCTGCAGCCATGCTTTTGCAAATTGGAGTGTTAAAATGGAAATGGTGGTTGTGGCTGTTACAGAAGTGTTTCAGATGTTTGGAACTTCTCTATGTGATGCTCAGCGAAGGTTTGTGAAGTTTTAGGACAAGTGCTCGAGGGTGAGGGGAGTTTGAAGTGATCTTGCAGATTTGCAAGAAGAGGGAGATGGGGGAATGTGGAAAGTATCAGCCTTGGTTTTAAGGTGATTCTGGTGTCCTATGAACTGAGGATCAAACCTCTATTTATAGGAAAGGATTAGGGTTTGTGGCATGGTCAGAATTTGAAAAATGCCAAGCCTGCCCTTTGGAGAAACTTCCATTTCGTGTGAGCTGTATTCAGAAGGAGATGTCCTCAATGCCCTAGTGTAGACCTCTGAGGCAATGTGGATTGATGGGAGTGGTTCAGAGTCCAAGTTGTAAGGAGAATAGTGATTTGTTGGAAAAGTTTCTCTCTCCATTGAACCAACTTGCACATGCCTTGTTAAACTATGTTATTTTAAGTTTGCAACTTGCATTTTTCGTGGGATAGGTTCAAGACATGTTGATCTTGCTACTAAACATCAGAAAAGTGAGTTAATTGGGGATTAGAAGAGTTATGTACCATTTCACAAAAGTTGGAAACTTGAAAATCATGAAATGAACCCTAAACTTCAACCATTCGAAACTCCCAGCTCACTCCATGGATGAGGGAGTTCTTGTACTCTTTAGAAAGCCCTTAATGCCCTCTACAATATTCATGTGGGACTCGAATTCTGAATCTTAATGTAGCTTGGTGAAAATTAGGGTTGAAGTTGGCTGTTCATGAAGGGAAAACATGCAGAATTTTACTAAGTCCTTTGGTCAATTTGGCTTATAAGCTCCATAACTCAAAATCCAAGCATTTTTAGGAGAAAAGTCGTATTGAAACAATTGAAGATCTTGAAGAGAGCTTTCTAATGAGCTTTGAATCACTCCAATTGGATGTGTAGTTTAGGAATTATGGTCCTTCCAAATTATGCTATTAGGGGAAAAATCTCACAAATGATACTTTTCTTGTTCAAAACCCTACTTCTCTTGCAAGAAACCTCATGAAACTTGATGTGGATGCTTGGAATACTTCATGAGACATTCTATGATGATTAGAAACATTAATTCTCCATCTGAACCAAAAGTCCCCAAAAATTAGGGTTTCTGTCAAACCCTAATTTTGCTTGTGAATGTACTGAGATTGAATCTTGTAATCTTGCTTCTTCTTTCTCATCTAAAGGCCTTAGGAGACTCTTGAGGATGTTGATAAACCAATAGGATCAAGAACTAGGGTTTGGGAGTCCATCTTGATGAAGATCAAAGCCATTGACTGATAAGTGTCACAGAAACCCTAACTTGGAGGCACAGTGAGGCTGAGGCCTAAACTTCCCTTGTTGAGGACCCAAAGCCCTTGGATTATTGTTGAGTGAGACCTCATGAATGTAGGTAAGCTCAATGGTTGATGGACCAAGCGATTCTTGACTTTACAGGTAAAAAATCTTTAGCGATCCCTCAGATAGAAACCCTGATTTTTTTTCAATAAGAGAAACAAACTTGCAAGAAGTAAAATGGTTAGCTAACAATGCCTAGATGATTGAATCTAAATGTCAAGTGCAAAATGTTATGACATCTAAGGGGGGTAAAATTTGGGGTACAACAATGATTTTTTTAAAAAATACTTACAAAAGTTGATTGCAAGTTTAGGGATTCTAGATTGAGTCTCTCAATTTTTGAATGCCCTTCATAACAAACTACACTCTCTACACTCTCTTATATAGAGAAGAAAAATAGACAGACTTCAAATAAAATTCAAATCACCCTAAAATTATACAAACAAGTGGCTGACAAGGCCTAATAATGAAACAAATGATTCAAAGACAATGTGGCCCACATAGTCTTTAATTAATACAACATGCCAAAAAAGTAACATGCCACCATGGGCTTATAAAGACCAATATTATCGTCAGAAAAGTAATTAGATCTTATCTTCAAACATAATCTTTATACATCGAGATCTGTAATTCCATAATGTTGCACCCCAAAATTTGCCCTCCCTTTTTCAATCTTGGTTGGCGTATTCTTCATTTCATTTGCATCATCTTTTCATACATTGCATTGGTTCTAGATATGGGATCAAGGTATCTTTGGTTGTCCTCAAGAGGAGGAGTTGGTTTTTAAAGCAGGGATCAACATCATGATATTCTCAAGCTACAAGGTCTTCATACCCTCCAAGGTATCTCAACAAGTCCACACAATCATCTGGTGATTAGGGTTTCAAGTGTTTCAAGGGATTCATCTGTTCAAGCTCCTAGTGGCTCTGAGCTAGGATTTTGGGTCAAAGGCTACTGTCATACCCTAAATTTTGACCCTAAGATTTCACATCATTTCCATAATACTTTCATGCATCACTAACCCATCACAAGTACAAGATATGTGTGCTTACTTGCTCCACAGGTTAGGTGATCCCCCCTAAAGTTTAAGCAGATGAATAACCAAGAATAAGCATGATCTTCAACCTATCAAGTCTCTATATCATCCATGAAGATTAAGAACTTTCACTCATAAAAACTCAAGTGCAAAATTGCATCATGACAAGCTCATCAAGACTCAAGACCCTCAATGCATCAAAATTAGGGTTTTGACCTAATTCAATCCATGGGATGACTTGTGGAGCAAGGCATGACCCTAGACCTCAAGATATGTTTCAAATGCATCATGTTAGCCCATCCATATAATTGGATTGATCCAAAGGACTTGATTCATAAACAATGCAAGAATTCAAATCCATCTGAGCCACAAACTAGAGTTTTTATGAAAAGTCAACCATGCCTTTGACTTTTGACCAAAGCATGATCTCAAACCTTGGGACATGATTCAAGACACACTACGCCAAAATTGGCTTTTCACATCGCACCAAAGACAACACTTTTTGGACAAAGCGCTGCTATAGGTCTTTAAAAAATTTCGCTAAAACAAAGCGCTGTAAAAGACAGCCTTTAGAAAGCGCTTTTCAAAAGCGCTATTAAATGCCCTAAATTGAAGCCACCTTAGACAGCGCTTTTTGAAAAGCGCTCTTATAGGTTAACCTTAGAATGCGCTTTCAGAAAGCGCTGCAATAGGCCTTAAATTCTCCTCACTTTAGAAAGCGCTTTCTAAGGGAAGCGCTCTCATAGGTAGCACTTAAGAAATCGCTTTTTAAAAGCGCCCTCTAAGGTCATTTATGAATTAAAATATAAAACACATTTCATAACATTTTCAGAAACTTCTTTTCATTTTCTGCTCTCGACCGTTTCTTTCTGCTGAAACCCTTGCGTTCAATCGTTCTTGCATGCTTTCTAAAACCCTTGCTTTCATTGCCGTCGTTCTGAAACCTTTGCCGTCACCGTTGCCGTCGTTCTGAAACTGTTGTCGTCACCGTTGCCATCGTTCATTCTTGCATTCGTGAAGGAGAAGACGAAAACGAAAAGAAGAGGTATGTTGTTGTTATTGTTCTTGCTTCATACATTGTTCTTGCCGTTGTTGTTGTTGTTACCGTTCATTCTTGCCGTCAGCATTGCCGTCGTTCTGTTGTTGTTGTTGTCGTTCTGTTGCTGTTGTTGTTGCTTCTGTTATTTTTTTATAGGAATGAATGTTTTATATAAATGTATTAAAATGAAATAGCATAAATGTTAGCATAAATGTTTCCGTTCAGTTTTTTTATCGTTCTGTTGCTGTTGTTGTTGCCGTTCAGAATGAATGTTATCATAAATGTATCAGGATGTTTTTGTTGTTGCTTCTGTTATCTTCTGATATATTGTTTGTGAAATAAAAACTTTATTATTTATGTATAGCATAAATGGTGTAGGTTAGTTGAATTGTGAGAGTTGGGGAATTTCAATGAGTAGGCCAAACTGTTATGGACTGATGTTAGAGCTACTAGTGAAATTTGAGATGATTAGTAAGCTAATTGTTATGTTAATGTATTATTGTGAAAGTTAGTTTGATGTTGAATTGTTAGAAATTAGTTAAAAGTTTCTTTTAGAAGTTTCACAGAGTTATTGGCCCTTATGAAAGATATGCTTCCAGAGGATAATGTTCTTCCCAATCGAACATATGAGGCCAAAAAGATGTTGTGCTCTATTGGCATGAGCTATGATAAGATACATGCCTGTCCAAACGATTGCATTTTGTTTCAAAATGAGTATGCATCGTTAAATGAGTGTCCTAAATGCGGTGTCTCTCGATATAAGAAAAAGTTGTCTCCAGTAAAAGTCTTATGGTATTTTCCTATAATTCCGAGATTTAGACGCATGTTTCGTAGTGAGACCGATTCAAGACACTTGACTTGGCATGCAGATGAAAGAATTATTGATGGAAAGTTTCGACATCCGGCAAATTCACCACAGTGGATGAAAATTGATGATGATTATCCTAAATTTGGAAAAGAAGCAAGAAACCTTCGCTTGGCATTAAGGTGCTTGTATGAAAAATTGATGCGGGGGACGGAATTGTCAAACAGATTCCGTTTCTTCTCTTGCACCCTTGTTAATGCACCGACAATTGGTATGAATGCACTTTCAGTAAGAGACCACTTAACTGAGAGATTTATGGCCAGCAAGACAGAAAGTTTATTTCTTTTACCGTATAATACTGGAAACGGGTAAGATTTTCATTCTAATTTCATTCTAATATTTAATTTGTATCTTTTGCGTAGAAATTATCCATCTAAACTTTTGTTATATTTTACAGTGGACACTGGTTGTTGGTTTCCATTAATCCTACAAGAGAAGTGGTCTATTATCTGAATTCATTGGATACTGATTGGTCAACATATCAGGATATGAAGGATGTGGTTGATACATAAGTGAGATTGTTCGAAATATTCGTGTATATTTGTATATTTAATTATTTATGTGAGATTGTTCTAAATTTACGTTTTTCTTTTATAGAGCAATACTCGTATACCGAGCACAAAGAGAATCTTGAGTAGCACGCGCTAAAGCAACCAACGTTACATGGGTCAAAGTGGAGGTATATTAATTTTCACAATGATGCTTATTAGTGATGCTACTTGATAACACAAAACAACTATATATTAATTCTTATTTGTTTGTCTATGTGTAGTGCCCTCGTCAGCGTAATGGCATAGACTGCGGGTATTTCGTTTTGAGGTTTATGAGAGAAATCGTTCAAATGGATTGATTAGAGATTCCTATTACGGTATGCATGGATTTATAACTTAGGATTTATTTTAATATTTATCGGATATGTCATATAATTTATTATTTTTAACTAAATCATGCATATTTTGTTTTGTTATGTAGTACTTTGATGAATACGCGTGTTATCATTACACGAAGGATAAATTGCAAGAAATTAAGGAGGAATTAAGCGAATACCTTATTGAAAAAAGAATCCTATATAAGGTATAGGATTATGGGATTACGTGAATGTATAGTTTTGTGAATGGTTTATTTTATGGGATTGTATAGTTTTGTGAATGGTTTATGCCCTTTATGTGTTTTTGGATTGTAATTGTATAGTTTTGTGAATAGTTAATGTAAATAACTTGAATTATAATGGAAATGGTTTATGTGGTTTATGTGATTTATGGGATTAGTGGAAATGGTTAATGAACCATACTAGAAATTGTTAATGAAAATGTGAAATATACAGGTTTATTGAAATGGCTTGAATTATACAGGTTTCTGCATAAAAAAATGGTTAAAATGAGATTTTTTTAAAAAATCATTAAAATTATACGCAGAGAAAAGACAGCGCTTTCTAGAAAAAGCGCTGTCTATAGTTCACAAACGAAAGCGCTTTTCCTAAAAAGCGCCCTCTAAAGGTATAGAAAAATTGATAACTAAAATTATAGGCATACATTAGACAGCGCTTTAAAAAGCGCTGTCTAAAGAGGGCCTTTAGACAACGCTTTTTCTTGAAAAAGCGCTCTCTAAAGGTATATAAAAAAATTCATTAAAATTTTATACGTATACATTAAACAGCGCTTTTTCAAAAGCGCTGTCTAAAGGCCCACTTTAGAGAGCGCTTTTTCATAAATAAAAAGCGCTGCCTTTACCTACGACAGCGCAATCTTAGGCATCGCTTTTAAGCGCTGTCTAAGGCCTAAAAAAGCGCTGTCTAATGTCTTGTCTGGCGTAGTGACATTCAAAAACACCCTTGGAGTCCATCCATGATGTTTAAAAAGCTCAAGGGTTTGATTACATAAAGGATCACAAAGTTCAAGATTCATCTGATACAAAAAGTCAACTGTGTTCAAAATCAAGTTTGACTTTTTAAGTTTTTGGTCAACTATGCCCTTTTCAAGTCAAGAATAATGTTAATATGTAATTTGGATCATGATTGATCAAGAAAAATCAAGAAAAGTGAGATAACTTGTAAAAAGGGCAACCTTGGAAAACTTGAAAATTTCACTAAGTTATGGAAAAACATAATTTTTACCTAACTTTGCAAGGCTATAACTTATGATCCAAGCAACCATTTTCTTGGATCCAAATCTCAAATGATAGATCTTCTTCCATATTGCAAGATTGTTGGGCTGAATCATCCCCCAAAAATGCATAGATTTTGAGATACAAAGCCATGAAGTTGGAAGAATTTATGCTTTGAACTTTGACACTTAGAAATTTTTAGGCAGAACCTGTTTTGTGTTTTGGCCAACTTTGAGGACATTTTTCACCATGATCCAAGGAGATTCAAGACTAAAGGCAAACATAAAAGTTAAAGTAGGATATCTCAGCTTTCCAAAATGTCCAAGAACTCCATCCAATTCCACTTGAGCAAAGAGTTATGGAGGGTGCAATACACCTTACTGCAACTGTTTTGCAAAATCAGTTTTGGGCATTTCTTGCACTACACAATTTTGAAGTCAAGTGCAATGATCATGATCATACCAATTCAACAAATATCAGAATGAATCACCTCAAACCTGCAAGATCAGGTATTGAGTTAAGAAGAATCACATTTGGAATGATGAAGTTTTGTCACATATGCCTTGAAATTCAAAGTGAATTTATGTGCAATAATGCACATTAAACAAATCCACTCTCCTCAGTCAAGATTCATGCAAAAACAACAATAAAACCATCTGAGGAATGTGGATTTGGTCAAAAGGTATTTGTGCTACTTGGAAGTGATAATGTACCTTGGCATGGAAGTAATGGTATCTTGCCAAAAACATAGAATGAGCTCTTATCCTTCAAGCCATCATTATTCAACCAAGACAAATCTATACACCTATAAATAGAGCTCACTTCTGATCATTCAAACCACCCCAAAACAACACAACACTTGTTTTCTCTCATTTCTTTCTTTCACTCCAAGTTTCAAAATTTTCAAAAGTGAGAATCGTGTTTTCAAAACCAGAGCTTCTTGGCTCAAACTTTTGGTTCAAACGCATCATATACATCATATATAAGTGATCCAAACACTTAAACACCATCTGTAACATCAATTGCATCAAGATCATAGCTCATCCCAACCAAGCTGCAGTTGGATTCGAGCTCTTCAATCCATAAGGTTTCCATCCATTCCAAGCATATCAACACATTCCTTGAGGTGTAGGGAAGCTGTCCATATCATCATTTCACTTTTGTAACACCTACAATTGAGGATTCGATCTCCTCTTGCAAGGTAAGCATGAACTTTTCAAACTCCGTGATTCATGCATCATAAATGTTATTTCAATTTACCAACATGCTTCTGGTAGTTCATAGATCATTTACCCTCAATAAATTGCTATTTATCATTTGTGTATAGGATTTCATATTAGTTTTTGCAAATTCTAGGGTTTATGTGTTCATGCGTAATAACTCACTTCACACTAAAAAGAAATGAAATTAAATATCACCATTGAGTTCCTTGTTTAAAAACAAGTGATTTTTCATGTTTACATCATCCAATTTCATTACGTATTGAGTGAGATAGCATAGATTTTGCAATTCCGGCTAGAAGTTGAAGATGAAGTTCTTCGCGTAAAAATTTGAATTTACCACGCATTTATCATATATTATGTGTTGGTTGTGTTTAATTATCACCAGCGCACACTGGCAAAGGTGTGTTTTGCTTGTGTCTGAGTGGGAGGGCGTGGGTTCAAATCCCACCCATGCCAATTTTTTTTAACACTTTTCCTATTTCTATATTTTTCATATATTATTTTCAAATAATTATTTTTATATTCAAATTTTATTATTTTTAAATGATGTTTTGCACACTTGTCATTCACACACTCTACTATTTTAATCCACAAAAAAATTCAAAAAAAAAAAATTTTTATTTAATCACTTTTTATTAAGTTGAAAATAAGTGATTTTTATGATTAAAAACCTTGAAAATGGATTTCTTCTTAATCAATTTTAAACCTAATACATTTTGATTCTCATATGAATAAAGCATAATGTTTTAAACTTTGTTTTAAGATCACAACATGTTTATTTTGACTTACACATCACTTACATCATGTTTAAATTCATTTGAAAAAAACACTTTTTATTAATTCTTTCTAAATTAGGGTTTTCCTCCCGATTAAACTTTTCAAGTTCAAATTTTAGGCCTCCACTTGGTATAAGTCCCTTTCCCTTTTTTAAACTCACACCATGATTAATTATTTGTTCATGTGAGTACTTTGTAAAAATCATACTGGTTTAAACATTTCTTTCATTGAATCCCATAAATTCAGTCGACACTCATTTTCATCAAAACCAAATTTTGGGCCTCTACTAGAGTGTAAGTCCCAACCCCTTTCAATTTTCAAAATTTTAAAATCTTGGGCCTCTATTAGAGTGTAAGACCCATTAGTTTTCACATTTTTAAAATCAATTGTTATATATCTTGGGCCTCTATCCAGAGTGTAAGTCCCATCCCTCTCTTTCAAAATCATCTTCTGTTTTTGAAACAAAGATAAGTCTTGGGCCTCTGCTTAGAGTGTAAGTCTTGGGCATCTGCTTAGAGTGTAAGACCCAACACCTTTGTACATAGAATAACTCTTTGGGCCTCTATCAAGAGTGTAAGACCCACCACCTTTTCTTTTCTTTTCAATAAGTCATGGGCCTCTGCTTAGAGTGTCAGACCCAACACCTTTGTGAATAGAATAAAACACACAAATAAAACATTCAACACATCAAACCCTAAAGATGCAAAATATTCCATGAATTCAAACATGTCATATCAATGTATATACTTACTAATCTTCAATCATGTTTGTTCATATTCTGTTAAGTTTCTCTTGACATTTATATCATCCTTAGTTTAGATATAAGTCAAACAACCGGATCCCTTCAATCACAACTTTGTTCAAACAACTAGTTCCCTGGCGTCCTCTTGGGCCTTATACAAGCATCATTGCCTCCTCCTGGGCATCATACAAAGAATCTCCCCAGCAAGATTGCCTCCTATTGGGCTTCATACAAGGAGATTTGGGAAGTCTCATTCAATCCCCTAGCCACCTCTTGGGCTTCACACAAGGACCCTCAAGCTTCTTAAAAGCAAGAAATTATTTTAGCCTCACCATCCTAGGCTTTGTACAAGATACAATAAAATCTTTTAGCCTTGGGCTTTGTACAGGATACAATAAAATCTTTTAGCCTCGCCATCCTGGGCATTGTACAGGATACAATAAATTCTTTTAGCCTCATTCATCCTGGGCTTTGTACATGATACAAATAAAAAGCCCCAAAAGAGTCAGTCAAATCCTCAGTATTAAGCCAGTCTCTTCAAACTTTCTCAACAGCCATTAGCCTTCTCCCAGGCTTTTATGAAAATAATTTCTCCAGTCAACCAGCCTCAATCTTGGGCTTTATACAAGACAGATAAAACTCCCTATTTGAGTTAATCTTTTCCAGCTTCATATCTTGGGCTTCAATCAAGATACCTAAATAAACCCATCTCCTCACACATAAGACCTTAAGCCATCTCTGTAGGAAGATATCTTTTTCTAATCACTACAATTCAAATCAAACAATCAAAACTTTTTCCAAATAATTGATGTAAGTGACACTCTTGTTGATTCAAAATCCAAGTTGGAGTCCCTCCTTTATCATGGTTCAAAAACTTTTCTTTCATCTAATTGATGTAAGTGGCACACTTGTCGATTCAATATCCAAGTTAAGGTCCCTCTTTTAGTATGTAAAGAATTCATAAAGGAAAAAATGGCAATTCTTAACACAATAAGTTTAAAGCTCTTTCCCGTATGACATCACTCTCAAATGATTGTAGTGAATAGGTGAGATATCTCCCTTAAAGATGACAATTTGTCAAATCTTTCAAACACTCTTTTAGCTTCATCATCTTGGGCTTTGAACAAGATACAAAACAAACTTTTTCCTTCCATAGATTAGGAGGAACTACGAACTCTCTGATTTCCCCACCCCTCATGAAAACAAGAGGAATTTGCTCAAGCATAAGAATCAACCAAAACAAGATAAATGCGGACAAGCACAAAAATGCACACAAGAAACATTCACCACTCAATAGAATCGAACAATGATAAAGAATTAAATTCTTAAACAAATATCATAATTGGTTCAAAGAACAACTAAGTTTTCATACTTGAATCACTCTAACACTCATTTTCAAAATAAGAATGAAGAAATTGACGCGTTTGCAACCGCCGGGAAATTTCACTCTCCCAGCAAACGCACCAATTTTGTTGAAGCTAGAATAGCAGCACGCAAAAATATATAAGTAACCCAATTTATCGTTCTCCACAGGGATCAGTGCGAGGGAAAGAATGCCATTCAACGGTTTCTATATTACTAAGCTTATGATTAAAAAGTTCTGGTTTAAAGCGAACCAAAAGCAAGTGCGGAAAATGTAAAGACGAAAAATATAAAGTAAAGACAGAATTATAAATGGAGCCTTGCTGGAATTGGATCTCATCAATTAATAACACATGCATTCTTCTAATCAAGTAAACACAAATCAATCATTCGCCTAATATCCTCACGTATCACTCACAACAGAGGTTATGTCTAACGCAACGTCGAGAGAACAATCGTATTGTCTCATTGGTGATGTCTCACGCAACTCAACAACACGGAGAAGTAAGAACTGATACTCACGCAAGTGTTAAGCCTAAATCTATGTCTAGAGTTCAGTCCTAACAGATATTACAATAACATCCATATCAAATAAATGATTTCTTCGTATTTAAGCAGGATCAAAATACGTACACACGCTTAACCCTTTTTACATGTATTCAACTAATTTGCCCAATGAATGTGAATACCCTTCTTCATCCCTATTATCACGCATCCTCGCGATACCGTATCGATCCTACTCATGCTAGCCATGCTACTTAATCAACACAACACAACAAAAGATAAAATGAATATCACCTCACAAAACCATGTCAAAAGCTTGTTCATTGATAGAAGAAAATCTAAGATCAAAGATTTGTAAAGGTTTTGTCAAAACCATAAACAACCAATCAAAGACAACAACAATAGAAAATCAGAATTCAATTCACACACATACATTAGATGAAATACATAAGGTATCAAAAGATTACATCCCTCTCCAACAAGAAATCAAAGCTCTTACCTTTTCTCCCTTGGAAATGAAGAAATGTAATGTTCTATGCTGAAAACTACAAGTTCTCACTCTCCAAAACTAAAAACTTAACCTAAAAAGTGTGAAAATTCTATTTATACAAGTTCAGGATTTTCACCGTTCGCACTGCGAACCATTCATTCGCACAACGAATGGCTAAAAACAGGCACTTCAGGTGCCTCTTCTGATCAAACCGCCCCAGAAAACTCACGTTACTTCGCACTGCGAAGGATTTGTTCGCAAAGCGAACACTCGCTTTCCCGTTCGCAAAGCGAACTTTAGCTCTTTTTCCCCCTGCCTCATTCTGGGACCATTCGCTGGGACCTTCGCCAGAGTTCGCAAAGCGAACCTTCGCTGGCACTCGCCTTCCCATTAGCAAAGGGAACCAACTGATGCATTCCTCATTTCTTTGACAGCTTGCACCATTTCTTGTGTCTTACACTTTTGATCGTTTCATGCCTTATACTGCACAATAACACACATATTACAAGCACCAAAGGTATATTCTCAATGTTAGAAGAAAAACAACAATCATGAGTAAAATCAATGAAAACATGAGAAAAGTGTGGAAAAAATGCAAAGAAAGATATGTCATTTTTAGGTCAAATCTGCACTTAACAATTGCATAGATAAACATTACATAAATTTAACATTACATGTTATTAAAAAATAGGAGGTTCAGGACGTTGCAACATTCTTATAATATCTTCGGTTGATCTTTGAATCGTCCCATCTACTTCAATCAGACCCTTTTGTTGGGTAACGGTAAAAGATACTCCACAAAACCTTTAAATCATCATTCGTCTTCAGTTCAAGCACGGTGAACCATATATTCCTTTCGTTGTCAATCAAGGGCGAACGGTACTCGAGCTTGACAACTCTCCGATTTTCAAGATATAGCAAGAAAGTATTCAGTTTGGTTTTCAGGTCGACGAGAAGTACGCCCTTGCAGATTCAAAATTTAAGTGGGGGTTTTGCACCATTGAAATACACAAATGCAAGATGGGGATAGGGGTTCATTATGTTTCTTGTAAAGAAAGTAGAATTAGAGACCCTATTTATAAAAGGTGAAGAACAATAAGGACCTTAAAAGCTTTATCCTATCTCCAGGAAAGACGTTGGAGATACATCTCAGGATCTGCCTTTTTCCCCCAAAAAATAAGGGTCTTTATGGAGATGCATCTTTGGAAAATCTCATGTGTTATTTTTATTAAATAATTAGCAGGTGTGTCCGGAGATATGTCTCCGAAACTTCCCAAAAATTATGCAAAACAGAACCATGGTATTATGCAGAGCAGTATTACAAAACACAAAAATTGTCCAAAAAATACCGCTCTATTTAATAACATTATGTAGTGTGTTACATACAAAAAACATGCTACATTGTTAGATTACAACTAAATACATCAAAACATATGTCATTTCCTAAATCTATTGGTGGTCCGTCCTTTAACATACTCTTACACATTTCCAAAGCCCATGTAACATTGTCCTCTTTTTTAGATTCCATAAATGCAAAGCCGAATGATTAAGTCATCTCCGTAGAAGTCACACAAACAATTTCCAAGAGTGGAAGTGTTTACTTGTTAGTTTTGTATGTTGCGTCAATTATGAGCCCGAAGAGAAATATGTTGAACAACTTCACGAAATCGGGATGAATCCTAAATATATCTCGAACGGTGACTTTATCCTCACATACTCTGTACCTTGAAACATAGTCTTCATCTTCCAAAAGCTTTAACAGTTGTTGCATCTCAGATATTGGTACTCTTACCGCATTGTTGTCTTGAGCACACATGTTGTATATTTGCTTGATGATTGAAACATTTTAACGGTTTTTTCCATTTAAAAGATGCGAGTATGTTTTTCGGCGCCACCATGTTTAATGTCATGTCTATAACAAGTTCACTCTCCTCCGAAACAAGGCAACATACAATGGGATGACTGACAAGCTTGTCATGCAAGGCATGATTATGTATACTATAAATCACATCAAATTTTCACGTCTCATCCTCCATATAATATCCTCGCAATTTAAACAGACACTCACAATTCCTCTATCACGTGTCATCTCGTTTAAAGTTCCTAATCCTTGGTTGGTACGTGCCACTTCTTTCGTATATCATTGTTACAAATGCTTGTCTTTTATCCGAACCATTGTCAGACCTTCTGATTACAACACCAAACCCCAATTTTTTGGCCTTCCTACAGATTCATTTTAGCATATATTCACAAACAATATACACTTCTTTATTTGTAAATTGTGCACGAACATCTACCTCGGCAACTACCAGTCGGGCACCTGGTTTAACATCATCACTTGCTTCATCCGGTTTAACATAGTCATTCACTTTATCCATTTTAACATCACGCTTCACTTCGACCGATTTAACATCCACACTCACAATAAATTTGACAAATATATTCGGGTGCACTATATCTATTACCACCAATAACAGAAAAGCAATGTTACATTTCAAACTACCAGAACAATCCGAAGATGCACATCCGGACCACACCTAACTTCGTTTGGAAATGTATCTCCGGAATCAATAAGAACGATGCAAGTAATGGAGGGTGAAATGAATGATCTTTATCTACAATTTCAACTTGTTTTTCTCTCTCTTTGAAGTGATGAATTACAAGAATGATGTTTTGGTGTTGAAAAGTTGATAGAGAATGAGATAAATTTTTTCAAGGGTTTTGGAATACTTTCTTGTTTTAGCATGAAGAAGAAGCTCATGCAAGGTGGTGTTTTATCAACTTTCCCGCTGGATATTTTCGGAGATGCATCTCTGGAAATATCACTAATTTATTATTTAAATCATTTGCGTGAATAACAAAACTACATAAGTAAGTGTAGGGGTATTTCAGAGATGCACCTATGGATCCACCCAAACAGTATATAAAGATGCATCTCTGGACCACATATATATATATTTTAGAACAGGTGAAACTAAAAAAAGAGAAGATTGACATGATTTTAGTGCGTCTGGATCCGGACGCATGAAATACAACTTTGATTTTTCAAGAGTGTGCTTTGCATATATAAGTGGTGGGAGGAAGAGTAATGCCCGTCTTCAAAATAGGATTGGCAATCAAGTCCACATTCAATGGATATCTGCAAAAAAACACTCTCATGAATAGGTAAAAATCAATATGAGCATAGACTTGGGTAATTATCCGCTAAAATAAGCAGATATTTGAACATATACAAGTATCATAGTATTCACCCACTCTATATCTGTACAATATATAGTTTTATATTGGCTTATTTAGTCCTGAAGTCCCTTAAATTAATTTCAGTTTTTAGTTTGGTCCCTTATGTAATAAACGTTACGATGTAGTCCCTCAAGAATCGTTCCATTAAAAAACTTGATCCATTCTGTTAGTTTTTTTTGTAAAAACGTTAAGTATGCTGAGGTGGTATGCCAGCAAGGATTTTAGTTCATTTGTGAGTCAGCAATTAGCAATTTATAAACGTTAAGCATGATGAATGTTTAGGGTTCTTAATTCTTCATCCTTCCTTCATTATTGTCACATTACTATTCATCATCTTCTTCCTCCTTCTTCATTCTTCATCCTCTTTCATTCATATGTGAAAATGTCAATAAACTCCAGCAACAAACTGAAATCAAACACCCAAAGGTATGGGTCATTTGGATCTGTTGTGATAAGAAAGAAAAAGATGGAGTGTTGGTGTGAAGAAGAGTGTGTGATGCGTACTGTTACGGATTTGAATAGTGTTAATGTTGGGAAAAAGTTTTGGGGTTGTAGAAATTACAGAAATCAAGTGGAGAAGGGATGCAATTTTTTCAAGTGGGTAGGAGATGAAGTTGTTGATGGAAGGGATTTGAAGATTGAAAGGCAAAGGAAGAAGATATTCAAGTTGAAGAATGAGGTTTTGAGCACAAGAGGAATGTTGAAAAATGCAATTTTGATTTGCATTATTAGTTTAGGGTTTAACATAGTTTTTGTAACAAACTATTTGAAATAGCTCTGTGGGCAAATGTAATAATGTGTTTAACATAGTTATGAATGTAAGAATGTATTATTAATGAAATCTGTTAAGTGTTTTAATTTTTTTTCCAATGTTTAAGCAATTGTGTTATGTAATGGTCTGTAATGGTTATCAAATGGGTTGAATGTGATAAAGTATTGTTTTGATATTGTTTATAACTGGTATGGATTATAACTTAATGGTCTGTAACATATATTGTTTAGAACATGTTGATAAAATATTACTGAATCAATAACATGTTGATAAAATATTGCTAAATCATGTAAATAACATGTTGACAAAATGATATAGATATTGGTTTAACAAAGGCATTAAAGCATGTGTTCTTGACACTGCTACAAAAAGCATTTGTTCGTAGCACTGCTACAAAAGTTAAGTGGTACAGAAGTGAATTTGTTCATAGCCACCAATACAGCAATGCCTAAATAAGGTGTTCTTAGCCACCAATACAACAAAAGCCTAAATAAAGTGTGCATATGACACTGAGTTACACAAACATGAAAAATAAAAAGTGGATCAAGTTGCTTCAGGTTGAGTTGATGCTGTATGACTTGCTTCAGGGACACTTGCTGCAGGCTGACTTATTGTAGGAAGAGTTGCTTCAGGTTGAGATGTTTCCTGCTGACTTGGACCAGGCTGACTTGGTTCAGGTTGAGTTGTCTGACTTGGACCTGGATGTTTGCAGGTTGCCTTGTTGTGCCCCATCATGTGGCATCTACTGCACTTGATGCCAAAGTTTGCTCTCTTTAGCTAAGTGTCATCCCTTATGCTCTCTGAAGCATCTTTAGTCCTCTTCTTCTTTGGCCTGCCTGGTTGTCTTTTGATTGGTGGTGGTTGCAACTCAACATAACCTTTTTTCTCCCAAAGTAATTCCCTATTGACTGGAAAAATGACAGATGCATAGCATTCTTCATACACTTGTTTTCTGTAGAAATCAGGGACATAGCTTTCAATCTCTAATTTTTTAGATTTCATGCAAGATATAGCATGACAACAGGGTTAACCTGTCAGCATCCATTTTCTGCAAGAACACACTTTGGTTGACAGATTGACAGTGTATTTTTCTTCATTGTATGAGATGTGTCTCACCTCATAGTCGTACTCTCCTGCACGCCTATTAAGTGGACAACAAACATTTAAAAGCTGAGTTGGTGAAACAAATGTAAAGCAATCATTTAGATGAACAAATACCTCGCAATCCAGCTTTTTGTTTTTTTAGACTCCTTTGTAATCTTTTTCTTGATGTTGGGTAGAATGTCACCTTCAAACTTGGAAATTTTCTGTCTGTTTGACTCCCATCTTTGCATGAGATACACTTTGATCTCTTCAATCATTATTATGATTGGTTTGGACCTAGCTGTCACAAAAACTGAGTTGAAGGCCTCTAACATGTTGTTTACTAGGGTATCACATAAAGGGTTTGTTTTGAAGAAAGCCTTGGTCCAAAACCTAGCAGGTAACTTTATTAAGTGCTTGAATGCCTCTACATTAACAACCTTCATTTCCAACATTGCTTTTTCAAAAACATTTGTGTAAGTGGTTGTTGCAGCTTTCCACATTAATTCCTTGAGTTTAACTCCTGGGAGTTTAAACTAGGATTCTCCATTGTCATCTTTTAACTCAATCGTGCTATTACACTCCGTTTGATCATAATACCATAGGCTCTCTATACTTGTATAACCTAACTCCTTTAAACCACCTAACACTTCGAAGTAACTCCAAAAATCAGGGTCCACATCCCACATTTCCTCTAATAACCTACTTTCGTTAACTCAAAAAACTCACCCCTATGATGAACAACGCATCTAAAACGGCTCTCCATGACCTAGATAAAGCAGAAGAAAAACCCTAACTAAGCAGATGAAAAACCCTAACTGAGAACTAAAAGAAACGAAGGATATAAATATAAAGTTTGCATCAGTCGTACCTCAAAACAGATGCAGGAAGTTGTTCCTCTTTCACGCCGTATCAAATAATCCACAAACCCTAAAATGAAGAAGAACAAGAATGAATGAAACTAAACTGAAGATGAACGTAGATGAACAAAATCTTATGATTACCAATACCTTGACGAACAAAAATGAACGGAGATGATAGCCAGACGAACGAAGAAGACGATGGATGCAGTTGCTTGTTTAGTTAGGGTTTCAGGTTTAGAGAGATGAGCTGACAATGGAGTGAACTCAAATGAAATGAAAAAAAGGAGAAAACTGAAACGTTGAAAATTAAGGAGTTTTTTAATCAGAATGTCAGACGTTTAATCCATGTCACCTTGTAAAAGCCAGCTGGAACGCCACCCTATCAAAAACTAACGGAAAACACACATTTTAACAGAATGGACCACATTCGTTAACGGAATCACAATTAAAGAATCTTATACTAACGTTTATTACATAAGGGACCAAACCGAAAACTGAAATTAAGTTAAGGGACCAAAGCAAGCATTAAGCCTTTTATATTTTACTAATATAAGTTAATATATACAAATGTATTTATATTAATATTTTAAAAAGTACATCACTATTAGACTATTACATATTTTAATAGAATTGTTTGTTTATTTCATATTTTAATAATAAAATTTTTAAAACTATTTTTATTGTTAAAAATTTTAAATAATATGATATTTTATTTTTCATTAATTTATTTTAATTTGAAATGCAGGTAATACTAGATAGAGTATGATATTTAGATGGGGAAGTTGGTAATTCGGAGGTAATTTTTAACCGTATTTTGATAATGTCTTGGCGATGGGTTGCTCTTGAATCTTTTAATCGGCGTAAGTGCAATTATTACGATTGGTTTAAGTAGCCGCTCGATTTTTTGTAATCTTCCGCTTCTGTATTTGGGTTGGAGTATCCCTAATATTCCTTTCTAAATATTATTGCTTGCTTATAAAAAGAAAAAGAATTTTTTCAAAAACAGGTATGAAGACGAATGTTACGATATCCTTGACCAAAGTCTCCCAATTTACATCTCTACTCCAAACATGTTGAAAGACCAATGATTAGTGACAACTTACAAGGGAGTTTTCTTTTTTTAATAAAGAATCCAAAACTTTGGGAGAAAGTCAAAAACCTAAAAGAACCAAATTAGTTACTGAAAACGTATTTATTATTTAATTAATTAAGTTGCATTCGATACCGTAAACGCAATGACAAAGATGAATGCATGTCAATTCTTAAGCCATTTTCTAATTTATCGCCATCATCACCGACCATATTTCCATGTATATTACGTTGAACTACTCTTTTTTTTTTATGATGCAACAATCTAGATTCCTTAATTAGCAAGTTAGTAGTCTCTTTACCATATTTTCTATGAAATGATTACTCAGAATTATTCAAATTAATAATAATAATAATTTGAGATAATGTGTTTAAATGGATAACAGTTGTTAATTATATAATGCTGATTCATTTTCTTAGCTAGAGAATTGGGAAATATATAATATCATCTGCTATCTTAGTTTCAAATACTAATTTCACATAACTAAGGAAAGAAGTATGAATGTTCTAGAAAGATAATGATATACATAAAAATCATGAAGATGCTATTGCTTTTTCTAGAAGAAGAAAAACTACGTAATTTCATGTACATTAAGAAGTCATTTCTTGGAAAGTCATCAAAAATAGAAAAAGAAAAAAATAAACTTATTGGGCACGCTTTCTTTTCGCTGCATATATATATATATATAGAAGCAATAACGTTGTGATATCTAAAAACTTATTTCCAATATTCACAAGAAAGTAACTAAGATGGGTCATGAACACTTATTACAACAGAAGCCTCCAGGAGCACCATACACATGCAGCGGTTGTAGACAACTAGGGTTTGGATCAAGTTACCATTGTCAGAACGACTCTCATTGCAACTATGTCCTACATGGAGAATGTGCATATCCTGATCCTTATGCCTTTCATCCATTTTTTGAGAAAAGCTATTTCGAATTTCACAAGAAACCACCTGGTGATAGAGAAAGATACTGTGATGCTTGTGGAAAAGATATACTAGGGTTTGTCTACCATTGCTCTACGACAGGATATGATCTTCATCCTTGTTGTTTAAAGTTGAAAAATAGAATTTCGGATGAAAGTGGAAGCGTGACATTGGAATTGTCCAAGAAAGTTGGTTCAAAGTGTGTGAAATGTAAGCATATGAGTGTGGTGGGAAAAGTGAAAGGGTGGTGTTATTATGATAGGAATATTAGTTGTTATCATGTGTCATGTTTCAAGGATTTGATACTTGAGAATTGGAAGAGGGGTTACTTTTCCCAAGCTGAAAGATCAATTGCAACTACAAATGAAAGTACTTCTACGAGTAGTGATAGGGATACTCAAATTGCACTCACGAGCATGGAGATGGATCAGCGTTTGAGGATTTCAAGGAGGGCAAGGACTATAAGCAAGTACACAAAGATAACAATTCTGGTATTCAAGCTAATATTTTCAGCTATATTTGGAAATCCTGTGACTGCTTTTGTTGCTATTTTGGAAGCTCTTGCTTCAAATTAGTTGACCACTGAGTAGGTATAGGAATTTCTGACTGTTCCTCATTTCAACTCCATTCTTGATTGAATCGCTTTTGTTTATTTGCTTGTCTTTCTGTAGTTTAGAGTTGTATTATTTAGCCTCTGGCGTGACTTTTTTTTTGTTTGTTTGTTTAGTTCATGTATTAGGTTGGTGTATTTGTTGTACTTTCCATTTGTATATTATTTTAGCCATTTCAATAAAACAAAGCTACTTGACCACACCTACCAAACAAACTTGGCTTTCTCTTTTAGTTCAATCCTTTTGATTTTGGTTACTTGAGTCTGAAACTAGACTAGTATTACCACACGAATAAAGCTACATATATTTATGAAACCTCAAAAGCAAATATATATATATATATATATATATGGTAAAAAGTATAATAATAGTGAAAATAATTGTTAAAATAGAATGAATAATTAGAGTTAAATGCGGAAGTAAAGATGAAAGTATTTAAAGACATGATTTTAATTAAAAATACTTACAAGAGTTGATTGGAAGATTCAAACGGGAAGAAGTATAATAATAGTGAAAATGATTGTTAAAATAGCATGAATAATCAGAGTTAAGATAAATGCGGAAGTAAAGATGAAAGTATTTAAAAACATGATTTTTAAAAAAAATACTTACAAAAGTTGATTGCAAGTTTAGGGATTCTAGATTGAGTCTCTCAATTTTTGAATGTCCTTCATAACAAACTACACTCTCTACACTCTCTTATATAGAGAAGAAAAATAGACAGACTTCAAATAAAATTCAAATCACCCTAAAATTATACAAACAAGTGGCTGACAAGGCCTAATAATGAAACAAATGATTCAAAGACAATGTGGCCCACATAGTCTTTAATTAATACAACATGCCAAAAAAGTAACATGCCACCATGGGCTTATAAAGACCAATATTATCTTCAGAAAAGTAATTAGATCTTATCTTCAAACATAATCTTTATACATCGAGATTTGTAATTCCATAATGTTGCACCCCAAAATTTGCCCTCCCTTTTTCAATCTTGGTTGGCGTATTCTTCATTTCATTTGCATCATCTTTTCATACATTGCATTGGTTCTAGACATGGGATCAAGGTATCTTTGGTTGTCCTCAAGAGGAGGAGTTGGTTTTTAAAGCAGGGATCTACATCATGATATTCTCAAGCTACAAGGTCTTCATACCCTCCAAGGTATCTCAACAAGTCCACACAATCATCTGGTGATTAGGGTTTCAAGTGTTTCAAGGGATTCATCTGTTCAAGCTCCTAGTGGCTCTGAGCTAGGATTTTGGGTCAAAGGCTACTGTCATACCCTAAATTTTGACCCTAAGATTTCACATCATTTGCATAATACTTTCATGCATCACTAACCCATCACAAGTACAAGATATGTGTGCTTACTTGCTTCACAGGTTAGGTGATCCCCCCTAAAGTTTAAGCAGATGAATAACCAAGAATAAGCATGATCTTCAACCTATCAAGTCTCTATATCATCCATGAAGATTAAGAACTTTCACTCATAAAAACTCAAGTGCAAAATTGCATCATGACAAGCTCATCAAGACTCAAGACCCTCAATGCATCAAAATTAGGGTTTTGACCTAATTCAATCCATGGGATGACTTGTGGAGCAAGGCATGACCCAAGACCTCAAGATATGTTTCAAATGCATCATGTTAGCCCATCCATATGATTGGATTGATCCAAAGGACTTGATTCATAAACAATGCAAGAATTCAAATCCATCTGAGCCACAAACTAGAGTTTTTATGAAAAGTCAACCATGCCTTTGACTTTTGACCAAAGCATGATCTCAAACCTTGGGACATGATTCAAGACACACTACGCCAAAATTGGCTTTTCACATCGCACCAAAGACAGCACTTTTTGGACAAAGCGTTGCTATAAGTCTTTAAAAAATTTCGCTAAAACAAAGCGCTATAAAAGACAACCTTTAGAAAGCGCTTTTTAAAAGTGCTATTAAATGCCCTAAATGGAAGCCACCTTAGACAACGCTTTTTGAAAAGCGCTCTTATAGGTTAACCTTAGAATGAGCTTTCAGAAAGCGCTGCAATAGGTCTTAAATTCTCCTCACTTTAGAAAGCGCTTTCTAAGGGAAGCGCTCTCATATGTAGCACTTAAGAAATCGCTTTTTGAAAGCGCCCTCTAAGGTCATTTATGAATTAAAATATAAAACACATTTCATATCATTTTCAGAAACTTCTTTTCATTTTCTGCTCTCGACCGTTTCTTTCTGCTGAAACCCTTGTGTTCAATCGTTCTTGCATGCTTTCTAAAACCCTTGCTTTCATTGCCGTCGTTCTGAAACCTTTTCCGTCACCGTTGCCGTCGTTCTGAAACTGTTGCCATCACCGTTGCCATCGTTCATTCTTGCATTCGTGAAGGAGAAGACGAAAACGAAAAGAAGAGGTATGTTGTTGTTGTTCTTGCTTCATACATTGTTCTTGCCGTTGTTGTTGTTGTTGCCGTTCATTCTTGCCGTCAGCATTGCCGTCGTTCTGTTGTTGTTGTTGTCGTTCTGTTGCTGTTGTTGTTGCTTCTGTTATTTTTTTATCAGAATGAATGTTTTATATAAATGTATTAAGATGAAATAGCATAAATGTTTCCGTTCAGTTTTTTTATCGTTCTGTTGCTGTTGTTGTTTCCGTTCAGAATGAATGTTATCATAAATGTATCAGGATGTTTTTGTTGTTGCTTCTGTTATCTTCTGATATATTGTTTGTGAAATAAAAACTTTATTATTTATGTATAGCATAAATGGTGTAGGTTAGTTGAATTGTGAGAGTTGGGGAATTTCAATGAGTAGGCCAAACTGTTATGGACTGATGTTAGAGCTACTAGTGAAATTTGAGATGATTAGTAAGCTAATTGTTATGTTAATGTATTATTATGAAAGTTAGTTTGATGTTGAATTGTTAGAAATTAGTTAAAAGTTTCTTTTAGAAGTTTCACAGAGTTATTGGCCCTTATGAAAGATATGCTTCCAGAGGATAATGTTCTTCCCAATCGAACATATGAGGCCAAAAAGATGTTGTGCTCTATTGGCATGAGCTATGATAAGATACATGTCTGTCCAAACGATTGCATTTTGTTTCAAAATGAGTATGCATCGTTAAATGAGTGTCCTAAATGCGGTGTCTCTCGATATAAGAAAAAGTTGTCTCCAGCAAAAGTCTTATGGTATTTTCCTATAATTCCGAGATTTAGACGCATGTTTCGTAGTGAGACCGATTCAAGACACTTGACTTAGCATGCAGATGAAAGAATTATTGATGGAAAGTTTCGACATCCGGCAAATTCACCACATTGGATGAAAATTGATGATGATTATCCTGAATTTGGAAAAGAAGCAAGAAACCTTCGCCTGGCATTAAGGTGCTTGTATGAAAAATTGATGCGGGGGACGGAATTGTCAAACAGATTCCGTTTCTTCTCTTGCACCCTTGTTAATGCACCGGCAATTGGTATGAATGCACTTTCAGTAAGAGACCACTTAACTGAGAGATTTATGGCCAGCAAGACAAAAAGTTTATTTCTTTTACCATATAATACTGGAAACGGGTAAGATTTTCATTCTAATTTCATTCTAATATTTAATTTGTATCTTTTGCGTAGAAATTATCCATCTAAACTTTTGTTATATTTTACAGTGGACACTGGTTGTTGGTTGCCATTAATCCTACAAGAGAAGTGGTCTATTATCTGAATTCATTGGATACTGATTGGTCAACATATCAGGATATGAAGGATGTGGTTGATACGTAAGTGAGATTGTTCGAAATATTCGTGTATATTTGTATATTTAATTATTTATGTGAGATTGTTCTAAATTTACGTTTTTCTTTTATAGAGCAATACTCGTATACCTAGCACAAAGAGAATCTCGAGAAGCACGCGCTAAAGCAACCAACGTTACATGGGTCAAAGTGGAGGTATATTAATTTTCACAATGATGCTTATTAGTGATGCTACTTGATAACACAAAACAACTATATATTAATTCTTATTTGTTTGTCTATGTGTAGTGCCCTCGTCAGCGTAATGGCATAGACTGCGGGTATTTCGTTTTGAGGTTTATGAGAGAAATCCTTCAAATGGATTGATTAGAGATTCCTATTACGGTATGCATGGATTTATAACTTAGGATTTATTTTAATATTTATCGGATATGTCATATAATTTATTATTTTTAACTAAATCATGCATATTTTGTTTTGTTATGTAGTACTTTGATGAATACGCGTGTCATCATTACACGAAGGATAAATTGCAAGAAATTAAGGAGGAATTAAGCGAATACCTTATTGTAAAAAGAATCCTATATAAGGTATAGGATTATGGGATTACGTGAATGTATAGTTTTGTGAATGGTTTATTTTATGGGATTGTATAGTTTTGTGAATGGTTTATGCCCTTTATGTGTTTTTGGATTGTAATTGTATAGTTTTGTGAATAGTTAATGTAAATAACTTGAATTATAATGGAAATGGTTTATGTGGTTTATGTGATTTATGGGATTAGTGGAAATGGTTAATGAACCATACTAGAAATTGTTAATGGAAATGTGAAATATACAGGTTTCTGCATAAAAAAATGGTTAAAATGAGATTTTTTAAAAAAATCATTAAAATTATACGTAGAGAAAAGACAGCGCTTTCTAGAAAAAGCGCTGTCTATAGTTCACAAACGAAAGCGCTTTTCCTAAAAAGCGCCCTCTAAAGGTATAGAAAAATTGATAACTAAAATTATAGGCATACATTAGACAGCGCTTTAAAAAGCGCTGTCTAAAGGGGGCCTTTAGACAACGTTTTTTCTTGAAAAAGCGCTCTCTAAAGGTATATAAAAAAATTCATTAAAATTTTATACGTATACATTAAACAGCGCTTTTTCAAAAGCGCTGTCTAAAGGCCCACTTTAGAGAGCGCTTTTTCATAAATAAAAAGTGCTGTCTTTACCTACGACAGCGCAACCTTAGGCATCGCTTTTAAGCGCTGTCTAAGGCCTAAAAAAGCGCTGTCTAATGTCTTGTCTGGCGTAGTGACATTCAAAAACACCCTTGGAGTCCATCCATGATGTTTAAAAAGCTCAAGGGTTTGATTACATAAAGGATCACAAAGTTCAAGATTCATCTGATACAAAAAGTCAACTGTGTTCAAAATCAAGTTTGACTTTTTAAGTTTTTGGTCAACTATGCCCTTTTCAAGTCACACTACAACAGATAAGACCTTAGACAGCGCTTTTTTTGCCCTTAGACAGCGCTTTTAAGCGCTGTATAAACCTGCGCTGCTATAGGTTTAGACAGCGCTTTGGTTAATACCAAAAGCGCTGTCTAAAGGTGGGTATATTTAATGAAAAGCGCTGTCTATGGTACCTTTATATAAAATTTTTCGTATACCTTAGACAGCGCTTTTGGTGAAAGCGCTGTTTAAGCCCTACCTTGTTTGACTTTTTTGGTATACCTTAGACAGCGCTTTCACCCAAAGCGCTGTCTAAGGTATACCTTAGACAGCGCTTTTGGTAAAAGCGCTGTCTAAGGTATACGAAAAATTTTATATAAATTTTTTAAAACCTCAATTTTTACCAGGTTTTTTCAACCAGAATTTGACTTGTTTTTGACCTGTTCAGAAAAATACCACAATTTGGAGATTCAAATCAATCCAATTTATCCTATTTAAATGTACCAATTTACACCAAAATTATATATCCAAAACAATTGGCAATTCAAACCAATATATATATTTAAAATTACAAACCAAAATTATATACTAGTACAAATGCACATATCACTTATACTAGTACTTTTGCATCCAACCAAAGGTATGCTTCAAATCTACATTATAGGTCCTGAAAACACAAAGATTGTAATTCAATTAAAAGAATACATAAACAAAGTTACACATATTTAAATTCTCATCAATTAAAGTAAGAGTACAATATTATACCTTGTAAAATTCTGAGCTCCATAATGAATTGACACCAATCCTCTTTAATTTCATCCAATTGAGAAATTGAGTAATGAGCACACTTGCATTCTTCAAAGTACTACATAATAATATAACATAGTTTGATTTAGTTTTAACTATTTCATTAGACATGAGAGATATGTGTTAATATTAAAATAACTCATAAGTTAGAAATACATATATCGGATGGAATCTCTATTCGATCCAACAAAAGAGTGTCTCTCATAAACCTCAACATGAAATAGCCGCAATCTATTTGATTGCGTTGCCGAGGACACTACAAATGAAAAGAAAATATGGATAAATCCTAAGTTTTATCAAGTAGCATCACTAATATAATAACACATGTGATAATTAATATACCTTCACTGTATTCCATGTAATAATGGGGTTGACTCTCCGCTGTGGTAGATGGCTAGCTCGTAGTGCTAGGAAAGCTTGTATAGCGCTAATAAAATATAAGTGAATATTTAGAAAAATTCACATAAATAAATAAACAAACAAATAAATATACACATTCATATTTAGAACAATCTCACTTACGTGTCAATACACTTCTTCAAATCCGGGTATGTTGTCCAATTATTTCCTAACGAATCCAGATAATACACCATTGCTCTGCTAGGATTAATTGCGACCAACAACCAATGTCCACTGTAAGATTAAACAAGTGTTAGATGGAAACTTTCTACATGACGTCAAAATACAAAAAAAAACTATAATAGATGAATTTAGAATGAAAATCTAACCCAGTATTAAACGGTAAAAAGAACAACTTTTCCATTTCTTGGTTGTCCATAAAGACGTCGCGTATATACGCCAGGACCTCATCTGGTTTATTGATTATTAAGGTTAAGTTGACAGACGTCGGGCATAGGAATGCAAATCTTTGCTGCAATCCGTGTGGGCGCATAACTCTGTCATACAGAAACCTTAAATAAAAACATCATTAACATTAGACTATTCATTTGAAACATAAAGTAAATAAGTTGTTCAATTAATATACCAAAGTAGATCGGATATATACCTCACGTATGTATTGACAACAGTGCCGCCCAATTCTTCATGATTGAAAACTTGCTCGAAGTCTTCATTACTAATAATTTGGTCATGTTCAAAGCCATAGATACCTTTCTCCATATGTATAAGACGAACACCTCCGGTGATAATATTTGTCACTTGTAGATACGTCTGGAGGCACGACCTAAACTTGGATATAGGTTGTTTTCTACCCCTGCTCTTCTTAGCACCAACATTTTTTTACATTGAAATGTTGCTAATCTGTTTACCAGGTAGCTATATATCATATAATTTGTTAGATGAAGTATAAGATATCCAATTTAACATTTTCTATGCATAAATATCATATAATTGTGATGTACCTGTTTTTTTGAAACAACGAACTCGGTATGCTCCGGAATCCGCTTATCCTTTGTTTTGGATTTTGTTGGAGTCTAAATAACATTACCATGTAAAAAATGAAAATAAAATGCTCATAAAATCTTTGAATCTACACATTAAGGTTAACAAAGGTTTATAACGGTTTTAAGCATACCTCATATCCTACGAGTATGAGGTTTGACGGCCATGCAACATACAACCCTATAGCATCTCGCACCAATGTTACATCCGAATCATCGTCAGGATAGGGTAATGGTGCTTCCTCCTCTATAGCAATATCAACTGATACTTTCAAACTTCCAGTAGGGAGGGATTTATTGTGAAGTAATTGTACCCCATTGTTATACACTTTTCCCTTTGCAACATTCCGATAAGTTGGTGAAGATAAGAAGAGCTGACATTGGGAAACGCCCTAAAACCAAAAATAAATATGCCATTGTTAATGTGTATATATGTCATTTAAATAATTTAAGCTACTAATTTAATTTCATAAATATATATATATATATAAATACCTCTGGAATAATCGGATGAAAGCTGCAGTTGATACTATCTTTCTCCGATCCATCTCTAACACATGAAGCGTTATCCCTTTCTTTTTCCTTTCGTAATTCCCGAACCTCAGCTTCTAGTGCTTCCAATTTAGCTTGAAGTTCTGCATTACTAGCAACCTTTCCCTTTTTAATATTCAAGGAGGTCGGGGTGATCCCAAATGCCTTACCCCTCACCCGACCAAAATACTCAGGGACATCTAATGCCCGACTAAGTATGCTCCTAGTATCGTCTGGAGATATAGACTGAGATAACGCCTCCTGAAAATCAGATGAATATCGAATATTTGTCAAATATTTGTTAATAAAGTTTTGATTTAATTAAAGAAATATTGTTATACTTACACATTTCTCAAATACTTGTAGAACCTCTACTGCAACAACTCCAGACTTGCCCACACGGGCTTCCTTCCACAAGACATGTGCAGGAAGAGATGTTTCAGAGCTATTCGCCTGTTGTAACTACATATAAAGCCAAATAATATGATCAACTATAACTCATGATGAACAATTATTATAGCATTACAATATATTGATACTTACCAAAGATTGCTCCAAACGTCCATATCCAACACGTCCTTTCCTGTATTTATACTTGGGAGCTGATGCTCTTTCCCGATTAATTGCACTTAATCGCGTAAATTCTGGGGTTTGCCGTTTGGATTTAAACGTTACCCATTCTTGTGGTGAAATCAAACTTGCATATTTAGATGGATACTCTCCATCAACAAAGTTATCGTCAGCATCCCTAAGATAGGTGTGGTTTAAATATGTCCTAAACCCTCTTAGGAGCTTCCCTGCCAATCTCATCAAAAAAGCTTTTCTTTCTTCCTCGACGTTGAAGCACCTCTAAAAAAACCATACACATTGGTTTGTACAAATAATTTGAAGGACATAATTAGTTGGCATAATTAAAGACATAATTATGGTACCTTTATCTCATTCCAAATTTTTTCTTTGGTTTCCTTCAACTGTTTGGATCTCCAATCATCACAAGTAATAGGAACCGCATTCCTTACAAGTGCACCAATGAAACTTGTCAAAGTATGACCGTTAGGCTCAATAAGTGTATTCTGGGCGCTCCAATGCACATTATAAGTGATGCCTTGATCTCTAGCACGAATTACTCTCTTCATAATGGTTATTCCTCTTCTAATCTCTGCTTCCATAGATCTGTTACTTCCAACCTGAATATCGGGATCATCATCATGTAGGTGATCATCATCATGTGGGTGATCATCATCATGTGGGTGATCATTGTTAGTAGCCATCTAACCTGTAATAAATAAATCAAGGATATCAAATATAATATATAACAAATATAATAAAGAAATCAAGGATATCAAATATAACAAATATGACATAATATATAACAAATATAAGAAAGAAATCAAGTATATAACAAATTTTACCTCTTTAGCTATAATGGCTAAAGAGTTGGATATGTTTTAAAATAAAAGTTTTTTAGAAGATTTAATAAAACTAAACTAAACTATTTAGAAGATGTTTTAAACAAAACTTCATTAAACAAAACTTCATTAAACTAAACTTCATTAAACTAAACTATTTAGAAGATGTTTTAAACAAAACTTCATTAAACTAAACTAAACTAAACTAAACTAAACTAAACTAAACTAAACGATTTAACAAATATAATAAAATATGTTTTAAAAAAAAATACTTGGAGTTAGCTCACTAAAACTAACCTAAACTAGCATGTTAACAATTCAAATTCCAACAACAGTCCAACTAATTTCGACCTAAACAATAACTTCATTAACAAAACTCATCAAACATACTCATCAAACATACACATTCACTACAAAACTTCATTAACAAATCTTCATTAACAAAACTCATTAACAAACTCATCAAATATACTCATTCACTACAAAACTTCATTAACAAAACTTCAAACATACTCATTCACTACAAAACTTCATTAATAAAACAGTCCAACATAACTTCATTAACAAAACTCATCAAAGAGCAGAAAGAACGAAAACTCATTTTCATTAACGTCATTAACAAAACTCATTTTCATTAACTTCATTAACAAAACTTAACAAAACACAACAACGACGTACCTTTAACGACGGTAACAACGGCAATGCAAGAACGAAATGTATCAAAGAGCAGAAACGGACGGACGACGACAATGAGCAGAAACGAACGACGACGGAAATCAGCAGAAAAGGACGGACGGCAAGATTTTTCGGTGAAGGTTTACGGTTGACGGACGGTTGACGGTGAAGGTTTTTCGGTGAAGGGTTTTGAGCTCTGTTCGCATGCAGGGGAGAAGAAAGAGCGGAAATATGAAAATGAATACTGACTATTCATATATTTTAATTTTATTATACCTTAGACAGCGCTTTTAATAAAAGCGCTTTCTAAGCTGGACCTTAGACAGCGCTTTTAAAAGCGCTTTCAAAGGTTGGCCTTAGACAGCGCTTTTGATTTTATTTTTTTTAATTTTTAAGACCTTAGAAAGCGCTTTTAACTAAAGCGCTGTCTAATATTTTCCATTAAATTTTTTTTTAAAATTTATAAGACCTTATAAAGCGCTTTTGACCAAAGCGCTGTCTAAGGTCTTATATTTTTTTGCGCTTTTACTTTTTTAAATGGCTAGTTTCCTTGTTTTTAACTTATAGCAGCGCTTTTGTATTAAAGCGCTGTCTAAGGTGCGATGTTATAACTTACTTTTGTTGTAGTGTCAAGAATAATGTTAATATGTAATTTGGATCATGATTGATCAAGAAAAATCAAGAAAAGTGAGATAACTTGTAAAAAGGGCAACCTTGGAAAACTTGAAAATTTCACTAAGTTATGGAAAAACATAATTTTTACCTAACTTTGCAAGGCTATAACTTATGATCCAAGCAACCATTTTCTTGGATCCAAATCTCAAATGATAGATCTTCTTCCATATTACAAGATTGTTGGGCTGAATCATCCCCCAAAAATGCATAGATTTTGAGATACAAAGCCATGAAGTTGGAAGAATTTATGCTTTGAACTTTGACACTTAGAAATTTTTAGGCAGAACCTGTTTTGTGTTTTGGCCAACTTTGAGGACATTTTTCACCATGATCCAAGGAGATTCAAGACTAAAGGCAAACATAAAAGTTAAAGTAGGATATCTCAGCTTTCCAAAATGTCCAAGAACTCCATCCAATTCCACTTGAGCAAAGAGTTATGGAGGGTGCAATACACCTTGCTGCAACTGTTTTGCAAAATCAGTTTTGGGCATTTCTTGCACTACACAATTTTGAAGTCAAGTGCAATGATCATGATCATACCAATTCAACAAATATCAGAATGAATCACCACAAACCTGCAAGATCAGGTATTGAGTTAAGAAGAATCACATTTGGAATGATGAAGTTTTGTCACATATGCCTTGAAATTCAAAGTGAATTTATGTGCAATAATGCACATTAAACAAATCCACTCTCCTCAGTCAAGATTCATGCAAAAACAACAATATAACCATCTGAGGAATGTGGATTTGGTCAAAAGGTATTTGTGCTACTTGGAAGTGATAATGTACCTTGGCATGGAAGTAATGGTATCTTGCCAAAAACATAGAATGAGCTCTTATCCTTCAAGCCATCACTATTCAGCCAAGACAAATCTATACACCTATAAATAGAGCTCACTTCTGATCATTCAAACCACCCCAAAACAACACAACACTTGTTTTCTCTCATTTCTTTCTTTCACTCCAAGTTTCAAAATTTTTAAAAGTGAGAATCGTGTTTTCAAAACCAGAGCTTCTTGGCTCAAACTTTTGGTTCAAACGCATCATATACATCATATATAAGTGATCCAAACACTTAAACACCATATGTAACATCAATTACATCAAGATCATAGCTCATCCCAACCAAGCTGCAGTTGGATTCGAGCTCTTCAATCCATAAGGTTTCCATCCATTCCAAGCATATCAACACATTCCTTGAGGTGTAGGGAAGTTGTCCATATCATCATTTCACTTTTGTAACACCTACAACTGAGGATTCGATCTCCTCTTGCAAGGTAAGCATGAACTTTTCAAACTCCATGATTCATGCATCATAAATGTTATTTCAAGTTACCAACATGCTTCTGGTAGTTCATAGATTTGTGTATAGGATTTCATATTAGTTTTTGCAAATTCTAGGGTTTATGTGTTCATGCGTAATAACTCACTCCACACTAAAAAGAAATGAAATTAAATATAACCATTGAGTTCCTTGTTTAAAAACAAGTGATTTTTCATGTTTACATCATCCAATTTCATTACGTATTGAGTGAGATAGCATAGATTTTGCAATTCCGGCTAGAAGTTGAAGATGAAGTTCTTCGCGCAAAAATTTGAATTTACCACGCATTTATCATATATTATGTGTTGGTTGTGTTTAATTATCACCAGCGCACACTGGCAAAGGCGTGTTTTGCTTGTGTCTGAGTGGGAGGGCGTGGGTTCAAATCCCACCCATGCCAATTTTTTCTAACACTTTTCCTATTTTTATATTTTTCATATATTATTTTCAAATAATTATTTTTATATTCAAATTTTATTATTTTTAAATGATGTTTTGCACACTTGTCATTCACACACTCTACTATTTTAATCCACAAAAAAATTCAAAAAAAAAATATTTTTATTTAATCACTTTTTAGTAAGTTGAAAATAAGTGATTTTTATGATTAAAAACCTTGAAAATGGATTTCTTCTTAATCAATTTTAAACCTAATACATTTTGATTCTCATATGAATAAAGCATAATGTTTTAAACTTTGTTTTAAGATCACAACATGTTTATTTTGACTTACACATCACTTACATCATGTTTAAATTCATTTGAAAAAAACACTTTTTTTTAATTCTTTCTAAATTAGGGATTTCCTCCCGATTAAACTTTTCAAGTTCAAATTTTGGGCCTCCACTTGGTATAAGCCCCTTTCCCTTTTTTAAACTCACACCATGATTAATTATTTGTTCATGTGAGTACTTTGTAAAAATCAAACTGGTTTAAACATTTCTTTCATTGAATCCCATAAATTCAGTCAACACTCATTTTCATCAAAACCAAATTTTGGGCCTCTACTAGAGTGTAAGTCCCAACCCCTTTCAATTTTCAAAATTTTAAAATCTTGGGCCTCTATTAGAGTGTAAGACCCATTAGTTTTCACATTTTTAAAATCAATTGTTATATATCTTGGGCCTCTATCCAGAGTGTAAGTCCCATCCCTCTCTTTCAAAATCCTCTTCTGTTTTCGAAACAAAGATAAGTCTTGGGCCTCTGCTTAGAGTGTAAGTCTTGGGCATCTGCTTAGAGTGTAAGACCCAACACCTTTGTACATAGAATAACTCTTTGGGCCTCTGTCAAGAGTGTAAGACCCACCACCTTTTCTTTTCTTTTCAATAAGTCATGGGCCTCTCCTTAGAGTGTAAGACCCAACACCTTTGTGAATAGAATAAAACACACAAATAAAACATTCAACACATCAAACCCTAAAGATGCAAAATATTCCATGAATTCAAACATGTCATATCAATGTATATACTTACTAATCTTCAATCATGTTTGTTCATATTCTGTTAAGTTTCTCTTGACATTTATATCATCCTTAGTTTAGATATAAGTCAAACAACCGGATCCCTTCAATCACAACTTTGTTCAAACAACTAGTTCCCTGGCGTCCTCTTGGGCCTTATACAAGCATCATTGCCTCCTCTTGGGCATCATACAAAGAATCTCCCCAGCAAGATTGCCTCCTATTGGGCTTCATACAAGGAGATTTGGGAAGTCTCATTCAATCCCCTAGCCACCTCTTGGGCTTCACACAAGGACCCTCAAGCTTCTTAAAAGCAAGAAATTATTTTAGCCTCACCATCCTAGGCTTTGTACAAGATACAATAAAATCTTTTAGCCTTGGGCTTTGTACAGGATACAATAAAATCTTTTAGCCTCGCCATCCTGGGCATTATACAGGATACAATAAATTCTTTTAGCCTCATTCATCCTGGGCTTTGTACATGATACAAATAAAAAGCCCCAAAAGAGTCAGTCAAATCCTCAGTATTAAGCCAGTCTCTTCAAACTTTCTCAACAGCTATTAGCCTTCTCCCAGGCTTTATGAAAATAATTTCTCCAGTCAACCAGCCTCAATCTTGGGCTTTATACAAGACAGATAAAACTCCCTATTTGAGTTAATCTTTTCCAGCTTCATATCTTGGGCTTCAATCAAGATACCTAAATAAACTCATCTCCTCACACATAAGACCTTAAGCCATCTTTGTAGGAAGATATCTTTTTCTAATCACTACAATTCAAATCAAACAATCAAAACTTTTTCCAGATAATTGATGTAAGTGACACTCTTGTTGATTCAAAATCCAAGTTGGAGTCCCTCCTTTATCATGGTTCAAAAACTTTTCTTTCATCTAATTGATGTAAGTGGCACACTTGTCGATTCTATATCCAAGATAAGGTCCCTCTTTTAGTATGTAAAGAATTCATAAAGGAAAAATGGCAATTCTTAACACAATAAGTTTAAAGCTCTTTCCCGTATGACATCACTCTCAAATGATTGTAGTGAATAGGTGAGATATCTCCCTTAAAGATGACAATTTGTCAAATCTTTCAAACACTCTTTTAGCTTCATCATCTTGGGCTTTGAACAAGATACAAAACAAACTTTTTCCTTCCATAGATTAGGAGGAACTACGAACTCTCTGATTTCCCCACCCCTCATGAAAACAAGAGGAATTTGCTCAAGCATAAGAATCAACCAAAACAAGATAAATGCGGACAAGCACAAAAATGCACACAAGAAACATTCACCACTCAATAGAACCGAACAATGATAAAGAATTAAATTCTTAAACAAATATCATAATTGGTTCAAAGAACAACTAAGTTTTCATACTTGAATCACTCTAACACTCCTTTTCAAAATAAGAATGAAGAAATTGACGCGTTTGCAACCGCCGGGAAATTTCACTCTCCCGGCAAACGCACCAATTTTGTTGAAGCTAGAATAGCAGCACGCTAAAATATATAAGTAACCCAATTTATCGTTCTCCACAGGGATCAGTACGAGGGAAAGAATGCCATTCAACGGTTTCTATATTACTAAGCTTATGATTAAAAAGTTCTGGTTTAAAGCGAACCAAAAGCAAGTGCGGAAAATGTAAAGACGGAAAATATAAAGTAAAGACAGAATTATAAATGGAGCCTTGTTGGAATTGGATCTCATCAATTAATAACACATGCATTCTTCTAATCAAGTAAACACAAATCAATCATTCGCCTAATATCCTCACGTATCACTCACAACAGAGGTTATGTCTAACGCAACGTCGAGAGAACAATCGTATTGTCTCATTGGTGATGTCTCACGCAACTCAACAACACGGAGAAGTAAGAGCTGATACTCACGCAAGTGTTAAGCCTAAATCTATGTCTAGAGTTCAGTCCTAACAGATATTACTATAACATCCATATCAAATAAATGATTTCTTCGTATTTAAGCAAGATCAAAATACGTACACACGCTTAACCCTTTTTACATGTATTCAACTAATTTGCCCAATGAATGTGAATATCCTTCTTCATCCCTATTATCACGCATCCTCGCGATACCGTATCGATCCTACTCATGCTAGCCATGCTACTTAATCAACACAACACAACAAAAGATAAAATGAATATCAACTCACAAAACCATGTCAAAAGCTTGTTCATTGATAGAAGAAAATCTAAGATCAAAGATTTGTAAAGGTTTTGTCAAAACCATAAACAATCAATCAAAGACAACAACAATAGAAAATCAGAATTCAATTCACACACATACATTAGATGAAATACATAAGGTATCAAAAGATTACATCCCTCTCCAACAAGAAATCAAAGCTCTTACCTTTTCTCCCTTGGAAATGAAGAAATGTAATGTTCTATGCTGAAAACTACAAGTTCTCACTCTCCAAAACTAAAAACTTAACCTAAAAAGTGTGAAAATTCTATTTATACAAGTTCAGGATTTTAACCGTTCGCACTGCGAACCATTCATTCGCACAGCGAATGGCTAAAAACAGGCACTTCAGGTGCCTCTTCTGATCAAACCGCCCCAGAAAACTCACGTTACTTCGCACTGCGAAGGATTTGTTCGCAAAGCGAACACTCGCTTTCCCGTTCGCAAAGCGAACTTTAGCTCTTTTTCCCCCTGCCTCATTCTGGGACCATTCGCTGGGACCTTCGCCAGAGTTCGCAAAGCGAACCTTCGCTGGCACTCGCCTTCCCATTAGCAAAGCGAACCAACTGATGCATTCCTCATTTCTTTGACAGCTTGCACCATTTCTTGTGTCTTACACTTTTGATCGTTTCATGCCTTATACTGCACAATAACACACATATTACAAGCACCAAAGGTATATTCTCAATGTTAGAAGAAAAACAACAATCATGAGTAAAATCAATGAAAACATCGGAAAAGAGTGGAAAAAATGCAAAGAAAGATATGTCATTTTTAGGTCAAATCTGCACTTAACAATTGCATAGATAAACATTACATAAATTTAACATTACATGTTATTAAAAAATAGGTGGTTCAGGACGTTGCAACATTCTTATAATATCTTCGGTTGATCTTTGAATCGTCCCATCTACTTCAATCAGACCCTTTTGTTGAGTAACGGTAAAAGATACTCCACAAAACCTTTAAATCATCATTCGTCTTCAGTTCAAGCACGGTGAACCATATATTCCTTTCGTTGTCAATCAAGGGCGAACGGTACTCGAGCTTGACAACTCTCCGATTTTCAAGATATCGCAAGAAAGTATTCAGTTTGGTTTTCAGGTCGACGAGAAGTACGCCCTTGTAGATTCAAAATTTAAGTGGGGGGTTTTGCACCATTGAAATACACAAATGCAAGATGGGGATAGGGGTTCATTATGTTTCTTGTAAAGAAAGTAAGATTAGAGACCGTATTTATAAAAGGTGAAGAACAATAAGGACCTTAAAAGCTTTATCCTATCTCCAGGAAAGATGTTGGAGATACATCTCAGGATCTGCCTTTTTCCCCCAAAAAATAAGGGTCTTTATGGAGATGCATCTTTGGAAAATCTCATGTGTTATTTTTATTAAATAATTAGCAGGTGTGTCCGGAGATGCGTCTCTGAAACTTCCCAAAAATTATACAAAACAGAACCATGGTATTATGCAGAGCAGTATTACAAAACACAAAAATTGTCCAAAAAATACCGCTCTATTTAATAGCATGATGCAGTGCGTTACATACAAAAAACATGCTACATTGTTAGATTACAACTAAATACATCAAAACATATGTCATTTCCTAAATCTATTGGTGGTCTGTCCTTTAACATACTCTTACACATTTCCAAAGCCCATGTAACATTGTCCTCTTTTTTAGATTCCATAAATGCAAAGCCGAATGATTAAGTCATCTCCGTAGAAGTCACACAAACAATTTCCAAGAGTGGAAGTGTTTACTTGTTAGTTTTGTATGTTGCGTCAATTATGAGCCCGAAGAGAAAGATGTTGAACAACTTCACGAAATCGGGATGAATCCTAAATATATCTCGAACGGTGACTTTATCCTCACATACTCTGTACCTTGAAACATAGTCTTCATCTTCCAAAAGCTTTAACAGTTGTTGCATCTCAGATATTGGTACTCTTACCGCATTGTTGTCCTGAGCACACACGTTGTATATTTGCTTGATGATTGAAACATTTTAACGGTTTTTTCCATTTAAAATATGCGAGTATGTTTTTCGGCGCCACCATGTTTACTGTCATGTCTGTAACAAGTTCACTCTCCTCTGAAACAAGGCAACATACAATGGGATGACTGACAAGCTTGTCATGCAAGGCATGATTATGTATACTATAAATCACATCAAATTTCCACGTCTCATCCGCCATATGATATCCTCGCAATTTAAACAGACACTCACAATTCCTCTATCCCGTGTCATCTCGTTTAAAGTTCCTAATCCTTGGTTAGTACGTGCCACTTCTTTCGTATATCATTGTTACAAATGCTTGTCTTTTATCCGAACCATTGTCAGATCTTATGATTACAACACCAAACCCCAATTTTTTGGCCTTCTTACAGATTCATTTTAGCATATATTCACAAATAATATACACTTCTTTATTTGTAAATTGTGCACGAACGTCTACCTCGGCAACAACCAGTCAGGCACCTGGTTTAACATCATCACTTGCTTCATCCGGTTTAACATAGTCATTCACTTTATCCATTTTAACATCACGCTTCACTTCGACCGATTTAACTCACAATAAATTTGAATAATATATTCGGGTGCACTATATATATTACCACCAATAACAGAAAAGCAGTGTTACATTTCAAACTACCAGAATAATCCAGAGATGCACATCCAGACCACACCTAACTTCGTCTGGAAATGCATCTCCGGAATCAATAAGAACGATGCAAGTAATGGAGGGTGAAATGAATGAACTTTACCTACAATTTCAACGTGTTTTTCTCTTTTTGAAGTGATGAATTACAAGAAAGATGTTTTGGTGTTGAAAAGTTGATTGAGAATGAGATAATTTTTTTCAAGGGTTTTGGAATACTTTCTTGTTTTAGCATGAAGAAGAAGCTCATGCAAGGCACTGTTTTATAACCTTTCCCGCTGGATATTTTCGGAGATGCATCTCTAGAAATATCACTAATTTATTATTTAAATCATTTGCGTGAATAACAAAACTACATAAGTAAGTGTAGGGGTATTTCAGAGATGCACCTATGGATCCACCCAAACAGCATATAAAGATGCATATCTAGACCACATATATATTTTTTAGAACAGGTGAAACTAAAAAAAGAGAAGATTGACATGATTTTAGTGCATCTGGATCCGGACGCATGAAATACAATTTTGATTTTTTAAGAGTGTGCTTTGCATATATAAGTGGTGGAAGAAAGAGTAATGTATGTCTTCAAAATAGGATTGCCAATCAAGTCCACATTCAATGGATATCTGCAAAAAAACACTCTCATGAATTGGTAAAAATCAATATGAGCATAGACTTGGGTAATTATCCGCTGAAATAAGCAGATATTTGTACATATACAAGTATCATAGTATTCACCCACTCTATATCTGTACAATATATAGTTTTATATTGGCTTATTTAGTCCTGAAATCCCTTAACTTAATTTCAGTATTCAGTTTGGTCCCTTGTGTAATAAACGTTACGATGTAGTCCCTCAAGAATCGTTCCGTTAAACAACTTGATCCATTCTGTTAGTTTTTTTGTAAAAACGTTAAGTATGTCGAGGTGGCATGCCAGCAAGGATTTTAGTTCATTTGTGAGTCAGCAATTAGCAATTTATAAACGAAAAGCATGATGAATGTTTAGGGTTCTTCATTCTTCATCCTTCCTTCATTTTTGTCACGTTACTATTCATCATCTTCTTCCTCCTTCTTCATTCTTCATCCTCTTTCATTCATATGTGAAAATGTCAATAAACTCCAGCAACAAACCGAAATCAAACACCCAAAGTTCTGGGTCATTTAACTCTGTTGTGATAAGAAAGAAAAAAATGGAGTGTTGGTGTGAAGAAGAGTGTGTGATGCGTACTGTTACAGATTTGAATAGTGTTAATGTTGGGAAAAAGTTTTGGGGTTGTAGAAATTAGAGAAATCAAGTGGAGAAGGGATGCAATTTTTTCAAGTGGGTTGGAGATGAAGTTGTTGATGGAAGGGATTTGAAGATTGAAAGGCAAAGGAAGAAGATATTCAAGTTGAAGAATGAGGTTTTGAGCACAAGAGGAATGTTGAAAAAGGCAATTTTGATTTGCATTATTAGTTTAGGGTTTAACATAGTTTTTGTAACAAGCTATTTGAAATAACTCTGTGGGCAAATGTAATAATGTGTTTAACGTAGTTATGAATGTAAGAATGTGTTATTAATGAAATCTGTTAAGTGTTTTAATTTTTTTACCAATGTTTAAGCAATTGTGTTATGTAATGGTCTGTAATGGTTATCAAATGGGTTGAATGTGATAAATTATTGTTTTGATATTGTTTATAACTGGTATGGATTATAACTGTAATGGTCTGTAACATATATTGTTTAGAACATGTTGATAAAATATTACTGAATCAATAACATGTTGATAAAATATTGCTAAATCATGTAAATAACATGTTGACAAAATGATATAGATATTGGTTTAACAAAAGCATTAAAGCATGTGTTCTTGACACTGCTACAAAAAGAATTTGTTCTTAGCACTGCTATAAAAGTTAAGTGGTACAGAAGTGAATTTGTTCTTAGCCACCAATACAACAATGCCTAAATAAGGTGTTCTTAGCCACCAATACAACAAAAGCCTAAATAAAGTGTGCATATGACACTGAGTTACACAAACATGAAAAATAAAAAGTGGATCAAGTTGCTTCAGGTTGAGTTGATGTTGTATGACTTGCTTCAGGGACACTTGCTACAGGCTGACTCGTTGCAGGAAGAGTTGCTTCAGGTTGAGATGCTTCATGTTGACTTGGACCAGGCTGACTTGGTTCAGGTTGAGTTGTCAGACTTGGACCTGGATGTTTGCAGGTTGCCTTGTTGTGCCCCATCATGTGGCATCTACTGCACCTGATGCCAAAGTTTTCTCTCTTTAGCTGAGTGTCATCCCTTATGCTCTATGAAGCATCTCTAGTCCTCTTCTTCTTTGGTCTGCCTGGTTGTCTTTTGATTGGTTGTGGTTGCAACTCATACATAACCTTTTTTCTCCCAAAGTAATTCCCCATTGACTGGAAAAATGATAGATGCATAGCATTCTTCATACACTTATTTTCTGTAGCAATCAAGGACATAGCTTTCAATCTCTAATTTTTGAGATTTCATGCAAGATATAGCATGACAACAAGGTAAACCTATCAGCATCCATTTTCTACAAGAACACACTTTGGTTGACAGATTGACAGTGTATTTTTCTTCATTGTATGAGATGTGTCTCACCTCATAGTCGTACTCTCCTTCACGCCTGTTAAATGGACAACAAACATTTAAAAACTGAGTTGGCTGAACCAAATGTAAAACAATCATTTAGATGAACAAATACCTCACAATCCAGCTTTTTGTTTTTTCAGACTCCTTTGTAATCTTTTTCTTGATGTTGGGTAGAATGTCACCTTCAAACTTGGAAATTTTCTGTCTATTTGACTCCCATCTTTGCATGAGATACACTCTGATCTCTTTAATCATTGTTATGATTGGTTTGGACCTAGCTGTCACAAAAACTGAGTTGAAGGCCTCTAACATGTTGTTTACTAGGGTATCATATAAAGGGTTTGTTTTGAAGAAAGCCTTGGTCCAAAACCTAGCAGGTAACTTTATTAAGTGCTTGAATGCCTCTACATTAACAGCCTTCATTTCCAACATCGCTTTTTCAAAAGCATTTGTGTAAGTGGCTGTTGCAGCTTTCCACATTAATTCCTTGAGTTTAACTCCTGGGAGTTTAAACTAGGATTCTCCATTGTCATCTTTTAACTCAATCATGCTATTACACTCCATTTGATCATAATACTATAGGATCTCTATACTTGGATAACCTAATCCTTTAAACCACCTAACACTTCGAAGTAACTCCAAAAATCAGGGTCCACATCCCACGTTTCCTCTAAGCCATTATAACCTACTTTCGTTAACTCAAAAAACTCACCCCTATGATGAACAACGCATCTAAAATGGCTCTCCATGACCTAGATAGAGCAGAAGAAAAACCCTAACTAAGCAGATGAAAAACCCTAACTGAGAACTAAAAGAAACGAAGGATATAAATATAAAGTTTACATCAGTCGTACCTCAAAACAGATGCTGAAAGTTGTTCCTCTTTCACGCCGTATCAAATAATCCCCAAACCCTAAAACGAAGAAGAACAAGAACGAATGAAACTAAACTGAAGATGAACGTGGATGAACAAAATCATATGATTACCAATACCTTGACGAACAAAAATGAACGGAGATGATAGCCAGACGAACGAAGAAGATGATGGATGCAGTTGCTTGTTTCGTTAGGGTTTCAGGTTTAGAGAGATGAACTGACAATGGAGTGAACTCAAATGAAATGAAAAAAAGGAGAAAACTGAAATGTTGAAAATTAAGGAGTTTTTTAATCAGAATGTTAGACGTTTAATCCACGTCACCTTGTAAAAGCCAGCTGGAACGCAACCCTATCAAAAACTAACGGAAAACACACATTTTAACAGAATGGACCACATTCGTTAACGGAATCACAATTAAAGGATCTTACAATAACGTTTATTACATAAGGGACCAAACTGAAAACTGAAATTAAGTTAAGGGACCAAAGCAAGCATTAAGCCTTTTATATTTTACTAATATAAATTAATATATACAAATGTATGTATATTAATATTTTAAAACGTACATCACTATTAGACTATTACATATTTTAATAGAATTGTTTGTTTATTTCATATTTTAATAATAAAATTTTTAAAAATATTTTTATTGTTAAAAATTTAAAATAATATGATATTTTATTTTTCATTAATTTATTTTAATAGAATAATTCACACCGGTTCCCTCCGGTTCGAAGACATGGGCGATCGAACAAGCGAACCCGACCGGTTACCTGGCCGGTTCCCGATCCAACCGATCCGACCGGCCGGTCCGGTCCGGTTTTTAAAACATAGTCTTTAATTAATACAATACGCCAAAAAAGTAACATGCCACCATGGGCTTATAAAGACCAATCTTATCTTCAGAAAAGTAATTTAATCTTATCTTCAAACATAATCCTTATACATCGAGATCTGTAATTCCATAATGTTGCACCCCAAAATTTGCCCTCTCTTTTTCAACCTTGATTGTCTTATTCTTCATTTCATTTGCATCATCTTTTCATACATTGCATTGGTTCTAGACATGGGATCAAGGTATCTTTGGTTGTCCTCAAGAGGAGGAGTTGGTTTTCAAAGCAGGGATCAAGGAGATAGTCTCAACTTCATGATATTCTCAAGCTACAAGGTCTTCATACCCTCCAAGGTATCTCAACAAGTCCACACAATCATCTGGTCAATAGGGTTTCAAGTGTTTCAAGGGATTCATCTGTTCAAGCTCCTAGTGGCTCTGAGTTAGGATTTTGGGTCAAAGGCTACTGTCATACCCTAAATTTTGACCCTAAGATTTCACATTATTTGCATAATACTTTCATGCATAACTAACCCATCACAAGTACCAGATATGTGTGCTTACTTGCTTCACAGGTTAGGTGACCCCCCTAAAGTTTAAACAGATAAACAATCAAGAATAAGCATGATCTTCAACCTATCAAGTTCTATATCATCCATGAAGATTAAGTACTTTCACTCATAAAAAATCAAGTGCAAAATTGCATCATGACAAGCTCATCAAGAATCAAGACCCTCAATGCACCAAAATTAGGCTTTTGACTTAATTCAATCCCTGGGATGACATGTAGAGCAAGGCATGACCCAAGTACTCAAGATATGTTTCAAATACATCATGTTAACCCATCCATATTATTGGATTGATCCAAAGGACTTGATTCATAAACAATGCAAGAATTCAAATCCATTTGAGCCACAAACTAGAGTTTTTATGAAAAGTCAACCATGCCTTTGACTTTTGACCAAAGCATGATCTCAAACCTTGGGACATGATTCAAGACATTCAAAAACACAGTTGGAGTCCATCCATGATGTTTAAAAAGCCCAAGGGTTTGATTTCATAAAGGATCACAAAGTTCAAGATTCATCTGATACAAAAAGTCAACTGTGTTAAACATCAAGTTTGACTTTTTAAGTTTTTGGTCAACCATGCCCTTTTCAAGTCAAGAATAATGTTAATATGTAATTTGGATCATGAATGATCAAGAAAAATCAAGAAAACTGAGATAAATTGTAAAGAGGGCAACCTTGGAAAACTTGAAAATTTCACTAAGTTATGGAAAAACATAATTTTTAAGTAACTTTGCAAGGCCATAACTTGTGATCTAACCAACAATTTTCTTGGATCCAAATCTCAAATGATAGATCTTCTTCCATACTACAAGATTGTTGGGCTGAATCATCCCCAAAAAATGCATAGGTTTTAAGATACAAAGCCATGAAGTTGGAAGAATTTATGCTTTGAACTTTGACACTTAGAAATTTTTAGGCAGAATCTGTTTTGTGTTTTGGCAAACTTTGAGGACATTTTTCACCACGATCCAAGGTGATTCAAGACCAAAGGAAAACATCAAAGTCAAAGTAGGATATCTAAACTTTCCAAAATGTCCAAGAACTTCATCCAATTCCACATGAGCAAAGTGTTATGGAGGGTGCAATACACCTTGCTGCAAATGTTTTGCAAAATCAGTTTTGGGCATTTCTTGCACTACACAATTTTAAAGTCAATTGCAATGAATCACCACAAACCTGCAAGATCAGGTATTGAGTCAAGAAGAATCACATTTGGAATGATGAAGTTTTTTCACATATGCCTTGAAATTCAAAGTGCATTTATGTGCAATAATGCACATTAAACAAAGCCACTCTCCTCAGTCAATATTCATGCAAAAACAACAATAAAACCGTCTGAGGAATGTGGATTTGGTCAAAAGGTAGTTGTACTACTTGGAAGTGATAATGTACCCTGGCATGGAAGTAATGGTATCTTGCCAAAAACATAGAATGAGCTCTTATCCTTCAAGCCATCACTATTCAGCCAAGACAAATCTATACACCTATAAATAGAGCTCGCTTCTGATCATTCAAACCACCCCAAAACAACACAACACTTGTTTTCGCTCATTTCTTTCTTTCACTCCAAGTTTCAAAATTTTCAAAAATGAGAATCATGTTTTCAAAACCAGAGCTTCTTGGCTCAAACTTTTGGTTCAAACACATCATATACATCATATACATCATATACATCATATACATCATATACATCATATATAAGTGATCCAAACACTCAAATACCATTTGTAACATCAATTGCATCAAGATCATAACTCATCTCAATCAAGCTGCAGTTGGATTCGAGCTCTTCAATCCAGAAGGTTTCCATCCATTCCAAGCATATCAACACATTCCTTGAGGTGTAGGGAAGCTGTCCAGATCATCATTTCACTTTAATAACACCTACAACTAAGGATTCGATCTCCTCTTGCAAGGTAAGCATGAACTTTTCAAACTCCATGATTCATGCATCATAAATGTTATTTCAAGTTACCAACATGCTTCTGGTAGTTCATAGATCATTTACCCTCAATCAATTGCTGTTTATCATTCTTGTATAGGATTTCATATTAGTTTTTGCAAATTCTAGGGTTTATGTGTTCATGCGTAATAACTCACTTCACACTAAAAAGAAATGAAATGAAATACCACCATTGAGTTCTTTGTTTAAAAACGAGTGATTTTCATGTTTACATCATCCAATTTCATTACGTATTGAGTGAGATAGCATAAATTTTGTAAATTCGGCTAGAAGTTGAAGATGAAGTTCTTCGCGCAAAAATTTGAATTTACACGGATTTATCATATATTATGTGTTGGTTGTGTTTAATTATCACCAGCACACACTGGCTTAGTTGGCAATGGCTTGTTTTGCTTGTGTCTGAGTGGGAGGGCGTGGGTTCAAATCCCATCATGCCAATTTTTTTACCACTTTTCCTATTTTTATATTTTTCATATATTATTTTCAAATAATTATTTTTATATTCAAATTTTATTATTTTTAAATGATTTTTTGTACACATGTCATTCACACACTCTACTATTTTAATCCATAAAAAAATTCAAAAATAAAAGATTTTTATTTAATCACTTTTTATTAAGTTGAAAATAAGTGATTTTTATGATTAAATACCTTGAAAAATAGATTTTCTTCTTAATCAATTTTAAACCTAACACATTTTGATTCTCATATGAATAAAACCTAATGTTTTAAACTTTGTTTTAAGATCACAACATGTTTATTTTGACTTACACATCATTTACATCATGTTTAAATTCATTTGAAAAAAAACATTTTTGATTAATTCTTTCAAAATTAGGGTTTTCCTCCCGATTAAACTTTTCAAGTTCAGATTTTGGGCCTCCACTTGGTATAAGTCCCTTTCCTTTTTTTAAACTCACACCATGATTAATTATTTGTTCATGTGAGTACTTTGTAAAAATCATACTGATTTAAACATTTCTTTCATTGAATCCCATAAATTAAGTCAACACTCATTTTCATCAAAACCAAATTTTGGGCCTCTACTAAAGTTTAAGTCCCAACCCCTTTCAATTTTCAAATTATCAAAATCTTGGGCCTCTATTAGAGTGTAAGACCCAGCAGTTTTCACATTTTCAAAATCAATTGTTACATATCTTGGGCCTCTATCCAGAGTGTAAGTACCATCCCTCTCTTTCAAAATCATCTTCTGTTTTCAAAACAAAGATAATTCTTGGGCCTCTGCTTAGAGTGTAAGTCTTGGGCTTCTGCTTAGAGTGTAAGACCCAATACCTTTATACATATAATAACTCTTTGGGCCTCTGTCAAGAGTGTAAGGCCCACCACCTTTTCTTTTCTTTTCAATAAGTCATGGGCCTTTGCTTAGAGTGTAAGATCTAACACCTTTGTGAATAGAATAAAACACACAAATAAAACATTCAACACATCAAACCCTAAAGATGCAAAATCTCCCATGAATTCAAACATGTCATATCAATGTATATACTTACTAATCTTCAATCATGTTTGTTCATATTCTGTTAAGTTTCTCTTGAAATTTATATCATCCTTAGTTTAGATATAGGTCAAACAACATGATCCCTTCAATCACAACTTAGTTCAAACAACTAGTTCCCAGGCCTCCTCTTGGGCCTTATACAAGCATCATTGCCTCCTCTTGGGCATCATACAAAGAATCTCCCCAGTAAGATTGCCTCCTATTGGGCTTCATACAAGGAGACTTGGGAAGTCTCATTCAATCCCCTAGCCTCCTCTTAGGCTTCACACAAGGACCCTTAAGCTTCTTAAAAGCAATAAATTCTTTTAGCCTCACCATCATGGGCTTTGTACAAGATACAATAAAATCTTTTATCCTCACCATCTTGGGCTTTGTACAGGATACAATAAAATCTATTAGCCTCGCCATCCTGGGCATTGTTCAGGATACAATAAATTCTTTTAGCCTCATTCATCCTGGGCTTTATACACTAGAAAACTGTGTTTTAGAGTCGGCTATTTACAAACGCTAAAGTATAAAAAATGGACGCTAACATGTTTTTAGCGTCGGTTTAGAGTCGGTGTCGGGCCTAGGATAAAAGGTTCGAAGCTAATGGGTAGCGTCGGCTTAAATTAACCGAGGCTAAATAGCGTCAGTTAAACCGAGACTAAATGGACACTAAATTAGCCGACGCTATATTGTTTCAAAAGCATGGAAAGTCAATGATTATGCTTAGTGTTGAACACCCCGACTCTAAAGTCAACAACATAAAAGTCAATATTTCATAGCGTCGGTCTAACTGACTCTAATTAGCGTAGGTTCTGCCAACTCTATGGTCAACTGATAAAAGTCAATAAAAACTTTTAGCATCTGTCAAGCCGACTCTAAATAGCGTAGGTTTTTCCAACTCCATGTCTACCATTGGATAGCTATAACAACAGACATTAGGTTTCATTCACCATGCAATGTCTTAATTTCAAGTAGGCTATATGTTGGCCATTAGAGTTGAAAGAGCAGCTAGAATTAGAGCAAGAAAAGAGCAGACTGAGGTCAACTCTCTTACCATGATATATCTATTTAATGTGTTACCACACAGTTTAAAGTGTCAAAAACTTACGAAATATCTATTTAAAGTGTCAATTTCAATAGGAATTGCCAATGAAAAGAGCAGACTAATGTCTTAATTTGAATTGCCAATTTAAAGTGTCAAAAACTTTAGATATATCTATTTTAAGGCAACATTCCCACCAATTTAAAGTTTTGAGAAGAGAGGACACAAAAAAATCAACACATACACACAACAGAGATAGTGAGTCAATTTCAGTGGCTAAGAGATATTAATGCAGTAACATTTACGAGAACTTACGTAAGTAGATGCAGCACGATTGTCAACCCAGTCACCATTTTTCCTCTTGTGCGTTTTTAAAAATAACTCATCAGGACGCACATCCCTTTGAAGTTCACGTGACTACAAATAATCAAATAATCAATACAGAACTTATGTTATTACAAAACCATACGGCCTGTGGTGTGGATTTTATTACTTACGAGTTCGTGTGCAACATAAATATGAGCCTTACGGCCTGTGGTGTGGACTGCTCCGCCTCTTGCAGAAGATCGATTGATCTTGTTTTGAGAAGACATAGCCAAGAACTCATCCTTTTTCTAATAAGTTTGAAGTTCAACCCAAGCATTCTCACCAATCCATGAAAGTCGAGTCCCTTTTTCCCTCGCCTTCCTCAACATGTCATTTAATCGTTTTCTTCCTTTTTTTTCAATTGCGATATAGCCAAATGCATGATCGCAAGGATCCCACGAAACCTTCTCCTAAAAATAATAAAAATCACATAATTAATATTTAATAACTGATCAATTGCTTGTTTAAATATATATTGATCAACTTAAATGGCAAAAGTCAATAAATACTTACTCCAAACAACTTAAACCAATAATATTTTGTATTAGGGTCGAGTACACTCCAATGATGTATAGGTTTAAAAAATTGTTTGCGTATTGCAAAATTAATAGCACCTGCAACTTCTTTGGCAGGAACCAGCCTGCAAAAAATTGAAAGATTCATCCTTAATATACCAGGATATAAGGAGAGGATCTAAGCATCAAGGGGTGAGAGTGAACCAGTATAATGCAAGTCAATTGATTTTTTGACAAAATTTAGAAATAAAAGAGCATCTTAAGACGAAAGTAGCCAACAATAAAGGCTAAAAAACGGCCAAATTAAGGTACTTGAAGAGTAGTTCCAGTGACCGTCAATGATTTCGTATTAGAGAGCACTAGCAGCCAACTCAGTAGAAACAAATAAGGATGCGTTTCTTTTTCAAAAAATGCAACTGGTTAAAAACAAAAAATTGCTTAGAGTTGTTGTATTAACTTTCACGCCACAGCTGTCAAGGACCAAACTATGCAACTGGTTAAAAATAGAAAATTGCTCGACGAGCTCATTATTATCGCTGGCATTAAAGTCAAAATTGACTAGATGCAAGGTCGTTAACACGGGAAAGTCGAGAGATTTTGGAAACGTTATTTCCCCAAAACCTGTACTAGGGTAAACAGAAAGCTTAAGATACATTGATGTATCACAACAAATCAATCAATAATATCACAACAACTATAGAGTATAGAAACCATAGCTAATCACGATTCAAATCACAGTTTTGATAAAAAAAATTCAACATCCACCACAAACAATTAATGTCTCCTAGTTTATAAACTAAGGATCTAGCATCCCTTAAGCTTCAACATGCATACATAAAAATTGGGTTTTTTTGTTGACCCTTGAAAATTGAAATTATTTGTTTTTCTAAAGAAATTCAGATCCCTTAAGATTAGAATGAAAATTATTGATAAACAAGACCCTTTGAGAGATTCACATACAAAACATGAAAATTATTAATAAAACAGAGAAAAAAAAGGTAAAAATGAAAACTTAAGATTAGAATGCGAATATATATGACTTACCCAGTACCAGATGGTTTTATGATAACCTTTCCATTCTCATCTACTATTGGCACAAGAGGTTCTTGACCCACCGCCTCAACTTCGTCATCATCATCATCCATATCTTCCTCATCATCCTCTTCATCTAACATATTTGAAGGGCTAGCCATTGTTTGAAGGTTTATACTTTGAGGGCCAGCCATTGTTTGATGGGTTAAAGTCGGAGTAGGCATAAACCTACATTCCTCAGAGGTAGCGGCATGAATATGTGCAGGTGTTGGTACTACATTTGGAGCTGGTGTTGGCACCGACGATGCAGCCTGCACGGACGATGTTTTCTGAGCTGATGTTGGCACCGACGATGCAGCCTGCACGGATGATGTTTTTTGAGCTGATGTTGGCACCGACGATGCAGCCTGCACGGACGATGTTTTCTGAGCTGATGTTGGCACCGACAATGCAGCCTGCAAAGACGATGATGTCGATGATGCAGCCTGCACGGACGATGATGCCTGATCTGATGTTGGTACCGACGATGCGGCCTGGACGGACGATGCTGCCTGAGCTACTTTATTAACAGGTGTCTTAACGGTAGGCTTCTTGTTAATTATGCGATTTCGTTGTTCTTGAAGTTTTCCTAGTACTAATACCTTAGCTTTCCCACCTCTTTTAGTCATCTGTTGTCATAAAAAAATAAAAGGATTAGTTTTCCTGCAAACAACTGAATACACTAGGCGAGATGTAATTATCAGTAGTATGCTGGGAGTTGGATGCCAGAGTAGAATTGGGGGAGCTTGAACACTGTCTCTTAGATAATAGACTATTTACTAAGAGCAATTACATTAACAACACAACACATAACAGTAACAATAATAATAACAATCTAAAAAACTAAATTGAATTGAATCACATTTTTATTGCAGACTGTTGTCCTAAAAAAGTAATTTGGAAAAAATGGAAGTTAACTTTATTTCCTAAAACAAACTATGTATACTTATCAGATCCAATTAATAACCATCTTTTATTTGCAAGTGTTGAATTATTTGACATTGATATCAAGGAACAAAAGGTGACTATGAAAGGAAATGTAAATGTAGAGCAGTTTTATGAGATTGTCTCTAACTTCAGTAAGTGCTAGGACTTTCGATCACTTGCGGTTAGTTCAGATGAAAATGCATGTATGAGTTGAAAAAATTAGAATGGAATGTATGCATGGAGACAACTGTTCTGTTGCTAGGTAGCTTAAAAATTAAGACAATTACATTCAACTCCTGTAATGGCTCTAATGGTTGCACCAAAGCCTTGAGTTTATAGACAGTTCTCAAGCATAATAGTTTATAGACAGTTAATAAGATTAATGCTTGAGTTTATAGACAGTTCTCAACCTGATTCCTAATTCACACTCCAACCATTTCAAACTGTAGTTATTATTCCAATAACAGTACATCTGGTATTTCTCTCTCAGGCACACACATAAATAAGATGAAATAGAGTGCAACCATTTAGTAAAAGAGTTTGCATAAATGTATACAACTTCTGCTGCTCGTACAATTTTGAATCAATACATACACAACAAGAGATAGAGGAAAAGTCAAGGAAATACACATGCTCAAATGTTGCAACTACTGTCACGAAATGCAAATGATATTAGAATATTTAAGATGCATATTAACCTTTGCAATCATGCTTGTTTTAAAATGCCGAGTGGAAAAAGAATGACTTGGAAAATATCATAATGGAGAGTAGTTTGTGGATAAATGAAATAAATAAATGATGTGATTATCACTACAATGAAAATTCATTGTATTAAAATCTTTGCTAAGCAAATTCTTAGCAAACCACACTAACCACTTACATCAGAATAACACAAGTGCAGTTGCCTTTGGATGTTAGTGTTGTATTGTTTGATTGATCAATGTCCTCTATCTACTTCACTAGGAGAACGATCAAAAATTTCTTCAAACACATCTACTTGTGAGTTATCACGTAAACAAGGTATTAATTCAATTTCTACAGGGGATAGCACAGGTAACATCCCATTAGATTGATAAGGTACTTCATCCTCTATGTTGTCAATCTCCACGCGACCCCTTGGTTTTGTGGTGATTTCCGCACACCATCCACGCATATCTCTACACATTTCTAGATAGGGGACATAATACATTTGTCTTGCATTTTGCGCAAGGATGAAGGGATCATAAGGACGATAATGTTTATCCATCTTAATATCCACAGTTTTATATTGTGGATGAACCTTTGTGCCTGTATTCGTTGTTGGGTCAAACCATTCACAATAAAAAACTGGAATCTTCTCCTTCAGACCAAAGTAATCTAGCTCAAAGATATGTTTGATTATTCCATAAAAATCATCCTTTCCTCCTTCTGCAAGACCTTTCACGTGCACACCACAATTGTTAGTTTTTCTACCTTTGCTCCATTCTTCGGTATGAAACTTGTAACCGTTGATAAAATACATGTTCCATGATATGGCCATTGATGCAGGACTGCGAGACAAGGCAATTATATCTTGGTTAGTAACTCCATTTGTCTCCTCATTTACATATTTTTCCAGCCATATGGGAAACTCTGTATGTATGCGCCCAGATGAATCTTCTATATCTAGAGAGTGGTTCTCTAAGAATATGCTGAAATCAATCACATGATTCATAAGTAAAAAATAATTATGATATGGATCAAGAATTTAATTGAATATATTATGATGCATACTTACTCAAGATATGGTTTAATCTCATCACAATTTATCAAGACATGCACATGTGAAGACTTCCATTCCATATCTGATAGAAAATACTTTCCCGACTTCCCACTTGGTCGACCGCCACTTTGTAGAAAGGACATTGTAGGTAGAATCTCATCATTGTCCAAACGAGGGTTGTTACTAAGACTAGTGGTTGGTAACAAACGGAAAGAGTTGAAATAGTGCGAACAAAAGTAATTTGTCTCGCGATGTATATAATCGGTGCATATGGAACCTTCAACTCTAGCCTTATTTGTCACTGCCCTCTTTTAGACTCCAATAAATCTGCACATTCAATCATTACACATTTATTAATTTATGATAAACATGTAATCACTTAATAAAATCAACCACAACAATTACTTTTCGAATGGATACATCCACCGGTACTGTACTGGACCACCTAGAATTGCTTCTTTGGCAAGATGGATTGGAAGATGCTCCATTGAGTCAAAGAAACCAGGTGGAAAAATCCTTTCTAACTTGCATATGATAATTGGAATGTTCTTATCCAACTTAACTAAGTCGTCCATCCTCAATGTATTACAACAAAGATTTTTAAAGAATCGACTTAGCTCAGTTAATGGTTTCCAAACCAAATCCGGCAATGAATGGAAGGCAATTGGGAGTAAACATGACAGTCATGGCTCTTCATCCCATGCACCGTACCCTTTTCGACATTGGCACACCTACTGAGGTTTGAAGCATATCCATCTGGCATTCTCAATTCCTTAAGCCATTTACAAACCAACTTGGCTTCAGATTTGGTCAAAGTGTAGCTAGCCTTTGGTTTACCATTCTTTCCGTTTTCTAAGGGTTGGAGCTCTAAGTCCCCGCGAAAGCATAATTTAGCCAAGTCTTCTCTCGCCTTTTCTTTATCCTTTGTTTTGTCCTTAACATTCATGACAGTGTTAAATATATTATCGAACACATTTTTTTCTATGTGCATCACATCAAGGTTATGCCTTAACAAGTTATCCTTCCAATATGGGAGATCCCAAAAAATACTTCGCTTTTTCCAATTGTGATCCACTCCATACCCTTCTATTTCTTTCCATTTCGCCTCCTATCCAATTTCAGTCACTTTTGGAAAATTACTTATTACCTCCCATATATCTTGCCCTGTGGAAATGGGAGGTGGCCCATCTGTCACAACCTTATTTTTTAGGAAACTTCTTTTACTCCTTCTGAAGGAGTGATCAGCATGCAAGAAACGACGATGACAATCAAACCACGAATTCTTATGGCCGCTTTTCAAGGTGAAAGCATCAGTGTGTTCCATACAATGAGGACATGCCAATTTACCCTGTGTTCCCCATCCAGATAACATACCATAGGCTGGAAAATCATTAATTGTCCACATCAAGTAGGCTTTAATGATGAAGTTTTGTTTTGTAGATATATCATAGGTCAATATTCTATTGGACCACAATCGACGTAGATCATCAATCAAAGGTTGCAAGTAGACATCTATCTTCAACTTTGGATTTTTAGGTCCGGGTATGAGACATGCCAAAAACAAATATGGTTTGGTCATGCACATTTCAGGGGGTAGATTGTACGGAGTAACTATTATTGGCCAACATGAGTATGGAGAAGTAGACGCTTGAATGTAAGGAGTAAATCCATCTGAACACAAACCTAACCTTACATTTCTAGGTTCCCTAGCAAAGTCAGGATATACACCATCAAAGTGTTTCCACACTTTTCCATCTGACGGGTGGCGAAGGATGTTGGAACTATTTTTGTTTATGTGATGCCATCTCATTTCAGCTGCCGACTCAGTTGATGCATACAATCTTTGTAATCTGGGAATGATTGGGAAGTAGAACATTCTCTTCACTGGGATATCTTTGTATTTTCCCATGCCAGTCTTGCGAGGAATGAACCTAGGAGCATTACAAAATTTGCACTCTAACAACTTACTATCATCCTTGAAATATAACATACAACCATTCTTACAATAATCGATCTTCTCAACCTTTAGCCCTAACTTAGATACCAACTGTGTTGCTTGATAATAGTTCTCGGGCAAGCATTTTTGAATTGGACATACACTTTTAAGCATCTGTGCAACAAAATCTAAACCTTTTTGTGAAACATGCCAATTAGACCTAATTTCAAGAAGCTGAGTAGATATTGATAATATTGATTGGGTAGCTCCCTCATAAATGAGCTTGTTGAAAGATATCAACTTGTCATAAAACCGTTTAGCATCTTCGTTGGGAAACTCATCCTCCGTAATTTCCTCATCTTCTGTGTTATCATTCACGTGAGAGAATCCTCCATAAGGCCTAAAAGCATCATACACCATCTGATTCATTGCCTCAAATTGGTCATCATGATGTACATGCTCACTACTATTTGAATCATCCCTAATATTAACATTGAGCTCTACTTCTCCATGTTGAGTCCAAACCCAATAGTTTGATTGAAACCCATCTCGATACAAGTGAAGTCTAACATCAGTTGGTGTACTTATCTTGAGACACTTGTACTTTATACACGGACACCTAATCCCTCCCTCGGATTTAAAAATAGGTTGTTTCAAAGCCTTCTTTATGAAGTCTTTAACCCCACGAACATACTCTTCTTTCAATCCGTGTCTATTGGAATATACTCTATCGTACATCCAACTACGATTCATTTTCTATAAGGCAAATAATTAACTTATCAGCCAATGAACATTAAAACACATACTTTAATTTATTTTTTAACTTTCTGCCTAAAACAATAAAAATCAAATGAGGTTAAAAAGTTCCCATAACAACATAGTATAACTGTGTGGTAACTCTACTTTTCTTGTAACTTTTTATATATTGAATCTCAACTATGGATCACTGAACTTAAGAAGATTTTATATTCTCTAACTCATTACAATCATTTATCAAGAATGTAGTTACCGTAAAATGGAATTCAACATAAACAAATACAAGATTAATTTTTTTAATCACTCTCAAAAAGACAGAAAATTAGAAAGTAAACCAACAACATTAAAAGTCATACAAATTCTCTCCCATGTTTTATGTCGGATAAACTACAAATAACTCCAAATCTTCACCTGTCTTTGATCTATTACTTCATAAACCTCTCTAGCTACCTATTCAATTTGACTCAAACTTATCATATACTTTATTTATCTCTCACATACATTTTGTTTTTCATTATGGAAAACTGAGCCTTAAACAAAATGTAGATGAAAACACAGTTTTTCATTTTCTTCTGTTACATATACTTTTAGCCTAAAACAATTGAGGGGAAATATGAATTTCTGACCTTTGGTGTGCCTGGTGTTTCACCGTAGGATCCGTCACGGAAAGATGAACCTTCAGCCTCTTTATATTACACCTGCAAGAGAAATTCAACTAATCACCAAAACCATAAAGATACACAAACTGTGCCTCATCTTTTTCTCTTTATATTACAAGCACAAAGTGTGAACTTTGTATTATAATAATAGCAAAACAATCGTCAATGCATGCAACATGATACAAAATAGGCCAAAAATCTGTACGTATACTCTAACAAACGAAGACTTTGCATGTATAAAGATTAAAAAAAAACTCTAGAACACTTATCCAATGGCAAGAAAAAAAGTTGATTGCAAGACACATGCATAGTGAAAACCAAAAAAGATTGAAGGTACTGCAGTGAGAATATCTGTTATAGTCTATAATGCTTTTTGCAACAGGACATGAACTGCAGTGAACACTGCCTTATTTTCTTTTTTCTAGGTACTGCAGATTGAAGTAAGGAAAATATTCTTTTGATGCTAAAAACATCAGGTAACAAACAATCTAATGGTTTCCATCAAGTGCAACATTGATGCCTTGTTCTCAGAGTACCACACCAGTGTAGGGAGTGGAATCTGCTTATCGGGAGGATGCACAGATAGCAAACAACATGCTGTAACAATTTTAACCATACTGAGTTCTGCAGATGTAATGTAAATTTTGAACTAGGTTTGGTGGGGTGTGCCAGGCTATTGCAATTGTACAATGCAAAAGCGACACTTGAGAGACCCATGTGTTATTCATACTTTAAATGTTCACAGAGTGAGCTCAAATAGGAATTCCTCAAGGATATCAAATATAAACAGTAGCCTCATCGAAGACGCATCAAAATTAAACACAACGGTATACGGCAAGCATTTTAATACAGATTACATTTTATATTACTCATATTATCAAATGATTCACAGTAAATTAACACAAATAATAGAATTAAACTTGCTATCTTAGTCTCAAAGAAATTCAGACACATAAGTTACAACAACAACAATAATGAATCAAACTTGAAACGAAAACTCGCGAGATCAAAATAGAAACGTTCGAAAAAGCTGCAACACTAAAACCCTAGTAAACAAATGCTGGAAATTGAAGAATCGAATGAATGAATACATTCAAGTAGTACCTGAGTTGAAGAAGGCAGTGATGAAGAAAACCCAAACTTGAGCTCAATTGGTTTCCTTATTGAAACGATTTTTGAGCTTACTTGAGACAAAAGATGAAAATCAATTTCTGACTCAAGAAAGAGGTCACAAGAAATGATTGATGAATAACTTAACTAAAATAGAGGTCAATCAAAACATAACTTGAAGTGAAATCTGAGGTCAATGTTTTTCCTTCTTGAAGTGATTTCTGAGCTTCCCTGAAACGATTTCACAAGAAATGATTGATTGAAACTGGAAATGGAAAATCATTTACAAGTTGAAAACATGAAACAAAGCTTGAAGAAGAAAACGAAAATATGGAAACGAAAATCTAGAAACGAAGAAATGTCACAAGAAATTTCTTAACTTACCTGAAACGATTGATTGAGGTTGGAAACGTGAAATTGAATCAAAATCTGGAAACGTGAAATTGATTAGGGTTCATGGAGGGTTTCATGGTTATCGGAGGATTTCATGGAGGGAATTTCATGGAGGATTTGTTGGGTTAGGGTTATCGGCGGGTTGAAAGAGAAAAAAATTCAGAGGGAAATGAAAAGATTGGCGCTTCAATGGAATTTCATTAGAGTTATTACGTAGCGTCGGTACAGCCGACTCTAAAAAATAAATAAAATATTTAAAAATGTTATATAGACTCTAAATAAATGAATAAATAAATAAAAATGTGTATGTTATTAAATAGCGTCGGTCAGACCGACTCTAAACAGTTTATATAATAAAAAAAGTTGAATTAAAAGAAGTATGTGACTTAATAGAATCAGCCACACCGACTCTAGATAATAATGAATAAATAATGTTACTAACTAATGTCGGTCAGACCGACTCTAAGTGAATTAATTAAACACAATTTAAAATACCAGCACATTTAGAGTCGGTCCAGCAGACTCTAACTAAAAAATAAATTAGTTAAAAAAAAGTGTCTAAATAGCGTCTGCAAGTGTAGGTTTCGCCGACGCTAATAGCGTCGGTGTCGGGGCCGACTCTATATCCGGGCAGCTAAAACACTATTTTCTAGTAGTGATATAGGATACAAATAAAAAGCCCCAAAAGAGTCAGTCAAATCCTCTGTATTGAGCCAGTCTCTTCAAACTTTCTCAACAACCATTAGCTTTCTCTCAGGCTTTTATGCAAATAATTTCTCCAGTCAATCAGCCTCAATCTTGGGCTTTATACAAGACAGATAAAACTCCCTATTTGAGTCAATCTTTTTCAGCCTCATATCTTGGGCTTCAATCAAGATACCTAAATAAACTCATCTCCTCACACATAAGACCTTGAGCCATCTCTGTAGGAAGATATCTTTTTCTAATCACTACAATTCAAATCAAACAATCGAAACTTTTTCTAGATAATTGATGTAAGTGACACCTTGTTGATTCAAAATCCAATTTGGAGTCCCTCCTTTATCATGGTTCAAAAAATTTTCTTTCATCTAATTGATGTAAGTGGCACACTTGTCGATTCTATATCCAAGTTAAGGTCCCTCTTTTAGTATGTAAAGAATTCATAAAGGAAAAAGTGGCATTTCTTAACACAACAAGTTTAAAGCTCTTTCCCTTATGACATCACTCTCAAATGATTGTAGTGAATAGGTGAGATATCTCCCTTATAGATGACAATTAGTCAAATCTTTCAAACACTCTTTTAGCTTCATCATCTTGGGCTTTGAACAAGATACAAAACAAACTTTTTCCTCCCATAGATTAGGAGGAACTACGAACGCTCTGATTTCCGCAATCCACTTTTTGGGAATACGTAGGCATTAGATTGTGAGATCTTAGCGAGCACACTTTGTAGCATGCGGTTTTTGTCGGTGATGCGACCACCTTACAACAACTGGTCGGAATTGGGTGTTACTTTCTGATTTCTTATTTATCCTATGAAGCTGGAAAGGAAAGGGAAGCTATCTAAAACTAACCTTACACACAAATGTTTTCTTTAACAAATGCTAAGAGATTGGGGGGTCCCCTTGGCATAATCCCCGTTTAGCCTTAAAACCTTTAGTCGTACTCCCGTTAACTAACACCGATAAGTAGCTGGAACAAATTAATCCTTTTATCCACTTACACCATCTGTCTCCAAAATTCATTACTGTCAAAACTTTAATTAAGAAGCTCTAGACAACGCAATTGTAGACTTGAGCGAAATCAACTTTCAATAACACGCAGCTTTTGTTTTTCTTCTTTGCAAAATCCAAAAGTTCGTTGGATGCCAGCACACCATCTAACAGTTGACGACCTTGAATGAATACAGTCTGAGTGGATGATACTAGATTATCCAAAACCATGCACAATCTTGCTGCAAGCATTTTGAATATGATTTTATATATACTACTAATTAAGCTTATAGGTCTGTAGTCATTCAAGCTTTGGGAACATTCCAATTTTGGAATAAGGGCAATGAATGAAGAGCTCAAAGCCTTTGGCAGTGCTGCAGTATAATAGAATTCCTCAATGCAATTTCTTATATCCGAACTGATCACATCCCAACATTTTTTGATGAAAGCGAGATTGAAACCGTCTGGACCCGGACTTTTATTCTCGTCACAAGAGTTGACTGCCTCAAGTATCTCTTCAGCAGAAAATGGTTCTTGTAGCACCTGTTTTTCCTCGTCTAATAACTTAGACAACTGTCCTAAATCCATAATAGGCCTGTGAGTTATAGAACAATCAAAATTTTTTGCAAAGTTTTCAATAATTACCTGCTTTATCTTTGCAACTTGCTCCCCCTCCTGACAACCAACACTTAGTGCAGTAATGGAATTGGATCTTATCCTAGCATTTATCAAAGAGTGGAAGAACCTTGAGTTAGAGTCCCCTTCCACAGCCCACTTGTTTCTGGATTTTTGATTTAGAAAACTTTCTTTAAGGTGAAGTTTAATCCACATTTCAGCTTAAGCTTGGCATCTATCTTTCAGAATCTCCTCTGTCGAGTCCCTATCCAAATCAGCCAATTGATACTCTAATTGATTTAGTTTTTCCACACTACCTTCCACCTGAAGATCCAACCAACCAAACACCTGTTTGTTCCACCCATTTAGATGCTCTCTAAGGCCCCTAAGTTTCTAAACAAGAATGTTGCAGGCACTGCCGAAAACTTCCATCCTCTCCCATGATTTCTTAACGAAGCTCAAAAACCCTGGATGATCAAACCACACATTAAAGGATTTGAATGGTTTTGCTCCCTAATTCAACAAATTTGTCATTAACCACACCGGTTTATGGTCTGAGATATCTCTATCTCCTACCTTCTGAGCTACTGCTTTCCAATTATGTACTAAAACGTCCGACAATAGAATCCTATCCAACATACTCTTACATGAACCACTAGAGTTTATCCAAGTAAATCTATTGCCAATAGTTAGTAAATCCACCAGTTCCATGGATCAATGAATGAATTGAATTCCTCCATCTCCACAAGATTAGGTCGCCCCTTTCCTTTCCTCTCTGTTGAAGACTTGACTGCATTAAAGTCGCCCCCAATTATCCATTCTCCACTTTCAAATTGTCCCTTCAATCTTATCAATTCAAAAAAGAGTTTCCGTTTCTTATCTAAATTACATAAGGAATATATATTTACCACATAACATTTCATACCTTTCCACAAGCCATGGATTCCAAGGAAGCCTTCCCCTGTAAAGCTAAACCACAGATTAAACGTGTTTTTCTTCCATATAGACATGATCCCTCCAGATTGTCCATGTGAACCACTAGATGACCAGCCAAACTCATCCTTGCCCCAAATACTTCGAATCAGATTTTCAAACATCTCTTGTACTTTTGTTTCTTGTAGTAAGCAAAAATCAATATTTCCTTTGCCTAACATTTGTCTCACTCTTCGTGTTTTAGTAGAAGAGTCACTCCCTCTTATGTTATATGTTACTAAATTCATGGAATCCTTATTTTGGTCTCCAACTTATCTTCAAAAATCCTTCTGTCCCTATCTTCTAAATTTCATATTATGCCTTCAAAGACCTCTTCGTCTTCCTCTCCTTCAATCCCTAATTCTCTTATGTTCTGCTATACCTTTGCTGGAATATCCTCCAAATTCCTCCTTGCTCTGCCGTTGCAATGTTGCACATCATTATCAGATAGAGACTCACAGCACAAAACTGATCCTCCTGAATATTTATTTGAAGATTCCTCCATATCTATGCATTTACTATTCTGGTTCACACAACCTTTCTTTGGAAAATCTTTATGTTTCAATGATGAATGAATGACCAGGGAGAAGTAAGATGGAGCATATGAGATTTTTGTGCTCTCATAAATTTCAGTAATAAATTTCTTTTTCCTGGATGATTTTTTGTTTTTAAGCCCAATGGGCCTAGATGATCCGCCAACTACAATTTGTAAATTGTCCTGATTCTGGCCCACTAAACTACAGGAACCGTTGACTTGGTTTCTGTTCGCCACGTCTCTAATGACCAGGTCTACAGGTGAATCAGCTGCAGGTGAATTTAGGTTGTCAGGTACGCAAACATTTAATGCTCCCATGCTTTCATGATTACCTTTTTCCTTCCCTTGGGTTCCAAAAGACGCCTTTTCTACCTGCCTGCTTGGATGTGACTCTCCTAGAGGATTGGAATGGCCATTACACGCCTCATTTCCCATGCTTCTGACAACACTCTCATCTTCCTTGTTTCCCATACGACTTTGGGAAAAGGGCCCGCCTTCGTGTTTCCCATCATCTCCTTCGTTCAAACTATCCAACAGGTCATCTAATGAATCATTTTCATCTTCCTCAGACCCCTCCTCCGTTTCCTCCACCACATATACGCTATCATCGTTATTTTTCTCATGTAACAGAATCCTCTTTGGTCCATGATTGTCTTCCACGAGCTTGATTCTATAGATGTTACCATTAATTTCTACGTTGAAAACTTCATTCAGATTAATGGAAAACTTGGTCTTGATGAGAAACCTTGCAACATCCATGACCTTTTGCGTCTGTGTGTCTTCATCACAACGTATGAACTCTCCCACCCTTCCTGAAATGAACTTGAAAAAAATCTGATTTCCACGCGTGGCAAGGTAGTCCGAAACATTTCATCCATGTTAGTCTTTCATGATCAACATCCCTCGGCGACCAATGGTGAATATCATTAAACCACTTATTAACCCAAGCTTCATCTTCCTTTATCAATGACTCCACTGCACCTTCGATATTTTCCTCGATCAGACAGAGATTGGCTCCTAAGGGAGTGACTTTAATATGGAACACTCCAACACTTTCTAAAACTTCAGTACTATAAAAAAGCTATTTAATGGCATTTTTTTTGCTTTTTGATAGCGCTTAAAGGCGCTATTAACCAGGCTGCTATTGTAAATATTTTCGTTTGATAGCACTTTAAAAGCGCTATTATAGTATTGGTAATTAATAGCGTTTTTCCAAAAGCGCTATTATAGTACCGATATTTAATAGCGTTTTTTCAAAAGCGCTACAGAAGTATACATTTGGCCTTTTATAAAACGTATTTTGCTTTGATTTTGATAGCACTATCAAACAAAGTGTTATTATAAGGCACATGTTAGATAACGCTTTTCCATAAAAGTGCTATTATAGTTTGTTTCATTAATAGCACTCTCTCTTCAAAACGCTATTGTAGTACAGTTTTTTTTACACAAAATCATTTTTTTGGATATATATATATATATCACATTTGCATTTTACGATATTAGAATTCATAAAAAAATAATGATTAACCAACTAAAATATTGGAAAATGAAATAGAATCACTTATTATCAAGAACAAATGTGATACCATATATATCTACCACTGCCATAATAAACACGAAAGGAATTGTATCTATGTATATAGATCAATCTACACTACATAATAGTGGTAAATGATAACAGACTAATTAACAAACCATATTCAACATTGATCGCAATGAAATTAAGCTAAAACTTTTGCTACTAGTTATTAAATTGGCTAAGAGTATTTTAAACCAAATTCCAACAAAAAGTACAATCACTTAGTTACGCATATTCTCTAAACTAAAGAAAAAACATCTAAAAAAACAAGAAAGGACAACAAAACAACATCAAGAAGTAACAACTTCGTGAACCAAATCACTGCTACACCCAGAGATACAATCACTTTGCTAGCTAGCTAGGCAAAATAACTGCTTCTTGTTTTCCTGTATCATAGAAAGAATATTGATTATGGTTTGACAGAAAACACTATTGACTTGAAATTCATGTCTAACTGCTATTTATATGTAGATTATGGCTGCACATAGAACTTGCAATGGTAAAAATTTCATAAATATTATATGTTCTGCTCACACTCTGTTTAGTCATGAAATTGCCCCTGAAGTATATGAACTGCATTTTTAATTAATATAACTTATATTACAATTTTTCAATATCACAATTTAGGGGAAAATAGTACATATTATTTTAAAAGATAGATAATAAGAAATGTGATAGAATTAAAAAAAAATGAAATAAGTGATTTGGTCAGCGGTTTCCATCACATAAATGACAGTAATAAAGATTTGTTTTGTTGGTATGTGAAAAACACATGATTTGATTAATTACAAAGATATGATAACTTAACTGAAATTTGCTAGTGAAGTTTTATTCTATTTTAAACTCTCAAAATTTCCATTATTAAAACTTAATTAGTTCAACAAAACAGTAGTATATAAACATATAGATGCTAGTCTATATATATATATATATATATATATATATATAGGAAACGTATAATATGAGAATGTCATTTTTATGTGAGAACATGAGAATGAATCTGAATCATTAGATTTTAAAATAAATGGTGGAGATTATGTGTTAGTTTTTTTTTCTCTCTCCTCCATCATTTATTTTAATAATGGAGGAGAGAGAAAAACAAAAGCCACACATAATCTCCACCATTTATTTTAAAATTTAATAGTTCAAATTTATTCTCATGTTCTCACATAAAAATAGCATTCTCATAGGATATGAACCATATATATATATATTATATATATACTCCACCCCCGCCAAAGTAGCGAGATTTGTTTTTGCCCTCTTGAATGTTTTTTTATCCCCCATCAACAAATCAAGATTCCATTTCCCCTCATCCCTCATGCTGACTGTTCCACGGAATCTTCATGTGGCAAGGAATGCATGGTTGAGTTGGATTAAGTTATCCCATATGTGGCATGGAATGCATGGTTGAGTTGGATTAAGTTATTCCATGTTATTTAATTTTAACCTAAAGGTTAAACATATTTTAAAGAATTAATTAAATAATAATTATTTAAAAATTTATTAATTAAAACAATCATAGAACAAGTGTCACATCACTTAATTACCCACACCCTCTCTTATGTGCTTAACTTACACTAAGTAGTTTTACTATATTTTATAAACACTATTTTTATTATTTGACAAATCGATGTGGGACTTTTCTAGTACCACTAAGTTGACACTACTTCAACCATGCGAAGAGCTGTATAAAGCAGAGTAAGAAGCTGAAATGTGAGCGTCAAATAGAGGAAGATTAGTGCAAAAATAGTGGATAAGTCATGCTGATATACTGCAAAACACATATGTGGGTCTAAATCACATCACTTTGTTGTAAGAACTCTTCCACTCATAAGTACAACTAACTTCCCTCTCCATCATTTCATGTTTAAGTAAAAACATCACCATCATTTACAACACAATACCATAACCTTTTCTTGTTAAAAAACTCACCACCACCATTGACAATCTTAGAAAACAACCATCATCTTCTTCTACACAACGAACAAGCACCACCTTCTCATCGCCTGCAACACCCCACAGGCAACAACAAGCAGAACCCGCCAGAACCAATCCCGTCGCAACTGCATCCTGTCGTCGTTGGTTTGTGTTTCTTGTTTCTCTTGATTTCTTGAGTTATGTTTATGTGTTGTTTTGTGGCTATTCGTTTTTTATTTGAAAGAATTTTTATGTAAAAATCTAAAATGTTTCCTTAGAATGAAAGAGAGCTTTCTTTTGTGTGAAAAAAAGTTTAAGAAAAACCATGCTGTTGTTGGTTTACAGTACGTGGAGAAGAAGAGGAAAATAAGAATAAAAATTCTTCCCTCGCCACGTGTTAGCAACAATAACAGTAATTTTCATGCATTACGTTGGATTAAGTTGGATTAAGTTCACAGTTATTCCAGTTGCATTAAGTTGTTTCTTATTTATTTCTCATCTAAGATGTTAAAAGTGTGATTATGGAGTTGTGGAGTTATCAACCTCTCTTATTTTCATGCGCAGGACCCTTGGGTTATGGTAGTGTGTTTTAGTGAGAAGTTTCCATGAAAAAAAAATGGAGTAGCAGCTTTTTAGGAGAAGAAAGATTGAGAGATGAAGTGAGGGTGAGGGATGTGCTGTGTGGTTTACATTTTTGGAAACAATCCCACATCGTTTTTGAAGATAAACATTTAAGTGTTTATATATAAAACACACACCAACCAAAAAGAATTGTAAATGGACTCCAAGTGTATAGACCATGAGCCTAATGTATTTAATATATATTTTGTATAATATATTTCTTAATTTAAAAACAAAACGAAAATTAAAATAAAAATAATTAAATATCAAATTTATAAGGGGGTAAAGTATATTTAACATATATATATATATTAACAATAACAATTACATTTTTTTTTAGCTTTTCGGTGAGAGAGAATCAAGAAAAAAAGGTGTTGACAAAGAAATAGGACCCCTATGATACAGACCAAATTGTTCACATCCTTAGATATATCATTGGAAAAAAAAAACATAAATTGTAACACCTTCAAACATGAAAGAGACTCATTTGTTTTCTCTAAATATTGCGTGAAGGATTTGTTATTGTTTTTGTTAACAAGAGGTGAACACCATATCAAGGAATCCAATATATTACTCGTTTGGAGTTTTGTTAACAGTGTCACATCTATACTATTGTTTGCATAGGTTTAATTGAAGCTATATTTATAATTGACACTTGGTATATAATGGTGGAAAGTGGAAGGGGGTGAAGGAATGGAAACCTAGAGATGAAGGTTCTCTATCCTACATGTGAATGACAAACTTTATTTATGTTGATTGCTTTGATAAGAATATATGTTCATGCTTAAGAGAGATGCTTCTCCTTCTAACCCTTTGTTCTCCTTCTTGTTATGTCTAGTAGGAATTGAAAGGCGTGTATTTTAGATTTACATATTTTAGTTGGAAGACCTAAATAATTACCAATCCTTTCCACTCTCCTAATAGGGAAATAGTTTACTATGCTTTATGCTCTCCTTGACTTTACTGCTGAAGATCATAGCTGATTTTTTATGGTTTGTCTTCGGTTTAAATTCATATGCTTAGGTATAGGGACCTTGGCAACTGATATTCGTGCAGAGTGGGGATTAGTTGCGTTTGCTTGTGATTTCTCGATCTTGTTTCGGTCATAGTGCGTTTCGCCATGGATAGGTCATCGAAGGATGAGTGGGTTAAGGTTAGAAGGAAAAAGGGGATAGGTAGGAAAAGAGACAACTTTTCAATATGGACTGAGAGTAAAGGAAAAAGAAATGTTGATCATCGGTATGCGAACGAGACCACGTTTTTCTTTTCGGAGATTCCGGACACGTTTGATGCGAAAGACATGTTCAATATATTCAAAGAATTTGGAATGGTAACTGAAGTGTTTATTCCGAGTCGTAGGGATAAGCGAGGAGCAAGATACGGTTTTGTCCGATTCAGAGATGTTGCTAATATTCGTATTATGGCTGCTAAGTTTGATAGTGTTTACATTAGAGGAAGAAAAATACATGCAAATATTCCCAGATTTAAAAGGAAGGATGGATCGTTAGGGGTTAAGAAGAGGAGTGGAGACAACATTGGTGCCGAGGGCCATCCAGTCGAAGTCTTTGTTAAATCAAAGTGGGATTAGGAAGCCTCTATGCATGGTTTGCCAGAGGTGGAAAATTTGAGGAAGACATCATTCGCGAAGATTGTTGGGGGTAGAGACCACATTGCTTTAGATGTAGCTAGGGTGAGAGTACCCAAAGAGCAGGATGGGGACTTGAGGAGATCAAGTTTATTTGAACCAGTACCTGCAACTGCTCATTTGGTGTTCAATATTCCTAGTGAGGAGTTGGTTCGGTTTGAAAAGGCTTTTGTGGGTTGTGTGTTGAAACCAGGAGATACCTATCTCATTCAAGAGCTACTCCAATGGGGGCTACCATGTGCTTGCTTGAAGAGGTTGAAGTTGGGAAAATTATGTCTCTGTTTGAGGAGGACAAACAGTGGATTGATAGGTGGTTTAAGGATATTCGACCTTGGTCTCTAAATGATGTGGATGATGAGAGATTGACGTGGATTAAGTTCTTTGGAATTCCTCCTATCGCCTGGAATATTGAATTCTTCAAGTTACTAGCTGGGACGGTGGGAGTATTCATTAGGTGTGATGCTGATACTGAGAAGACGGCAAAATTGGACGTGGCGCGTTTCCTCGTGAAAACAAAATGTCGTTTAATTTTAAACGAGGTTTTCAATGTGGAAATAAACAAGAATATATTCAGAATCAATTTATCTGCGAATGTGCATGATTTTAGAAGCTTTTCCGACGGAAATGAGTTTCCGGTGGTAAGTGAAACGGAAGTGTCGGAAAATTAGGAGGAGGAGGAGTTGTTGTCAAAATCTGGTGAACAATATGTGGACATATCGGATAACAAGGAGGTTCCTATCTTAGGTTTTGCTGGCATTGATAGTGGTTCAGCGGACCTCGAATCAGGGAAGGTAGCTTCTGAACCTCAGGTTAGGTTGAAGGCTAAGGAGGGTTGTGCAGGTGAAAAGGAGGAGACGCTAGCTGAATTTTTGGGTATAAAGGGGTTTGTTGGTAAGAGGGTAAAAGTTAAACTAGCAAAAAAGAAGAAGTTGGAAGGTAATACGTGAGTTAATGGTGCAGAGATCGAGGTGGATAGCCAAGGCTCCAAACATGGTCATGTGGGGTATAATCCTGCATCCATAGAGATTAATGGATTGGATTGTGACGTGGCTAGTGGAGTCAAGGGTCGGGTTAATTTGGTGGGCCTAGAGCAAGTTGAATCTGACCCGATATTAGGGACTCCTATTGGGCCTCCTTTGTGGTCTCCTAGGCCTAAAGAGAGGAAAAAGAAGCTGATTAATGATCTGTATGCTAACATCACGATTCCGTTTGCACCTTCTTACTTCTCTTCTCCAATTCATTCGAGTAAATTGGTGGGAGTTCCTGCGCAGAAGGAAGATCCTGTAGTCCGGAATTTGAATCCTGTCATTGTATCTCTGTGTTGTGTGGAGACTCGTTGAATGATTCGGCATTTTTTCAAGGAAACTCTAGGGCTAAAAATGATGAGAATGGGATTCCGGGCAAAGTTTGGCTTAAGATCAAAGAGCTGGGAATCGTGGGAGATGAAGACGACGATCTTTTTAAGGGAATTATTAGAGGCATTGAGATAAGAGATAGAGAAGCCGTTCATGGCAAGAAGGAGGCAGCTACAGGGGAGCTATGAATATTGTTTCCTATAATATTCGCGGAGGGGGTAGCTCGATTAAGAGAAGAAGGATTAGGAGAACGATTTCCGAAGGTAAAGCTGGTATTTGTTTTGTTCAAGAGACTAAATTTAACATTTTGAAAGATGAGATTGTACAAAGTTTCTGGGGGAAAAATAGTAGGTGTGACTGGTCTACAATCGAAACGGTGGGTCAATCTGGAGGTATTATGACGTTATGGAGGAGCGAGGTCGTGGAGCATGTGATGAGTTTTAGAGGTACTGGATTTCTTAGTCTTAATGTTGTGTGGAAGAGTCAAAATATTTACTTGGTTAACATTTATGCGTCGTGTGATGTTGAGGGTAAGCGTAAGTTATGGATGGACTTATTAAATTGGAAGTTGAGAGTTACTGCTGCAGCGTGGATTGTGCTAGGCGATTTTAATGCAATCAGAACGGTGGAGGAAAGAAGTGGCAGTGGGAGGATTAATTGGACGGAAATGGAGGAATTTTCTGTTTTCATCGAGACTATGGAGTTGATTGATCTTCCTGCAATTGGAAATAGATTCACTTGGTTCAAAGATAATGGCAAGTGTATAAGCAGGCTCGACATATTTCTTGTTTCGGAGGATCTGATAAATAGTTGGAATTTGGTAGCCCAAGTTGTTGGTGATAGGGAGGTTTCAGACCACCGTATGGTGTGGTTAAAAGCTAATGGTTTAAATTGGGGTGCCAAACCGTTTAAAGTTTTTAGTTGCTGGTATAAACACCCTGGTTTTTTGGACTTCGTTAAACAAGAGTGGAGTTCGTTATTTTTTCGAGGTAGTGATGCGGTCATTCTGAGTCTGAAACTGAAAGAGCTCTGGGGGCGCCTTCGCAAGTGGAACAAAGAGGTTTTGGGGTGGGTTGACTCTAAGATTGATGATAATGTGGAGACTCTAAATAGATTGGAAGATTTACTCAGTTTAGAGGGGGCTACGGACATTCAACAGGTTTTGGAGAATAGAGGTAAGGCTAATGAAGAGCTTTGGAATAGTCTCATTGTCAAAGAAAGTTTCATTCTCCAAAAATCGAGAATCAATTGGTTGAAGGAGGGAGACAACAACACACCACTACAAAACACTAAAACAACAACGTCAGGCTTACAACGCATCCATTTACGCCGTTGTAATAGATTAAAATTTTCGCGCCCAAGCAAAAGCTGAGTCATTTAATGACGGTTGACTTAAACCACTGTAGTAATAAATAAAATGTAGCAAGCTTCGATTCCCTGCAACTACATTTTTTCTATTTTTAGAGTACATTTAGGTGTGTCACTTAAGTACATTATTTAAAAAATAAATTATAAATGAGTTTACAACGGTTAAGATGAACAACCGTAGTAATAAATGAAATGTAACAAGCTTCGATTCCCTGCAACACATTTTTTTCCATTTTTTAGAATACATTTAGCGTGTGTCACTTAAGATTCCACTATGGTTTGTTTCTCCAACCGAGATTAAAAGCTTTACTGATAAATTAAAACAAACTTATTATGTATTTCTTTCATAAGACGCCCAAATCGAACAAGTGAGCCAGAGACACCCTAACCTTTACCCTCTCCGTATCCATTCATTTGGAGCTCAAATATTGACCGTCTTTATTCATTTGCTTCTTCAGCTTCGAAGTAAGGTACTCTTCAACATCTTCATTCCTTTTTCTTGGTTTATGCTCAAATATTGACCGTCTTCATTCATTTGCTTCTTCAGCTTCGAGTACTCTTCAACATCTTCATTCCTTTTTCTTGGTTTATGCTCAAATATTGATCGTCTTCATTCATTTGATTCTTCAGCTTCGACGTACGGTACTCTTCAACATCTTCATTCCTTACGTTCATTTGATTACAGCTTCGAAGTACGGTATTCTTCAATATCTTCATTCCTTTTTTCTTTGTTCATATTGTATATGCTCAAGTCAGAATGAGATGTTTCATATGTTTTTCATTTAGTATGAGTGTACATCTTCATTGATTTTTTCTTTGTTCATATTGTATATGCATATGCTTGAGTTTTTGGATTAGATTTTGGTGTGTCATTCACATTATTATACATGTATAAATTTTAGAAGTTGTAATGGATCGTAGTTGGATGAAAGCCAATAGATTAGGTCCGGTTTATGAGAACGGAGTTCTTGAATTCCTTGAATACGCTGATAAACATCTTCTCGACAATAATGGTATCTTTTATTGTCCTTGTGTTGTTTGTGCGAATATAAAAAAGGGTACAAAGAAAGAAATACACAATCACCTTTGTTGTGATGGTATATGTCTAAATTATATAATATGGACCTGGCATGGTGAGGTGGATAATATGGAAAGTCGGGCGTCACAAAGTCAAATAGTGGAGGAAGATGAATATATGGAAGATCAATTAGAGGATATGTTCCGTGATATTGGGGAATCTTCTTTTATGAATGCTCATATTTATGATAATTTATGTAGTGATAATGACACCCCTTTATATAAGGGGTGCACAGAGTTCACACGATTGTCGGCGGTGTTAAAGTTGTTTAATCTGAAGGCAAAAAATGGATGGTCGAATAAAAGTTTCACGGAATTACTTGAATTGCTACAGCAAATGTTACCAGAAGATAACAAATTGATGGGTCGTTGCTATGAGGCCAAGAAGATATTGTGTCCACTGGGTCTGGAGTATATCAAGATACATGCTTGCCCTAATGATTGCATATTATATCGGAAAGAGTATGGAGACTTGTTTCAATGTCTGAAATGTGGTGTGTCGTGTTACAAGCTGAAGGCTAACAATGGTGATGACAATGATCATAATGACAATGTTAGTAGGAAGCATCCTCCTGCTAAAGTGTTATGGTACTTGCCAATAATTTCACGATTAAAGAGACTTTTTTCTAATTCAAATGACGCAAAGAATCTTAGATGGCATGCAGATGAAAGGATTCGTGATGGAAACATTTGACATGTAGCTGATTCGTTGCAATGGAAGAAAATTGATTCTTTGTTTCCGGATTTTGGAGTCGAGCCAAGAAACCTTAGTTTTGGGCTTGCCATCGATGGAATGAACCCCTTTGGTAATCTGAGCACTAATCATACTTCGTGGCCTGTTCTTCTCACTATTTACAACCTATCTCCTTGGTTGTGCATGAAGCGCAAGAATATACCGTTAAGTATGATGATTTCTGGACCACGACAACCTGGTAACGACATAGATGTTTATCTAAGTCCATTAATTGATGATTTACAACTCTTGTGGGATGAAGGCATTGAAGTTGATGATGCATATTCTGGGGGAAATTTTAATATGCGTGCAATGTTATTTTGCACAATTAACGACTTTCCGGCTTACGGTAACTTGGCTGGATACAGTGTCAAAGGACATAAAGCGTGTCATATATGTGAAGATGATACTTGTTATCACCAACTTGAGTTTGGAAAAAAGACCGTTTACCTTGGGCATCAAAAATTTCTAAAATCGGGTCATCCTTATCGTAGTTTGCGAAAGGCTTTTAATGGAGAGCAAGAGTTTGGTGAGGCTCCTAAACCTTTAACCGGGGATGAAGTTTATCAACGGCAGGAACACATTAATGTTGTCTTTGGGAAGAGAGAAAAAGAGAAAGGTGGGAAGAGAGGAAAAGAAAAAGGAGCAGTTGCGAAAAATATATGGAAAAAGAGGTCCATCTTCATTTATTTCGAATTCTAACCGTGAAAACATCGGTTTTTATCGATTTCCTACAATTCGACCTAAACGGACAAAATAACGGAACATAACGAAAACTAACCAAAACATAACCAAACTTCATGAAACTTTAAACAGCAGCTCACATACATATAACCAACCAACACATGTATTTATACGACTTTTCGACCGTAAAAACATCGGTTTCTATCGAGTTCGTCCAATACGGCATAAACGGAAACATGTGGAAAACCAACCAAAACATCCATACAAAACATACATAATCATACACAATGATATAATAACCGAGTTTCGCACCCTTACCCGATTTAATCGTGTTCTAGAAAGTCGGGAGATTGATTTCTTCCTTCACAAGTTTTTCCTCTCTTTTCTTCTTTCTCTTCTCTTTTCTTCTTCTCTACTTTTCTTTTCTCTCTTTTTCTTTCTATTCTTTCTATTTCTATTTTTCTTTTCTTTTCTTACTAACTTAGTGAAATTAAATGTGAAATGTCCAAAATACCCCCACACTCAAATATCTCGCAAACGTTCCCAAAACGCGATAAAATATATTCCCGCCGAAAATAACATATTTTCATATAAAAGTCGAAATTAGAATAAAATAATAATAAAATAATCCAAAAAGACTCAATACAATAAAACTGGCAAAAACTGGGGCGTTACATGAAGCATAATGATGTACATTGTTGTGTTGTGGGATTCTAATGAGAATCCGTTGTAACGTCGTGTGCCTATGTGAGGTGTGAGCGATGATTACAAACGATTGTGTGCCTGGGTGAGGTGTGAGCAATCGGATTGTGTGCCTATGTGGGGTGTGAGCAATCCATAAACATTGTGTGCCTATGTGAGGTGTGAGCAATGGGTGAACATCGTAGGCCCGACGGGGAGTTACATTGGTAACGAGCGATGGTTCCAATAAGTTCCTAAGTAAACTTGAGATGATTGAGTCGGTACCCGCATTGTATTTGCATAGAGTCGTGAGTCGGTCTCTATGATTTGCATTTATCATCTTTATAATTGTGCATTGATGAATAGACATGAATATGTATGTTTATGTGGAATGATAAGAATTGCGAAAATATGCATGATGAATATGCTTGGTTTTGTAAATATATATACATTGTGATGTATATGAGTGAGTTGGGATGAATTGTGGTGAGAATGTAGAATATGTGTATTTCATGCTAAGATATATAATTATATGCATTGTTATTATGATAATATTTCTCACCCTTCTGTTGTTTTATGATGCTCTATGAGGCATTGCAGACTAGGTATGCTGGTGGTCTTTTTGTGAAGCGTGTCTTCATTCTTTTGGTCGGTCGGCTCTGATATGTAGCACCGGGTAGCTAGGATGTATATGATTCTTTTGTGATACATTTGTACATGTATCTTGTTGATGAATGTTTATGTAAACATGAATTATGTTGGTGGATAATACTTGATGATATATATATATATATATATATATATATATGGTTGATGTTATTCAATGTTTAGATTTTCCGCTTTTATTCTAAATATTGAGATGTGGGTGTAAGGACTAAGTTCCTCTGTTGCAAAGTTACCCCACTGTTGCATATCAATTGTTGAGCAGGTGTTGAATGTTTTAATTTCATGTATAATGTGACAAACCTCTTTTATACTATGTTTATAATTATACTCTGACGAAATTTTTAATAAGTGCCTAAATGATTATGTGATTATTTGGGGGCATAGAAAGGGGGTGTTACATTAAGTGGTATCAAAGCCAGTGTTGAGTCAGTTGTGTCTGTCTTGTTGTTGTGATGGTTGAACTGTTGTTTAACCTTGTTGTCATTTTTGGGAATGGTCAGAATATGGCTGGTAGAAACGACAATGCGATGGCTGCTGCTTTGGAAGCAATGGCTAGGGCGGTGCAAGGTGCGCCGAACGTGAATGCTAATGACGAGTTCAGGAAGAATCAACCACCGGTCTTCAAAGGAAGATTTGATCCCGATGGTGCTCAAATTTGGTTGAAAGAGATTGACAGGATCTTCAGAGTCATGGGCTATGCGGAGGAGAATAAGGTGAGGCTTGGGTCTCACATGCTGAAGGAAGAAGCCGACGATTGGTGGGTCGGTATGCGTCAAATTCTTGAGGTGGATGATGAAGAGATAACTTGGAATTTATTTCGTACCGAGTTCTTGAGGAAGTATTACCCTGAAAGTGTGAAAGGGAAGAAGGAGATGGAGTTCCTTGAACTGAAACAAGGTAGTATGTCCGTGGTGGACTATACTGCTAAGTTTGTGGAGTTGGTTCAATTCCATCCTCACTATGCTGCAATTACTGCTGAGTTCTCAAAGTGTATTAAGTATGAGAATGGTTTGCGTCCCGAGATTAAACAAGTTGTGGGATATCAAAGGGTAAGAAGGTTTACGGATTTAACGGAATGTTGTAGAATCTTCGAGGAAGATAGCAAGGCTCGTTCTACACATTACAAAAGTTTGAATGAGAGGAAGGGAAAGTAACAAGCTAGAAGTGGACCTTAAGTGACACCCGTTTATAAGGGTAAGCATAGGGGAAACTTTGAGAAAAGATCTGGAGGAGGAGGTTCCGGTTCCGTTAAGTGTTACAAGTGTGGTGAAATGGGTTATAAATCATTTGAGTGTGGGAAGACTATGGTGAAATGTTCTAACTGTGGAGGCCTTGGGCATGCTACTACCGATTGTAGAAGGAATATGGTGAAGTGCTATAATTGTGGAGAAGTGGGTCACATTAGTACTAAGTGTACTAAGCCGAAACAAGCTCAAGCGGGCGGAAAAGTGTTTGCATTAGCGGGAACGGACACTACTAGTGCAGACCGTTTGATTAAAGGTATATGCGTTATTAATAGTACGCCTTTAGTTGCTATTATTGATACGGGGGCGACTCATTCATTCATTTCTCGTGAGTGCGCTAAGTGTTTGAATTTGTTTATGACTTCTTGGGGTGGTGAGATGGTTATTGAGACTCTTGCTTCAGGGTCGGTAACTACGTCTTTGGTGTGTGTAAGTTGTCCTTTGACCATGTATGGTAAAGACTTCCTTATGGATTTAGTGTGTTTGCTGTTGGAGGGATTGGACGTAATCTTGGGTATGAACTGTTTGTAATTTAATCGAGTTCATATAGATTGCTATCCCAAGTTAGTGAGGTTTCCTTCTTTGGAAGATGATGAAGATGAGAGTTTCCTATCCACTAAAGAGTTGAAGAAACTTTTAGCGGACGAAGCTCGATTGTTCGGTTTGTTTGCATCATTGTCGGTGGAGAGTAAAGTTGAGCTCGATGTGTTCCCAGTGGTTTGTGATTTTCCAGAAGTGTTTTCGGAGGATATTACGGATGTACCGCCGGAAAGAGAAGTTGAGTTCTCTATTGATCTAGTTCCGGGTACTAGACCGGTTTCGATGGCACCGTATCGTATGTCGGCATCGGAATTGGTAGAATTGAAGAAGCAATTGAATGACTTATTGGACAAGAGATTTGTAAGACCAAGTGTTTCTCCTTGGGGTGCTCCGGTATTGTTGGTAAAGAAGAAGGATGGAAGTATGCGGTTATGCATTGATTATCGACAATTGAACAAGGTGACAATTAAGAACAAGTATCCACTTCCAAGGATCGATGATTTAATGGACCAATTGGTTTATGCGCATGTTTTTAGCAAGATTGATTTGAGATCGGGATATCACCAGATTCGTGTGAAAGAAGAGGATATTCAAAAGACGGCCTTTAGGACACGATATGGCCATTACGAATATTCTGTGATCCCATTCGGGGTTTCTAATGCGCCGGGTGTGTTTATGGAATACATGAATCGTATTTTTCATGAACAGTTAGATCGTTTTGTGGTTGTGTTCATCGACGATATTTTGATTTATTCTAAGTCTCAAGAGGAGCATGAAGAGCATTTGAGGATTGTGTTACAAATTTTGAAAGAGAAACAATTGTATGCTAAGTTGTCGAAATGTGAATTTTGGTTGTCGAAAGTAAGTTTTCTTGGACATGTTATTTCCGGTAGTGGTATTAGTGTTGATCCATCCAAGATTGATGCGGTGATGCAATGGGAGGCTCCTAGATCGGTTACAGAGATTCGAAGCTTTTTAGGCTTGGCGGGTTATTATCAGAGGTTTATTGAGGGATTTTCGAAGTTGGTACTTCCGTTAACGCAATTGACTTATAAAGGAAAGGCTTTCATTTGGGATATTCATTGTGAAGAGAGTTTCAATGAGCTAAAAAGAAGGTTGACAACGACTCCGATCTTGATTTTGCCAAATCCGACGGAACCATTTGTTGTGTTTTGTGATGCTTCATTGGTTGGTTTAGGTGGTGTTTTGATGCAAGATGGAAAAGTTGTGGCTTATGCTTCAAGACAATTGAGAGTGCATGAAAAGAATTATCCTACGCATGACTTGGAGTTAGCGGCCGTGGTATTTGTTTTGAAAATTTGGAGGCACTATCTTTATGGTGCAAGATTTGAAGCTTTTAGTGATCACAAGAGCTTGAAATATTTATTTGATAAAAAAGAATTGAACATGAGACAAAGAAGGTGGTTAGAGCTTTTGAAGGATTATGATTTTGGTTTGAATTATCATCTGGGTAAGGCAAACGTGGTGGCCGATGCTTTGAGTCGGAAGTCGTTACATATGTCCACATTGATGATGAGAGAATGGGAACTTTTGGAGAATTTTAGAGACTTGAGTTTGGTTTGTGAAATGACGCCGAGAAGTGTGAGACTTAGTATGCTACATGTTACGAATGATTTTCTTGCAACCGTATGTGAAAAGCAAAAGTTGGATTTGAAGTTCATTGATTTGATGATGAATGAGAATGAGGATTTCAAGGTTGATAATTTTGGAGTTTTAAAATTCCGTGGTCGTATTTGTGTTCCCGATGATGCAGAGTTGAAAAAGATGATATTGGAAGAAGGGCACCGAAGTAACTTAAGTATTCATCCGGGAGTGAATAAAATGTATCAAGATTTGAAGAAAATCTTTTGGTGGTCCGGATTAAAGAGGGATGTCGCTCAATTTATGTATGCGTGCTTAACTTGTCAAAATTCTAAGGTGGAACATCAAAAGCCTAGTGGATTGATGCAACCGTTGGACATTCCGGAGTGGAAATGGGATAGTATATCGATGGATTTTGTTACGGGATTTCCGAATACACAAAGAGGTCATAATGCTATTTGGGTAATCGTTGATAGGCTTACTAAATCTGCTAACTTCATTCCAATTGATATTAGTTATCCTTTGGAGAAGTTAGTCGAGATTTATGTTCTTGCGATTGTGAAGTTACATGGAGTTCCTAAGAGTATTGTATCGGATAGAGATCCTAGATTCACATCGAGGTTTTGGGAGAGTTTACAAAAGGCCTTGGGTTCTAAGCTAAGATTGAGTTCGGCTTATCATCCGCAAACGGATGGTCAAACCGAGAGGACAATTCAATCGTTGGAGGATTTATTGCGTGCTTGTGTGCTCGAGCAAGGTGGTGCTTGGGATAGCTATTTGGCATTGATTGAGTTCACCTACAATAATAGTTTTCATTCAAGTATAAGTATGGCACCATTTGAGGCTTTGTATGGTCGGAGATGTCGAACACCTTTGTGTTGGCATGAAACCGGTGAGAGGACGATAGTTGGACCAGAGATGGTACAACTAACGACGGAGAAAGTGAAGTTTATTCGTGAGAAGATGAAAGCTTCTCAAAGTAGACAAAAGAGCTATCATGACAAGAGAAGGAAAGATCTTGAGTTTTAAGAAGGCGACCATGTGTTTTTGAGAGTTACGCCGGTTACGGGTGTGGGTCGTGCTTTGAAGTCGAAGAAGTTGACTTCTCGTTTTATAGGTCCGTATCAAATTTATGCACGAGTTGGTGCTGTGGCTTACCGTGTGGCGTTGCCTCCGAATCTTTCGAATTTGCATGATGTATTCCATGTTTCGCAACTTCGGAAGTATGTTCCGGATCCGTCACATGTTATCCCTATGGACGAGGTTGAAGTGAGAGATAACCTTACGGTTGAAGCTTTACCGATTAGGATTTTGGACCGTGAAGTTAAGAAGCTAAGAGGAAAGGATATTGCGCTTGTGAAAGTAGCGTGGGGAGGCGCTGCGGAAGGCAATATGACTTGGGAGCTAGAGAGTAGGATGCGAGAGTCGTATCCGGAGTTGTTTGAATCAGGTAATATTTTCGAGGACGAAAATTTCTAAAGTGGGGGAGAGTTGTAACACCCCGATTTCGATTATTCCCATTTTGTTGAGTCTTTTATTTAAATTGAGTGATAAATTATTTTATTTGTGAAATTGGTGTGTTAATATGCTATGTTGACATGTTATGATATTTTATCGTTTTTTAGAGTTTTCGGGGAAATTAGAATGGAGGGTATTTTGGACATTTCTCAATTAATGATAAGTTAGAAATTTAGTAAAATTGGTAGAAAAGTGATTAAGTGTAGAATTTTGTGAGAAAATGAATTAATTGAATTTGAGTAGAAAATAAGAAAAGAAAAAGAGATAAGAAGAAATGTGAGAGAAAGAGAAAGGAAAGAAAAATAGAGAGAAAAAGGAGAGAAAGAAAGAGGAAGAAGAGAAAAGAGAAGAAAAGAGGAAAAGCTTGGAAATCTTCAAAACAACTTCTAGGAATCGATTTAATCCGGGTAAGGGTGTGAAATCTTATTATCTCATCAATGTATATCATTATGTATGATTGTGTAGTTGTTGTTGTTGATTTTTAAGAGTTTTTGTATAAACCCATTTGTGTGGAAAGTGTTAGAATTCGATTAATTAATGTTGAAAATGATGTTTTAGTGTTCCTTGTTGTTGATACACGATTGATATATGTTGTTGTACATCAAATTTGTGTTTTTCTGAGTTTAGATGATGAATTTGGGTGTGGTTTGGGTGAAAACGCAGAACAAAAATTCTGCAGAAAAATTCTGCATTTCGCCTGGCCATACGCGTATTGGGGCAGGCCATACGCGTATTGACTTGGGCAATACGCGTATGGGAGGCACGTTTCAGGGCCAATACGCGTATAGGACTTCATTTTTCCCGGCCATCTGGTGATTTGCGTAGTGTACGCGTAAGGGATTTGGCCATACGCGTATGACATAGGTCCATACGCGTATGAGCAGGAGAAGTGTAAAAATGAGACTTTTCAAAATATCGTTTTTCGTTTTCTTTCGTAACTTGTGTTCCGTTTATCCGATTTTTACATTCTTGGTATCGTTGTGAAGCTATTGAGCTGTACTTTCTTATTATAATGATTTGGAAAGTGTTAGCCGATTTAATTATGTTGGAACGTCGGGAATAGTGTTATTTAGCGACTTTTACCGTTTTGAATGTGTGTTTTGGATGTGAATCATACAATAGTGCATTGAGGTGAATGTATATAGATTGTATGTGATGGTATGAGATGAATGCATGTATATACTGTGGATATGTATGCATTTCAAGAATGTCTTGAGTCATTTTGTATGTGAAGCATAATGATGTATATTCTTGTGTTGTGGGATTCTAATGAGAATCCGTTGTAACGTCGTGTGCCTATGTGAGGTGTGAGCGATGATTACAAACGATTGTGTGCCTAGGTGAGGTGTGAGCAATCGGATTGTGTGCCTGTGTGGGGTGTGAGCAATCCATAAACATTGTGTGCCTATGTGAGGTGTGAGCAATAGGTGAACATCGTAGGCCCGACGGGGAGTTACATTGGTAACGAGCGATGGTTCCAATAAGTTCCTGAGTGAACTTGAGATGATTGAGTCGGTACCGCATTGCATTTGCATAGAGTCGTGAGTCGGTCTCTATGATTTGCATTTATCATCTTTATAATTGTGCATTAATGAATAGACATGAATATGTATGTTTATGTGGAATGATAAGAATTGCGAAAGTATGCATGATGAATATGCTTGGTTTTGTATATATATATACATTGTGATGTATATGAGTGAGTTGGGATGAATTGTGGTGAGAATGTAGAATATGTGTATTTCATGCTAAGATATATAATTATATGCATTGTTATTATGATAATATTTCTCACCCTTCTGCTGTTTTATGATGCTCTATGAGGCATTGTAGAGTAGGTATGCTGGTGGTCTTTTTGTGAAGCGTGCTTCATTCTTTTGGTCGGTCGGCTCTGATATGTAGCACCGGGTAGCTAAGATGTATATGATTCTTTTGTGATACATTTGTACATGTATCTTGTTGATGAATGTTTATGTAAACATGAATTATGTTGGTGGATAATACTTGATGATATATATATATATATGTATATATGGTTGATGTTATTCAATGTTTAGATTTTCCACTTTTATTCTAAATATTGAGATGTGGGTGTAAGGACTAAGTTCCTCTATTGCAAAGTTACCCCACTGTTGCATATCAATTGTTGAGCAGGTGTTGAATGTTTTAATTTCATGTATAATGTGACAAACCTCTTTTATACTATGTTTATAATTATACTCTGACGAAATTTTTAATAAGTGCCTAAATGATTATGTGATTATTTGGGGGCATAGAAAGGGGGTGTTACACCAGCTGCATCTTCTCCCCCTCTGAAAACTGGCCTGGCCCCAGGCCATCCAGCATGTGCGAGGAACTGCTCCCTCGACATCAAAGACTGCTCCGCGGCGGGATCACGAATCTGCTGCTGAAGTACCTGCATAGAGTCATGTAAATCCAGCATGGCGCGCTGAGAATCGTCCATCCAATCCCAGTTATACTAGAAAATATCCTGCTGATAAGGATAGAAATTAAGCGGCCCAGAAGTATCACCCCTACTCGTACCAGCCTCAGCACCAGCACTAGAAGACTCAGCCCTAACACCCTTAGGTTTGCAAAATTTGTAGACGTATCGATCATCGATAGCCGACGTCACAGTAACCTGGCGCCGCGAACGCAAATTAACACCAGCTTCAGCACATAAGGACATGATCAGACAAGGAAATGCGAGAGGGGAATTCTTCCTCGAAGCGTTCCCTCCTAAACCACTCTCAACAATTACCCTTATCTCATCGGCAATGATCCTCGTGACATCAATCTGCACATTGGTGAGGATGCTATGGACTAAGTGAACAAGGGGTATCAGAACTGTTGAGGAATGTGACTTTGGTTTAATATTGGTGACAACCAAAAGCAATACCAGCTGCGCCAAATGCAACATGTCCTCTCGGTGGTACCTAACAGCAACTCCAAAATGGTTGAACTTAACATTTTTACCTGGGCGCAACAGATCGCGAGTCATCTGTGGGATATCACGGTTATGGTTCAGATTCATATGGTAAGCATCCTCCTCACTAGCCCTTAACGGTAGAGGGTTTCCAAGAACTGAACTAATTGTCCTTCGGTCAAATCTCACTGTTTTTCCTCCAACCACAGTTGTCCAATTAAAAAGGCTCGCCCTCATCAGGAAGGGTGTTTGCATAGAATTCCCGAACTATCTCCACATTATACGAATCAAGCGGAGTTATCAGCTGATCCCACTTTTTTTCATGCAAGAGGGTAGCTACAGTACGATAACTCCCTTGATCATTCAAAATAAACCGCTTCTCTGCTAGTATGGTCCTCTTTTCCAAAACCAAATATCTCTCAGCCTGCCTATGCCCTCTGAACCGAGTATCATCAAATTGGATCGACACCTGTCGTGATGTCGTTGCTTTCCTCTTCTTGGCAGGATTAGTCTTCGGACCCATCTGCACATATTAACAAACCAAACAACACAAAACACCAAGACAGGTTATTAGAAATTAGGACACAAATACATCAGACTGAACTTAAAAAAACAAAAATTTGGGCTGCTCGCTGCAACACTCGCACTGCAAATCCTGGCGAACGTTCGCCCCAGATTCGCACTGCGAAGGGGCCAGCGAATCCACGAAAATTTTGAAAAATTTTTAGCAGCCCAAGATTTCACAACAGAGCATGGTTCTATATGTCTTCTATACCCTAAAGCCAGCAGAAAATTCAACATGCATTAAAACAACCTTACACAGAATTTAATCCAAATTTCCTAATCATTTCTAATGCACATTACAAACCTAACCACAACTAGCAGGAAGCACACAGAAAAGAGATGCAAACCTGGTTTGGAAATGGCAATTGAGAGAGACAGCACTTGAAAGAAAACGCACGTGAGAGAGAAAGGATGGCTTTTCTTTTTTTTTTCTTCTTTGAAAGTGAGAGGCAGCTATGACTAGGGTTTTTTTTTCCTTCAAGTCTTCAGCCACAAAAGATGGGTCTTGGGCCTACGTGCAGGCCCACCCACTTAATTACCCCACTTTTTTATGAGGTTCCAGCAAAACCACAAGGTCTGGTTTGCTGACGTTCGCAATGCGAATGGCTGGCGAATGTTCGCCCCAGATTCGCAGTGCGAAGCCAGCGAACAAGACAGTTTTGCAAATTTTTCAGTTCTGTCCTGCTGCCACAATGCATCTCATTCACAAATGTAAAATCACTTCAAACAGCAAATAAAAGCAAAAATACTTACAACGTTGGGGTGTCTCCCAACAAGCGCTTGTTTAACGTCGGCTAAGCTCGACGGTCCGGAGACTAGACGCCTCGCAAACAAACGCCAAAACACCGGCTACCGAACCGAACACATTATGCGCACACAAACTCATCCGTTATCGTGCCTAGTTTTTGGTCTTCTTTTCTTTAAAAACGACCAATCCCAACATGAATTCATCAAGGCTACCTTTGCATCTTCATTCTTTTTCTTTTCAAATGCTAGACGTTGCAACTTCTCTTTTCCCAAGTCTTTGGCTTTTTGCACGACTTCATCCACTTGATTCACAAACATCACTCCTTTGAACAATGTAAAACAAGCTTCTTCCTCCATACCACTTTCCTTGATCCGCACTTTCATTAAGCCTTCATCAACGTCCACCAACATTTTGGCGGTTTTCATAAATGGTCGGCCCAATATAATCGGTGTATCTTCATCCTCATCCATTTCAACAACCACAAAATCAACAGGAAAGAAGAATTTATCTACTTTTACTAGCACATCCTCCACAACACCATACAGGCGCGTTCTAGACTTATCCGCAAGTTGTAATGTCATGGTTGTTGATTTTATGGTCATATTATCAAGTCTTTTCACCACCGACAAGGGAATTAAATTGATGCTTACACCCATGTCAACCAAAGCTTTGTATTGAAAATCAGTACCTATTGTAATAGGTAATGCTACTCTTCCCGAATCTTGTTCTTTCCGCGGAAGCACACATTGGATGACGGCACTACACTCGGCATTAAGATCAATGTTGTTTTTGTCAGTGCACCTCTTCTTTTTCCTAAGTATGTCTTTCATGAACTTGACATACCTAGGCATTTGTTCAAGAGCTTCAGAGAAAGGTACGGTTACTTGCAACCGACTAAATAACTCCAAAAACCTTGCATAATGTCCATCATTCTCTTTTTTCTTTGGAGTAGGGGGATACGGTAATCGTCTTTGTAAGACATCCTTCTCAAACTCCTTCCTTTCTTTTTCTTTTTTCTTCCTCACTTCTTCATCATTCTTTTCAACTACCCCATTTTCATCAATTTTTTCGACTTCCTCCAACACAATATCGTTTTCCTTTTCAACTAGCACCTTATGTTCAACATCTCTTCCAATTGTTCTACCACTTCTTGTGAAAATGGCTTTACACTCCCCTTTGGGATTTGGTTGAGTGGTAGCGAAGAAGGATGGCCCCGGTTGGTTTTCGGCTAATTGCTTGGCAAGTTGCCCTACTTGCGATTCAAGATTTCTAATCGAAGCTTCCGTACTCTTTTGAGTTGCCATTGATAATTGCATGAATTTGGTGAAAGTCTCCTCCATTCTTGAACTTCCACTTTGATCTTGAGGTGGTTGGTAGGGATTTTGTCTCCATCCTTGTTGATTTTGGTAGTTGCTTCGAGGTTGATAGCCTTGTTGATTTTGGTACGGTGGTTGAGCACTTTGGTACGGAGGTTGCCCTTGATAACCTTGAGTTGGATTTACAGCATAATTTACCTCCTCCACAACCGGAGGACAATATTCGGTCGGATGGTCGCCTCTACAAAGTTCACAAACCAAGACTTGTACATTTTTACTCGAGGAGTCATGAATTTCTTTAAATTGTTGAGGAAGTTTAGACATTTGTTTCGTCAACAACTCAACCTGCTGGGATAATAACTTGTTCTACGCAAGTATAACATCGTTTGTTCCCAATTCTAAAACTCCAGCAGTCCGTTGAGAAGGTCCACGGTTATGACTACCTTGATGGCCATTCAAGGCCATCTTATCAATAATAGCTGTGGCTTCTGCTGCAGTTTTGCTTAGCAAGGATCCACCAGCGGTGGCATCCAACAAGGTTTTATGTACAAGTTGAAGTCCATTTGGAAATATATGAATTTGCGACAATTCATCAAAACCATGGCCCTTGCACTTTCTCAACATTGATTTGAATCTCTCCCAAGCTTCATTGAGAGATTCATTGGCTCCTTGTGTGAACACCGCGATGGCGGTCTTTGACTCCATAAACCGAGTGTGTGGGAAAAATCTCTCCAAAAATTTCTCTTCCAATGCATTCCAATCCGTCATTATGGTCGTTGACTGATCAAGATACCATTCCTTTACCTTCCCAATGAGAGAATTCGGGAATAGTCTCTTAAACAGAGATTCCTCTTCAGCTTCAGGCGCACCAGTCGCTCCCGCTATTTCATAGAATTTCGTCAGATGGGTAAAAGGATCTTCATAATCCATACCCGTAAATGGACTTTGATATAACAGTTGGAGAATACCGGTCTTCATTTCGGAATGACGACCGTTATGTGCATGGCGAGCAAACTGGGCATTGTGTCTCGGACTGTTTGTGCAAGGTCTAGAAGCAGGTGGTGGTGGTGGTGGTGGATCTGCCTCCATAACTGGAAGTATCTGTGGAAGTGGTGGTGGTGTAGAAGTACTTTCCTCTTGTTCTCGCTTTTGTCTTGCTAGCTGCCTACTTCGTCTAGTACGGCTGTTGATTCTACGCGCGGTTATCTCAATCTCAGGATCGAAAAGAAGTTGGTCCGCCGGTAGTTTCCCTCGCATAAACCAAGTCTGCACACTAAACAAAACAAATTAACAAGTTCAAGAAAAAAAATTAACAAGCTTAAAACAGCACAACTATCGCAATGCTTGCAATATCACTAAACAATCCCCGGCAACGGCGCCATTTTGTTGAAAGAGTAATAGGGGGGTGTTTTTATCGTCTCCATAGGGATTGCCTGATATTTGATGCTTGCCGTTCAATAGTTACACCGTTTTAAGTTCAAAGGTTTTAATTGGTTCTTAATTTCGTTTAACATCAATTGGTAGCAAAGAGTAATTTTTGACAAAGAGTTTGAAAGGTTTTTATAAAAGCATGTCAAGGTCAGGTTTCGCTAATCGTTTTCACATATATACGATTAATCAAGCATATGAACTCAGTTTCCGACCAATACAACCGCGTATCCTCCCGACTAAGTTTATGTCTAAAGCAAAGTCGTGAGTATCGTTGTTTAGACCGTCAGATGATGTCTCACGCTAACAATCTAAACAACAATCATTAAGATCAACACAAATCGAATAGCAAATCCCAAATCTATGTCTAGAGTTTGGTTTTTAAGAGATGAATTTATTAGGTCATGATTTGTAGAATCTATGTCTAGAGCAAGACAAATCACACATAAAGCATTAAGAGAAAATAACTTCATCTATATTGATCGAAGACTTTGTTCATATACAACAGATCAAAATCAATACATATAATCAGGATCAACTACTTCTAACCTCAACATTGAGTGTTTAGCTACACATTCCCATGGTAGCTATGATGACAAGTAAAAAGAGGAGATGAATGAACATCCCCGTCGAATAATCGATAATGGATATGACTTCAGCTTCTCAAAGTGAAATTACACTCTTAGATGATCAAAATGCAGAAAACTATGATTTTGGGTGAAAATGAGCAAAAGATCCTTTACAAACAAAGTGAAAATCTATTTATACACACCAGAATTATGCAGCATTCGCACTGCGAGTGCATCATTCGCACAGCGAATGAGAGAAAATGGCACCTTAAGTGCCTCTGAGACTTAAACCGCCCAATGCTGATGTCGTGGGTTCGCACTGCGAACAATCCATTCGCACTATGAATGAGAGAAAATTTGCCTCAAAACCTTACTGCCACCCTTCGCCAGGACCTTCGCACGGCGAACCAACAAGCGAGCCTTCTCTAGGAGTTCGCAGTGCGAACTTTGGGATATTTTCCAAGAAAAACATTCTGCCACCATTCGCTGGAAGCCTCGCTGACTTTCGCAGTGCGAACCTTCGCTGCACCTTCGCCAGCTCCTTCGCACTGCGAATACCCTGTTGCAGCTACAAATTCAGTGGAAACTTGCATCCACTCATTGTGTCTCACAATTTTAATCCTTTCATGCCTATACCTGCACACTAACACACAAATTACAAGCTCCACACATGTATTCCAATGTACGCACTGCAACACAATTCACTACTTAAATCAACCAATTACACATGGAAAGTAATGAAAAATGCTAATTATTGCATACAAATATATAACATGTTTGACATCTAACAGACAGCGAAAGAGGCCTGGTCGAATTGGGGAAGCAGAACCTGCTAGGAGGTGACAAAGTCGAAAAGCTGGAGTTTTGTGAATCTTGTGTATTTGGTAAATCCTGTAGGGCGAAGTTTAACAAAGGCAAGCAAAGAACACATGGATCCCTTGATTACATTCATGTTGATCTTTGGGGGACCTGCAAGGAATCCTTCACACTCAGGTGCAAGGTATTTTCTATCCATCGTTGATGACTATTCCAGAAAAATATGGGTATTCATTCAGAAGACGAAGGATGAAACTTTTGAGAATTTCAAAAGTTGGAAGGTTCTGATCGAAACTCAAACTGGCAGAAAGGTTAAGAGGTTGAGAACCGACAATGGCCTTGAATTCTGCAACGAAGCGTTCGACAGTTACTGTGTTGAGTCTAGGATTGCAAGGCATAAGACTGTAGCAGGTACTCCTTAACAAAATGGCTTAGCTGAGAGATTCAATCGAGCAATCCTTGAAAAGGTTAGATGCATGTTGGTTAGTGCTGGATTGAAGAAGGTGTTTTGGGTGGAGGCTGTTTCGACAGCAGCTTATCTGATAAATAGATGTCCCTCGACTGCGCTGGGAATGAAGACACCTGCAGAAGTTTGGTCGAATCATCCACCAGATCTCGACAAACTGAGAGTATTTTGCTGTTTAGCCTATGCTCACATTAGGCAAGACAAGGTCGAACCTAGAGCTCTGAGATGCATGTTCCTTGGATATCCTGAGGGAGTCAAGGGTTATAGGCTGTGGTGCCTAGAACCAGGTCACAGAAGATGTATCACAAGTCGTGATGTAGTTTTCAATGAGGTCGAAATGGCTTTCAAGAAAACTGGTGATGTTGGTCGAAGTGCAGAAATCTCTGAAGAAGAGCTGGAACAGGTAGAGATGCCTGTTGAGGTGAAGCATAGTGATGCTGAAGTGCATAGCCCTGATGAAGTCGAAGAGCAAGATGCTGAAGAGGCTGAGGAAACTGTCGATGACTACCTACTTGCAAGAGATAGGTCGAGAAGAGTCATCAAGCCACCTCAGAGACTTGGTTATGCAGATCTTATAGCGTTTGCTTTAATCTCTGCAAGTGAGGTACTTGGCGAAGAACCTAGAGATTACAAGGAAGCTATAAGGAGTCGAGACAAGGTTGAATGGTGAAAAGCCATGGATGACGAGATGAAATCTCTTCATGATAATAACACTTGGGAGCTGATTGAGAAACCTGCAGGAGCAAGGTTAGTCAGTTGTATGTGGATTTTCAAGATCAAGGAAGGAATCGAATGAGTGATGTCGAAGCGCTTTAAGGCGAGGCTGGTTGCTAGGGGGTTCACTCAGAAAGAAGGAGTCGACTTTAATGATGTGTTCTCACCTGTTGTAAAGCATAGATCCATTCGAATGTTGTTGCCCATAGTGGCAAAGTTCGATTTGGAACTTGAGCAAATGGATGTGAAGACAACATTTCTATATGGTGATCTAGATGAAACGATCCTGATGCGTCAACCTGAAGGGTATGTAGAAAAGGGTAAGGAAGATTATGTGTGCAAACTGAATAGGTCTTTCTATGGCCTGAAACAATCTCCTCGACAGTGGAACAGGAGATTCAATAAGTTCATGGCACACATTGGTTTCACTAGAAGTCAGTTCGATCATTGTGTTTACTTCAGATTTCGACCTGGAAACTCACTTGTTATGTTGCTGCTGTATGTGGATGATATCCTCATAGCTAGCAACAGTGTTGAGGATGTAACGAAGGTGAAGGCTGAACTCAGTAAGGATTTCAAAATGAAGGATCTGGGAGCTGCAGCCAGGATTCTTGGGATTGACATCCGGAGAGATAGAAAGCAGTCGAAGTTGTGCTTATCTCAGGAGACATACCTACGGAAGCTTCTCGACAAGTTTGGTATGTCGAATTCGAAGCCTGTTGTGACACCTACAAATCCTCAATTTAAGCTTAGTACTACTCAAAGTCCGAGTACTGAAGCTGAAAGAATCTATATGAATAGCATTCCATATGCTAGTGTAGTGGGTTCTTTGATGTATGTTATGGTCTGTGCAAGGCCAGACATAGCATATGGAGTGAGCCTTGTGAGCAGGTATATGGCCAATCCTGGAAAGGCGCACTGGCAAGCTGTAAAGTGGATTCTCATGTACATAAATGGGTCTCTGAAAAGAGTCTTGATTTATGGTGGAGCCTGTGATGGTGATAGCATAGTCGAAATCAAAGGATTTGTTGACTTTGATTATACAGGTTGTATGGATTCCAGAAAGTCTATTTCTGGATATGTTTTCACAATGTTTGGCACAACAATCAGTTGGAAAGCGACGCTTCAGAAGGTTGTTGCCTTATCAACCACTGAATCTGAATATATTGCCCTCACTGAAGCTGTGAAAGAAGCATTGTGGCTTGAAGGTTTTGCAAAGGAGCTGAAACTTCAAGGTCGAAGTATCACTGTTAAATGTGATAGTCAAAGTGCTATACACCTGTCGAAGAATTCAGCCTATCATGAGCGAACTAAGCACATTGATGTGAGGCTGTATTTCGTCAGAGAGATAATCGAGCATGGTGAAGTCCAGGTGCTGAAGGTTTCGACTGAAGATAATGCTGGTGATATGATCACCATGACGTTGCCAAGTTGCAAGTTCTTCCACTGTATGCAGTTGATAAAGCTGCATGATGAAAGCTAGTTTATTCTCTTGTTGTTGAGTTAGATCCAAGGTGGAGATTTGTGAGATTTGGGTCGAACTCATGCTGTGTCGAAGGAGAAGCTTTCATGTTTTCGACAGAAGGCAAGCATGCAGTCGAAGCTTGTTCACATGTTGATGCCTGATTGTTGCAAACTGTAGTCGAAGTCAGTTCTAGTTTGTATTGTCGAAATATATATATATATATATATATATATATATATATATATATATATATTCTGTCGAATTGGGCCTTGTGTTAAGGATCCAATTGTTTAGGTTTCTTGGGCTGTAAGTTACCTAGTTAGTCTATAAATAGGCTAGTACACTCAGTTTGTTGAGTGTGGCAAATTGTGATATTCACTTATAATCATTTGTGACTTTAATGAGAAAGTGAATAGTAAACATAATTTATATTTGCCCAATCCTTGTTGTTCTCTTCTTCTTCTTCTTGTTTCTTTTCTGTTAAACCCTAACCCTTGTTTTGGTTCTTGATCATCAAGAAACCGTTTTATACTTTGCTTAAAGATATCATTTTTCACAACACTTTTGTTTAAGGTGGATTTTGCGCAAGCCTACGATTGCGTGGAATGGGCGTATCTTGATTCTATGTTGGATAATATGGGGTTTGGTGAAAACTAGATGAAGTGGGTGAAAGGCTCAGTCTATCATAGTTTTATTTCGGTCTTAATCAACGGTAGCCCGTCTATTGATTTCAAAGGAACGAGGGGGTTGAAACAAGGAGATCTCGTTTCTCCTTTCTTGTTCGCCATTGTTATCGAAGGCCTTGCTTCCATGGTTAGAAGAGCCTACAATTTGAATATTATTTCTGACTTCAAGCTTAATGAGTTTGCATCAGTTAACATTCTTCAGTTCGCCGACGACACCATTCTCCTTGGTGACGGTATCATATCTAACCTATGGGCCTTTAAGGTAATCTTGAGAGGCTTCGAACTTTCTTCGGGTCTAAATATTAATTTCTCCAAGAGTTGCATCTATGGGGTAGGCATGGATTACGAATTCCTAGTAGCAGTAGAGCAGTTCCTTCATTGTAGATCGGGGTCTCTACCTTTTAAATTCCTTGGGATAGTTATTGGAGGTAATCAACGGCGTGTCTCGTTTTGGCGTCCGGTGTTGGATTACATGAGGGCTAGACTTTCAAAGTGGGTTGGTCAAATCTTTCAATTGGTGGCCGGGTGGTCTTGATTAATTCCGTCCTCGTGAACCTGCCGATTCATCATCTATCATTTTACAAGGTTCCGAAACAGGTAGCTAAAGAAATAATTGCTATTCAAAGGCGCTTCTTATGGGATGGCTCTTCGAGTAGTGGATATATTCCGTGGGTTAGCTGGAAGTCCGTGTGTAAACCGACAGATTGTGGCGGTCTTGGAATAAAACACATGGGACTTTTCAACAGAGCCTTGCTTGCGAAGTGGGCTTGGAGATTTTCAATTGACGGCAATGAAATATGGAGGCCTTTGCTTCGGTTTAGATACGGTAACCTGAGTTTAAAAATCCATTGTTTCAAGGAAGAAGGCTATAAATACAGTGACTCAAATTGGATTAAAGATATCTTGGCTGCTTCTCTTTCTGAATCCCAGCTGAGCCTGAGTAGTCTCTTGTCGTGTAATTTAGGCTGTGGAGAGGGGATTGCTTTCTGGTTTACTAATTGGGCTGGCAATTTGGTTCTGAAAGAGTCGTTTCCTAGGCTGTTCGAAGCATGCAGAGCCAAATGTAGTGCAGTAAGCGATATGGGGTACTGGAATACGGGGTTGTTCGAAGCTTGCTGATCCCGATCTGCTAACGCTTGACCTACATAATTTGAACCAGATCCTGGAGAGTGTGCAGGTTCAGCGTGACACTGCGGATTCGTGGGAGTGAAATATAGAACCAGTGCCTGGATTTTCAGTCTCCTCATTCTACAAGTGCATTAATTCTTGGGAGATTATTGACTCGGTTCATGCCGATATAGCATATGTCCTTGAATTAGTGTGGAAGACATCAATTCCAATTAAGATTAAAGTTTTTGCTTGGAGGATGGCTATTGACAGGTTGCCGACTCGGATGAATCTTGTGGCTAGAAATATCATCGTTAACGCTCATGAAAAGGTGTGTATGTTTTGTTTCATGGATCTAGAGGATTCTCCCCACATTTTTTTCAATTGTTCTAAGTCGATTCTGGTCTGGAAGAAAGTTTTTGCTTGGGTGGACATTGACAGTTATATCGAATCGGATGGTTGTTCCCATGTTAAATCGTGGAATACGTCCCTTCTTGGTCGTGGCCGGCCAGGAACTGTTAATTCCATTTGGTTTATTACATGTTAGAATATTTGGAAGGCAAGGAATAACATCCTCTTTAACTACGAGGTTTGCGATGTTGATTCTATATTCAACGCCATTGTAGTATCTTCGTGGAATTGGTTGGTTTTAGGTAACCTCACTAGGAGGAAGTGTAGTCTTTATGATTGGACCAAGATCCCTTTCGACTTTTTGTAACTGTTTTGGGTTGTAATCCTTTCCTTTGGTTTGAGATTTCCTTAATCTCATATTAATGAATTTTGCTTATCAAAAAAAAAACATGCCCCTAATGCATATACATTTACACACAATGATATTCAATCATGTTATACCTCACTGTTTCCATAATCCTCCTAGGACAGTAACAAAATTCATAAATCTCTTTGCCCTGAGCACAAAAATTCATAATATAAGTTATGTCTCTCCTAAATTCGAATGTGTATTCGATAATACCTTAGGTTAAAATATTACAAAGCTCAGCAAAATTAGGGATTCACTTATAATCAGTCAACAATGGTAGAAACTAAATTATCTTCAAATTCTAATCCCTAATTTTACAATTTACAACACAAATCAATAATCTGAGAAAAGAAAGATTACCACATACCAATGAAGAGAAGGATGACGGTGGTGAGCTGACGAAGGGATGAGTTCGACGGAGAATGGGTTTTCTTCGTTCTTTCTTCCCCGTGTTTCCTCTTTCTATTCGAGTGGTAAATCAGAGGTGAATCTGAATCGACCGTGTTTCCTCTTTTCGGTGGTGAATCGATGATGAATCCATGAATGAAGGCTAGGTCGATGGCGTGAGTAAATCAGAGGAAGAAGAAGACTGAGTAAATCGGAGGAAGAAGGCTATGAATGAAGGTTAGGTTTTGTTTTTTGCTTTGAAAGAAGACGATGGCGTGAGTAGCAAAAACTTTGTGCGCCAAAAACGAAAGACTTCGTTTTTTTTTTTATAATTAATCTCATTATTTATTATATATTTTATAATTAAATAGCGCTTTCGTGTAAATGCTAACACTAGATAGTCAAATAATAACGTTTTTTAAAAAGCGATGTCTTAGTGAAAAATAATAATAGCGTTTTTAAAAAAGCGCTATCTTAGTGAAGAATATTAATAACGTTTTAAAAAAGCGCTATCTTAATGAAGTTTAATAATAACATTTTTTTACAAAGTGCTATCAAAATCACATTATCTGCACCCTATAATAGCGCCTGACTATAAAGTGCTATTATAGATATGTTTGTTTCCTTTTTAGTAGCACTTTTTTTAAAAGCGCTGTTAAATTAGGCGATACAAAATATCAATTTTGGCGTAACGCTTCTTGGATGTGATAGGTTGTCCCTGATTTCGTAACCTCACCAACATAAGCTTTCTCATATCTTTCCATTTCACTTGCATCAATATCAAATTTCAAATGTGTCCAGTTTGGTTTTTCTTCCTTTTTCTTCTTGACACAATACGGGAATTCATCTGTCACTGCTCCAGTACTCTTGTTGTTTTTTATCGCCTGAGCGTAGGTTTTGCCAGAAAATCTTTTGTCCACCATTGTGTGCCTCTGTATAGCCTCTCGTATTGTTCCCTGTTTCGACTCCCCTCCCAGTCTATTGTCGAGTTTCTTTATCCCATCATCTCTACTGAACCTCGGAACGTTTGCATGTAATTTTTCCCGTTGATTTGTATGTTGTCCAGCTTCACCACCATGATTCTTGGATCCTTTACTTTTCTGAACCTGGAAAACCCAAACCTTTTTCCTCTCTTATCCCTTCTTGTCGGGGTGTATTCTTCTAACAAGAGACCATATTCCTTGAACATCGTAGCCATATCCTTCGCCCCGTACGTTTCAGGAAATTCAGTGAAGAAAAAGGATGAGGGTTCTTCGTTTTCCCACTCTTGTTTGCCATTCCTATCCTTCCATATTGAAGTTCTTCCTTCATTTTTGTTATGTTTCTTGTTCCTAACCTCAACCCAGTCCATATTACCAGTCTGGTTACTGATCCTTTCTCTATTCCTGTCCTTACTCTACTCCTATTACGAAAATCCACAACACACGCAAAACCAGCAACTAACGAAGCTAGACTCCAAATACTTGAAAGGAAGATAGTCAAACCCAGGAGGAGGAAGGTCCCTATTAGGACTTTAAACCAAATCCCCCAAGCCTAACTCATCTTCACTTGACTGAGTATTTCTTGATGTGTGTCTGGAGAAAGTTTTTTCTCAAGTTAAACAACGATTTTGGACAATGAAGAGTTACCTTCCATTACTTACAATGTCACTTGAATTCAACAATTTATTCTTAAGAACCAAATTAGTTATTGAAAATGTATTTATTATTGAATTAATTAAGTTACATTCGATACCGTAAACGCAATGACAAAGATGAATGCATGTCAATTCTTAAGCCATTTTCTAATTTATCGTCAGCATCACCGACCACATTTCCATGTATATTACGTTGAACTGCACATTTTTTTATGATGCAACAATCTTGATTTCTTAGCAATTTGGTAGTCTCTTCGCTATATTTTCTAAGAAATGGTTACTATACGATTCAAATTAATAATAATAATTTGAGATGATGTGTTTAAATGGATAACAATTGTTAATTATATAATGCTGATTCATTTTCTTAGCTAGACAGTTGGGAAATATATAATATCATCTGCTATCTTAGTTTCAAATACTAAATTCACATAACTAAGGAAAGAAGTATGAATGTTCTAGAAAGATAATGATATACATAAAAATCGTGAAGATGCTATTGCTTTTTCTACAAGAAGAAAAACTACGTAACTTCGTGTATATTAAAAAATCATTTCTTGGAAAGTCATCAAAAATAGAAAGAAAAAAAAAAGAAACTTTTTGAGCACGCTTTGTTTTCGCTGCATATATATAGAAGCAATAACCATTGTGATATGTAAAAACTAATTTCGAATATTCACAAGAAAATAACTAAGATGGGTCATGAACACTTGTTACAACAGAAGCCTCCAGGAGCACCATACACATGCAGCGGTTGTAGACAACTAGGGTTTGGATCAAGTTACCATTGTCAGAACAACTCTCATTGCAACTATATCCTACATGGAGAATGTGCATATCCTGATCCTTACGCCTTTCATCCATTTTTTGAGAAAAGTTATTTCGAATTTCACAAGAAAGCGCCTGGTGATAGAGAAAGATACTGTGATGCTTGTGGAAAAGATATACTAGGGTTTGTCTACCATTGCTCTACGACAGGATATGATCTTCACCCTTGTTGTTTGAAGTTGAAAAATAGAATTTTGTTATGGTCCCTTGTCTTGGATCGTGTTGACACAGTCCTAGACGCGGTAGAAGCTTTGCTTCAACCTATGGTGAAGGTAGAAGCGGGCTCGTCCTTGACAGAGCCTCTTCTTAAATTCACAAATACTTTTTGATAATAATTATTGATGATTTTATTTCTAATCTGAATGCCTTTAAATAGGCTTACAATAGAAGAAAAGTTCCTAATTTAAGTTCCTAATTAAATTAGGTAAGTAACTATTTTTCCCTAGAATCATTATCATTTAAATTTAAATGAAAATAATCCTATTTAATAGGAAGATTCAGTCCTGACCCCTAAATCTTTTCCTAAAAATACTGAGCTGCAAAATTTAAAATTATGTTATGCGACTAATTAAAAATAAAATAATAAATCCTACTCAACCTAACTAATCCTAATTAGCAGAACTAGAGGTCCATATCATCACTTCCCCTCTCGATATTGAGCTTGTCCTCAAGCTCAAATTCAGGATAAGTTTCGCGAAACCGATCGAAAGGTTCCCATGTTTTATCTTCTGGAGTATATCCTTCCCACTGAATTAACAATTCTTTAATTCCTCTATTTATTCTACTGCAAAGAGCTGTTTTAGGGATAGGTAAGACTTTGCCATCGAACGCTTGGGGTATTTTCGCCTTTTGGTTTCATGAGCACCATAGTTTGCGTTCAAATGCTCGAGCCATATTCATAGAAACTCCGAGATTTTGTGGTTGTTGAAGCTCAACGTCTATCCTTAATTCATCAATCAGCCCAGCACTAAATAAGTCCACTTGTTGCTTAGGCTTAAGATCATGGGTTCTAGCAAGCAAGGACTGAAATTGGCGTTGATAATCCTGCCCAGATCCAGTTTTCTTGAGGTGGGCGAGTTCTCCTAATGGATTATTGCTCATAGGTGGTCCGAACCGTGTATGGCAACATTCCTTGAAGCGTTCCCACACCATTCCGGGTTCTTCTTCTTCCATTTGATCGAACCATACTTGCGCTTCTCCTATCAAGTGAAACGCTGCTAATCCCACCTTCTCTCCTTCAGCAATTCTTTGGTTTAGAAAAAACCTATCGCAGCGCCTTAGCCACCCTAACGGGTCCCCTGTCCCATCATAGGTGGGAAATTCCATTTTGGAATAGCGCGGAATCATGCTGCCTCCTATTTGCGAGCTGTTTTTGTCTCTATGGTCATTATTGTTGCCACTACCAATTCCTCCATCTTTTGAGTTGTCTTTGGTTGAACAATTATTCGCTCCTTGAATTAAGATTGAGAGGTTAGTAATCTGTTCTGCTAAAGCTGTCTGCCTGGCCATCATCTGCTCTTCTAAAGCAGTATGTCGGACCGTCATCTGCTGTTCTAGAGCAGTCTGCCTGGTCGTCATCTGTTCGATGAATTCCTTCATGATTGATGCTAAATCCGTGTCACCCATGTTGGCTCTAGATACCAAATTGTTATGGTCCCTTGTCTTGGATCGTGTTGACACAGTCCTAGACGCGGTAGAAGCTTTGCTTCAACCTATGGTGAAGGTAGAAGCGGGCTCGTCCTTGACAGAGCCTCTTCTTAAATTCACAAATACTCTTTGATAATAATTATTGATGATTTTATTTCTAATCTAAATGCCTTTAAATAGGCTTACAATAGAAGAAAAGTTCCTAATTTAAGTTCCTAATTAAATTAGGTCAGTAACTACTTTTCCCTATAATCATTATCATTTAAATGTAAATGAAAATAATCCTATTTAATAGGAAGATTCTGTCCTGACCCCTAAATCTTTTCCTAAAAATACTGAGCTGCAAAATTTAAAATTATGTTATGCGACTAATTAAAAATAAAATAATAAATCCTACTCAACCTAACTAATCCTGATTAGCAGAACTAGAGGTCCATATCAAATTTCTGATGAAAGTGGAAGCGTGACATTGGAATTGTCCAAAGAAAGTTGGTTCAAAGTGTGTGAAATGTAAGCATATGAGTGTGGTGGGAAAAGTGAAAGGGTGGTGTTATTATGATAGAAATTATTGTTATCACGTGTCATGTTTCAAAGATTTGATACTTGAGAATTGGAGGAGGGGTTATTTTTCTCATGTAGAAAGATCAATTGCAACTACGAATTCTAGTGATAGAGAAACTCAACTTGCACTCACAAGTATGGAGATGGATCGAAGTTTGCGAATTTCAAGGAGAGCAAGGACTATAAGCAAGTACACTAAGATAGCAATTGTGATATTCAAGCTAATATTTTCAGCTATATTTGGAAATCCTGTAACTGCTTTTGTTGCTATTTTGGAAGCTCTTGCTTCAGATTAATTGACCATGAGTAGGCAGAATAATTGTCCCTATATCTGATGAGATGGCCCTCCAGAAGTTTATTTCAGATTGTTTTGAATATTTTATTGTATTGATGTGTGGAAATTAATATATTATGATGGAGTGGTTGTGTTCGAAATTGTTCATTAAAGTTCATTGAAAGTTCATCGAGATAAATTTGTTTTCCTTTAAAAAAAGACTATTTTCCTGTGTAGTAAAATGGAGACTTTTTCTTATAAGCAAAAATATATTCATCGAGATAACTTATTACAACCAAATTATGTGAAATGGATAAAGTTTTGATGCTATTCAACACAAAAGTCACACATCCACTATAGTTCTTGTCTAAGATGTCATTCTAACCAAACTAAATTATGTTAAGTAAAGGGTTAAATATACAATACCCCCCCTGCAATGTTAGTGATTTCTCATTTTAGCCCCTGGTAAAGTTTTTTTTTTAAAAACCCCCTCGTAATATCCAGATTCCCTCACTTAGGCCCCTGGCTGCCACATAGCAGCAAAGATTCCTCTCTCTTTGCTTACGTGGCAGCCACGTGGCATTTTTTATATTATTTTATTATTTTATTTTATTTTATTTTATTTTTTTATTTTTTTATTTTTTTTATTTTTTTTTATTTTTTTTTATTTTTTATTTTATTTTTTTGTACTTTTTTTTTTATTTTTTTTATTTTTTTTATTTTTTTTTTTTAAATTTTTTTTTACTTTTTTGTTTTATTTGTTTTTATTATAATTTTTATAATTTTTTTTCTTTTTTTTTATTTCTTTTTCGTTTTTATTTATATATATATATATATATATATATATATATTTTTTTTTTTTTTCGTTTTTGGACCTAATTTTTATTTTTAATTCTATTTTAAACAAATTTTTATTTTAAAAATTACACTAGTGCAGAAAAGACTTTTTATATCGGGCGAAAAACACATTTTACATCGGTTCTGGGTCCGATGTAAAGCCAAGCGATGTAGTAAATCAAAGACATTTTACATCGGGCCATAGTCCGATGTGAAAAATACATCTACTACATCGGTTGACTATTAAGTCTGATGTGAAATACATCTACTACATCGGTTGACTATTAAGTCTGATGTGAAATACATCTACTACATCGGTTGACTATTAAGTCCGATGTAAAATGTATGTTTTTACATCGGTTTCCTTTCTGACCCGATGTAAAATGTATGTTTTTACATCGGTTGCCTTTCTGGCCCGATGTAAAATGTTTTTTTTTTTACATCGGTTTTCTTTCTGGCCCGATGTAAAATGTATGTTATCTTTCTTAAAATGTATGTTTTTACATCGGTTGCAAGGCGAAAATGAAATAAAAAAAAAGAAAAAAAATTATAAAAAAAACAAATAAAACAAAAAATAAAACAAAATAAAAAAAATTAAAAAAAAAAAATTAAAAATTAAAAAAATTAAAAAAATAAATAAAAAAAAAATTAAAAAAATTAAAAAAAAAATTAAAAAAAAAATAAAAAAAATAAAAAAAAATAAAAAAAAATAAAAAAAAATAAAAAAAAAATAAAAATAATAAAATAATATAAAAAATGCCACGTGGCTGCCACGCAAGCAAAGAGAAAGGAATCTTTGCTGCCATGTGGCAGCCAGGGGCCTAAGTGAGGGAATCTGGATATTACGAGGGGGGTGTTTAAAAAAAAAAATTTTACAGGGGCTAAAATGAGAAATCGCTAACATTGCAGGGGGGTATTGTATATTTAACCCTTAAGTAAATAATGGAATCTATGTAACACACAGACAAATCTAACATGCACAATCTTTATACTTGTCTATCAGATATAATTTGATTTTTAACAAACAATAAAATGTTATACTATCAGTGCTATATATCTTGTATCATATCTACAAGAATATTTTTATTTTTTCCACTCACCTTTTTCTGTTTGTGAATTCGGGGCTGTAAAGTTTCATACGGTGGTAGGGATAGGGGAAAGAGAGGGAGATGGTGGGTGAAGAAGATGAAAGTAATCTAATACATGTAATACAATGATAGCAATTATGGTACTATCTTTTTATTACTTGTTTAAAGTCAACTTATGTATTGTAGACAAATTCAATAATGGTACATGATTTTTTATAAGCAATTTAATTGAATCAGTACTAGCACCCAATCCAATTACAAAGAAGAATTACAATTTAGAAAATTCAATGGAATCTACCACCAATCCTAAAAAGAATTAAACCACCTAATCACTTCCAAATACAAGCCAAGACCAAGATGACACTCTAATACTATAATGCACAGACAACTACTACCACGAAAAACCATTTTTACTTTGGTTAGAAATGAAAGTTAATTTCAGTTTCATATGCAAGGTAACGAATAGCGTCATAAAATGTGCACCACTTTTTCCTTCGCTCGAGTTTCCACCGAGGAGAAAGGCTTAATGGTCATATGTTTGATCATGTTTGATTCCTAGCAACAACTTATTTATTATTATAACAATTGGATGGTGCACCCCACATATTCTCCCAATTATCAAAACAATAGAGGTAATAGAGTCAGTATCATTACCTCGCTTTAATATAATAACTGAGCGTAAAACGTTGTTATTTATTTTTTTGTTTTCTATATTTTCATTTTAACCCATATTACAGAACTATTTTTGCCAATTATTGAAAAAAAAACATTCTAATATAAACTTCTCTTATTGGGATTGGAAAGAATCTACCGTATCCATATGTATATTTATTGATTACACTTTTTAATTTAAACTTGTTATTCGTAATTATCGATTCTATCTCAGTTGTATTGATCAAACTTATGGATACAAATTGTGATTGAGAAATACTTTCGGATCTTGATTCAAGATAATAATGAATTAAACACTACTTTCTAGACATAGAACTAGGGTTTAATATTCACAAACAAATATCAGTTCTTCATACGATCAAATTGTTTAATAGATTGAGAAATTGTCAAAATCTTAATAATCGTGTAGAGATACATGTTGCTGTGAGTGGTATATGAAGATAAGAATGAGTGTCAATTTTATGCAAAAGTAATCAATAATTTACATACGTGTACGGTAGAAGAAATTCAATCCCGAAAAGATTTCTTATCAGTGAAACTTTAATTATTTAGTACTATTTTATTCTACATTCAGTTGTTACTTTAATCAAACTATTATGTGAAACTTAACTTAAAACGATATCAATTGTAGAACGGTAGTAATATCGCACCAGTCTCTGTGGATACGATAAATAAATACTTACTTTTGATTTACTGAACATCAAAGATGTGACATCCTTTAAGGCGGATATCTACTCTCAACGGATATATATAGTACAAAATTACATGGAAGACGCAATGGTCACTACAAGAAAAATGGCCTACGGCCACACTAAATTTTTCCACAACTCAAAAACTGTGGCCACATACAGGCTTTGGCCAGGGTTTTCAAATCGTAGACATATGTTTAGAAATATTGAATCCGGAGTGTGAAACTGTGGCCTTTTCTTCAATAGCCACGGTTACAAAATCACACTTATATTTAAGCCACGGTCAGAAAATTGTAGATATTTTAAGCCACAAAGAAAAACCGCGGAATTATAATTTTCACTACCCCGCCAGAATTTCCCTCTCGTAAATTATTTTCTTTTCTAATTTTTTTTTAGATTAAAAAAGAAAAAAAATTGAAAAAGTAAATTAGGTTAGAAAAAACCTCACGCCACTCATCTCTCTCTCTCTGATCCTCTCACATCTTAAACCCTTTTCTCTCTCTCTCACGGCTTGTCGCGGTTACCATTAATCCTCACCTACACGACCTTCTTCCTCCGTCTCCAACTTTAAAAGCTCAGAGTTTATGGAGGGTTCGTCAATGGTGGCGGCGATCGGGAACACGGTCGTTGCTGTCAGGATGGAATCGCGACAATCAATAAAACAGCTGGAGCGTCCGGGATATGATGTCGAGGGCACTGGGTTGAAACGGTTGTCACGGCGGCGGAGTTTTGGTGAGTTGCTGGAAGCTTTCCTTCAAAAGGTTTGTCGTTTGACGATGAAAGAATAAGGGTGAGTTTTTCATAAACTTCTTCGAACTCTCTTCCAATTCCTCACTGTATATGAGTGTGTTGTTCGTATCTGATCTGGTCCCTGCTATACGTGATTTCTGTTTCTGTATGCGAACTTTTGTGCGTGGGTTTGTGAACTCTTGCTGCTTCTGATGTGTGTGTGAATTCTGAATCTTTGTGGGTTTTCACTGCTGTTGTTGATGCTTGTTTATGGTGTGAATGCGTTTGTTGTGTATGCTTTGGACTGTAATCTTTGAATTTGGGAGAGGTGTTTTTGTGTTGGTGTAGTTGTATATGTATGATCTATTTTTTCTTGGTGTGAGAATCCTCTATGCAATTTTGCTTTTGAATGTATGTGCTGCAGTGTCTGTATGTGTTGACAACTTTTTATATTTCTTTTGGAATTGAAAAACTTTTGGACATTTTTTAATCCTTTTGAAATAATAAAGGGAGTAATTTAGAACAAACTTCAACTTTAGAAAATGACCATAATTTGAAGCTAACAGATAATTTGCTGCACTTGTGAAAGTTTTCATCTCCGTTTGTTATGGTAAATGTGGGATATAGTGTTGATTATTATGTATTTTGTTGTGTTTTAGATGTGCCACAAACATGGTGTGATGCATCGGGATCTTAAGCCCGAGAACTTTTTATTTGCGGACAAGAAGGAAACATCGCCTTTGAAGGCTATTGACTTTAGTTTATCAATTTTCTTTAAACCTGGTAATGCTTTTTATGAGTTGCAGAATCAGAGTCAGTTGATGTTGTTGCTTGAAGATTGATCTTCATATTTTGGTTCTGCTATTCATGTACAGTTAACTGTGATCTTCATATTTTTACGAGTTGAGGCTTGAGGTTGACAGGAACAATAAGGAAAAGAGGATGATAGTTTGGAAACTTAATTGATGATGTTTTGTTCTTTTTCTTTTTTGGCTTTCATTCTTTTGACTTGTTTTATTAGGAAATTATTTTATTTTATTCAAATGACTGAACAGGCAAGAAGTTTACCAACTGATAAGCTCAAGATGATTTATATTTCAATAAATGCTGCCTCGTATATTATCCAGGTATCTATCTCATTTTCTCTCTATATATACATAAGTTGCTATGCACTATTTTTGCATGTTGAAATTCTTAGTTTTCATGCCAATACACCACAATAATGCCCAATGTCATCTCTTTAACTGCAATATGGTTGCACTTGCACCATCACTGTACATCCCGAAATCTCTCTCCTAACATTGAACTTGAAGCATTGTATTGTTTATTACTGGACACTCTTTTTTTTCTATTCCATGGACAAATACTCTTAGTTTCGGTTATATACTAAATGTGTCCAACCACAACTTATTTGATTTGAAAATTAATAGTTTAAAATGCAGGCAATTCATTTGCACTTTTACATTGTAATGACAATTTACGTATATCTAATTTCTTCCACATGCATATCATGCTAGTCATAGATCTCTCATTGTTTCAATGCAAAAAGGAACACATGCTATATATGATAGTTAACATCACTGATCATATTAAGAATGTTGATAATGTGAGGCAGAGGGTTACTGTGAATGGTGGCGAGGCTTTGATGTTGTTTTTGAAAAGTACTGTGAAAGAATATTATTCTTTGATTGGATGTGCGTGCAGCATCTTAGTGAAATCGGAAAAGGTAGTTTTTTCATTGTTGCATCCTTTTTAGATGAAGTATTGGAAAAGCTAGTTTTATCCCTATATGAGGGTATGACATGCGATTAGAACAGTAATAGTAATGGATGCCCTACAAAATTTACCTTTTTTTTTATTTATTTCTGGATAAACAAATCCAAGGAAAGATCTTTTAGCTTTTAGGTGTTGATGTATCTTATACCTGTCCACATTTATCTTGTAATATGAAGCATATTTACCATGTCAGGTTCTCAGAACACTCCAACTCCATCTCCAAGATCTGCTACAGCAAAGAAGCTGGCCTCTCCCCAGTGGTGTCTTTCCTTGAAAAGGTTTGAAGAACCAGATGATGAGTTTGAACATCTTCAACAACCTGAAAATTGTCCCTACTTGGATATTGAAACGGCCTATATAGGTCCAATTTTCTTGACTTGGGAGGCACTTCATTGTCAATACTCTCATATGAGTTATAAGATATCCTGGCAACATGAAAATCCATCCTGTTATAACCGTAGTGCACAAGAGTTTCAACAGTTTCAGGTTCTATTGCAGAGGTTTAACAGATGAGTCAGATATGAGAGTTCTTGCTCCAGATCTGATCAGGATAATTAAAAACTCTATCCTTACTTTCCACATTTTCCTCAAAAGGGACAAGAAGAAGTCAAGTGGTGTTATCAACCTGTTTGGAAATCAGAACCAGCTTGCAACTCCTCTACATCAGATTCAGTCTACTCTTGAGAAGGTAAATTCTAATCTTTCACCTTGTGATCCAACTAAGGATTTTTATGATATATTCATCAATAATTTAGCTTCAGTTTAGGTCATTATTGATCTTGTAAACTTCTAGGCTTGGTAATTAACATAAACTAGTAGTGTATTTAAGAATATTTCACTCCATATTATCTATCAGTTCTAGTGTTACATAAAATGCTATAATGATTGGTTTTTAAGGTTTGCTTCAAACACTTCTTTGATATGCATGTTCTAATGGTAAAATGCTAATGGCTTGCTCTAATGCAGAAAGTGGTGAAACTGAAGGAACTGCGAAAAAGGAAGAAGGGTTGGGAAAAAGTTGTTGACCACAAAAGCATGAGGACATTCAGCTATTGCTTGGTCTAATTGACGCAAAAATCCTATCAAGGGTTCTGAGAATGACAAGAATGACTAGAGAACAACTGTTTTGGTGTGAAGAAAAAATGAAAAAGCTTGATTTATCAAATAGTAGGTTAGAGAGGGGTCCATGTCCTATTCTCTTCCCTTGCTAACTGCAATATTTACTTCTTTCTGCTTTGAATGACAAATGTTGCTGAAGCTGCCGCCTGCTTAGGATGTGAGTATAAGGGATGGTAGCAACACCTTTCTGCTAAATCAAATGTATTATTGTTGTGTCATATCTGTGAGTTTCTAGGATGTTTTCTTGTGTAATTCTCGGTAAAACAAACTTCCTTAAGTTAAGGATTATTCTAGTTGGTTCTTAGACTTCCTTAAGTTAAGAATTATTCTAGTTGGTTCTTAGACTTGATATAATACTGTCATACCCCTATTTTCTGTGCAAAATTTATTTATCATGCAGGAAGGTAGAGAAGTTGTGAAAAAGAAGGCATTTGTTCCGCCTCCTTGTTTTATGAATGTTGATGAAGCTAGGTAATGTTGACTCATAGCTTTTGCTAATATGTTTCTACTCTCTATGAAACTTTTTGGTTCCTAGTCTTACAAAGTTTAAGCTTTATATCAGGGAACTGCATATCCGTTTGGAGCATAGGTGTGATGCTTATGGGGAAAAGGAGCATGTGAGTTTTATAGTCCTTTGATTGACTTGCTTGAAGACTTCTGAATTTCTACTTACATTTAGTGCAGAAATGACAACAAATATTCTTTCTTTAGATCCGTGTGTTTGCAGATGATGTTGTAGAGAGTTCGGAAGTAACCACCAGTGTGACTAAAATTGGGGACTATGAACTTCGTGATCTTGTATTGCTAGAGTAAGCATTTTTCTTATGCCGAGATAAAGCCGAAGTGCCTTTTACTTGCTTGTGTTGTGGTTCAAACCTTTATTACTTCTAACTTAACCTGGTGCAGTAATTTGAGTTTTGGTGTGATAATTCGTGTAGAGAGTGAGGCATTTCAGGTTAGTATCTTAACGATCAAAAGTTGAAGACTTTCTCAATTGAAGTTAAGACTTTTTGGCATTATATTCTTGTCTTTTGCCTTTGTTAGGTTCTTAAGGGGGTTCCTGACAGACCTGAAGTTGTGCTTGTTAAATTAAGAGAGAAAAATAAGTGTGCAGGATAGGTTTAAGAATACAATATCATCAAAGATGTTGTTAAGATAATTGATGGTCCCTTGCAGAATAGAGACGAAGAAGCGTGTCATCAAGATATGGAAGAAGAAGAAGAATGAGGAGATGATCTAGAAGAATATTATGATGCATGAAGTAGTTGTGTTTTATATTATCTATCTCTTAGAATTTTTGTTTTGAATTTGGGATGACTCTCTCGAGAGAAACTTGGTTTCGTTTAAGAATGATAATATCAAAACTTATCTATATTTTTGCGACTTATTAGTCGGTAGCGTCACTTGATGTAGACTTACTTATTTTTTAATGAATATTTTGACGTTGTGGCTTAATATTTTCTTGTATAATTATATTTTAATTTTTTTAATCAATATCTACAAAATTGAGTATTCTTGTTGGAAGACATTATATTGATCTAAAATGGTTCTTTATGCCATGTCATAAAGAACAACATGGTTACAACTATGCGGCACAAAAAGAAACCGTGGCCTACTTAAATGGTGTAAAACCATGAGCAAAATGTAGCCGCGGTTTTAATTAGTGGACATAAATTAAAACCCCATACATTAAATAAGAACCGTGGCTAGATTCGGCCACTGTTAAGAACCGCGGCGCATGATAAACCACGGCCTTAACCTAGATACCTAAACCATGGCCTATTCAAGCCACGGATGTATATAGAACGTGGCCCAAACACGAAAATCGTGGCTTATAATTTAGGCCACGGATGCATATCCCACAGTCACTTATTCGTCGCCAAAGCTTTCAACCACGGTTATTTTTCATATAACTGCGGTTTTCTGGCTGTGGTGGATAACCTTTTTTTTTGTAGTGGGTTAAACAAGTTACACAATGGATTAAGATCTTTTGGTGTATATATTTTCAACGTCTCTTGTACTACGAAAAAACAAAGACACTTGTTCGAGTTATCTCTTCCAACGACTATATAAGTAGCTAAAGATTCAATATGAATTTTCAACAAGGAACAAAGAGGAAATAGAGAAGGAAAGCCAAGAAGGATAGGAGTACGTTTTACACTTCTATTTGGATGGAGGAATATCAAGATCAACAATAAGTAACACAATCGAGTATGCAGAAATTATGTTGTTTGTTGTAAATTATACAAATTCTTAAAATTTCTTAAACATTGAATATCTTAGAAATACTAAGTGCTTAAGGTATATGTTATGGTGATTACCCTGTACCTCTGATTTTGTATTAAGTACACCTTGTTCTCTATTATGCTAAACATGTTGTTTAGTAGTTTAGATAAAGTCTATTGCTATGTGCTTGAGCATCAAAGTCTCTTGCTGAGAAGCTTGAGCCAATCACTACTACGAAAAACCCAATTAACAACGGTTGGGAATGACATATAATGACGCGGGCGAAGGCATTTTCATGTAGATTGCCGTTGTAAGTTCGTTGTTTCTACAACGGTCTAGAAACCGTTATTGAAAGGCAGGACACGCACCATATATCACAACGGTTATGATAATAAACCGTTGTGATACATACACTTAGGTACTTGGTTCGAAATACATCAGCAGCGAATTATGTAAAACATAAATTACCTATGATCTCGGTTACAATAGATAACCGTTGTTGTAAGTACCATGAGTTTATTATATTAAATGTAGATTGCTTGTTTTTCAAACACCTCACTAAAGAAATATACATGGAATCAATTTGATGAAGAAGTCTATAATCTGCAAATTAAACTATTCTTGAAAGCCAACTTAAACAAACCAATGTTTTCTGATTGCATTCGTCTCATCGTGCATTTCACGCTGTTTTACATATATATTGTGGTTTATTGATCTGACTCCTTCGATATATCGTTATCTTCAATTATAGTTAAATTTCCATAAGAAAAAGACATTGGATAATCTGCCTCATCATCATCACTTATCATCATAATTTTTATAATTAGAAGTTTTACGATTATAAGTGTTGATGGAGAGGCAGATTAACTAATAGTTTGTTGTTAATGAAATTTAACTATAATGGAAGATGGCGATGCATCTAAGGAGCCAGATCATTATACCATAATATATATATTAAACATCGTGAGATGAATGATGAGAGGGATGCAATTCGAAAACATTGATTCATATAAGTTGGTTTTTAAATACAACTTAATTTGCAGATTATAAGTACCTATGTCAAATTAAATGAATGTATTTTAAGTGAGGGTTAGTGAAACAAACAATCTACATAGAATATAATAAACTCAAACAACATTCTATACCAGATCCAGATATTATAAACTCATATAATACGCTTGCTACCACCAGCAAACTTTAAGTAAGGGTTAGTGAAACAAACAATCTAAATAGAATATAATAAACTCAAACAACATTCTATACCAGATCCAGATATTATAAACTCATATAATACGCTTGCTACGACCAACATCATCACCCTGTATCATCCCCTTAACCTGTAAGGAAACACAACAAACTTCAAAAATAAGCATCCTCAGTTGAAAACAAACCCAAAAACCATAATCCAGTGAAGAGTAAAGAGCTAGAGGAACAGGAATAACGCACCTTTTAATGAAACTAATCGCGGAACAGAATCAATTATGATGCTCAACTAGTTTGGGAATCAATGAAGAAGAAATATAAGGAGGCTTACAAAAAAGCTTCATACTTCTTATATTTCTTTTCATTGTTTCTAAAACTAGATGAAGTTTGCTTACACAGTTGTTTCTTCATTTACTAATATCTTGTTCGTGAAGTTTTGAAAAAAAAGTATAAGGTGGATGAATTTTCCATCATAGCTTCATGTTTCTTATACTTATTTTCATAGCTACACAAACATTATGAAGTTTCCAAAGTATGGTCTTTGTCAAGGTAGTGAAAACGAATCTGAAAAAATGAGAACATTCAACAAAAACAACATGCAACAAACGAGATAATGGGAAATATCTAACAATAGATGAAATAAGAAGAATACCTTAATGTATAAAGCACAAGATTCACGGCTAATGGTGAAAACGAAGAGAAAAAATGGGTTCTAGGGTTTCACTTTGAAGGCAACGGCGCTACTGTCAATAAGTGAAAGTTATTTCGCTTATATATGGGTAAACTATTTCACAACGGTTAACAATACCAACCGTATAGATAGGTATCTATTTATTATGAATATATCACTACGGTTAACCAGAAGAACCGTAGTGATAACCCTTTTATCTATGAATTTTAAAATAAATAAAAACCGTATAGATTGGTATTTATTTATTATAAATATATCACCACGGTTAACCAGAAGAACCGTAGTGATAACCCTTTTATTTGTGAATTTTAAAATAAATAAAAAAGAAAGGTGCGCCTTAACGTTAAAGAAATCAAATATTTTATGGCGCTGAGGTTCGAACCGACGAAAGTTTGAGTATATCACAACGGTTGGTTCTGTAACCGCTGTTATATACAAATAATTTTTAATCAAAAAACAAAATAAATATGGTAGCTCCTTAATTAAGATATGGTACCATGGTGTAGGGAAAAACATGGTGACCATGGCGTCGTTGAATGCGTGTTTTGTAGTAGTGAAGTAAGCCTCCTGCTATGTGTTAGAGCGTTGAAAGCCTTGGTCAGTTGTTGATTAAGTAAGAAAGATTAATTGGACTATGAGTCTCAGCAGAAGTCTTGTACTTGAGGGTATGAGCAGAAGTCTTGGGTTTGTGGAACCTGAGCAAGGAAGTCTTAGGTTGCGGTCTAAGCAAGAAAGTCTTGGGTTCGTGCAACCTAAGTAGGAAGTCTTGAACCTGAGGTGTTTAAGTAGGAAGTCTTGGGCCTGAGAGGCTTGAGCAAGGAAGTCTTGTATTCGTGGAATCTAAGCAGAAGTCTTGGACTTGAGAGGTTCAAATTCATTATCAATATGCTCCACCTCAACAGGAATATCTTCCTGTTGCAACTCTTCTTCATAGATCTTCGAGCTTCGATCAATGCCATCAGTTTTCTTGAAAGCCATATTAGCTTCATTGAAAACTACACATTGACTTGTGATACACCTTCTGTGACCTGGCTCTAGGCACCATAACATATAAACTTTGACTCCTTTTGGGTATCAAAAGAACATACATCTCAAAGCTCTAGGTTCGACCTTGTCTTGCCTAATATGAGCATAGGCTAAACAAACAAATACTCTTAGTTTGACCAGACTAGGTGGATGTCCTGACCAAACTTATTCAGGTGTTTTCATTCCCAAGGCTGTCGAGGGACACCTATTTATCAAGTATGCTGCAGTCACAACAACTTCTGCCTAAAACACCTTCTTCAATCCCGCACTTACCGACATGTACCTCACCATTTCCAAAATTATTTAATTAAACCTTTCGGCCAAACCATTTTGGTGGGGAGTCCATGCAGTAGTTCTGTGTCTTGCAATACTATACGCATCACAATAGCTGTCGAAAGTCTCATTGCAAAATTCAAAACCATTGTCAGTCCTCAACCTCTTGACCTTCCTGCTAGTTTGGTTTTCGACCAAAGTCTTACAACTTTTGAAATTTTAAAAATTTTCATCCTTAGTCTTCTGGATGAATACCCATAACTTTTTGGAGTAATCATCAACTAGGGATAAAAATAATTTGCAACTAAGTGTGAAGGATTCCTTGCAGGTCCCCAAAGATCAGCATGAATGTAATCAAGGGATCTATGTGTTATTTGTTTACCTTTGTTAAACTTCATTCTACATGATTTACCAAATACACAAGGTTCACAAAACTCCAGTTTTTTTTACCTTATCACCACCCAACAAATTTTGTTTCGACAATTCGACCAGGCCTCTTTCACTGACATGGCCAAGTCTCTTATGCCATACCTCAGTGTTCGACACAGGTTTCATGGATGCCACATCTACTGAACCACTTACAACCTCAACCTCAAGGGTATACAAGCATTGTTTCTTCACGCCTCTTAATACTTCCTCCGACCCCTTCATTACCCATATGATGATTTGCTCTCCTTTGAAAACATATCCTAATTTCTTGTCGAATTCACCAAGAGAAATCAAATTCCTCTTAAGATCATGTACATACGTAACATCAGTCAATAACCTTATTGACTAATCATGGAGCTTGAATCTCACAGATCCAATACCTGCAAGTTTGCATGCTTTGTTGTTTCCTAGCAGCACTAATCCACCATCTTCATCACACATTTCTTCAAACACGTATTTGTTTGGAGTCATGTACCAAATACACCCTGAATCCATAATCCACTCCTTTCTAAAGTCACTTCTTGAAACCACCAGGACATTAAATGATTCATAACCATCTTGCACAATGGTTTCATTACCATTATCCTTTCCACCATGATTGTTCAATCGATTAGTGTATACTTTTCTTGTATGACCCTCCTTCTATGATAACACATAATAATAGGGGCATTACCACCATAAGAATTCCTTAGAACTTTACCCATCTTATTCTCAAACCTACCATCTTTCTTCAAGAAATTCCCCTTAACGGACAAACCTTCACCAATAGAAGATGAATTGTGCTCATTTCATTCGTTCAAATCCTTAGAGTACAAGGGATATTGAACATCTTCAAAGCTCAACGACTCTCTTCCATACAAGAAAGTTTCTTTGAAGTGAGTATGAGACATAAGTAAAAAACACAACAATAGAAACGCTTGACCTTCGTCATCAATCTTAACCTCGATTTTCTCAAGATCAAGAATCAACTTGTTGAACATATCCAGCTGCTTAGCCAAGGCTTTGTCTTCACTCATCTTGGACGAATACAAAGCTTGCTTCAGGTAAAGACGATTAACCAACGATTTCTTCATATATAAACCTTCATGTTTCGTCCACACACCAGATGCAGTTTTCTCCTTTGAATATGCCGGAGAACCTAATCACCAAGGGTCAACACAATGGCAATCTAGGCTTTTTCGACCATTGTTGTCTTCCCCTTCTCCGATAGGGCAACATCAATCTTCTCCGATCCTTTCAAGGCTTCTAACAAACCCGTTGAACAAGAAGGGCTCGCATCTTTAAGCGCCACAAACCGAAATCATTCACACCGGCGAACTTCTCAATCTCATACTTTGTTGACGACATCTTCTCCTCCACGTTCACCGCACCATTTCGTTATGAATTAATGTCATCAAGAACAAAGCCAAATAAGAGAAAAAGATTGAGTTTCTTGAATAAACACATGAAACCTTATTAGGTTTTAAAAAAGATATCTAAACTGTTCGGTAGCAGTGGAAGTTTGGAGGGGTATAAGGAGGTGGGTTGGTTTCAAGATCAACGTTCATGACGATGCCGTGGAATCATTTGAAGATTTTGGAAAAATGGTTAGAAAGATAGCTGGTGATTCTCTTGGATTGCTAATTTGGGCTGCTGTGGTTTAGAATATTTGAATTGGTAGACACAACGTGTTATTTAGGAGGATTGGTTTTTCGGTTGGTGATTGTGTGTCTGCTGTCAAATATCAGGTTTGAAGGTGGATGGAAATTAAAATTAAATCTTTGTCTTCCTTTTATGATTGGTTTTCGAACCCGATTTATTCTTTGAAACTGGGATAAACGGTTTTGTTTTGTGTAATCGGGTTTGTGCACCCCTAGTGTGCGGTTGTTATAATATTATTGCTTTAAAAAAACAAAAGATAGAGAAGAAGGAAGAAGAAGAATAAGAATTGGTTAAAACTGTTTTACTATTCACTTACTCAACAAGGGTTAAAAGATTACAAGTGAATATCAAAATTTAATCTCTCTCAACAACTTGAGAGAACTAGTTTATTTATAGACTATTAAGCAAACTTATGCTACAAGCTAACTTAACAATTGGGCTTACAAGCAAGACCCAATTCGACTTACTAACTTAAACACAAAGCTAACATATTTCGACAACATACTTGAACAGACTTCAACTACAACATGCACAACTCCTGTCGAACCATGAAACTACCCTTGTCAACATTAGAGTTCGATCCAAAATACCACAAGACGGAACCAACATCATCTGAAAAGGAAGTTGTTAAAGAGGAATAAAAGGCGAGACCATATGTTGCTCCCCGTCCCTATAAGCTGCCAATTCTAGTGGTGTAAGCGGATCAGAAAAATTCAATTAATATGACAATCTAAACTAAACCGAAAAAGAAATCAATATTTTTGGTTCAATTCAAAAACCAAACCAACGTGATGAAAATCGGGGTGGTTTGGTTCAGTTCTCTGTTTTATTTTTTAGGAACCACCAAACCAGTAAACCAACCTGATGGCTATAGTTATCATTCTTAATGTTTTAAGTTCTCTTAGTTAGTTTTCTATTTTTTTTTATAATTTTTTTTTCTTCCTCTTCAATGAAACTACTTCTAGATTGGTAATAAAATATTTTTGATGTGTATTTGAGGTGTAAAACATATTAATTTATCTGTATGATAACTTATTTGTTCTCTACGAGGTAGCCTTTATCATTTAATATAGGATTTTTAGGTGGATAGAGAGGTTTATGTTGCTTTCGCATTCGATTTTAGGTGTGTTTGAGGTCTTCCAAGGTTTTGGTCAGTGTAAACAGGTGGTTTAAGGTCTAGTTATTTTCTGGTATTTGTTGATTTAAATTATGTAAAAAATAAATAATAAAATTATTTTTAGGAGGGAGAACTTGACGGTTAATCACTTGATTAATTTAATTATTTTCTTAATTTAGAAGTGAGTTCAATCTCATTCTCAAAAATTCAAAATAAAATTATTTTCCTCTTAGATTGACCGAGAGTGTGACCCACTCAAATGCCTAGATTTTTAAGGATGTGTTTGAAGGCCATTTCCTGTCCTTTAATTTTGTTGGTTGCTCTCGTTTACCTTCCATTACTTACTTTCTCTAGAGATTTTTTGATTTAATTTTCAGAGTTAGTTTGGGAGAGGTGTTTTGATTTGTGTAGGTTGAGTTGTTCTTTTTAGCCAATTGTTTTGTTGTTTTTTTTTTCAATTAGTTTTGTGTTGGGGTTGTGTTGAGTTTTTCTAAACAGGTATGTTATTCCTACACCCCTTTCTTACACCAAATACCTACATCAAACACTGTTCATCGTATTTATACGGTGAATAGTGTATTTATTTTTTAACAAATAAAAAATAATATTTATAATACGTGAACAGTGCGAGAATAATGCGTGAACAGTGCATGAACAGTAGGTGAATAATGCGTGAGCAGTGCGTGAACAATTCCTTTAAAATAATGAAATAATGTTGGTTAATGAAATGTAAAAAGTTGGTTAATGAAGTGATGAAGTTGATTAATAAATGTGCAGATGTTAAAAATGATTTTTAGTAATAAATCAAAATTGGCTAATGAAATGTAAAAAGTTGGTTAATGAAGTTATGAAGTTGGTTAATAAGCGTCCAAATATTAAGAATATTTTTTACCAGTCAATGAAGTTGGTTAATACAATATAAAAGATTGGTTAATGAAGTTATAAAATTGGTTAATAAACGTTCAGTTATAAAAAATAATTTTTAGCAACAAACAAAGTTGGTTATTAAAATATAAAAGGTTGGTTAATAAAGTTATGAAGTTGGTTAATCACACAATTTTATGCCAATATCATTTAATTTAAAAATTAAAAATATTAAAATAATAATTTTTTATTTTTGTTTTTTAAAAAAAATATTATTATAATATTTCAATGTTCACCGTATAAGTGAACAGTGAAATACGGTGTAGGTGTATGGTTTTAGTGTAGGAATATCATATTTCTTTTCTAAAACATTTTTGATGCTATTTAAACATGTATAATTTTTTTTTAGTTTTTAATATATTATCTGTTTATCGTCAGAAAAAGAAAAAGAAAACACGTGGGTTCTTAAGTGAAGTTCTAATTTATAGTCGTCATGAGAATTTTTTTTAATATCACTTATTCAAGAAAAATTCCAAAAAAACACACATTTCAGAAGATTTACCAAAATGACTATGTTTGGAATTGGAATATAAGGGTGGCGCCATATGGAATGGCGCCTCTTTTAAAGGGCAAAAGTCATACCATATGGCGCCTCAGGCCATTTGGGGATGCCTTAATTTTTTTTCATACTGCAAAGGGGAGGCGCCATCCCAGTTGACTTTAATTTTAATTTTTTTTTAATTTTTTGTTTAATTTGTGAAAAGAAAAATGTATTGGAAATAAAATTAGGGTAGCCATAAATACATAAGAATGTTAAGGATAACAATTAGTACAATCGGTGGTAAAGAAAAATTCAATGATCGTGCCTATCTAAATGTCCACCGGTTCCACATGCAGGAACTCTTGCGCGGCGTCTTTGTCTACCACCACGATTTTGTTGAGGTGTGGCTGGTCTTTGCGTCTGTTGAGATGGCCCCGACGCATCAGAGAAATTCTGAAGCATCTGTCTGTAAGTGTAAATGCGCCTAAGAGGGGGGGGGGTGAATTAGGTTCTTAAATTATTCTTCGTTCTTTTTACCGGTTCTTGGTTATTTTTCCGTTTTATGATAAGTGCTGGAAAGTAAAGTGCGGAAAGGAAAAATGACACAAGAGAATTATAGTGGTTCCCCTCACAGCCCGAGAGTACTCCACTCCTCCTTCAACACGAAAGAGAATTCACTATAGTTTAGAATTATTGTACAGCCTAATCACACCAATAATGATGCTTACTATCTAACCTATAGGTAATTAAGTGTATGAAGAACAATCCTCTTCAAAACACTCACTTGTTTCCAACAATCCTGGACAACAAGGTAATACAACTCCACAATCATATTTTAACAATCCTAAAATAAGATGTGTCTTTAAATAAATCTGAATTTTATTGAGTAATTGTTGATGATGAATCTTTGAAGTGTATATCAATCAAATGATTGATCTTCCCCTTGTAAAACAATCACACTAATAATGTTATCAAGTGTTCAAATGCAAATGGAAAAATTCATCAAGTATGAAGGTTGTAACAGAATTTTCACACTTAGAAAGTTTGATGAACACTTTGAGAAAATTCAGAATTTTTGTGATTGATTTGTTTGAAAATGATTGCTAAACAAAAGGGCAGTTTGAAAATCAAAAATCTGTCCTTTAAATAATGCCAGAACACCTCCACAAAAGGGTATGAAATATGATACAATGCAATGCTTCAATTGGAAAAGGTTTGAATGAGATATGCTGAAAAAATGCAATTTTTCGCCTCTGCACATAGTAGTAATCGATTAACAACAAATGCGTTAATAGGTTACGCTCCTTCAACGTTTAAAAAAATTCAAAAAATACAACTGTTAATCGGTTAGCAACAAACCTGCTAATCGATTACAGCTGATTGATTTTCAAAAAAACTTTTCCAGAACAGCATGAACTAAAAGTTAAAGCAAGGAAAACCTTTCCAAAAGATATGTTATATGCAAAAAATAATTTTGTGAACACTTGGATAACCATTATTGAGGATTGCTATAATATACCTTTGATCAATCAAGTAAGTCTTCAATTCTTGATATTTGAAAGTTTAAGCTTGAATTATTCAATCACTTTTTGCAAGTCTTCAATGAGCTAATGTAGTTGTCTTCATCAAAACACATATTTGAAGAGGCTTGAAATCACATTCTCCCCATTTTTGATGATGACAACCAACCCTTTGAAATTTTGCTTCAACCTTGTTTCTTTGACAAAAAATGCTCATGCTCCCCCTTAATTAATGCTCCCCCTTAGTGAGCCAAAACATGAAGAGCTTTACTTATTTAAAATCTGCATTTTTGTTAGAAACAACATACAAACACCATACAAGATTTCTCCCTCTTTGTCATTAGCAAAAAAAAATTGGGGAAGAAGGCATAAACAACCACAAATATATTAACTTGAAACATAACATTGGTCTTAACAATATAAAGATCATTCAACACACCATTCTAACATGTCTATAAAATAGGACTTATAACAAAAAGTACTAAAACAAAACAACATTAAAAATGATATGCAAGGTTAAGGTATGGTTTTAGTCACTATCTTCATCATCTTGCATTTCCACATCTTCATCATCCTCTTCTTCTTCTTCTTCACCATTATTGTTATTTCCTTCTTCATCATCATTTTCATCATCACTCACTTGAACGCTTGTTTTCTTCTTTCGAAACATCTCCTTAAACATTTTCTTGAGGGAGTTGATATTCCGGTTGGTGTTGAGATGGTTTTGGTGCATTTGTGCCTTTAAGCCCATAATGTCACGATGAAGAGATTCTAAAGTATGTCCACCATCCGGAGCGGCCGGAGCTTCAACTTCATCCTTATACACAAATAACCCTCTTGAATTTACCACAATACCGGTATTCTTGAGAAAATAGGTAGCATGGATCTCACACACCTTTGAGGTCATTTGAACACTAGGTTCTCTTTGAGTGGATACCTCAAAATGTTCCAAAATCTTAGTAACAAGTCTTGGGTAAGGAAGAGGTTCGGTTAGCTTGAAGAGATATTCCATATGATGAAAAATAACATATGCCTAATTAATCTTCCATTTCATCTTTAGGGCTTTAATCAAATAAACCTCTAACTCACTAACTTGAGCATGATTTGAGTTTCTCGGAACCAAGATATAGCTTAAAATGTAATGGAGTACACGGTCACTAACAGTGAGAGAGTTTGCATATTTGATTGTTCGTGACGAATGCACTTGCCTACCTAGTAGGTCTTCAGAGGTTCCTCTTGAAATTTCAATGAAATATGCTAAGCTATCAAATTTATCCCACTTTCCGGTAGTTGGAAAGAAACCTTGACGGAGTTGTTCTCCATCAGACGACACTCCTAAAATTTCTCCTAGAAGCTCTAAATCAACACAAATTTCTTTATCTTGCACAGTAGCAAGCAATAGTTCCTCTTTAAATTCATCATCTTTGGTAAACTCAACAGTATGATAAAATTTCCGGATTAAATCAGGGTAATAAACACCAACTTCAGCAACTAAATTTTTTACTCCAGAATTATTTAGCAAGGCCTCAAAGGTAAAACTATGAGAGGGAAACGAATCAAAGTTTACATACTTAACCGGCATGAGTGTTCTTCTCCTGACATTGAAATCCATCCTTCTCTGCTTGACAGGTTGCATGTAATCCTCTTCTGGAGCTTCTGAACTTTCTCCCATAGGTTGCTTTCCTTTGTTCTTTGGAGGAGCCTTGGTTGCTTTCCTTTGTTTTTTTTTTGTTGAGGAGATTTTCGGATTAGGGTTTGAGAGGTGTGAAGAAGAAGGTTTGGTGATGGAAGCTTATAAGGAGTAGAGAGATGAGTGGGTTTTAATATGCTTTGAAGAAGATTAAGATTTTCTAGGTTAAGAGTTGGAAGGGTTTGGAGAAATATATGAATGAGTCAAAGACATAAACATGATAAGATGCAAAGTACATTGACCAACTATATGATTGACAACTCAAATAAAAGATTTAAAAAAAAATTGAACCTGAACACGTAAGCATTTTTCCAAGAATCATAGGGGTAATCGATTACTGCAATCCTGCTAATCGGTTACCCGTTCAAAATTTGTAGCGTGTGGGGCATTTTTGACCTGCTAATCGGTTACTTGATTGTTGCTAACCGATTACTTGACCTACACTTCCAAAAAAGGTAGCTTTCTATAGGGCAAATGGTGAGGGAAATCCAAATTTTTTCACTTTGACATGTTTAAACACATATTAGTGCAACTTATGATCATAGTCCCAAAATTTAAGAAATAATTTAAATAAGCATAAAATTGAGAAAACTTACTTTTTCAACATAAAACATCAAAAAAATTCATCTTACCGAAGTCAAAAAATTATAAAAATCATATACCTTTGATCCTCTATGATGTACGAAGAATATTTGATAAAAAAATCAGAGATCCGTTTCGCTCAAAATTCCAAGTTCTCGGCGAATTTTGTAAAATGGCTCTTTTGCAAGTGGTTTAGTAAATATATCCGCTAGTTGGTTATGAGTATCCACAAATGTGACTTCGATATCTCCGTTAAGCACATGATCACGTAAAAAATGATGTCGGATGTCTATATGCTTAGTTCTTGAATGCATGATGGGATTCTTTGTGATGTTGATAGCACTCGTATTGTCGCACCGAAGTGGAATGCATCCAAGGTTTAATCCATAATCATCAAGTTGTTGCTTAAGCCATAGGATTTGTGCACAGCAACTTCCTGCCGCTATGTATTCCGCTTCAGCCGTACTTAGAGCAACACAAGCTTGTTTCTTACAAGCCCATGAAACCAGTGCATTTCCTAGGATGTGACAAGTACCACTTGTACTTTTCCGATCTGTTTTGCATCCTGCATAATCCGCGTCAGAATAACCAACTAAGTTACAAATACTACCTTTGGGATACCATAGTCCAACGTTCGTTGTCCCTTTGAGATACTTCATGATCCTCTTTATAGCAGTGAGATGTGACTCCTTTGGATTTGCTTGGAACCGGACACATAAACACACACTAAACATTATATCAGGACGGCTTGCCGTCAAATAAAGTAAGGAACCAATCATACCTCGATACTTCGTAACATCAATTGATATTCCTGATTCGTCTTGATCAACATATGTACCGGAGCCCATTGGTGTAGCCATTGCTTTACAACCATCCATGTCGAATCTTGTTAGCAATTCTTTGCAGTACTTTGATTGGTTGATAAAAATTCCGTCTTTTAGTTGCTTGATTTGCAATCCAAGAAAGTAATTCATTTTTCCCATCATAGACATTTCAAACTCGCCTTGCATCATTGAAGCAAATTCTTCACATAGTTGATTGTTTGTTGAACCAAAGATAATGTCGTCCACGTACACTTGAACAAGTAAGGTATTATTCTTAATCCTCTTAATGAACAAAGTCTTGTCTACCTTGCCTTTTTCAAAACCTTTTTCGCATAAGAAATTACTTAGACGATCATACCATGCCCTTGGTGCTTGTTTTAAACCATAGAGAGCTTTCTTCAACTTGTATACATGTGAAGGATGCTTGAAGTCTTCAAAACCCGGAGGTTGTTTGACATAGACTTCTTCATTGATATATCCGTTTAGGAAGGCGCTTTTGACGTCCATTTGAAATAACTGAAAATTCATTGAACAAGCATAAGCAAGTAATAGACGAATAGCTTCTAACCTTGCAACCGGAGCGAATGTTTCTTCAAAGTCAATTCCTTCTTCTTGATTGTACCCTTGAGCCACCAATCTTGCTTTGTTACGAACAATTATACCATTTTCATCAAGCTTGTTCTTAAATACCCATCTTGTTCCGATGATATGTTTATCGTTTGGTTTGGGGACAAGTTCCCAAACTTGATTTCTTTTAAATTGGTTCAACTCTTCTTGCATGGCAATGATCCATTGATCATCTTCAAGAGCTTCATTAACTTTTGAGGGTTCTATTTGAGAAACGAATGCCATATTCAAGCATGCATCTTTGAGATTTAGTCTTGTTGTTACACCTTGACTTATGTCTCCGATGACTTTGTCGTTGGGTGATCCCTATGTGTTCTCCATTCTTTTGGTAGATCATTGTTGATCGACTTTTGTTGAATCAGTTCATCATGATGTTCTTTTTATTTTTCTTCTAGATTTTCAATGAAGTCTTTAGAAGTATCTTCTTTGCGAATTTCTACAAGATCATCATCATTATCATAAACAATAATATCCTCTTTCGAGGGGTTAGATTAATCAAATTTGACATGCATAGATTCTTCTATTGTTAAAGTTCTTTTATTAAAAACTCTAAAAGCTTTACTTGAAAGAGAATAACCAAGAAAAATACCTTCATCCGACTTTTCATCGAACTTACCGAGATTGTCTTTGTCATTGTTTAGGACAAAGCACTTGCACCCGAACACATGAAAGAAAGAAATATTCGGTTTTCTCCCTTTAAAAAGTTCATAAGGGGTCTTCTTGAGAATAGGTCTAATATTGACACGGTTACTTACAAAACATGCCGTGCTCACCGCATCCGCCCAAAAATACTTAGGAAGATTTGAATCACTTAGCATTGTCCTTGCAAGTTCCACCAATGATCTATTCTTCCTTTCTACGACACCATTTTGTTAAGGAGTCCTTGGTGCGGAGAAATTGTGTGAGATTCCATGTTCTTCACAAAATTCTTCAAATGAGGCATTTTGGAATTCTCCACCATGGTCGCTTCTAATGGAGGCGATTGTAAGAGACTTCTCATTTTGTATTTGTTTTGCATACTTCTTGAAGGCTTTGAAAGCATCACTTTTCTGCACTAAAAATAATGTCCAAGTATATCTAGAGAAATCATCAACAATAACTAATGCATAGACATTACCTCCGAAGCTTTTTGTTCTCGATGGACCAAAGAGATCCATGTGCAACAATTGTAGTGGCTTAATTGTGGACACCACATTCTTGGATGTGAAATTTGATTTGGTTTGCTTTCCTTTTTGGCAAGCGCCACACAACCCATCTTTGATGAATTTGATCTTAGGCAATCCAATGACTAAGTCATGCTTGATCAACTTATTCAAGTGCTCCATATGAATATGAGCAAACCTCTTATGCCATAACCATGATTCATTGTTGTTTGCCAAGAGACACCTAACATTCAAAGACAAGTTATCTAAGGAAATTAAAAATATGTTATTAACTCTTTTACCTTTTAGCATAACTTCATGAGTAACTTTGTTTTCAATCAAACATTCATCTTTAGTGAAGTTGACTTTGAAACCTCGGTCACACAATTGGCTAATGCTAAGGAGACTATGCTTTAGACCTTCCACATATAGGACATCTTCTATAGTTGTTGAAGGAGGTGAACCAATGATGCCTACGCCAAGGATTCTTCCTTTGTTGTTGTCACCATAAGTAACATATCCTTTGGCCTTAAGCGTTAGATGTGAAAATTTGCTTAGGTCACCCGTCATGTGCCTCGAACATCCACTATCAAGATACCATTTATTTGAAGAGGTCTTCAAGCATACCTACAAAAAAGAGTTACGTTTTATTAGGTACCCAAATTGCCTTGGGTCCTTTAAAGTTAGTTCCTTTCTTGACCCATACATAATGGCCTTGAGCAACACTAAAGTTTCTAATATAACATGCATTAGGAGTATGACCTTTAATACCACAATAGAAACAAGTAGGCTCAAAGTTGCTTCTATATCTAGGGGGATAAGATTTCTTCTTACTATAAGACTTCTTCTTATTATTTCTTTTCCTTTTGTTATATTGTTGAACCATTTTAGGCTTGTCACTTTTCTCTAAAGGAATTTGTTCTTTGGCTTTTACAAAAATGGTCTTGTTAGAGGTTTGTTTAGAGAATCTTGAATAACCTAGACCACTTTTATCATTTGAGTATCTTTGACTACTAAGAACATGTTCCAATCCAGTTTGTCCTTTTTCATATCTTTCTAGGACTCTTTTCAATTGAACTATTTGAAAACCAAGTGACTCACATTTAGTGCATGCAAAATTCTTGATTAATTCTTCTTTTTCATCTTTGAACTTATTTTCCATTTTCTCAATATTTTCTTCCAAGATTGATATTTGTTTCTTTTGAGATGAGATGGTTTTATATAGAATCTTGCATTCACTTAAAAGTTCATCAATTACTCCTTGAGCATCATTATCATAAATTGAAAAGTTACTACTAACCTCATCGTCTTCATCGTCGGAATGATGTGATGCCATCAATGCTATATTTGCGCTTTGATCACTATCGGAGTCCGATGAAGAACTTATTTCATTGTCATCCCAAGCAATGTAGGCTTTCTTTTTGTAATCCTTCTTTCCTTTGTTGTCACGATTCTTTGCGAGTTTGGGACATTCCGGTTTGATGTGGCCTTGCTTTCCACATTTATAGCATATAATGTCTCCATTGGATGTTGTTGCTTCTTTTTCTTTGTTCTTTGAGGACTTCTTTCTTCTTGTGAAACTAGAGTTTCCAACATTATTTTTTGCACTGAAGTATTTTCCTAGTCTTTTTACAAGGAGCATAAAGTTTTCGTCCTCTTCGGGATTGTCTTCTTTCTTCACAACTTTGGATTCGACTTTTAAGGCAATGCTCTTGGATTTTTTTTCTTGGTTCTCACGTTTCTCCAATAGTCCAAGTTCCGTCTCATATTCTTGAAGCTTTCCGAATAGAGTAGCGGATGTCATCGTTGATAAACTTTTCTTCCCGAAAATCGCCGTCACTTTGGGTTGCCATTCTCTTGTTAAAGACCTAAGCACTTTAAGATTAAGTTCATCATTTGTTAGTGTCTTACCAAGTGCATTCAAGTGATTTGTCAAATGCACGAATCTTTTCTGCAAGTCGAGGATTGATTCTCCTGGTTGCATTCTGAATAACTCGTACTCTTGACTTAAAGTATTCAATCTGGATCTTTTGACTTCGGAGGTTCCTTCGTGAGTTTCTACAAGAGTGTCCCATATTTGTTTGGCCGTTGTACATGTTGAGACGCGGAAGAATTCATCCATTCCAAGTGCACTTTGTAAAATATTTATTGCCTTTTTGTCATAGAGAACCTTTTTCTTATCATCCTCATCCCATGATGCTTGTGGTTTTGGCGTACCAACTCCGTTGAAAACCGTTGTAGGAATAAAAGGACCATTTTGAACAGCCTCCCATATATCACTTCCTTGTGCTTCTAAATGTGCCTTCATACGAATTTTCCAGAAGTCGAAGTATTGGCCAGAAAACAAAGGAGGCTTGTTGCTACTACCACCGTCTTTGAAAACAAGATCATTGTTTGCGGAAGCCATCTGAATCGAATAGGAACAGGTTACCTATCACCCGCTCTGATGCCAATTGTAAGTGTAAATGCGCCTAAAAGGTGGGGTGAATTAGGTTCTTAAATTATTCTTCGATCTTTTTACCAGTTCTTGGTTATTTTTCCGTTTTATGATAAGTGCTGGAAAGTAAAGTGCGGAAAGGAAAAATGACACAAGAGAATTATAGTGGTTCCCCTCACAGCCCGAGAGTACTCCACCCCTCCTTCAACACGAAAGAGAATTCACTATAGTTAAGAATTATTGTACAGCCTAATCACACCAATAGTGATGCTTACTATCTAACCTATAGGTAATTAAGTGTATGAAGAACAATCCTCTTCAAAACACTCACTTGTTTCCAACAATCCTGGACAACAAGGTAATACAACTCCACAATCTTATTTTAACAATCCTAAAATAAGATGTGTCTTTAAATAAATCTGAATTTTATTGAGTAATTGTTGATGATGAATCTTTAAAGTGTATATCAATCAAATGATTGATCTTCCCCTTGTAAAACAATCACACTAATAATGTTATCAAGTGTTCAAATGCAAATGTAAAAATTCATCAAGTATGAAGGTTGTAACAGAATTTTCACACTTAGAAAGTTTGATGAACACTTTGAGAAAATTCAAAATTTTTGTGATTGATTTGTTTGAAAATGATTGCTAAACAAAAGGGCAGTTTGAAAATAAAAAATCAGTCCTTTAAATAATGCCAGAACACCTCCACAAAAGGGTATGAAATATGATACAATGCAATGCTTCAATTGGAAAAGGTTTGAATGAGATATGCTGAAAAAATGCAATTTTTCGCCTCTACACACAGTAGTAATCGATTAACAACAAATGTGTTAATCGGTTACGCTCCTTCAACGTTTAAAAAAATTCAAAAAATACAACTGTTAATCGGTTAGCAACAAACCTGCTAATCGATTACAACTGATTGATTTTCAAAAAAACTTTTCCAGAACAGCCTGAACTAAAAGTTAAAGCAAGGAAAACCTTTCCAAAAGATATGTTATATGCAAAAAATAATTTTGTGAACACTTGGATAACCATTATTGAGGATTGCTGTAATATACCTTTGATCAATCAAGTAAGTCTTCAATTCTTGATATTTGAAAGTTTAAGCTTGAATTATTCAATCACTTTTTGCAAGTCTTCAATGAGCTAATGTAGTTGTCTTCATCAAAACACATATTTGAAGAGGCTTGAAATCACACTGTCCCCAATAGTCGGGGGGTTGTCGCCGACGGCGCTTCCGTAATCCAACTGCATGCCCATGTTTGCGTAGTTTGTAAGGGGGGTTGGGTTGGTTGGAGACGGTATAGTTGGCCGAAATGTTGTATTGATGGGTGTTGGTACTGATTCAGTGGTTGATGTGGGGTTTGGTAGTCGAACAGTGGGTGGGTTTGTTGGCTGTAGAATGATTGTGGTTCTTGGTTGTACGAAGATGGGGTGTTCATTTGTGGGTGGCTATAGCGATTATGATTTCCTTAATGTTAGCCAACAAAGGTAAATACATAATATTTACACTGTTTCTAGTGCTTTCTGGAAACAAAAATTACCGAACAATAGCATTAAATAGCACCTAGTTTTTAGTATCTTGTAATATAGGAGGGTATCCTCGTCTAATACAATAGAGTCATAGTACCCCCTAAGGTATTTTATGTTAATACCTTGCCCCCTAGGTCTACCGTCACGTGTTGGCTCAGGTGCTTCCAGCCTTAGGGGCATGCCCAACACATCATTGCTAAGTTGGTTGTTGACAAAAACGGGGCCGTTGACGGCCGTGCCATCTATGCGGAGACCGAATAACATATGCACGTTTTGGAGTGTGACCGTGAATTCACTTAATAGAAGGTGAAATGTGTGGGTCTCCGGCCTCCATCGTTCTAGCAAAGCCAGAATAAATTTTGGGTCAACATGGTATGACGTGATTTTAATAAAATCACCAAATCCACATCTTATTATATATTCTTTGATGAAAGGGTCGTGGGGCATGTATTCGTGCCCACGACAACGGAACCTTGATACCTCCTAAACAAAAATAAATAAATAACATTACTTAGATAAAAAATGTGGGCTCTATCATAGCATCATAGTTTCAATTGTGGGCTCTAGCACAACATCATAGTTTCAACTGTAAACTTGTCTATTTATAACAACAACAAATTTTATTTCATTGATACGATACCTAACTGATTACTACGACATAACATCACATAACATAACTTAATAGCTAAACATCAACAATTAACCATCAACGGAACCTAATACCTAATCAGAAAATAACAAGAACAAACCCAAACGAAACAACTCATAGAATCAGCTTATCTAGAAAATTACAACCATCAACTTAATTTCCTGTTGTGTCATCATCATCATGAGGACACCAGCATCATTCTCCACTTTCCTCCAAGTCCGGGTGACTCCGTTTGGACCAGACTTCTCAACCAGCCTCTCAATCTTTCTGATATTTTCACCTGCCTGAAATTTTTCTTCTAGCCAGTGGCAAAGTTCCCTATGCAAATGCTCCAACGTCTGCGTGTTCCATAGTCGCATCTTCATCGGAGGCTTGACAGCTGAGTATACAACTAGGGCATCTCTTTTCATCAGAGGAAATTCAGGAAACGGTTCCTCCGGTGCTGATGATGGTGACGACAGAGGGTGATTTAACCACTCAGACATGGTGTTGAGAAGGGGAGAGTTTGGGATATTGGTGAGGGAAGAGAGAAAATTAGGGTTTTGGTGACAAGAGTGTTGCAATAACAAATGAGGGTGAACCCTTATTTATAGGCCCATGATACCCTATTAAATAATATAATTAATTATATATTAAAATCATAAAATTTAAATTTTAAAAAAATAGCATTGGCATTAAGCGCCATCCCATATGGCGCCTCTCCCTGAAAATTAGGGCACCACAAAATACACGGATACGTCATCCCATATGGCTTTTTGTATTTTTTCAGAATTTTTTTTGCCTGAGTCGCCATCCTATATGGCGCCTCAGGTCTTTTCTTTTTACAAAACCATTATTTTAATACTTTATTTGAAAAGTTTGTTTTTTTTAATATTTTCTTTAAAAAAATAGGTTATATTAAAAAAGGAAAAATTCTCGTCATGACGACCATAGTTCCATGATAATTATCATGACGCAACAATCTAGATTTCTTTGCATGTTATTAACGGAATCTCTTCACTATATTTTCTATGAATTGAGATAATGTGTTTAAATGGATAACAATAGTGAATTATATAATGCCAATTCATTTTCTTAGCTAGGAAGTAAGAAAACATATTCATGATATTAAGAAATTAGAGAAAAAGAAATATATGTCATTCAATGACAGACATGTATCTCGCTACATCACACTTTTATTTTTAAAATATTATTATGATTTAACACTTTAAACTATTTTGATTGGATCTCTGTATAATACTTTTTTATACTGACAGTGTACTACCTTTAAATTCAAAAAATTATTACGTATTTGATTATTAGGTGCTTATGCGTACATATTTGAAAACTATAAAACAATTATCATAAATTTAAATAAATAGATGTTAGTTAATTAGTGATAAGAAATAAATAAGAAATTACAGAGAAAATAGAAAATATGGACATAATGAAAAAATAAAATTAAAAATCATTAACTTTTCCTTTATTATAAAACTGGTAGAATTTTTTTAATGATAAATAGTTATCTAAATATGAAAACGGTAATAAAATACAAACAACAAAATATAACAAATGAATAACATAAAATGTTCACTATAAACTCACCGAAAAATAAAAGACGAGAGGAAAAAAACAAACAAATAGATCAAATAGTGGAAGTTGATTTAAATTAAATTTTAAAGATTGTAAATATCAATGATAAATATTGACGTGCTAGAAATATAATGATATACATAAACTCTTCTATCTTCGCCTTCAATCCTCCGACAAAAGCTAGACGATCGACATGACTTAGACAAACTCACTGAAATCTTTGGCTTAAACTCCTAACCTTAGGGTTAGGGGCCTTGGTTGAGGTGATTCTTGTTCTTGGTTATTTATCTTCGTCTCTTTTCTGGTCGGTTTTCATGGCGTGGACCAAAGTGAGTGGTCGGAAAAGCTCGTCGCTTTCTTCGCCTGGGAGGTGGGATATATTTCCTTTCGGTGGTGGCGCAGTCACAAGGGATAATGTTGGGTTATCGTCTTTCTATGTCTCTGAGTTCCCTTTTCACAGAAAAGCCAGAGATATTTTTGTGTTGTTCGGATGTATTGCCGACATTGTCGAAGTAGCGATTTCTCCGAGATTAAACAAGTCGGGAAAACGTTTCGGGTTCGCTAGATTCAGGGGAGTCGACGACGTCAAGTTATTGGGGATCAAACTTGACAATGTTATGATAGAAGGGAAGAAGATTCATGCAAATCCACCAAGATTCGAGCGGGGAGTGGTGGTTAGTAGGTCTGGCAAGGTAGAGAGGAGAGTTTCTCACGGCTCTACGGTTTCTTCGAAACAGGTTCAGAGGAGGGAGGCGTGGAATTCTTACGGAGGTAGCAAGGTAGTTGGAAGCAAGTCGTTCGTGGAGGTTCTACACAATCATGAGAGTAAGAAACCAGGTTCTGATTCGGCTTGTTTATCGTACTCTTCTTGCACTCAGGATGTGAAAAGGCTTAGCAAGGCTTTTGTTGGTTTTTCTCACAGTCCTGGTATAGCCTATAACATCCAGAGTAGTTTCGAATCGGAGGGAATTTTTTATATCAAAGTGACTCCTATGGGTTCCAAACTTTGCTTATTAGAGGATTTGGAGGATGGAGCTATGGAGGATTTTATAGCGGATGGTTCAAACTGGTGGTCACAGTGGTTCAGTGAAATAAGGAGGTGGCGAGTGTAGGACATTGATGATGAAAGGGTGATGTGGATCAGAGTATTAGGTGTTCCTTGCCATGGTTGGAATATTGATTTTTTTGTGAAGCTTGCTAACAGCTTTGGCTCATATATTTGCTCTGATGAATCGACGGTGAATCGATCAAATCTGGACATCGCTAGGATTCTGGTTAGAGTAAAAGCGTCGTTCCGTTTGCCGGAGAGCGTGAATGTCAACATCGACGGGAAGGTTTTTGTTGTGGTGCTAAGAGAAGACTCGCTAGGCCCGTTGCGCATAGCAGTTCAAAGTCACTCTGATAAGAATTTCTGTTCTTCTACCTCGGATTCGGTCGAGGATTGGTCTGCAGAAAAATCTGATTTTCGGGATGTTAATCCTTCATTTTCCGGTGAGGCTTCAGGCATTCTAAGAAAGGTGGGGGAATCGGAAGACGAGATTGAAAGGGATACGATTAAGGTGGAAAAGGGCGCAGTGAAAGGTCATGATAACAACCTAGTTCGCTCCATGGTTTTAGGTTCAGATGGAGCTGAAAAAGGTACTGCAGTAGGTACAGCAGCAGGTTCAGCAGTAGGCACAGAGGAACAGTCTTTTTTAGTCTCTTTTGATAATGCTATTGAGAACACTAAAGGTCCGTTTTGTCCTACTGCTCTTTGTCCGGTTGACTTGGTTACTCAGCCTCTTTCTTGTAACGTTACTGAATCAGCAGACACAAGGGTACCAAGTTCTTTAATGAATATTAAAAATTCTCTGAGTGGGGGCCACGAAAATAGAAGGAAACACTTTAAGAAAATCAAATTTAAAAATTTGTGTGGGCCTAATGGGATTAGTGGGGTTAAAACTCCGTTCAAAATTAGGAGGAGGGGTAATAAGTTGAACCGTAAAGGGATGGCAGCCGCTAATGATACTAGGGAAGGCGGCATTGATGCTTCTTTTTCCTCGGTCTACCACGAGTTTAATTCGGCGGAGTCGGACATTTGTAGAAGCAATCATAGAATGTGGGAGAATTTGCACTCTAATGTTGGAAGTAAACATTGGGAGGCTATGTCTTTGCTTGGTGTTGTGGCGATAGATTTGAAGAGGGATTACAATTATAGATTAAACGAAATGGAAAGGAAAGATAAGGATAACAAGGAGGCAAGGAAGGAGAAATTAATTTTGTGCAAATGATTATTGGATCTTTCAATATTAGAGGGGGTGGTTGCTTAATAAAGAGGAAAAGGATTAGCAACATAATTAAAAAAGGTAATGCGGATATGTTCTTGATTCAAGAGACTAAGTTGAAAACAATCGATGGAGGTTTAGCGAGAAGTTTTTGGGCTAAGGAAGAGATTGGGTGGACTTTTTCGTGTGCCACGGGTTTTTCTGGTGGGCTTCTAATTCTTTGGAAAGAAGGTAGGGTGGAGGTCTTGTGTAGCTTCAAAGGTGAAGGTTTTGTAGGAGTCAAAATTTGTTGGAAGAATAATCTATACTACGTTGTTAACGTATATTCTCCTTGTGAGTTGGACTTGAAAAGAAAACTTTGGAGGAAGTTGGGGGAGTTAAAGAACCTCTTTTCGGATGGAGATTGGTGCATCGGAGAGGATTTTAACGTGATCATTAATTCTAGTGAGAGGAAGGGAATTAATCCGGTTCTTAGAAAAAGGGAGATGAATGATTTTACGGACTTTATATCTAGTAACGCTTTGATTGATGTCCCTTGTAAAGGTAAGAACTTCACATGGTTTAATGGAGACGGATCGGCTATGAGTAGAATCGATAGATTTTTACTTTCCGAAGACACTATTGAGAGATAGGGCGTAGTGGGTCAATTTATAGGTGAGAGAGATTTGTCGGATCATTGTCCGGTTTGGTTGATGGTGGATTCATCGGATTGGGGACCTAAACCGTTCAAATTTAACAACGAATGGTTTAGAGAGAAGAATTTTGTTCCCTTTGTTGAAAAGGAATGGCTCGACATTAAAACTGATGGTAAAGGGGATTATGTGTTGAAAGAGAAACTTATAATTCTTAAAGGAAGCCTTAAAAGGTGGAATGTTGAAGTTTTCGGGAAACTCAATTTAAACATTGAAGATTGCGTCAAGGAGATCAATGAAGGAGACTTTGAGGCCGAATTGAACAATGGCTTCATTTCGGACGATATCATTTTGGATCATAAGAATGCTATGGGTAGGTTTTGGTTGAATTTGAAAATTAAGGAAAATATGCTTATTCAAAAGGCCAAGTTGAAGTGGCTTAATGATGGGGATAATAATTCCCGATACTTTTATAGTGTCATGAAGGAGAGGAGAAGACGTAACTTTATTGGTTCCCTTTCTACGGATAGGGGAGTTGGTGGAGTCGGTTAAGGAGGTCAAGGAAGAAGTGAGAAATCATTTTGCTTCCAAATTTTTGGCACCAGATTTTAATCGCCCTATCTTGGAGGGTGTCCTTTTTAGGAAGCTTAGTGAGGAGGATAGGGATGCTCTTGAGAAACCTTTTACCGATGAGGAAGTAAAAGAGGCGGTTTGGAGTTGTGATGGGTCTAAAATCCCCGGACCGGATGGTTATTCTTTTTTGTTCTTTAAGAGATGTTGGTATTTACTTAAAAAGGACTTTTGCCGATTTTTTAACAACTTTCATAGTGGGGCTGTTTTGTCTAAGGTCATTGTGTCTTCGTTTCTCACTTTAGTTCCTAAGAGTGAGAATCCTTTGGGTCTCGACGAATTTAGACCCATTTGTCTCATGAGTAGCTTGTACAAAGCCTTATCAAAACTTTTGGCGGCCAGATTGAAGTTGGTTTTGAACTCTATCATTTCTAAGTGCCAAACGGCGTTCGTGCCGGGAAGACAATTACTCGATGGAGTGGTGGTGGCTAACGAGTTGGTAAATTTTGCGGTTAAAGAAAAAAAGGTTGTTTCGCTTTTCAAGGTGGATTTTGAGAAAACGTATGATAAAGTTAGTTGGAGTTTTCCTAGATTCATGATGAGGAGAATGGGTTTCGGTGACCTTTGGTTAAGGTGGACAGAGGCTACGATTTTTTCAAGCAAAATGTCCGTTTTGGTGAACGGTAGTCATACTAAGGAGTTTGTGGTGGAGAGAGGGTTGAGGCAAGGAGATCCTCTTTCTCCCTTTCTTTTTGTAATGGTAGCGGAAGGATTAACGGAATTGGTGAAGAGGTCGGTGCTAGTCGGAGAGTTTGCGGGGTGCAAATTGAGTGGTAGTTGTTTCATTGATATTCTCCAATTTGCGGACGATACTCTTTTGGTGGGAGATGGGAGTTGGAAGCACATGTGAGATATCAAGACTATTTTGAGAGCCTTCGAATTAGTTTCGGGGTTAGGTATTAATTTTCACAAGAGTAAATTAATAGGTATCAACGTCCCGCCCAGTATTCTTGAGGCGGCGACCTTATTTCTTGCTTGTAGAACGTAGGAGAAAGAGTTTACTTTTCTTGGAATTCCTATTGGTTCCAATCCTAGGAGGTTATCCACTTGGAATCCTTTGGTTTCCAAGTTAGAGAAGAGGTTACATTGTTGGCATATTAGGTATTTAAGTTTCGGAGGGAGAATCACTCTCCTTAAATCCGTTCTTAGTAGTTTATCTATTTTTCAACTTTCTTTCTACAAGGTACCGGTGAAAATTCGTAAGGAGATTACCAAAATTCAAAGTAGATTCCTTTGGGGAAGCTCGGAGGTGAAGAGGAGGACGCATTGGATTAGTTGGGATTCTATCTGTTTACCTATTGAGAAAGGTGGTTTGAATTTAAGAAGGATCGGCGATTTCAACATTGCTCTCCTCCATAAGTGGAGGTGGAGAATTTTAGAAGGATCGGAGGAATTATGGTTTATGGTGTTGAAAGCTCGGTACGGTGATATTAGACTTCAAATGTCGGGGTGTGATGGTACTCGCTCTAGTAAGGGTTCGTTTTCTACTTGGTGGTTGAATTTGATTTCTATCCCTAAGTTTTTTCCTTCGGATTTATTGTTGGAAAATTCTGCGTTTCGTGTGGGGGATGGTTTCTCCATTCCTTTTTGGCATGTTAATTAGACTAGGGGTGGTGCTTTGAAATTCCAGTACCCGAATCTATACTCCTTATCCCAGCTGCGACATGTTTCGCTTGGTGAAATGGGTGGTTGGTCGAATGCAGGGTGGAGGTGGGGGGATTTCGGTTTGCCACTGGTTGTGTTTAACGCGGGTTATGCGAACACTGCTGTTCAGGGGGTGCCTCCTGCTTCGGATCATCTTGCTAGTTTAAATGGAGGTCCTGGAAGTTAAAATGTTTTGGAGACGGGTTTTGCTACTGGGAATGCAGGTTTGTGTACGTCTGTGCTTGTGATGCACAGTGGGTCTGCCCAGCTGCATAACAGCAGCACGGATCCTGCAGTTTTTTCTGCTGTGGGTTCTGCTCCAGTCACGGTTTCAGCCGTGCGTCTTGAATTGGTTGGTTTGCGTCACCAGCTGAAGGGTGTATCACCGGTTAAGAATGTTAAAGATAGTGTTTTGTGGTTGTCGAAAGTTAACCTCAATTTCTCGGTTAGTTCTTTCTTTAAAAAAACTACTGTTTTTTTACTCCTTACGGGCCGGCTATTCGGGACAATATTGCTTTTGAGTTGATTTGGAAGGTTTTAGTCCCTTTGAAAATCAAGGCCTTAGGTTGGAGATGCTTTCACAATAAATTGCCGACGCAGGATCTTCTCTTGGTTAGAGGAATTATCCCTCCGGATGGTGAGAATAAGTGTGTTTTATGTGATCGTCATACAGAAACTTTGAGACATTTTCTCCTAGATTGTGATGTGGCAATTTTGGTTTGGAAAGAGGTAGCGGATTGGATCGGCCTTTCGACATTCCGTGGAGCTGATTTCAAAGAGACATTTTTGATTTGGTTTCATTTTGGCAAATCTAAGAAGGTGAGGACCGGAAGGGAAGGTGTTTTTTTGGCTCTCGGTGTGTTGGAATTTATGGACTCTTAGGAATGGAATCATTTTTAGGAATACCGTTTGGAATGTTAATGACACGGTTTGGATGGTAAAATATATGATTTGGAGATGGGCTTTCATCGGTGAAATTACTCACCCCAATTGCAATTTCTACGAGTTCAACAAAATGCCTTTGTTTTATTTATCGTAGATTTAATTGGTTTGTAATTTTCCGCTTTTTGTCGAGTCTTGTCTCGTTCCCTTTTGTAATCGGGTTGGAGTACCCTTTGTACTCTGTTTAATATATTCCTTGCTTAAAAAAAAATAAATAATGATATACATAAACTCCATATATATTGTAATTAAAAATAACAAGTGTTCCAAAACATGAAAAAACTGCATACGAACTAATTTCTTGGAAAGTTATCAAAAGTAGAAAATATAAAGACACTTATTGAACACGCTTTGTTTTCCCTACGTATGTTTTATTTTGTTTCAATGGAAAATAATTGAGATGGATCGTGAACATTCATTACAATTGAAGTCTCCAGGAGCACCATACACATGCAGTGGCTGTGGACAATTACGAGCTGGATCAAGTTACCATTGTCCTACATGGAGAATGTGCAAATCCGGATCGAGGTTACGCCTTACATCCGTTTTTTGATAATAGCTATTTCGAGTTTCACAAGAAACCACCTGGATTTACAACAAGATACTGTGATGCTTGTGGAAAAGATATATTAGGTTTTGTCTACCATTGCTCTAACAGAAGGATATGATCTTCATCCTTGTTGTTTGAAGTTGAAACATATTATATCCGAAGAAAGTGGAAGCGTGACATTGGAATTGTCCAAGAAAGTTCGTTCAAAGTGTGTGAAATGTAAGCATAAAAATGTTGTAGGAAATGTGGAAGGGTGGTCTTACTACGATGGAAATACTTGTTGTTATCGGTGTCATGTTTCAAGGATTTGATGCTTGAGAATTGGAGGAGGGGTTATTACTCCCATTAAAGATAAAACGAGTTTAAATTTAAATTAGCTGAAAAATTTTGTTTATTTTAATAACTTTAAATATTAATTTTAAACACATTAATAAGCCACGATCTATTTTATTAAGTGTTAATTGTAAATTACTCATATATTTATAAAACATTTTAATTTAATTTAACCTCAATTCTGTTAGTGCGTAAGGCACTTTTAGTGAGGAGAGAAAGTGAGAATAAGGAAATAAGGATTTGTATTATTTAATTGTGTAAATAATGCTACAAGTTAGGTCTATTTATATACAACCTTAATTGGGTTTGGGCTAATACAACTTGGATTATATCTAAATATTAAATCTAATCAAATCTAATCATATCAAATCAAATCTAATTTAATATTTCAACACACCCCCATAATCCAAGTAGTCGAACCTACGCTAGTCGATCTGAACTATTCCTAATTTCTTTCTCAAATTCAGGAATCTGTCGATCTTCAATCCTTTGGTGAAAATATCAGGCAACTGTGCTTCACTTGAGCAGTGCCTAACTTCAAGTTCACCTCGATTTACCTTTTCCCTTAAGAAGTGAAATCTGGCTTCGATATGCTTACTCCTTCCAAGTAGAACTGGATTCTTCGCCAGATTTATTGCTGACTTGTTGTCGATTTGCAACACAAGTGGTTTCTTCACTTCGTCCTCCATTTCTTCAAGTACTGATCTAATCCAAATTGCTTGACATGCAGCATAGGATCCTGCTATATATTCAGCTTCACACGATGGCAATGCCACCACAGGCTGCTTCTTCGAACACCATGAGATTGGGGCACCAAATATTTGAAAGAAATAGCCAGTTGTACTTCTTCGATCTTCCTTATCTCCACACCAATCTACATCTGAAAAACAATTAACTATTGCTCCTTTGCCTTCAGAATCTCGTCGAAATATAATTCCAAAATCTGTTGTTCCTTTTAAGTATCTTAGAATTCTTCTTGCAGCTTTCATGTGTGACACTCTTGGTTCGCTCATGAATCTGCTCACTAATCCGACTGCGAAACCTATATCAGGTCGACTATTGCACACATATCTCAGAGATCCAACTATTTGTTTGAACAAAGTTACATCAACTTTGTCTTCTTCTCCATGCTTCTTCAACTTCAAGTTTGGTTCGACAGGTGAGGATGCAGGATTCGAATCATCCATTCTGAATCTCTTGAGTATCTCTTTGACATACTTCCTTTGATGTAGCACCATACCTTGCTTCGACATATGAAATTCCATGCCTAGGAAATAAGACAATTTTCCCAGATCTGACATTTCAAATTCCTTCTTCATCAGCTCTTTGAACTTCGACAAGTTCTTCAGGCTATTTCCAGTTACTAACAAGTCATCGACATATAAGCAGATAATTGTTATATCTTGTGCTACAACCTGAACATAGACACCATACTCAGATTTACATTTTACAAATCCCAATTCGACTAAGTATGAGTCGATCTTCTTGTTCCATGCCCTAGGTGTCTGCTTGAGGCCATAGAGTGCTTTGTGCAACTTATATACTTTACTCGCTTCCTTCTGAATCACAAACCCAGGAGGTTGTGTGACATAGACCTCTTCGTCTAACGGACCATTCAGAAAAGCTGACTTCACATCTAGGTGAAATATCGACCAACCTTGATTACATGCCAATGCTACCACTAGTCGAACAGTCTCCAGTCTTGCTACTGGGGCAAATACTTCAGAGTAGTCAAGTCCTTCTCTTTGAAGAAATCCTCGAGCTACTAATCTTGCTTTATGTATTACTATCGACCCATCAGCATTGTGTTTTAACTTGAACACCCACTTTACTTCGATAGCTTTTGTATGTGCTAGCAATTCGACTAACTCCCATGTGTTGTTTCTTTCAATTGCCTGTAACTTTTCGACCATACCTAACTTCCACTATTTAATTTTTAAAGCTTCGTTATGGTTGATTGGTTCAGCACCTGCAAGTAAAGCAAAATGAACTAATTCGCCATCTGGTGTGACTTCATCATCACCAGTCACTTCATAATCATGAAGTCTTGCTGGACGAACTCTATTTCGCCGAGGTCTTTAGCTTGTTTCAGCCACAACCTCTGTATCGGGAATGTCAGCAACTGCTTCTACTTCGACTTCGACTTGATTCTCAGCAATTCCTTCAACTTCGACTTCATCAGTTTCATCGTCGAAATCAGAGCTCATCAATGGCTTGTTAATTGAATTACTAGAAATCCAATCCCAGGCAGAATTTTCATCAATCACAATATCTCGACTCAACACAATTTTCTCATTAATTGGATTGAATAACCTGTATGCACCTGTCTTATGATATCCTACCAGAATCATAGGTTCACTCTTATCATCAAGCTTCCTTCTTCTTGCATCAGGAACATGCTTGTAACACATAGAGCCAAACACCTTCAGATGACTCACTGATGGTCGTTTTCCACTCCACACTTCTTCAGGAACCTTCTTCTTCAATTTCTTGGTAGGGCACCTGTTCAGGATATAAACTACAGTCGAAATAGCTTCACCCCATAAAGATTTTGGAAAATTCTTCTGCTTGAGCATACATCTCGCCATATCCACTATGGTTCTGTTTCTTCTTTCAGCGATTCCATTATGTTGAGGAGTATAAGGAGCAGTTACCTCATGATCAACACCATGTTCTGCACAGAATGTTTCAAACATCTTCGAAGTGTATTCGCCACCTCCATCAGTTCGTAAAACTTTGATCCTCTTCTCACTCTGGTTTTCGACAAGCATCTTGAATCTCTTAAAGATTTCAAATACTTCGTCCTTTCTCTTGATCACATAGATCCTCAACTTTCGACTAAACTCATCGACAAACGAAATAAAATATCTGTTTCCACCAATGGTATGTTCTTCGAATGGACCACATACATCTGAATGTACAACTTCGAGTATGCAGGATGATCTCATTGGCATAGTCGAAACGAAAGAATTTCTGGATTGCTTTCCGACTAAACATCCTTCACAGAGTTTGTCAGGCATCTCAAGACTTGGAATACCAGATACCATATCTTGAGTAATCAGCTGGTTGAGTAATCGAAAGTTCAAATGTCCAAACCTCAAATGCCACAACCAACTATCCTTGTGGTCGACAACAGTTTTTAGACATTGTACTTCAGTCGAACTGATCATGGTCTTAAACGTCCTGTTCTTTGACAACGGAGATATCAAGACCAAATTGTTCTGGGTGTCGAACAATTTCAATACTCCATCTTTCATGACAACTGAGAAGCCTTTTTCGACCAGTTGTCCAACACTTAACAGGTTGCACTTCATTCCAGGTACATAGAACACATCTCTGATCATAGCTTTCGCTCCATTACTCAGTTGAAAAACTATGTTGCCAGTGCCTTCTACTTGCAACAAACTGTTATCAGCAAGTTTTATCTTGCTCTTCTTCGACTCATCAAAATCTGCCAACCCCTTCTTTCGACCAGTCATGTGATTTGAGCAGCCTGAGTCGAGAAACCAAATCTTGGATTCGACATGGTTATCTGCTACTGCAGCCATAACCACCATACCACCTTCAGAATCATCTGAATCTTGGCGTGCAAGGTTCGCTCCTTCGTCCTTGCCTTTTTCCGATCCATTGTCTTTCCTGTACCAACAATGTTTGGCCAAATGACCCCGCTTTTCACAGTTATAACACCGTATAACTTTCTTATCTTCCGTATACCTTTCTTATCTTCTTTGTCCTTTCGATAGTTTCCTCCTCCTCTTTTCGAGGATTCAGAAGGTCTATCTTCGACCTGATTCTTGTGAGGGTTCGACCAAAACTTTTTTCCTTGAGTCTTGTTGACTTTGCCTTTGAATTTGTTGGAACCACCATTCTTTTTCCATGACTGAGCCTGCAGTGCTTGTATCGAATCCTGAACTCCCTTTCTTTCGACAATCCTCATCTCATGCGCTTCCAACGAACCAACCAAATCTTCCACTTTTAGGGTTTCAAGATTGTTGGATTCTTGAATAGCTACGATAACGTGATCAAAGTGAAAGGTCAACGTTCTCATTACCTTCTCAACTATCATCTTATCAGTTATGGTTTCACCACAACCCTTCATGAGATGGACGAGTTTCTGAACCTTCGACACATATTCTGCAACTTTTTCATCTTCTCCCATCGACAACAACTCATATTGTCGACACAAGGTTTGCAACTTGACAACCTTGACTTTCTCACCTCCTTCATAATACTTCACCAGAATATCCCATGCCTCCTTCGCTATTTCAGCATGAGAGATTCTATCGAAGTTAGCAGCATCGACCGCCGTCTGAATGCAATAAGCAGCCTTGCAATCTTTCTTCTTTACTATGTTGTGGGTTTTTTCTGTTCTTCGGTTGCATTTTCAGCCAACACAGGAACACCGCCGGTAACCACTTCTAGGGTATCATGGAAGCCAAATAAGGATTGCATCTGTTTTTTCCAACGGATCCAATTCTTGCCGTCAAGCATTGGAAGGGAACTCGGAATGCTCTTATCACCAGTCATCTTTGCAGCGGTTGATTCACTTACCCTGGAAACACGATCTCTGATGTGAAGTTCTTGAAAACTCGATCAAGAACAATAACCGGAAGCTCTGGATACCAATTTGTTAGTGCGTAAGGCACTTTTAGTGAGGAGAGAAAGAGAGAATAAGGAAATAAGGATTTGTATTATTTAATTGTGTAAATAATGATACAAGTTAGGTCTATTTATATACAACCCTAATTGGGCTTGGGCTAACACAACTTGGATTATATCTAAATATTAAATCTAATCAAATCTAATCATATCAAATCAAATCTAATTTAATATTTCAACAAATTCAACACGAATTAGAACAAATTGACGATTGATTCATAACATGTCGTCTCCTTCTCTTCTTCCTACCGAAACTGAAAACATATGTGCTCTTACAGATATCAAAACTCCCTCAAACTAACGTACACACACCACACTCAATGCCAATTCCGTGAAGCCTCGTTTCTACCCACAAGCATCGCCATGGACGAACGCTGCAACTCGTCTCACAAGTAGGAACTCACCTTGCTCTACGAATTTGTCTAAACAAGGACATCATCGTCAATTCTCTTCGAGTAAGCCTCTCGTATCGCTGCATTTCGAACTTCTTTTTGTTGTTATCACATCTATGTTAAAAACCTAATTCAATACTATTTACTTTCCGAATTAGTGCGATTGATAATGTTGTTACTCTAATTACGGTTGTACGTAGTTGAATTTATGTCTCGATTCATCAATTTCAGTTTCTTTACTCAATAATATCATCTTCTCCTTGCCTTAGTGTTGTAATAGTTGTTGTTGATTCAATGTTTGAGTGTAATAGAGAGAAAGCTTGAGAGTGAGAGTGATGAATATGAGTGAATTTTCTGAAAATGAATTGTGAAATCTGAAAGTGTGAGGTGATTTCAATTTATAGAGGTGGAATATTAACAGAGTTTGAACTCTGTTAACTGATCCAAGTGCAAGTTAGTTAAGAATCTCACACTGTTACATTTTCTGTTAAGGTTAATTTAGTAAATGCAATGGAGTTAGTTAAATGATGAACAAGGTTAGTTATGCCGAGCTTTTAAACAATTCTGTTAATTGCTGATCTGTCAAGTTAGAGTTGATTTTACTGAACCTCAATTAGTTTGAAAATTCTGTTGTTGCAAGCTTGGAACGTATTGTGGAATTGTTAGATGATGACAATTAATTTGTTCAGTTAGTTTTGGTTATGTTGAATTTTCTTTCATGAAATGCAATTAGTTAAGTTAGAGAAGTTGTTATGTTGATCTTGGATGCTATAGAAAACTTGCAGTTATGGTTTTGTTGTAAATGTTGTTAGTTGGTTTATGGGAAAAATTCTATTAGCATAAAAACCATTATAAATGTGTTAGCTTGCTAAATGATGATAATGTGTATTTGTTTGTTCATGACTTGCAGCAAGTTTCTTTTGGCCATGAATGCTGAACTTGATCAATGGATGGTTTCAAAACTGAAGTTATTTGATTGTTGTTATATTGTTGTGCTGATTTGTATTTGCTTAGACTGAATTAGTGTAAAACATTTATAACCGAACTAAATCCACTCTTAATAACATTGTAAATCCTTTCCAAAGTTCTTTTGTCCTAAATAGTCTTATTATCGACAACATCATCCTTGCTTATACATCTCTTAATACTCTAAGCAAAAACAAAAGCAAAAACAAATGTATCACAAAGTTAAATCTGGATTTGGCAAAAGCCTATGACAGGCTAGAATGACCCTTCATTGAGACTACTCTTAAAGCTATAGGTTTTCCTAACAGTATTACTAATACTATTATGAAATGTGTTATTGTTTTTACTTTCTCTATTATTATTAACAACAATCACTCTAAGTCTTCTCCTCCCACTAGAGGGATCCGTCAAGGAGACCATTTATCTCCCTATCTATTCATTATATGTGTTGAAATTCTGTTGCAACTGTCATGATAGATTTAGCTTATTAGAATTTGTTTGAATTAGTCACTCCGTATGGTTGTTTAGAGAAGTGTTAGTCAAAATCGGTGAATTGGTGGAATTATTGTTATTTATTTAACTGACTGTTAGCAAAAGTTAGTTATAATTAGTTTAAAAGAAAAACAGTTAGTAACCGGTTAGCGTTAGTCGACTTGAAGTTAGAGTTAAGATGAATGTTAATGTTAGGAGTTCTGGTACAGTTGAATTTGGTTTTTGAATTCCAATGAATATTGGATAGTGAGGTCAATAAAGTTAGTGTTAAAGTTTAACTAGCTTTCAACCGTTAATGTTAGCCATTGGTTTGAACTAATAAGGACTGAGTTAGTGTATTGTAGAGGTGGCAATTGGATCTATTAAGGCCAAATTCATCCAATCCATCCACCAAAAAACCCATCCAATCCATCCACCACATAAAAAGTAAGTTAATGGATTGGATTAAATCCATCCATTTATATGCATGGATTGGTTCAATCCATCCAACATATTTTAAAGATCCAATGAATTATTTTTATCTCCGTTAGATTTATTTTAAAAAAAAAATAAAAAATTGATTTTTTTTTTAAAAAGAATTAATTTTTTTCAAAAAAAAAACCAAATTATTTAAAAAAAAAAACCGATTTTTTTTTCTGAAAAAAAAACCGACTTTTTTTCGAAAAAAAACCGACTTTTTTTCCCGAAAAAAAATGACTTTTTATTTCGAAAAAAAAAACGATTTTTTTTTTTGAAAAAAAAACCGATTTTTTTCCGAAAAAACCGACTTTTTTTTTTGAAAAAAAACTGACTTTTTTCCGAACAAAAACCGACTTTTTTTTCAAAAAAAAAACCGACTTTATTTTTTAAATAAAAACCGACGTTTTTTAAAAAAAAAAACGACTTTTTTTTCAAAAAAAAAACTGACTTTTTTTTTCGAAAAAAAACCGACTTTTTTTTTTCAAAAAAAAACCGATTTTTTTTTTTGGAAAGAAAAACCGACGTTTTTTTTCTAAAAAAAACTAGTGGGAGACCCGTGCATTCGCACGGGTATTGGTATGGTACGCGTATTTTTTTCAAATTAAAATAAAAATAAAATAAAAAACGTAAAATTTCAACCAAAAAAATTATTATTTTTAAAAGATATAATAATTTAATGGTTATAGTCCACAACGAATTTGACCCCGTATATAAATATTAATTTTGTTTTTGACCTGACTTATTTTTCCATTTTTAAAATAATTAAATTATTTATATTTTTCCACCGTTTATAATTTATATTAAATTACAAAAAAGCTTATGTTTCAAAGTTTAATTAAATATAATTTCAAAATAACAATATTAGATAGAATTTGAAAAACTTATTATTTTAAACGAAAGGCAAAATTGTATGTTAAAATTTAAATAATATAGATTTTCAATAAATAAAGTTATTATTTTTAAAAGATACAATAATCTAGTGGTATAATAAACAACGAATTTGAACCCGTATAATAACATATGCATTTGTACGGAAACTGACGTGGATACTATTGCGTTTGCACTAAGACCGGGGTGTTAGAAATATTAGTTTTTAAAATATAATAAGAATGAAACAAATAGAAAAACTAATTGATTTAACCAATAAAGTTAAAAGTGTGAATTAGAATAATATTTTTATTTATAATTGGAGCATGAAAATAGTTTTCCCATATGTTAATAAGTTTGAAAGAACAATATATTTAGAGCATTAATATTAATTTAGTTTGAAATTATTTATAAAATTATTAATGTGATTTTTTAGTGTTTGTAAATATTAATATAATTGTAAAAAGAAATAGAGTTTTAATTATTCTTGTATCCCAGTAACAATACAATCAGTTACAACTCAATGCAAAAAGCAGTGCATATCACAAATATTAACATATTTTTGTTGGACATATGTTTGAAAATCCCTTACCATGTATACATAATGAATCAGATGCTAAAAAACAGTAATGATAATAATAAACAACTTGAATTCAAGAAAACAAATAGAAAGAATCTGTAGAGGAAATTAGCTATATAATATAAGTTCATGCTTCTTCATCTTGATTTGAATGCCCTTGCCCAACTTCAATTCTAGAGAATGCATTTTCTGTGCTATTGTTGTTGGCCATGTTAAGCCAAGCTTCATGTAGCTGTAACACATATTCCAAGTGCCATAACACATCTCCCATGGTATACATGAAATAACAATAGCTTGACAATAAATACAATGCAAGAGTAAGAGTAAACAATAAAACATGAATAAAGCATTAATCTATAGCTCTTTTGAAAGTTCTTTTGTAAGAGTAAACATTACGACAAAAGAAAACATAAAACATTAATCAATGTGGTGGCAGTCACCTTGCAAAACTAAACAAAGCATCATTCCACTGATATTTTAGAAGAGCCGCAACACCAGCATCCGGAAATACAGCTTTAACTTTCTAACAATCAAACTCATGAAACTTAGCAACTGAATCACATTGTCATGGAAGTCAAAATTAATATTTATAATAAGAGCATCAATTCTGAATAACTGTGTCATGCCTTAAGTTTGTAACTATAGCATAGACATATCTTTTGTAGATCCTTAGCTGTAATGAATTTTGGAGTCTGCTAGCATTTTCATAGAATATTTTCAAGTTTTATTTTAAAAGCAACTTATGTAACAACACATGCAATAGCATCATGGAAAAGTACATTAGTAGGTCTACCAGAAGAAATAGAAAAACATTTTGAATTCAGAAAATCCTTCATATCTTTCATGATCTTTGAGTTTATAACTTCCAGAATAGTCCCCAAACCTGACATTGTGTTTCTTCAATAAGTGTATCCAAGAAGACCCTTGACAATTCCCAGAGCTCCAACTGTGTGCCTTCATCATCTAAAAATTCCAGTTGAGGAATTAAAAGTTCAACCTATAAGACAGTAAAAAAATTTAGCACACGCAACATGGTGCACTTAGTAACTAAAAGGAAACAATTATTAACTTCGACGGACAAACCAACTCACCTATGCGACAACATTATAGATAACAAAGAAGAGTCGAGAGCATGGTATAAAATTTGGAGTTCAAACCTTGTCATGGTCCCATATGTTTATAATGCCATCTTCAGCACCACTTCCAAATACAGATGATTTAGCAGGACACCACTGAAACAAATCAATGTTAAGAGTCAAAGATCAAAAAACTAAAATGGCTATAATTGACCTACAAATTTAAATTTTAAACTGCAATTAATAGAAGCAATGCAAAATCTTCCAATCACCTGTACACGGAGGACTGGTGCATCATGGCCTTCAAATTTGTAAATAGGAGACCCAACCCCACTATTGTTTAGTTTCCGGCGATCAAACATGCGAACTGAATTGTCACCAGAACTGAAGCAAAAGCAACAAAAAGTTAAAATAAAGACCAATAGTCCAAAAAAGTTTTGGTAACCAGAAAAAAGGATCCAGTTCCAAGCTAAACTCATTAATGGAATTAAGAGCCGCAATAACAAATTATGAAGAAAAAAGAAAAATCAGAAAGGCATATAAATCTTAATTTATGTTTATTCAAAAAAGGTTAATCTATTTGACAGTAAGTAAAAGCAAATGATAAGCGTTTAATTAAGCCATTTATCCAAACAGTGCATATATCAATTGAATAAAAGAGATGCCGATGATACCTCCTGATGACTCAAAGTCTTGCTATTTCCCTTCATGATAAAAGGTGCCAGCAAAGTATATACCAAGTTAAGGCAGTCGACCTGTCACTTCAGTTGACTTTTCAAGAATGAATGATATGATCAAACATTAACAGACAAAAATAATTGACTCTTGGTCATGGCACCTCAAACAACAGTGTTCAATCTTTGGCCACTAATTGCACATACTTCTTCTCAACTGCAAATTTGGAGCTAGAATTTATCTGTAAGCAATAAATTATCATATGAAAATCAATATTATTATTCAATGACAGTTATTTAAATTTGTATCACAATTATGTAGATGGGCATACCTTCTGCTCAAGTGTGTCTTTCAATTCATTTTCATTTACTACAATGCCGGATTCTTGCAGGGCTTTGAATACAGCTTTTCTCAGTTTTTTCATCTTCAATCCATCAGGATGCTGCCACAAGTAAAACAATTAGCACATTATGTGCAGTAAGAAAATTAAATGCATATACCAAATGGAAGAATTTTGTATATTATATAACACATACCTTTGTGAGTTTGGACAAATTATTTCCTCCTTGCTCACGTGGTTTTGGAGGACGTCCACGACGTTTAGGCAGTACAGGCACATTCTCTTTCTTTCCCTAATGCAACAAACATTCAGTTATTTAACTGTCTTTCACTTTTAAAATGGTTATCTTTCAATAACCAAAAATATCTATACTCTTGCACTAATAAAATGAGAACATCTTGGAATAATTAGAAAATTAGGATATGAGTTTTACTAACCGGTTTTGCAGGATCATCAACCTTTTGGTTAACCACCGTTTCTCTTGGATTTTGTTGAGTTGTAGGATATGAGTTTTACGTATGTTATTCTCTGAATTGTCCCAAAATGTATCCTATACATGTATCATTTATTTAAGTAATAAAGTGTGTTAAAGAATGTGTAATTAATATTTCTTAATTTACAATGTGTTAATACCTAGTTGATGGAGATTGTGGAAGCTTTCCATTATCACATTGATTTGCTTGAACTCCATCTATTGTAGCAACTGGAGCCACTTGCTGCATCTGGGATGGCCTGAAAATATAAATAAAGCAAATAATGTCATGCATTTGTGTGTCAACTCATTAATGATATTTCTATCCGAAATACAGGAATATATGTTACAACAAATTGTTGGGGGAATCCCGCGAATCACAAATTTTAGGAGAAAGTCGTTGATTTTTGTTGCAATGTTCCAACCTAGAACATCAGAAAATATAATCACATTGTCAAAAATATTTATAAAGTTACAAAATTATGAGTCACACAAACTAAGAAAACCGAGTTGTTAAATAGATACGTAAATTCAAGTTAATTACCCAGTTGATGGCGCTTCGGGAAGTTTTCCTTTGTTACATTGATTAACAGGTACTTTATTCCTTGAAAGAGTTTCAGTATTTGCGAGAATTTCATCCCACGATACATTTTGACTATTTGTAAGAATTTCATCCCATGAAACATTGATGGCTCTAATGTTTATATTTTTCAGACAGAGCTCGTTCCATTGGATGGACAGAGCATTAAGCTCATGTGCAGTATTTTGCTGACAATAGTTATAAAAAATGCATATTTAAGTAAACTTCACAAGGATTTTAACAAATAACAGTGACATGGGTAGACAGGAAATTCATATTCACCTGATGATATTTCCTTTCACGGTTGACTTTTTCAATTTTTTCATTTTGTTCCTGAGCTAATTTCTGCATTCTGAAAACAGATAAACACAACTATAACAATGCTATACAAAAGTGATGTGTAGATGACAAACTTTACACTATACAGTAAGAAAGAACAAATACAACTCAAGAAAAATTTACACTTTTCTCTACTCACATAGTTCACTAAATCCTCAGGAAATCCAGTTTCATAGAAAGAGCTGTTCTTCTTGCCACTTATAACCTCCATAATGAGAACTCCAAAACTATATAATGAGAACTCCGAAACTATAATGTTTTCCTCCTCATCACGCACAATCACTGACATGTACAAATGAATGCTTCAATTTCACTATCAACTATATTCAAAATCAGCCACACAATAAACTGTGGCTCCTAATCACAGAATCACAAAATATACAAATGAGTAAACTTAAAATAAAACTTCACCTCAGAGAGAACAGCTAGAAGCATAATTCGATTGGATTGAGACTTTGATCCAGGCAAAGTAATGGTACCAGAAATTTCACTGATGGGTTCCAACACAATCTCCGTCACTGATAAATTCAAATCAGTGGGTTTGTATCACAAATCAATATACTGTAAGCACAACTAACTTTCAGGAAAGCGGATGCAGATTCTACGATATTATAAATGTATCAGTGGGTTTGTATCAAGTTAATGAAATAAATATATCATAAATGTAGAAATAGTTTTCCATATGAAGCTTACCACAACCCTTTCAAAGGAAATGAATACATTATTATACTTTTGAATATTGGGGGCCTTCAGACCATCGATCCCAGGTAGAATTTAAGGGACCAATTGTTCTATCAAACCAGAAAAATAATAGATTTTGTCACTAAACCATGAAAGTTGGCACAAGAGATTTTACAATGGAAAAATTTCAACACACAAAATCAACTAAACCAGATTTTGTCACAAATCTTTCACCTGCAAGTAAAAAATCAACACACAAAATTATGAAAAAAAAACAGATCACTTGTATCAGATGAAAAACCAAAAAGGAAATCAGATCTGAGTAGGAAATGTGTTACAAAGATCTGAGTTTGAAGAGGGTTATGAGCAAACCCCCAAACTACCATTTTTTTGATGTTGATATCCGCTGTTTTGCAAATGGAGATGAAGATGAAAGAAGATGAAGATGGAAGAGAAATAACAATAAGAATTGATTTTCAGATTAGGAGAAGATGAAGACAGTAGAGAAAAATGAAGAGTTGGATGCCCTGCTACTCAGACGTGGGAAAATGTACCCATCCATCACAGTCAACTTTCTACACTTAACCACCAAATGCTTTTTCATTTTGTTACCCTTTTAGTCACTGTTGCAACTTTATAACCCATTCAGTTTCATTTACCACCCGTTTTGACTTGCTGTACCAGCTAAAGACTTGTTGCAAAGTAATTAGAAATGTTTTTAGTTCAAAATAGTTGGTTTTAGACAAATAATACCCTCCAAATTGTGATGTGGCACAAATTAAGCAAAGGTTATAGATGTATTAACCAGAACACCTAGATTTCTTATATTATAGATGACTTTTTTTCAGAAAAAAAATCGATTTTTATTTTTCGAAAAAAAACCGACTTTTTTTTCCAAATAAAAAAACTGATTTCTTTAAAATAAAAAAAAAATTGGATGGATGGATATCCATCCATTAAAAATATATTAATGGATGGATTGGATGGATTTTATTCTTAACGGATGGATCGGATTGGATAATTTTAAGAAAATTTTAGTGGATTGTTAATAGACTAATTGATTGTTTTGATCCATCCATTAACCATCCAATCCATATCCATCCAACCCATCCATTTTGCCACCCCTAGTGTATTGTTGAAATCATAATATTGTTAGTAAAGAGACAAAACTTTAATATTAGTTACTTAAAGAAAATGCAGGAAAAACGTGACTGTTAGTAGTTTTATCAGAGTTAAAAAAACCGTTTGTTGGCTAGGTTAACTTGACGTGTTGAGTCAGTTAGTTAATGGAATGAATCCTGTTATGGATTAGTTAAAATGTGAAAAAACGGTTAGCATGATGTTAGCTCTGTTGAAGTTGTAAGTACAGTTGAGTTGGAGTAAAACAATTAGGCTAGTTATATGGTGAGGTGAAAATGTTTGGTGGATTCGTTATGTTGTTAAGTTAGCATAGTATTTATTTGTTGCAATGATGAAGTTAATATTATGATTTGATTACTCTGAAAAATTGGATATAGAACACTCAGTAACAATCTCATACTCTTCATTTGATAATGCTGCATTTAACTCTTCTGTCTTGATTATGACTTCCATACCAGGAAGCTGACACAATAAGCCTTGGAGTGACCTATGAATAATCAATGACAGCCCATTGACATCCTGAATTATGCCTTCTCCCAAGTCCACGTCCGTTCCAACATTTACATTGATCCCTCCGTTGAAAGAGAACCTTCACTAATCCATTGAAAGGTATTCTTCACAGTTGTTTGAACACTGTCAAGCCTCAACAAACTGGTGTGGATAGTGCTTACAGCAGGATCTGATCCATCTGCTCAGGATTCACAGAGTGAGGGGATAGCTTTGAAATTGTGAATGATTGTGAGTTTTGAAATTCTATTAAACTGTCAACTATTGATATCACTGCTAGATGGAACTTGATTTTGAAGAAAGGCAATTTTTGGTTTTTTCAGTTAATCTAAAATGCAATGCTAATGGTCTTTTTATAAAACCTATTTATAAATTAGGCTAAAGACTTTTTATAAAACCTATTTAGCTAAAATGACTAGATTAAAAGGTATCCTAAAAAATATTTTAAATCTGTTGCCTATTTAGATAAATGTAAATAATTTGAAATTGTAACTACTATACATTTATAGTATAAGCAAGGTTAACATAGCCAAACATATTTTACCTTTTTAACACATCATAATATTACTTTTAAAAACTTATACTATGACAGGTTGATGAAATATGATTGGACGTGTTCAAGATTTGTTTACAATTTTTAGACAAAAATTTCTTTACGATGCCGATGCATGGTTAGATGTGTACAAAAATTGTTAACTGCATACCGAGTTTTAAGCTTGTTTAGCAATCGTCGTATGACTTATTTAAAGATCTTATTACAAAGTAGAACTTTAATAAGTTTTAAGTTTGGAAGATTGGGCTTTAGAAAGCACAGCCCAGCCTAGTTTATTTTGACCTCTACTTCTGAGGTTTAGTCATCAATAAGACTATAATATGCATTAAGTGGTTCAAACCTGAAGGAATTCTAATTCATTTTTCAGGTTATTTTAAAATGCAGAGGAAAGTAAGCATGCATAAATGCAGTGATTGTGCATGAAGATCATCAATCATCCGAAATGGATTTGGAAGTATGCATCATATTACTCACATTATTGATGTTGTAGCAAGCATTAGTTTTATTCCTATTCTAGAGGGGGTTATAATACAATTTTTTTACTGCTTCACAAGTTCACAATAAGCTATGTGAGCCATCAAAAGACTCTTCACTGTGTTGTTGTTTGTGTGGGTGTTGTGTGCAAGTGCATTAAAACATTAGTCATCTGCCACACTATCTTCAGAGACAGACATGTAATTACATAATTGTCAAAAGACTCTGAGGTTTGTAATCATTGTTGATTATTGCAATGGCTTGATTATTTTGTTGAAATTTTGTGTGTTGCTTTGGTGCAACAAAATGTATATGTGCGAGGAGGGCAGAAAGAGGAAGAGACTCTTGAGATAACTGTGTATAATCCGGGGATGCTCAAAACTGAGTCGTGTAACAAATGGCAGGAAACTTGAGCATGCCTTTATAGTGATCACTGCCAATTCGCTCATGGTATTGGGGAGTTTCGCCCGGTGATCCGCCACCCTCGCTACAAAATTGAGGTCTGTAGGATGGTCCTTGCTGGGGTTGTTTGTCCCTATGGCCATTGATGTCATTTCCTTCATGCACTTACTGAGCAAGAGAAAGCTATATCACAATCTACGGCTAGATCAAGGAAGCTGGAAAGACAAGTAGTCTCATAAATTTGTTTGATTCAAAACATATACTACAGTACATAATAATATTCTTGATTACCAATTGAAGTCTAGAGCATGATTCTTGACATTTTGATTTTTGAACAATACATACATATGTCTATATTGGTCCCAACACAGCGAACAAGTACTATGTGAAATAATACATTTTTTTGGATAGTTTTGTAATGATACTCCTTCGAAACTTTACATATTAAGCAATTTATCATTGTGTTTGTAATATGTTGCTAGTGGTCTATTTTTCCTTCAAGTTTTAGTTTTTTAATGTGTATATGAAATATTGTGTAAATGTATCATATGAAATAGGGTGTAAATGGAATTAAATATAATATAATAAAATAGGGTGTAAAAGATGTAAATTATATTAAAAAAGGGTGTAAATTAACATGTATTTACACCCAATTTTTATTAAAATATGGTGTAACAAAGAATGTATTTACACCCGATTTTTATTAAAATAGGGTGTAACTAAGAACGTATTTACACCCTATTTTTATTAAAATAGGGTGTAACTAAGAACTTATTTACACTCGATTTTTATTAAAGTAGGATATAATTAAGAACGTGTTTACACCTGATTTTTATTGAAATAGGGTGTAAATAAGAACGTATTTACACCCGATTTTTATTAAAAAATGGTGTAACATAGCATGTATTTACACTCGTTTCTAAACGTGTGTAAATGCGTTAGACATTTCTCACCCGATCAATATACACCCATTTTTATTACATTTAAATGGGTGTAAATTTAATAAAAACCAGTGTAAATTAACCTTTTTGTACTAGTATGGAAGCGTGACATTGGAATTGTCCAAGAAAGTTCGTCCAAAGTGTGTGAAATGTAAGATTACAAATGTTGTAAGAAATGTTGAAGGGTGGTCTTATTACGATGGAAATAGTTGTTGTTATCTGTAGGTTGCTAATTTCGACGCCTAGATAATTGTTCAGAACAAATTTGGAAATCTGCCAGGGAATTTCGACAGGAATGTGTTGCTGATGGGAGAAAGCCATTCGAAGGCAGATGTTACTTAAAGGAAAGCATTGGCAGATTTTTCTAAGTATTAGAAATACTACGACAGAGGAGTGATAGGCCTCGTTCGACAGATGTTTGAAATTCAAATTTAGGAGGGAGTTTCATTTTAAAAT